>JALUTQ010000037.1:0-1450000 GCA_032718865.1 Tilletia caries | reverse complement strand
CCTATGGGTTTGCCACCCAAAGCTCGCAAATACGTTAGACTCCTTGGTCCGTGTAGCAAGACGGGCCGCTTAAGGCCATTACGCCAGCATCCTAAGTGAAGGTCTCCGAAGAGCCGCACTTACGGCACACTGCGGTCCTCGGGGCATCCACTGTACCAATACGAGACTATAACACATCCGAAGACGCCACATCGCTATTATTATCCAGCAGACAAAACCGATGCTGGCCTAGAAAATACGCCAATCCCAAAAGAAAGGTTGAATACTGCATGCATGTCTAACCTCAAGCGCTTCCTTTTCTGACAATTTGCACGACTGTTTAACTCTCACTTTCCAAAGTGCTTTTCATCTTTTCCCTCACGGTACTTGTTCGCTATCGGTCTCTCCCCAATATTTAGCTTTAGATGGAATTTACCACCATTTTGGAGCTGCATTCCCAAACAACTGGACTCATAGAGAGCAGATCACAAAGCACTGGGGTCCACAAAATAAGATGGGATTCTCACCCTCTCTGATGTCCTATTCCAAGGAACTTGTACATGGTCCGGCACAGAAACTACTTCTCGAGATTACAATGCGGACACCAAAGGTGCCAGCTTTCAAATTTGAGCTCATCCCGCTTCACTCGCCGTTACTAGGGAATCCTTGTTAGTTTTTCTTCCCGCTTATTGATATGCTTAAGTTCAGCGGGTAGTCCTACCTGATTTGAGGTCAAGCATTAAAAGGCTAACGATGGTCCTTACTAACCCTAACCCTAACCCTAACCCCCTAACCCTAACCCCCCTAACCCCAAACCCTAACCCTAACCCTAACCCCTAACCCCCTAACCCTAAGAGGGGTCGGAATCACCAAAACCGTGATTTCTCGGCGAGGAAAAAAGCTGTCGGGCTCATCTTTGGAGGTTCGTTAGATATCATCAATGCGCATCTTTTGGTGTTGCAATTAGCTCCTATCTCCCAAAATATTTTGCGCACGGTCCATTCCCACCTCGAAGAAGGTTGCCCCCCGCGCGAATCGAGATATGACCCCGACCCAATAGGAAAAGGGGGTAAGGGTTCACTCGGAATTCGAAGCTACGTGTGCAGGGCTACAACTTTCATTAAGTGACCCTTTCTGAGTTCCGTTGGGAAACCCCTTCTAACCCTAATCCCTTGTTCGAATCCGCGTATGGTCGTCAATTTTTCGCCGATTTTTTCGACGATTTTTTGGCATTATTTTCCCGCAGTCCCCTTAGTGGGTCGGTCAGACGGGTATATCCTATTTAGGGAACGGCTTAGGCCTAGTAATGCCAAAAAAATTGACATTTTTCAAAAAGTAGAACACCGATGGCTAGTATAAGGTTCCAGCACCTTATACATAGAGAAGTATCGTCTCGATTAACTAGTCTAGTACAAAGACAGTTCTAAGAGCGATCACCGGTTAGTAACTAGAAAGCCATACACAATCTGATTTGTACTTTCTGTGAATCCATTTATGACTTAGAGTTACAAATGGAGAATGAACGATGACGCCATCCTATATGGGACCATCGACATAGACAGAAAGACAAAAAAGAAGAAACAAACCTCTCTGAGACCTATATCCCCACATCTCGGCTACCTGAGACTTATGACAGATCACCGACTTAGCTCCGAAGGACCCCCCCAATTTGGTTGAGGTCCCCACACCCCCCCAAATTTGGCTGTGGTAATCGGCTATCCGTCGGTCTCCTGATTAAGACCCAGCACTGCCACGTCAGTACTCGAATGAGAACCCCCCTGAAAAGGGAGCTAGGACCCATCGGCTGACACTGAGATGAAAGGTCATACGGATCATTCTGAGAAAAAAGGTACCTCGATCCAAAGGCCGAGGGCACTTAATTTGGGGCACCACCCCAAAGCCACAACGCCACATCGAAATTTGAGGGACTCCCCCAAATTAGTTACCCTTCTTTCTTCTGTTGGGACAAGTTCACTTAGTTTTCTGGGGCGCGATGCGTCTTTGGAACATCGTAGAACCCCGTAGAAAGCGCACCTTGACAGGGATGCCCAACAGAAATCAGAGAAGTCCCCGTAGGGGATCCAAAAAGGTATAAAGACGACGCCTGAAGAGTCCAGTTTGAGGACGAAACAGTAAGCGCACCTGTAGCCACGTCTTACTCGCCATCCTCGACTCCTCTTCAAGTCTCCCTCAAGTTGTCACTTCACTTCTTACTTTCACCCTAACCCCTAACCCTAACCCTAACCCTAACCCTAACCCTTTCTGAGTTCCGTTGGGAAACCCCTTCTAACCCTTACAATCTTACACTTACAATTACAATTACAATTACATCTTACAATTACAATTACATCTTACAATTACAATCTTACACTTACAATTACAATTACACTTACAATTACAACTTTACAATTACAATCGTCCGTTTACACACTGACAGTAACAGTCTTACATTCTTCCAAGTTCAACCTGCTGGTGATGCTTGCACCGTGTCCGTCTACTACTGAATGAAGAGTGCCGAGCCCAGTGCGCCTCCCAGATGGGTTTGAGAACGAGAAGAGATCAGGCCGGGCAGGAAGGGTCAGGGATCGGAGAGGGCGCACGACTCGGAATCACGGCAGGGTTGTTGGGATTGTATGGGGAGTGCCCAATAGCTGTGGATGTCGGAATTCCGGACGCGCCCGCAGTCGTTGATGGCGGATTGCCGGGCGTGGTCGGATGACGGGAGGTTGACTCATGAACGTGCTGGGATAGAGAAGATGAGACAGCGCGTGCGATGGAGATGCGCGGGAGCGTACGATCCAGCTTGCGCGCGTGTTGTGCTGTATGTAGCACCCAAAAGTCCAGGCGCAAGAGCTAATACAACGCAAGAGTTGAAGAGAAAAAGAGCAAGTTGATTGTAGAGCAGCAGCGAGGGGATACAGGCAGTAAGAGTGGGAAGGTGAGAGAGCATTGAGTGAGGAACGTTATGGAAACGGCTGAGCGAGAGGCCAGTGAGTCTGGCACTGAGTCTGTGGAAGAGAACAAAGGGAAGCAAGAGAGAAAAAGAACAAAGGGAGACTGGTGGTCACGCTGGGTTCTCGTCCAGCACACGTGTGGATGCAGCAGCAAGTGGATGCCTTGGTGTGTGGTGGTGAACGGTGGGGACGGTGCTGGTGGTTGTGCAGTGTGAGATGTTATCGGCCGACGCACACCCTTCTCCACAATGAGACATTTTTTGACAGAGATTACGTAAGTCCAATCCTGGATCCAGGATTGGACTTACGTAATATTTTTATTAAAATCACGTGACACATACAATGCGCCTATAAGCGCACGCACCACCAATCACCACATTGTCCTGCACCACCACCACCCCTACGACATCAAATGTACGGCACACCGACCCAGCCCAGACAAGGCGAAGCAAATATCTTTGCAAGCAAGTGCGCTGTTATTTGCAATTTTGGAGGGACGCATATAACGTTGAGAAGGGAAAGAGAAAGGAAGAGGCATAGATTATGATCTGATAATACCTGCTTGGGCAGCTATGATCCTTAAAGGTATGCAGAAGGTACAACAAAGGAATTCTTACGGAGGCTCCGGTTGTTCATAAGCATACACTTCATGCTAGCCTGTCCGTAC
This sequence comes from Tilletia caries, assembly GCA_032718865.1. Classification (NCBI taxonomy): domain Eukaryota; kingdom Fungi; phylum Basidiomycota; class Exobasidiomycetes; order Tilletiales; family Tilletiaceae; genus Tilletia; species Tilletia caries. The sequence continues at coordinate 1,446,400 of JALUTQ010000037.1, read as the reverse complement.
CGGGAAAGACAGAGTCTGCACTTGAGGCGAAACTGCTTTGTGTCGCCGTCCCATCGCATGTTGTGGCGGAGGCACTTCGTTTGGGCCTTGCAGTCAATTAAGTTGCAGATGAGGCGGTGACCATATCGATCCCAAATGGCCCTCAGCCCGTCTTTCTTGAGGCGGTATATTTTTGTCTTGTAGGATGGTGTTGAGACTTGGCTCTGAGATCGGTTCGAGATGGTGCTGTGGGACCGGTTCGAGTATGAAGCTGGAGAAGAGCGCCGAACAGGGGTCAAAGGTGGTGCTGGAACAGCAGGGACTGGAACCCGCGGGGGTGACAAGTTCAGAACTTGTCCAACAGGATGGTCATTGCGTTCCACTTCGCCTGAGGTGATGTCGTCGCCGTCGTTGTCGGGGACATCCACCTCATCGACACCGACGTAATCGTCAGAGGAGTCGTCGTCACTCTCCAGATCCTCCTGATCATTGACTCGCCACCAAGAAGCCCGAAGGACCCAGGACGTAATCCTCATCCTTCCGGGATTCCATCCTGCGACGTTAAACATGTCGAGACAGATCTGCATCTGTCTTGGCGTCGTCTTGACGATGCTGCGACCGGCGAATAGTTTGAGAGTCTCGATGACATGCTTGAGAAGCCTTGTGAATTGCTCCATGTAGACTTCGTGAGACACCTCGTGGCATCCGATCTTGAAGTCTTTGAAATCTGGGTGGACTGGCTTGAGGTACTCCTTGATGCTAAGGAGCGGGAGCTTCGAAACCTTTGCCTTCGCTTCCTCGAAGCTGGAAGCAGTGACAGTGCATTCGACTCGAACTCCATAGGTCGCTTCGGGCTTGCCCTCACGAAGGCTGGTGCAGAGCTTTTCAAGGTTGGTTTGTCGTTTCTTGAGGGTGGCCATTGTCTTGGGTGCGTAGAGAATACCCTTACCCATTGCCGACTTCAGGACGTGGACCAGCTTTGGGTAAATCTTGATTGTGAACTCGTCTTCCTCGACTTGAATCTTGAACTTGATGGATCCATAGCCCAGGCCGCGTGGACCGAGCATGGGGTAAAGCGTGCTGACATTTTTTGGGAGCTTGCGCTTGGGTGCAGTGAGAAATATGGAGTCAGGGTCCCATTCGACTCCGAGGTCGTACGAGTTGAGCTCGGCCTCTGGATGGTCTGGACTGGCAGGGTCGACAAAGGTCTTGATGTTCTTCTTGATGCCGTACGTCGAAAATCGAACGGTCTCGCAGCCGATGTCTTCCAGTGCCCATACAAGTTCGTCGAGGGTGATCATCCGCTGGGATTCATTGAGAGCGTAAGGGAAGGGAGACGCCTTTAGATTGAACCCCGTGCGGCCGACCAAGGTGGTAAGCAGAGGGACCTTGTAGTGCTGGTCGATGCGCCAGACCTCGGGAGATGTCGCAATTGTCATCATGTTGGGGCAAGCAGGGTCTCGGAGATTGACATGGTGAGAGGCCAGAGCCACGCTGTGTGTCGGACCAAACCGCTTCAGAAGGTCTTCAGGGAAAACCATGACGTTGTACGAGTCGACATCGTCCGGCCCTGTATTATTTTTGAAAACGTTGGACATGATCTGTGAGAGAAGATGTCAAAGAGCGTCAGCATTAGTACCCGGAAAAGTGAGGGGGGAGCATGGCAGCCAAGAAAAAGACCCAAAAGTGCGATTCTCGGGCCACGTCTGTCTGCCACCTGGCCTCCCTACACCAGGTCCCAAGCACCCAAAGCGCGCTGGTTCTTGTGGCACGCCAAACGCAGTGAGCACTTACCGGAGACGTAATTTTGATGGTGGTGGTCGAGAAGAGAAATCCAATAGAGGAAAATCTAGCCTTATATACCTTACCGAGCCGAGCGGGATGTGGAGGTGGCGTGGGAATATATGGCCGGGTGGAGGTGGAGGTGGAGGTGGAGGTGGAGGTGAAGGTGAAGGTGAAGGTGGAGGTCCGGAGCAGCCGAAACTTTAATTGTGTGAAATCACGTGATCAATCCAGATCTGCAAACCTTATTTTGCTAGCGCGCTTGGCTGCCAAGAAAACGCGCTCTAATGTCATGCGGGACGCGACGCGTCTCAGATCCCGACGCGCCTCGACATGACCCCGTCTGAGGGCACCATATCGGACCTAGCACCTCAACCAAACATCGCCTAGGAACCAAATGGGTATCTATCGGTAGGTATTGCTAATGTCTATCTTTTACATTATCTGACCCTACTCGGTTATATTGTGACCCTTAGGGGGTTACCTTGCACCGACTGCATCAGGCCGGAGGGGTCGGAATCACCAAAACCGTGATTTCTCGGCGAGGAAAAAAGCTGTCGGGCTCATCTTTGGAGGTTCGTTAGATATCATCAATGCGCATCTTTTGGTGTTGCAATTAGCTCCTATCTCCCAAAATATTTTGCGCACGGTCCATTCCCACCTCGAAGAAGGTTGCCCCCCGCGCGAATCGAGATATGACCCCGACCCAATAGGAAAAGGGGGTAAGGGTTCACTCGGAATTCGAAGCTACGTGTGCAGGGCTACAACTTTCATTAAGTGACCCTTTCTGAGTTCCGTTGGGAAACCCCTTCTAAGTTGATCCCGGATTCAGAAGCGCGGCTGTCGGGTGTTGTCATGTTGGCGTTGGCGACGTCGTTGGGGGCCGTGTTGTCGCCGTCAGTGCCCCATCATCACCAGGCCAATCCCGTGGAGCGGTCCATCCAGACCGTCAAGCGCGTTCTGCAGACGCTGTGCTTGGACTCCCGCGCTCACTGGGACAAGCGCGCCGTCCCCGCCGCGGAGTTGGCGATGAATTCCACTCCGTCCGTGTCTACTGGCGTTTGTCCGTTCGACCTTGTCTTCGTCGCCCACCCGGATGTCGTCCATGCGGTCTTTGACGCACAAGAGCACGCTGGTGTTGGGTCGTTTGCTGAGCGGCTGACGGCGGCGGAGGCGCGGTTGGAGGATGCTCGCGCCTCGTTGCTGGAGGCTCGTCGTGCTCAGAAGGCCCGGTACGATGAGGGCCGAGCACCGGTGCCCCCATATGCTGAAGGGGATATGGTTTTCGTGCGCTTGCCGGACCGACCGATCCCGGGTTCCATGGAGAACAAGCTGGCCCCACAGAAGATGGGCCCCTTCCGGATCTGTGCGGTGCTCAGCGACCACCGAGTGCGGTTGGAGCTGCCGGATGATCTGAAGATTGGCGATACTTTCGCGGTCAGCCAATTGGATGCGGTCTCCGGGGAACAGGATCCATACGCTACTCACCGTGAGGATTTCCCCACTGTCGTAGCTGATCCGTCTGCGCCTGACGTTCCTACTGCGCCATCTTCTCGTGCTCCATCCCCGGCTCCTCTTCCACCGAGGGATCGGCGCGCCCCGGCTGCACTGCGCGAGTACGCTGTGTCGGCCGCTGTACACGCCATGTCGCCCGCGCTGTACGAAGTATTGCGGGGTCCGCTCCATCGCGCTCGACGTGTGGAAGTGGATGGTCGGGCGGTGGTGCTGATGGAACGCCCTGTTGCCTTCTTGTCGCGTTTGACGATGCCGTCGGAGCAGAAGCTGGTTGCGCCGGAGTTGGAGTTGTCGTGCCTTGCGTGGGCGTTCGGTCGCTTTCTGCATTTGCTGGAGGGGGCCGAAGTGACCGTGGTGACGGATCACGCTCCCTTGGGCGCGATGTTGACGAGTTCTGCCGGCGCGCGCTACGGTCCAGTGATTAGTCGCTGCCGGGCTCAGCTGATGCCGCATCTGGCGCATTTGCGCTTCGTCCATCGGCCGGGCAGCACTCACACCAATGCCGATGCGTTGTCTAGGCTGGTTGTTCGTCCCGAGACTGACGTTTTGTTCGCCACGGGGATGTGCTAGATGGGTCAGGCCTTTCTTCTTTTCTCTTTCTCTACCGCTCTCGCTTCAGGAGATAGTGATTCCACGTGGCAGTTCCACGTGGTCTCACTATCTTATCTCCCTTTCTCTCTTATCTCTCGCTCGCTCCTCTCACGTCGCTACCTTTCCCTTTGTCCTCTCTCGGCCGAGTACTTTCCCTCTCTCGTCCTCATCACCTTCTCGATGCTCACTGCCCTTGTACTTATTTGATCTCGACATCGAATCACAACTCTGAAGCACTTGTATAGCTAGTCTATTACACGGACCTCTTCTGCCGAGAGAGGGCCTCGGTAGTGATGACCGTCTTCGCCCCGAAGCGCTGCGTTTAGGGGCCACTCGTGTGTGGCAACGGCCGTGCTAGTGCTGGGGGGGATGTGGGTTGGTGGAAATCTTCTTGCTGGCCACAAGGGGGCGTCGGATCACGGATGCTCTCGATTTCTGTATCAGATTGCTGCGGGAAGCGAGATTGCGAGAGCTCAGACGGGGAACGTGTGCAAGTGATCGAACAGGTCGGTACGTACGTTTGACTCCGCGGCGTTCGTTGGTTCAGGGGAAAGCTGGCGTTGGGATTGGCTGAGGCGCTCCATGACCTTGCGCTGCGCGTCTGTCGATGGGTTCCTAACGCTCTGCGATAGCGGCTCAGGCTGTGAAGTGATGCGGACAGCATACAGCCCAAGGGAAAAGGCACAAAATAAGCTGCGACCCGCGAGCAAGTTGTAGGCAAAATGGGGAGTGATCTGACTTACAAGGGCGTCAATCCAGTCATCTATAGACAGCTGACCGGCCTTTACCTGTTCGAGGCGGTCGACATTTTGCCTCATGAGCTCAAATGAGGGGGGAGGGAAATGGAAGTCGAAGAGCAAGTCGTTGACGTGTTGAATGGGCTGCAGTCCGTCCGTGAAGTCGAATGCCGCATTGAGGAAGCTCTCTTCTTGTCCGATGGTGAGCGCAAAATCCACCTGGCTGTACGTGGGGAGAGGTGGAGGAGTTACGAACGACATTGTAGCCCGTAGGGTTCGCTCAGGGATAGGCTGGGTGCCTGGGGGACACGGTGGGACGGCGATGCTGTGGTCCTGGATGTGGCGCGTCTCGCAAAGGACGCGCCGTACGCAAGGGACGCGCCGTACGCAAGGATCGGGGGGTGAGGGTGAAGGGGAGCGGTTCGGGGGGCGGGCCGCGGCGCCGCGTTTGCCTTCTTAGGCTCTTACTGGTGTCATTCAATGGAGCCTAGTGGGGCAAAACTCAGACGCCATAGGACCCCTCGAGCGCAGTGGGCTGTTGCTGTGGTCACTTTTTGATCTTATTGCAGCATGCCGTGTTGCCGTGTTTTTGGGAGAAAACTCGTGATTGGGCTGTATTTCAGTCCGGCAGAAGGGCAAGACCGAAGTAGCCGGACCCCGGAGCGCGCACGACCGTGTTTCCTTATTCTTTCGATTTCATGGGGGCGAGATCAGGCATCCTGTGGTGTCTGTCCGAGGCTGGCTGGTGCGGTGGACGCGGGCAGCGAGCGCGGGAGTGCGGCTATGGCCATCGGTCGAGACTCGAGACTCGAGACTGGCGATGCAGGTTGCAGGGTCGACCCGGGCAATTCAATTGATGCGGCGGTGCCTGCGTGCCTGCGTGCCTGCGTGCCTGGCCGAAGCTTATTACATGCGCCGAAGCGGGAAGGTGGATGGGAAAGAAGCAGTGAGCTGTGAGATGTCCACGACCACCACCTTGCCAATCCTTCCGCTTCCGCTTCCTCTTCCTCTTCCTCTTCCTCTGTCACTCGCTCCACGATGGCTGACACTCCCATTCCTGAGCTCAACTTCGACCTCGCCCGCCAGGCCGTTGTCCTCCCTGGTAGCGAGAAGGCCGGCTACAGCTCCGTCTACGCCAATGCCGCCCTTCCCGACGTCAACCTCAAGCGGACGACCTATGATCTCTTCAACATGGGTCGCGACATCAACCCTCAGGCCCCCTGCCTCGGCCGCCGTCCGTGGATCGAGCTCCCGGCAGGACACCCGTCCGGAAAGAAGGCCGACTTCGCTCCTTACTTCGAATGGATCTCGTACGAGCAGACCGAGGAGCGCCGCACCGCAATCGGCTCGGCCCTGACTCACCTCGCCCGTACCGGCGCGCTCTCGCCCGATGGAACGTCGCCAATTCAAGAGGCAGCCTGGCACGTCACCCTCTGGTGCCAGAACCGGCCCGAGTTCCAGATCGTCGATCTCGCCAGCTTGGCGTACAGCCTCATCACCGTCTCCCTCTACGAGAGCACCGAACCCGACATGGCCGAGTACATCCTCAACCACTCCGAAACCAAGGTGCTGTTTACCACCTCCAATCACCTCCGTGCCGTGCTCGACCAGATCGAGAAGTTGCCTCACCTCCGTCTCATCGTCCTTCTCGAAGACGGCAAGCCCGACGACCCCACCTCTCTTCCCCCTGGCGTCATCTCTCGATCGGAACTTGTTTCTGGCTGGGTCCAGACTGCGCAGCAGAAGGCTCAAGGCTCGCTCAGCTTCTTTTCGTGGTCCGACCTGCTCGAGCTCGGTCGCGCAAACCTGGTCGCACACAACCCGCCAACGTCGGGCGAGCAGATCTGCTCGCTTTGCTACACTTCGGGTACGACAGGTAAACCCAAAGGCGCCTTAGTCGCTAATCGACAACTCGCCAATGCCACGACCAACCCGCTCATACATTTCCCCGGCGTCCTCGTCACAATCTCCTACCTCCCGCTCGCTCACATCTACGGTCGCCTTGTCGAGACTTCGTGCTTGTTCGCCGGTTCCAGCATTGGCTTCTTCTGTGGTGACGTTACCAGGCTCATGGAAGACTGCCAAATTCTCAAGCCTACCTTTTTCGCGACTGTGCCACGCGTCATGAACCGTATCGCCTCGCTCGTGAACCAGCAGGCCAACGGGCCCGGCTTGAAGGGTGTGTACCTGTTTGACTCTCCACAACTCTTGCTCCATGCCTTTCGATTCTGACGACTGCGGTATTTACTCCATCTCCAACAGCCAAGCTTCTCAAGCACGCGCTCGAGGTCAAATACGCCAACTTTGACCGTGATGGCACAATTCACCACGCGTTCTACGACCGACTGATTTTCAGCAAAGTTGCTGCCGTCCTCGGCGGGAACATCAAGTACATAGTGACGGGCTCAGCGCCTGCCCGTCCCGAGGTCCTCAAGCTGCTCAAAGTCTGTCTACGCGCCGATATCCGAGAAGGCTACGGGCTGACCGAGACCACCGGAACAGCTTTGATGATGTGGCCCGGCGACAAGGTGCTCGGAACCTGCGGCCCTCCCACTTTTGCCAGCCATATCCGACTCAAAGACGCGCCCGAGCTCGGCTACAGGAGCTCGGACCGACCCCATCCTCGCGGTGAGGTTCAGGTCAAGGGTGCGGCTGTCTTCCCTGGTTATTACAAGGATGAGGCGAAGACTCGCGAGGCCATCGACGAGGAAGGCTGGTTCTCGACGGGAGATGTCGGTGAGGTTGATGAGCAAGGTCGCTTCAAGATCATCGACCGTGTCAAGAACTTGCTTAAGCTTGCGTGAGTAGCTTCCTGGGTCTTTGACTCGCTTCCTCCCTCTTTAGCGGATATGACAGACGGAATGTCAAACAAGGCTGACAAGTTACTTCTCCAAATTGCAGGCAAGGAGAGTACGTCGCATTGGAGCGTGTCGAGAGCACGTACGCGGCAACTTCCCTTTTGGCTCAGCTTTGGGTTCATGGAGAGGGCACAGAGAGTGAGTGTCATTACCCTCTCGTTTCTCAGCTCCCTTTCCTCGCGCTTCTTACCCCCAGGCAAGTGAGCTGATCAATTTCTGCGTCACACAGCCTACATTGTGGCTATCGCCGTTCCTGAGCCCGGTCCCTTCGCAGCGCTCGCGTCCAAAGTCCTCGGCAGGACAATCGCACCCGAGGATTCCGCCGCATTGAAAGCAGCGACCGAGTCTCCCGAAGTTACTCGTGCCGTCCTCGAAGACCTGGCTCGGATCGGCCGGGGTGCGCGACTGAACGGCTTCGAGATCATCAAGGGTTTGCACCTGTCCGCCGAGCCCTTCAGCGTTGAGAACGGCCTGTTGACGCCAACTTTCAAGGTCAAGCGGCCAGAAGCGAAGAAGGCCTACATCGAACAGATCACGAAGATGTACGCCGACGGCCCCGTGGAGTTCGGCTCCAACAAGAATGGCAAGCTCTGAGCGAACCGACGGGTCGCTTTCACCTCGTTACTTGTTCTCTGTCGCCCGCTAGGGCGATTACGGCACCTTCGTCATCTCGCCCTCTTCACTGTAGCCCCCTGGTGTTTCATCCTTCTCCTCGCGCGTCCTAGAAAAGGGCAGGTCGTCTTCTTGTACATACATGTGAAGGCTCGCGTCCGGCGAGCCTCATCAAAAGACGCAAATCGTTCTGGAATCTGGAGCTTTGATCCAACTTCTCATAATACTGTACATATGTACTCGCTCGGCGCTTGAGGATTGGATGTGAGTCGCCGAAAAGGCTCCGCGTTGGGCCATCGGGAGATCGGGGGCCCAAAAAAAGTTCAGAAAGGCGAAAGCCAGCTTCGGGCCTGGGCGAGGACGTCCATCATCTCAGTGCTGCTTCTCGCGTCGTACACGGCAGGACAGAAGAAGGACGTCAGCCCCGGTCGTGCCAGTCCCGCAATGCCGCAGGGCTTCAAATCGAAGGTGAAGTCGTCGTCCACCAAGACGACGACGCAGCAAAAGCCCACAGGACCCAAGCGAGGACGTGAGTTGCACAGAGTAGAAACCTCGAGCCGGTCGGTGCCCAGATAAGCTGAGGAGTTGCTGACAGGAAATGGTGTCTATTTGAACAGCTCGGACAATTGCCCCTAAGAAGACAGCGGCTATTAAGGAAGCTCAGGAGCAGAGGGTATGTGGCTCCGCTATCTGCTATGTGCACTCTCCCCAGATCCAAGACTGATACTCTCTATCCTGCCCTGCCTTGCCCCTCTTCCGCGGTCTGAATCACCCTCAGCGAAACAATGCTTCAATGACACAGAGGGTCGAACTCGAGATGGCAGGACGCGCAGCCTCCGGCGGCCCCTTGACCATCATGAAGAAGACCGCCGCTACACAACTGGACAAGCTCCAAGCAGCGAAGGAGAAGAAGAAATAGATTTCCAGGCTCAAACAGCCTTCGTTATCGTTTTTTCTTCGCCGACTTGTCGTTTTCGGCGTCAGTCTGAAGCACGGCACGATCACCGTGTGGTGCAGATACGGCCATGGAGCAAGCCTGGTGGGACCGACGGTGTCGACGTGGAGTCTGGTGTTCACTGGCAACCAGTAAGCGGACCACGAACGGAACTTCTGGCGTCCCACTCAGTCTCAAGTGGCCAGGATCGATTTTGCAAGGGACAGAAAGCCGGACGAGCGCTGGTCGGCGAACGGCAGGACCATATGTAGTTGCAAGAGTCGATGCAATGCAGACATGGCAATACACGGGGTGAGATCTACGAGGAAGGCAAACTACTATTCGACATGAACGTGGCGAGCAGTGGAGGCCCAAAGTCTGATAGGACGGAGACTGGAGAGGGAGGTGGCCAGAGATAGAAGTGGGATCGATGAGATAAGAGAGAAGGACGCGACGGCTACAGATATCAGAATAGAAGGCAATTGGCTCGAAAGATGTGTAGACAGGGCCGAAGACCAAGAAACGCGCAAACGGGGGCAGAATAGAGGTATAGTTGAGATGAACGAAACAAAGATAGGGGCGGATTTGGAGGTGAAGGCGTCGAATGGGGCCGTCCGATGTGATACACTGAGCGGTTTTTTGAGTCGAGGCACTGGCAGTGCCATCGATAGGTCGACAGGAGTTTGCGGGCTGGGACCAGGGAAGGGCGGTCAGGCTCGGCTAACAGTCCATGCAGCAGCTCAAGCTCTTTGCGGGCCAGAAGTTGTTGCGGAGGTTTTCATGGGACCTCGTTGAAGAAAGTAGCTGCTCGAAGCGCAAACCATTCATGAAAAAGCGGCGGGTCAGCCCAATCCAACTCAAAAGTTGCCTGCGGTGATCACGCATCACAGCTGCAGAACTCAAGCTGATAAGACTCACGCCATGATCCCTCTGCCCCTTGGTAATCGGAACGAACGGCTAAGAGATTCTCCACTGAGAATCGCTGAGTAGGCTTCCAGCCAATGACCCGCATCAGCTTGGAACCGTCCAGTGCGAGGGCGCGGTTGGCGAGCGTCTCCGCGTCGAGGAACGAGGTGAGTGGCGTCGTCTCGTGTGTGACTGGAGGATTCGTGTGCTTGAGCATCTCGAACACCATATCGAAATGCTGTGATCCAGCGGTATTGAAGTCAGTGTAAATTCCTGGGTTTGCCAACAGTGAAGGAAGGGCTTACCTTGGCATTTACGTCGTCCACTACACTAGACAGGTGGAGCTGGAGAATATCACAGGGAAATGTTCACGTACGCTCAGACTCGCGGGCATCGCAACCGGTGGTGTGTAGAGTTTGACTCACTTTGGCCCATGTTGCGATAGCAGCATTTACGAATCCCGTCTCGACATTGAACGCCGCTCCGACCACCTCCAATATCTTCCCTCTGCAAAGCCAGGCAAGCAAGTTTAAGATCAGACTGTGGGGCACGGACAGGAGGGTGGAGATAACTCACTGGTCTGTGTCGTTGTCGTCAACGACATTGAAGACGGGTGCCCGCGGCACTTTATCCCGGGGGCACACGTCTTCACTGTTGGCGATTAGCTTCTTCACCTCCGCCTCATCCTTCCCAGCGTACTCGACCCTGGCGATGTCCTCGCCCGCCTCAACATCGGCGGCGGCACGCCCACGTTGAGCCATCCAGCAAGCGAGCTGCCAAGCGGCAGCCGCCCAGTCGTCAGCGTGGATCGAGTGGACTCTGAGCTCGGGTCCCCATCTGAAGCGCAGAGACATGAGACATGAAGTGAAACAAAACTGGTCAGTCTACTGTTGGGACTAGAAGAATCGCAAGGAGTCTCGCACTCACAGGAAGTTCATTGCTTCCTTATGCCATGAGTAGACCTGGAGATGCGGGGCGGCGAATGGAGTTTAGCTGTGCATCATTTCGGAGTAGAGAAATTAGTTGGTACTCACTTGGCCCATATACAGACGAGGCATCACTGACGTGGAAGAAAGGACCAGGCAGGAGATTGAGTTAGCAGCGAAAAAGGCTACCCGCGCGCCCGGGCGTATGCGCTCGCACTTACGAGGCGAGACGTATTGAAAGGGACCCCAGATGCCGGCAGAGCGCGTGATGACGAGATTGAGGCTGTAAATGGACCAGACCGGGAAGAGAGGGGGGAGAGAATGCAGTCACAGGTGAGCAAACGCAACCCGACCTTTGATGCAGAGCGAGCCCGAGAACCCTTGCAGAATACGTACCCTGGTACGTCGGCTGCTGCGCGCTCTGCCTCTGACCACCATAGGGCTTTCTTTGACTTGACGGTCCTTCCGCCCACCTGGCCTTCCTTGATGGCAGGTTCGTCTGGCTTGATGGTGAGGTATCCGCCTGTATCGCGTACGTGGGCTCGCACACCTTCTTTCGCCGAGATTTGGGCCAGCTGCCGAGCGAGTTTGGTAGTGCGATCGAAGAGCATTTGGTGGGAGAGGTCGGTGCCGAGTCCAGCTCCTTCACCGGTGAGGTCGAATACAAAGTCGTATGCCTTGCCGTCGGGGGTACGGAAGACAGCCTGAGCAGCATCGCGGTTCGTCAAGTTTGCCTGCTTATATTCGAATCGAGGGTCGCGAAGGACCTTGTGAGTGCGAGGGTCCACCCACTGCGCACGGGCATTTAGAGAGAGGATTAAGTGTCAGTCATCGCGCTGCCGCTGCGAGCCAGGAATCCGAAAGCCGAACAACTCACAAGCGAGCTTCCTGCTTCAGAGACGATGAACTTGTCGACGACGCGGACATGCTGAATGTGTGGGCCTTGCCGGCTGATGGAGGTCAACGGCGCATCGTCGGCCAAGAACCACAGCAAGGGCCGCGCAAGATGCTGCATGCCTCCACAGATCAATACCGACACGGCGTCGGGAAGCGAGTCTGTTGTCATCTTCGAAAAAGAGTGGTTACGAGCTGGTATTCGCGCGCAGGGAGGGAATGGTGAAATGCTTGGGGACGTGCTGACTGCTGAGTCGCTGGAGGAAACCGGCCAGTTGTTAAGATCGTGCGGCGGCGAGTTGCGATGCTTACCAGGTACGACTCACGCCAGAGCAATGGGTGAGAGAGAGCAGAAGTGATGGTCGTGCTGTTGAATCGATGAAGGAAGGAGGAGGAGAAGACAAAGCCACGTTGATACTTGATAGCCAGACTCAGCAAGTGACAGGCGGCAAGTCATGGCCTCGGCTCCCTCATCCGTCCACTGGTGAAAATCTCGCGCATTTAATACTGCCGTACGGCGCCAGCGGCTCGCGCTCTGGCAGCAACGATCTTATTTCTATGTATGCACGCCTAACTCGAATATGAACAGAGGATAGGCGCAAGCAGGGAAGGGGAGACTGCCATGGCTGACTCCTGGAAATTCAGGCCGCGGGGACGTGCGCTTTCTTGTTCTGTTAGCCTTTGGATAGTGAGCTTCCTTTTGTTCCTCAGTGCCTCGGCACTTTAAATATGTATGTACATAGCAGTTAGCGCACGTCCTGAGAGCGGAGCGGGCTCCCTTTCCGTTGGTCCTCTCGCCGGATCGTGTTGAGGGGTTGGACTGGCCGTCGCGAAGACACTGCGCACGCCGAAAGTCGGGCTCGAGGGCGGATTCCGTCGCGTACTCTGCAGAGAAGCAGGTTTAGATATCGGAGGCGATCCTGGTAGGGTTGTAGGGGGAGGAGCTTCCGGAAAGGCACGTCGGCGAAGGTGTTGCCAGGTCTTGGAGTCGTCGCTCGATGCGGAAATCTGGCGACACGAGGAGCGTTGTCTTCGTCGAACAGGCTAGGTGCGATGGCGGTTGAGGCTTGCGACGGATGCTTCCAGCGGCGTCGGGAACCTTGATAACGTTCTAGACGCACATCCGGCGCGCTGGGCGATTTGTGTCTTCAGTCTGAGGGCCGGCCCTGGACAGTGTTGACGCGAAGCATCTTCTCGGGCTGAGAGAGGCCTTCGACACGACCGTGGCCGGGATAGATGATGGCGACCGCCGAGCTGCGACCTTGGACGCCTTAAATGTGGCACGCTCGCGTTGATGGCGTTGGAAGGCGTCCTTGATCAAAGTAGGAGAGCTGGAGGACCAGCCATTTTAACGTTATTAATAATAAGGTTTACTGTCTGCTTACGTACGATGTTGGGCGGACAAACAAAGCGATGTTTCAGTTGCGTTGGCGGAAAAACCACAGACACAGTCACGTGGCGAGCATGTGTGGGTGAGAACGCCGCAACCTCCCACTGGGATCCCGTCACCACAACAACGCGAAGAGGGAGTCAAGGATATTGAGATCGCTGTCGTTGATATAATGATGAAGATGTCGCTGCTTAGAACACTGAGAGTCTATCAGCTGGCGCTGGGACCGAGAGCGTCTCTGCCGGGTGCTGGTCGCGTCACAGGCGATTCTCACAGAGGCATGCGATCCTTCTCAACTCAGTCTCCCTCATCTAGACAGGCTCAGATTCCTCAAGATCTCAAGCTCAGTGTCCACAAATCGTCGATCGCTCTCGTCGCTCCGTCGCTCGGGATCACGGAGCCGTTTCATTTCGACCATCACTGGCTTCGCGATGCCTCCGTTCACCCGCGCGATCTCGACCCGAGCACGAGGCAGAAACTCTACCACACTTCGGACGTTCCCGCTCATCCAACTCAACCACTCGTGGACCCATCTTCGCCTCCGCCTACTCTCACCGAGAACAACGCAGTCCGCATCTCTTGGAATCCAGAAGTTCCAATCACAAACGCGTTTTCGGCCCTCTTCTCTCGTCGAGATTCTCAGCAGCCTTCGGCATCGTTCACTCGGGAAGCACACGTGGTCGACTACCCACTGGACTACCTTCTCGCCCATGCCACATCGCAAGCCTACGACGACACCCATGCTGACGTCGGCGGTCTGCCTCGTCCCTGGCTCGCTCGCCACCTCAACCCGAGCACATCCGTACAGCTCACTCTGGCCGATTTCGCCAAGGCTCTCGCTTCCGGGTCCAGCTCTCAAGACCTTCTAGCTTTGGCCGACCATCTATCGTCACATACTCGGCCTCTCCGCGTCTCGTGGGATGCTTTGGATCCTTCTGGAGCCGGTGAGACGGCCTCGGAAGAAAAGAAGACGGCTCGTCAGCTCGCCCTCTTCACTTTACTCTCGTCTCTTCTCCGCGATGGCGTCTCCTTCGTTACTGGCCTGCCCACAAACCCCACTGGCCCACAGACCGCATATCTCAACCATCTCGCCTCTCTCACCGGTGAGATCAGGCACACCTTCTACGGTCACACCTGGGACGTCCGTTCTCTCGGCGCCGCCTCCCGTAACATCGCCTACACCAATCTCGATCTCGGCTTACACATGGATCTGCTCTACTTCGCCGAACCGCCGCGCTTCCAGTTCCTACACATGCTCAGGAACAAGGTCAAAGGTGGAGAAAGCATATTCGTTGACAGTCTCGCCGTGGCGGAGATGGTGTGGAAGCAAGACCGCGAGGCATGGAACGTCCTTGCTGAGGTGCGTGATCTCAAATTTGACTTTGACTCTGCATTCTGTCATTCACCATGCTGATCTTTGAAACGCTCTCACGGACAGACACCGGTAGAGTTTCACTACGAGAACGACGGCCGACACTACCGCTTCACGCACCCGACCTTCGTACGCGCCTCCCGCAGTACAGGCCTCGACGGCGCACCTTTGCCCTCCATCTACGGTTCCACCGACTCATCACCCTCCGAGCTCATGCCCCGCCTCGCCTGCGTCTCTTACAGTCCACCATTCCAGGCGCCTATCCCTCTCCACCCTCCCCATCTCCGCTCATCGGCTACGCCGGGCCTGTCCCTCACTCAGCGCGCGGCCTTCTTCAGCGCACTCGATCTCTTTGCACGGCTTTCCCTGAGCGATGAGGTGCTCTATGAGCATCAAATGCGCGAGGGCGAGTGCGTCATCTTCGACAACCGGCGCGTTCTGCACTCTCGTCGTGGATTCGAGGGCAACGAAGATGATTCTCAAAGTGGTGCCGAGGCAAACAAGCAGGACCCCGATGCCAAGTACAGGCGATGGCTGAAAGGTGAGTTTCTCATGCTTGGCTTACGGTATGCTTTCCGGATCCAGTACGCTGATCTGATCGCTTTATTCAGGCTGCTACGTTGATGGCGATGCCGTGTGGTCGGTGTACCGCGCGTTGAGGACGCAGCTTCGCAATCAGACCAACACTGCCTGAAAGCGGTGCCCCTCGACATCATGGGCTCTTGGAACGTCAAAGTCGGCGCAGCGATCGCTTCGGACAGTCACCAGCAAGGGAAAAGGCCCTACTCGAGCATATCAATTGAACCCGGAGCATCGTCGTTATGGTCAAGAACCCGCTCGACGGCTGCGTTCTCGCCGAGGAAATAAGGCTGTGAGCGAGAGGTGAGAAAGACTGAAACGAGAAAACGTAGCATGCAAGGTAAATGAGAGGGTTAGAGTGTACTGGGCCGAGGAGCGGATAGGTGACTCGATGATTGTTCTTCGATACGAGTCAGTGTGTCAAGCTTCAGAAAGGGTAGAAGAAGGACAAGGAAATGAGATGACTGAGGCGCTGAGGGACTGAGCTGGGAGAGAAACAGAAGGTGAGAGAAGCCCGAGAGCATGAGTGGGAGCTGTCATGTCGGTGATGTCGCGCCAAGGTCGATCCTGCTTCTGTCTGAGTTGGGGGAAGAGGAAGGAAGAGGGAAGCCCCGGGGCCCTCCTCCTGCGGAAGGGAGGACGACGACGACGACCATCATCCAAGTCTGAATAACTATACAAGCCATGGGCCGCCTCTTTTACCTCTCCTTCCAGCGCCCGCCGCCCCTCCAAGTCCGCCCATCCGAAGCCGTGAAAGTCTGCGTGACGATCAAGAACGACCTTCGCTCCGAGACGTATGATGAGCAGGGGCCATCGATAACCTTGCGGCTTGTCTGGGCTGTCGTCCTGCCCGGATCGAGGGACGTGCGGGTGATTGATGAGGGAGCGGGAGCGGCAGTGGCGATCGAATGGACTGGTGCGAGCTGTGCCTTCCGGGTCGTCGAAGGTCTTCGGGCGCCGTCTGCCCGGAGCGTGACAGACGCGGTCAAGCAGCAGCAGGAGGGCAGTCCTTGGAACGGAGCGATCCATCTGGGCGTCGTTGTCGATCGGCCTCCTCGTCGCAACGAGCCGGTCAAGAAGAAGGCAAGGCGCTCGTCGGACGGGGCCGATCCGCTGGTTTGGCCTTTGCTTCGACCGCCAGCAACTGGAGCGACGCGGGAAGGAGGAGACGAGGATGGGGATGAGTTCGTACCCTTGCTCTCCGGTCCCATCCAATTCCTCCAGCAAGAACCTGCCCGCCAGCAGGCGTCGTCATCGGGAGGAGGAGGAGGCGGAAGCAAGCAGAACGACCTCCTTCGGATCTTTCGGCTCCCTGGGTCCTCGACCTCGAAAGGGGACGTGATCGTCCAAGAAGAGACGGGGTACGAATTGGACAAGGTGTGTCCTTACTCTCTCTTTCTCCTCTCTCACATGGGGTGGAGATGCTGATAATGTTCGGTTCTTTCTGAGGGTACAGCATATCTGGGACGCCTCGATCCATCTACTCCGACTCCTGACCGACCCGACACGCACAGCCTCTTTGCCCTCCTCCCTCCGACTTCTGGACAGGATCGAGTCGTGCACTGAGGAGGCCGAACCCGAAAAGCGGGCGTTCAACGTTGTCGAGCTTGGTGAGCTTCACGTTCACAGTGTATCGACGAGGCTATGAGGATAAGCTGACTTCTCCATTGGACATGGCTACAGGAGCGGGTACGGCAGTCGTCAGTATTGCGCTTGCACGGTATACCCAGCAGAATCTGCCCAGTAGCATAGACGCTGCTGCAAAGGTGACGTTCTACGCCACCGATCTTGGTAGGTTCCTCTCCAATGTTTCGCAGAAACCGAAGGGTCATGAGCACGCTGAACAAGATGTGGACTTTCCCTCCCCCTTGGCAGAATCGGCATTGCCTCTGATGCGCACGAACATGGCGTGGAATGAGCTGATCGAGCCCGGAATCGAAGAGGACGAAGACCAGCCCGAGCCTGAACCTGAGCAACACACTACCTTCCCTACTGCATGTCCTTCGGACTCCTCTCCTCCCCCTGCCTCTCCACCGGTACAACACCAGGTCCATCTCTGCCCACAACACCTCGACTGGCTCCGACCCCTCCCCCTCACCCTCCCACCTAAGAAGATTGACCTCATCCTGATCTCGGACTGCACCTACAATCCGACCTTCTACCAACCTTTGGCACAGACGATCGCCTCTCTCCTGGCTATCAGTAGTGGGAGCTGTGTGTTGGGGAAGAAACATCGACATGAGGATGAGATGGGGTTGTGGGACGTGTTGAGGAAGGCTGGGCTGGGTGTTCGGCTTGTGGATGGGTGGGAGCATGAGGAGGAGGGGGAGGAACGATGGGGTGTCTGGGAGGTCTTTGCCGCCTAGGCAATCATCAATTCTTGCAATGGAAACCAAAGGACGTTGACGATCAGGCTAACCGCAGGCGAGAAAGACGGATGTGTTCAGACGATGCCAGAGGATGGGATTGAGCGTCCATTCCATAGCTTCGATTTCGTATTTTGCATGTTCTACTGCTCCCCATTTATCAGTCAAGCTCCCATATTCCCATCAATCTAAGACCCCTTCCCGTGCAGAGCCTCTCGCATGACGAACCGGTCCAAACCATACAGCAACACAGCCAGGACGCCGAAAACGAGACCCACAATCAGGATGTCGACCGAAGATCTGCCAGTCGCCGGCCGCATGCCTTTCACCCGGATCGAGATGCTGTGCTTGCAGCCTGGTCGGATGTCGGAGTGAAGGATGTAGAGGGACTGCTTCTGTGGTCCGAAAGTAGACATGTGAATCCCGTAGTAAGGGCAAAATCAGTACAAAGACAGTATTACGCGAGCTTGAACCGCTCATACGCACCTCTTCATCGATCCACCACTCTCCATCCGAGAGCTCGACCTCAATCGACCGACCCTCATAATGATACCTCGGCCAGAACACCTCGGTCAACTTGGTCCGGTCGACTTGGAGCCCTGGATCCGACTGGAGAGGCCAGCTGGATGAGTTGGCCCAGACCAGGTTGAAGGAGAGCGACTCCAGCTGGAAGGAAGTCGAGAGTGGTACGCCGGCGATCTTGACGGCATAAGGGCGCTGGTGTCGGTTTGTGGTTATATGGAACAGGAAGTGTCAGTTCACCTTGGGTCCAGACTGGAAGAAGAACAGCGATGGAGGACTCACGATGACAGCATCGAGCGCGCGTCCGTGCTTATAAAGCTCTTGACCAGCAAGTCCTCGTTTGTTGAGACGGTCCTGTGCGCCTCCGGACAGCGTCATCAAGCTGAAATCTTCCGCATTCCTAGGAGAGGTGAGAGAGATTAAATGGAAGAATGATTGATGAAGTGGGATGAGCCTGCGTCTTCTCTGATTCGTAAGCTCGCGGTCTTTTGGCAGACGGGAACGTACCACAAGTCGCTGCACACAAGGACCAAGCGACACAAGACCACGGAAAGCAGAATAAGAAGTGGCAGATAAGAGGCAGAGCAACGTCAGTCTTGTTCCCCGTCCTCTCGCTTCACTCGAACCCTCCCTAGCGCGCTATGAACGCCAGGTCTACCTAGATCAAGCCACTCACCCCTGCTCAGTCGTGTTCTCCGCGCAGTAGTTCCATAGCGTGAACGACGCCCAGCAACTCTCCATCGCCCCAATGAGCGCATCCATCAGACGAGACTGAACCCGGTAGTCGCCCGTCTTGAACGCGTGGTGGGAGTTGATGTCGAAAGGGATGCCGACCTCGCCGATCAGGGTGGGACCGCGTCCGAGGGAGAGATGGGCGTTGGCGATGAGGTTGGAAATCTGAGTGGCGTAGCTATTGGATCGTTCGGAGGAAGACAGGTCAGTTGGAATTCTTTCCGGTTCATGTTTTCACACTTGGGCGACGAAGGGCGTCGAGACTCACTTGCGTTTCGGTCCTTTGGCTCCAAAGTAAAGCGCTTGAGCGAAGAACATGCCCTGTCAGGATTCGGACGAGCTCGCAAATCAGTATTTCTGCATGCTAGGAGATGCGCTGTGGTTGTGACACTGCGCCTCACCCTGCTCAAGCCTTGCACATTCACACTCATCGCACCAGCTGCCTTGTTGAAGAGTACTGAGCAAGCAGAGCGCGTTAGTTCTAGGTGCAAGGTAACATTCGCGAGAGGTGTTCAAGGAAAGCCAACTCACCATGTAGGTCATAGAAATGAGGCGCAAAGATGCTTCCCACAGGTCGAGGCGTGTCAATTAAGTTCCGACTGTTCGCATGCGAATACGTCTGCAAACGCGCCGCATGCTCAAGCTCCTCCAACATCTCCGCCTCCTCGTTTCGTTCCTCTGCTGACATCGCTTCCCTCTCCTTGCTCGTCTGGGCCGCGTCCTCCCGCCAGGGTGGGACAAACTCGTTCGGAATCGGCTCGAAGAAGATGTGCAAATGGGGTTGCTTCTTCCGGATCCTGTCCGCGAACTTGCTGACCAAGGGCGCATAGCAGTCCCTATACCACTCAATCCGTCTTCTCGAGAAACCAACACCACTCTTCTTCGTCGCCTTCCCGCCGTCGTCCTCCGTTGTCAGCAAGCGAGGATCGTATTCAAAGTAATCGGCCCGCAGCGCAACCGGCTTGCCCGAGACCGCTTCCTTTATGCTCGGATATCCTCGCAAGTTGCAGCCCCAATGAGCGATGCGTTCCCACAGACCGAACTCCTTCTGGAGTCGACCCTCGTCCCAGGCCCAGACGTCGTGCATGCGCCAGAGACATTGTCCGCGGGTGGGTCCGTCGGGTCGCCAGAGGGGTGGGTTGGAGGAACTTGACGATGTCGAGAATGGCGGAGGCTCGACGAGGGAGTAGTGCGAGAGGGCGGTAGGGAAAGGAAAGGATTTCACGTAGCTGAGTCGTCCCCGTTACATAAACCGAAGTCAATGGTAAGCCGAAAACAGGGTGATCTCGCTGCCCATATCCACTTCGTATTCAAGCGACTCACAAGGGGACGAGCTGAGCGTGACCTTCGCCCAGAGCGACGGCCTGTAGGAAGGACGGAAAGAAGCCGATATGCAAGTCGGTATCGTAGTCCCATGCGTCGAAGGAGTGCAGATTGACGAAGCCACGATGAGGCTCGTTCATGACCTATTCCGTAGTTCGGCAAAGAGAAGTCAGCATTTCCGAACTGTCCCCCTTAAGGACGCATGGCCCTTCTAAACTCACCTCGAAGCCCAACACGCTCTCCAACCCACCAACCGCATCGGCCAACTCTCCGAACGCCCTCAGGTACGCGTCCTGCAAGAACGTCTGCAGCCCGACCATCTCTTCCCCGTCCTTGTGTTCGTCGTTGTGCCCCTGCTTTGCAGAGGTCGTCTTGTGCCCGGGAGACCAAGAGCGTGGGACGCGGATTTTGTAGGCGAAGATGTCGCCCGCCCAGAAGACGGTGGCCATAGTCGCTGCTGCGAGCTTTTGGTAGCCTCTGTGAAGGCGAACCCATTTGAGATAGGAAGAGGGAAGTTTGCAGATGGGGAGGAAGGAAAAGGATTACGGGAAAGGAGCAGAAGAGCGGGTTAAGAAGGTCAGAGGATCAAGCAAAAGGGAGTTGAAGAACGGTTAGCCCATATTGAAATAGAAAGCCCCCACAAGAGGCACGCCGAGCGATCGGAGAAGAGAAAGAAGAGGGGAAGAAAGAAGAAAGGGGTAAGAAAAGCCGCGATTTGTCAGTCCTGTCCAATTCAAAGCTGCTCTCCCACCTTCAGGCAAACTCACGAAGGCCAAACGAACGGACCCAGCCTCTCCCTCCGATCCACCTTCCCGCCCTGCCCCTGATCCCTCTTCCGCTCCCGTTCCCGCTCCACCTCAACCTCATGCACATACGCCGCCCCCGTCCCCGCAAACCCCCCCACATCCAACCCAACCAACTCCAACGTCCACCCAGGCGCCCCCGACCCTCCACACGCCCGACTCCAGACGTCCTGGTGGGCACAGACGAAGGCGCGGATGCCGTGCCGGGGCAAGTGGGTCTGCAGGAGGGCGTGCAGGTAGGCGATGTAGGAGGCGTCGGTTTCCTGTGGGGTGCTGGGTTGGAGGGCTTCCCAGGTGACGAGGAGCCGGAGGGTCGTGTAGCCCCATTCGCGGAGGCGGGCCAGGTGGATGTCGGCTTCGGAGAGGGGGAACGGTCGACCGACGAACGTGATTTGCTTGTTTTTGCCTTGGTCTCGGTCTTGACCTTCGGAAGAGGAGGCCGGAGCGGGCAACTTGCTCGAGCTACTGACATTCACTCCATGCAAAAGCACGGCGCGGCCATAGGCGTCGGTGAAATGGATATCGCGCGTACCCAGCGCAAAGGACGAGGAGGCAGACCCGCCTCTTGTCGCGCCAGAGAAGCCGAGGGCAGAGGCGGAGAGATCGTGAGCCGCAGGCAAGTCCTCCTTCTCGCCCGCCCGCACGGCGGAGCCAGAATCCTTCGACGACATCAGACACACGACAAGAACGCAAGAACGGGGATTAACAATTCTCGACCGTCGGCGGTGATGGTGGGCGAGAACGAGAAGCTCTGCACGGATCACATTTCTACTCATTTTTCATGCGGTGATCCGAACCAGTCTCCCAGCTCCCAGGGAGACACCTCACACACTCGACGAGGACAGACCAGAAGATGGTGAAGAGCGACAAAGTTGTGAATTCCCGAAATTGCCCTTGAGCGAAGCTCCGCGGAGGAAACTAGAAAGGGGTATAACACAAGGGGGGAGTTAAGGGTAAAAAACAACCTATAGTAGTCGGCGCTGTCGTCACTTAGAAGGATCATATGTGCCCCCTAAAGAGGGGCGGACATTATCGTGAGATGATCGAGAGGGGTTAGGGGAGGAAGGTGCGGTTAGGGCGAAGTGGGGAGTGGAGATCAAGACGCAAGCCAGGTCTATGACCTGGACATGTGGCTTGAGGGGAGGGTGTGGTTGGTATCATCGGAGTGATGCAGGTGGAGCCGAACTTGATGGGCAGAAGAGACAGGGAGATAAAACTTGAACGATCTCGGTCTTGGGGTATTGGATTGGCCAGAAAGGGTGAACGGAGTTGCGAAGGAAGTCGAGTATGTGCTCTCTTCGGTTGTTGCACTGCAAGTCGAAGGTAGATCTTGGGAAGCCGGATCGAGGAAACGGTCGATGGAGGGAAAAAGAGCAAGGAGTTTTCTATGTCGATGGGAAGACGCAGCCAGTCACCGAAGGTGAGATCCCGAACACGACCTGAAGCCGGCCGGGGCTTGGTGAGGCCGTGAATGTGAGGGTGGGGGGAAGGGTATATTAGGAAGGAGAGGTAGAGGTTGCTTTTTTCCGACGAACCGATTCGAAGATGGGAAGACCGACTTAGGCAGCGGCCGCAACGACGGGGGTAGCCTCGGGTGCCTTCGGTACCTCCTCAGCCTCGACGGCAGGTGCGGCCTCAGTGGCGGCGACGGGGGCGACCTCCTCAGTGGCAGCGGGTGCTTCAGTGGCGGCGACGGCCTCCTCAGTGGCAGCGACGGGAGCAACCTCCTCGGTAGCGGCGGCCTCCTCGGTGGCAGCGGCCTCACCCTCAGTGGGGGTAGTGGCACCAGCGGCGGGGGCCTTCTTCTTGAAGATACCACCGATACGGGCTGAGAGACGACGGGTGATCTTGTCAGTCTTCTCGGTGGGTGCGTCGGTCTTCTTGGCAGCGTCGTCAATGGTGACCTCCTTGGCGGCAGCGTCCTCCTCGGTGGCAGCAGGGGCGGCGGCCTCAGCCTCGGTCTCGGCAGCGACGGGGGCAACCTCCTCGGTAGCGGCGACGGGAGCAGCCTCCTCAGCAACGGGAGCGGCGACAGCCTCCTCCTCAGTTGCGGCGGGAGCCTCGGCGACAGCGGCCTCGTCGGCAGCAGCAGCCTCCTCTTCAGTAGCGAGGGGGATGGCCTCCTTCTTGGGGGACGACTTCTTCTTGAAGATGGCGGTGATCTTGTCGATGACACCCGAGGTGCGCTTCTCCTTCTTGACGGGGGCGACGGCGGCAGCCTCCTCAGTGGCAGGGGCCTCCTCTGTGGCAGCAGCCTCGGCGGCGGGAGCGTCCTCAGTGGCAGCAGCCTCGACGGGTGCGGCGGACTCCTCAGCGGCGGGTGCGACGGCCTCAACTGCGCCGGGCTCCTCAATGGCAACAGCGAGAGCAGGTGCCTCAGCCTGATTGGAAAAAACAGAAACGGGGTCAGCATATATGACAGAAGGATGGGTGATAGAGCATTTAAACACGTACGGCAACGGGCTCGGATGCGGGAGCGTCGACGGCGGCGGCAGCCTCAGCGACGGGAGTGGGTGCGACGGCGGCGTCAACGGCGGGGGCAGCGGTGGTCTCGATAGGT
Source organism: Tilletia caries (assembly GCA_032718865.1). NCBI lineage: Eukaryota > Fungi > Basidiomycota > Exobasidiomycetes > Tilletiales > Tilletiaceae > Tilletia > Tilletia caries. Next base: position 1,423,019 of record JALUTQ010000037.1, on the reverse strand, counting down.
GCAGACATTGTGATGGAGTTCTGAAAGAGGGCAGATGGTAGCGTGTGAGCATGAGTGTGCGAATTGAATGCTTATCAGTTGGGCGAGAATGGGGCCAGATAACCAGGGATGCGGATAAACCGCTGCGCTGGTGCGACAAGAAGATAGCGAGATGGAGAGGGATGGGAAAGAGAGGAGAAGAGACTCACTATGTTGGGTGTTTGGTTGTTGGTGCTGGTTGGGTATTGGGTACGAGACGACGAGGATGCGATCAACGATAGAGACGAGAGTCAGAGTCAGAGAGAGAGAGAGAGAGAGAGAGATAGGTGGTATATAAGTGTGTGGTGTGTGGGTGGTGGTGTTGGTGGTGGTGGTGGTTGGTATCAAACCGCTGGGTGCGTGTATGTGAGAGAGAAGAGAGAAAGGGGGGATGGTGGGCGAGAGTAAGACGGACGAGCGCGCAGGAGAGCGCCCCTCTTATACCCAGCCCCTTGGCCCCCCAGCAGAAACGAAAAAAGAGACAGGAGATCAACACACAACAGCCGCATTACAACGCGACCTCATATCCACGCGCTAGCACTGTAACACTGCATACACACACACCTCCAAGCCGTTACAACCGAAAACGGCCCTCATTATTCGAACTCACCAGTCACCACCTGCCAGCAGTCAGCACCCCACTGCGCACACTCCCGCTTCCACACCCTTCCACATAACCTGTCTCCAGCTCAGACCTCTTTGTCCTACCCTCACTCTCACTCAGCTCCACCGCGACACACTTCAGCCAAGCGTTACACAAATAGGCGCGAAGGCCAGGGTCAAACACTCAAACGTCCAAAAACGTATTTACCCGCCACGGGCTTTGTTTATGACTCACTTTTCTGTTATCTGGGCGTGGCGGGCGGCGGGCAGAGTGGTCCCGTGAGCTCGAATCTGAACCCAACTACAGACGATCATTGCTCAAATATGTCTCATTTTTTGCAAAAACAAGCTTGGCAAAAATGGTCCGGCCGCTATCGCCTATCGAGTACAACCACGCGGTATGTAAGCACACACCCAAGGCCCAACAAGGCTCCAACACCAACTGCTCCCAAATATACGAGACCGCGCCAAGGTCAAGCGTCAAGCTTCGAGTGGGAAGCCTTCCATCCTTCTGTCTGCCGTCCGCCGTTCGCCATGAACCGACGCTCCCAGTAGTGCTCCCAGTAAAGTCCACGTCCAGCGTGACAAAGCCGGTGCCGCGTCGGAGAACAAAGGAACAGAGACTGGAGGGGCTAGGGGGCCTGCATGCCGGAGAGGGGCCCAAGCAGCAACATCCCAAACTCCGCTGGCTCGCTGTTCTCCTCTGAAAAGTGAAACCTCGTGCGGCGTGCCTCATCTGTTCTTGACTATTATGACTGGCTGAACTGATATGTGACATTGCTTAGATAGACTAATATACGTGTATGTGGGTTTCCGAAGACGAGAGACAAGGAACCCTTGCTGAAGCGCGGAAGGTTCAGAAAGACTCCAGAGGAGGCAGCGAAGAAGCTGGAAGAATCCGAACGGAGGAAAGGCGAAATGGAAGGGAGGGAAAAAAGAAGACTCTTCTGGCCGGGTGTCGATGTGGATATTACGGTGAAGCGGTGGGTGAAGCGACGGCCGGCGAGGTCCTAACTTCGGAGGAAGCTGCGTTGGCCGTGTCGCGTGTCGAAAAAGGATACAAAGAATCGAATGTAGAATATGTAGAGTATGGGTGTGAAATGTGAAATGGGAACTTGGTCCCGCCGTCCGCCGTTGCTGCTGTAAGGTAATGTAACGCTTGGAAGATGGCGGATGTAACGCCCGAAAGATGGGGGAATCGAACCCTTCTCAGCCCGTAGTCCCTGAGGTCGAAGCTTGACTTGTCTGCCGCTGCTGATGCTGCTGCTGCTGCTGCTGCTGATGCTGCTGCTGCTGCTGCTGCTGATGTTGAGGCTGATGCCCCGTCCCCTGAGCCGCCGAGCCGAATTGCGTCGAGGTCGTGATCATCTTCGTCGGCGTCGCGCCGCCCGAGACCGTCTTACCCCCAGCAACGTCCTGGGACGAGGACGACGCCAACAACGCGAAAGGCGGGCCCATCGCGTTCGCCACCATGTTGTTGTTGTTCCACATCAACGGAGCATCGTACCCGCTTGGTGCCATATACGACGAGCCCCCCAGGACCGGGGAAGAGGACGAGCCCGGGGTCCTCGTTGCGAGTGAGAAGGGTGCCGAGGACACGTTCTCTGCCGGGCTTGCCGACATCGTTAACGTGGACATCCCACCTCTCCATGCACCGCCGCTACCACCACCGCCGCCGCCGAAGCTCGATAGATTGGTCATACTGAGCGAGTGATGAATGCCACCGACATCCCGTCCTCCGCCGCCGCCGCCCACAATGGTCGCAGGACCCGACGCCCGCCTGTTACGCAAATCCGGACTGTTCGGCCCGGACCGGCTCTCCCTCATCTCTTCCATGATCTCTTCGCCCGCCGAAGCACCACCCTCGCCACCAGCGTGACCCCCCGGGCTGACGCCAGAGACACTACCCCGTCTCGAGCCTCCCATGTACCACCCGTTCGGCGTCGACTGCGTGGGCAGGTACGGATGCGAGCCTAGGCCGTGCGAGTACGAAGGACCATGTCCCGAGCCGACCGTATGCGCAGCGGCCTGATGAAACATCTGTTGTTGCTGCTGTTGCTGCTGCTGCTGCTGTTGTTGCTGTTGTTGGTAAGCCCGCATCTCGTCATTCCCCAACGAGCCCATCCCACTGAGAGAGATCGAGCTTTTCCGCGAGTGCGTCGCGCTCCCCGGCGCACTCTTCGACCCGGACCGCGAAGCAGGCGACCTGCCACCCAAACTCCCACCCGCGCCGCCGAACCCTTGCGGGGCCTGATGGCTGAAGAACTGTCCCTGACCCTGGCTTTGGCCGGGGATGGGAGGACTGCCGAGCGGAAATCCCATCATGTATCCCGCACCTTGGCCGTGTCCGTTGCTGCTGCTACAGCTGCTGCCCCCACCCCCACCACCGCCGCCACAAGCGATACCAGCTGACCCGGGTCCGTTCCGCTTGATCACATTCGCCAAGCGGCCCGACTTCCACTCTGCCGACGCGTCCTTGGTGAGCGTCCACCAGCTGCCCTTCCCCGCAGCATTCGACGGCCGCGGCACCTTGAGGAACAGGTGGCCCTTGATCGACAGCGTTGACTTGATCCGGTTCTTCACCCGTCCTTCCCAGTCCTTGGTGCTGGCCCATTCGCGGATCACGGGGAAGGTGGCGACCATTCGGTCGAAGAGTTCTTGAATGACCAGGCGGCCGTCGGGTGATTCTGCAATGGCCTGTACGCAGTTCGAAAGTTGAGCAGGGAGGTGTGAGAGCGAGAGTCAGTTCACTGGCAAAAGCTTTTAGCACCAGCCTCAGCATCGTTCTTGACTACTCACTTGGCAGATCATCTCACTCCAGTTCAACCGCTTCCCAGAGATCGACGCCGCGGCCGGTCGTGACGCCAGCCCAGGCCCCGAAACCCCACCACCAGGTGCCGACCCCGCCTGCTCTTTCCCTCCGCCCGTTGCCGTATCGCCGCTCATGTCCATAGTATCAGCTCCACCAGGACCGAGCGACATGCCCGGAGCCAGCGGAGGAGGCGGGATGTTAAGCGGGTTATAGGCACTGACGCTGCTGGTGCTACTGCTGCTGCCCCTGCTGCCCCTACTGCTACTGAGGAAAGGTGTCATGCTCAGGTTGGTCCCGCTTGAATGAGTCGACAGAGTCGGGGGCCGCGAGATCCATGTTCCCGCATTCCCGCTCCCATTTCCACTTTGATCTGCCATCATCGTCGTCGTCATCATCGTCATCCCAGAGCTGGATTGGTCAACCGCGGGGATGGGCGGGTATCCACCGACGGAGACGACGGTGCCCTGGGCACCACCACCGCCGCTGGTAGTCCCGGACTCGTTGGGCGAGTTTCGTGAACTGCCATAGGGAAACGACGCAAGTGGGCTGCCGAATAATGACGGATAGTGCTGATACTGCTGCTGAAGATCGGCCGTGCTGCCAAACGGACTCGCTCCAAATCCGAATTGGCCGTTCATCGCCATCGACTCGGAGGTAGCCGGGGATGGCAGGAAGTAATTGTGATGGAAGGAAGATGGAGCGGAAGCTGGCCCGTTGCCCCCTATTTGCTGTGGTGAGAACATCATGTGCTGTTCCGTGCTTGCGCTCGCTCGGTTCTCTCCAGCGCCATTACCCGCCCCTCCTCCATAGGCGAACGGCGGTAGCAGGTCTGACGTGAAACCTATCGACGGCGAGTCAACGTTAGACTTCGGTGAGGCATACACAAGCCCGAGTGTGAGCTGTTGCGCCGATGCCATGGCCGACGCTGTCGCAGGCGTTATCGTCGAAGACGAATAATCCCCAAACCTCATAGCACCACTGTTGTCCAGCGCACTGTTCGACCCAACAAACGGCATACTGCGGGAGACGGAAGGCGTCGACGAACCATTCATCGTGGCCGGGGCCATCATGGTATTGGCCATTGCAAATCCACCGAAGGAGTTGAAGTCGAATCCGCTCATATCGACAGTGCCAAGAGGAGGGCCAGCGCCGCCGCTGCTCATACCGAGATGGCCACCTGTTATCGGCAATGACTTCGAAGTGCCGAACGATCGGGCTAGCTCTTCGTATGACGGTGATATTTGGTTCGTATTCGGTGAAAGGGAACTTTGTTGGATGAAGAGGGGAGCGGAGGAGGAGGAGGAGGACGACGGAGTGGAATTTGAGGAGTTGCCTGCCGCGAACCGGCCGTTTCTCTCCTCAGAGTATGATGAGGAATTCATTCTGCAGAGGCGCGACCGTTCATTGAAGCATAAAGCGCGAGATGAGCAGATCGTCAGACACACCTTCTTAAGGCACGGAAGGGGAATCAGGGTCGAACACCTACCTCTCTAGGCTTCGGGTCAAATAACTCGCGGGTGGTCGAAATGGGTTTATCGAGGACGGATGTGGCAGCGCGATAGGCTCCAGCTTCTTCAGGATGATGTCGAGAGGATATCGCCCGTTGTGAAGCGCGTCCTACGGTTCGCCCTGCGTCGGAAATATGGCGACGATTCGGTGAGGTATAGGCTGAGGAAGGGAAGGGGAAAGGTAAAATAGAGACCTATCTGCAGAGGGGAAACACAGTGGGCTATCAGCACATCGTTCTCTTGAGCATATTGTCTCAGCCACACGTCGCCAAGGCTGGGATGCCTGGCCGGTCGAGGGAGGAAAACGTACCGAAGGGGCCCTTGACGGTCAGAAACAGATTCCTACCGAGGGGAAAGGGAAAGAGAAGAGGGAAAAGGCAGATATCTATCTGTTGAGGGGAGACACAGTGGGCCATCAGCACATCATCCTCTTGAGTAGGTAGTGACAGCCACACGTCGCCGAGGCTGGGACAACTAGCCGGCCGAGGGAGGGGCACGTACAAGAAGGGACCCTTGACGGTAAGAAACCAATTCTTTCCCGCTGGTACCTTAGGCTACGGCTGTTGTAGCCTGGGAAGCCGAATGAGAAGTAGGACGGTGCGTTCGGGAAAGTTACTGGAAGGCGGTGCGGTTCTCTGAGCAACAAGGGTTCGATGGGCCCGTGTGTCTCCTATGGGCGTCCGTGCAGCGCAGGTAATATGGCGATGACCGATGATTTGATGAGTCGCGGGTCCAGGCGTCGCAGAACGCTCCGCAGGCGTCGCAGAATGGTTCCGGGAGGATGATGGGAGGCCTGCAGCCGGGTGCTAGCCGGGTGAACACCTATGTTTGCGAGAGATATCGCGTCAGGCTGGGGATGAAGATCGGAAAGCGTTCGCCGTAGTCTTCGATCTGCAATGAGAAGATGCGAGGATGGTGCGCGCGAGGACGAAATATCATAAAACGTCGCAGAAGGGGACGCGCGGACGAAGGTTCGAAGGTCGGAGTCAAGTACTGCAATCGAGTCAGATGACGATGGTTACAGGAAGGGGCCAGGGCAGGAAGCAGGAACCCAGAAAGCAGGAAGCATCACGGCCTCACGCCTCACGGGGTCTTTCGAAGAAAAGAAGCAAGGGTCAAACGTCAAATAGAAGCAGGGTGTTGGAAGAAGGTTTGTGGTTAGTCCAATAGCGACGCGAGGGCCGAGGCTGGCAGGGCATGCTGCAAGGGCAGTAATGTAGCCATGCTAATGTGGCGGCGCCGCCTGCCTCGTTTATCATGGTCCTAATCTGCCACTCATTGCCATCGGTCCATGCGTGCAGCGTGATATTGGTGAAGCGCTGCAAAGATTGCGTTCGGGTCTTCGGCATGGGCCGCGGAGCAGCGATATGGTGTGTGTAGCCGTACCCAATTCCCACCTCGACGAGGTCCTCTGGGGTAGCCATGCCTGCCTCGACGAGGCGAATGAAATATGAAAGCGTAACCGGACACGTTGGTTAGGTAGGCGACTGGCGAGGCGACGAGAAGAGGGACAGTTGTTAGCATGCGCATTTTCGGGCACGTACCCAGCGCTCGCCCCTCGGCCACCAGGATCGCCATATCGCGGATCGCCCAATCATCGACTACTACTGCACCCAGCACCCTTGTGCACGCGCCCCGGCCGCCGTGAAATCAGTCCGCCTCGGGCCTGTATGTAAGGAGCAATAGGGAAGGTTAGCGTTAGGGTTGTAGATCATTCATGTGCAGCATAAATGTGGATGAGTGGGATGAGAGACTTCGATGAAAGCGGTAAAGTGTTGTGAATCCTCACGCTATGGATGCTGGCTGAGCGTGAGAATGGATTATTGGCCCCGGGGCAGACAAAGTCAAAAAGTATTCGCCGCATCGCAATCTATGCACTGCAAAATAATGGCGAGATTATTACAAGAGTCAGTGTCCCTCGCTAAAGCGAGAGCAGACTGGCCATGTGTATGTATGTATGTATGTATGTATGTATGTATGTATGTATGTATGTATGTATGTACCGCAGTCCGCGCTCACGTCCAGGCGGCAGGCCCTTCCTGTGGTCACTGGTCTGCCATCTGCTCCTTGCTCTTCACGAAAAACGTAGCACGTCCGATGTGCGAGATTCTCGGAACGTTTTATCTTCGGGGCGTCCAACCATCTCTCGCCCCTCGGGTGGGCGGTCGGCTGCGCAGGGAGGGGCTCAGGTCAACGACTTCCGTCCGTCGAGGCGGTGGAGTGGTCGGCGGCGTCGAGGCCGACTGGTGAAGGTGTCGAAGCACGCAAGTTGCGTTCTGATGCACATAATTAACCTTCCCAACAAGGTCAAGTCTCTCTAATATCTAAGAATCGCAGCACCCTGCGTCCCTTGTGAGCTGACACGCCCCTATAGTTTTTGAAACAAAGGAAATAGGCCAACAATAGACCATAGACAAAATAGGGCCAATTATGCCAGATGTTTATCATTGGTCAAGTGAGTGCCTTGCAGCGCCAAACCCAGGAGGACGAAACGCCGAAGTACGCTACTACACGTTCTTGTCAACGCGTTGCTGATCGCGACTCGCGACCCAAATGAGACGCGCCTTTGCCTTGCCAGATTCTGGGGCTCATGCAGAGAACGTCGCCGGCGCTTCTATTTCTTCTTGACATCTGCAGCACCCGGTCCTTACACACAGAGCGCGTCCCGTGCGGGTTTGTAGACGCGCTGTGACGCGACAACGCATCCGGGACTCAATCGATTTTCTTGTCTGTCTGTCTGTCTGTCTGCTGCTTCTGTGCGTAGACTGAATAGCCTTCACCGCTTCACCTACGGTCGGGGGACGTGCGCAGCGTGCTCAGCAGAAAAGCACAACGCGTATAGTCGTGCACGCTTCCTGTTGCTGCCGCCTCTTACTGAGCTCTGCCTCCACCTTCAAGAAGGTCGTCGACTGTAGATACTATGGACCTGGAGTATAGCAATCTGGACGCCCGCTGACTGCTGTTAAGCGTAAGGTGGTGCTTTAAGCTGAGAACGTGTGAAGCCACATGGGCAGTGGGCTACATCTAACCGCCGCAGTCTGGAACAGAGGCAACGCGAGCATAGATGGATGACTTGCTAGTCTGGTCACACCAGACCGTCGCTCGCACGTGATGAAACTCAGCAAAAAATCCGTTTTGCTACGGCGGGTTAGCGGCGGTCCACCTGCGGTTACCCAGCGGCCTTCCAGCCAGGTTGTGGTGAGCCGCTGACCACCGTCTGTATATCGGCGGCAACCGGCGCCTTGCCGTGGCGTTGTCACGACAACCTGCAAAAATGGATGACATCATGACACTCATTCACCGGCTGTCAACCGCCCCTGGTTGGCAACAGCCGTTTCTCCCCGCGAATGGTTAGCGAAGCCCACGTGGAATTTTTTTTATGTTAGGTCCGAACCGTCCCTGCAGCAAAATGGAGCAAGGTGATCGTGAAAAAAAAGACGCAACAACGTCGTTTAACGCGATTTTTTTTACATAGGAGTGACGAGAACAGATGGCACGCTGAGGATGTAGTCACCCGTGTGCAGGCTGGCAGAGTGTAGGGACAGGCGCTGCAACCTGAGGCAGGACGGACGGGTGTCCGCACAGACGGACAAATGGGTGACGCCGCCAGGAACGGTGAGGCGGTGAGGATGGGGTAGCGGCATAGCCGCTGAGCTGCCGCCGAGAACCGCCGGGTGTAGAAACGAGTCTTATTCGCTCAGATGGTGACCAGCGGCCAACCGGACAGAGTGAGCAAAAACCAGCGGCGATCCAGCGATAAAGTCGGAGGCTAACCACCGGCGTTACAGAGGCATGGATACAGCCGACGGTATACCTCTGGTTAACCGCCGCAACTTTTTGCTGAGGATGAAATATACAGATCCCGTGGAGACGGTCTGGCCACACTCGCCGAGTTTTGAGTGATGCCTCTCCACCAAAATCACCATCGAGCTGGTTCAAGCCCGACTTCACGCACCAACTACCGCTCAACATCTTCACAGAACACTCTCAAATTTGGATTGAAGCAACAATGGCCCAGCAAAATCCTCTTGCAGGTGTTTTGGGATAGATCGTCAAGTCAGTTCGCTCGTGGTCGTCGAATGTGCTGTAGGCAGAAAGTTGCGCTTCGTTTTGAGTGGGCGCCAGAGTGAGACACTGACGACAAGAAAAGAAAAAGTCCGCCCGATCTGTGCCCGATCCAACAGTCTGATTACCAGAGAAATTCCACACAATCGGATTCCAAACCTCTCTCTCTACAGCTCCAGTGGCTGGGCAGGTTCATGCAGAAGGGTCGACTGTGGGCCCCTGTGAAGTTTGGACGCGTTCCATTGTGTATCGATTGACTTTCAGACTGGAGGACTTGGAAGGGGGGGGGGTCTGTGCGGTGGAAACGAGTGGGAGCAAGTGGGACGAAACGAGCTAAGGAATCTGCAACGAAAAAACCCTCCGATATGGAGAGGCATCACTCAAAACTCGGCGAGTGTGGCCAGACCGTCTCCGCGGGATCTGTCTTTCATCACGTGCGAGCGACGGTCTGGTGTGACCAGACTACGAGGTGGAGGACGAAAGTCTTCGAATGATTTCTGAAATACTTAGTGTTTACACTCAGAATCTTCAAACTTGGCTCTCAATTGAAGTCCACAACCAGTCAAACAACTTGTGAGCTGAAAGGTGGTAAGCATAGAACACACGAATAGGCACCTTTTTGCTCTTCAGAGCTGACTGCTTTTTTTTGTCTGCGAATGGGTACGTGAGCAAAGTGTGAAAATCCGAGATTTTATTCAATTAGTAAATTATTAAGTGATTTCATTTTGCTCCTAACCCTATTGAGAGTCGTCTTTTTCCCAGACAGAAACCGGTCCGACAACTTAAGAACAAACGTTGCTCAAGTACACGCTGTATGATTTCCAGCTTTCCGCTCGCAAGTTGTTGTATTGGTTGTGGACTTCCTTTGAGAGCTCCGAAGGAGCGATTTGAGTGTAAACACTAAGTAAAATTGAGGTGCGTTCGAAGACTTTCGTCCTCCACCTCGTAGATGACTTGCGAACAAATCGAGTACGTAGCGTGTACAGGGCGATTAGGCACAGAACGCAAGCTGACCACAGGGCAAAGGGCGTGACCGATATCGAATAAGGTCGCCGCCTGCCCATAGCTCAGCTCATGCCCCTCCCCGAGACTGATTGCTGATCGTCACGAAAATTGGAAAAGGGGTAAAACGTGGGTGATTTGGGGGTAGATTCCACCCCCGGATTGCCCTCGGATTGCCTACTGTTCGCCCCGTTCGCCACCTGAGGCTACCCTCGTTTTACCCCTGCAGATGTTGTGTTTTGTGCGGATTTACCCACTTTGGTCAGACGGGCAAAACGTGGGTAAAACGAGGGTAGCATCAGGCTGGGTCTGTACCGGCCGCGAACCGCTAAAGTAAGGGAGCAAAAGACCATATCCATTCCAGTAAGGAAGAGCACGGAGTAGACCCCGGAATGGGTTTGCAGGAATTCCGGGGCACTCCGGGCAGAGTTCCGGCGGTACCCGGAACCCGGAATGCTGATTTTCAATTTTTGTCAGTTTAGTCCTTTTAAGCAGGAAGCCGGAATTTCCTGGTACCGCTCAGCCGGAATGCGGAATAGATCTTGCTTTGGCCGTAACTTTTCTTGCGGAATGCGGAATCTGTGGTCAGACAAGCTCATTCTCCCGAAATTCCGCCGGATTCCGGGAGATTCCGGGGGGTCACGTGATGTGGGGTCTCATTCGGGGTTTCATTTATCAATGAGACTCTCCGGCGAGTTTCACATATGAGGAGACCCAGTCTTGTGGTCTCAACAGGACACATGAGGCTTGAAGAGGAGCAAATGGACGCGAGTGAGGCATCAAATGGCCAATGCAGAGCTTCAATGTAGACTGTGGACGAGTACAAAGCCGATTTAGAAAGGGGTCGACTCGTTTTCATATGATCTTGCGACTGCGGAGGAGAGTCCCGGAATCCGGCGAAATTCCGCATTCCGGGAGCTGCGGAATGCGGAATCGAAAATTGATCAAAGCCTAAATTTTGACGGAAGCCGGAATTCCAGATGTACGAATTTGAATCTTTCCCCGGAATACGGAGCTCTGCGCCCGAAAGAAGAGTAATTTAACCGGAATGCGGAATGCCCTGAGAGGCCCCGAAATTGCTGCGGAGGTCCTCCCCGGAGTGCGGAAATTCCGGGGCACTCCGTGCTCTTCCTTACATTCCAGTGTCTAACATACATACACACACGACATACATAACATACATATATCTAACAGAGCAGCGAGAGGGGTTAGTAATGGAAGATATGTCGTCGGAACGTCGAATTGTCGCTGTGTGATGTGCCCTATGAGACTGTTCTGAACGAGAGGAGAGAAAAGAAGCGCAGACAGAGAGAAGAGCAGAAGAGAGACAGACGGGGAAGGCAGCAGACGGGGAGGGAGGGCAGCAGACGGGGTTGGCAGCAGACGGGGTTGGGGTAGGGCAGCAGACGGGGAGAGGGGTATCAGACGGGGGATGGCAGCAGACGGGGAGGGAGAGCAGCAGACGGAGAAGGATCACGGGGGAGGAAGCAGACAGGGGGTGGAGCAGAAGGAAAGGGGGGGAGCAGAAAAAGAGGGCAGCAGACGGGGAGAAGCAGAGGGGGAGAGGTTAGGCAAGGAGGGTTAGCAAGGCAGCGGAAGGGTTAGGGCAGCAATGAGAAGGGGCGCCGAAGTCGGACTCGTCGTCGAGACCGAGTGCGCCGTCGTCGAGGTCGAGTGTCGAGCCCTGTCGTGTGGTGTGTGTGGTGCGTGGTGTGTGGTGCGTGGTGCGTGGTGCGCAGGCCTCGGCAACTTCCTTCACTTCGTATACTTTGTAACTTGGAAGTGAGAACTAGTAGTGAAACTTTCACTATACTTTGGCCTCCGAGCCGTCGAAAAAAAGATAGTGAACTTTCACTTTGGTGGGGCCGGGAAAGTGAAGAAAGTATGGAGATAGTGAGTTCGTCTTCATGTTGAACTTGAAGTCACTTGCTATCACTAGTAGTGCGGCCAAGTTAAGGTAGTCGCTAGTAAGTAACTATCCAGTCAGGAAAGTAACTAATAGTTTACTACCACAGTTGATATCAACACTTTATGATATTATTAGACACTCCTCATTTCACATCACTTTGTAAAACTCTTGCAACTATCTTCACTACCTAGTGATTTGGTAGAGCTCTGATGAGACAAAACCAGGGACCACCGCGGTCTTCTATGTGGCCGCAACGGTCGCAAAAAGCGCTCAAACTAGTAGTCACTATCTCAACTTTTCATAACTAAACTATACTTTGTCGGCCGGCTGAGACCTTCACTTTCACTTTCACTATACTTTGTCCGAAAAATTGCTCACTATCTTCACTTGCCGAGCTCTGGTGGTGCGTGGTGTGCGTGGTAGCCTCAGATCACCAGGCTGCCCTCGGTCCGGGCTTGTGTCGTGATCGCCTCTGATGATCACCCAGAATCCAAGTCACGTGACTTTTCTGGCTGATCGGGCTCCGCCCTGCCCGCAGGGCAGCCTGGGCGGAAATCTCCACATTTGCTTGTACTGTAAAAAGACTTAGTGAAATCGAGGCTTCTCTCGCTCACTCACACGGCACCTCAGCTGGCAGCAGTCAGCACACAACAGTGAGCAGATCAAGCTCAGTCTGAAACGCTCGACTGGACAGCAATAGTATAAGCAATGATTCCAATTTCCAAGCAGAATGAATGGCAGCGGTGGTAACGAGAAGTCGAGAAGCGACAAGTGAGGGTATCCTCCAGCTGAGCGCGAAACTGAACCAGCGCAGGCAAGAAGTCCTCATGCTCATCCGACGACGACAAAGTGATGCTTGGGCGGGTTGAGTGATAGCCATTCGTGCTTGGCCTGGTCGGGGGAGGCGACGAGGCGAGATGAGAGCGAGGGTACGACCGAGGGGCGTACCGAGTGGGGATGATGAGGCCTGTGCTGCCGAGGGAGGAGGGGACATCGCGATAGGCGAGGAAGAGGCGGAAGAGGAAGCACATTGAGACGACGGACGATGGTGTTCTAGCCGACCTTGATGATACGTCGGACGTCCATGAAGCGTGCGAGCAGCGAGACTGCCGTAGGAGGCGAGAGTGTCGGCCGAGAGCATGATGCCGTCCTGGTACTTGATGCCCAAGATGGAGGTACCGGTGACGATGAGTTGTCTAGGGAAGAGAACAGTGTTCAGTCACGAAAGGGCTACGAATGCGAGCTGGGTGGAAGGGGTGAAGCGACGTACTGTGTGCATCTGCGGTGCCTGCGTCTGGTCCTTGGGAGGCCATCGTGTGCGCGCGGGAGGAGATGAGGTCTGGTGATGGTGTGAAGGCCCACGTCTGTCCTGTGTTTACGTTCATCCTGGCTGCTGTTGATCTCTTTGATTGTGAGTGAGTGAGTACGGACTGACTGCGAGGCTGAGGCTTCGTAGACGACGTCCTCATCAACGTCAGTGCGCAAGCGGAGAGGGAAAGGTGTGGCGGTACGGGGTACCCATTGCGTCGCTGTGCTGATGAAGGAGAGTGAGAGAGTCAGTCCGAGCAGTGAGTGATGAGCGGTGAGCGCCGAGCGGTGACCAGTGAGAAGCTGTGAGTGAGCGAGAGAACCGTCAATTTCGCTAAGTCTTTTTACAGTACAAGCAAATCGGCACTTTCTAGCCCAGGCTGCCCTGCGGGCGGAGGCGATTCAAGAGCCGTACAAAAGTCACGTGTGACGGAACGTTCGGGTCAATCACCGGTGGAACACACAACGCCGAGCTCGAGGGCAGCCTGGGGATCTGAGGCTATGTGCGTGGTGCGTGGTGGAAGAGAAGCAGAAATTTTCACCAAGTATCGATCTTCGCTGTATTGTAATCTAGTTGTATAGGAATCTAGAGAGTTGTAAGCCAGACTGTTGGAACTACAAATTTAGAGTGGCCGATGACGCAAGGGCAGAACTGTATCGCCGGAAGGGCAAGTTGAGGCAACCATCGTTTTACCCACAGCGAATTCGAGCACCCGCTTTTTACCCCCAGATCACCCTCGTTTTGCCTATTCTACCCCCGTTTTGAATTTTCCTGACGCTTATCAGGTTGCTCGAGTGGGATTTTTCATTATTCCTGCAGATAAATTATCGATTCGGCATCGAGGTTTTGGGTATGAGGGACCTTCAAGATTCAATTTAAGATCCAGGAAGTGCGTCAGAAAAACCGGGAGAAAGCCTGGCATCCTTGAGAGTTCCCGAGAAAAGACACGCATCACTTTGACAGTCTGAACTGCACCAGCTTGCCCACCTTGAGTATCTTCCTTGCAAGTCCACAAGCCAAGCTCCGCGACACGATATGCCGGCAGGCACAACAGGAACAGGGTCGCGTCGCTCTACAAGAAGCAAAGGGCAGAAGGAAGATCTTGGAGTCAGTCAGGTGAGTACGACATCACGATTGCCACTTGCCTCGTCGTGTGCTGACGCATTTGCGTCTTCATCCCCTCAGGCGCCTGTCCCGCCTACTGCTCCGTCGGCCGCTATTGCCCCACCGCCTACTGCTGCCGCATTGACGCCTGCTGCTGCTGCTCCGTCGTCCGCCATCGCCTCGGCGCCTGCCGCTGCCGCTCTGTCGACTGCTGCTGCTGCTCCGTCGCCTGCTGCCGCTACGCCTGCTGCCGCTGCGCCGACGCCCGGTGCTGCTGCTGCAGTCTCTACACCGGCCGCGAGTGTTCCCCGTCGGCCTCGAAAGCGTCGAGCCGGCAGCGCAGCGCCTCGTCCCCTTCACCTTCCCCCTCGAGAAGCCATCCCGCAAGCAACGCACGCGCAAACCCCATCTCTCGCCCCTCAAGCGCGCACCACCGCCCAAGACGATACCTCCAACTCCATCTCCTCCATCTCTCGCGCCCCCGACCCTCGGTCGGCCTCCACACCACGCCAAGTCGACTCACCAGAGGGAAGGAGCGCGTCGAAATCGAATGTGGCGGTTGATCGAAGGTCTGTTGAAGGAGGAAGAGGAGAAGATGGCAGTGTGAGTATGCTAGACCTAGTCAGTGGTCATCAATTGATGGCAACAGATACATGTACTGACCCTTGGGTTCCGGACTTGTGTGGGAGCTGTAGGACACTGAAAAACGACAAACACAGTACGAGACCAAGATGGACAGAGACGGAGGAAAGGGAGTTGGCAGCGGCTGTGTGGGATTCTACGACGCTGCAGAGTATGATTCTTCCAGGTCGGGCAGCAGAGGATAACACTTCTGCTCCGAAGATCAAGCTCAACCAGGTGCTCCGCGACGTCATCAAAGTCCTCAGACAGGCCGGCATCGATCGGAAGCTCACGGCAGATTCATGCGGCAATAAAATACGAAGCATGACAAAGGCCTACATGAGAGCTCGAGACGCTCTCTCGGAGACGGGACAGAGCAAGATGGCAGACGAGATCAGAGGCAACAGTCGACTGGAAGAAGAGCGAGCGGAGTCTTGCCGCGTTTGCCATTTCTTCGAGACCTGGCACGAGATGATGCTCGATCGGCGCTCTCAACCCCCGCCGCGCATCAGAAGGCCCGTTCCACGCGGTCAAATCGTGGAGAGCCAACAAACCAGGGTCGCTCAGGAGCAGGAAGGAGGGGTTATGAGGTCCATGGACCAAGACGAGTTCAACGATGGGTTGACTTCGAATGAAGACGACGGAGAGGGAAGTCATGCGGACAATGATGGTGAGCGGCATAAGGATGGAGAGGATGGGGAAGAAGATGGCGGGCATGATCCTGAACCAACTTCAAGGAAGGGGAAGGGGAAGGGGGTCGTCCGAGACTTTCAGCCACTCGGAGAAGGTATTGAAGACCTTGAGACCGACGACGCCGCTTCCCCTGCTCCCGGTCCATCAAGGAAACCCCTCGCCGAAACCTCGGGAAAGCGTAAGAGACCCGGTCCGAGCAAACCGGATGCTCTGGAGGAAATGACATCGTTTTTCAAAGAAAGCAGCCAGGCTGCAGAGGCTCGACGTCAGAGATGGGAGGCGGAGCAGGAACAGCGGGCAGAGGACAGCCGTCGACGAGAGAAAGCACTTCAAGCTCGCCACGATGCCGAGATGAACGTGCGACGTCAAGAGGCCGCCGCAAATCAGAACATGGCCAAGGCTATCTTCGCACTTGTTCAAGCCAATCAAGGACAACCTTCGCATAGTTGTGAGTATAAAACAGATGCTATTCAACCTCGTGCTATGTACATATCATCATCGGCGCTGACTCTGCTCTTCCCTTTGCACACGACGCCTCTCTTGACTCAGAAGCTGTTGTCGTTTCTGCCTCCGGTCCGCCGCTACCTGCTGCTCTGCCGTCCTCTCGTTGAATCGAGAACGGCTCGTCGTATCCTCGAACGTGTAGGAGTGGGCACGGTTCAAGGCTCTGTGGAGAGTCTCTCTGACCGTCTTCGCCTCCTCGATACGAGCATTCTTGCGGGCGTTGGCGGTCATTACGCGCTCCCTGTTTCGCTCCGCTGTTCGTCTCGTTCCCTCTTCTTCCGCTCGTCTAGCCCATGCCCTTCGTTGCTCCTGAGAGTCTGTATCGTCCATCTCCCACCAGATGTCCTCCTCAGCCAGCTCCTTTCCCAGTCCGTCCTCGATATAAATCTTGTACTTAGCTGCATCATCCCATCCCATAGCCAAGTTATGAAGACAAATGCAAGCCAAAATGCTGTCTTGAGTTCGAAGCTCTCCCTCTTCGGAGACTATGATCCCCCTCATGCCCTTCAGACACGCAAATCGTCCCTTTATGTAGCCCATTGAGTGCTCAGCCCGTACGCGAAGATGACTGAGCCAAAAGTTGAAGCGTCGAAGGTCTTTGGATTTTCGAATCTCTTGATGCCTGTAGGGAGCGACGATGTACGAATGGTAGGGGTAGCCCTTGTCGGCCCAAATCCATTCTCCTGGCTCCAGATAGTAGTATGGAGCCTGCGCGACCGCTGATTCTGCCCATGCGCTCTGGTCTCCGGTCGCCCCCCTTGGCCCAATGCAATATGAGATGATTCGCAAGGTGGTGGGCAGAGCGACGAGCTGGACGTTGAGACTGTTCCGATGTTGTTTTTGATTGAAGAATCCCTCGCCGTGACCGAGTCCTGGCGCCCAAGCAAGGTTGACGTGCGTACCATCCACAGTCGCGAACCCGTCCCTCCATTCTGGCACTCCAGACCTCACTTCGATCCAGTCCTTTGCCTGCTCCTTCTCCTCTTCGCTCGCCCAATCTACCAGATAGCTCTCCAATGCCACCATCCCCCTGATCACTGCCACTGTCCAGTTGTACACCGAGCCCACACCACAACCAGCAATGGCAGCAATCTGCTCGGCAGATGCTGCTTGTCCGTCGTGCCCAAGACGAAACAAGGCAACCGAGAGCTTCTCCCCGACGGAGGCAGGGGCTCCTCTCCGGCTCTGGAATGCGGGTAGGGTTCGTAGTGCTGCTGCTGCCGCTTTGAAGGCACCGGGTTCCATTCGAACATGCGACCGATATCGCAGCAGCTCCTTGTTTGACTCGTAGGCCTCCAGGCGATCGATGAGACGCTCTGACGGACGCCAGAGAGGGTTCCGCGGGACAAGATACCTTCCAGAAGCAACCGAAAGAGTGCGCTCGAGGATTCCCACTGCTTGCTGATAGCAATCGACCTGATCTTGATATGTCGTTGCCTCAGAAACGTCTCCATATTGGCAAAGAAGCTCAGCGTCCGTGGCATCTTCAACGAGCTGAATTGCAAGCCCAACACCGCAGGCATAGAGAGAGTTGACGATGCGAGTGTGCTGCGTACTTGATGGCATGGTTGAAGTAAAGTGGACAAGAGTAGAGGATCAAGAGGAAAGATAATAGAGGGTGATGCTGTGAGGAGAAGCCGCGAGGCGACGCTGAACGCCGTGGATCTGGGCTGTTTTTTTTGGTGATCATCTCGGGAAAAAAGTACGAGATTCGTTTGTGGTAAAATTTCACCACATCCAGTGACGGATGTGGCGTTTTGGCTCGTTCTCGTGGGTTTGTGGTCAATTTGGTGAACCTTGAAGGTCCCTATCACAGGAGAAAGGGGGTTAGGATTGTTTAGAGCAATAGCTATACAACAGCTATGCTATTGGGGGGGGGGGGGTCCAATAGCCTTCACTTGTCATTGAGAGATACGCCTGACAAGCTGTTGTAAAATCCCAATCCCTTTAAATTGAAACTGGTTTTTGACGCTAAAAAGTTTCAGAATCTCAATCCCAACCCGCTACCCTTTTCTGGAGGCGATCTGGATGGGTGGCGGTCGTCTGGACACCTGCCCCGGCTCGCGGAGGATGCTGACGCAGGGAGCGCGGCCACGCGATGAGTGCGCCACCCCCCGCCTTGCCATCCCGCGAGGAAAGTATATCAGGCAAGCGTAATTCAATGGGCCTATGCCCGCGGTGATCCTGCCGCGTTTGGGCCCGAGCATCTGTAAGGTCAGGACTGAGCACGTGACTTGACGCGTCGTCGCGTCGAAGATACTCCAAACACGGGTGAGGTGAGACTCGTCTGGTGGTCTTCTGCGCTAAAAATAGGTCCAAAATCCCTGAACCTGCAATAGGTACGACAATACCCTTAAGGTATTGACAAATCCCAATCTTGCCCAATAGCTGTACCTATTCGGAGGATTGACAAAGAGATTGGGAGGGCCATTTCTCCTGAGTATGTAGATTTGGAAGTCATCCAAGTACCTGATGAACGATGAACGATGAACGATGAACGATGAACGATGAACGATGAACGATGAACCTGACACGGCGACCTCATTAGCAGCGTGAACATGCTCGATGAGCTCGCCGACGCTGGGAGAAGGAACGAAGTTTTGTAACAGATTGACAGCAAGGGTTGCTGAATGTTGACTTGTACATGAGGTAGGAAGTCGCATGGCATGAAGACCGATGCAAAACACATTGTACTCCCAAGGAATCTGACTCGGATTGGAGACAACAAGGCGGTCCTCTCGTGCTTCAACGCTGCTTCGACTCCTTGAGCTTCGACTTGAATGTTCGCAGCCTGCAAAGACAACCACGGGGATACAACATCAGCAAACCGTCGACAATGAGAAAACGAACCGCATCGCAACCTGCTGTAACTCACTTGGCTGCATTCTTCGCGCGCGCCTGTGACGGTCCCTCGCCACTTCCCATCGTAGCGACGGCCGAGCGAGGCACGACCGAGTAGCCCGTCACAGCCTGGGGCACCCTCATCCGGGTCGACCCACTTGACTGCGAAGCGTCTTGCGAGTTGGATCCAGCTCCTGCAGCGCTCTGGGATCCCATGATTCGCACGGCCGATGAGTCGTGGTCGGCCCCGGGCATGGACCGGTCACGGAAGGAAGATGACTTCCTGATTATCGGTCGCGACCAGATCTCTGATTTCCGAGACCACAGACATCAGAATAACCCGTCAGCATATCAACATGACACGACAGAAAACGGCTTGCACGTACCAATCAAGCGGTCAGCACTGCGTCTGATTTTCGGGTCGACCTTCGTGTTCAAGCTGTAGAACATCATGATCTTGCCGAGCCCGCTCATCTTGAGTGAGATAGAGTCAATCGGCATCTTCTCGAGCGCAGAGAAGAAGGAGCGTTGGATGTTGAGCGCAGGCAGGGAGTGGTCTGGCAAGGGCTCAAGCCAGCGTCTGACGCCTTCGAGCAAGTTATGATCGGTAATGGCTTGTTGGAGATGGGTTCTAAGAAATGTGTCGAGCGAGTCGTTGAGAAAAAGTGTTCGGAAGGGAGGAGGAAGGGAGGAGGAATGCCTGACGCTGGAGCAGCCTAAGACTCACTTCTGCAGGGTAGCCATGACCTTGGGGAGCAACTTGAGCTTTTCGATGACGAGACCTTTGCTAATGTTGGCGTCTTCGTCCCGTGTTGCCGCCTCCATCATTTCACGTTTGAGTTCCTGGACGCTCTCGTCTGAGAAAACATCTATTTCCTGCAACAGACCATGGCATGATGGGATGAGTGCGGGTCAACACGTGAGCCCGGGGGTGGGAGAGACTTCAGCGGGCACGACGCGAAGTACACGTACATCAACATTGTCTGCCTTCCTCCCTCGCTTCTTCTTGCCAGCTTTCAGGGCCTGTTCGATCCTTCGGTCCAATTCCAGCTTTCGTCCTAAACGTGAAGGAAACCCATGGATGTCAGCCGCTCCTTTTTAGTATGCTGTCGGATACGGCTTCCAGTGATTGCTGGAGATAGAAGTCTTGACTCACGCTCTTTCTCGGTCAGCTGTGACCCCTCGCCACCGTCGGCCTCGTCGAAAGCAGCCGCAGCACCCTCTCCATTAGACCTGTCATGCGAAGTCTTCTTCTTCTTCCTGCTGCGCCTGCAGAAGTGCCGAGGGAGGATCAGCATTTGACCCGGAACTTGCATGGGAGAAGAAGGCATTTTCAGACTCACTCTGCGGCTTGTTGTTCATCGTCGTCATCGTCTTCATCGTCGAGGATCGAATGAGGTCGGTACCGCACATCCTCGTCGGCCGCTCCTCGTTCTCCTCCGTCCCCAAGACCCGCGAGCTCCTCAGCTATTTGTGCCCGTTCGTTCTCGTCTGGCTGGAAGTCTTCATCCATGGCTTCCCCGCCGGCATTCGCTTCTTCTTCTTCTCCTTCTCCCTCCTCGTTCTCGAGCTCTTCTTCGATCGCGCTAGGCTGATGGTTGGCATTCTCGTCGTCTGGCTCTCCCTCCTGCTGTGCATCAGCTGAACCCGCAGACTGTCCGACGAGGTGTGCCTGAGCGACTACGTCAGGTTCGTCGAGGATGGCCTCTTCGTCAGCGGCCTGCTGAAGTTCCTTGGCTCCCTCGTCGAGTTCTTCCTCTTGTTGTGGTGCGATGATGTCTGCACCGTCGTGAGCTTGGGGTGCCTCAGCGGACGAGGCTTCGATCGCTTCCTGTCCGACGGCCAGGATGGACTGCGCTGCCTCGGACAAGGTCGCGCTGCCTGCTGATGCTGCGTCTGCCATGCTGCCGTATGTGAAGCTCCGAGGATGGTGGACGACCTCCTGATGTTGAGGCCTGACTTGGCTCCACCCTTTCCCCATCTCGTTGCGCTTGAGCCACTTGGCGACAGCGACAGCACCACCGACCGACTTGCGCACCGACACTCAAGAAGGGAACACGCTTATAGTATCATGTCGGCATCAGCATTGCAGCGCGCCGCGTCTGTCATCGGCGCGGTCGGAGGCGGCAGCGGTGGGAGCGGCAGCGGGCGATCGACACCCACTCCAACGCGCTCAGCATCACTCCGGTCGGTCCAGAATGCTTCGGCAGGTTCAGGGACAGCGGCCGCAGCGGCAGCGCAGGCGGGCCCGCACTCGCTCTCTCTCAAGGTCATGCGCATCTCCGCGCCGTCTTTGGTCCGGGCCCAGGACAGAGCATACTTCGAGGTGCCGGACGAGAGCTTCCCGTCGTCCTCGGTGTCGGCACCGGAGGCAGGCGCGGAAGTGGGAGCGGACAAGGCGGACGTGGGCAAGATTCATGCGAAGGCACGCGCACAGGCAAGCGCGCTCGCTCAGGACATATCCCTGGCGGAAGCAGGCGAAATGCAGCGACTGTATGCGTCCCTCGCGCAGGCTTCATCCGAAGATGGCAGCCCCGGCGCATCAAGTCAGAGCGACATTGGAGCCGCGGAGCGTGCGCTGCGGTCGGCTGCCGCAGCTGACATGCTCTCCAATCAGTCTGCGCTCGAAGCGGCCTCTTGCGATCCCATCATGCGCGACTGGCCGACCTCGACCGCACTCGTCCTGCCCTCCTCCTTTGGCACGATCCACCTCGGTGAAGCATTCCAAGCCTACATTTGCCTGAATAACGAGTCATCAGAACCGGTCAAGGACGTTTCTCTTTTGGTCGAGATCCAGCAGGCAGAGAAGGAGGAAGAGCTCGCCTTGGCCGACAAGGGAACTTTGCCGTCTTCTTCAGCGAATCCGAGCGTTGTTCTGGCTCGACTGAGTACAACCCCGTCGCCCTTGCCACTCACCGGACAGGATCCAGATGCGGACAACGATGCTAGTATCCAGGAAGAGTACGCTCGGTCTTTGTTGCAACCGCAGTCCAAATTGGAAACGACAGTCCGGCATGACATGCGCAAGCCGGGCGGATATGTTCTGGGTTGTACTATCAGCTACCAGGCTTGGCTCCCGGCGCCTCGCATGGCGGCAGGAGGGTTCGACGCCAATCAAAATGCAGCTCCAGGACAATGGGTGGAGCGAAGCTTCAGAAAGTGAGTATCTCCCTCTTTTTTGGCGCCATAGCGACCTGTGGGCTGACTGATGTGGCATTTGCCTCGGCAGATCATACCGATTTGCCGTACCGACCTGTCCGCTCACTATCCGCTCCAAAGCACACGTCTTCACGCCTTCGTCTGTCCCGGACGCGCCACTACCTAATGCTCACCTTACTCCTGCGTCAGGTTCGGAAGCAGACATGCGCGAGGCGATTCTCTTAGAGGTCCAAATACGGAATGACTCGCCTCGGGCGCTTGTCCTCGAACAAGCATCGCTCGAGACGGATCTCCTGGCGTTGGGACTGCTCCAAAATCCAGAAGCGGCAGCCGCCGCTGGCCTCGGTCCTCCCTTTGCTGGTTGGGATTGGGAAAGTCTGGATCGGCCATGGCTGAAGTACTCGGCATTGAAGTCGGACGGCCGGACTGATGCAACCACACACGACTTATCGACCATGTCACGGAGGCATTTCGGATTCTCCCCGAACGCCAATGAACGGTCGGAGACAGGAGATGATGACACAGGGCTATGGGAGGACGAGGACCAATGGCTGCTTTCTTCCGATGCTCGTCAATTCATCTTCCGCTTGACACCGGCCAGACAACTATCTACTACCAGCTCCTCGGACGACACGTCTTCACCATCGGAATCAGGAACATCAACAAAAGTGATACGACTTCAGGATCTGGTACCTCCTACTCCGCCATTTGCGGCACCGACTACGCCTAGCAGCACCAGTGCAGCAACATTCAATCGCCCAATGTCATCCGCATCGACGATAACCTCGCCCCCACCCTTCGGCGGCAAGTCGCTACCGGCCACCCCGACGACACGGTTCTCGATGCCAGCCAGTGGCATCCTACATGGGGCCATACCGCCGGTGATGACACCCCTTGGGAAGCTTGACATCGCGTGGCGAATGGCGGGACCCGGTGGGGAGCCTGGTCGCTTGCAGACGAGCATGCTGTTCTGGCGCCGGGACCTTCGTGAGCCTCCGGGTGGGGGACTGCCACAGAGCCCAGCAGGAGCGGGGCCGAATGTATACGTAGCTCGTAGATAGAGGGCCGAAGGATTTCTATGTAACCCAGAATGCAATCCCATCCCACAACAGAGAGGAACGAGATGAGGTTGTGACTGCGGCAGGCAAGATGAGACAACGAGGTGACGAATAAATTTTCCGCTCCGCTCCACGACCACATCCCTTCATTCCTTCCCCTGCCACTCTCTCCTGCAGACGCGCAACTCCCCCCCAAGGAACACACGGTGACTGTGACTGTGAACCCGACCCGACCCTGACCTTCCCCTCGCCGCCCCTGCCAAAGTGTCCCAGCCCTCTGCCGCATGTCCGTCAGTGGAAACAAAGCCAACCGTAGTCCAAGACCGAAAAAGATCAGCGATCAGCATCCTTCCTGCAGTAATACATCGCCCACTCGACGCGCGAAGCCTCCTTTCAGCTCTTCCTGAATAGACACCAGTCTCACCCTCTTGTTTTTCCACTGTGAGTTGTGATGCGCGCGCCTCCATTGCGTTCCATACATGCTGTTGCTGACCCCTCCTCCGCTGCAGAGTTGACCCCGACCAAACTCTCAAAGAAACCAAAATCTGCCCAGCATGGCGACTGTTAACGTCCGTAGAGATGTCCAGGACAAGTTCTACCGCTACAAGATGCCCCTCCTCCAGACCAAGATCGAGGGCAAGGGAAATGGTATCAAGACGGTCATCGCAAACATGACCGACATTGCGCGCGCCCTAAGCCGCCCGCCGACCTGTGAGTTCATGAGCAGAGCGAAGTGTCGTGTGCCATACCCATACACTGGAGGACTGACTCTCCTCTGTCTCATCTCTCTCCTCCGCATAGACCCGACCAAGTACTTCGGCTACGAGCTCGGTGCCCTGACCAAGTTCGAAGAGAAGGCCGACCGCTACATCGTCAACGGTGCACACGACGCCAACCGACTCCGCGAGCTCCTCGACACCTTCATCGACAAGTTTGTCCTCTGCGGCGACTGCAAGAACCCGGAGACCGATCTCAAGTTCCAGAAGGACGGAAACATCCTGCGCGACTGTAAAGCCTGCGGAAAACGCACGGCGGTCGACATGCGCCACAAGCTCGTCACTTTCATCACGAACAACCCGCCGCCGAAGGCGGCCAAGGGTCAGAAGGGCGCTGGCAAGGCCGCCGGTCAGTCCGTTGAGGTTGATGGCCCACCGGGCGTAGGCGGCGACGGCGACGGGAACTCCGATGACGAGCTCACCGCCCGCATCGAGGCCGAGGCCAAGGACATTCCCTCCGCCGAGGCGATCTTGAAACGGTCCGGAGGCGCAGCCGATGAGGAGTGGTCTGTCGATACGTCCGAAGCCGCCGTCAAGGCGCGCGTCAAGGCTCTCGAGGGATCGATGCAGTCCAGTCTTGTCATTGGAGGCGATGACGATGAGGATGGGGAGGACGAGAACAGCCCGTACTCCCAGCTGGCGGCTTGGTGTGTCTCCAACCGGAAGGGAGGGGAGGAGGCCACCGACAAGGAGAATGGCGCGACGGGAGTGGAGGTGTTCAAGAAGGCGCAGGAGTTGGGGATTGAGAAGAAGCATCGCACGTGCCAGGTCATCATGGCCAACCTCTTCACGGAGGATGCCGTGAAGGAGGTCGACCGCTATGCCCCCGTTCTTGTCAAAGTGAGTCAAAGGGACTGGTGTTGTCCAGGTTCGTGTGCAAAGGAGATGTGGCTGACGAGTTTCGGCGAATCTATCACAGTTGACCACATCCGAGAAGCACCAAAAGGCACTGCTAGGCGGTCTTGAGCAACTCGCCGCGCTCTCCGCGCCTTCCCTGATCCCGAACGGCGTCCCCAAGCTGCTGATGGCGCTCTACCAGATCGACGTCCTCAACGACGAGGAGATGCTCAAGACGTGGGGGACGCACGTGAGCAAGAAGTACGTCGACAAGGACTCGAGCAAGAAGGTCCGACGGGCTGCGGCGCCGTTCTTGGAGTGGATGGAGCAGGCGGAGTCGGATGATGATGAGGATGACGATGAAGAGGATGGGGAGGACTTGGATGATATCTAGTGGAGCTGGAGTTATTTTTTGGCCTGGTACATAGGCGAATGCGCCATTCCCCTGAGCGGATTGGGCATGCCTTCCTCTTCGTCGTTGGTTACGGCAACTTCACCTTTCCCCCCAAGCAAACGACCTTGACATCTGTGAAACATGACACATACACGCAGTTGTGATGCCCCCTTTCTGTATGACTTTTCTCGCTCTCCTGAACATTCACTTGTTCTGCACCTTCCACCTCTCTACAAAGCAATGCAAGCAAAAGCACGATTCGGTTTCGATCCCGTCGCCTGCTCTTGGCTGAGGCTTTACATCGGTGTGCACAAGAAGGAGAGGTGTCTCGGGTGACGTCTCCAGCCCACTCATAACATTCCACTCGCCTCGATCCAGACCGGCTCCGTCGGTGTCCCCTTAGCAGATCCATACAGTTCCACCCGCCGCAAGACAGCCGCCCCCTCTGCCCCCGCCGGCTCATCCTGATCGAGAAGAACGTCTCCAAAGCAGACGTACTTCTTCGGTCCCAATTTGGCCAGCTGGTTTGCTTCGGTGGCGAGGACGATGAAGAATTGGGAGGTGATGCTGTCCTTGCGTGCGCCGGAGGCCATGCAGAGCGAGCCGTATTTTGGGGTGATGGCTCTTGAGAGACGTGTGGAAAGGAAGGTCAGTGGTAAAGGCAGGGGGAGTGCTTCGCAAAATGAGGAGGAAAAGGTTACTTACAGTCCTTCAGCTTCTGCCTTGATCGTCCCACCTAAAGCCGCTTCCCCTCCACTTCCATCGCCCCTCGTCACATCGCCCGACTGCATCACGAAGCCACTCTCGATCCGATGGACGGGACAGCCCGCTCCGTAATGTAGTTTCTTCGACCGGTCCGATTTGGAGACGCCCTTGGATCCGGTGAGGAGGGCGATGAAATTCTCCCGGGTCTTTTTGAGATTCGCGGAGGGGTTGAGGAGGAGGATGAGGCGGCCCAGGGAGAGGGGGTTGGGTGGAGTGAAGAGGAACGAAGGTCCTAGATTTGGCTGGGGATAAATAAAAGGGATTGGGAGAAGGAGAAAGAAAGATCAGCATGTTTGAAAAAGGTTCTACCTCCGCCCTCTCCCACGAAATCCCATCATAAACGCACATCGCTGCCCACGAGTATTTCCCGCGCCTCGTCGTCGAGGTCCTCTGGCTTTACATCTGCCTCCCACCCGTATGACGCCCCGACCCGTTGGAGGTGGGACGCAGTGGCATCGTATCGAGCTTCGAGATCGGCGTGCTGCTCCGGGTCACCGGCACGCAGCTCTAGAAAGGCTCGGACGGGGGAAGAAGAGGAGGATGCCATCAAATCCAGAGGGAAGTACAGTCAGCAGTGTGCAAGGGAGAAAAGGAGCGCGCAGAATGACGTTCGAAGCAGAGGGTGGGAGGAAGGTAATTTGGGATGAGTTTCCGGGCGATGAAGTGGCCACGTGGCCTTTACAGAGAAACGCGTCGCGTGAACGCGCGTTTACGCGTCTGACGTGCTTCCGTGTTTTGGATTTCAGATGGGGGCTAGGACCGCATGGGGGTCGTCCAACACCACCTTCGCCCGTGATCTGCTCACCCTCTCCCCTCTTTCTCTTTCCGCACATATCGATACCCACCGCAGACATAATCCAGCTTGAGCACCTAACGAATGTCCTCGACACTCACCACTGGCAGGACGGGCGGGAGCGGGAGCAGCGCTGGCAGTGGTAGCGGCAGCGGCAGCGGCAGCGGCAGCGCATACACCCCCACCCGACGGCCCTTCGCCCACGCTTCCACCTTCAGCGCGGGCATGACCTTCCACAACGCCGCGCTCGACCATGCGATTCCCGCCGCAACCAACGTCCGTGCGTTTGACCGTGATGCCGTCATGGACGAGGCTACTGCACAGCAGCGTGTCGAGCTGCAGCAGAGGGCACGACAAGTCCGTCTCAGTGAGTAACCTTAGCACAAAGGGTGTTTTCTTCCCCAAACGAGTCAAAGAAAAAAGAAACTGACTAACGTTTTCAATCGCTTTCCGAATGTAAGGTGTCGCAAAGGGATACTGCTCCTCGACGCCCCTGCACACCCGTGCCAGCAGCTTCGCAAGCACCGCCGCTCCCTCGTCCGAGCACCCCGGCCTCGACTTCTCCTCCTCCTCGTCAACAGCATCCGTCGCTTCTTCGACTGTCGGAGATCTACCCTTTGGCCGGAGCAACGCGATGCCCTGGGCCCGCACCCAGTCCGCACCCGCCCCTTCGTTCATGCGACGGCCTACTGCTCTCTCGACCGAGCATGACGGAGCCAACTCGCCCGTGTTCTTCCCTCACCGGGCGAACGAGCTCCAGCCCTATGCCAGCCGACCACAGCGACACTGGGAGCTCACAGAGAGCAGCAGCAGTGGCTTTGCTCGTCATGCGTCGATGCGCTCTGTTCAGCCCCGAGCTCGATTCGCCGATGATGAGGATGCAGACGTGACGGCGATATCGATTGTGCCTGCCCATCTGGGCGGAGACAAGGGTGACGATGATGAATTTAAGCCTGATCCGGACTCGATCTTGGGTGCTCAATTCGATGCGGACGAGGAGCTTGGATTCGACATCATCGATCGCGAGGACCGAGAGTGCAGCAGCAGCAGCGACGAGGAGGAAGGCAACAGCAGCAGCAGCAGCAGCAGCAGCAGCAGCAGCCAGAGTGACCATGACGAATTTGACGACCTTGAACTTGCAGATGTTCAAGAAGGCAACGCAGAGGGATCCTCTGCCGATGAAGCTTCAGGCCTCGGCACATCAGCGACGAACAAGACCAAAAAGCAAAAGAAGGGAAAGGCCCTAGCTTCGTCCCGAAGGAACCCGCTCTCCGTCCGGCCCAACGGACTGGCGAGCAAGACGACAAGTCTTCCCGCGGGACCATTCGACGCTGCGAACCGCATCGACGAAGTTTTCACCCGTCGCACCGTCTTGCGACAAGGTCTCGAGAGTCGGACGCGGACCGTCGGCTTCGTCGCCCCTCTACCTCAACAACAACAGGAACAGAATTCGGGCAGGACGGTGGAGAATGATCTGCCGCCGTGGACGGCTCGGGACTTTGCTCGGTGGGCGAGCTCTTCGGACTTCTAAGGGCGAGCCCTTGGGTTTTGCGATTTTTCGACTTTTCTCCAGATTCCCCTCGATGTGTGACTAGTCTTGTGATGGCTGTTCAGTCTGAGCTTGCTCTGTCTGCGCTCTCTATTATTCCGCGATGCCCACGCAGGATATCGCGACCCATCGTCCAACTTTCCCATCCTCAAGCCTCAACGCTCAACGCCTCAAGCCTCTCTCCATCTTCTCGTCCTCTTCAACCATAATATCCTTCCCATCCTCAAAACCTACATGGCCGTGTGTACATTACCCCATCCCTCGCCTTCCGCGAATCCTTCCTGAAATCACAAGACTTTGAGAATCTTCCTTGGCACATGGAGAGGTACCGAGGACATTCCTGGTTGATGTAACTTGATCGCGTCCGATCCGGTGTATATTGACGGGAACTTGAGCAGCAGAGAAGCCGGGAGAAGGTATGAAGACAATTGTTTTTTTGGGAGGGGCTTCAGGCAGATATCCCGTTGTTCCTTCTTGATGCCTACTTGAGGCCTAGCTGAGCTTCCTCTCCGCCTCGCGCTGCAGCTGGCCAGCCTTCTGCTCGCCCTGTCGCGCCAGCTCGGAGGCCTTCTGCTCACCCTCCTGGACGAGCTCTTGCCCGCGTTGGGCGACACCCTGGGCCCCGCCGTACTTCTGGAAGGTGTGTGTGATCAGACCGGCTGCTCCACCCAGACCGATACCACCGAGGGCGCCGTTGATCAGACCGACGCGTTTCACTAAAGGGGAAAACCGCATGCCTCGAATTTTGCGTCAGCGAGCGTTACTTGCTGAAAGAGAGAAGAGAAGGGGAAGGGAATGCGGGAATACGTACGGAAGATGGCGGGGACGATGAGCGCTCCGAGAACGCCGCCAATGAGGTGGATGTCATCTCTCCGCACGCGGTCGGCGTCGGCGCGAAGGGAGAGACTCTTGGATGTGATGGAGGCACCGTCAGACTGCGATGCTTGCACCAGACCGGCCGCACCACCGACAAGACCACCTGCGAGCGGGCCAAGCCAGCTGAGATGGGTTTAAGAACCAAAAAGATTGGGTACGTCAGCTTCATTTTTCCGGACCTCGTTTTCCCCTTGGACATCCGTCCCAGGCCCACTTACTTGTACCGTGCAAGGCCGCGCAGAGAGAATCCTCCGCCGCGGACGCTGTTGAGGAAGTAGAGCGGAGTGGCGGCGAGACATCCGGCCTGGGTGCCCTGTACGGCCCAGCGACCGACGTAGTATGCGCGCTCCTCGTCCGGGTTCCCGTTTGTCCGGGACACGGAGGACACGGAGGTCTTGGCTTTGTCGAGCAGCGAGGCCATGTTGTATAGGATGCGGAGGGCGAGGGCGAGGGATGCTTGGAATTATTAGGACCAGAGGAATTCGAAGGGGATCCGTTGATGCTGAGCTCCCACACGAGTTGGCGAAGGCGAGGACGCGATGAGGCGAAGGTGAGAAAATCGATGACGCACTTTCCATCGACTTCTCGGGTCAGCGGGCCAGCGGACCGGGTTTCCCGACATATACCGCTTCACTCACCTCTCACCTCGCGCCATGCATACTTTGTCCAGTCACGACCGCGGCATGCAACGAAAGGTAACGAACTCCAGGGCCGCATCCGCGCGAGTCGCGACCGTGTTCGCCGGTGCAAAGCAAGCGTGCGGCGACGCGACTTCGATGTTTTGTATCGGCAACCATCGGATCTTTCCTGCCTGGCCGTCTTGTTTGCTGACGGTTTCGCAGCAGTTGGCACAAGGGAGAGTCAAGACATCGCAACGGTCCCCAAGGTCAAGATAGATGGCCAACGGTCGGAGCCGTCGAGCAGTAGTAGGCAGGCCGCAGACGTCTATCCGTCCAGCCTTGCTTGGACTCCACTCTCGCTCATGCATGCGCGGAAGCGGTGAGTGGGTGCGCATGTACTGGGTAGTGTTGCGCCACCGCACCTTGCTGGGCCTCTTCAACCGTCTGTTCCGACTGCGGACCATGATTCACACCAGCCTTGCATTCTGCCTTTTCGTGTGGTGTGCCTGCCTCAGATCTTGGAACGGTCCACTGCCACACCCTTGCTCGACCTTGCCTGACGGTTCCCGCAGCCCAATGCGGACAATTATAGTTGGCTAACTGGCTCACCTTTTTCCAACCCATTTTCTTTGTTCTGTCCCCGTTCCTTCCTTCAGCTGAGCTATCTTTGCAGCAACAGCTTTTCATAAGGCGATCAGTCGACACAGCTACTGTACTGCCCACTGCGGCCACGGTCTGTCTGACGCTTACCTGGCCAAGTAGACCTTAGCATCGAGCGTACTGCGTAGATACTACTGATCAATGCCGTCCTTCTCCCGATGTTTACTTTCGGCTTCGTCTTGTCTCACAATGATCCAGAAGGCGGACAAAATACTCGCGGAGCACAAGTGACGTTGGTTGACCCTTCTAACTCCCCTTCCGACTAATTCTGTCCCTCCCTCCTTCCTCCCCTTCCCCTTCCTCTCCTTCGCCCTCCGCCCTCCATCCTCCCAACTGGGTTGGGATCTTTTCATTCTACCTCCCTCCCTCCATCCTTCCTACCTCCCTCCATCCTCTTTCATGGCCCAGGCGGTCGGTATACCTATCCCGTATTTCGCCTTCGCCGCTCACGACATCGAACACGAAGAGGGCCGCTACAATCTCGTCACCCCTTGGCTCGAACATAACAGGATGATGTCCGGTCTCCAGCATCAGGCTCACTACATGAACGCGGGGGCTGCACAACAGCAGCAGCAACACCAACTACAGCTGCAACAGCAGCAGCAGGACCAACAACAGCAGCACTTGCACCATGCGCGCAGCACTTCCAGTCTTCACGAAGACTTCGAGTTTCTCGCCAGCTCGGCGGCGGCAGCTGCTGCCGCTGGAGGCTATCCGCAATCCAAGCAGACCATGGAACAGCTTGGACTCGACCTCATAACGCCACCTTACGGCCTCCTTATTGATACCCACTCCCTCCGCTCCTCTGTCTCCGTCCCTAATCTTGGCCTAGCACTCAACATGCAGCCTATGTCCGGTATCCCGCCTCCTTTGCCTTCTATGCCCTTTTCGCCTCTTCATCACGGACCAGGCGGCGGCGGAGTAGGAGGCGGCCCCGGCCATCATTCCAAGGAACTCTCCAGTTCGTCCGCAGCATCCTCCATGCCCGCACTCACACACTCCTCAGACAGCGGCAGCGTCATCGCAGGACCGTCGTCCGAACCCCTCGTGCGCAACTCGTCATCCCAATCCGCACAGTCCGACTTCAGCATGACCAACAAGCTCACCGCCAACCGAGCGCTGTCGGTCGAAGGTTTCCCCTCTCGGACCGCCTTCCGCTCGGTCCACATGGCCTATCTGACCAAGATCTCCTTCCGGCGCGATAAGAGTCTCGTCACTCCTGCCATGTACGACGCCGTGGCTTGGTATCTGCTCTGTCGGGCCGACGGTCGTGAGGATGCCATTCGTCAATTGGGTCTCGAGGAGGATACCTCCAAGGGAGAGCGGGAGCGCGAAGCGTTCAAAAGATGGTGCATCAGAACATTCCGCTTAGGGCCTGGCATCTCTCCGCATCACGCCGGGATGCTG
Organism: Tilletia caries; assembly: GCA_032718865.1. Lineage (NCBI taxonomy): Eukaryota > Fungi > Basidiomycota > Exobasidiomycetes > Tilletiales > Tilletiaceae > Tilletia > Tilletia caries. The sequence continues at coordinate 1,391,136 of JALUTQ010000037.1, read as the reverse complement.
GGACAACTTGACAAGCAGACCGTGTTGGAGCGCTCAGCGCTGGTGGCCACTACTTGTCCTGGCGGATACTCGATCATCTCCATTGCGGACGGAAGACCGGCTGCGCCGCCTGCCCAGCTGTACGGGGTTCTGGTCTTCTGGTGAGCATCCCTTTATGTACTGCCTTTTTCTCTTGAAGCTGTGTCGCTGACAACTCGCAATTTGCCTATCGTTTTGACAACAGTCACAAACGAACCGGGCATGGAGGACGCGACAAAACCCATGCCTTCTTGCGCAAATACTTCGCAAAGTGAGTACATACCCATCTGTTCGAGAACAGAAGCAAGACAGGAGGGCTGACAGTACGATCCGCGCACCTTCCAGTGTGCCGAAGGAGCTTGTTCAAGCGTTTATCAAGATGTGTCCGACGTGTAACTTCAAGCGAAATCGAGATGCTCCGTTCCCCGACTCCTTCGATGGCGACGTCGAAGGCAGCAGCGAGTCTGTGGCGCCCTCATCGCCTCCTTCGTCTGCACCTCTGGTCCTGCAATCCGCGGAACAGTGGCAAATGAACCACCAGGCCATCGCACCTGGGATGCACTTCCACCACCATTCTGCGGGCCACTTCCACCCGAATCCGTTCCACTACAAAGCACCGGGGACGTTGACGTCGCCACCGTCACTTGCGGAGCTGCAAGCTGGAACCTTGACGTCGCCTCCCTCTCTTCAGGAGTTGCAAGTGGGAACATTGACCTCGGCGTCGTCCTTCTCCGAGCTGCACCACCAGCATCAACAGCAGCAGCAACAACAACAACAGCAGCAGCAGCAACAGCAACAGCAACAGTACCAACATCAGCATGGGCAGGGGTCGGAAGCCAACTTCGCAGCATCTCTGCTGAATGCCCAGGCGCAGAGCACGTACGTCGCGCCGGACTTCAACCTGTCGACCTTGACGGCAGGCTTTGACAATAACGGGCTGAGCTCGCGGCCGGACACAAGCAGCGGAGCCTTGACGCCTTCGCAGTACTCCTTCCTGCGATCTCCCCAGCTACCGTACCCTGGGCCTGGCGGCGGCGGCGGCGGCGGAGGAGGCGGACCGCAATGTGGAGTGGTGGGAGAGGGATTGGCGGGATCGTTGTTATCTCCTGGTTCGGCTGGGAATGGCGGTGCTCCCGCGGCCGACTTCCTTCAGCAACGACTCACCGCGCTGGCCCTGGGCAGTCACAATAACGCCTCTACACCTCAGACAGCACCGGGAGTTCTGGCGCCTGCCCCTCCTGACGGCGGCCTTTCCGCGGCCGGGGTGGATTGGAGCACGATCATGGCGCAGCTCGACTCGGACTTCCCTAACGCGGCTCAGTCGGGTCGACCTGATTTCTGGCGGGAGGGAAGTGATTCGACGGCGGATCTGCTGTTGGGCGATGAGGACCTTGCTTCCTCGGAGGTGGATGCTAATACGACCCTCAGCGCGTCAAATTACCGATGATAACTACCAACGCATCCCAACTTCTGGCTCGTCCCTCTCCGTCGATCCTGCCGGACTCTCTGTCACCCCTAAGGCGACAACCAAACCCCATTCGACGATTTCTCCCCCATTTCCGATCTTTGATCCTCTGTCGGAGGGGAGCCGACCTTCCTTCTGCCCGACCTCTGCCAGCCCTCGCTGATTCGCTGGGCGCAGCAGAGGCGAGCCTTTTCTATACCTTGCACAACTTTTCCCCAATTTCCTCCCCTGGACCACCTACCACCTTGTCCTATAAGTAGCCTTAGCCATTTTCGCGTTTCAGCTTGATGAACAGCCATCGGCCATCACCCAATACATGACCCGTTTTTGCCTTCCCCCTTCCCCTTCCCCTTCCCCTTCCCCTTCCCCTTCCCCTTCCTTGCTGCCTTGGACACCTGCCCTGTGCACTTCCTTCATCTGAAGCATCTGCAATGTCCGAGACTTCGTATCAGCGGGCGTATCAGCGAAGCGGCGGCACACGTTTCCCTTTCTTGCCCCAGGCGATTCTCAGTCAGTCAGTAGTCAGTCCTCGTGCACAACCTCCAGCACTGGCCACCACTGACTGCAACCCTCTGCCTGCTTAACCACGAGGTCGATCCCGCGCCTCTCGCTCACCGATCATCGATCATCGTGCATGCGCAGGGGCTTCGGTCATTGCGCCCTAGTCCAGTCCAAGGTTTGCATCGCAGAAGATGCGTTATTGATGTCCGAAGTCCGAAACTTTCACAATCGTCAACCATGCTGCCTAACCTCATCGCCTCATCGCCTTATCGTCTGACGCACGCTCCGCCTGGACGCGGAGGCGGGGGGCGCGGGCGGGGGCGGGCGAAGGTATATAAGGAAGGCCCTTTTGCTGACAAGCTTCTCCCCTTCTTCCCTACATAACCATTCTTCCTCTTTTCCAACTCCAACTCCGCCTCTTCTCCATCTCTCACTGTCCCCTCGCGTCCGCAGCCACAGCTTCTTCCCCTACCTTCAAATCGTAACAAATCAATCATGGCCGCCACACTCTCCCTCCAAGGCAAGCAGATCTTCGTCGCGGGCGGCTCGCGTGGCATCGGTGCCGAAATCGCCAAAGGTCTCGCCGCCCAAGGTGGGTCCGTCCTGCTGGGCTACGCGTCCCGCAAAGACGCTGCGCTCGAAGTGGCGGAGTCGATCAAGAAGGAGGTCCCCTCGGCTAGTGTGGACGTCGTTGGTGGCGACCTTTCCTCCGCCGTGGGGGCGCAGTCGATCGCGAAGGACATCCTTGCCAAGACGGGTGGGGTGTTGGACATCCTTGTCCTTACGTCCGGCTTCTCTGAGATGAAGGACATCAGCCATCTTACGCAGGAGAGTTGGGATAAGCACATGAACACAAACATCACGGGTACGTGCTCGCTCCTCCCCTCCTGCTGTCTTCCGCCTTTCCTTCGTTTTCCGAAGCACTTGACATTCGCTCCTCCCCCAAATACAAGCGTCCTTTTTGCTGATACTTATACTATGATTGCAGGCCCCGTCTTCCTCGTCCAAGCTCTGCTTCCCAGCATCCGTGCCGACGGTCGAATCATCTTCTTTTCGACCTCACTCTGTGCCCACCCCGCGGCCATTGGCCCCGGCTACCTGCCATATGTCGCCTCAAAGGGATGCCTCGAACAAACTCTTCGCGTTCTCGCACGCGACCCAAGCATCACCGGCGCCGAACGTCGTATCACAGTGAACGCGATTGCCCCCGGGCCCGTTGACACCGAGCTCTTCCGAACTGGCAAGACTCAGGAGCTCATCGACCGTATCAAGGGTTTGACTCCACGGAACCGCATCGGAGAGGTGGATGACATTGTGGGCCCGGCGCTTTACCTGGCTTCTCCCTTGTCCAAGTGGGTCAATGGACAGGTTCTGCGCGTCAATGGCGGCATGACCCTGTGATGTACGAACGATACATGATGGCACACTCAAAATGAAACAGGACATTTTGTCGACACAGACGTGATTCATACAGAGACAGTAGCGATGCAGTTTGCCACATTCCCCTCGCAGCCACATCGCCAGGAACCGAAACACATGTGCGGTGGCCGCATCAAACACCGTTTCCGTCCAACGACAATTTTGAGCGACTGAGGCCGAGACGTGAAGACGATCCGCTAGGGTGCAGTTGATCGCACCTCATTCGAAGAATCCGTGCGCCTCATTGAAGTTTGGAGAGCCTGGTCAGATGATGCAACTGGATGTACTTCTCCACCTGCAACTGGGCGTGTTGCATGCCATCAGCAGCGTGCTTCGCCTCGGCTTGCAGCTCCAAAATTCGCTGCCTTCCGGAAGGTGGCAGATGTTCCAGTTGTGATACGTGAAAGAACCCGAGTCGTCGCTGTTCCGCCACGAGTCGCATCCAAGTGTTCAGGTGACTGTCTGCTCCGCGCCCAAAAAGGAAGAAGAAGAAAGCACAGAGGGAGGGAGAGAGGGAGGGAGAGAGGAAGGGAGAGGGGAAGGGGGGAAGGGCGGTCAGAGCCAAAGTCAGTTGTCGCTGTTGAGAAGGTTGTGTTTTCCTGCTGGAATGATGCGAGGACTCACTGTATATCTCGCTCCAAATTTCGGCTTCGGGCAGGACAACTGGGACTCCTGGTGGTGCGCGGGTTGCAAGCTGCCACATCAGGAAGCAACATATAAATGAGTATGGCCAAATCGAGGGCACGCGAATACCGAGTAGATCAACCGGTGTATACTCACCACGGACGGCGGGGACGGAGTCGGACAGGAGGGACAACCCGGCTCGGACAGAGGCGCAGAATTGGCCAGTGTGGCAAGCAAGAGGAAGGGGAGGACTTGGAGAAGGCGAGGGTAGAACTTCATTGTGTAGAAGACTGATGGCGAATGTTGTGAACAGTAGAGTAGGGGTGCGCAGCACGGCGAGCTGTTCGTAAAGAAAAAGTGGGAAAAGGGTGGGAGAGGATGAGTGAGAAGGGTTTGGGATCAGTACGAGTATAGGCAGCACCGGTATATATACCCTTCATCCCATCGTCCAATGTTCCAAGCGTCCGAGCGTCTGAGGCGGTCGCAACGTTCAGACCGCCCCCGGAGCGCAGTGTGAGCGTGCGGAACGAAGGTGCCAATATGTATGCTGCAGGTCTCGTCCGTCCGAGATGAGAATGGAGTAAGTATTGACCACGCAGGCAATCGAATGATTGCAGCAACTATCGTTGTTCCGTGTTCGCCTGTTCAGCTTCTAGCCTGAAGACCCTTGCAGAAGTTCGCTTGCGACCTTTCGTACGGCTGGGAGGTATGTGAGGCTGATGAGTAGGAGCGCAAGAAGGGAGGGAACATATATCAGAAGTGAAGGAGAAGAAACGGGGAAAATCGTCAGCCCGGAGAAGGAGGAAAGAAAGGTCAGAAGGGAATTCAGCTGTCAGCAATATGCCAAACAAGCAGTGTCAGAGTATCAGACAGATCGCCGACGTTGTGGTCAGTAGTAGACGGCCACCTCAACTGGCCTTTGAGGAGAGACTCACTCGTGTTTGGGGATCGTTGCTTTCGTTTTGAAGAAGAGAGGGAAGGAAGAAAAAAAGGAAGGATACTCGAAGAAAAAGGAAGAGAAGGCAAACGAAGAGAGAAGAGACCAAGTCCGTCTAGTGAAGAGGTTGGAAAGAGAGAAAAACATCATTGAAAAAGAGGAGGAGGAGGAAGAGAGAGGAAACGTTGGTCATGATGGGTAGTAGAAGCTTCGGAGAAAAGTCGTCGAGGTTCATGGGGTGGCCGGGAAGGGTGATAGTGACAGAAGAAGATAAGAGAGAGAGAGCGAGGGAAAGAGAACGAGGAATGGTCGCATAAGGTAAAGACTCATGAAGTGGAAGGCACCGCGTCGAAGAAAAACCCGTAAAAGGCGAGCACTGCCTTCCTTTTTTTGGTGTTGGGAATGGGAGGATGCAAGAAATCGTCGAAGGCGTAGTAGGTACCGCGTTTCCGTGCTTGGAGGACACGCGGCGTATGTGATCATCTCATCCGAACAGCCGCACAACCCCATCCGCCCCGGCACTCGCAAAGAACGGCGCACTCGGGTGATACCTCACCGCCAAAACACCTTCCTCCGCCTTCTTCCGGTGCGACGTGATTTCCTGCACACACGCATCCCGCACCGACACCGCAGCCGTGGCAGCCGAGGCCGAGGCCGTTGTCTTGTTTGAGCCTGCTCCGCCTTCGTCGTCAGCCGCTGTTCCAGCTACTGCTGCTGCAAGGGTGACGGCGTCGGTGGCGGACGTGGTGGAGGAGGACGGGGCGCCCATGATGTCCCAGAATCGGACGCTGCAGTCGTGCCCACCGGAGACGAGCGTCAGTCCTGCCGGATCGATGTCGAGCGTGGTGACACTGTCCAGGTGGCCGACCATGGACATCGTGCAGGCGCCTGAGGGTGGTCGTGGGCAAAAAGAGGTTTGTTCAATACCGTGAAGGGCAAAAACTTCCGCAGGGTTCTCTCTGGAGGGGGGCCCAACATAGATAATTAACTCACCGCTGTTCAAGTCGAACATCCGGATATGGCCACTCTCGTGCGCAGTGAAGAGGATTGGCAGCGTAGGATGTGTCACTACACAGTTGATCTGCGAATCCAGCGAGCCGTCTAACGCACGTCGCCCAAACATGAACTGTCAGCACCACCACCACACATCTCCCCTGCTTTCAAAGGAATGCAATGTCCTGCCTTAAATAAGAAAGGAACTCACCCTTGGTCTCCTCGCTCTGCAGCTTCATCACTGCCTTCCCACTCGTGACATCAAACAGCTTCACAGCCGCATTCGTATATCCAACCGCACAGAGCCGGATGTTGGAGTGACAGATCGAGACCGTCGTAGGCACGGGCAGGCCGCCGTTCCGGATCTCTGCCCCTGAAGATCCATCACCACCCTCTTGGGCTTGCTTCAGGAACGCCGCTCGCTCGATCTCTACCGCTCCTTCGTCCTCCGCGTCCAGGCCGAAGTAGTCCCAACTGAGGTTGAGCGAGCCCACGTCCTCAGCTCGCGCGGCCGAACCAGGACTCGAGGACACACCTCCTCCTCCTTCCACTGCCGCAGCGTCCCCATCCCCATCCGCGTCCGAGCCAGAGCCAGAGCCAGACGCAGAAGCAGAGCCAGACGGACTCGTAGACCACACCTTGACCATCCCATCCGCAGAGACAGACACCAAAAGACTCAAATGCGAGAAGAGCTCGAGGTCCCAGACGGCGTCCGTATGCCCGACAAGCGCGCCCAATTCGACCGTCTGCTCCACAGGTGGGTACGCCTCGCTCAGCCCGCCGCCGCCACCGCTGCCAACTTCGGGCGCAGGCCAGACGCGGATCGAGGCGTCCAGACTGGCCGAGTAGATGCGCCGCGCGAAGGGGCTCGTGGGCGTGGCCCGGATGGGCGGGCTCACCGTCAGACAAGTCACAGGCTCGGTATGTCCTCGATACGTCACAATGGGATAATCCGCCGCACCAGTCCCGCCTCCCCCACCTCCTCCTCCTCCCGCACCGCCACCGTTCCCACCGCCACCTCCCGCACCGGAGCGCATACTAGAGAACGAGCTCTCTCGACTCAAGGACCCACCAGCTCCCGCACCTCCCGTCCCAGCCCCCAACGCAGAAGGGTCAAAGCGCCAATACTTGATCGTACAATCGTCCCCGCCAGAAAGCACACTCGGCTCGACCGTATCAAAACCAACAGCACGCACAGCGTCCAGATGACCCCGGAGCACCCGACGCGCCTTCCACGGCTGGCTATCGGGTACGGACTCGGAGGACGTGGCCGCGCTCAGAGCGGAGGAACGGGAACCTGCGCGGGAACGACGGCGGTTCGTCATACCTCCCGAGCCAGAGGTGGACTCGCTTTCATCAGGCACAGGGTCCAACTTCAAATTCGCCAGTTCGTCCTCGTCCGCCCGGCCGCTAGAGGTGCGCGCCAGCGGCGGTCGTCCAGCACCAGCGGCAGTAGCGGTAGTAGAAGCAGCCACCCCGCCCCCGCCCCCGCCCTCGCCCTCGCCGGCAAGCAGCGCATTCACCCGCTCCGTCGTCTCCGCAAGATGGGCCCGCGCATCCGCCAACGCATCCGCCGCAGCCGCAGCCGCCGCTCCCGAACCCTGTCCCTCCGTGGCAGCAGGAGCTTGTTGACGAGCGCCACTCATCGCAGCTCGCTCGCGCTCGCGTCGCTGACGCTGCGCAGCGCCCGCCTCTCGAAGCCGACGCCAATCATCAGGTGTGGCCTCTGCGATACTCCCCGTGCCCGCCCCTGCCCCTGCTCCCGCTCCAGGAGCGGGAGCGGACGAGGGAAGACCACCGGGCCGATAGATCGCCGTACGCTGTTCCTCCATCGGCTCCTCATCATCCACCTCATCCTCAATGTCCCCTTCCTCATGCTGCTGTTGCTGCGTAGAAGGAGTAATGCTTCCTCCCCGCTGCTCCTGCTCCTGCTGATGGCCCTCGAAGTCGAAACTCATCCGATCCGGTCCCGAGGCCCCCGCGCCGGATCGCTGCTCAAAATCCCGTCCCGTAGTATCTGAGCTTCCCTTGTTCTCCTTCTGTGCCGACGCATCAGCATCGGCCTTCTCGCCCGTTTCTCCCTCGAGCGTGGTAGAGGACGAGTTCGAGCTCCGGTCGTCGTCGCCTTCGGACGACGAAGAAGATGAATGAGCGTCCGATTCGCCGTCGGCTGCTACTGCTCCTGCCGCTGCGGCTGCGGTGGGAGGAGGTACGTCTGGCACGATGGCCGCTGCGCCCGAGGGGGACGGAGCAGGCATCATCTCCGCCGCGTCCTCCACAGGCGCCGGCAAGCCGCCCGACTCGTCCTTGTTTGCCGCTGCTGCCTCGTCGCCATCGTCATTAGGACTGAAGACGTGGATCTGCGGCTGCATCTTCTGCTCGGCGGTACTGTGTCGACCGATGGTCTGCTGAGATGCCGCAGTGGCGCCGAGGGGGTCTTCCATCGCGCCGCCGCCGCCACCGCTGCCGTTAAGCTCGGCAGAAGAGAGCGGAGACGCGTCCGGACCTGTGATAGTGGATGGCCGTTGCTCGAGCGATCCGCCCTGGACGATGAAGCCCGGTGCGGATCCTGCTGCTGAGGAGGAGGAGGAGCTCTGTTGCGGGCCCTGGTTGGGGAGGGAGACCGTCGGTGGAGGCGGGGGCGGCGGTAAGGGAGGGGGTATACCGCTCCCTGCGTCCTCGTACATGACTTTGCGGGGACGGAGGATGCCGGTGGGTGGTTGTTGTGGTGGCGCATTAGCTCCACCGGCCGACGCGAGACCAAGCGCACCAGCACCAGCACCGGCGGGTGGCCCATTCGACTGCTGCTGCTGCTGCTGCTGGGGAGGGGAGAACCCGACCGCGCCACTGATGTACGCCCGTTCATTGAGCGGGTTGAGCGTGGCAGGGTTGGTAAGGTATCCAATCTCGAGAAGACACTGTTTGAGATAATCGCGACTCTTGGCCCGGGACTTGCCGTCGCGGGCGAGGGAGGTATGGCGGGAGAGCATGGAGGAGGTGTTTGTGGGACCAGCTCCGCCGCCGAGGCCGCCGGCGAGGGTGGCCGGGTTGAAGAGGACGGTGGATGCGTTGTTGTTGAAGGTGGCGGCGTTGAAGGAGGCTCCGTTGAAGGAGAGGGAGGAAGCGGTGAAGGAGTTTGTGGACAGGTTGGAGGGTCCGCGGAGGGGGTGTGCTTGGAATGTGGCTGCGTTTCCGGCCCCGAAGACGTCCTTGCCTGTGTATATGCGGATTGGAAGATGAGCCATTTTTCTGTTGGAAAGCAGACAAAGGGAAAGGAAAGAGGATCGAGACATACCGAGGTCTTCACTGCGAGCGACGGGGGATGAGCGGCCGCTGCTGGATGCCTTGTCGACGTGTACAAGGGGATGCTTGGCGAGGATGGCGGCAGGCAACCCACCAACGGGCGGCGTACCCACCGTCGCGCTGTTCGGACCGGGCGATCCCGACCCAGCAGCAGCACTACTCTGCGCAAGATACTTGGACCGTTCCTGCCTGAGGGCAAACTCCAGCATCTTGACCCTCCTCATGAGATCCGTCTTGAGGTTCTCTGCGCCCCTTCGTTCGCCCTCGAGGAGAGCGATGCGTGCGCGCATCTCTGCGCGTTCGATCTCCCACTCGTTGCGGTCGCGTTCGTAGCGACGCCATTCGGACTGGAGGTAGTGGAGGACGCCGGCGAGGGTGTATTCTGCTGGTGGTTGTTGGGGTGGTGGGGGCGGGGGAGCTCCTGCGCCTGGAGGACCTTGCGGGTTGGATGCGCCTGTGCCTGATGCTGAGCCTGGTGGGCCGTAGGATGGCTGTCCCTGCTGCTGCTGCTGCTGCTGCTGTCCCTGCTGCTGTCCCTGCTGATTGGGCGGGTCTCCGTTCTCCTGTGGATTGTTGTTGTTGTTGTTGTTGTTGTTCTGCTGTAGATGCTGGAGTAGACCGGGCTGCTGCTGCTGCTGCATATGCTGCTGCTGCTGCTGCTGCTGCTGCTGTTGCTGCTGCTGGAAGTGGTGCTGCTGCTGCTGCTGGTACTGATGGAAGGGTGTTGAGTTTGGGCCTGCCATGGTGTGCGTATGGGAATGGGGTGGGATGTGCTGTGTGTGTGCTGCTCAGAGCATGCTGCGGGGGCGGGCTGTGACTGCTGGGTTCGCAGTCTGTTGAGCGCGCCGCTGTGGTCTTTCGCTGCTGTCTTCGCTGCTGCCGGTGTCGATGTCGATGTCGGTGTCGGTGTCGATGTCGAGGATGAGCTCGAGCGCAAGGGGGACGGGGGACGGAGGAGAGCGAGAGGAGGTCAAAGCGAGTGAGCGAGTGAGTGAGTGACGGGGACGCGTGGGAACACAGACTCAGGTCTCAGTCTCAGTCTCAGTCTCAGATGGTCACGCGAGCACAGATCAGGTCACGTGAGCAATCTTCTGAATCACCCCCACCACCTCCTCGCCTGGCTGCCTCACTCGCCCTCTGCCACGCATCACATATCTCACACATAGCATAGGCATACGCATACGCATACGCATACGCAGATAGCATTCACCCACCATGGCTACCATCGAAGAAGTTACCGAAGACATCCAGGACGTGAGTATCGCTGCCTGCCTCCCTCGCTCGCTGGCTGGCTGGAGACTGCCACTGCTGACACGCCCTATGCTCACAGCTCAACGTCGCCGACTCGTCGGACGAGAACGAGGGCGAGAACGGGGGCGAGGTCTCCGTGCCCGACCGCATCCAGTCCCGCACCGAGCGCAAGTCCCGCAAGGCCCTCCAGAACCTCGGCCTCAAGCGCGTCACGGGAATCAACCGGGTCACCATGCGCCAGCCCCGCGGCCGTCTCGTCGTCATCCAAAACCCGGAAGTCTACAAGTCCGCCCACTCCGACGTCTACATCGTCTTCGGCGAGGCCAAGAACGAGGACATGGGTCTCGCTGCTCAGCAGGCTGCCATGTCCCAGCAGCAGGAGGCTCAGCGACATGCTGTTAGCGAGGGCTTTGCGCAGCAGATGGCTCAGCTGAATGCGGCTGCTTCCAGTGGGAAGGAGAAGGCTGATGGCGAGGGTGCGGCCGCCGAAGAGGAGGAGGACGACAGTGAGCCCATCGACGAGGACGGTGTGGACCCCAAGGACATTGAGCTTGTCATTGCACAGGTCCGTATTCTTCTCTCCTTCCAACATGCGCCGGGATCACTTCCTTACTCACTGACTCCTGATTCCAACACTCGCAGGTCGGCTGCAGCCGTCGCAAGGCAGTCAAGGCACTCAAAGACAGCAAGGGCGAGCGTGAGTAGCGACTGCAAACTACGGAATGAGTTATCTACCTTGGGCAGACAAGACTGATCGTTTTTCCCTTCGAATTCGCCTACAGTCATTGATGCGATCATGAACGCCAGCTGATCTGGTCTCTGCTCCCACTTCGCATTATCCACGCATTTCCATTCTGGAGTGACTGCACGGCGATCTGTATGATGTTCGCTCGACCGTCTGTCCGCTTGTCTGTCACTTTTCGATCCTTTCCCCTGATCTTCCACCTTCCCCTCTTCCTTCCCCCTTTCGACCCCCGGCAAAAGAAAAGCATGACACATGTTGACTGCGATGGAAAGATGACTAAATGAGCAGCGAGGGTAGAGATCATCCCTGGCGAGAGAGTGGAACACATAGGAGTGCGTGTGCGAGGGTGTGGGAATTCTCCTTCCTGACTACCATCACCCCATCGACAGCATCCGCAACATCACCAACATCGACATCCTCTTCTTCCTTCTTCTCTCTCTCTCTCTCTCCCTTGACGACTGACGACTGACGACTAACGAACGACTTGCTCCAGACCCGTCATCGACATCGACATCGACTTCGACATCTCTTCTCCTTCTCTCCCTCGATCTCTGTCTCAGTACACTCGAGCCCCTCTCTCCTCTTCTCTTCTCTCAAGATGGACAACCTCAACACATCCTACCAGTCCCTCAACATGGGCCACCCCCAGCACCAGCACAACCAGCAACAGCAAGAACAGCAGCAGAGCGCAGCAGCCCGCTTCGAACGCTTCTTCAACTCCTCCTCCTCCTCCTCGCCCATCGGACAAGACCCAGCCTCACCCACCTCCAACAAGGGTCCGGGCAACAACCCATCCACCATGTCAGCCGCGACGGGATCACCAGCCTCGCACTCCCTTAACGCCAATGGCGCGTTCGCCTCCTTCCATCTCAGTCCGTCTGGCGGTCATGGTGCCTACCAGACCGCTGCCACCATCGGTCCCGGTTCAGGCCCTGCCCTTCGCTCCCAGTCCTCCCGCGGAGCCCTGCCTCAGAACTGGGCCAACAACGGCAACAACAACAACAACAACAACAACGGAGGAGGCGGCGGCGGCGGCGGCGCACCCCCCGCCATGGGACTCGACGGCGCCCCCCTCAACCCAGACGACGACATCATCCCGAACGCGATCGTGGTGAAGAACATCCGTTTCGACGTCAAACGCGAGCAACTCCTCTCCATCATGGAAGAGCTCTCGCTCCCGATCCCCTACGCGTTCAACTACCACTTCGACCAAGGCGTCTTCCGCGGCCTCGCCTTCGCCAACTTCCGCACCGCCGAAGACGCCGACCAGGTCGTCGCCGCCCTCAACGGGTTTGACGTCATGGGCCGCAAGCTGCGCGTGGAGTACAAGAAGGTCCTCCAGGCGGGCGAGAAGGAACGGATCGAGAAGGAGAAGGCGATCAAGCGGATGCAGAGTATGCAGATGGATAAGGAGCGGAGGAGGATGCAGGATGAGTATGCTATGGTGATGGGCGGTGCGGGGATGGGGATTCCGCCCCCTCAGCAGGGATTTGGAGGTCCGCCTCCGCCCCTTCCCCCGCTGCCCACCTTCCAAACCGACGGCCCTCCTCCTCATCAACAGCAACAGGGCCAGGGCCAGGGCGCACCCTGGGACCCAACCTCGCCCTACGGCCTCAGCCAGCACCCCGCAGGTCTCGCATACCCGTCCGACGCGAACAGCGCTACGTCGCCCACCCTCTCCAGCGCCAGCGGTGTGGGCAATGGCAACAACAACAACAACAACGGCGCCACCAGTCTCGGCGCTACGGTCCGAAGCACGTACACCGCGGACGCCTTCCGCTCGGTGCCGCATGCCATGGCCGTTTCGGACGGGGCGTCGAGTGCTGCTAGTCCTTCGACGGAGTATAAGGCTGGTGCGCTTGCTGGGCCTGGTGGGTTGCAGATTGGGACGAGTACGACGACGACGACGACGATGAGTGCATCGTCGCCTTCACTGTCTGCGGCTTCTGCATCGGGAGCACAGCTGCCTAGCGCACTAGTCATCGCGTCCACCTCCTCGGGCGCCGCGAACAACAACGCAAATGCGAACCCAGCGCCCGCACCGCCCTCCTCCTCCAGCAAACGGGGAGAAGAGCTCGACCTGAACGACCCGGGCACGCTGGAGATCTACTCGCGCGTGCTCCTCTTCCGGGACGACCGTATGCGGGACGAGCTGAGCTTCTCGCGGAACTTGAGTCCGTTGGAGCGGAGGACTGTGCACCTTGTTGCGCAGAAGTTGGATCTCTATCATTATTCTATGGGCGAGGGGGAGGAGCGGTATGTGATTGTGACGAAGAATGAGGTTGCGCAGCCGAGTCGGGTGAGTCTTCGCTTTCTTCTCTTCCTATCCCTTCCCTCCCCCCTCTGGATGGTTGTCGGGCTGACTTGTATGGGGCTTTGGGTATATTTTTTCACAGTCACTCCGCACACAAGCGTCCACGATCGGTCGCTCGAACAGGGACGCCTACACCGCCGCGCTGAACGCGCAGAACAACAACAACAACGACGGCAACAACCCGTCGTCGGGGGGCAACAACGGGATGCTGTACCCTCACGCCACCACGGGCCGCGCGGGTGCCCAGGCTTTACTGCGGATGAAGAAGTCGGCGCCGGACATGAATGCTATGAAGCGCGCCGGAGGAGGCGGCGGTACTCATGGTGGTGGGGACCCGCATCTGATGGGCGGGATGGGTGCTATTGGGAGTGGGTACCAGCTCGGCGGAGGAGGAGGAGGAAGTGGATTCAACCCGCCGCCTCTGCCTGGAGGTGCAGCAGGAGCGCGGGGCGGGTGGGGAGCCGTCGGTTCGAACTCGTTCTCGCGCGCCTTGGGCAATCAGGGCGCGTCGTCGTCGTCTAGCAACCTGCTGAATGGTGTGGGAGGTGGGCCGATGTTGGGCTCGGATCTGTTCAGTTCGGGGGGTGGGATGCCGTTGGGGGGTCGGAGGAGTAATGTTAATTTGAGGGAGGGGTATGCTGCTACGATGGGACGGACGGGTTATCAGGGTCCGAATGCGTCGGGGATGTCTGGGTCCGGGAATGGAGGTGGGGGACATCCTCATCTCGGCGGCGGCGGTGCGGGTGGTAGCGGTCTACCCTTCGGCACGGTCTCCGGCTCGTCCTCGTCGGAATTCAACAACAACTCCTCCTCCCGCGCAGGCGCCTCGGGTCTTGCGAACCTGTTCAGCTCGCCGTTCGACGTCGCGCCGGTGCCTACGCTGTCGAGCGGGAGCGTGAGTATGGACCCACCTGCGCTGTTGATGCGCGAGCGCGAAGGTTCTTCTGGAGGAGGGGGGGCGACGAGACAGCCGCGGGGCCCGCCTACGCCTGGTACGCCTGCGAGTGGGGAGCGGGGCGGGTTTGCGGTTCGGAGTCGGGTTAGTGTTTCTACGAGGGGCGGGCAGGGGCAGGGGCAGGGTGGACAGCCGGGTGGAGGGGGCCAGCAGCGTGGTGGGGAGGGGAATGGGGAGGGGAGGGGGAGTGGTGTTGGGGAGATTGATGCGCAGACGCATTCGCCTTTGGAGATTTGAAGCGATCAAACGCGATCGCTCAGCAGCAGGGAGCAAGATTTACTCTCCCCCCTTGGACGTCCGGCCCCACTTTTAACGAACGACGACGACGAACGACCCTCTAAAACGAAACTTCCCTTTTTCACGCACACAAAACGACGAAATGTTCACGACATCAACCCAATCCAACTCATATATGCGACCGTTCGACATCCTTCTACTTTTTCACCAGCGACACTCAACACACGTCTTTTGTTTACTTCGCTCTTTTGGGTTGACGCTGGGGAGGGGGGGGGGGGGGGGAGGCCTTCGTTATGTTACTCTCCTTCGAACGGGACCGGGCGGGGATCTCTGTCGAGCGCGGCTGCGGTGTGGATACACCCACGAATCGAAGTCGACAGGCAGGGCTCCTCCACCAGCATCCCCCCCATTTGGTCAGATCTTCTTCATCCTTATTTTTGCGACCGCTTGTCTTTTCTCTCCCCCGTGTTTACTTCCCCCCCTTTATTCGTCTCTGTCTCTCTCTGTCTCTATCAAAAAAATTTCGCTCTTGTTCTTTGAACTTGTTGCTCCTGCGTGGGCGAAGGTGAAGGTGAGGGTGTCAAGGTGGCCCGAAGGTGTGAGGTGTGTCTCTCGGCCGAGTGCCTGAGTTTGCCCTGAGGGTCTTGTGTCTGGGCCCTGGACCGCCCGGGGTCGTGCGACATGCGACATGCGAAAGGCCGGAGCGGCGGAGGGAGGTCGAACAACAACACCTCTGTTCGCACCCGCCCGCAGTTCGCAGTTCGCAGTTCGCAGTTCGCAGCTCGCAGTCAGTCCTGCGCAAAGGGGATGCAGGCATGCAGCGCCTGCCAGTTGGAGAGTATGAGAGAACGCCTCTTGGCTGGAGTGAGTGAGAGAGAGGCTCACGTGATGTTGTGGTGATTACGACTGGGTGTGGGGGTGATTACAACTGATCAGGAACGGGGAATGAGAAATAAGGTTGGCTGATTGGGAGATGCATGCATGGCGCGGGACCGGGACCGGGACCGGGACCTCGACCTCCTCGACTCATTTCTGGCTTCTTTCTTGCCTTCCTTTGGCCTTTCCTTGCTCCAGCTTGATCTCGACGTCGGACAGCGGATCACCAGGAGCAGGAGCAGCAGGAGCAGCAGGAGCGAGTGCCCTGGTGTTTACTGAGCAAAGTGCAAAGAGCAAAGAGCAAAGAACAAAGATGGCGAGTCAGCGACCGCCGTCGTCTCGGGCACGACCAGGCACATCCAACAGACCACGCACTGGAACAGCAGCAGCAGGGGCAGCAGCGACAGCGACAGCAAGGGCAGACGAGCACCAGCACCAGCCAGCAGCAAACACCGCGTACATGCAGCACTGGCCAGACCACCACGACGACGACGACGGCACTCTCGACCCAGACCACCACCACCACCACCACCACCTCGAGCTCGACGAGGAAGACGAGGAGGACGACTACGAGTCAGACGACGACGGCGATGTCTTTGCCTTCGTACCACCAGACATCGGCCCATCAGCAGCACTCACCACAAACACACACCACCCCAGCATCGACCCACCACCACCACCAACAGCACCCCGCACACGACGTCCACCAGGAACAGCTGCCTCCAACCGCACAGCCATCAGCACCTCCCAAGGAAGACCACTCTCCGCAGTCGCCATCCCAGCAGCTGCCATTGCCAGTCTCGCACAGCCACCACCACCACCAGCCGACAACGACGACGACGACGACGACGACGACGACGACGAGACCTTCTACTACGACCAAGCCACCGGCGCAGTATATGATTCACACGGCCGACTCGTCGACATGCCCACCGGCTTCGATCCTAGCGCTGTCATGGGTTCCTTGCCAGAAGAACAGGAACCACAACCAGAACCAGAACCAGAAGCAGCAGCCCTCCACTCCATCATCCACCGCACAGACACACACACAGCCGCAGCACCACCATCTTCCTCTCACCAACAAGAACCGTCCTCTCATTCCACCATCGGACAACTCCCAAGCACAGCAACACCAGCCCACTTCCTCAACGATCGCCACAGGAAGGACTCCCATCGGTCCAGCATTGGTTCACTCGAGGGTGGATATCCACAGGCACTTCGACATGCTGCTTCTATCAACAATGTTGGCATGCTCGCCAGCACCGACGCTCTCTCCTCGATCCCTGGTCCCGGGTCGGAGGCGAATCTCTTGAATGGCGCAGATGGAGGAGGAGCGAGTGGTGGGGCCGTGCCGCGCGTTTCGATGTCGAATCTCGCCGAAGGCATTCGCAGACGGCAGAATTCCGTCGTTAGGAGATCACTCCAGGATCCGCTCTCCATGGCCACAGCATTCAACGCGCACCCCGCTGCTCCTCCTCCTTCTGGTGCGGGCCCAGACGGCCAGCACGTCGGTATGGCCTTCGGGGGCACCGCGGACGCGCCTGTCGGTCCAGGCGCACAGGCCACTGGCGGTCGTCTCTCCACCATGCAGGGCGGGCCGGGCTTTGTGGCCCAGCAACAGGATGGGTCATCACCAGGAGGAGGAGGAGGTGGAGCAGGCGGAGGGCTGGCTCCGGGCAAGGGCTCCTCGGAGTCGTCGGACGACTCCAAGATGAAGCTCGACGGGGATATGATGCTCATGATGGATAATGGGGAGTACTACGCCTACCCGCATACGCTGGACCCGAACGACCCCAAAGCGCTCGAGGCCGCCGGTTACGCCACCACCACCACCACCAATGGTCATCGGATCGAATACGGCCCTGATGGCCCGATGATGATGCACAACTACGACCCGCACCACGAACACCAATATCTCGGCATGGGCCACGGCTTGATGCATCCCGTCCACGAGGGCACACCCGTCGGGCCCCGGGGGGTCCGCATCGTCGAGCTCGAGATGGAGACCGAGGAAGACTCGCCGTACCCCGAAGTCCGGGCGAGCGTGTCGAACGTGGACGACCCGGACATGCCGGTGAATACCATCCGGATGTGGTTCCTGTCGTTCATCTTCATCACCGTTGCCGGTGGGGCGAACCAGTTGTTCTCCCTCCGCTTTCCGGCGGTATACCTGACGCCGGTGATCGTGCAGCTGCTGTCGTACCCCGCGGGGAAACTGTTGGCTGCCACCATGCCGATGACGATCTGGTCCCTGCCAAGCTGGTTGGGCGGCAGGACTTTCTCGCTCAATCCGGGCATGTTCAACATCAAGGAGCACACGGCCATCTTTATCATGGCGAACGTGGCCACGGGACCCGTGTACGCGCTCAACATGATCGTGGTGCTCGACCATCCGATGTACTACAACCGACCGACGAGCGCGGGCTACCAGTTCCTGCTCTCGCTCACCTCGCTCCTGTTCGCTTTTAGCTTTGCCGGGTTCGTGCGCCGGTTGCTGGTGTACCCTGCGTCGATGATCTGGCCGTTGAATTTGGTGATTGCGACGATCTTCAATACGTTGCATGCGGAGGATGATGGGGAGGATGGGACGATGACCCGTTTTAGACTGTTGACGATTTCCGGGGTTTGTGCGGGGGTGTGGTACTTCTTCCCGGCGTTTATCTTCACTGCGTTGTCGGTCTTCAACTTTGTGTGCTGGATCTGGCCGCGTGAGTGTCCTTACCCTGCTTCCTTAACGCTCGCTGTTAAAAGAAAAAAAGTGCTGAACTGGCCTTTCTCTCTCTTCACCTTTCCTCAGAATCACGCATGGTCAACATCCTCTTCGGCACCGGTTCCGGCCTGGGGATGTCCCTCCTCACCTTCGACTGGTCCCAGATCGCCTTCTCCGGGAACCCGCTGGTGATCCCCTGGTGGGCCCAGGTGAACATCTTCGTCGGCTTCGTGCTGATCATCTGGGTCGTCACGCCCGCGCTGTACTTCACGAACACGTTCAACTTTGCCTACCTGCCCGTCTCGTCCTCCGGCGCGTTTGACCGGTTCGGGCAGGGCTATCAGGTGCGACGGATCCTCAGTGGGGATGGGCAGACGTTGGATCCTGTGGCGTATGAGACGTATTCGGCTATCAACCTCTCGACGACGTTCTACCTGACCTTCTGGACCGGGTTCGCGACGGCCAGTGCGCTGTTTACCCATACGTTCTTGTACCATGGCAGCGCGATTGTCGCCGGCATTCGGTACGGGAAGGTGGAGGAGGATGATATTCATGCGAAGCATATGAGGGTCTATCGCGAGGCGCCGCAGTGGTGGTACATGGTCGTCTTGGTCGTCACCTTTGTGGTCGCGGTCATCATGGTCGAGGTGAGTCTTTTTCCTTATTGCTCTCTCTTCGCTTTGAGAAAAAGTTGGGTGGGAGGGGGGAAGGCTGAACGCAGCCTCCTGGGCATTTTTTTTAACAGATCTACGATACCGGTCTGCCTGTGTGGGGTCTCTTGCTTTCGATGATGTTGCCCGCGCTCTACATCCTTCCGGCCGGTTTCCTGTATGCGCTCACAGGACAGCAGGTATGTTCTATTCATCCCGTCGTTTCGCCCATTCGGCCTCCGTGTCCTGTGACTAACTACTCCCCCCCCCATCATCACTTTTTCCCCAGTTCGGCCTCAACCTGGTCTCCGAGTTCGTCGCCGGCTACGTCTTCCCCGGCCGGACCATCCCCAACATGATCTTCAAAGTCTACGCGCAAACGGGCCTGGGCGCCGCGGCGAACTTCCTCCAAGATCTCAAACTGGGGCACTACATGAAGATCCCGCCGCGGACGACGTTCATGATCCAGCTGATTGGCTCGATCTGGTGCGCGATTGTGCAGATTGGGGTGAAAGCGTGGGCGTTTGAGAACATTCGGGACATCTGTGGTCCCGAGGCGCAGAACCGGTTTTCGTGCCCGCAGGCGAGGACGTTCTACACGGCCTCTGTCATCTTTGGGGTCTTGGGACCCGATCGGCTCTTTGGGAGGGGGAGCAACTACTCGAGTATGTACTGGAGTATCCTCTTTGGGTTCTTGATCCCCATTCCGTTTTGGGTGATCGGGAAGAAGTGGCCGAAGAGTATTGCGAGGTGGATCAGTTGGCCGATCATCTTGACGGGCTCGAGCTTTATCCCGCCGGCGACGGGGATTAATATCGCCAGTTGGTTTGCGGCTGGTTTGGTCTTCCGTGAGTTGTTGTTCTGTGCCCCCCCCCCCGCTTGCCTTGTACATGCCCTGGCCGCTTACCCCCCCCCCCCAATTGCCTTCCTCCTTCCATCGTACCTCCCCCTTCCGCTCTGCCACAGAATATCTTATTCGCAAGTACAACTTCCGGTGGTGGTCCAAGTACAACTTCGTCCTCGCAGCAGGCCTCGACTCGGGCGCCATCACAGCTGTGAGTAGTGTCCCCGCCCTTTGTCTTCTACCCCACCACCCAGTATGCTAAACTGAACCCAACCCCGCCTTCTATGAATCTTCTTCTTCTTCTTCTTCTTCTTCTTCCTTTTCTAGGCCCTCATCATCTTCCTCTGCCTCCAATTGCCCAGGCAGGGCGATCTGGGCATCGACTGGTGGGGGAATACCGTCTACCTGAACACGCTCGACTTTATGGGTGTGACCTGGATGGACCCGCCTGAGGAAGGGTTTGGCGCGTTCCCCAAGGCGTGAAGGATGGAGATGGAAAATGCTGGGGGTTCGGTCGCGGGTTCGGCGCCCTTAGCTCTCTCTCTCTCTCCCTCTCCTTCAAGCAGGAATATCTTCCTTTCTGGATCAACACATTTCGATCATATACTCGCATATCCTGTCGCTCAAACCCTCGATCCCTCTCCGTCTGGACGTTTTCCCTTCCACTCTTCCTCTCGTTTCAACCTATCCCGCCTTTGAACATCCCCCCCCCCCCCCCCCAACTCTCGAAGGACGCTTTTGCCAAACGGTTGCAGGCGCGGCGCGGCAGTTATTTTTGGGCGGGGCAAGGCGAACCTCCCCCCCCCCCCTCCTCCTCTCCCGCGCGGTTTCTTTCTCTACCAGTCGTTGCCTTTTCCCCCTCGGCCAGCGCCTTTTCGCTCTCTTCCGAAATGGGCGAGTTCCGCTGTCCGCCCGTTCGACCGCCTCTCCCCACTCTCTTTTACTCGATTTGTATCTCATCGTTCGTTAAGACGTCTTCCCTTCCGAACTCCCTCCCTTTCCTTCTCTCTCTCTTCCTCGGGGCCATCGTAGCTACACTCTACAGTACTTCTTCCTCTCTCTGTGTTCGTTGCTGCTCCATCACGCGAGACCTTTTAACATCTTCTTTTTCTCCCATCGAAGCCTTCTTGTCCAGTATATAATGCTCTCGCTCTCTTCATATGGTCCCGTCCCGCCAGGATTACTCCGTTCTCGCATCGTTCTTTTGGGCGATGTTTGGTGGGGGGGCGTTCAAGATGTCGGTTGATTAGGACGGAGGGTATGCACCGTCCGAAAGCCCGCGTGGTAGGTAGGATGAAGACGTGCTTTCCTCTATTCCAATGGCTCGCCTCGAAGGAGGAGGAGGGGTTGCCCATGTCATCGTAATGTTGGTCCGGCCGCAAATCCGCTATCCGCTGTCGCCGACGACGAGGAGGAAGACGAGGAGGAAGACGAGGACTCGTCTGGAACTGGCGCGAGCGGTGTGCGAGTCTTGAAGCCTCGCTGAAGCCATGCCTCCTCCTGACTCGAGATCCTGAGGGACGAGGACCCAAAGACGGCCCGTCGGATCTGCGGGTGGAACATCCATTTCCTCAGTGTAAGAACAGGCGGGACTGGGGAGAAACGAGAGAGAGAGAGAGAGAGAGAGAGAGAGAGAGAGAGAGAGGAAGGAAAACTCACAGGACTAAAGACATGCTCCCTCTCCCCGAAATCACAGAAAAGGACCATCCACCCCCCGAGCCCGACACTAAGCACGAAACTGCCGATGTGGGACCACCGCATCAACAGACTCGGTTTCGGGCCCATCGCCAACGCACCCTCTCCCAGTCCCCGCGTCGCACCCGTTCCAGACGGAGGAGGAGGAGGAAGCACGGGCGGAGCAGCACCCGTCACCCGTCGGAAATACGTAGCCTGTCTCCGCTGCTCCCTCGCGAGCTGTTGTTCTTCCGGCGTCAGCCCCCGCGCCCCCGCCCCGGAGGAGGAAGGGGAGAGGAAGTGCGGTTGTGGAGGGTGGGCCGGGGCTGTTGGGTTCGCTAGTGATTGCGGGGCGGTCCACATTGTGCTTCCTGGTGGGAATTGGGGCATTTCTGAGGAGGAAGGGGAGGAGGAGGAGGTGGGAGGGGGCGATTTTGATGATTTTGATGAGGACGGCGAAGAGGAAGAGGAGGAGGAGGGGGGCGCTTGGGGCGCGGCGCTCTTGGGCTTCTCGCTGTTGTCCGACATGCTGAAGAGAGAATTGGAAATCGAAGCGTGTTGAAGGTTCGTGGTGGTGGTGAGCCAGGTCTAAGGAAGGAAGGGGGCAGGAAAGAACCTTCCAAAATGCTCACACCCACGTGGTGCTCACTGCTGGGCAGCTTGATCGTCACTGGGTCGCCGCGTGGAAGCGTGAGGATGTCCTGCAAAATCGAAGTAGTCTGGTAGAAGACCAGACCGTGTCACGTGATGCCAGAGCATCTTGCCGTGTACACGGTCTGGCAAGATTCGAGGCGATTTACATACTTAACACCACCCCTCACTCAGAGGCCTCCGGCGTTGGCCTCCACATTTTTTCCCGGACGCATGTCACGTATCTGAGCCAATACAACACCTTTTACAGAACGGAAAGCGGCAGTACCTGCTCCAACAAGTCGCCACCACCTTTGCTTAATGCTTCAGGTCATGTTGTCCTGTGGCCTGTGGTCTGGTGGTGTTTCCCAGTATTTGACCTTTCAAGAAATGATCAGAAAAAGCCATGATCATCGCCGACCATCTATAAGGAAAGCTTAATCTCGTTGGCAGCGAAGTGCCTCTTACTGCCAGTCGATTTTGACCCCCATTCCTCCAAGTGATCAGGCCAAAGATGACACGAGCATGGTCTGTGAGGAGTAGAGCAACTGCTCATGTGGTTTTCTAAGTGTTTGAGTGACATTTTATAAGTGGTCGAAGGTCCACCAGTTGTGGTGCTTCGCTCAAAATCCGACCCTCAGCGTCGGTGGTTCCTTTAAAATCGTGTTGAGTTCTACCAGACCGTCCTTCGGACGGGTACGCTGCGCCTCCGCTGCTACAAGTCTGAAGTCACGGTCTGGTCTCATACCAGACTAAAAATCGAAGCAAGCTTCGATGGGAATAGCGAGATTGATTACAAGTGGGTATAGTATAGATATGTAGATGCTCGATCGCCAGTGAAGAAGGATTCATGGGAGGGTTTGCCCAGCAGTAGGGCGAATGTAAAACGTCCAGGTCCGATTGCAGGCTACATACACCGCGTCTATTTCTGGTCACGTTCCGCGAGTGGAGGGGTTGCGAGTCAAGGAACCCCTTCGACCTCCCCCCGTCGTCGGCTCTCCCTCCTTCTCCGTCGTGTGTCATGATCCTGCCTCCGTTTTTCCTCCCCATCGTCAACTGACTCCGAGCCAGACTCCCGATCCGCACGCTTGTCTCGATGTCGATGATGCTCCGAAGACGACCGACTCGCGTCCTTGGGCCTGTGTTTGTGTTTGTGTTTGTGTTTGTGCTCCTTCTCCTTCTCCCGCTCGTCATCCTCTTGGCGCGTCCGATGGCGAGGCTCAGGACTGGCAGAGCGAGATGGGGTAGGACTCCGACTCCGACTGCGCCGTCGTGATCGACGATGATGGCGATGGGAGGAGGATGATTGGCCATCCCTCTCATCCTCACGTCTTCTCCTCTTGCGCCGCTGGCCATCTTCATCGTCCGAATCGGAGTTCTCATGCCGCCTTCGCGTCCTCCTCCTCTTCCTCGTTCGATCTTCGTCGTCATCGTTTGACCCATCGCTCGACGAGCTCGAAGAAGAAGCACGTCTTTTGTCACGGGGGCGTCCGCTCCTCTCGCTGTCCCCTTCCTGTGTGCGGGTACGAGCATCTGCTCTGTGGCTGAGTGAGAAGCTCGTAGAGGCAGACGGCTCCTTGTCCCGATCCCATTCTCTCCCAGCACGCCTCGAATCCCGAGCTCCGTCTCTACTTCGCTCCCGTTCAACAGCCCGCTCGGCCTTTTTCGCCCTCCGCTCCGCCCGCTCGGCCTTCCGAGCAGCCTTATCGGCATCCCGCTGCTTTACCACAGCCAGCATGTCACCCCACTTGGCCGAGTCTGCATTTTTGCCCTTCATGGCGGAGGAGGAGGAGGAGTGGAGGAGCAAGTCGGGGAGCTGGCCGATCAGACCTGTGTGTGGGTCTTCCAGGCGGGACATGTCGATGTCGAGGGCAGGGTCGTATGCAGAGTCGAAGTACCTGTCCATCTTGGAGCCAGAGTCTGGGAGGTCGAGCTCTGTCGGAAGGCGCTGGGGACGAGGTGGGGCGGAAGCCCTGTTGTTGAGGTCTGTGGCAGGATACGCCGAACCTCGTGCTCTGCTCTTCATGCCGTCTTGCGTACCGAAAAGCCCGGAGCTGCTGCGACTGCTGCCTTGGGATGCTTCGGCCTGCAACCTGCGTGCATTCGCCTCATCGGCCGCGTGCTGCTGCTGGCGAAGGACGTTCTTGTTGTGGGAATCGACGTCTCTTATGACATTGCTGAGGAGGCGCTTGTTGATCGGCCTGGGACCGGAGCCAGAGGCAGCGGCAGCGGCAGCGGAGGGGTCGAAGAAGGTCCTCCTCAGCGAACCTGAGCCAGCACCGCGGGCCTGCTGTGCCGCCTGTTTGGCTTTGGCATCGGCGAGGATGAGGTCGGCGACGTAGGCCTCAAACTCGTCGTCGGCGTCGGCGTTGGTGCCAGCAGCAGGCAGACGGGAACTCCCGCTCGCCATCGCATACGCCTCAGCACGCGTCTGATGGAAATCGTCCACTACTCCTTCAGCCTTCAAGCCCTGCTCCCTTGCCAGAAGGGAAGGCCAAGGCGGCGAGGTGGTGGTGGTGGTGGTTGCGATACCGACAAAGAACCGACTTACAGAACGGTTACTGAACGGATGTATGGATGAAACGGCACCAGTCCTGCTGCGGTACGCCCTCTCACTCATCAGAGCGAACTCCCCGGCAGCAGGCAAGGGGACGCAGCTCAGGACCACGAGCTGTGCGCTGGGCAGCTGCTTCGGTGCTGCAGTAGTTATGTTTGCCTGCCTGCTGCCTGCTGCCTGCTGCCATCGACCGCCCAGTTTGGCTTTCTGCCCTTGCATTATGGGTGAGGTGTGCACGCGGATATTCGGACAAGGCAGCCTCAAAGCTTCCCTGCCTTTTCCCGCGCGGACATCCACGTCCCCCACGATCGACGACCCTCCTCTATCTGCTCTCTGAGTGCAGGACTGCCATCGACGTGCCCAGCTGACCGCTGACCGCTTATCCCCTACCCTTGTTCTCCTTCCTTTTCTCCAGCCTTTTCTTGAATATCCGACTGTTTTTGTTCGCCGTGGCGTGGATTACGCAGTGGAAGCAGATGGTCAGCTCTCTCCCTGACTCTGACAGCGCTCCTCTCACTCTCTTCAAAGGATGTGACGCATCTGATGCTGACCGCGGAACATATAAAAGCAGGTACTTCTCTTGCTGACCTTCTCTTTTCCGCCCTGCCCCTTCACCGCCTCACTCTCACACTTCTCCCGAACCCTCCCTCCCTCATATCACCCACTTCCATCCCCACCTGTCATCCTCGACGCCATGGTCGTCCCTCCCCGTATCACCCTCCACAAGTTCAACGTCCCCATCCAGCACGTCAAACGACACGGTCTCCTCTCCGACGGCCCATCACCCGTATCCGAAGGCCCATCGGACGCCATCTTCGCCGTCAAGGGCCAAGGCACCGTCTCCGTCAAACCGACGCCGATCGACACCACCCAACTCACCATCATCCTCTCCTCGAGCACGAACCCGCACGCAGGCTTTGTGGGGCTGAGCGTCAACTCGACCCGTGCCGTGCTTTGGGTCCAAGCTGCGAACACGATGGACCAGAGGGTGCTCAGCACGTCGAGTGAGGCTGCGTACGTGCTTGATGCTCCCGAGAAGAATCAGCCGTACTGGCTCAGCTTTGATGCGCAGAATAAACGATTCCGGTACGGCAAGGGGGAGATGATGCGCGTGAACATGCTCGTCGAGTCATCCTGGTCTAAGGGAGATCCGAGCGCAGAACTGTACAAGTCCCTCGACCACGTCGTCGTCCATGGAACGAACGACTCCGCGCTGGTATGTCTCCGCACGGCCGTCAACGTCGACCCGGCCCCGCACCTCTGTCGACCAGAGGACGTTAGCCTACAAATGATCGCCGAGAACACACACACAGTCGCAAGTGACCTCCCCTTCGCCTGTTTCCAATTGTACAACAACGTCGCCGGACCGGGGATGAAGCTCG
This sequence comes from Tilletia caries, assembly GCA_032718865.1. Classification (NCBI taxonomy): domain Eukaryota; kingdom Fungi; phylum Basidiomycota; class Exobasidiomycetes; order Tilletiales; family Tilletiaceae; genus Tilletia; species Tilletia caries. Next base: position 1,365,051 of record JALUTQ010000037.1, on the reverse strand, counting down.
ACACGGCCGACTTCCCGGACTTCTCCCGGGCCATCCAACACTCGATCCTAACGAAAGGTGCGCTGTGCTACGAGAAGCTGCAGGAGAAGGATAAGATCTTCGGATACCTCCGCGTCACGCTCGACGCTAACGCAGGCGAGTCACCCGGCTCGCCGTACGTCTGTGAGATCTGGCCCTTCGGGAACGGGTCCCCCATCCACGACCACGGCCAGGCATGCGCAGTCATCAAAGTCCTGCATGGCAACATCAACGTCTCCTGGTACTCCGGTCTGGCCGTGGGCATCAACGAACCCTGGGCGACGGCCAACGTCGAGAAGGACGAAGTCACCTTCCTCACCCCGTCCAACTACCAGATCCACCGTCTGCACAACGACAAAGAGGTGCACGACGCGTCGTCGGGGAACGTCGTACAGGACTTCGCGGCCACGATCCAGTGCTACAGATACCTCCCCACCGACGACGTGCATTACGAGTACTTCGACTATATCAACGACAAGGGCGAGACGAAGGAGCACTTCGAGCCGGACTCCGATTGGGACTTTCTCACCTTCAAGAATCTGATCCGGGCGGAGTGGGGAAAGGTTCCTAGGGGGGCTGGCGTTGGTGCCCAGGGTCAGGCGAACGGGAGTGTCGCGCCCGTGGACGAGGCGGCTGATTTTATTCAGGGGGAGAGCGATTAGCGAGCCAGGGGAGAGATGGGATGAGATGAGATGGGATGGGATGAGAGGTTTTGTCTATTATTGGCCGACCCCGGTCGGTTTTGGTCAGTCGACCGACCGGGTCGGAGGACAAAGGGAACCGTCTGAAAATCGACCCCGTGTCACCGTGCACTCCAGACCACCGCTCGGACCGTTGTGACCCTGCGCTCGAGCCTCCTCTGGTCTCGAGCCGGGTAAAACCCCTTTAGTGTCAGTCCTGAAAATTGCTGAGCCGACTTTCAGAATTTCTCCCACACCCGTCTTATGGCTCAGACTGAAAGGCAGGCGGAGCGGCTCGGAGCGGGGGGACAAGGAAAAAGACGTCCGTGTCACTGAGGTAAAATTAGGCAATCAGTTTTCGAAGTGTAAACCGGCCTATTCTAGGTCTGCTGAGGCCTGAGACTTTTAGGCGGTGATCAGTTGCGGGCGCGCGCTCAAAAAGGGCGCTCAATCACAGAGCGCGAGGCCCCTCGCGCCGCGCTCTGAAAATCTGCTTCTCAGAGCGCGCGCCCACAACTGAACAACGCTTGCGCCGGGAAGTGCGCTCTGCTTTCTCCGGCTCGGCCTCTGCTTTCTCATTTTGTGGTTTGTATTCATTTTGTGATCAATACAAAAGTCACGTGATGCCTCTGTAATCACGAGCGGGAGCGTATGGAACGCCGTTTGGGTCACGGTGTTTGAGTCGAACACACGACCAACGAAACAGAAGTGCACAAAACACCACTTCGACCTTCTGAAATTTTACAGCCTGCCCCCATTGGTCTCCTTGCACACATCATCATCCACCCGATCACATACAGGCAAAACGAAGCCTGAACGAAAGGTGATGGTCGAGAGCGTCTGCCTCGAGTCCTATTATCCCGTTCTGCCCATTCTATCCCTGACAAGATGCTGAGGAAGATCAAATATGCGTCTTTGGCACGTCGCTGCTTCCTTCTGCTCTAGCACGGCTGTGAGGACAGCTACGAAGCTGAAAATTGCTCTGATTACACTTGGAGAGTCTCCGACACGCGTCTTGCTTGTCTCTTGACTGTGAGAGTATTTGGTGAGTACTTCCATCAGAATGGAAGGCGAGGTCCTTTCTGGTATGAGAGTCGGAGCCTTTTTGATTACCAATGGCAGCATGGAAATATTCAAGATAATAAACCTTCTAAAAATTTCTCAGCATCACGTGGTGAATAGCCACCCAATCGGCAACCCTCATCTCAGCTTCCTCACTCAGAATTATCACCTTGAAACAGGAGGACTTGGGGAGGACATGCTATCCTCAGGGAGGAAATAGTGGCCTGGAGTGAGGAGCCGGATGCTTGTGCTTGGGCACCTTCCAATTTTTGAGTTGTTTGCTACCATGAATGCTGGTCAAATCAGTGTGTGAAGATGAGGCTATCACAAAGGCCTGACGCTCGTCTCAGGAGCTCCCTCTACCCACAATCGCGCCTGAATCGCGCGCTTGGACATCGAGGTAGGTAGCGTAGACTTCTGCCTTGCAGATGAGCCTCTTCTCGCGTGTTTGCGATTACATCTTGTAGAGTAACCAGTCAGTTAAAGTCTGGGAAGGCAGTTTTGAGCGAGCTGAAGTGTTGTGTTTTCTGTTTCGTTGGTTGTGTGTCGACTGAATCACCGTGACCCAAACGGCGTTCCATAGGAGCGCGAAGAGCGCGCTCGAGGTGGGCCGATCGAAATAGGTCGGCCCAGCGCCGCGCTCAGAACTGAGTGAGGGCGCTCTGAAATTTTTGGGCCCCCGGCTCTGAAAACGCGGAACTGAACATGCGTGCGCTTTCATGTCGGCCCAAAAAAAAAAACAGAGCGCGCGCTCATTTTTCAAGGTGAGCGCGCCCGCAACTGATCACCGCCTTACGGCGTGGGGTCGATCAATAGACATAGGGTCGGTTCTAAAACATGGGGTCGGTCCTGAGTGGGTACCGACCCCGGGGGTCGAGTGCCGACCGGGGTCGGCCAATAGACACGACCTGGGATGGGATGGGATGGGATGGGATGGGATGGGATGGGGCCCTGTCTAACACAATCGTTATTCACCGCGCGCTCGAAAATGGATCTGTCACCAGGAGTTTTATGCTGTTTTGCTTTCAAATGTCTGTTTCTTCTGATGCCGATTTCTAGATGCCGGGTGACGCGGTGACGAAGTGACGGTGTTGGTACAAAGATAGGAAACCCGCCTGCTCCCCCTGGATGAGATAGACCCCCCTTATTGCTTGCCTGCCGCACCACCCTCCTCCTCAAGTCCAAACCGCCTCTTGACAGCTCTGCAGAAAATTCGCAGAAAGAAAAGAGCAGTCAGCGAAACCAAAACTAACCCCCCCCCCCACAATCAACAAACACATACCGAACTTCCGCCTTATCGCCCGTATTCTTCCCGAGCTCATCACTAATCTTGACCGTCGGTTTCCCCTCGATGCTGGACAGCTTGATGACCATATTCAGCGCTTTGCTCTTCTGCTGTTGTTGCTGCTGTTCCGGATCGGAGCGTGAGGGTGGGACGGGCGCGTCTGGGTCGCCGGCGCCGGCGCCGGTGGTGGTTGAGGAGCGGGGAGAGTGGAGGAAGTCGTTGGTAAGGGAGGTCCCGATGCCTGGAGTGGGAGGAGGAAAGATGACATGAGCGACGTGCTTCGGCGGAAAATAAGGAAAATGAATGACAAGAGGATCAAACGCACCAAAGCCTGCGCCGATGCCAATCTCCTTCGAGAATTTGGCCAGATCGATACACTTCTCAACATCTAGTCCTATAATAATGAACGACATACAGCAGGGGCGGGGTAGTAAGTTTCTCGATCTAAACGCAGGTTTGTGAAAGCGCACCCACCGTCCGAGAAGATGATGACCTTCGTACTGGGATCAACACCCGCACTCCGATAGCGTTCCACCGCATTCTGAGCATAGAGCTTACTATCACCACTATCCTGCCGAAGAGCCCTCCATCGGTGCAAGATCTCCCTCCCTGCCTCCTTCGCAGCTCGGATCCCCGCATTCCCGGACGACGGCGGGGGAGCATCGCCCTTGAGGAGCTCGTCCCAGAAGACGGAGGTGGAGAAGGTATCGGTGAGCGCGACGGTGAGGTCGTGCGCCGGACTGGTCGGAGTGAAGTTCCCATGAGGCGGCGGAGCATATACCTGATCCCAGAGCTGCAATGCCCTCAGAGACGTATTCGTATTCGCGCCGCCGTCGTCGTTGCCCTGCGCCGCGTGAGGGTATCCCAGACTGGCTCCGACGCCCATGAACCACTCGTGCGCCATGGTGCCGATGGGAGTGAGACCGAATGTTTTGGCGAGGAGGACGTTCGAGGTGCCCAAGAGGTTCCCCCTCGGCCGCTCTCCCTCTCCCTCGCCCTGAGCACTAGCTTCCGCTTGAGCTCGGGCACAGCCAGCAATCAGACCACGAAGGACCGCATGGTGTGTTTCGAAGGATCGTCTGCGCCGTGTCCCGAAGTCGGAGAAGACGCAGCCTGCTTTGACGAGGCGGTATGCCTTTTCTGAGGCCAGGGTGGATTGGGCGGTCATGTCCCACTCGGTGTCTACGGTTGTGAAGTAGACCTGGCTGATGATGACCATGAGGGGCACCTCGTACAGGATGGTATCTGCCCAGGTGCCAGTGGTGGTGAGCTCGATCTGACCGCGTTCGCCGTGGTCTGCGTTGTTGTTGTTGGGGATGAAGCGGAGATGTACCTGTTCGTGGGGTGTGAAGCGGAAGTCGTGCTGGAGCCATGTAATGAAGTCCTGGGAGAGGTAAGGACATTGTGAGCTGAGATAGTGCGCCTCGTCGTCGGTGAGGGTGAGAGAAGCAAGGGCGCTAATGTGATGCTGGATGAGAGAGAATGCGTGGGCGGTGAAGGACATGGTGGCTGCCGAGCGGTTTGTGAAGGTGAAGGTGGCTGGTGAGCGTGGGAAGTGAGTGCGCACGGCCTGGAGCATCGTCAGCTTGTACAGATCGGTGTCCAGCAGGGAGCGGATGATGGGCGCATGATTCCCAGTGCTCAGTGTCATCTCTGCTGCTGCCGATGTCATCTGTGAGCCTGTCGCGGCTGTCGTCGAGTGAGTGAGTGACTGAGTCAGTGCGCGGTGAAGGTGAAGGTGAAGGTGATGCCACGTGGCTGGCACTGAGTCACGTGACGACTTCCCTCCACGGCGGATTCCGGCTGCGGCTGGGAGCGAGCGAGTGAGGGACGAGGTTGAGGCTTCCCTTCTTGACAGCCAGCCAGCTTCGTATACACACTCTCCCACTCCCTCTCACAGAACAGAACAGCAACGATGGCCGCCACGTTCACAAAGGTCTCCGCTCTCGGCCTCGGCAAGCGTACCGCCGGCGAACTCGCAGCCTTCCGCCGCCGCGCAGACGACGCAAAGCGCGTCCTCGCAACCCTCAAGGACCAGCGCACCGACGTCGACCTCACACACTACCGGTCCATCCTCAAGAACCAGGACGTCGTCGCACAGGCTGACAAGATCCTCAAGGACTTCAAGCCGGTTTCGTACGACGTCAATGCCCACATCAAGGCTATTGACGCTTTTGAGTCCAAGGCGGTGAGTTCGACATCTCTCTCCCTGTACGGAGCGCGCATACATGCCGGCAGCCGGCAAGCGGCGGCAGGCCTTCACACTCACACACCCTCTCTCCCATCCCCCCAGGTCGAGCAAGCCAAGGCCACCGAGGCCAAGATCGAGTCCGAACTGAAGGACCTCAAGGCAACCCTGAAGAACATCGAAGACGCCCGACCTTTCGACCAACTTACCACCGACGACGTCATTGCAGCCCGCCCCGAGATCGGCAAGACTGTCGAGGAGTGAGTAATATCAAGCCCTCTTTTCTCTGCACGGAATGATGATGCAGGCTAGTCACTGACTTCGTTCGCACCTTTCCTTTTTGTGTCCTCCGCGTTTTCATAGGATGGTCAAGAAGGGCAAATGGACAGTGCCCGGCTACACCGAGAAGTTCGGAAGTGAGTACCCCTTCTATTCCCTTCTCACAGACGGAGGCTGTAGGCAGAGCCATAAAGCTGACTGATTTCCGTCTATTTCAGGCCTCGCCGCCATCTAAAAGCGTCTTCTTCGCCAGCAAGTTGCAAATCAGGCACCGGTCTGTTTGTGGATGCGCTGGATTACCGTCATCGATGTAGATCTGCAACAGAAATGCCAGGACTTCTCTCACATACACACCATTCATGCGGCATGCCTCAGGCGTTGTCCAGGGCAGTCAGGGTCGATATAGAAAGGACCACAAGCCTTCCGAAAGAGCACAGTGACTGACTCAGGCGGATCGAGCGGCAGACCGGCCGGACAGAGAGCTACTCAATACATAAGGAGCGTTTGTATGCATTCAGTAAAGGATTGGAAGATGTGTTGCGCTCCGTCGATCTCCCATGACCTTGTCAGTTGCCCGGCGATCTTCCTGAGCTTCCACCATTGATTGCCTTCAGCCTTGCCTTGCATTCTTCCCTTCTACATCCACACGCACACACACAACATGTCTGCAACCGAGAGCCTGCCAGACGACCATCTGCGGATCACCTACAACGAGGTCCACCTCCTCCTCCGCGATGTCGCACAGCGCGTCAAGAAGCACTGCCCGCCGGATATCATAGTAGCCATCGGTACGTTCTCCCCCTCCCTCACGGGGGCAGTTAGCATGAACGCGAAGTAAATACTGAATGGGATATCAAGATTCTTCTCTCCATGCGCAGGCGGAGGAGGCTTCTTCCCGGCCAGAGTACTCCGGACCTTCCTCAAGGTACCCTCCCGTGTCGATCCGTCGAAGATGGTACGTACATAACCCTGCCCAAAATTTTTTTTCCCTCAATGTTCCCCCCTGTCCCCGCTCCTCTGCGCTGAACGCCCTCTCTTCCCATCTTCCCTCCCTCCCTTCCACTGCAGCGCTCCCTCCCCATCCAAGCCATCGGCCTAAGTCTCTACGAAGAAGTAGCAGGCACCTCTGCCGAGCAAATGGGCACCGAAGTCGTCCGGACCCAATGGCTCGACCACCGCCAGATCGCGGGCCAGGGCCAGAAAAAGGGGCAGGAGCCCGCGGCAGGGAAAGTCGAGGAGGGCAAAGATGCGGGCGGTCTGTTGGGGAAGAACATCTTGATTGTTGATGAGGTCGATGATAGTCGGACGACGTTGCAGTGAGTCGAAATCCTCCCCCCCCCTTCAATCCGAACCCGGGCGTACGGAGCACATCTCACAAGTTATCCCCCCACTTCATTCAGGTACGCCTACGCCGAGCTCTTAAAAGACGTCCGACAAGCCCTCGCCGCCCTGCCCGAATCCGTACGAGCGACCCTGCCGCCAACCCGCTTCGCAATCGCAGTTGTGCACAACAAGAAGAAGGACAAGAAGGGCAGTTTGCCGATCCTGGATCCGGAGAGGTTTACAGGGGAGGAGCAGTTCGATGACGGCGTTGGCACGGGGGTCTGGTACTTTGCTGGGGAGACGATCGAGGGGGATCGGTGGGTAAATTATCCTTGGGAGCAGGAGGTACGTACCAATTTCTCCCTTTTTCCCCTCTTCCAGTTTCTGGGTTCTTGGAATGGAAGGAAAGACTCACTACTAACTAACGACCTTCCTTCGGCCTTTTCTTCCCTCTGGAAACAGGACATCATCGAGCACGACCGTCTAGCGGCACTCGCCAGGCGCCTCGAGAAGAGCGAAACATCATGAAAAGGAGCGAAAACCCACGCTCCTCGCGCTCTCTCCCTTCTCTGGCAAAGGTAAATGTACTTCAAAAACTCTGGAGGACGACAAACCCCCTAGAATGTTCTTCTACCCCCTAAAATGCACCTCACCTTCGGCCATGCTCCGGCCTGCACCTGCACCTGCACCCAAACAAGGAATTTCCTTCTGACGACGCGGGGATTGGAGGCCTGCTCGAGGCCAAGGCCAAGGCCACCGAGGCATGAGGATGTGGGTTTACCAGCAAATTCGACATTTTCGGATTTCAACAAAAGGGAAGGGAAGCATGCGGGACGCGAGACAGGGGGGGGGGGGATGGGAAACAGAAAGAGGAGGAATGAGATACCCGAGGAAAGCGGGATAGGCGCATGGTTCGAAGAGCAGTACATTTTTCACGGGGGGGCCGACATCCAGAGCAAAAGGGAGTTATGTAGAAGGAAGGGGGGGAGCCAGTACGATGGAGGAGAAAGGTGGTGAGCAATTGGGTCTGGGTGTGTGAAGAAAGTTCGATGGGGGAAGCCGTTAGAAGAGAAGTGCAGGAAGTTTGCGGAGGGGAGAGAACAGAGAACCCCAATTGCGAGTGTACAGGGGGGAGTGGACTGGGGATGAATCATGACTGAACTTGAGATGTACCGTCACCGTCACCGTCGTGCATCTGATCGCCATCCTCCCCTACATCTCCAACCTCGTCGTCCTCCTCCTCCCGACGACGAGCGGCAGGTTCGACATCCCCCGCCTCTGCTCTCGCAGCCGCAGCCGCAGCCGTCTGAGCCGTCTCCGTCTCCCCCGCCGCCGAGCCGAACTGCATCTGCATCTGCATCTGCATCTGCTGATGAGGCAGAGTCAGAGGCAACGACAGAGACTGTCCACTCGTCGGCCCGCTCTCCCCCGACCCATGCTCCACAACATCCTCATCCATCGCAAAAGCCTGCAACTCCCCATCCCCATCCCCATCCCCATCCCCATCCCCATCCCCATCCCCATCCCCATCCACATCCACATCCACATCAACATCCACGTCCAAATCCAAATCCGGATCCTCCCTCTGATCCATACTGTTCGTCGAAAAGCTCGACATCCGCGGTCCGCGATGGGGCCCGCCCTCCTTCGGGCCCAGCACCAGATTCTTCCGCGCCGCGCTGCCGTAGTTGGGCAGTCGGATCGGGTTCGCTTGCGCGTCTTGCTCCGCTGCGCTGGCTTCGTCTTCGGATAGGGTCGCTTGGATCGGTTGGCGGACTTCGAACGAGCTGTCTCGGGCCAGTTTGGCTATGAGTTCGAGAAACGTGGGCGAACGGGATTGGGATAGGCCGTAGAGCTCATCTGAAGAAGGGTTCGCACAAAATAGTGTGGGGGGGGGAGGGGATGTTAGAAAACTGTGCTTCTTTGAGTTTGCGAAGAGTAGAAGGACGTACCTTTCAGACACATAGCAGTCACACAACGCGCCAACACAATCCGCACATCGATCACCTCATCCTCAGCAGCGGCGACCAATCTCTCCATCAAGATCGTCTCGATCGCCGCTCGCTGGATGCTGCCGTGCACAAGCGCCTCGATGGCCATCAGGGACGCCACCCGGATTCGGTAGCTGGTGCTGTTCCCCAGTTCGTCGACCAGGGCGAGAAAGCCGTCAGCTGCTGCCTGGTCGTGCTCGGAGAAGATGGTGTACATCTTTGCGATCTGATTTTTTGTATTGAGAAAGAGAGTGGCATCGTCAGTAACCAAAAAGAAACGGGTCAAGCCTCGGACACTTGAGGAAGTCAAGCAGTCACCAGGAAGGAGAGTACTCACAGACTGGATACCGGCATCGCGCACAGCGCTGACCGGATCAGCAATAGCCAACTGCATAAGAGCGATCAGATTCGCATCCTCATCGCTCAGCAAGAACGTATCCGCCATCGTAGAGATATGCTGCGCCAACCGCTCCCGCAATCTCCAATCCCGACCAAAGAACTGCATCCAGCCCGTCTGCATCGAGCGCAGCGCAGAGAGCGCATGCTCCTGTGGGAGCTGCGCAAGGAACACGTCCACGTGCTCTACCACCGCCGTCTTGATCTCGTTCTCATAGTCTTGCAGGAACTGCTCAAAGATGGGCAGCAGATGGGCCTGCGAGGCCTCCGCGCCGACGATCTTCGCAATCTCGTGCAGGGAGGACGCCAGACTCCGTCGGACCTTCACCGCGTCGTCCTGCGCGAGTTTAGTATGGAGCGGCTGAAGACGGGCCCAGTGCTGAGGTCCCATGGTGACGACGACCGCGGGGAAGTTGAACGCGGTCACCACCGCTCGCTCGTGCACGTCGCTCTGGTCGTACATGCCCGCGCCCCAAGCCGACTCGCTCGTCAACTGGAGCGCATCAACAAAGCCGTAGTCGGACGTCACATTCGACAGCTCGAACTTGGGCTGGGACTGCGAAGAGCTGTGCTCATTCGACTTGTCCGTCCCTGCCATCTCCTCGTCCGGTCCGTCGAGGGGCTCGTTGAGGAAGAACCGAATGAGCTCCTCGGGTACCCCTCCTTCCTTCTCGTGGAAGAGGTACACAAGCTCGCCGATGATCTCCAGCGCGGCCGATCGCACGTACCGCGATATGTCGCTGGCGAGAGCGCGGAGGTACGAAACTGCCCGGCTCCGCTGTGTCTCGTCGTCCGTCTTGCTGAGCACAGCAGGCATAGAAAGACACGCAGCCTGCCTGACGTGCCAAATCTTGTCCTGCAGATACGTGTCCAGCGTCGGGAGCAAATGCTCATTGATCACGCCCTCGTCCGTGACCGCCTTGGCCAAGATACCGAGGGAGACAGCGACCTCTTTGCGCACGAAGAAGGCAGGGTCCTTCTCGAGCCCCACCATCTGCGGCACGAACTTGTCCGTGATGATGTCGACGTGGAGTATGCCCTCGCCCGCGAGAGCAGCGAGCATCGTGACGCCCGCCATGCGCGCCACAGCCGCCTCTTCGTCGAACTCCCCCGCCACGGGCCCGACCTGGGGAGAGCTCGCGTCAAAGAGGTTGCCATCGCTGCGCCAGACGTCTTCCATCCGACTGTCCATCTGCGACTCGGGGTCCCAGGATGAGTCGTCTCGGCTGACTTCGCCCGATGTTTCTTGTGAGGTACCTGCACCGTCGCCTTTCCTTTCCTGAGAATCGGTTCTGGACATCTCCGCTGAGGCAGAGCCAGACGCAGCCTCGCTCCGCTCCGCCGCATTCTCGTCGGTCGTTTGTGTTGAATCCCTGCCCTCCTGTTGCGGTTGGTACGCGTTCTGGCTGCCGATCGCGATGGCGACATTCTGCAGAATCTCTTCTTCGACTCTCTTTCGTGCCTCGGGTCCGAACAAGTAAGGCTCGTACGAGATGTCCTTCCCGTCCCGGTTCACAGTCGAAGTGATGAGGAAGGTATGATCACCTTCGCACCGTTCAGACATCTCCGGCGACCAACTGCCGTCATCAGACAGCAGAGTGCCTTCCGAGTCGCGATGTAATCGACTGCAGAACTGCACTATGGCGTTCTGGGTGGACCGAGCGATGCCGGTGTTTTGGTTGAGCAGAAGAGCACACAGAAGGGGCGTGAACGTTCCAATGTCGAGCTGCGGCCGGATGGCCGTCTCCTCAGCACTGCCATTCACATGCGCCGAGCCGTTCGCAGTCTCAGCTTGTCCCTTCAGTGGGCAGTTGCGGAAGAAGAACCACATGATCCGGTGCAACTCTGGGCTGAAATTCTCGCATACCTCGTGCTCTGAAATCGGGGACGCACAATCAGCATGAGCGCAGCTAGGTCGAGCGAGAAATGGACTACGAGAAGCTCACCATCTGTGCTGAGCCCGTTCAGCAGTGGGATGATGAATTCAACAGCATCACTGAGCTTGACGTCGAGTATCCACTCTGCGAGACATTGAGAGACAAGGATGCTGTGAAGGAGCAACGCGGGGTTAGTACTTTCAGATTTTACTGGCAAGCCCAGTTATCATCGAACATACCGATGATAGGTCATCTCGCTCTTGGCGAACAAGAAGATGCGCTCCAACGTCGTCAGAGCCTCCTCCGACTCCGACGCCGGATCTTCTTGGTCCGGAGCCATACCCTGACTGGAAGGAGGCACCCAGTCCGCATCCCCATCTCTGCTCACGCTCGCATCAGCATCCTCGTCGTCGTCCTCCTGTGACACCATGGAAAGTTCCCTCGTGCCGTTGCTGATCTGCCGAGAAAGAGGCGTGCCCCATCCGGCCGATTCGTCCAATTGAGACTCGGGGTCGTCACCGTGAAAGAAGTCGAGTGCGCTGCTCATACGACCATTGCGAGCGCCAGCAGCCTCATCGTCGTCCTCGAGTTCAGGTGGGAGAAGAACCTGATTGGACCGAGTCAGACTGGGTTTGCGCGCGTACATCGGTGGTCTGCTAGGCGCCTCTGTCGATTCCGTCGGCGGCGAAGGAGCTCTGCTTTCACGCATGCCTCTTCTTTGCTCCCGTCCGTCGCTGCCTTCAGCTGACCCGTCGTCATGGACCTCCCTGTTGTCCTCAACGTCCCCGTCGGCCGAAGAGCTCGATGTGTTCTGTCTTCGTGCAAACAGCGTTGACCGGGAGATGTCACTGGGCAGGCCACGAAGCTCGCGCCGACCGCCCATACCATGCTGCGAATCCTGATCGTCTCCAGAATCGGAATCAGCCCGGATCGTCCGGTCCTCCCCTTCTTCCTCATCGTCCTCCTTTTCGTCCATCCCGTCATCATCATCATCGCCCATACTGCCTTCCCGTCCATCAGTGCTACTGGCGCTGCTTGCCGTCCCATCGTCACCTTCTGAGCCGACATCGTCTGGGTCGTCACTCAAGTTGTAGCCGGACCGAGGCGGCATGCCGATGAACGAGCGCATTTTGGGCGGACTCTCGCCATTCAGGGCGTCGAGTGTATTCGCCAGTGGGGAAGGAGACGGACTTTGCCGCCGCAGAGGGTCAAAGGGGCTCGGAGCAATCATGGCTGCTGGACTTGGGCTGCGACTCCGCATACCGAGCAGTGTTCGCTCAGAAAGCGGAAGCGGTGACGCTCCTAAGCGGGGGGATAATGTCGACTGGGTGTTGAAGGGATTGTGTGGCGAGTGCAGGCCGCTTGCCATACTGTCCGGTCCAAGTCCAAGGGCATTTGATGGAGCATTGCCGCTCCCCATGCGTGCCATCGGACTTGCTTCGAAAGGAGGTAGCAACCTCGCGTCAACCGGTGTTGGTCGCACCAGCAGGCTATACGACGAGCCAAGACCAGCCACGGCCGTCATGGGGCTGTGAGACGGGTTCGCGCTTGAGGTGACAGGCCGCGATAGTGGATCCGCCTCATCGATAGACATTCCCGTGGATCCTTCCATATGCGCTCTGGCAGGAATCGCCGGGAGTGGCAGCTGATCTGAGAACGCGTCCACCTCATCTGCGATGAGACCCCCAGCAGCGCCTGCCTTCCCCTTTGTGCTCTCTGACAGTGCTTGCCGCGCGTCAACTTCCGTCCTGGGTGTGCCGTGTGCGATCCGCATGGCCGAAGGCGGATCCTTCATGAGCGATGGACTCGGATCACTCGCCTTCCTCGCGTGCCTTGCCCTTCCACTGGGCTGGGAAGACCGACCGGCGCTGTCAATGCTCACCGTCCTACCGTGGGCAGATCGCTTCGGTGGTCGACGTGGCTGGCTGGATTCTTCCATGCCGTTGCTGCCCTCAGAACTGTTACCGGAGCTGGATGAGGAAGAAGAGACCGACCGATTTCGTATGTACAAAAGATCCCGAGGGCTGACGTGCGCGTTACTGGCGCTCTCACCCGATGATGTAGCAGTGACGGGACTGGACGGATTACCCTGTGAACCCTCGCTGTCGCGGTCGGTGTTCCTTGGTCGGTCAGACTGTCCCAGTGGCTGACTGGGCGACTGACTGCGTGATCGAGATGCCGACGAGCCGGAATCACGACCGGGCCGCGGACTGCGGCTTAGCATCTTCTTCCCGCCGCCCCTCGGAGACGAAGGAAACTTCCACGCCCCAGGAGCGATGCCCAGACCTGTGGCCGAATTGGAGAAGACAGTAGAGGAGGCCACAGGACTGGTACCCGGTGAGCCACCGGACGACGAGCCACTTCCGTTCGAGAAGTTCCGCTCTAATCGTACTCCGCCTGAGCGACCGTGCGGAGAGCTCGAGAGCCCGATTGGGACTGATCGACTGCCACCGCTCACCTCGGGCCAGCTGGAATCCCAGCTGCTAGGGCTGACCGGGCGCATGCGCATATTTTGCGCGTCTGCGTCTAGCGGAGGAGACAGGCTCGCACCACGCGAGATGCCGGACCCATCTCTGGCTCTCGATGGGCTGGGGGTACGGCCCCTTCCGTCGTGTTCGAGGCGGATCGAGGGTGATGTCGGCCGATGCAAACGCGAGCCAGGGTTCGATCCGAAGTGGAAAGAAGCGCCGGAAGGACTGGAGCCGGGACTGACGTGACTACTGCCACTCGGCCATGCATTGATCCGGGGTGAGATGGGTCGAGAAATGTTCGAAAGACTGACTCCACTCGATGCGACCGCAGCTTTCGGAGGACTCGACGGAGACAGTGACGTCAAAGGTATACTCTTGAACTTCGGCGAGGTCAGGATTGAGTCATGTGCGTGCTCCACGACAGGATGCTTGGTGAAAGACCCGCTGGTCTTGCGCGAAGGTCCATTGTAATGTGCGCTCCCTGACGATGCACTTCCGTTCTGGCTGGCGCGGTCCGGCGACAGCGAAGGGGCGCCCATCATGCCGCCCGCAGTGCCATGTGCTTCACCGAGTGACAGGGGCTTCGGAGATCGAGCGCGCTCTGACGCAGCAGCCGCTGCGCGAAGACTGCTCAGAGAGTGTTGTCCTATCGGGATCGGAGGAGGTAACGTGGTTACCGTGAAGAGTGGACTCTCCCATCCCTTGACGGCAGTGGCGAAGTCGATGGTGCGAGAGTCTCTGTGATTGTGAGAAATGGAAGAACCCGACGGAGACGACGAGAAATGGGGCAGAATTGTGGGAGAGGTTGAGGAGCCCGAGGCGCCCGAATGAGCGGACGACTCGATATCCATCAAATTCGATGAGGAGATCGCAGTATGACTCTGTTGCAGAGGACTCGGCGCGCGAGGAGTGCTTGATCCGCCGGCAACGAGCGCGGAAGGATCGAAACCTGGCCCCAGCCCAGAGCCATTGACAGGAGACGAGCTCAGAGGAGAGCCTGGGTTCGACGAACTGCCCTCCCAGCTTGACCCGCTTTCCCCTCCTGGAGCTGAGATCGATACCGGCCCTGACCCAAAGTTAATCAGCTTTCCCCCCTTCATCACTGGACTGAAGCCGCCCATGTTGATGCTCCGGGAACGATGGTGCTGGTGTTTGGCTGCCTCCAGCGGACGGTTGGACAGAGAGGGCGAGCCGGCAAAATTGAATGGATCCGGACTTGACACGCCAGACAGGCTGTTGGACCGACCAGGGGGTCCCCCGCTTGTTGAGAATACAGGCAATGAAGCTGACGGAAGCGTCGGGGTTCCGACCGGCGTGGAGGAGGCTGATGATGTGCAGGGAAAGGAGAATGGGGATCCCGGCTGAGGCGAGGGCGAGCGCCTCTGCACACCTAAATGCGCGGTGCTGCCGAGGCCCTGCTGTGTTCTCTCGCCAGGACTGCTGAGCCCTGCATGACTCGACGGGCTTCTGCTCCGATCCAAGCTGTTCCTTGACGGTAGGAGTGACGGCGAGCCTGCTGTCGAACGTAAGAATGCGCAGAGTCAGTATGAATGCCACCCAGAGCGCATACAAGAGGCATATGCTCACCTCTCTGATCACCGCCTTCGCCCAACGACAAGTCGCCAAGCCGATTTTCGGTCTCCCCTGGCGAACTCTTTCCGGCCCCTTCGAATGGTTGCCCTAAGGCACTATTCGAAGGCGCGTCGCTGGACATGGCTTGCGCACGTACAGCACCGCTTCCTTCCCTGCGCGGAACCAACTTCTGCGCGCTTGCCTACTGGAGTAGGGTCGGTCTGATGTCGTCCTTGGACAAAGGCGAGCCGAGGGCCTTCTAGGAGTATGGGCTCCGCCTGCAAGTTTCCGCACGCCGAGGTAGCGCGTTCCGTGGGCTCCCGTTGATGCCACCGACTGTATGTATGTTATGCGAGTGAATGCTGTGCTCTGCTCTGCCGATCGAGGAGAGATGGTTGCTGCAAAGGCCGGATGAGAGAAAAAGGGAGCAATTGAATCCAATGAGGTCGTACGCGTCCCGCTCGAGCGCAAATCCCGTGCGTGTCCTCCCGGAAGTCCGTCGAGCTCGATGCTTTCCCGGACGGCGGTGGGCCTGCTGTGTGCGCTGGCCTGCGTGTCTGCTGCTTTCCGTGCTGGACCTGACCCTGCTGGCGATGAGGAGGGGCAAGAGGGAAGCAGAGCAGAAATTTAGGCGTGATTGCGGCGGATGTTTTCCTCCATGTGGTGATCACCTCACCATACAGCAACACGTACACGCGCTCGCACCCAGGGATGCCACTCAGTCTCTCTCACACATCGGTCAGGGGCGACGGGAAGATGGGTTTCTGAGGGGTGGACTACTATCGTACATTATGTGCAGAACGCGCGCGAGCAAGGAACGGAGAGAAGGGACTTCGGACTTGGGTGGAGGGGGGGGATCACAGGGTCTGGGGGTAGCACGCGGTCGGAGCCAGGAGGGACAAGTCAAAAGAGGCCGCTCGGTCGATGGAAGCCGGATAGAGGAACGCAGCGGATGGCAATGATGGATGATCGCCCTTCGGTCCCAAGATCGCAACGTCCAGGCGGGAACTTCGGAGGACAACCCGGACAAGTCGGCCAACAGGTCGTGGAGAGGACCACAGTCGACAGCCAAATTCTTCGTTGAGCAGGGGATACGAAATGCTGCGGGTCGAGGGGCCAAAGGAAAAGTGGAGAAAGCTCAAAATAGATGTAGGAAAGTGAGACCGTCACAAGAGAGCGCCAAATGTCCAGGTTCAGATCCTTGCGATGGGTCTTGAAAGCGACCTGTGTCGAGCTCGTCTGCCGCAGCCCGGCGTACTTCGTTCTGACCCTTCGGAGATCTCGACAGACTTGCAACGCGCGCGTCACAACTCCGTGCCACTGTTGAAATGAGAAAACAGAGGTCAATCAACATCCCGAGGTGTACGAAATTTTTCGCAACATCGAGCGGTACTCACAATGTGTTCTCGCCGGAGTAGGTCACATATAGGAACCCGTCCTCGTCCTTGTGCTCCTCGTAGATTGCGCTCATCAGTGCAGCAGTAGCAGGCAAGACCTCGTCGACGAAGATGAAGATGGCCTTCTCGGGTGCGAGCTTGATCCGCTTCCGGATCACGTATACGAACTGCCCTACTGTCAGATCCTGTGGTGCGCAAAGACAATGTTGAGTAGGAAAGATAGATGCATGGGCGGAATGGTTCGGGTTGAGACAAGAGACCGCGTCAGCGCTTCCCTCTGAGCATCATATGAAACGGCAGCATACAAACGCACCGATGGCACCAGGTACTTCTTCTTGTCGATTTGAGGCACATCTGATCGATCCGCCTTCTCGCAGATGACCTTTCCAAAAGAAGGAGGCAGATCCAGCCACTGTCAGTTTCTGCACGTTCTTCAGGACTCCGAGTGTGATAGTGTAGTTGAGTCACTCACTGGAATTCTGTCGGGGTACTTCTGCCGAATGCGCTGCGCCTCAGCCTTTCGCTTCTCGAAGGTGTGCTCGTCCTTAAACTTGGAACGCATGCTGTAGAGTCTGCTGTTGGAAAAGTGAAGTGTGGAGAGTTTGTGACCTGACTGCGCTCAAGTTCCGCAGGTTAGGTGTGCGTGTATGCGGGTTGCTGAGTACCGCTTGGGGGCTTCAAGGGGAAGCGATGCAGTGGCTGGAATGCGCGCTCCTCTGGCGAGATTGGTTCCGCGCAGAGATGGAAGGAAGACGACGGCGAGTGCGAGTGCGTCGTTGGCTGGTTGGGAGCGTGGCGATGGGGCCAATAAGGTCGATGGGGCGCGGGTGAATCCATGCTGGCTGCTGGTGTCGGTCCCTGAGCACTGTGAGACCACAACTGAGACTGTGAGACTGAAAAGTCTCCAGAGTCTCAAACGCGTCACGCGTTTCTGCCGACGCGCTCGCACGCGTTCGTGGATGTGAGAACGGGCAGGAAGGAGTGAGTGAGTGAGGGAGTGAGAACAACAGCGAGAACACGGCTCTCGACGACGACAGCCTCAGCAGCGCAGCGCTCCCAGCGACAGCCAAGGATCCAGCCGACGACTGTCATCACCGATCTCGGAAGATCATCTGCCACTTGCGGCGCGGCCATCCAAACTTTGCAGCTGGCGAAAAAATTCTGGTGCTTCCATCTCATCTTGTCTTTCCGTCAAGGCCACCTGTACCAACTCACGCTCAGCTCAGTGAACGGAGCGGCTCCCAAGACCAGAACAATCTCGCCACTACCACCTCCTCCTCCGCTGCGATCAGAACAACATGGGCGACGTCTCCATCGACGCTCCGGTCTTCCTTCGCCGCGCGAAGAGCATTTTGGACGCCTGGAAGGTGAGTAAAACCACCTGCGCGCCTGAAATCACTCACGCACAGTCACAGGATGCTCATCGTCACGCCACCTTGGCATTCTTCTCTACCAGGCCTCTGACACCAAGGACGAATATCAGCAGCTCGCAGACCGTGATGCGGTCATTGTTGTGCAAGGCACCGCGGACGAAGAGGCGCATACAATCAAGACTACCACCCTTCATGTGAGTACTGCAACCACTTCCTTTGCTAGCAGGTGATGATGGCTGCGTCCTTTGACACCATATATCCACTCCTTCAGCTCTGGCTGCTCGGCTATGAGTTCCCCTCGACCTTGATTGTGATGACCCGCAAAGGTTTCCTCTTCCTCACCAGCGGTTCCAAGGGTAAGCACGTCGCAAGTCTGTGGGCACACCCTGCTATTTGACTCACATAGCGCCTTTACCTCACAGCCAAGCTGCTGGAACCGCTCCAAAAGAACAAGGAAGGTGTCGAAATCAAGGTTCTGCGTCGTACCAAGGACGAAGAAGAGAACAAGAGGCTATGGGACCAGACTTGGGAGTACATCAACGAGGCAGGAGTGAGTGCATGATTGCTAGAACTGCTTCGCTGCGCTTTTGCTGAAGAATCATGTTGTACGCAGAAACGAGTTGGCGCCTTTGCCAAAGACAAGGTCAAGGGCAAGTTCTGGAACGAGTTCGATGGCATTTACAAAGAAGTCAAGACCAAGGCAGGCTACGACGAAGGCAAAGATGTCGGCGCCGCATTCGCCGCCATCTGGGGCCCCAAAGACGAAGACGAGATCAAAATCTGCCGCATCGCAGCCAAAATGACCTCAGGCATCTTCAGCTCGTACTTCACCGACGAGTTGGGCAACATCTTGGACGAGCGTAAGAAGATCACCCACGAGAAGCTGGCTGATCGGCTCTCGAAGAAGCTTGACGATCAGGCGTTGTGGAAGAAGGTCAAAGGCATCGAAGGTGTGAGTGACTTTTGCCCAACCCCTTTCCGCACTTGCTTGGTAAGGTCATCAAGAACTGAGTCGACGTTCTGTAACCTCAACAGGCAGAGATCAACATGGCAGACTGGTGCTACCACCCGATCATCCAATCAGGTGGCAAATTCGACCTCAGCATTGTCGCTACGTCTGACTCGAACCGGCTCGAGGGCGCTGACGGCGGTGTCGTCCTTGCCGCGATGGGTCTCAAATACAAGAGCTACTGCAGCAACATGGCTCGGACATGGCTTATTGACCCGCACAAAGTAAGCAGACGTTGTATCTTCCAATGCATGCCTTGCCTCTCCTTGCTCACGACTTCATCCTATCCAGACACAATCCCGCAATTTGGCCATACTGCTGGAGCTGCAAACGGAGATCGCGCTAAAATACCTTCGACCTGGTCAGGCAGGAAAGGATGTTTACGACGCTGCTATCAAATTCCTAGAATCGAAGGACAAGTCATTGGTGGCGAAGCTCACAAAGACACTCGGTTATGCAGTACGTACTTTTGACCAGGACGTGGCGAAGACGAAGAAGAGTGATTTGCTCACCATTCCGATTCATTGTGTTCAGACGGGCATCGAATTTCGAGACAATGCCTATCTGATCTCTGCCAAGGGTGCCCGGCCCATTCAACCGAACATGGTGTACTGCATCTCCATCGGCTTTTCAGACCTGGACGATCCTCAGAAGAAGGGCCAAAAATACGCTCTCAGCTTGACCGACACTGTCCGCGTTGGCTCGGATCCTGATACGCCTGTTCAGTTCCTCACTCAGTCGATGAAGGGCACGAGTGATTACATGTTGACCTCGGTGAGTGAGATTGATCAGGGGCTCAGGAACAGGAACATCTCGCACTTTCTAACCCCTACCATTTTTGCAACCAGGTCGATGACGCGTCAGAAGATGAGGAACTTCCTGAGAAGGCTCGCAGCAACGGCAAGTCGAGTCCGCTCAAGACGAAGGTCACCGCTGGTGGCAAAGTATTGCGAAACTCGGGACGCAACGATGCCGCTTCTGAAACTGTAGCGAAGAGGATCCGAGAGCACCAACGGCAGCTGATGGACCAGAAGCACGAGGACGGCCTCAACCGGTTCTCGAGCCACGAAGGCGAGGCGAACCCTGACAATCGCAAGACGTTCAAGAAGTTTGAAAGTTACAAGCGCGCAGACATGATGCCGGTCAAGACTCAAGATCTGCGGGTGAGTCGTACGCCTGAAGTTGGGGGTCGTTCGCCATCTCGGGGGGACATGTTTTACTGATCAGCTCTCTCTGCCATAACTCGCAGATCATCGTTGACGCCCGCGCTCAGACAGTCGTTATGCCCGTATGTGGCGTGGCCGTGCCCTTCCACATCAACGTGCTCAAGAACGTGACCAAGTCGGAAGAAGGCAACTACACCTACCTCCGGTTCAACTTCATCTCGCCGGGCCAGATCGCGGGCCGGAAGGAGGACGTGCCGTTCGAGGACCCGGAGGCGAGCTTTATACGGAGCATGAGTTACCGCTCACCTGATGCGTTCCGCTTCACCGATATCCTGCGCGAGGTCATGGATATGAAGAAGGCTGCGCAGAAGCGGGATGCGGAGCAGAGGGAGATGGCGGATGTGGTTGAGCAGGACAAGCTGATTTTGAACAGTGAGTGAATGCTCGTCATTGAGTATATGCTCCTCTGTAGCGAGAGGCGGTTGCTCATTTCCAGTTTCCTGGGTTATTTTCCAGAGGGTCGTGTCAGTGCCTTGCAAGAGGTGTTCCCGCGACCTGCTCTCGACGGCAAGCGGCTGCCCGGTGATCTCGAGCTTCATCAGAACGGTCTCCGCTTCACGTCACCGAACCGTGACCAGCGGATCGAGCTTCTCTTCAGCAACATGAAGCACCTCTTCTTCCAGCCGTGCGAGAAGGAGCTCTACGTCATCGTGCACATCCACCTCAAGGCGCCGATCATGATGGGCAAGAAGAAGGCAAAGGACATCCAGTTCTATCGCGAGGTTACCGACGCTACGTTTGATGAGACGGGAAATCGGAAGCGGAAGCGCTGGACGGGCGGGATTGGTGATGAGGATGAGATTGAGCTCGAACAGGACGAGCGCAGGAGACGGGCGCAGCTGAACAAGGAGTTCAAGCATTTTGCGCAGCGGATCGCAGATGCGGTGAGTTATTCTTTCTCCCACGCACCCGGGATGCCTGAGGTGTTATAAAGGAGTCGTTCGTGGCTGACGAGCTCACTTTCTCTCTGGATTTCTTTTTTTGCCAGTCTGAGAATCGGATAAGCGTTGACCAGCCTTTCCGCGATCTCGGATTTAACGGTGTCCCCTTCCGGACCAATGTCCTGATGCAGCCTACGCAGGAGTGTCTCGTCCATCTTTCGGAAGCGCCCTTCCTCGTTGTTACGCTGGCCGACGTCGAGATAGTACATCTGGAACGTGTCCAGTACGGATTGAAGAACTTCGACATGGTCTTCATCTTCAGTGACTTCACCAAGGCTCCGGTGCATATCAACTCGATCCCTACTGGCTCTCTGGATAACGTCAAGGAATGGTTGGAGTGAGTCGATGTCCCACCTTTCATCCTGCACTGTGCTGTCTTGCTGATTGTCCCCCTTTTCCCCTCTCATAGCTCGGTTGATATCATGGTGACCGAAGGTCAAGTCAACTTGAACTGGAACGCCATCATGAAGACAGTGAACGAGGACCCCTACTCGTTCTTCGTCGACGGTGGCTGGTCCTTCCTGAAATCCGGATCGGACGACGGCAATTCGGACAGCTCGGCCGACGACAGCGGGAGTGACTTTGGAGCCGAGGTCGGCGAAGCTGCGATGGAGAGTGACTTTGATGCCGAGTCGGACGAGGCTGAGGAGAGCGAGTTTGGCGATACGGAGGATGACGATGATGGTGATTCGGACGCGTTCGATAGCGAGGAGGAGGAGGGCGAGGACTGGGATGAGCTGGAACGCAAGGTGAGTTTTTTCAGGCACGATCCTGCACCAACTTTCTTCTGGAGCATTTCCCCTGGTTTGGGATGTAGACCGCTGACTCGCGACGCTCTTGGCTTCTATTGTCTTTCTCCCACAGGCTGCGAAGGCAGACAGCAAGCGGGCTCAGGAAGGTACCGGCTACGACAGCGGGGACGACAGTCGAAGCAAGAAGAAGTCAAATGGCAAGGCCCGTCGCTGAACGCTGGAGCCTTGCCACCCGTCTTATCTAAATCAATGCACCAAAGCAACCCGGCGGTCGTCGTCCTTCAGCAGGGAGCCTCGACGCCTCGACTCTGTGGAATCACCTTCAAAATCTGGGTTTCTTGCTATCTTGCTTCCCTTTGTTTGTCCGCTTCCTTGCCACATGCAAAAGCCGAGAGTGCTGCTGAATGCAGAATGAGTGCCGTGATTTCCTTGAGTCATGCAGTCATGTTCTGAGCGGAAGATGAGATCCTCGAACGCTGCCCAGTGCCCAGTGCCCCGGTCGATGCATCTCTCCATCTCGACGACCACGACGAGCACAACACCCGACTGTACTGCTAAGTGCTAACTATTGACAACATGGCTGACGACTCCGCTCTCGTCAGGGAGCCCCCGTCGCCGACGCTGTCCGCGGCCACCTACGCCAACGCCGAGCACTTCCTCCAGGTATGGAACGCGACCTCGTTCAACACCATCGCCGAGCGTCGCGCGCCTGGCTCTGGCTTCCGCTTCTCCACCACCTGCGCAACGGTCGAGGACCCGAGCCACAAGGACCAGTACGGCGCCTCCTCCACGCCCATCTACATGTCGGCCACCTTCAAGGGCCTGCCCGGGGCCGAGTTCGACTACTCACGCTCCGGAAACCCGACCCGCAGCATGGTCCAGCATCACCTCTGCCAGCTCCAGAACTGCAAGTACTCCTTCTGCGTCTCCTCCGGCATGGCCTGTCTCGACGTCGTCACCCGTCTCCTTCGGACCGGAGACCGCATTATCGCAGGTGACGATCTCTACGGCGGCACCAACCGGCTCTTGACCTACCTCGCCGCCAACAGCAACATTGTCACCGACCACGTCGACACCACAGATGCGAGCAAGGTCGAGGCCCTGCTCGAACAGCGCGCAAAGGACGCAAAGGCAGGCACTCACGGGCCCGTGCGCATGGTCTTGCTGGAGACACCCACCAACCCTCTCCTCAAAATCTGCGATCTTGAACGATGTGCTCGCGCAGCAAAGAAGTTCGCGCCGGATGCCATCGTGGTCTGGTGAGTACTGCATCTGTCTACTTAGAATGGCAGCGCGCATCTGTACCTGTAACAAGTACTGACTGTCCCCTCCTTTGCATGTGCGACAGCGACAACACCATGATGTCGCCATACCTCATGCGGCCTCTTGAGCTCGGCGTGGATGTTGTGTACGACTCGGGAACGAAGTATCTCAGCGGGCACCACGATCTCATGGCCGGCATCATTGCGTGTGATCGCGAAGACCTGGGTCAGAAGATTGCCTTCACCATCAACTCAGTCGGAAACGCCCTGACACCGATGGACTCCTTCTTGCTCCTCCGCGGCATCAAGACGCTCGCTGTTCGTATGGACCGCCAGCAGGCCACCACCATGCTCGTCGCGGCTTATCTGGACTCGCTCGGGTTCAAGGTCAACTACCCCGGCCTGCCCACGCACCCTTCCAAAGATGTTCACGACCGCCAGGCAGCTGGGCCCGGTGCCGTCCTCAGTTTCGAGACCGGCGACAAGGCGCTCTCAGAACGGATCGTGGGTGGAACACGTCTGTGGGGCATCAGTGTCAGCTTTGGCTGCGTCAACAGTCTGATCAGCATGCCCTGTCTCATGAGCCACGCCAGCATCGACCCCAAGATCCGCGCAGCACGCAACCTGCCCGAGGATCTCATTCGGCTCTGTGTAGGGATCGAAGACTTCCGCGACTTGATCGATGACCTCGAAAGCGCTTTGTTCAAGGCAGGTGCGATTCGTCGTCGGAAAGATATCGAATCGATCGGAAACGGGGACGAAGAAGAGGACGGACATTTGGCCACGGCGCGGAAGCTCATCTCATACGAGCGCGTGCCCGTATCAGGAGAGGAGAATGATGACGGGAGCGTGCCCGACCTTGTTGGCGGGCTAGATCGCGCAAAAATCGAGACGCGCGGTGGAGATGATCCTGTGGCCCCGCCGCACACGTTGACGGTGAGTGCGCCGGGCAAAGTGATCCTCTTTGGAGAACACGCCGTGGTGCACGGGGTGGAGGCCATTGCAGCAGCCGTCGGACTCCGCTGTTACGCCTCCGTCTCGCCGCTCCAGCCTCCGCTCGGAAGCGCTGGCCCACGGAGCATCAGTCTGAGCTTGCCGGACCTGGGCGTCAAGCACGTCTGGGCCGTCGACAGTTTACCCTGGGGCAAGATTCCTGCCCGGATCCCCTCGAGTCTGAAGGGCGGCGCGTCGGGACCTGCGGCGGACGTTCCGACCTCGTTGGACGAGGATTTCAAGAAGGCGATCGAGGCCTCCGTTGAGACGGTCGCTAACGAGTCGCCGACCAGTCAAGCCGCCAGCGTCGCGTTCCTGTATTTGTTCCTCTTGATCGCCAAACGAGAGGCGAGGTGAGTTCAATGTGGGAGCAATAGGGGGGGCAGTGATTGAATACTGAAGCCACACGTACCCCTCTACAGATACGCAGGTGTCTCGTTCGTCATTCGGTCAGCGCTCCCAATCGGTGCAGGTCTAGGCTCTTCGGCTGCCGTTTCCACCTGCATAGCTTCCGCGCTGCTGTACACACAGGGCGTCCTGCCCGCGCTGGGCGACGATCAGAAAGTGATCCCCACCGCTCACGCCGAGGTCATCAACGCGTACGCCTTCTTGGGCGAGAAGGTAATACACGGCAACCCGTCCGGCGTGGACAACTCGGTTGCCAGTCTGGGCGGTGCCCTTTCCTTCAAGCGGGCACACGAGTACAATGGCCTGGCGGCGAACAAGATGGAGAGTCTTCGCGGCTTTGGCAAGGTCCGCTTCTTGCTGACGGACACTCGTGTCAGTCGGAACACGAAGACGCTCGTTGCCAATGTTCTGAAACAGAAGGAGGAGGAACCGGAACGCGTCATGCAGCGGCTTGATGCGATTCAGAAGATTTCGGAGACGGCACACAAGGCGCTCAAGGAGGGCGCTGCGGCGAACGACGGCGGCGAACAGGTTGCGACTCTGTCCCGGGCAGAGCTGATCTCTAAACTCGAAGAGCTCATGGACGAGAACCATCTGCACCTGGTCGACCTCCAAGTCAGCCATCCGCGTCTGGAGGAGATCCGAACTGTGACCAAGGAGCGTCCCGCTTCCGCGTCCGGCTCCTCGAAGCCCCGACCTCTTGCAACCAAGCTGACGGGTGCAGGTGGAGGCGGCTGTGCCGTCACCCTGATCCCGGACGACCTCCAGGATACCGAGCTGGCAGAGCTCATCGCAGAGTTGCAATCCCGCGGATTCGTCTGCTACGAGACGAGCGTCGGTGGGCCGGGAGTCGGCGTCCTGGTCGAGAAGAACGACAGCGGGTCGCCGCCGAAGACGACGACGAGCACGGCGGGTGCGGGTGCGGCGGACAGCAAGATTGATGATCGGACTCGCATGGAGATCGTCCCTGCCATGGAGCTTACCAAGTGGGCGGACGACTTGGAGGGCAAGTGGACTTATGCGTGAGCCCCCATAGAAAACCCTCGTTCTGAGGCTGCGTCGAACCCAATTGTTATCTTGCTCTCATCATTCATTAATATGACTAAATGAGAGAAGACCTTATAATCAGAGACATTTGCAAACCCTCGACGATGGACGGTTGCTGTCAGACAACGAGTTCAGTGAGGCCAGTAGTTGCGAAGGAAAGGGCTGTGGGGGTAAGTCGATTCGGAGTAGGGGTCTGCGCATGGTACGTTACAGGGATCACATTAAGGATGTGAAGGTTATCGGATTTTCAACGACGTCCGCCGCGACCAGGCCGGCGACCAGCCCCACGACCGTCCCCACGTCGAGCCTCGCGAGCAGCTTCTCGGACCCTGTTCTCCAATTGCTGCAGGTAATGGGCTGTCTGTTGCACCATGCTAGCTTCATTCATGTTAGCCTGAGCCCGGTGCGCCTGGGCCAACAGCTGTCGGACGCGCTCCCTATTAGCGGGCGGCACACTTTCGAGTTGGGCCATGTATGTGAACCCGAGTCGTCGCGCATCAGCCAGGAGACTTTCCCAGGTTTGCATGTGTTGCACTGCTCCCCGCATCACAGATAAAGAAGAGGTGGGCAAAGCCAATGTCAGATGTGTACCCGTCGAAGGGGGGTCTGCTCTCTTGCTGGGACATGGGGAGAACTACTCACTGAACACGTCGCCCAAAAGATCGTCCGCTACGTCTAGATGTTCTCCTCCTGCACGGGTTGCAAGCTGTGCATCACGAAAGGAATACATCAGTGAAGGTCCAGTGAGAGGCACTGAAAGCATCGGGTGGATCAGTCCGTGTAACTCACACTGGACGGCGGGGCCACATTCGGGCAGGAAGGACAGGTCGGGTCGGGCAGAGGCGCGGACTTGACCAGCGTGGTGAGCAGGAGGAAGGGGAGGATGAGGAGAAGGCGAGGGTGGAACATTGTGTGTGTGCGTGTGTTGGAAGACGATGTGATGATGTGACAGCTGGATGTGCGCAGATCGGCAAGCTCTTGGAAAGAAGTGTGAAGTGAAAGCGAGATGAATGGGTAGGGTTGGGTCAGTGTGAGCAAACACACCTGTATATATACCCTTCACCCCAGCGTCCAGCGTGCCTGCAAGCTTCATGCTGCCCTCAAAGCAGTCTTGGCTGATGACTGTGAACAGTCGGCAAAAAGATCAGCCGCGCCATTGGCAACTCGCTGACAGGTCAGGAGAATGGAGATCCCCAAAGCAGATATCCAGGGTAGTGGGACGACGGCGCTGTCACCCGTTTGCTGATTAGCCGCGCAAGCGAAGGCGCGGAAGAAAGGTCGAGAAGACCCACTCCAGCTGTGCTGCTGCGATGAGCGACACCATTGGGTGACTTCAAGAATTGCCATTAATCATTAACATTAACATTAACAGTGGCATAGATCATTAAATCAATGCCTCACATAGGAGATCAATCCAGGCCTGGATAGATTTTTTGCGCTGTCGAACCTGTCATTGACTTGGGTTCACAGCCAAAAGCTGAGCAATTCTTGAAGTACTCCGCCATTGATCCATTAATCATTAATCACGCCGGCATAAATCATTGGGATTCTTGAAGTCACCCAATATTCGACGACCTGCAGAGTACGATTGGTGAGGAAGCGGGGCGAAAGATTAAGCAGAAGAGGATATGTCCATTGTCAGCACGGAAGAAAGGTCGAGAGGTAGGCCAGCACTCGTGTAAGCATCGCCAAACTTGATGAGATGAACGTGTCCTCATTGACCGCATCGGCCGATGTGGGACGAGGATGTCCAGCTCTCGGCAATGGAACCTGTTTCCACAAAGGAACCTTGAGGTCCTCTTTGGGCACGCCGTACTTGGCTCGAAGTTCTTGCGAGGCCAGGTTTTGCAGGTCAATAATGGTGGATGACATGTCGACGGGAGCCCGGAGAGGGGCAGAAGCAGGATTGAATGGTGTCGGAATGTAGCTCAGGGAATCAGACAGTGCCTCGAGCTTCTCGGGTCCAGTGCTGCTCATTTGGGCCGTAAGACGGATCGAGGGAGCCGCAGAAGGTAGGTCCGCGCGGGTTCGAGGGCGTAAGCGAAACTATGTGACAGCCCGAGGGCACCCCGAGCGTGCTTCCGAGCTGTCAGCTGAGGGCGTTGTACAGCCAGCTCAAGGCGCTGACGGATGATGTCGTCGGGAGACTGTTGACTGGGATCAATGTGAGCAGAACACCTGTACATATATCGTTCGTCCCAACGTCCAGCGTACTTGCAAGCTTCATGCTGCCCGCAACGCAGTCTGGCTGATGTCCGTAGGAAGTTGTCGAAAAGAATCAGCCGTGCCGGTATAGGCAGCAGACGCTAACAGGGGCGAATATCACCCAAAGCAGATGTCCAGGGTAGAGGGTAGTTGGGCAACGACGGCGCTGCCGCCTGTTTGCCGGTGACCGACGCAGAACAAGGACACGGAAGAAGGCTCGCTTCATCTGCGCGCCTGCGATGAGCGACACTTTCAACTGTGGAGTAGGGTCAGAACGGAATGGTGAGGAAGCACGGTGGAAGAGAAGAAGAAGGAGATGTCAGCACGGAAGAAAGGTTAGCAGATAGTTCAGCAGTCACGTAGTACATAAGCATCGCCGAACTTGTTGAACGAATCTGCCATTCTTATTGGCCGCATCGGCCGATGTGGGAGCTGTCATGTTTGAGTGAGGTGGAAGTGAATGCTACAATGGAACCTTTGTGCAGAAAGGAACTCGCGACCAATCAGTAGATACCTTCTAGAAGAGCAAGAACACCCTTGTACTTCTCCGACTCCGGTCCGTCCTTGCCAACGGCGTGACTAGCGATGGTCTTGAGGTCGTCCTTGGGCACGCGATACTCGCTCAAGGTTGTTGCGAGGCCAAGTTCCGCAATGAGAGCCTGAACGGCATCTCCTACTCGGACGCCGCGCTGTCTCCGCTCCTCGTCAGTGGTGGTGGTAGAACCGCCAACGGGAACCCCGAGAGGGACAGGGGCAGGATTGTATGGTGCCGGAATGTAGCTCAGGGCATCAGAAAGCGCCTCGAGTTGCTCGGGTCCAGTGCTGCTCAATTGGGCTGTAAGACGGATCGAGGCAGCCAAGGTCAGGCAGGAAGTAATACCGTGCGGAATCGCGTACGTCGCGCCGAGGGCATGGCCAAGACTGTGCGATAGACCGAGGGCACCCGAGCGCGCTTCCGGGCTGAGAGAGGTGTAGCAAGCCAGCTGGAGGCGCTGACGAATGGCAAGGTCGCTGGGAGACTTTTGGCTGAGGGGAAGGAAGTGGAACAGATCCCGGATCGCACCGAGCCACATGTTTCGAAGCACCGGGCTGGGATCAGGTCGGTACAGGCTCTCGATAGCATGATCCACAGATCGCACTGTTTCGAGGTGACACTCGTAACGTCAGCAAACATCGCTTGGTAGAATAACAAGAGCAGGAAAGAATGCATGCTCACTGCCACTGGACAACCACAGGCGTTCGGGCGTGTCAACGGTGAGCTCGGCATCATAGATGATAGTGCGAGGCACGAGGGCGGGGTGGGACACGCCTTGCTTCTTCCCGTCGCGAGTAAAGCCGGCATTCTGCGTCGTTTCAGCGAGCGAGAGAGTCGTAGGCACGGCGATGATGGGAATGAAAGTCCGCCGGTCGGTGGAGCCTTTGACCGAGCTACCCTCAGCCTCGTGAATCCAGTAGCTGATCGCCTTAGCAGCATCGATTGGACTGCCACCACCCACGGCGACGAGCACGTTTGCCCCCGTTCGCTCAAGCTCGGCCTGTGCCTTCTGGATGGACGCGACGCTCGCGTGCTGGTCGATAGCGGAGAACGTGCCCGCGTACAATCCCTGGGATTGGAGCTGACCCTCGATGCGCTTGATGATACCGCTCTTGGTGGCGAGAGAGTTGCCGGTGATGATAAGTGATTTCGGGTTGGTCAAGCCCAGACTTCGAAGTGCCTCAGGCAAGGCACGTTCGAGGCATCCTGGCCCCCAACGAACGCTTTGGACAAAGGTATTCAACCACTGGCCTCCCGGGGCTGGCAACATCCTGCTGACGGGTGACATGATTCCTTCAGAGGCGCGTTCAGTCTTGACGCTGTCTCGCTTTCCTCTGTATTCTGCTCCGAACTTCGCGATGAGTTTCTGCCAGATTTTCTCGCCGCACAACGCACAACGATCAGCGACTGTCGGCCCGAACAGTGGATTAAATGAGTGCAATTCTACAGTATGCGGCCAGACGGAGTGCTCCGCATCCCAAAGCCCTTGGCCGCGACAAAGCTGACGCTGATCTCCTCCCCCTCCGTCCCCGTCCGCGTCCACGTCACTGCCGTCCTTCCTCCTCCCCTCGCCCGTCCAAGAGACGCAGCGACCGGGAACAGGACGAGCGTCACGAATCGTCCCGAAACGCAGTACTCGCCCAGCTCTGATGTTCTGCCGTCAGGCCTGATCTGAACAGTCGTCGACGTCGATGTCGACGACGAGGTGGAAAGCGTACCGGTCGAGAAGTCCAGATGGACATATCCCGTTCCCGTCTTGAAGTACCCGGCCGGAGTCCACCGCCTCAGCGAGGCCATCATGTCAGGCTCACCACCTGCTCCTCGCCCAGAGGATTCGAGTCGCGCCGCTTCCTCCGCCAGCAAGGTACTGCCAGGCCGATGGCGGCCCAGGGAAGTAGCCAGCATCTCAACAAGGAGAGACCGGTCGCACTTCTCGAAGGCTTGGACGATGTCGCACGGCATCGGCTCTTCGCTAACGAATGCCAGACCCTCGATCTGGCTCCCGTTCCTCCGCCGAGCGATCCGAATTTCCAGCGAGCTCAGATGGAACGTCCGACCGCGTGAAAGCGCTGCGCGTTCCGTTCCCGCAGCAGCCAGGGCAGAGCGAACAAAGGCGTCGCACCGCTTCTGCATCAGCGTCTTTAGAGGACTGCCCATAGGTGCGAAACCTAGGCCGGACCCTTCCTGGCCTGATTCATCCTCCGTCCCACTCCGTGCAAGGGCGCGATCAAGACACGTCTGCACCAATTCATGCTCTTCCTCGCTCAGTGAAAGCCTGGGAAGCACCACCGTTCCAGATGTACCAATCTCAAGCAGAGAGGGATCAAGTTCGTGACTGTCGCCATCGAAAGGCTCCGTGGCGCCGTCCGCATCTGTGCGCGGAGTGCGTCGTGGGGTACCCAAAACTTGTGAGGCGATGATGTCCCTCAGCGCCCGGATCTCGGTCTGATCCAAAGACGAGACAGCAGCAAGTCGTTCCGCTCCATGCCCCGTCGTTGACGCCAGCCGCTCCAGACTTCTGACTTGACTAGGAAGGAGTGAACCGGCAGCGCCGGATCCGAGGCCTTGCACGCGGGCTATGGTAGAAGCCGTCGCAGCCGCCCGACGCGCAGAGTACGTCGAGATAGACACAGGACCAGGGATGGCTGACGTTAACGGCGAAGTAACTGCAGAAGAAGCAGATGACGAAGCCCCAGAACGAGCGGGGCCGGAAGCATTCGCGGTCGCCGCATTTCTCGCTATTCCCCTCACTGAAGGACCACCTGGCCGCGAATTCCGCCGGAAAGTCTCCTCCAAGACAGCAAGCTCCTCATGCAGGAGCTCGAGAAAGCGCTGCACGTGTTGCGCATGCGCAGCGAGTGACTCTCGGTCCGTCACGCGCAGTGAGCGGGAAGATGAGGTCGCGGATGTGTCATCGCCGTCGGTACTTGTAGACGCGGCAGCCTGAATGCGTCGCAAGGGTGTTGCGCTGGCAGTCAGAGCCGCCAGTGCTGCCCGCCGCTCGCCCTGCCGCCGAATGTACGCCTCCATCACGTTATCCGGATTGACCGAGCCCGAGGGTATGTCCAGGTTCCCTGCCGATGACGACGAGGTTGACGCTGTTGCCGCACCCGAGGCCAAATTCGGATCAAGGCACAGGCAGCGCAGCACGATCGAAGTCGAGCGTGTCTGACCCGAACGCCAGGTACGCCAGTCATCCTGGAGCATCCCGCCCGGCGCATTCAGTTTGAACGCCCGATTATCGACATCCTGTCCGTTCGCTTGCCACACCTCAAACTGGACCGGATACTCTGCGCTGGTCGAAGGCAAGCGTGGTTGCGCAGGTGACTGGTATCGGGCCCGAGCCGCAAAGGCCGAGCGAATGCTCGCTCGATAAAGGGATGCAGCTCCACTGTCGATCGCCTGCATGAGCTCAACACCGGAGGTTCCGAGCTGAACTTTGTCCCCCTCCATCAGCAGATCGACTTTCGTCTCCGCCTCATTCGATGTTGATAATTCAGCCATGGTCATCGGCCCCTCCTGCATAACTGGCCTCTCCCGACGACTGGCAGTGAACCGGAACGTAGGAAGTGTCTCCGTCTGTTCTCCATCGCCCAGGGCGTTCCGAGTAGCGGCAGCATCAGAATCAACGCGATTGCGCCCCGACTCCAAGGCCGCCCGGCTGCCCTCACGTTCCGCTGACCCGTGATCGCCTCGCTCCGACACCTGCGGCGCCCGCAAGATCGCAAGCAGCCGCGCCAATCGGGCCTCGCTGTTCATCAACCGCTCCGTCTGGGTTCCAAAGACCGACTGGAGTCCGGCGAGAGTCACGCTGCCGTCCGAATGTGCGACAGCTTCGTGCCCGGTAGGATCCGCATCTTGAGCAGGTGCTGGAGCGACGTCCACTGCCTGTCCCTCTCCTCCGCTTCCACTCGTATCGCGCTCGTTCAAAAGGCGCTGGAAATCCCGCTCAGCCGCACTCCCTGTCCAGGTTTCGGCCTGGCTCGCTTGCAAGCGCGCCAACGCGCGACCCTGCTCGACTTCGTCAACCGTTGGGATGCCCGGTGAAAGAAGAGTGGGACCTGGACTGGTCACTGCGTCCGGCGCCACAGGTTCATCGGCGGCTCCTCCACCTATGCGTCGCATCGAAGGCGGGAACCAACGGGAGGTAGGAAAGTACGTCTCCGGCGTACCTTGAGGCGACTGATCCACCGGTCCGACCTCTTGTCCACTCTGCGAGGCTGGCCTCCACTCCACTCGGGACGCCACTGATGCAGACGGAGACATCCCGGACACAACCGATCCCGAGCGCACAGGCAACCGAATCGTGCTGGCCGGTGACTGCGACTCGGGCGAGTTTCCCTCCGATCGAGCATGTGCAACTCCACCATGTCCTGCACCTGTTTCCGGCGTCATTCGCCCTGCACCACCCACAGGTACATTAGGGGGACTCAAGCCCGCCAAACTAGAAGCGCGCAACACCGCCAAGTGCGATTCGAACGCTTGCACGTCCGCGTCCGTCACACTATCGAGTCGACGCGGACTCCTTCGCGCGCGGAACTCGTCTCGCACCGGAGTCGGTACTGCCGACGAAGATGTCGAAGAAGAAGACGTTGTTGACGATCGATGGAGGTTCACATTCACGTTGAAGGTAGAGCTGCGAGCCGGGAGAAGACTTGAGGGACGAGACTGGGCAAAGTTGGAAGGCCGGCCGGACGAAGTGCTGGGCAAATCTCGGGACTCCACCGGGGGCTGCGTTGACTCAGACGGAATCCGCCAGGGCGGGATTTGGAACGCTGTTTGAGCTCCTTCGGTCCTCGACGAAGACGACGGCTCAAGCCCGGCCGAAATCACTGGTGTCACAATCTCGTCAGCGGCCGGCTGAACTGAATCGTCACCACTTTGTGCGGACGAGTCCGCCTCCGGATCGATGGGCGAGGGACTTCGACGAATGACGGGAGGACCATTCTCTGCGCTGGCAGAAGTTGGCTCTGAAATAGGGGGGTG
Source organism: Tilletia caries (assembly GCA_032718865.1). Taxonomy (NCBI): domain Eukaryota; kingdom Fungi; phylum Basidiomycota; class Exobasidiomycetes; order Tilletiales; family Tilletiaceae; genus Tilletia; species Tilletia caries. The sequence continues at coordinate 1,331,775 of JALUTQ010000037.1, read as the reverse complement.
CTTGGCCAAAGGCGCAGTGGTGTCAGCGACTAAGGTGCGGAGAGCGGTTTTCGGCAAATCTACCAAAAAGAGTTTGAGCAAAATGGTGCTCACCAATGAGTTGCCAGTCCATGATGAGAGCCTCGACCCTCGAATTCTGTTCGCTCAACAGACTCCAACGCGGTCGAGACCAACTCGTGCGCCGCTCGCCATCACGGTCCTCCGCCTCCAAGAGAGGTCTCGTCTCATCTCTCTGTCTCTCGCGTTCGCGTTCGCGCTCCCGCGCCCTGTCACGTTCACGCTCGCGTTCCCGATCAAAACGACGCCGTCTCATCACCCGCCGCATCAGGCTTGTACCTTCCTCCGTTTCGCCGCTCTCCTCTGCTGCCGACGTAGGTGAGGCTGCTGCGTCAGACTGCAGGACGGGCGTATCCCGGAGGGCTGCGTTGGAGGCTATGAGCAGCGAACGGGGAATGGTATCGGTCCGTGCAGCAGCAGTCCGTGGCTCGGAGCGAGGGAAGGGAGCATTATGATCCCGCCGCCTGACCAAGGGAATCGACGATCCAAGAGCGGAATTCGTAGCCGCAGAATCATTTGAGGTCGTCCTGACCGCGGGTGGTCTACTGTTTGAGCTCGAAGTGGCGTCGTTCGCGCCCGTTCCCGCGGGATCAGCAGTGGCCGAGAGAGGCGAGAAGGGCGAGCTGGCAGTGTTCTGGGAGGAAGAGACGGCCGCCGAAGCCCCACCCAAGACCGGCGAAGTTGTCGAATCGAGCAATATCACCCGCGCCGAGCGATTGCGTGCGCGCTGAGCTGCGCCCGGCCGTTGCGTGCGTGGCTGAAGCGTTGAGGCAGGCGACAGATTTGATGTCGAGACAAGTCGATTATCGATTGCCGCTTCAGGCAGGCCTGATGTGTGATTGTAAGGATGAGAATGGTGATGTCGACGTGCCGGCGCCATCAGAGAGGGCGGTGGACAGTCTCGTAAGGGCAGCTGAGACGTGCTGGTGGCGGCCGCCCTTGAGAGCTGCAGCAGTCTTGCCGCAAAGGTGGAAGAAGTGGCGGAGAACGTCGGAGCTTCCGCTCCTGCTGTTGCCGCCGCCGCCGCTGTCGTTGGCAAGGTAAAAGAGGAAGCGGAACGAGCGAGATCGCTGGCCGGCCGCATCGTCCTGAACTCGATCCATTCACTCGACCATCGAGAAGCTGCGGCCGTTCCACGCCGTCCGCCAGGTCGCCGTCTGTTTCCCCCACCACTGCTGCTGGTATCCTCGCCATCGCTGAGACTCTCACTGCTGCTGCTGGAGATACTGTTCCGCCGACGACCGCTGGTAATGAGAGGCCACGATGGGGCGGACCCCTCTGGCAACTCGCCATCGACCGAGGCTGTGGCTGCCGCTGCCGCTCTCGCCGCAGCCACGGCTGCGAGCAGCACGACGGAATCGTCATCCTCTCGCTCGTCCCCGTACAGATCGAGGAAGGGAGAGTTGAGGGAGCATGGCCACTGCTGATGGTCGGACAGGGAGAGCTCGGAGATCTCCTCGGTCATGAGCCTGCGTCTGGGTCTTCGGCGATGCGGGCTTGGGTTCGCTGAGCTCGGACTGGTACTTGCGCTGGAGCGGGAGAGCTGGCCGGCTCGCAAGCTGTTCGATGCCGTCGCCATCGCTTCTGGCCTGTGCTATGTAATTTTGTGTGTGTGTTGTTCTCAGGGTGGGAATGCCTTGGGGGGCGATGCGGTGATGCGGTGATGGCTCTGGCGGAGGCAGCGTTCTTATTCAGTGCCGAAGCATGGGAGCATGGCCGAGTGCGCTCCCGAGACAGACAGCGGCGGAGGATGACGAGGTGCGGACAGCGGACAGCGGAAGCAAGCGGGAAGCGGGAAGCGGGAATGTCTCCCTTTGTGTCTTGACTCGAGTGAGCAGGCCAGGCGAGACACAGTGGGGGAGCGCGCGATGCCGGCAGGCAGGCATTTCCAAGCCAGAGGACGTCATGGCCGAACTCAATCACGTGTCCGCCCTCAAAAGGGTGACTCGGTGCAACCGCAACTCCTCGGCCACCACAGCAAATACAGAAACAGAATCTAGAGAAGCGTTTCCTATAAGTAGAAATACACCCGCACCTGCCTGCCCTCTCGTTATTTCATCAAAGAACCTGATATACAGCCCACCCACATACAGCCTTCACCCATCCAGGGAGAAGACCCTCCACCCTCGCGCCCAAGCCAACACAGTACCCAGCCCGTGCCCACTCCTCCTCCACCGCAGACCGGATCAGCTTCGCAAGCAGAGGTGGCGACGGTGGGCTCGCTGCCCCTGTCGATCTCGGCGCGGTCGTATCCTCGTCGTCGATCATTGGGTCCTCGATCTCCGCTTGCGTTCGTGGGGACTGCAGTTCGGACCCCGGCTGGACTGGGCTTCGGACGGGATCAGCGACGGGTCGACGCCGCTGGCGTACACTCGACTCGGCCATCGTGGACGACCCTTCCGCTGCCACCACTTCTTCACGGCCATCTCCGCGTCCTCGTTGTTGCTGCCTTCGTCGGCGAAGAAGGACTCGTTCTTGTCGTCGCTGCGAGCTCGCCTCCAATGCATTGGCCCCGAAGTGGTATATGATCTGCCTCGAGGCTGGGACGACCTTCGACCGAGCACGAAGGTAAGCTGCGAGGACCTTACGGATCGCCGGTGGCCATGCTTGAGATGGATTGGGGTAGACATAGGAGAGGAGCGAGGCAGGTACGTCTGCCAAGACGTTCTCGCTGCTCGTTCCGATCACGGGCGCTGCACAGACAAAAAGAGGCGTAGTCAGAACTCCTGTCAAGCAGAGTCAATTAGCCTCAACATTCCTTTTGTATGACTCACCTACTCGCACTCGACAGATCTGGACCCCATCCGCTCCGCCTCCGACCTCCGCCTCCCAAGCATCCAACAACCAACCAGCAAAACGCCTCACCCTCCGAACCGGTCTCCGCACGGCCCTCTCCGTCGCAGCCTGCCAAGCCACCTTCCCAACCCAAGTCACCCGCGCCGCAAGCGATCCAAACTCCTCAGCCTGTAGCTCGTCCCAACTGCTCCTCCACTCTCCCTCGGTACGGAAGGTCGAGGCGGCTGCGTACGAGCGCTGAGCAGAAGTGGCAGTGGGCAATTCGGCCGACCGATGGGCTCGATCCTGTCGTTCCACTTCCTGCTCCACCTCGCCCCAGATCCCACTCAGCCGACGCTGCGCAGCCACCGCATCCCAATAGATGCCCTCCCGACTCAACCACCCATTCGCTCTCTTCTTGCTGTTCGTCGTCGTCGTCGTCGTCGGTTTTGCCTGGCGAGTCGAGGCGAGCACGAGCAGGCCGTCCGCTTCGACCATCTCGAGTGCGACGACTCGCCCGCGATCCCGACGGAGCTGAGGCAGGAGCGCCCGAACCAAGGGAAGAGCGTGTGCTGTGGTGTTCATCGCCTCTGGAGCCTTGTGACGACCGTTCCCATTTCTTCTCGACGACATCGAAAGATGAGGAGGAGGTTGGGACGAGACATTCCCGTCGAGCTCGGAGGGGATGAGCACAAGGCCCCGACAGAGCAAGTCGTGCGCCTCGCAAAAGGCCTGAATGCTCTCCCTCGCCCTCTCCTCCGCCTGTTCCCCCTCGATCAAGATCGGAATGACCGCCCCAATCTGAGCCCGATCCCTAGGCTTCTTCTTCTGCTTTTGCGTTCCCTTCGATTTCGAGCTCTCTGCAGACGTCTTGCTCCTCGGAGGACGGATCGGGTTCAAGGTCGACCACCAAGGCGTGCTGACATGGAACGAAAGTCCCCCCTCCCAATGCAGACCCCACGACCGCGTCCCCTCTCCCTCCCCTTCCTTCGGGCCGGACTGTAGCAGGACCGGGGACAACTCCCCACCCGCCGCACTCATCGTCGTCGTCGATCGAGAAGGATGAGGATGTCTCCGCTCCGGCGAAAGACTCGGCAAGGGGAACGTGCCGGACCAGGACATATTCGGACTGGTCGACCCGATTCGGAGACCCTTCATCATGTCTCTCCCCAACTCGACGACGTCTTGCGCAATACTGCGAGTGCGCGCTCGGGTGGTTATGGCGTCTGATGCTGGAGGGGTTGACGATGTGGGGATGCTGTCCCGCTCCCGCCCGCGTCGTTCCCGTCTGTGCTCGGCCTGTTGCTGCTGCTTCTCGTACCCGCTCAGTCCCAGCCGATCGGCCATATCGAGAGAAATTCTGACGCCCCAGCCCAGCCCGAATCGAAGGGGAGCCGGAAGCATATAGGCGAGGAAATGCCAAGGGTGGGAGAGGTAGTATCCCGATATGTAGTCGACGTGCTCGTCCTCCTCCTCACTTTTGCCATTGTCGCCCCGACGCGCAGGAGGAGCGCCCCGACGTGCCCAGTCAGCCCTGTCTTCACCGCGCAGCAAGACCGTATCCGGCGGAGTTAGGCTCCTCCCCGCCCGCTGCTTCTCGTCAGCATTAGCAGCAGCAGAGAACGTCCATCGGCCAACAGGTATCTTCTCTCCCCCCTCCTCCTCCTCTTCCACCTCCTCTTCGAGATCGCTCCAGCGCTGCTCAGCCAAGATGGCCGCCTTGCGCTCGGCCCAGGCTGTCAGCAGGGGCGCAAGCTGGTCGGCCGAGGTCAGGAGCACGAGGACCGTGTGCGCCGTTGTTGTTTCCGATGGGGAGGAGGCGAGCGAGAGGGCGAGGGAGGTTGTCAGGCTTTGCAAGTTGGAGGAGGTCGAAGGGCAGAAGAGGACGATGGCCGAGCTCTTATCCTTCCCCTTTCCCTTTCCCGCTGTGGGAACGGGCAATCAATGTGTCAGGAACCCCTTCAGCATGATTTCCAACCCTACAGCCCCAATGTATGCGCTTCTGGAACTGCTTGCTCACCATGATAGCGCCGACCGCGTTCCCTCTCCTCGCCCTTCCCCTCGACCGCACTCAGCACAGAATGAACACCCTGCTGAATCGCATCGTGCGTGTTAGAGAGCGCCGACTCGACCTTGAGCGAGGCCGCTGTGAGTCCGTGCGCAAGTAGGATCGAGCTGAGCATGAGCGGATTCGGCGGAGCAGAGGGAGGAGGCGGCGGCGCTGAGGATGGGCCTGAGGTAGATGCTGCTGCGGAAGACATCGTCTGCGCTCAGCCCAGGTCGTGTGGGCCCACGATCGCCTTTCGCTATCTCGTTCTTTCAAAGGTTCAGGAATGCTTTCCGCATTCCGTGCGTGGTAGTCGGGGAGGAAGATTCCAAGTTCCAATCCGGGCGATAAGGTGAGACCAAGCCGCAACAAGCCAGCCATGGATGATGGAACGCGACTCTGAATAAGATAGCTTGGACGATTTGAGAGCGGAGTAAGGGGTATGCTACAAGGCGAGAGCGGCCAAATGTGGTAAATACGGTATGAAGGCGAATGTGGTGTGAAGACGAAAATGGAATAATGCAGGCGGCTTGAAGGAGATTCAACGGCGGGAGGAAGCATTGAGACGGGGCAACTCGCCCGTCCAGTAGCCGGTTATCGCGTCCCAGTCCCCCTGCCTCTCCCCCTGCCCCTGCCCCTGCCCCTCCTCTTCCTCCTCCTCGAAGAACCGAGCCGCCTTCCCGTTCTCGATCGCCAACCAAGGCCTCCGCTCCGCCAACTCAAAGATATCCTCATCCTCCCAACAGCCGCCCATCTTCGACGCGCCTTCTCCATCGCCACCTCCACCGCCACCATGGAGCGAGACCTCTTCCACCCGTGAGCCCCGAGCCCTTCGACAAGCCGTCGAGAATGCCGTCAGAGCGAACTGCGCCTCCATCTGAGGCGCGGACCACCCATTCGGTCTCGGCGCCACAACCCTCAAATCGAACGCATCCTCCTCCCCCCTTTCCTTCCCAGCCCGGGCTTGTTTGAAGAGCGTCAAGAGGGCCTCCCGACCCTGTCTGACCTGGAGCCAGTACGCATCCCGATGGGCGGTTCGCTGTTGTTCCTCCACCGCGAGCTCTTGCTGTGCCCGGGCTTCCCACTCGGCTGCTTCTGTTGCGGAGAGAGGCACGTCGGCGGGGAAGTCGATCGTCGCTAGTTGTCCTGGCATCGATACAGAGTACTGGTCGAAGGGGGCGCCATGTCCTCCTGTTGAGACCGCTATCGAGCTCTCCGCTGCTAATGTGGCTGCGGGAGACGGGGTGGGAGAATCTGCACGGGGCGAAAGAGTCACAGTGGGCGATTCTCGTTGCATCGGCGCCGAGGGAGGATCGAGAGCATAGAGGTAGGAGAGTTCGATCTGGACCAGCCGAAGGTCGGGGAATAAATCGGCGTCGGTGGCGAGATTGTAAAGCATCTCTTGAGTGGCACCCTGATTTCTCCCCGCGATGAGATCTCTGGGATGGACATCATCGGATGTTCGTGCCCGTCTTCGGGGACCACTTTGGGACTTGGCTTCGTCGACATCGCCTCTGCCCATAGCAGTCTCTCGTGTCTGGATGTACTCTGCGAGTCCGTCGAAGGCAAAGGAGTCGACCTCGCTTAGCCTGAGATGAGTGAGGGGATGAGTGCCGAGCCGCTGCCGCTCTTCTCCTTCTTCATCTTCTGCTTCTTCTGCGGGATGGCGAAAGCCATGCAAGAAATCGAGCATGGGCCGACTCAGTTCGAATCTGATCAGGTGTAGCCGGGTGACGTTGGTCAAGGGACTCCAGTCGAGGCCGTCAAGATTGTCGTTGGATGCGACCTGAAGCGCCATCTCGTATGGTCGGGCAAGGGTGTTAGGGTGGAACAAGTGGGGAAGTATGCTGCCAGCATTGTACGTTGATAGAGAGATATGTTCGAGCCGGGTACATGCGCCAAAGATGGCGCGCAGGACCTCGACCACATCTGACATATGGTCATTCCTTGTGGATGGATTGTGCAAAGAGTCATATACCGGAATGCTGATGTCCGTCACTCGTTGAGCGAGCTGATGTCGGGCTACCACTGATGCTGTCGAATGTCGAAGTGCTTTGGCCAGAAGTCGAATCTGAGATACTGTACGCAACTGGATGACCGAGTACAGGACGGGTAGTGCAGCGGCTGCGCAAGCGCGTGAGACGAGCGCGAGGGCGAGAATATTGCGCTGATGGGCTTTGGAAGGGAATCGGTAGGACGCATGCATGGAGGAGTTGGATTTGGAGTAGGTGGAGACCTTGGCCTGGTTCGCCTGGGGTGGAAAGGTGGTTGACCTTGCGGGCGGACCGGGGAGAAGGGCACGGGCGATGAGAGTGAGGATCTCGATGGGCAAGTCGGAGAACGTCGTTCTTGCTGTTGCCGCATCTTGGGGCGCGGCCGGGGCGGCGACGGCGGGCTCCATCTTGAGCTGGAAGGCGGCGGAGTCGAGAGTGGGTGGATTCAGATGTCAGCTTCTACCTAAGCTCAGATCGTATGTAAGCTATGAGGGCAGGGCGAGGGACAGACAGGGGGTAGGAGGGAGGGGAGGATGGAAGGGTGAGCAGAGAACGACGAGCAGGGAGCGCGGGAAGCTCGTCTGTGCTGAGTGCTGACGCGGGACGCGCGCCTGCCCGCCTGACTCGTTCCCTCGCTTCCCCACCTTGGTTCGACAGCATGACGCTCAGTTTATCAAGCGAGGTTTATCCGAGAAGCCTATAGTTTATCCGGACCAAGATTAGATTAGATCACGAACTTTTCCCACGGTCCCCGCCAGCCACGCTCACGACATGCAACCTCTTTTCTTTCCTTTTCGTAGATTCCAACTGCAAACATATGTACTGCGTATGTATAGTGGAGCAAGCTTCACTACTGTCTAGATACTGACTGGATGCTGTGAGCGAAATCTGTTCTTCTTCTGCCAGGTTCAATCTTGAAATCTGAGGGCTTCAGCGTAATTTCCATGGGCAAGCTCTCCCAACCAACCCCGGCCGGGGCAGCCTTACAGTCCCAAGATCCGGCAACGTACGAACAGGAGAATGTCCACGAGTGAGTACCATCCATTTTTTTCGTTCTTCCAAAAACACTGGTAAACGAACTTTCTCTTCCCTTCATCGTTTATCAGCGTGTACGAGGTGATTGCCTCCCACTTCTCTTCAACGCGCTACAAGGTGAGCTATTATCAGAAATGTATGTTTGCCTGTCCAGCATGGCTCAACTGAGCCACAAATCTCTACCTCTACATCGCCAGCCATGGCCACTCGTCAGCTCCTTCCTCGAAACGCTCCCACCAGGCAGCATCGGAGCGGATCTAGGCTGCGGTAACGGCAAGTACCTACACTTACGGTCCATCCTGGCTCCCACCGACCAAGGAAGCGAAAGCAAGCAGGCCAAGGACCGATCCATCTTGATCCTCGGCTTGGATCGGTCTTCGAACCTCATCGACATTGCAGCGACCAATTTCCCCAGCCACGGTCCGGTTTCTGACAGTGCGGCAACAGCGGAACAATCCCGGCATGCACGGAACGAGGTCTGCGTAGGCGATGCTCTCTTGTCAGGATATCGATCGAAATCAATGGTAAGTGTGCTGTCCCGAGGGTCTAAAACTCTTCATCGCGCTGAATCATGCTTCTTTTTCCTCCTGGTAAACGCTTGGCAGGACTTTGCCATGAGCATCGCCACCATCCACCACTTCTCAACAGAGCAAAGAAGAATAGAATCGATCCAAGTTCGTCTCTCCAGCGCTGAACTGAATAGGATCAAAAAGGCTTCGGGCTGATCTGAGCATTTACGCCCCTCACAGGAGCTGATCCGAATCGTCAAACCAGTCGGAGTCCCATCTCCATCTTCCGAAGTGACCTCCCCTTCACCACCACCAACGGGCTCCGGCCCAGGTCGCTTCATGATCTACGTCTGGGCACTCGAGCAACGAGGACAGTCCCGACGCAACTTCGAAGCCATCTCCTCTACCGCACCAGTTCAAGATGACGCACAAGCACCAAAAGCAGATACGGCACTGGCTGCTCGGGAGCAGGATCTCTTGGTACCATGGGTCAACACAGGTTCGTTCCCTTCGCAGAAACCCTCGAAGAGGCCTGATCATGCGGTTACGGATGCCACTTCCACGCCCGAATCTCAGCCACCGCCCTCGACCGTCTTCCAACGATGTGAGTCTGGGCCCGTCGTGCAATTCTGACCTGACCCTTTGCTCAACCCTTACTTACACGCCCTTGGATGCCTTGTCGAAGTCTATCACGTCTTCCGAGAAGGCGAGCTTGAAAGCCTAGTGGACAAAGCGGCTCAGACACTCGATGATGGACACCTTCACCAAGGCGGGATCGAAGTCGTCCTACAAGGTTCGGGATGGGAGCGTGGGAACTGGTGGGGCGTCTGGAGAGTGGAAAAGACCAGACGGTGAACTCGAACACCTATTCTTACTGGCCCGCACCCGAGATCGAGCGTCTTGCAATCCAAGGAATCGACGCTCAGGACGACGCTTTACTGGCGGTAACAAGAAGGAACATTCACAGCCAATAATGAATCGTTGAAGTTCGATGATGCGTCGGACGCCCGACCGATGATAGTGATGTATGATTGCGTGACGAGACAGACGACTTTTTGATGCTTGCTAGGAAGGGACACAGATGGGGGACTTTGATAATACAGAAGTTGAAGAAGAAGAATGATCCCGTGTCAGAGGAGCCCCGTCGGGGGGAGGATCCTGGCAGAGGGGGGACAACCCGTGTCGATGGTCGAGCCGGTGACGAAACCCGTGTGGAGGAGCGTTGTTGATCCTAAACCGTTGCTAGGACAGAAGACAGATGGAAGAAGAAGAAGGAGGCTTTGAATCCGAAAGGAATGTGGTTGGGTCGGAGGTATAATAAATGGATGGAAGTCGAATGATGCGAATCGATCGAGAGAGAGAGAGAGAGAGGGGGGAAGGGAGATCCGCGCGAAAAGCGTCCGATAGGGAAGGGGGGATGACCCCTCGCGCCTCATTGTCCAAAGCGCGAAAGTCGAGGCATCGTCCGAAGGACGTCGCGCGTATCATCGTCATTCAGGGGTGCACCCGTGACCGTCGTCGTGTGATGATACGGGTCCAGCTCCTGATTCTGAGAGCTCGTATGCCGATGCGGCCTCCGTTCCAAGTCCGTCGAGCTCGCATACGGTCGGATCGCCAGCCCGTTCGACCCAGGTGCGAGCCGACTTCCTGCTTGTGGCGAATGGCCGCCACATTCGATCGTAGGGATGGGAGGCACCGCCGTGGTCATCATCGTGGTGGCCGACAGGTTGCTCAGATTGCGAGGACGGTTGCCGGGGACCTTCATCTCGAGCCCATCCTGTTCATAGGTCTCGTCCATGGGCGACTTCTTCTCGCTACTCTGCGTCTGCGAAAAGTCGGGTGAGCACACCTGGACGCCGTATTCGAGATGATCGACGAAGGACTCCTCGAGCGTCGTTTGCATGACGCCGTTGTGAGCCCTGGAATGGGCGTGGCCAGCGGAGGCCGCTGGAGGTCCCTGGCGAGCGGCACCATTGTCGGCTGCGGAGCCACGACCGCTGCGCATCTTGTTGCGCATGAACGAGTTGGTGTGGTTGTCCGCTGAACAGCCTTGTTCCTCGTTCGACTTGTGCTGAATGGTGGGGATGATGATGGCGATGAGGACGTTACTGCGGAATAAGAGATGGAATCGGTCAGCACGGAAAGTACTGGAAGAAGGAAGTGTCTGTCACGAAGCTCACATGGCCGCTGAAAAAAAAGGCAGAAGGAAAAGTCAGCGGCGAAGCAACTTCAAGTAAGAAAATGTGATCGCTAAAGTACTCACTGATACCAGCATTGACCTTGCACCATGTTGCGTAGGGGTCAAAGTTTGTACCTGCACCCAGGATGACCATGATCACCGCAGAGATGACAGGAAGAATGAAGGAGCTGACAGTGTTCGTCAGGAGGAGTCGTAGCCGTGACTGGAGAGCGAACGACCGACGCTCCGAATGCGAAGGAGTCATCAAGGCGGTCAATCGTGCGATGCAGATGCTGGATGAAGGTAAGCAGTATTGAGAGGACACGTCAGATTCAATACTCCAGTCTCGGAACTTTGCGGCAGGGGTCGTCTGAAGGGACACTCACGCGGAGCAGATGGAGACGTCAACGAGCATGGCGCCGTATTCTGTCCACGTCAACCACGACAACGGCCACACCTTACTGTAGAGGTCCGCAGCATTCATGCTTGTTAACATCTGGTGGTACAGCTTGTCGAGAAGCCTAGTAACGAGCGAAGCCAGTGGCAACCCCAGGAGACGAGTCATCAGTTCCTTGCGATAATATCTAAATCAAACGATCGTATGAAACTCACGCGCAAAGGATGCCGAGGCGGAAGATCTTGAGGACGACGGGTGCACCGAACATGACCATGTATTCGGTACGTCCGCGATGTTCCTTTGGCCAAAGACTGATCATGCGTAGCCAGACGAGCCAGTCACCGATCCAAGGCAGGCAGAGGGTAAGTACGACGTCGCCTGTTGAGATCACAGCGAAAGCAAGTGAGTAGTCAGAACGTTTCTTCTGTTCATATTCTTTATCGAAAAACGTACCGAACTCGATGCCCATGTCGACCTTGTGTGCAGGATTTTGGAGTGCATGCGCCAGTTGGATGCTATTTGTGAACGCCGTTACGAAGAAGAGGGCAAAGACCAGACTTGCCAGCGCAAAAGTCCAGGTGCGTCGCTGGCGTGCATGGCTGACAGAGACAAGGATGAGGTAGAGTGTGAAGACGACGGAGGAAAGGGCTACTTGGACGGCCATATTCCTGAGCGCGAAGGGAATGGTGGCCTGGACGCCCATGTAAAGGAGATAGTAGGGATCATCGGTCGGTGCTGCGGCTGCAGCTGATGGGAGCGAGCTTACGGTCGCCGAGCTGACCGCTGACAACATTGATGTCGCGGTAGCGGTGATGCTTGAGGACATGGTGCGGTTAATGGGCTTTGTTGGATTTTTGGAACTGAGCGGAGGATACTTTGGGTCGATTCAGGAAGGAATGACTCCCAGAGGAGAGTCACGAAATGGTCGGGCAGGGAAGGACCTGGCCGGGGGGAATTCCTTCTTGCGAAGGCGTCCTTTATGTGAGACGAGCAACCTTCCAGTCGCACGAGCCCGGATGATGGCAACGAGACTATCGTGTGACGTTTGTTGATCTCCTTCCACAGCGCGCAAAGCTAGGCTGGTGAGAAAGTCGCTCAGGAATGATATCGGCTATATGTCCGACTCCGCCGCCTGTTATCCTGCCGAAAGAAGAAGTCGGAAGTGCTTGGGCGTATATGTACCTGAATATCAAACAAGTTTCGGAGGAAGGCGAGGGAACCGTTGAAAGTGTGTGGGATGGTAGGCCTTTTCTCTGAGTACTGATGAGTCTCGGTCGTCGCGCGCTTCCGAAAGAAAGGCAGGGAGGGGTGTTCCTTGCGCCCTACCTGGCTCCTCCTTTGTCCGTCGAGAGTCGAGAGGTCGATCTGTCTATGGGGTCGTTGTGCGCTTTGTGTCTCTGACGCAAGGAGAGCAGCGAGCGAGGTGTATGTATGTGTGCGTGCAGAATCGGTGATCTGGAACGCGAGTGTGAAACAGGTGAGTTGGAAAGAAAGGCAGGCGGGGCTGTGGAGGGTGAGTAAGTGAGTGGACAGAGACCAGATGGCGATGGGGCCAGGAATATACTGCAGGGAGGGAGAGGCGGAGGGAGGGGCGGTGATGGAAGTGGTCAGCAGTAAGTCCTCTCCTGGTTGCCCTGTTTGCTGTTATGCAGTCCCCTTACTCCAGCCCGTGAATGGGAAAGTGAGCGCGAATCGGACGATCAGCTCCAGTGATTATCGGCTCTGTTACTCCGACCTCCATCTTCCCGGTCAGGCTTGAGATGAAGCGCCAGTAGGGAATAATTAGGGATGCTGGTTCTGTGTGCTGCTCCACTCTGCTGGCTGGTGTGGGTCCAGATTCCAGACTGCAGTCTTCTTGTCTTCTTGATGTTGACAGCCACAGCCACCACCGGCCAAGAGGGAAGCAGGGAAGACGTGAGGCGCGCTGCGTGCTGCGTGCTGGCGAACTGACAAAAGCAGGAGGACGAGAAGGTTTGGTGGCGCCCTGGTTGTGAAATTACAGGTGAATCAAATGAAATTATGGATAAACACGCCACTGGGACAGCAAGGTCGGAAGGCTTCGATATATGTACCGGGTCTGCACCGCTGTAGCTGCTGTCTTATGCAAGTAACCTGAATGTCCCGATCTATGGTCGATTCGCCCCGAGCATGAGGCGATTGGCCCCGTAAGCGTTTTTTGAATTGAGCCCGTAAGATGAGGCGATTCAGCCCGTAATTATCGGCGACTGAACCCATAAACAAAGGCGATTGAGCCCATAAAGATGGTCGATTGGCCCCATAAGGCAGGGCACTGGCCCCATAAAAATCTCAAATCGCCTTTGGCGACCTTCCCTGCTTCCAAATCTTCCAGATAAATTATTCTACAGCGGCCAGGGTGCCTGAAGTAACTGTACTGAGCTTCCAGGGTCATATCCGGTCATAGGGGGGCCGGGATGGCGGTCTTCGGCGACGTAATTCACTTTGAGAGCTCGTCGACGGGCGGAAACGCTTCACAGAAGCTCGACTTGTGTGTGAGTTGAACCCTCTTACATACCTGAAGGCCCGACCGGTCGTTTGGACAGTGTTAGTACACACTACCGCTCTATCCGGCTGAAATAGACATTACGGGCTCTGTCCACCATCTTTATGGGCTCTGTCCACCATCTTTATGTATGCGGGAGCGGAGTAATTCACCTGAGACAACTGGACAATAAAGTCAGTGATGTTCTATGGGAAAAGGCTGAGTGAATTCGCTTATCAGGTACAAAGGGGAGCTCGGCTATTTATGGAAATGAGAGAAGCAGAAGGAAGAAGAGAGAAGCCGAGGCGTGGGAAGAAGAAGAAAAAGAGAAGAGCCGGATGCCATGTCGTTGCGTAACGATCTGGAGGCAAGAAGGGAAAGGAAACGTGGAGCGAGCGATCGGGAGAGAGAACGGAACGGAACGGGACGGAGTGGAGTGATCATGATCAATGGAAACTAAGTAGCTACTCGTCTATGATAGTCTGGCTCGCCAGCACATCCCCACCGCCAGAAGCTGACCGTCCCTGGTCAGGGATGAGGCGAGAGAGGGCGTCAGCGTTCGTGTGGCGAGGGCCAGGCCGGTAGATGAATCTGATGTTGCCAAGATGGGGCATGATGAAGGCCCGACAACGAGTGATGGTGGGCCCATACGTCGTATTGGCCGATGACCGCAGCATCCGCTCCATAGGGGCGTGATCGGTCACGACGGTCACTGAGGCGCCCTCGAGCAGGTGAGCAAATTTGTGAAACGCCCAGGCGAAGCACACCAGCTCAAGCTCCGCGGCCACAAGCTTTTCCTCGGCTGGGGAGGTCAAGCGAGAGATGAAGGCGACGGGACGTTCGGCGAGCACGAGGAGTTCCGGGCCTTCTTGAAACGACCGAGGGCGAGAAAGAGGGCCACGAAGCAGGTCCATGAGCTCGGGTGATGGAGCCTGCTGGACGACACCGACGTGAAAGTCGCGCATGCTCTCGGGGAGATGGCGAACGCGACGCGAAGGAAGCATGGCAGCATCGGCGACGACGGAAGAGGATCGGTCCTCAGTCGAACGCGATGCCGATTCCTCCGCGGGACCACCCAACACGTCCCCCTCCAGTGGCTCACCGAGGAGTGTCGCAGGACCACCGGATAAGGATCTTCCCGGAGTAGGCCCCGGAGTAGCATTCCCCGGAGCTCCGCGGACTCCGGGGGACGCTCTGCACGGGTACGGAGCACGGAGCGAGATTTGAGCATTTTTTACTAGCTTTATATTTGCGGAGCTACTCCGCGAAGGTATGGCTGCAACGCCCCGGAGCACGGAGTGAGTTTGCTGGCATTGTCAAAAAAGCCCCGGAGCACGGAGCAGACCCCGGAGTCCGTCGGAGCTCCGGGGATGGCAAAGTGGGTCACGTGATGGCCAAAACTGAGTCACGTGACCGGTTTTTGAGGGATTTCTCGGCCGAATCAGGTCGAAATACTGTGTATTTCAGCTTTTATGGGGCAGTAAACCCTTGGAAAGAAATGATATAGACTTCTAAAGCTGCGATTGAACTGTTTCAATAAGATTTAACCTTCTCCTGAGCCCATGTTGGACTCATTTCATGACACCCCGGAGTACCCCGGAGTCCGCGGAGCTATTTTGCGGAGCACGGAGTCCGCCTGTAAAAATGTACGGAGCACGGAGTAGATTCTTGCGCGCAACGGCAACTTCGACGGAGCACGGAGTGCTCTCCAGCTGATCACCAGAAATTTTGCGGAGCGCGGAGCTGGCCAGAGCTCAGACGGAGCTGAGCGGAGCGCCGCCCCGGAGTCCGGGCTCCGGGGATCTACTCCGGGAAGATCCTTACCACCGGACTCGATCGCAGCCGACGCAGGACGATCCGAAGCGAAGGGATC
Source organism: Tilletia caries (assembly GCA_032718865.1). Taxonomy (NCBI): domain Eukaryota; kingdom Fungi; phylum Basidiomycota; class Exobasidiomycetes; order Tilletiales; family Tilletiaceae; genus Tilletia; species Tilletia caries. The sequence continues at coordinate 1,316,409 of JALUTQ010000037.1, read as the reverse complement.
ATCATCGGACGGAGCGAAGTCCAGTTGCTCAATGCTAAGGACGGGGTCGATGTCGAGGTGAGGCGGGAGGCACAAACGGACGCGGTGAGGGGAGAGCACCTCCTCTACCTCGAACGGACCGAGCTTCCGGGCATCCAACTTGTCGCCAATGGTTCCCGCAATCGGTCGATCTCGAAGTCGGATCCATACCCGCATGCCGGCGGAAATGAACGGGGGACGAGCACGACGGCCATCGAAGCGCTTCTTCTGATCGAGACGGGCGACGGAGATCTGTTGTCGAGCCGTCTCCAATCGTTCGTGTCCGGCCGCCAACCGTTCTTCGAACGAGCTGACGCCGAGATGTTCGTCGGCGTCGAACACGGCGTGCACCACGGACGGGTGACTCAAGAAAAACGAGGTCGAACGGTCGGTGTCCCGTCACGGTGGAGGGGCTGCTATTCATCGCCAGCTCGACGGAAGGGAGAAGCCGACGGTCCCAATGTGCCTTGGAGTCGAGAGACAACACCTGCAAGACCTGTTGGACGATCTGGACGGCCCGCTCGACACTGTTGGCCTGCTGGTGATAGGGGCTGGATGGGGTCGGAACAGCCCCGAGCGAAGTGGCGAGAGCGGACAAGACCGAACCAGAGACACGCGCCTCGGAGTCGGACACCAGGCGTTTAGGCCGCCATCCGAAGCGAAGAATCCGGTTACTGACGATCGCAGCCACGCCCTCCGCCGTGATCTCCTTGTGGCACGGCTCCAGGAGGATCATGCGCGAGAAGAGGTCTTGCATCACCAACGCAGCATCATTACCGGAACGAGAACGGGGGAAACCGTAGATGAGGTCGAAGGAGACCGCCTCGAACGGCAATGAGGCGTCTTTAGACACATCGAGCACCCCGGTTTTCGGCGCGGTCTTGATGCGTTGGCATTCGGCGCAGTGCTTGACCCAAGCACGGACGGAGGTGGCCAGATGGGGGCGCCAGAAGTGGTCACGGACCGCAAGCAACGTCTTCGTGAACCCGAAGTGGCCACCATCATCGTGAACCGCTTTCAGCACAGTCGGAAGTGCGGCCAACGGAAGGGCAACGCGATCATCCACCCGACGAACCAGGATCTCATCTTGGAGCACCCACTCGGCCGACGCACCGGGGTTCGTTCGGGCTTGGTGGAGTAGAGGGGCGAAGAAGCGGTCCTCCTCAAGCCATGACCGCCATCTCTGACGAGCGAAAGGGGATGGAAGCTGCGGGATCGTAAGCGCATTAAGCTTGGCGTGGGGGTCAGGCGCGGTGACGGACGCGGAAGACGAAGAGACTTGATGGAGAATGGCGGCCAGAGCCTGTTTGGAAGCGTCCGTATACAAGATGTAGGGCCGGGAAGGATCGGGATGGGCGAGGACGGGAGGGTTCGCGATGGCGTGGCGAAGACCCTCAAAGCTGTCCTGGTGCTCTGGACCCCACTCAATCGGAACGCGTCCTGCAGCGACGGCTTTGCCCTCTGTGTTGACGAGTCTGGTGTGGCCATCTGCTGATTCGTATCGCCAGCCCTTCAGAAGGCGGGTGAGGGGCTGGGCGCGGATGGCAAAGTTGGGAATGAACGCTCTGTAATAGCCGAAGAGGCCAAGAGTGTGGTAAAGCTCTTGCAGTGTGGTAGGTCGCTGCAGAGTTGCTATGGCCTGGGCCCTGTCCTCCCAGATCGCAACGCCCGCCCCCGACACCTTCCGACCCAGCAGGGTTAGCGAGGGCACGCCGAACGTACATTTGGCCGGACTGAACTTTAGACCGACGTCGGTAGCCGACTGCAGGAGGGTATCGAGAGCTTGGACGTGCTCCTCCATGGTGTCCGTGGCCACGACGGCGTCGTCGATATACACGACGGCTTGGTTCCATCGTAGCGGCCCGAGCACCTTGTCCATCAGTCGTTGAAATACAGCTGGCGCATTGCGAAGGCCGAACGGAACTGTCTTGTACTGAAAAAGCCCTTTGTGGCATATGAACGCGGTCTTCCACCGATCGTCTTCCTTGACGCCGAGCTGGTGATAGCCTCGAATGGCGTCAAGAGAGCTGAACACCTTCTTGCCGCAGAGGGTCTGGAAGATGGAGTCGATGGTGGGCAAGGGGTACCTGTCGGGGACGGTGTCCGCGTTCAGCTTCCGATAATCAACACAGAAGCGCCACTTGCCCTGTTGTCGGACCATGACGACTGGAAACGACACCGGGCTCGCCGAGGGCTCGATGACGTCCCAGTCGAGGAGCTGCTTAATGGCGGCATCCATGGCGGTTCGTTTCTCTGGGCTCGCGCGTCGGGGTGCCTCGGACTGAAGAACGGCCCCTGGTTGTAGCTGGATGCCCATGTCGTTTCCAACAATCCGACCTGGGCGCCCATCCAGAGCGAACGCAGCCTTGTGACGGCGGAGCAGGGCCACGAGATCCGCGTCGGCCTCTCCTTGTCCATCGATGCCCACGCGAAATGCAGCGTCCACTAACGTGGTAGCCACGTCCTGGGCTAAGGACGGAGTGGCCGCGGCCTCATCGGCGAAGGCATCGACCGGAAAAGCAGGGTCGGTCTCGTCAACTGCCAGAGAGAAGCCCGCCGCGGCCTCGTGTTGGGGCGTCATCGGAGAGAGGGTAAAGGTCTCCGCTGCGGACGACACGGTGTCCCCTACCCGAGCGGCGACGGCGTCGGCGATGACGGTCCCGCGGGGAAGGATGAAAGGAGCTACCCCGTGATTCCCCACCAAGACGTGGCGTACGGCAGCATGAGTGAGTACCCCGACGGGGCCGGCGAGCCGAACAGTCTCGTCAGGACTGACGCACATCCGAGGGCCCACGGTGTAGTCGACGTCGGGGGCCAGACAAGAGGCGTCCACCGGAACCCAAGCCTGCGTGCCAGCCGGCAGATCGACATCGTGTGCGACACAGAGTTCGGCCTCGGCCGCGAAAGGACCAGCAAGACGTTCATGCACTTGAAATGTGTAGTTGCCGATTCGTCCTCGACCTCGGACTGGAGAGATGCCGACACCATGCGCGTCGATGAATTCCAGCCCAAGGCACATGCCCGGGCCGAAGGAAGGAAGCACGTGGAAGTCCTGGTCCAGTTCGAGGTGAGCGTGACGGCCTTGGGGGTCTTGTACCTGAATGAAGAGGGGCAGTGTGACCCATCCCAAAGTGGTAGCCGCACCAATGCCCTGGACCTTCATAGGTACACCCGTCGGGCGGCCGCCCATCTTGTGTAACAGATCGGCATCGATGCAGGACAACGAAGCACCAGTGTCGAGCAACGACGACATAGCCCGGCCATCGGTGTCGTTAACGCGGACGTGCATGGTGAGGGGGACATGTGACCGATAGCCCTTGCCGGTGCCCGTCGATGCGCTGCGTGCCAATGGAATCACCCGCCCGAACGCCCGTTTTGGTTGGGAGAGGGGAGGCAACGTCGCATTGGGTCGAAGCTGACGAGCGGTCGTGAAGACGCTCTTGTGGGTGAAAAAGATCTGAGACTCAGGCGTACTGGAGGCAGCTGGTTGATCATCATGTGGAGCTGTGCTCATGGAATTGGACATGGAGGGCGCAAGGCTTGGCTCCATGGGGATCTATGTGACAAGGGGGAAAACACATGAGAAAGGAACTAGGGGATGCAAGGGGAAGCAGGATCAAGGGCGCGCTCAACTCACGGAGGAGATGTTGTTCTCCTGCGAGAGACCTTCCTCCTCCACCACCGTCTGCACCGTGGGAACCGCCGTAAATGCATTGGCATGACCAAGATCTTCGTCGAATGGGTAGTCGTCGTCCTCGTGCACGTTCATGACGTGGACTTGAGGAACGAGGTGGACATGTTCGAAGTTGAAGTGGTCGCCGTTGCATTTGCTGCACGGTCGGTTGAGTCGCATCGGCGAATCGCGGCCTTCGACCCGGTATTTGCGTGGCTCGCCATTCGCGGCGGGGATGACGCGGGCCGGGTCGTAAGCAGCGGCCATCGCCGAGAGGCCGGAGGGTGCAGTTGGAGCTGCGCGCGGAGCTTGAGGTGCTGAAGCCACAATGGGGCGAACAGCAGGAAGCAGCGGCGCGGAAGCGGAGCGCACCATGGCCTGACCTTGGAGTCGTCGTAGAGCCAGCGGTTGAGGAGTACTGGGGGTGGTGTTGGGCACGCCGGCGCCCACCTCGTTGCTGGAAGCAGTCTCGGGGGGTGTGGGGATGTTATACATCGTCCTCCACTGCGGCTCGCATTCGCCCATCTCGTCCACGAGCTGCTCGAGGGTGGCATCTTGGCGAGGGAGGCGAAGCATGGCCGTGAAGCTGGTGGGGAAACCATCTTTGATTTCCGTGACCAGCTCGTCGTCGGTTTGGTGGAAACCGAAAGCTTGCCGAAGCGCGCGCAACTTGTCAAAGTAGTACGCGGCTATCCATTCCGCCGCAGGAACCCAAACACGGTCACGGGCCAGTCGACGTTGCTGGCTCTGGTTCACCTTGAAGGTCTTGCGCATCTCCGCTTCCCATTTCTAGTATGAGTCGAGAGCCTTGGCACGATCGTTCGACAGACTCTCGTGCCACTTGGCCGCGTTTCCACGGAGGGCGATGGGGAGAGCGCGAAGTACGGCGGGGAGCCACTGCGGGTCCTTGTTGGTCCGGATTAAGTTCGAGACGCGGCTGAGGAAAGCCTCAAGCCGGTACGGATCACCCGAGTACTCGCCGATGAACTCTTGACGGCAGATCGGCGGCTGGCCGAGGCGTATGTTCGGCGCCGGGGAGAGTTCTGGAGTTGGGGTGTCCGCAACGTGGGCACGGAGCCGAAGCGGGCTCTCGCTGGAGTCTGCTTGGACGGGCCGAGCAGGGGTGTGAAGAGCCTGGGAGCGATTAGGACCCGGAACCGATGGTTCGGGCTCGAGGGCCTCGTCATCGTCGAGTTGCTCGCCATCGTCAGCAGCGTCGGCTGAGCCGAGGATGTGCTCCAGGGACAAGCCGACCTGACCCAATGCCTTCTTGACCCGACCTTGTTCGGCCCCCGGCAGCAGTCGGTATCGAGCCAGTGGGACCGATCCGTATGGGGAACTGGCGGGCGCGGAAGGGATGGTCGAGGCCAGCTGTTGAGGGGTGATAGGTGGTGGGGCGGGACGGTGACGAGTCGGCCCGCGAGTGGTCGTGACGAAGCGATCCTCCGGAAGAGCCGGACTCCAGGCGGTCTCGGCGGAAGGGCGAGTTCGTCCTGGGGGCGGGTGAATGGGCGCCGTGGAGGCCCGACGGCCAGGGTCATTCGTAGCGACCGGATCTTCGCCGAGGGAATCGTCGATGGGGCCGGTCCGTGCTTGTTGGTGGTGTTGCTCGACTGCAACGAGACGGACCGCGACGTCGTCGAAGCGGTTGTTGAACTCCTCGCGCATGGTGCGCATCTCGGTTACGATGGCGAGGGAGCGGGGGTCGAGAGTCGGCACGTCGTGGCCATCGTTGTGGTGCTGTTGAGGGAGAGCACGGGGGCGACGACCGGAAAGAGACTGAGCTTCCGACGAGTGTGCTGACATGTCGCTTCTTGTAGTCGTGGGTCTTGGGGTGTGAAGAAGAGGGAAAAGGTCGAGAAGAGAGGAGGTAGTAGAGAGAGAAGAGGTGAGAAAAAAGAGGAGGTAGTAGAGAGAGAGTCGGGAACGCGCGAGGGTCGTGAGAGACTCGGCGTTGGCGACTGAAGCCGGAGCTGATTAGCTGGGACAGGAGACTGGGTGGGTGAGAGCCGGAGCAGATTGCTGAGGCGGTCTGAGATGCTGGAGCCTTGGCTGGAGCGGGGTAAGGATGGGCGCGGAGGGCCCCGGAGTGCTCCGTACTCCGGGGCCCCTACTTCGGCTGACTCCGGCTAATTTTGAGATGCCTTTTCGCGCTCCGTACTCCGCTCATTTTTAGGCAGTCGCCCCAATTCCACTCCGCGCTCCGCACAAAATCTACCCATCTCATTGCGCCAGCTCCGTACTCCGGCTAAATTTAGTAAAAATTTCAAAGTCCACTCCGTACTCCGGGGTGACGGAGCGCGACTACTCCCCCCCGAAACTCCGCACTCCGGGGAAAGTTCGCAGAGGTCCTACAAAAACTTGAGAAATCTGGACCCTTACATTGATTGCCGCCCTTCCATCTACATGTTTGTTCGACAGAATCATCGTTGGCGGTCGTAGAGCTCAACAACACACAACATGAACCTCAAATGAGAAATCTGAAAAAAGAATTTTGCCAAATTTTTTTTGAAAATGAGAGCAAAATATGCCCATTTCTGACTGAAATTTTCAAAATTGCGGCTTGATTTTGAAAAAGGCAAGGCCCCGGAGCGCCCCGGAGTTTCGGGGAAACTCCGCACTCCGTCTGGCATTCGAGCTAGTCACTCCGTACTCCGGCGAAAAGTTAGCTCCAGGCCTTGCCGTACTCCGTACTCCGGGGACATGACAGGCTTGCGCTCCGTACTCCTGCAGAATCCAATCAGCGGGAGTAAATCCTCGAAAATTCACTCCGTACTCCGTACTCCCCCGGAGTGAGGCCCCGACTAGTCGGGGAACTCCGGCAAACCCACTCCGGGGCTTACTCCGCGCCCATCCTTAGAGCGGGGCGTCTCGACGAGTGAACTTTGCAGAAGTTGTGATCGTCGTGGGCTGCTGAGGATCGTCGGGTCGATGGTCAGCAAGAGAATCCTCTCATCACCATATGCGGGAGCGGAGTAATTCACCTGAGACAACTGGACAATAAAGTCAGTGATGTTCTATGGGAAAAAGGCTGAGTGAATTCGCTTATCAGGTACAAAGGGGAGCTCGGCTATTTATGGAAATGAGAGAAGCAGAAGGAAGAAGAGAGAAGCCGAGGCGTGGGAAGAAGAAGAAAAGAGAAGAGCCGGATGCCATGTCGTTGCGTAACGATCTGGAGGCAAGAAGGGAAAGGAAACGTGGAGCGAGCGATCGGGAGAGAGAACGGAACGGAATGGGACGGAGTGGAGTGATCATGATCAATGGAAACTAAGTAGCTACTCGTCTATGATAGTCTGGCTCGCCAGCACATTATGGGGCCAATCGACCATCTTTATGGGTTCAATGTACGAATCTTACGGGGTCAATGCACCAAAATTGCGTTTTTTACGGGCTCAATCGACCATCTTTATGGGGTCACTCAACCACAGATCGGGGTCAGTGCCGGGGTGCTCGGGGCGAACCGACCATAGATCGGGACATTCACCCGTTCTCGTTCCAGCTTCCAGCTTCCAGCTCCGAGCTTCCAAGTTGTGTTCCAGCGCTTCCAGTTCCTGAATTCATGCTGCCTGCCGCCTGGAGCTTCGCCAGTGGGTGGGCCGTGGGAGTTCGCTGATCAAGTCGGTCAGATGGCCTTTCCGCTCGGTCACATGCATGCTGCCTTTACCATACACGGATTTATAGGTAATGTACCTGAACCAGGCCGCTTCACGCTTCACGTTTCACGCTTCGAAAGCGTTCGTTGTTCATACGCATAAGCGCCTGCTAGGTGCCTGACTTACTGACTGAGGAACGCCGATCACCTTCCATCGATCATCACATGTAAACAAAGCATAAAAGTCGACGCCTTGCCTCCTTCCAAATCCAGCATCAGACCTTCCTTCTTCTAGCTTACCTTCCGCGCACATGTCTCTCCCCCAATCTCCGCCAACCTGCTGAGCAGCGCCTCCTCCGAATTGTTCCGTGTCCCATGACCTTCCTGCTTCAGCGTGGATGCTTCGGGGAGCCTGAACGAAGTTCGGGATCCGCCGGGCAGGATGAAAGTATGCGCTGCGGTCAGGCTGTCAAATGCCAAATGGCAGAGCGGCAGATGTCGAATGATCAATGCGTCAAGCCTATTATAGGAAGCCTTGCAGGCTGCAGCTGATCGCGGTGCGGCGTCGACTGTCGAGCGTTGAGGCGTTGAGGTTATCGAATGACAGACAGCGACCAGCGTGAACAGGACTTTGATGAGAATCCCATTGACAAAAGCAAAAGCAGCTCCCGGAGCAAGAATACAAGAGTAGACGTAAGATGGACGTGAAGTCGTTACCCGGGCTGAGGCAAAAGAGTGGGCCTGCCCGGAGAGACCTTGAAGAATTCGAAGGAGATGAAGTGATGGAAGAATGACCTTTGGCTGTGTGTATATTCTATGTGAATGATCGGTGAAGATGGATCCTAGGGTTCTCGAAAGTGAAGGCGATATAGTGATGACGGACGATGGGCGACGCAGGATCGATGATTGCTCAGGTCCGGGTTCGTCTGGGCATGCTCCGGAGCCTTGACCTGTGTTCGTCAGTTGTAGCGAGTTGCCCAGTTTCAGAATCCCGAGAGCTGCGTTCGCTGTCCGTCCGATTGACAGCAGGTTCGACGATGGAGATAACCTGTGCTGATGGCGGATAACGTACTTGCTGATGCCGTATTTGCAGCTGTTGTATTTGCTGTTGGATTTCCAGTTCGTCTGCAATCGAGGATGCAGGGGCGTGATGAGACGGAACGGGGCCAGAGTCGCTACGCGCTCTCCCTTCCGCCGTCGCTCCCAAGGAGACCGTACTGCCATCTGCCACGTTCCACGCCAGCGAATGCTCTTCCGAGAAATCCAAGACTGGCGTCTTCTCCACCATGCTCGGCTCATACGAGGCGGTGACCAAGCTCCCAGCCGTGCCCGGCCGAGGCATGAACGAGACGCTCCCCTTGCGTAACCTCGAGCTTCCGGGCTTATCACCGACCTCCCCTCTCCGTTCCATCTCGATCACTTCCTTCTCCGACGTAGAGGCCATGCCTAGCTCCAGTCGTTCCATCAACGCGGCAGGGGCGATGCTACAGGCGTGCCGTGGACTGTTCGGATGGGAGAGACTCAGACTTCGTACGCGGTTGTTTCGTAGGAAGGAGTCGGTGATGGCTGCGTCACGTTGCGCAAGCTGGCGGTGCCCGGACGTGTTAGCGTCGATGATGGGGATCAACATGGCGATCAAGACATTCCTGAAAGGGATCATCGGAATGTGAGTTTCAGCACGGGAAGTGGGCCTGCTGACCTTCGCTATGATGTATCGTCTGCTACTCACAAGGAAACAATCCCGCTGTTGATTTTCGTTAGAGAGGAGTACGCCTCGAAAGTGCTGACCGCCGCCAGAATGATCATCACGAGCGCTGAGACGGCCGGGAAGATGAAGGAGCTTATCGTGTTGAAGAGCAGAAGCCGGAGTCGCTCTTGAACGGCCTTTGACCGTGACGACCGACTTGGCGTCATCAAGTTGGTCAAGCGCCAAGCACAGATTCTAAAGAAGAGTAGGAGATGGCCGTGTTAGCACTTGGATCTGCTCAAGTTCTTGGAAGCGTTGCCATCAGAAGCTGCTGGAGCTGTACGTACGCGGAGCAGAGAGAAGTGTCCACGAGCATGCCCCCGTATTCGACCCACGTGAGCGAGGAGATGGGCCACACTTTGGTGCCTAAGTCGGCGGGCGACATGGAATCACGCATGTGAGTGTGTATATGGACGCCGAGTCTGTGATGGGTTAGAAGAAAAGGGCAGGCCACGTAGGACATATCTTTTTGGTCAGTCTCGGGTCCGGGCAACAAACTTTCGCTCCTGGGAAGTGGTGTAGGACTGCTCACAGGATCAGGGCGACGCCTCGGACGATCTTGATGGAGAGGACCAGGACGCCGAAAGCGATGTACTTCGGCTTTCTGCGATCCCGTACAGGCACGAGCGCGACGGCGCGGAGGGAAATGACCCAGTCGGCGACCCAGGGCAAACACAACGTGATGAACGCGTCGCCTGATGGGATCGGGGGCAAACCAGGCAGGAAGAAAGGAGAGAAAGAGTTCAGCTGAGGATGCTTGGGGATTGCATGGGAGGAAAGTTGGTGAAAGTTGGTCGCTCACAGAATCCGATACTGAGGGGCACCTTCTTGGTTGGGTTCACCAGCGTGTGTGTGAGCTGCGAGCTGTTCGTAAATGCCGTTACGAAAAAGAGACCGGCGACGAGGGTGACGAGCGCAAAGGTCCATGTCCTGCGGTGATGGGCTTGAGACATGTAAAGCAGACAGACGTATAGCGTGACGACGGCGCTGCTGAAGGCGATCTGAATGCATAGGTTGCGCACGACGAACGGGATGACCGCCTGCTCGATGAAGTAGAGCCGTGCGAACTCCGAATCCGTGCCCAGGGCCGAGGAAGCATCGGCTCCCGGAAACAAGGCAGTGATGTTGTAAGCCATCCCGATGGGCGCGAGAGTGAAGGATCCGGTCCTTCAATCACCTCCCTCGTGAGGCGTGAGTGGTTGCAGAATCCAGGCCGAGCAGAGCCAAAAAGGTAGAGATGGAGAGGAAGGGTGCTCCGTGCGATGCCTGCTTTGGCTGTCCACTTTCGAGATCTGTACAGGGCAGGGGCAAAGAACAAAGAGCGATGAGCGACCTCACAGGGGGCTGTGAGGGGAGGAAAAGCGCGAGACAGGGAGATGGAGGTGTCAACTATGTAGTCGACATGCCAACGCTGCTCGCGAGCAGATGCTCGTCACTGGGAAGAACTATGGAGTAGTGGACCTTGCTGCCCTGCATGGAAGGCGTGCGCACTGCAATCTAGATTCATTGGCTGTCAGATGTCAGGCGGTTAAAAGCGAGGTAAACTGGTAAAGGACGCTGGCGGCGCTGCATATGAGCAGCAGGCGGGAGCAGACGGCGAGTTGGCGAGCAAGCAGGCTGGGGGAATGCAGGCTGGGCCCTGCTGGGACGCTGGGAAAGTGCAACTTGCTCGTCCAACCGAAGTGGGCTATAGGCCACGGAAGTCTGGGTGGATGAGTTCTGGCCACTTCTTGCTGTCACGACTTGCCAGCGCTGACGCTGAATGCACGCGCATGCAGTAGTGAAGCATGAGTGTGGCGTCCTACCTTGGGTGCTAGAAGAGAGAAAAGCGAGTCGTCCTGTTGACCTTACTTCTCGTCTAGTTGGGGGCCGCCTAAGGACACTACACCTTTGGCTACGAACACTACGAAGTACTACGGGCACTACTGATGAAATATGAATTGAGATTTGAAATTGGGAGAAGGGATTGATGGACATGATGAACTCTGCATTTACAGTTGAGGACATTGATTCAGCTTGTGAGAAAGGAGACGGCAGCGGCCACAGGGAAGAGGACACTTGTTGGAGTTGTGTCCGAGTTGATGGCAATTTTTGCAGCGTCTCTTTGCCTTCACATGCTGGGCCTGTGCTGCTTCGTTTCCTGTCATGATGCGACCATTTTGAGTGACCGCTACGCCTGCAAGTTCCTTGCGCGGGCGAAGCGGATCAAGGACACGCGGCTTGCGTGTGGCGGCCAGACCTTCTTCTGTGCGCCACTGTGGATGAATGGAAGAAAGGGGAACAGGAAGGCAGAGCTCGTGAAGTAGTCGGAGCGTATGATGGCAAGGAATGCCTGAGTGAACAGGCAGCGTGCATGTGCAAGGCGCAACGGGGGTGGCTGGTGTGCCGAGTGTTTTGTCCTTCTGGATTTTTCGACGCGCAATTTCATCCTGAGTTTTGAGGATGTTGAGAGCGAATCGAGAAACAGTCTTGGAGACTTCGATGAAGAATGGATCGCCACATATAGCCACGGGCACTTTGATTTGATCGTTGGCAAGGTCGCTCGAAATTGCATTGTTCTGGGTGGCAAAATGATTTTTGAGCGCCTGAGTCACTGTGAACAAATTCCCGTGTCGCGATTGGAGGAATTTTTTTTGAGGGTGGCATGAGCTCCTTCGGTCCTGGATGTGACGCGGGTTCCCATGTGTGGATGGCGATTGATGTACGCGGAGACCCATAGATGCTCCGCTGACAGCTTGTGCTCGACGTACTCCACGAGCTCAGAATGAGCGTCTTGCCATTCATGTCGCAGCGCCTCGATGTGCTCCTCAAGTTCGTCCAGTGTGCGCGCATCTCTGAGCTCGTCGAAATCGGAGAGAAATTGCTCGTATTCTGCTTGTTCTGGCAGACGGGGACGCGCGAATTTCTCCACGTTCTGCCTGACGTGCCATTGGCAAACAATTTGTGCTGATTCGGGCAAAGTGTTCAGAACCGCAGCAGAAACCGCGGCGTCGTGATCCGTGACCATAACGTCGGGGGAGAACTGTGGGGCAATCTCCTTGAGCGAGTTGAGGGCCCACATGTACGTCAAAGTCGTCTCATTGGGGAGGAAGGCAAGCGCGGCAGTGAACGAGCGGTTGGAGCTGGTAAGACCCACGAAATGAAGCAATGGAAGCCGATGCGCATTTGTGTTGTAGGTCGCATCCATAGTCATCAGCGTTCCGAAGCGCTTCAGCAGCTGCAAGCTGCGTGGATGGGCAAACAGAAGGCCTTCGAGCCGATGAAGTCCGTCGCCGAGATCTGCTGTGAGCTTCCGGTGCGGCCATGATTGCTCTTCCAGCCATTCAAGCAGCGCTTCCGCGGGTGGTCGGCCTTGGAGGATCTCTCGACGATGTGATTGTGTGAGGTTGTTGATATCCTTGGACGTGACGACGAGGGGAGGGTCGCGATCGGCGAGGAGGGGAAGGATTTGACGCGTTGGAGTATTGTGCCGAACGAGCTCCAGTACTTGCTCCCGCGATGGCACATCAAAACGGCGGAGGATTGGATGCGCCAGAGTATCCGTCGATGCTTCGTGACCGCAGTGTGTGCCGTTACGGCATGCAATGATCCATGTGTCGTTCCTGCTGGTGATGCTTGCCTCAAATGTACATCCCGCTTTGCGTGAGGAAGTTTTTCGCTGCCTGTCTTCGTCCTCGGTCTTGCGTGTATTCCGATATGAGCCGCCAAGGTCACAAATGAAGTAAAGATATCGACCTTGCTTCACGGATCGTTTGAGCACGACCGCGTAGCCGTTTGCGCGTGCCCAGCTTTGCAGGTACTTCTGCGCTGCTTGGCTTATCTCGAAAGCTTCCTCGGGAGGAGGGAGCATAGCGCGCGCGGGTTCGGTCATGTCTGCTGGGTTCTGATGCCGAGGGGGGGACGAGAATGCTGCTCTTCTTTCTCTGAATTCTTTCTTTGTGGACGCGTTCAGATCTCACGCGCTCGACCTCGACGCGTTGCGCCTTACTTAGTAGTGCCCCTAGTACTTCGTAGTGTCCCTAGCACTGTGTAGTGTCCCTAGCGGAAAGAGTAGTGTCCTTAGGCGGCCCCGTCTAGTTGTCCGTGAGAAAAGACTCGGTGGGCACGCAAGAAACCTCAGCGTCTTAACAGCGTCTGGCTGCCCATAATAGCGTCTATACAGCGTCACCACTTTTCCTGAGGGGCACGGACGCTGTGACTGCAATTCGGATTTTGATCGCCGCGCTCACTCGTGGAGATGGGCAGCCAAACCAAACGGCAGGTTGCGAGAAGAGCGAACGCGGGCAAGAACTCCAGATGGCAGAGGGAGCCCGAGGATTCCCCAATGATACGTAGCCAAGTTGCAAGAAGGCTGTCGCAACTCGCAGCACTCACGCGCGGACTGTAGGCAGAGTCCGGAAAAAAAACTTCCGGGAGGCGGCGTGGCAGGAAAAGGACACCTCAGTCGGAAGTCGGAACGGACATCAGCTTATGTTCCCCCCCGAGGTCCCGCAGCAGGCAGGCGGCGTACTGCATTATTGTTCGCTTCAGACTCAGCCATCCAGCATCCAGGCGACCAGGCGGCCACCGCTGCAAGCTTTGGCGAATGCGAAGTTGACGCGTTGACGCTTCACGCTTCACGGCAGAAAACTGCTCCCGAAAGGCCAGCGCCGTTGTCGGGACCGTACAGTCTGGGTTAACTCTCAGCGTCTCAGCCCGCAGCCTCGACGAGAATCTGTACTTGCGCGTCCATTCATCAAAAGGCGGAGGAGCATCGAGCGCATTCATACTTTACAACTTTGGCTTGACGAAGGTGGCAGCGAGGTTGCGACGCTGAATCTTGCCGGTGGCCCTGTCGAGGAGCAAAGGATTGGTGGATCAGCACAAGACTCGAGAATCCCAAAGACCCTTAAAAACAACTCACGTCTTCGGGATGCTGTCCGTGATGTAGATATTCTCCGGGATCTTGAACTTGCTGATCTTGCCGTCGAGCGCCTTCTTGATCTGCTTCGCATCCACCGTCGCACCCTTCTTGGCCACAATCACCGCGCCAACCTTCTCGCCGTACTTCTCATCCGGCACCGCAAAGCTCACGGCCTCGCCAACACCTTCGATGGCCAGCAAGGCCGCATCAATCTCGAGCGGACTGATCTTCTCTCCACCCCGGTTGATGAGCTCTTTGATCCGGCCTGTGAGGAAGACATAGCCATCTGTATCCTTCTTGCCTTGATCGCCTGTTCGGAAGAAGCCCCAGTTCTCCCGGGGGCCGTCGTTTGCTTGGGTTACGAAGCTCTCCTTGTTCGCCTTTTCGTTGTTGATGTAGCCCTTCGTGACGTTTGCACCCCGAATGCACACCTCACCCTCTTGCCCTTGAGCAACTTCCCGTCCTTGACCGTCGAGGATCTTCACCTCAACACCCTGTCCCAAGCCTACACTACCTGGCTTGCGCTGGGCGGGAGGCAGAGGATTTGAACACATTTGATGTGCAGCCTGAGATCAAGAGAGGTAGAGATCAGTAACCACAGCTCTCACGTCCGTGCTGCTCTGACTCATGAGACGCACCTCGGTCATGGCGTAAGCTTCGAGAACTGGAGCACCGAAAGCCTTCTCGATAGCGTGGAATGTTACCGGTGACAGTGCCGATGAGCATGACCGGATGAAGCGAATGTTGGGAATGGGAGAGGGGTGCTCTGTCGCCAACAGAATCTGGTGAATGGTGGGAACTGTGAACAGCAGCAGAAATGTCAGCGCACTGGCAGCTTGAATGTGTGTAGTTGGCAGATCGAGATCTCACCTGCTGTGTACCAGTTGCACTTCGCGTCGATGAATTCCTTCCAGAAAACGCTTGCGCTGAACTTGGGCGGGATCATGGCTGAGCCACCACTCAGCAGGGTGCCCAACAGACCGCACAGCAGGCCATGAACGTGGAACAGCGGCATGACAAGTGCTGTTCGGTCGCTTGGCACCAATTTGTACTGTGTCCGTCAAGAAACATATCAGATCATGAGCAAGCTATCTGACCGGTAAGAAGAGAGCGCAAAGCAAACGCAGGTACTCACGGTGTTCACAACGTTGCGCATCGTTGTAGTGAGGTTCAAGTGTGATAGCGGGACCGCCTTAGGCCGCCCCGTCGTTCCACTTGTGTGCAACACCAATGCCGTATCCTGAGATTGCGGCTTCCGCACCGAAGACCGGTCGGCCTTCTTCCCACCCTCAAAGACGAGCTCGAGTGCGCCACGTCCATTCGCTGCGGA
Organism: Tilletia caries; assembly: GCA_032718865.1. NCBI lineage: Eukaryota > Fungi > Basidiomycota > Exobasidiomycetes > Tilletiales > Tilletiaceae > Tilletia > Tilletia caries. Next base: position 1,301,146 of record JALUTQ010000037.1, on the reverse strand, counting down.
CGGGTTGAAGATCACTTCGGCAAGGGGAACCTTGCATTCTCGAGCCGCTTTGACGGTAGGCACCTCCTTAGACGCGGACAACGTGCCTGCAGGGACGAGGAGTAGAGCCGAATCTGTGTCCTTCAGGTAGAAGGAGACCTCTGGAGGCGAGTAGGCTGGGTTGAGCGGGGCGGATACCAGTCTGTAGAATTGAGCAATCGAAGATTGAGCCAGTGGAGCCAAGACGGGGGAATACCTCGAACACACTTCACACAACACACCTCTGAGCGCCGACAGCAAGGAAGCTGACCACAAACTCGATGCCGTTCACCAGGCTGCTCGAGACGACCTTGCCCGGCTCGAGACCGAGGCTGGCCAGTTGGGCCTGGAAGTCGAGGACGATCTCGTGGAGGGTTTGGTATGAGAGCGTGGCCTGCACAGGAGCGGAGGCGGGAAGGATCACGGCCGGCGCAGAAGGCGTGAAGCCCTCGCGCGGCTCAAAGACTGCCATAAGCGTCGCCATCTTTCGTTTCCTGTTCGAAGTCCTCTTGCTTGAACGCACGAACTTCGAACGCTCCCCACGTCAAGATAAGCGGTCTGCAATGTCTGGCTTATAACTTGCGCAGACCAAAATTCTCCAATCCCATCGGATATGGGGCATGTTCGTATAGGGGTTAGTACGTAACCTTCACACGGTTAAAACGCCGGTTCGAGTCCGGCACAAGCCATTCTTTTTGAATCCCAATTTTTTTTCCTGTTTGAGTTTCAATAGGAGTGTGCAATCATTACTGTCTTCTTTTCAAACCAGACACAGGGGACTTTGCTTTTACAAGTACACGGGAGAGATCTTTGTGATTGCAGTGGAAAGAGGACGATCAAGGAGCTGGCGCCGGAGACATCTCCCGCTGTTGAGGACGCGGCGAAGGGGACCGCGAGCGCAGTTCGGAGCTTGCCTGACGGCGACGACGCGGTGGCGGCGAGCGAGAGCCGTCGGAAGAGTCGAAGCTGCCACGTCGTCGACGAGATGGGGGCGAGGCAGGTGAGGGCGATCTCTCCGCCTTCTCTTTTCCGCTTCTCCTCTGCGAGGTGGAAGGGCCTGGACTGGAAGATCGCTCCACTTGCCGACCACCCTGTTCGCGACGGGATGGTGGTGGCGATTGCGAGCGCCGATCCTGGCCTTGCCGCCTGCGAGCCCGGAGTTCGTCATCAAACTGCCGCCTGTCCTCTTCCTGTGCCCGCTTCCGACGCTCGTAGTCGGCATTGCGACGAGCTCGTTCCTCATCGCGCCGCTTCCACTCCGCCTGCTTTTCCTGTTTGGCTTCCGCCCGCAACCGTTTCCTGTATTCGGGGTCGAAGCTTGAGCCCTCCTGATAGTCTGCCCTGACGCCCAGAGCCGACTTCCACTTCTCCTCCTCCACCGCTTTGGCCTCCTTCAGCGCATGTACGTCTGATGGTCGGAGTTTCTTCATATCAGCGTGGCTTGCTTGGCCGAACGACGAGCCTGGGTTACCCAATGAGTCGATGAGAGTCTCCCGGAGCTGAGAAACCTTGGCCTCGACTTCGTCGTCGGGCAGACCCTGTTCCTCAAGCTCGTCTTGCAGCTCCATGCAGCGAATCTCGACTTTGCGCTTGCGGTCGTGGTCGAGGATGCCCTTGTCTGCTGGCTTCCGACGGTCCGGATCGCCGCGATCTTCGCGACAGTCCTCCCCTCCTGATTTTCCTCGCTCGTCTCTGTGCCGCAGCGCTGAAAGGTTGCGCACAACATATCCGCTCGTGCCGCTGAAAAAGGGAAGAACAAGGTCCGGGTTCAGCGTCGCTGTCTGACCAGCGCCACGTCTGAACGGCGGGCCACAACTCACCTGCCACGCGTTGTCTGCAGACCAACGCCGTTGTACATTGTTGCTGAGGATTCGTAGTTGGGAGCGATGTGGATGATGCTGGTGGTCGGGAAGATCTTCCAGTATGGAACGCCGTTTCGGCCACCTCATCAACAACCACGATCAACGACCAACGACCATCGACCATGAGCGCAAGCGAGAAGAAACAGCAGGGATCAGTCTCGATGACAAGCAGTGAGTATGAGCTCTTGCTCCTCCCTCTCCGCTGCACCTGCGACGCCCCAAGCTCGAGCATGGGACGCCGAAGTTCTCACCTTTTTGACTTGATTTCTGATCTTGATTCTTGACCACCACACCCACCAGTCACCACACCACACACCAATACACACACCCACCCACACACAAAGACACCTTTCTCTTCATCACGTCCCGCGCGTGCTCCTCTTCCGGCTCCGCTGACCCGTCTTCCTTCCGCGTCGCTGTCCAGCTGAGTGCTGCTGCTGTCTGACCACTTCTTCTCTCATCAGTTACCTCAGCCTTTCTCAATCCTCATTTTTGCAGCTTCTTGAAGACCAGATTCTCAGCAGAAACATCGTGCTACGCGCGCACGTCTCGTATTTGTGGCAGCTCCCAATGACGCCTGTTATAGGTAGCTCGACGGGGTTGCTGCTGACACTGCTCTACGTATGCTGACGCTTTCCTCCCTATCCCTTCTGATTATACTCCTCGCAGTCTGCCTGCCTTTCGCGCGGTCGCGCCAATCCTTGTCTTGCCGCCTGCCTGCCCGTCGCCCACTGGACCTGCGCACCGCCCGCTGCCCACCTCACTGGCTTCCTGCCCGCCCATCGCCGCCTGCCCATCGCTCCCTCGGGGACCGGTCGACTTTGCCTCCGTAGTTGTCTTATGTGCCATCCGGGAACTGAGATTCGTGTCAGTACCTTCACGACAATTGCAACGGCGGACGTTAGTGAGGATGCTGCAAAGTGAATTGAGTGAAGTGTATAAGTGTACAGCACAGAAGGAGGCGTTCATGGAAAGAGAGAAAGAGGTGATGAAGTGAGAAAAATGAGCGAACCACGTGGAGAGATAAGATAAGATACAGAGAACGGGAAAGGGAATGGAACAGGACTGGAGAGAGAACGGTGTTAATCAGAAGGCGGAGCTTCATAGACCACCGGCACGGCCGTGATGCTGAAGAGCAAAGAGGACGAGGGATAAGAATGTTCTGTTAGCTGTGCAACGCGTGCGTGGCGCGTCGTTCTTACGCGGCGAGCTCGGACATCGCTGCGTCGCGGTACGAGAGTGGGCGCCGGGACATGGCGCGGCGCGGTGCGAGAGGAGGGCGTGACAGCTGATGCGGAGAGCGGGCGGGGCACGCGCAGCGCGAATGTAGATGCAAGAGACTGGCGAAAGCGGAAGTTGTGCGTCAGCGCGCTGGTTCCCAAGCAGCATGATGAGAGATCCATCGATCACTCACTCAAGGAGCAGCGGGCTCACTGTGAAGCAGCAGCGAGTGGCAGCCAGGCAAGCAACGAGTGGAAGCAGGCAGCGAGTGGATGGCGGAAGCAGAGCCAGCGAGTAGATGGCGGAAGCGGGTGAAAGGCAGCGGCGACCGGCGGCAGCGGCAGCGAGTGATGGCAGATTGCGGGAGTGGATGAAGAAGGGATGGAGATGATCAGAAAGCGTCAGCAGAAGAAGAACCAAGGGTAACACGAGCAGCGGGATCATTCGAATACCTGCAGCAGGCGTTCCTTGTAGTGCGCGCTGTGAACAAGAGTCAGTACTATGTATCGTGTCTGTGTGGTGTGGTTGGTGTGGCGGTCAAGAATCAAGATCAGAACTCAAGGCAAAAAGGTGATCACTTCGAATTCATTCGGCGCTCCATAAGAAAGAGAGAGGGGGAGGTACTGGGAGAGAAGAAGGGCACTCACCTGTATGTATTTGTGGCTCAATGCTTGACTATGGCAGCGGTTCTGCTCATGGTCGATGGTCGTTGGTTGTTGATCGTGGTTGTTGATGAGGTGGCCGAAACGGCGTTCCATATTCCAGGAGATGATGAGAAGCGCGATCTCATCAAGGATGACCGTCACCTTGTAGGCAGTAACCAAGGCCAAAAGCTCAACCTCGTTCCGCTTTCGTCCCGTCTCGTCCATAGATGCTCGCCTGGTCAATAGTAGACCTCCTCCTGTCCAAGTCCGGTCCTCCCATCGCATTCTGCGCCGCGCCCGGCCTCGGAACAGACCACTACACTTAAGATGCCAGGTTCTCGCGAGCGGACGCTCAGCCATGCCGGCTCCGAGCTTGGGACAGTCCCACAGCACGTCGAGGTGCGGAAGGGCTTCCTTGCTCTGCCCGGAGGCACAAAGGTGAGCTTCCCTCTCGCGCGCCTGTGCATTTGCCTACGTTCTGCTGATGCTCTTGGTCAACTTTGTCCCCCTTTTCCAGGCCCTCCTAGCCTTCGTTGTGAGCATTTGCGCATACACAGTGCAGACGGAGCTCGCACAGGTTGTGCAGTCCACGCTGGGCTACAAGAAGCCGTTTCTGTCCTTGTGAGTTGAGAGGACCTCTGTCTGCGGGTGCGAATTGCGACAGTGGATCTGCGACCCAGAGCTGACCCCGGGGATCTCCTTCTTCTTTTTCTCCTTCTTCTTTTTCAGATGGCTGGGACACTCCCTCTTCTCAATTCTACTACCCTGCCACCTGCTCCTCCTCGTTCGGAGGGAGAAGTACCCTCTCGACCACTGGCTCAGCCTGATAGCCAAGAATCTGGACTGGCAGCTGAGTTCTCGGTCCAAGGCGGAGGCATACCATAGCTTGTCCGATGGCATCGAAGCGAACGAAGGGACGTCCAGACCATTTCCCAGACGTACTGGGCTGACGGGAAGGATTCAGGAGAGATTCGGCTTCGACGTGCTCAAATTAATACGAATCTGGTCGATTCTCACGCTCGGCATCACAATTCCGTCCTTAAGCTGGTGAGTGAGAGACGAGGGGCAGATCGGAAAGGTGAATGCTGTTTGATGTTCTGGTCTGACAAACGCTTCTCTCTCTTCGAATTAGGTATTCGGCAGTACCAATGTGAGCCCTCTGAATCATCAAACTGCTCTGAGCACAGCTAACACGTCTGGTCATCACAGGACAACCATGGCGGACATCACGGCGATATATAATACTTTCAGCGGTATGTGATTCCTTCTCTCCAATTACCCCAAGCTTCAGCCACCTGAAAGATATCTCTTCCCTCCTCCAGTTTTTGCACTTGTTTTCTCCGTAATCTTCCTAGGCGAGACATGGGAGCGTGTGAGTTACTCTCCAGTACCCATGATCTGCTCACAATTGTACCTGACCGACAGCCTACTTTACACAGCGCAAGGTGTTCTCTGTTGGCCTGGCGTCTGTAGGCGTCGCCATTGTAGCATATGGAGGAACCTCTCCGACCAAAGGACGAAATGAGTTCACAAATCCGTTCCTCGGCTCCATTCTGGCCTTGCTAGGTGAGCTCTCGCGCGTCCATGCTCGTTTCGAAGGTGGGACTGAACGGGAGCCTACCAATTCATAGGTGCCCTGACGATGGGTGCCTACGAAGTCATCTTTACACTCATCGCGACTCTTCCGGACGAAGATGCGCAAGCCAAATTATACACCCGACCGAGTTCCCGTCGAACGCACTCCCGCACCATCAGCGGTGCCTTCCTCCGATCACCCACATCCGCCCGCTATCCTTCCACCGGTGATGAGCCGTCTCCCTCAGCGAGACGAACCCAACCATCTGAAGCCCAGCTTCTCTTCGATGCCGACTCGGCCAGTCCGGCGGACTGGTCTGCTGAGGGAGAGTCGAAGGACCTCTTGCATTCTCACGAACGTACTGCGCTCGTCGTTGACGAGTCTTCGACGTCGACGCGGAACTCGTACGAGTCGATATCCGGTCGTGTTGGGTCGTCCGTAGGCCTTGCTGGTCCTGCTGGACAGGGCCAACTTATTGATTCAGAGACTCTCGAGGGCGGTGCGCCGACCAAAATAGGCTTCAACGACTCGCCGCCGCTACTTGGCCACCGCCCCTCACCTTTACGTCAGACGTTTTTCGCCGAGAATGGGTCGAGGACCGAGCTGGAGACATCTCCGTCCGGTTTCGATGCCGAATCGGAGACCGAGAGCGAGCTTCAGGATGGGGAGGAGGAAGAGATTCTAGCGGGTGCGACTCGGCTCCATCGGTCTCGGTTGAAAGCTGCATCTGTGCTCGGGACGGCCATTGACGATGACGACGCGCATGATCGACCCAGTGGCTTGCATGCTTCGGCTCTGCGCAGCGCCGCCGAGGCGTCTTCCCACTGGATCCCGCCTCCCCTGCCGTTCGGTCTGCACGCGAACATCATGACCAGCGGGATCGGCTACGTCACGCTTTCCGTCCTCTGGATTGGCGTGGTCATCGGCCATTGGACCGGTCTGGAGCCTTTCGAACTGCCGCCCAACATGAAAGTCGTCGCAGCTCTGGCAGGCGTAGGATTCCTCGGCGTCATCTTCAACGGCACGTTTACCCTCCTTCTCGCCCTTTGGGGCCCCGTCCTCGCCAGCGTCAGCATCATCGGCGCCACGGTCCTTGTGGAGATTGCCGACATTGTCGTCTTGGGCCATCCGTTGAGGTTGGCGAGTGTGGTGGGCTGTGCGCTGATTGTGGCTGGGTTTGTGGTACTGGTTGCAGGGACTGAGGAGGAGGTTGTGGAGGGAGAGATTGAGCCTCAGGCATGAGCTCACGAGCGACGGAGGGAGCTCTGCATCTCGCCTTTTGCGATGTGGCCTGCTAGGTCACGGGCTTCCTGGATCACATCCGGACGACCCGCCTGTATCATCCTTATTACTAACTGATTAATGGCATCAGCTTGTCCGATTCAACAGACCCTTCGTTCGTGATGAGAATGCGGGAATAGTTGCCTCAGAAAGAAGTAGGACTACAGCTGAGATTCGGGAGAAGATAGGAGATAGGCCAGGACAAGGGAGTGGTGAAGAGGCTGTCCTCCATACACCAGCGCACGTGAGATAAACCAAAGCGGGTGGAATACATGATACTGGCTTCGAAAGACACTGTTGTTCCTTGCGACGGGGTCCTGGGATACGAATGGAGAAGAAAGAATCCGGATATTCCATTGATTTCGTGTGCTTTTTTTTTTTTTTTTTTTCACTTGGCCTTGGTCTTCTCATACTGCTCGACGAGCTTGTCCACGATGCTCGGGTCGGCCAGCGACGATGTGTCCCCGAGCTGATCTGCCTCGCCCGAAGCAATCTTGCGGAGCTGTGGGAGGAAGAGAAGGGCAACATTGCCAGCATTTAGCCAGTGTAGCAACAGAAAACGCACCATCTCCCAGGCGAAAAGCAGCAGCTGCACTCACAATACGACGCATGATCTTGCCAGAGCGCGTCTTCGGCAAGTCCGGGCTCAAAATAATCTTCTTAGGCGAAGCGAAAGGTCCAATCGTCCTCCGAACCGTGACAATCAGCTCCTTCGTCAGGGCCTCCTCCGACTCCATCTCAAAGTTGGGCTTGAGTGTCACGTAAGCGACGACGGTCTGGCCCGTCACTTCGTCGGGGATTCCGATGGCCGCTGTCTCGGCGACGCCGGGGTGGGTGATTAGGGCGGATTCGATCTCGGCGGTGGAGAGCCGGTGGCCGGACACGTTGACGACGTCGTCGACGCGCTGTTCGAGTGGGTGAAGGAGAAGGAGGGTGGGAGCATATCGAGTCAGAGCGCTCCATCCTTTGGCTCAACGGGACATCCTAACGTAAGTCAGACATGCATGTACTCACGCCCTTGATCCAGATGTAGCCATCCTTGTCGCGCGCAGCACCGTCGCCAGTGAAGTAGTAACCTGAAGGAACAAACCACAGAAGTCGCGTCAGAACATCCTTTCCCCCCAAATAAATGCAGGACAGAGCCAAAGACTACTCACCCTTGTACGCATTCAGATAAACATCACGGAACCGCTCGTGGTCATTGTAGATCGTCCGCGCCATCGAGGGCCAAGGCCGCTTCATGCAAAGCACACCCTCAACATCGTTGCCCTCGAGCTCCTTCCCGGTCTGCGGGTCCAGAATCACGGGCTCGACTCCCCAGAATGGCAAGGTGGCCGAGCCGGGCTTCGTCTTCGTGGCTCCGGGCAGAGGAGTGATCAGGATTGATCCTGTCTCGGTTTGCCTGGTAAAAATCGAGAAAATTATTAGCATGTATGCGCATGTGAAGAACACGTCAAATTGGACGCGTCTTTCTTTTTATCGCTGCTCACCAGTAAGTGTCTACGACGGCACATTCGTTCTGACCTACGTGGTCGTTGTACCAGTGCCACGCCTCAGGGTTGATCGGCTCTCCGACGGAACCTATGACGCGAAGGGAGGACAAGTCGTGCTTCTTGACGTGCTGCTCACCGAGGCGGCGGAGCAATCGGATGGAAGTGGGTGCACTACAAGGGTCCCGAATTGGTATTGTCAGCGAAGAGAACAGGTAGACAGACGCGTGAGGAAGACGCGTTTCACGCGTTGTACGCACGTGTAGAATTGGGTAAGCTTGTGCTTTTCGACAATCTCCCAGTATCGGTTGGGCTCTGGGTAGACGGGCGTCGACTCGAACACGAGGGTGGTGACACCGTTCATGAGAGGGCCATAGACGATGTAAGAGTGGCCTGTGATCCATCCGACGTCGGCCATGCAGGCAAACTTGTCTGTACGGTGTCAAAACGACGCGTCGCGCGTAAGAAAGGTGAGTACATGCGCGCCAAGTCCAAGTTTTGAGCCCGCAACTCACCATCCTCGTGCACATCAAAGACGTGCTTGACCGTGAGTGCGGTGCCGAGCAGGTAGCCGGCGGTGGAGTGTACGACACCTTTTGGCTTGCCGGTCGAGCCAGAAGTGTAGAGGATGAAGAGCGGGTCCTCGGCCGAGACCATGGTAGGCGGGCAGTAAGATCGCTCCTTGGCGGTAGCCTCGTGCCACCAAATGTCGCGCTTCTCGTCAAAGTCGACCTTGGCTCCCGTGCGTTGTACGACGAGGACGTGTTCGATCCCCGGGCACTGCTTCACAGCTGCGTCGGCGATGCTTTTGGTTGCGATAGTCCGGCCGCCACGCTTGCCCTCGTCGGTGGTGATGAGGACGCGAGCCTCGCAGTCGTTGGCGCGGTCGCGGAGGGACTCGGCTGAGAAGCCGGCGAAGACGACGGAGTGCACGGCACCGATGCGGGCACATGCGAGGAGGGAGACGATGGCTTCGGGAATCATGGGGAGGTAAATGATGACGGCATCACCCTTCTTGACGCCGAGCTTCTTGAGCACGTTGGCAGCTTGGGACACCTGCTTCAGGAGCTCGCCGAAGGTGATCTCCTTGTGGTTGTTCTACAAAGGTAGGAATCAAACAAACGCGTCAAGTCACTCTACTCCAGACGAATGCGCTGGGAAAGCGTTTGCGACTCACAGGTTCGTCGGCCTCGTAGAGCAAAGCGACCTTGTTGGGGTTCTTGAAGGCCCAACGATCGACGCAGTTGTATGCAGCATTGAGCTGGCCCTCTGGGAACCAGGTGATATCTCCCTCTGTCAGAGAGCCGGAGGACACCGTCTTGAAGGGGACGTCCCAGCTGATGGTCTCTCGTGCGAGATCGCCCCAGAACTTGTCAGGGTCGGCGAGGGAGGCAGCGTAGTTCTTCTCGTATGTTTTCTCGTCGATGTGGGGCTGGGGACGCTTGTGGTTGCCCGCGCCTTGGCCCTGCAGACGGGCGGGAATGGGGAACGTCTGTACCTCGGGAACGTCGGCCATGATGTGGGTTTAGCTGTAGCTACTTCTCGACTGTCGATGAATGTGGGATGGTTATACTTTGTCAGGGGACGAGACTTTGGAAGAAGGGGGGCAGGGGGCTGGATGAATGCGGTTTTGCTTCTGACGGCCTTTATATACGCATTCGACGGCAGCAGTACCTCTTCATCTCCCTCACGGATTGCGACTTACAGAGACCGGACAGTGAGTGGGTCGTCGGACAGTGAGTGGGTCGGTCACCATAACTACCACACAACACAACAAAAGTAGCCGCAAACACATGGACTGTATCCCCTAGCCCACAGCGACCCCGCCATGCAAATTTGAGACGTACTTTCCTTGCTAACGGCTGAGCTATGGTGCTGCGAGCAGGTCGAGGTCGATCTGAGATTTCGAGATTCATTGAAAAAAAATTGTACAACGACTTTGAACACCAACCACACCAAATCCACCTGAATAAGCAGTGTCAGAACAGAGAAAGAGTTTGGAGTACTATCTAAGAAGAAAACGTAGCAGGTGTATTGAGGTGAATTGGTCCACTGGTTGAGGAGCTGGGTGGTCTGGAGTGCAGGGGTAGTTGGCGAGTTTTGGGGGGTCGATGTTCGATCCGCCATGAGCGCTTTTGGATGAGACAAACTTCACTCAGAAGAGCTTCGCGATCGATCGCCCGATACAATGGATTGAAAATTGACCCACACACTGTCCAAAAATTTCTGAACTGTACATTTCTTCAGCACCACCGTTCTCAACGACCCGGCTATCAATGACCCTCAATCAAGCGGGAGGTGCTTGCTATCTATGATAGCTACAATTCATTTCTTTGGAAGGCAGGGTGTTTATGTATTGTGTGTCGAGCTCGGAGGTGTGCAACGGCAAAAATGTGCGAATTTCGACCCACTCACTGTCCGGTCTCTGTATGTTCCCCAGACCTTCCCCACCCCGCGCTGGGAAATTGCGTCTTGTTCTGGCTTGAGTCCCCGTCCCCGGTCCCACCCAGCGAGAACACCCTGAACACACCCAGTGGACAGCGACCGCACAGACAGTCGGCAGCGTCCACAGCGAGACAATTCCGAGACGGGTTAAGGAGGGTCAGATGATGATGACGATGGCGGCCGCACTATGGCAGGAGGACCAGCGAGTGTTGGGGCCAAGACCTCGTCAAAGACAGCAGCGTCCACACTCCACACACCTTCCCCTTCGTTCCGTCCAGCTGCCTTGGCCCTCCAAATGAATGCGAGCGAGCGAAAGCTGTCCCATGTCCCACCTGTCCGAGCGCAAGACGTCACTGAGGTTGGGAATTGCGGAGAGAGGTGCTCCACGTGACTGCACTTGAGACCCCACGCCCCACGCACGACCCCGGGTCTTCGGTCTCATGCTTGTCTCGCTGAGCCCGCCTGCGGGCCAGGGACGTCCGCAGGACGGTCTCGTGACAAATGTCGGGGGTCTGAGTGAGAACGGCAACCGAAAACCACCATGGATTCTATGCAATCGAAGGAAGTCATCGATAGGCAACGCAATTGACGCCAAATTCCGCAGGCATGCTCCGCTGTATTCCTGTCAGTAGTGGTGAAAAAATGGTGGTGTTTGGGCTACTCCTCTTTGCTCCATGGTGGTGTCAAGTTCTTCGAGAGCGAGCTTATGCATTAAGTAAAAACTGCATTGCAAAACTACTAAACAGTGGTCCTCATTCCCAGTCAATGGCTGCATTCTAAAGGCTCAAACTTCGCATGATGGGAGAAGTGCACAGGTTGAGGCGCTCTGCGGATTTTGAGACTGCCATCTTCATTTCTTGCAGCGCGAGGAGCTTTCGAAGAAGGGCCAAATCGACATCGGCGGTGGCCGTTCCCACTCGCAGCGACCACATTTGTCACGAGACCCCGCCCCAAGGGTCGGGTGTCTCAGCGAGACAAGTCTCATGCCCGTCACCTTTGTTTCAGAGCTGGGAGATCCACTTTCACCCTTTTTGAGGACCTCACGCCTCACGAACTTCTAAACGTCAACCCAGTTCGACACCATCACAGCTCGCGGTCGTCCCTGTCTTTCCCCCCTCTCTTCGCCCCCCTCCCTCGAATCCAGTGCGGCTTTCCTTCGCCTCCCCGTCTTCATCTTCTGCCGGCCCCTAATTGCATCTCCGCTCGGACCCGATTGAACTTCCACCCAAACAACGAACCGAAGCCCGCTTCCCCTTTCCCTCACAGCAGGTCCTCCAAGTCGAATCTCTCTTTCCCACAGCATCCTCGATATCAACACACAGTCATGGCAGGCGCACTAGCACCCCGCGAGTACAAGCTCGTCGTTGTCGGAGGAGGTGGTGTCGGTAAATCGGCACTCACCATCCAGTTCATCCAGTCCCACTTCGTCGACGAGTACGACCCTACTATCGAAGGTGCGTGACCCTTCTACCAGGAGCAGGAGGATGGCAGAGGCAATGCTTACCTTTTCTGATACACACAGATTCATATCGCAAGCAGTGCGTTATCGACGACGAAGTTGCTCTGCTCGACGTCCTCGACACGGCCGGCCAAGAAGAGTACAGGTGCGCCGAGCCCTCCCAGCCTCTGTGTCTGTCCCAGCTCTTCTCACCAATCTCGTTCTCCTTCCCTCGTCTCACAGTGCTATGCGAGAGCAGTACATGCGCGCCGGCGAAGGCTTCCTGCTCGTCTACAGCATCACATCCCGCAACAGCTTTGACGAAATCAGCACGTTCTACCAGCAAATCCTCCGCGTCAAGGACCAGGACTTCTTCCCCGTCACTGTTGTCGCGAACAAGTGTGATCTCGAGTACGAGCGGCAAGTTACCAACCACGGTGAGTTTCGTCTACATACCTCTGGGATGCCCGCATATGAGGCTCCCTCCTTTATCCCTGAGCACAGACCCCTTTCCGTTGCTGACGGAACTTTCGATTTCCATCACCAAACCCCGCGGCTTCAAAAAGAGGGTCGAGAGCTCGCGAAGCAATTTGGCTGCCGTTTCATCGAGACCTCAGCCAAGCAACGCATCAACGTCGACGACGCCTTCAACTCCCTCGTCCGCGAGATCCGACGCTACAATAAGCAGCAATCGGTCGGCCGTCCCGGAGCTGCCGGTGGGCCGGGCGGAGTGGGTGGGATGGAGAGGTTCGGAACTGCAGATGGCCCACATGGGAAGCGCAAGGGCGGATGCTGCACATGCTGCGTCGTGATGTGAGATCTGGATGGACTTCCAGGGGGAAGAAGAAGGGAAACAAGCCCTTACGTTCGGCCCAATGTTCGGCCTGAGCAAATGAACGGTGTCATCGCAACATGTCATCTACGACTTTCATCTTTCACGCATCCCACACGCCTCCAAGCATCTTTGCTTCAGCAGCCAGCTCGGTCCTCAACGCCTCAACATCCTACATCCGGTCCTGCTTTTCTTTTCTTTCATTCAATCCTACCTCCCTCCTCCGCGGGTTCCTCTGCTTTCGTTCAATCTTTCGCACTCCTTTTTTTCCTTCTTCTGCCACTCCCTCTCCACTCCAATATATGTATACCCCCCACTCACTACTTCTTCCCACTTCACTCCCCCTCCTCGACTTCTCCTTTTTCTTCTCAGCTCCCTCCCTCATGTTGCAATGATCTCCTTCTTCCCCTTCCTGTTGTGCCCATGTCTCACGCCGCTCCTCCTCGCCTCCTCCCTGGACCACCATCTACTTGCCTCAACTCCCTATTGCTAGACCGAATAAAGACACTCCCTTGTTCTCCCCAAGCTTGCCTGCGCAGTCAGTGGTTTGATAATAATGTCCAGCCGTTGTGCTGAGTTCGAGCGATGAGGACCCCCCCTGCCCCGACAACGTGACAGATGAGGGAGAACGTTCGACCCACTGGACTGAGCAACAGCTAACCAAGGCTGTGCCGGAGCTTCCCATCACTTCTCAGTTCTTCCCAGCCGGTACGCACGCTGGCAAAGTGGCAAGCGCCAACACCCTCCGATCCCAGCGCTCAGCGCTCAGCATGCTGCCTTGTGTCGCGCGATTCCACTCGATTCCGTTGGATGGATCGGCGTGCAATAAGACGGCCACCCGAGGTGCGAGGTGAGGCGATAAGATAACGGCTATGCTCGGCCGAGGTGCACGAACCACATTCACCCATCCTCGAGCTCGAACAGCGCGACGACGCGGACGAGACCCAGCAACCTTCCTCAGCTCCAGCTCCAGCCCCAGCCCTCCCCCCGCCCCCTTACTACCCGCGCGCTCTACCAACCATGGCATCAACCGCCCTCCTCACCCCCGCCACCGAACGCACCTCCTCCTACGCGCCCCCCTCCAACCCGTCCCTGCACGTGCTCGACCACCCGCTGTACCAGCACCAGCTCGCCCACCTCCGTCTGGCCGAGACCGACGCGCGCGCGTTCCGGCAGCGCACGAGGGCTGCGGCCACGGTGTTGTGTGTGGAGGCGACACGGGATTTGGAGGTGCAGGCTGTGCAGGGGCAGGGGCCGTTGGCTACTTTTGAGGGGGATACGGTTAAGGTGAGAGGGACCCGAGTCTGGATACTTTGAATTCGTCCTTTATATCTGGTGACTGATCTCCCTTCTGCCTCTTTGCCTTTCATAGGAGCGCATCGGTGTCGTCCCAATCTTGCGTGCCGGACTCGGTCTTGTCGATGGTACGTCCCTTTCCCGGACTTGGACCTTGATCTTCTCCCTCCCTGCTAATATAGTTAACCTCCTTCCACGGCACAGCATGTCTCGATCTGCTACCAGATGACACCTCCGTCCTTCACATAGGCCTCTTCCGCGAGAAGAAGTCCCTCCAGCCCGTCGAGTACTACTCCAAGCTGCCCGCCCAACCCACGGTGGACCGAGTCCTGATCGTCGACCCGCTCGTCGCAACAGGCGGAACCGCAATTGTGAGTAGTTTGGCTGGTGTCACGTAAAAAGCGACCATAAAACTAACGAGAGGGCTGATCACAAACGGGACTTTCAAAAAAAAATTGCCAGGCTTGCGTGCATATGATCCGAGATTGGGGCATCCCCGCGAACAAGATCAAGTTCCTCTGTCTCCTCGGCTCAGAGCAGGGCATTCAGGCTCTCCTGGACGCCTGTCCCGGCGTTGAGATCTGGTGCGGACACATCGATAAGACTCTCGATGGACAAGGCTTGATGATTCCCGGTCTGGGGGATGCTGTGAGTCCTACTTTTGAGCCCCGTATGCTTTACCGCATATATCGCATAACACAAGGTCCGCTTACCCTTTTGTTTCTCTTTCGCAGGGAGACCGCCTGTTTGCAACTCTGGCCAACCATTGAAGCAGATGCACCTCTCATGGACTTCATTCAGCACGCTCTTGATGTCTTTTTCCTCTCGCAATTTTCTCCCATGTAACAGGCCGTTCCCGGTGTATCAGTATCGCTCAGTACACTCTCTCCCCAAGTCAACCGTCTGTCAAGGTGACGTGTCAAAACAACAAGGAGCTCAGCAAGTGTCCATTTGACAAGAAGAAAGTGTGCAAGAGTACAAAGAGATCACAAAGGAGGCGGAAAAGGTATATGGAAGACAGCAGGGACCACTCTTCAGACGAGGGTCCAGGGAAGAGAATAAGTTGGGTAGCGTCCGTGAGAAGTGGAACCACGCGTCTATGATTGTCCTTGAGGCTAGCGACGGAGCGGTGCTTGATTTTCTCAGTCGAGGAAAGCACGACGCAAACCTGCCTCCGATTCAAGACTGCGCGGAGAAATGCGACATTGTGGCATACAGTCAGCCCAGTTCGGGGACAGAGAAAAAGGATGCGTTCGAAAACTCACATGCCTCCGGCATCGTGTTCAACACCGGGCGCCCATTCGACGGTGTGTCGAGCTGGCCATGCTCCTCCTCGTTCGGGGGATGACGCCCAAGCTATGTAGTTCTTGAGTCGGTCCATGCGATTCTTGCCTGCGGGAAAGGCACAATACCCAAATCAGCTTCCGCGCACCCTGACGCTCATTGAGTGGAAAGTCGAAAACGCACCTTGAACAAAGGCTTGAGGACGCTCATCGCCAACCCCACGATCATCTTCGCCATTCACGTAATGCACCCTCCGTTCCTTGGAGAACCGCGCCCAGAGAGCCTTACCACCCGCCCGAGCAGTGGTCAGATGCTCATAGTATTCGCCCAACTTGTCGTGTATGCCCTCCAAACCGTACTTGTACCGGTTGTAGCCTTCGATGAGCTTGGGCGGGGAGGCGTCGTGCTTGTGCCGGGGTCGATCGCCGTCGGTGTAGAGCAGGGTGGAGGGGTTTGCGATGAGGAAGGACAGTTTGACGGGGGAGGAGAGTGGGAGGTCGGATAGTATGGAGTAGCGGTGGACTAGCTGGCCACCGAGACTGTGCCCCGCTATCGAGGGGACAGTTAAAGGACCGGATCAGTGAACGGTAAAACCGGCTTCGCAAGTACGAGTTTGTCGCAACTTACAGATCACAATCGACTCAATGTTGGGGAAGTGGCTTCGATCTGAGTAGTAAAGCAGCATAGCGTCGAGAGCTTCGAAGCTTGATACAGTCTTGTGCTTGTGAGGATACTGATTCGATTCGCCGTCTCCCCACTGGCCATGTATTCGAGAGAATCAAGCACGTCAGACTGAGCCCATGCTGTTTGCAGCGGAATACGTTCGCGACGTGCATACTCACGCCGTTCCCTTTCCAGACAAGCAGCGGCCCTGTGGAGCCCTTCCCTGACCATCTATACCGCTCCTTGTCATTTCCGTTGAACTGTGGATCAAAGTGAAGAGTGTGAGTTCGGACTTGACCGTTCGCCAGCGCACCACACACTCACAAACATAGGCGCGACAACAAGGACGTCCTTCACGCTGAAGTGACGCGACTTCTCTGCCGCCTTCGCCCGAGCCCGTGACGCTTGCTTCCAGTTGACCCATGCTTCTCGACCTGTAGACCCAGAAGGAAACGACCATTTCGTTGAACGAACAATTGTCGCCAAATTTGGAAAATAGGAGAACCCCCTTCTCTTTTGATCAGGAATTCTGCAACAAGGGGGACGGAGAGATATTCACTTTGGATCTTACCCATGCCGTGTATTTGGATGAGGACGCGCTTGACAGAGGACCTTCCGAGGGCGGCATCTTCATAGAAAGCCAGCTCGACTGGTTCGGACGATCTTGATTGGGTTACCGAGTGGAAAGCGAGGACGGCTGCTCGAGCACCGATTACTGCGAACAAAGAACCAACTGCTTCAGCGTGCTCATGGTCGCAAGAAGCATGGACAGAGCGAGATATACGTACCTGAGGGCAAGTCCAAATGCGAGGCTGATTTGACGGACATGGTCTTGGGAGCGACCACTTCGACTTCCCCCGTCACGTTGAGCTCGCCTTCAAAGCGGTCCTTGGCCTCCTCGCCCATTATGGAGAAATCAGGGTTCTGGACGACGAGACGGAGCTGGAGGAAGAGGATCGTGAAGACGGTAAAGATGAAGAAGAAGGCGGCGTATCGAATTTGTGAGGACATCGTCGTGGCCGTTGTTCGTTCACCGTTCCAGCTTGTGGGGGGGCGAAGACAAAGGGGACAGAACAAAGGGATGAGGCGAGGCGGCGAGGGGCGTCAAGGGAAAGAGGCCGGGATCCAAGGTAGCCCGCTTTTACATACCACTTCTCCTCTCGGAATCAATGCCCCTGGGCGCGCTTGCTTCAAGCTGAACGCCCAAGCCGATGCTGGCCCGCGCCATGACGATGCCCCCTCCGCCTCGCAAGCGTTCAAACAAATCTTTCGGGGACGGATCGCGTCGCGTCGCTGTCTGCTTGTGAGCGCGCCGACGAGCGGAGAGCAAACATCTTTCGAATGGACAACCACCATCGACTCGCGCCGTCTCCCCCACCACACGCCAGCATCAATACAGAAACCCGGCTTCGCTCACTCCAAGTCGCCTCTGATAGCTTTCACAGAAGGCTTATCAATCAACCCGTCTGCACTCCATGTCCGAACCATCAGACCAATCGCGGCCCAGCCGGAACGGCATATGGCTTGACTGTAGAAAGTTCTGCATTCTCCTCATCGACAGTGCCGACTCTGCCATGCGCTTATATGGCATAAGGAAGGACGGGAACTCGGCTGAGGCATGTAAGTGAAAATCAGTTACAAGATTCCGCAAGTTGCGCTGATCCCATTGGGTGCGATCATCTTCGTAGGGGTCGAGGCCAAGGAAGGAGAGCAATTCTCTATCAAGGCTCGCAGAAAAGCCAAAATTCGTGCCGGCGAATTCTCTGTACATCTATCCTTCGGGGGACAATTTGTCGCTGGACGCATCTGCGGCCCTGACGACTGGCCATGCAATATAGGGGAGCGATACATCAGCACGACCGAAGCCCAGCCGTTGGTGAGCATTTCCTTTTCGATAGCTGTTCGGGAATGACTGGAACGTTGCTAATGATCCTCTGTCTCTAAACATCAGATGTTTTCCAAACCGAAAGTCACAGGTGAGTGTCGGCCACTCTTCCTTTCGAGCCTTTCGTAGTTGGTACTGACGAAGAGCTGTGTCAGATGACGAGGTGAACTGCATTCGCAAGCCGGAGGAAGTCGCTCGCTTGGGAGAAATCCGTATCGAGGTGCGGAAAGTGGAGAGCACGCAAAGCTGCGAGGAGCGTCTGTATTCGACCGAAGACATCGGTCCTCAGAAGGCCATCTACGAGAGGGCCAAGAAGGTGGGCGCTGTACAGCTTGGGTGAGCACATAACGTCTTGGCCAGGAGTGAGACGTAAACACAGTACTGACCCACGACTTGGACAACACCTCAAGCGTTGGTCCCACGATATCCAAGCCAAGCCAACCTCCGGTGTTGCCCATCTATGATGAGACGTTCGAAAAGGTCACTTTCACAATCCATTGCACCACTCACGTCGGACTACAGCTTCTCGGTCACATACCAATCCCAACACAAATCGAGGCGCCGCCGATCTCCCCCAAGAAGCGGTCCAGGGAGCAAGATGATATTGAGGTCGAACAAAAACGACTCAGAGTGAGTACCACTTTCATTCTGCTTTTCGCGCCTTCTCTCCCTTGGACTGAGCTCGATTTGGAATGTCAACCTGCAGGACGAGCTGGACAGACTTGATAAGCGGAGACGGATACTGGACGAGGCGGACAGCTCGAGTAGTGCGGTCGCGCAGGCTGGCAAATCGTCGATCAGCGTGAAGAGAGAGCGGACGGTGTTTGACTTCAGCCGGGGTGGCACGGCAGATGCACCCTTCGCTATCGACGACGAATGACTGGTTCTCCGATGTCGCCTCTTCACCGCAAGAGGCGTCAGATTGCAAGAGACGCCACAACACGGTCGGAATCAACATGACACATTCTGCTCCTGCTTGCAGATTGCTATGGTCTCTCCAGGTCCCCCTTCTTGCGCCGAGCCTTTTCATTTGCAGAACATACATCTCCATCTTGGATCTACTGAATGTCATGTTCCCTTCTGCTAACGCTGAGCGGCAAGCTTTTACATCTCACACCCTCACCTCGAGCTACTTCTTCGCAAGCCCTACGTACAGGACCCAATACCCGCTTTCTTATTTCTGAGTCTGAGCCCCGGCACAAACGCGATTCGCATATAGCACGTCGCGTCACGCTCGAGTCAATAAATCGCGTCGAAAAAAATCGCGTCGCATCGCGTACCGAGAACCACCGCGCCTCGAGGAGACCAACACTTTTTTCCTACTACCACCATCCTCCTCACTCTAACACTTTCTCACCCTCCACTCTGCCAGTCTCCATTCGCACTACAACAACTCTCGCCTCCTTAAGTTCACAGACTCAAGCCACAGATATCATGATCCCAGCCACAGGAATGGCAGGACTAATGTTCAACCCACCATCATCATCTTCACCGGCACCAAGCGGCGAGACGGCTGATACAGTCACGGACGCGCTCTTCCCTCTCAAGAACATTTACCATCAAGGCTTCATCGCTCGGTTGCTTGACCGTACCGGCAATTCACTGCCCATGCGCTTCTGCGCCTATGACCATATGGGGCGCATTCATGCGTGTGAGTACCAACAATTCCGATCTGAAGCATCTTACGCCAAGCTGACTTTGTGGCATCTGCGGATACTATTGCAGACATCGAGGCCAAAGAAGGAGAAGAATTCTCAGTCCAGATTATTGACTCTCTGAACGCACGCTGCACTTACAGTGCAGCTCTGTTCCTCGGGCTGCAGTTTGTCTCGAGTCAGCTTAGCTATCCTGGCGGGGGGGGGGGGGCGCTGACGATCAAAGATCGACCTATTAGCGAGACTGTAGCTCAGACCCTGGTGAGCCTCCACAGCTTCATGGTCATATTGAATGCGACTCATGCGACTAATTCACCTACTCCTTCATCCCCCTCAGATGTTCTCCAAACCGGCTGTCACAGGTGAGATGGAAGTTTTAAGGCTTCAGATTATTTTGTGCTGCACTGACGAATATCATTGACAGATGACGAGGCGAACAGCATCCGCAACCCTGCCGAGGTAGCTGGTCTTGGAATGATTTCCATCATCGTGCGAAAAGTGTTGCAAACGTATCCCTGTGTACAGCTTTACCCGCAAGACGTCCTCGGCCCGCAGAAGGCTGTCTATGAGCGAACAAAGCAATTAGGCGCTGTCCAGATCAGGTGAGTCCCATAGTTGAACGCGAGGCATCACCACAACAACATACTGAGTCGTAACGTGGTGATTCACAAGTGCTGGGCCGACGATCAACAAGCCAAGGACGGAACAAGTGGGATGCATCTACGACGACACTTTCCCACCGACTGAGTTTGTGTTCCACTGCACAACTCGTATTGGACTGCAGCTCAACGGTATCATACCAGTGGAGACGGCGCCTACCGCCAAGCAGAAGCGTACGAGGGAGGAGGAGGAGCTCGATGCTGAGGAACAACGACTGCAGGTAAGTGTGATCCCCCACTCTTTATTCTCTCCCCGTGCTGATATATCATTGCGACTTTTCCTACCGCAGAAGGAGCTCGAGAACCTTAAGAAGCGGCGACGCGTGATTGCGGGCGATACGGACAACGCGGAAAATGCCCGACCGGATGAGAATGCCATTCGCGTCAAGCGTGAGAAGAGAGCCTTCGACTTCAGCACCGGAGGCACGAGGGAGAACCCCCTGACGGCTGCTTTTTTGAACGTTTGAATGATCACCTCGTTTTGCGACCGGACACATCCCGCCTCCCGAGCTGCCTGCGACATCGCAGGCTCTGCTACATTCCCATATTATCACCCCACTCTCGCATCTCAAAAGGTACCGCCCGCGTCGACCAGCCAGCGCTGATACTGCACCTTCGACAAATATCTGCTATTCCTGCTGGGCCGCTTCCCTCCCGTGCATGGCTGATTCTCATCACCTGCCCTGCCAGCAGCCAACGCTCCCCTCCCTTCCACTTATGTTCTGCAAGAACAATAGAAATTTCTGCTCTCTAAACTTCTCTTGCTTTCCTAATTGTGAACTACCCTTTATCCCTTCCTTGTACTCTGCGTTTCTCTTCGACTCTGGCCAAACCAGAGCGTTGAACAATATCGTGAATGGTTGAATTGCCGGCAGTGGAGTCTGTTAGAAAAGAACTTGCGTTGCAGTGATCTCTTCACCGTCAGACGTGCCATGGCATGGCGTGACGGATGGAGCGGGAGGCACCGGCGACGCAAAGAGGAAGAGAAAAGCGTGGGGAAGGTCAAGGTTGGGTTGGAGATGGATAGATGGAGAATCAGAAAGGAACTGGAGCCCAATAGGGAGAGCGCATCGCGTCGCGTCGCGTTCGCGCAGACGCGTGAACCGTGGCCCATGGTTTTGGGTTTGAGTGGGTCTTCGAGAAGAGCAACACTTCGGACGAAAGTTGTCTCGACCATCACCCTTCCTTCTGTAACATCTCCCGTTGCTTTGGCCAACGGTCGTCCGAGTGACAGAAATCTCTCTCCACTCCCCCTTCGTTCTTGCTGAACCGCTCGCTTCCCCGTGCCTTCTCCTTCCCCATTTCCCATTCCTTGCCCCGGCCAGCACGAAGCTCGTCGGCAGACCATCCCCCCCTCCATAATCGCACATCCCCTGCTCAAAATTCCATCACATCTCTGTCGATCTGTCAAGCCTCCATTTACGAAGCAGCACAGAATGCCTGGCGGACCGACAGCCGCGTCGGGACAAGCAGTTACCGACATGTTACGGTGGAACGATAGGATCACTGCTCAGATTCTCGACAGCGCTGGCAACCCTATGCGCTTGTACGGGGTTAAGAGGAGTCTCCTTCACCGTGTAGAAGCGTGTGAGTTCAGAACCCGAAGCGCTGGAAAAAGTCGATCCCACTTATTCCAAAGTCGACTTCCCTAATTACAGACGTCGAGGCCAAGGAGGGGGAACAGTTCTCAGTCAAGGTCAATTGTCTGTTCCGGAAAGGCACACATGCTGTATACCTTCATCTGGGACAACAGTACATCACTGGTGCCGTCTGCAAGCCCAGCCATTGGCCAGTAAACCTGAAGGAGCGGCAGATCAGTGAGAACGAAGCACAGACGTTGGTGAGTACCCTGCAATCTGCATGAGCGACGACCGAGTCCAGATGGGCTGACGCATATTACCTTCTTCTTTCAGATGTTCTCTAAGCCTGCTGTCACAGGTAAGCTTTACGGAAACTGGCCTTCGTTTTCGGCTGTTCTGAGTTTCTGACCAAAGACAAGAAATGGGCAGATGATGAGACGAACAGCATCCGGAAACCAGAGGATGTTGCTAAGCTGGGTGTGGTATCAGTCCAGCTGAGGAGGGTAAACAATGAGCAGCCCATGAAGGAATCGTTTCCGGACGCCTCGATTGGTCCGCAGCAGGCGGTCTATGAGCGGGCGAAGAAGGTCGGCGCGATTCAATTCAGGTGAGTTCGCCCTGGTCCCTTCAACTGCAGCACGGCTTTATTACTTGCTGAGGACAACATGTGATATCTATCTTCTAAAACTCGCCAGCGCTGGGCCGACAATCCAGCGCCGAAATCCAGGGAAGGCGCAGTGCATCATCGACCCCCTTTTCCCCCAAGTTTTCCTCGATTTTCACTGCACCACTTGTTTAGGATTACAGTTACTCGGTCACATTCCGATGGACGAGGCGGAGATCTCGTCGCCTTCCAAGAAGCGGTCGAGGGAAGAGGAAGAGAAGAACGAGGCCGAGAACATTGAGGCTGAAGAGCGGCGTCTGAGGGTGAGTTTGTCAATATTTAAGCGGGACCCATGCATACGGATGTCCTTTCTCTGAATTATTCTGACATTGCGTCGTTCAGAACGAGCTCGAAACGTTGGAGAGACGTAGGCGTCTTCTGAGCAATGCGAGCGGCTCAGGCAGTGCGGGAACGAGAACTAAGACGAGCCGATCCTCCGTCCCCGTCAAGAAGGAGAAGAGAAAGTTCGACTTCACCCATGGAGGAACTGCGGAAAATCCGTTGGCTATTGCCGACGATTGAACGACGCTTCACCGGCCCCCAGCCACGTCAGAGCCAAACGCACAGTGGCTGCTGCCTGCTGGCGTCCTCACACTGTCCCTCTCAACTTTTCATTCATCTTCAGGTTCTTCCACCGCTTCTCTCTTAGTCTCTTCTCGCACCAACGTCACCGTCTCGTCTCGTCTCGTCTCGTCTCGTCTCCTCTGCGCTGCGCCAAAAGGACCAGCAAATACATAGCAATGTTTTTACTATCTCCTTTCCATTCCCCAATCGCCGCTGGATCTTCTGTCTTATCTCAAGAAGCAAGACCATCGTCTTCAGATTGGAACTCACTGGGAATCTGCGTATGGGAGGTCAAGGCTGAACGACGAGTATTGAATCTGAGGCTATCAAAAATGGCCACAACTGAGGAGCTGCGTTAGATGGAAGAGTCTTGTCAGTGCAACGTTCGGCTGAGGAGTGTATAGAGAACAGAGATCAGAGACGCCCTGCCCCAGCGCCTCCCCATTATCGCGTGTGACTCCTGACGAGGCCAGATGAAAAACACCGTCCACTGGCGGCTGGCGCAAGCCGCAAGATACATGCGACCTCGAAGAGCTGGGCCGGAGAGCCGGGCGCAAGCACATGGTATCCGACTCGCGCGCTTGTGGGCTCCGGGCCTGTGGCAGAAACGGCTGGTTGCCGAGCGGGACGCGAGGAGGCCAAACGATCTGATGGGCAGAGAAATGATAAGACTTGGATTAGGAGGAAGAAGGTTGAGCAGACCAGCAGGACACGTATCTGAGGAAAAAGTAGGGAGACGAGGATGGAAGATGTAAGTAACGTCAGAAGTTCAGAGCACAGCCAGCGCGAAGAAAAGGGGAGAAAAGAACTGGTGTCGTAGCGATCCCTTCACCGTCAGACGTGCCATGGCATGCCATGGCATGACATGACATGGCATGACAGAGGAAGCACCAGCGACGGAAAGAGGAAGAGGAAAGCGTGGAGAAGGTCAAGGTCGGGTAGGAGATGGAGATGGAGATGGAAAATCAGAACAAAACTGGCAGCCCAACTGGAACGCGTCGCGTCCGCGCAGGCGCGTGAACCGTGCCTCGTTGGCTTTGAGTTTGAGTGGGTCCTCGAGAAGAGCAACACTTCGAACAAAGATCTTCTCGACCATCACCATCGCATCAAGCGTTCCTTTCCTGTCCCACTTACAGATCATAAAGCACCAGCGCCAGCAGCAGTACCACAGATGTCAGCTGCGCCTTCAGGTTCATCGGCACCGGCTGTGGTTGATATGCTCCGGTCGGATGGGCTCACTGCTCAACTCCTGGACAGGACCGGCACGCCGATGCGCTTCTATGGCATCAAGGAGGAGGAGCATCTCGTGACAGCATGTGAGTTTCCGGTACATGCAGAGCGTGAGTGCCCAACGTTATCAGCTGATCCGTTGGGGTGCGCGTTTCAACCATAGATGTCGAGGCTACGGAGGGAGAACAATTTTCTGTCAAGCTCGACTGTGCGGTACAGTCACACAACTATTCAGCGAGACTGGGACTGGGGGGCCAACACTTCAAATCTCAATCTTGCCAGCCTCATTGTTGGCCGTCCATCATCGAGAACAGACCCATCAGTCATACGGAAGCTCAGACCTTGGTGAGCATCTTGCAGTTACTGCCTGTGAAGCCCGAGAATAGCCCAAGATGGACTGCTGATACGCATTCAATTCCCCTGACACGCCCCAGATGTTTTCCAAAGCTGCCCTCACAGGTGAGCTTCGCCCAGAAAGGATGATTTTGGACTTCGTCACGCTTACCAATGAACACGGCAGATGACGAGGCAAACAGCATTCGAGACCCGGCAGAAATCGCTCGCCTGGGAGAAATCTCTATCGTGATGCAAAAAGTGAAGTCCAGGTACCAGATGAAGCGGCCAGTTTACAGCACAGTCGCGATTGGCCCAAAGCAGGCGATCTACGAGCGCGCAAAGAAAGTGGGCGCTGTCCAGCTGGGGTGAGTCAACAAGTACGATCCCTGTGTGGGATGATCGCATACTGATCCACTGTTTCCTCGAGATAAAAGCGCCGGGCCGGTCATTCAGGCATTAGCTGCACCTCGGTCGATCCCCATTAACGATACTCAGGTTCCGGCCGTCAAGTTCAGAGTGCATTGCGCCACTCGCCTGGGCCTACAGCTACTCGACTACATTCCGAAGGAGGAGGACACAAGTACCTCAATACCCAGTAAGAAGCGCTCAAGGGAAGAGGAGGAGCTTGAGGTTGAATCACAGCGCCTGAAGGTGAGTATGGATCACTGGGCAAGTGGATGTATTATCATGCTCCCAAGCTTGTGCCCTCGGGCCTCGGTCTGACCAGCTTTGAAATTGAATCATACAGAACCAGCTCGAGGAGGTTGAGAAGAGGAGACGGGTCCTGGCCGACGCAGAAAGCTCGAGGAACGCGGGATCAAGTGCCCAAGCGGAAGAGGCTCCCTTAAGCGTCAAGAGGGAGCGGGCCAAGTTCGATTTTAGCCGCGGAGGCACCGCAAACGACCCCTTGACGATTGCCGACCTCAGCGACTGAATGGCGCTTCATCCCTTCATTCCTTCATCCATTTATGGCCTGCCACCCAACGTAGGACCGAACGCAGCGGCAGTAGGCCCTTAGTCCTGGGAACCTATTTATAGGACTTTCCCTTCGTCACTATGGACTCGTATCCAACACCATTTCGTATTCTTCTGTTGCATCACCAGTGCGCTTCACGCCTTTACATACCGCAACGAGCGCTAGCGACTGCTCTCCTTCTCCACCTGTACCACAATCAAAAACGCTGCTGTAAAAAAACTCTCGCTTAAGCTTAAAACCAGGATCTATCCTCTCCGTTACTCGGTGCCCCTGTGCACTTGCGCATCAAAAGATGGAGACGTGCAGATGGATTGCATTTCGGAGACCGCAGAGATTGCCCAGGACATTGATGCTCACTTGCCCGTCTTGTCGACGATCTGTGACAGAAAGAGACTCGACTTATCAGCGTTGCGTCCGTGATCAGCAAGCACACCGAGGACAACACTCACCACATCGCCATCAGCTCCGCTACCGAACTCAAGGATGTTGGCCTCGTCCATCAGACGGACCGCCTCCTCCGCCTCCACGACATCCATCTCGCCCAGCACTTTGTTGACCTCGACGAGCTTCTCCGTCCGCAGTGCCTCCTGGAGATCCGTCTTGAAGCCGCTGAAGATCTCCCAACGACGCGTGAGGAGCGCATGGACGTCCGCCACCGTCAGGACAGGCATCTCCGGTCGACCCTCGGCCCGAGCTTGTTCGTTCGCCTGCGCAAGCTCTTCCTCCGTGGGGAGGTCGACCTTGAGATCCTCGACCGAGGGCGGCTCGGAGGGGACGTTGAAGGAGATGACCGTGTTTTCGTCTTCGGGTACGAGCTGGATCTGCTCAACATCGCCTCCGCTTGGGCCGTGCTTGTCGTTCAGGACGGCGGCGCGTTCGACGATGCGGGTGTAGGTGGTGAAGACGTCGTTGATGTAAAGCACGGCTGCCTTGGGTTCGCCACCCATGATCCTGAACCGGTGGACGGATGAGGTCAATGCTATGGCGTGATGTGAGGGCGAATGGAGACAATCAAGGGTACATGCTACTCACCTGCGGAAGAAGAGGTTCACTCCATCGGGACCAAGCTTGCGGCAGTATTGCAGCATCAGGCCCTTCTCGACACAGCGTCGTGCTCGATCTGCCTTACCCTGCATCTGCGCCTGGAATGCTTCAAATAGGCAGGCATCGGTGGGATCTTGGTCGTCGCCGTCGTCCTTAGCGACGCGCTGAGTGATCAGACGCTTGTGGGAGGCAAGGAACTTGAGAGCGACTTCGAACGGTGCCGGGTCCAGTGACTTGGCGGGGTTGTACGAGGCTGGCAGGACTGACTGGGTGAGTGGGAAGTTGGGCAGGACCGTGGGAAGCTCGATCCAGGCATCAAGAGTAGGAGTGAGTTCGGGCAACTCGTCATCGTCATCATCGTCGTTGTCGTCGGTCGATGCTTTCTTGGAAGAGCTGGCCGAGGGACTATTGAGAGTCTCGACACTGGTGACAGTCTCCTTCTTCACTTTCGACTTCGGTTTCACGACGTCGGGCTCTGGTTCTGCCTCGACCTTGGATACATGCTGTGAGAATTGACAAAAATTGTGAGTCCAGGCGATTACTGTGGAATATTGACATTAGATAAGTACATACCCCGCTGCTCCAGCCTTCGCGAATCCCATCTGTGGTGATTTTGCGGCTTTCCTCCTCATCAATGGCCGTGAGCTGGGTATCGATGTCGTTCTGGCGCGTGTCAAGCTTTGACAGATGCGAATCGACCTGGGTGCTGAGTACCTTGGTAAGCTCATCTGTTGGAGACGAGGTCGAAGCAGCGGACGAGGGTCCACTGTCCTCAGCTCCAGCAGCAGTAGCGGTTCGAGCTGATTTGGCTGCCGCGGCTTTGACAGTAGGTTCGTCATTGATGATATGAAGAAGCTTGAGAATCAGGTCGTCGATGCTGGGACCGCCGTTCGGTCCGCTGTCCTTGTTTCCCTTGGCAACTCGCTCGGCAGTGAGTCGCTCGAGCTCGCTCTTGAAGGAGGGTGCTCCGGAAACGCGGAGACCTTCCTTCAAATCGAGCAGACGCGGCCGGAGAGCTGTATTCGTGGTACGCTCCGCCTGGAGCTGACCTCGAAGAGCCTTTCGCTGTTCCCGCTTTTCGTGGATATCGCTCTGCTTCCATCGAATGAAGCTGTATGCGCCGCAGCAGAGAGAAGGGAAGTCAGTCGCCGGGAATAAATGCATGCTCTAGCCGACCAAAGACATACCTCTTCTTGTCGACATTGGGGTGGACCTCGACATCGCTGTCGTCCGAGAGCTCGATGTTGTCCCACTTCGAGTAGTTCAGCGGCATCGTCACTCTGTGTATGTATGTATGAATGCTACCAAGTGAAGGTGGTGGTTGAGAAGCAGGTCGCTCTTCTATGTACATGTGGAAGGTCGGGGTGGGTGGGTCCATGCATATTCTCGCAACAGGGTGTCGCTGCAGGGCAGTGCTCAGACGATCCTCGCTCTCGCAAGGGGGGAATGCATCCTGCCTGGCTTCCACCACGACCATCCACGCAGACAAGGAAACAGCAAGCAGGAAACAGCCATGGCGTCGCCGCAGCCACCGCCAGCAGGCCTCGGCACCAACAGCAACAGCAACGACCCGCAGCAGGCAGCCGCACAGGGAGCAGCTGCCGGTGGGGGGGCCAACCATCTGATCGGTGCCCTCATCTCCCTCATCTCCCGCTCCGACATCCGCTACCAGGGTCTGCTCGCACAGGTCGACCCCGCACAGGCCACCATCTCCCTCGAGAAGGTGCGCAGCTGGGGCACCGAGGGACGACTCGCAGCTCAGAATCGGGCCCACGACGAGATCCCGCCCAACGCAAACTTGTACGAGTACATCGTCTTCCGGGCCGCCGATGTAAAGGACCTCAAGATCGACGATCCATCTCCGCCACGGCATCAGCCACCCCCGCCTCCGCCCCAGTTCCACGACCCTGCCATTCTCGGGGTAAGCACATTCATCACCCACACAGAATGATTCGAAGAAGATAGTTGAATGCTGAATTTTCACCGCATTTATCTGCAGTCGAGTGGACCACAAGCACCCGGACCCTTTGGCCCTCCCGGAAGGAGTCCCTTTGGACCTCCAGGGTTCGACCTCGGACCCCCTCCTATGCATGGAGGCCAGTTTGGCGGCCCACCTCCGCCGCCTGGCGCATTTGGCCCTCCCGGCACCGGTCCACGAGGGTTCGGCCCACCCGGCCCAAATCCATTTGGCGCGCCCTCGCCAGCTACACCAAGCCACGTTTCTGCTCAATCTCAGCCGGGTATTCAGGCTGCATCTGCACAGCCAGCACAGCAGCCCAAGCCCGAAGCTTCCCCAGCGCCCGCTCCTTCTGTCGCGACTGCATCTGCTCCGGCCCCAGCTCCAGTCGCGGCCCCCTCGCCAGCACCAGTGTCTGCACCGACGCAAGCCCAAGCTGATGCGCCGCCTTCAGCGCCTACTGCTGCTCGCGAAAGCAAAGCCCAGACGCCCGCACAAGAGCCTCAGCCAGCACCTGCCGTGATACCCGCTGCGCCAACTGTCGCAGCTTCGTCTCAAGCCCAAGCCCAAGGTCAAGGTCAGGCCCAGGCTCAGCAGAAGCACGCTCTGCCCGCCGTGCCTCGTGCCGCCGCCGCTCACGCCGCAGCGCAAGCCGCACAGAACCAGGCCCAGACGACCCAGCACCACGCTAACCCTGCGCAGTCCCCCTCTAAGACCCCAGCAGGCGGCGGAGGTCGCAACGGCCACAGAGGTCGTGGAGGCGCACGTGAGAACCGTTCTGACCTCCCTGCGGGTGACTCGGCCAACGGAGCCTCGGTGTTCCGACAACCCAACACCGGTCTTGGGCCCGTCGCGGGTGCGGCTCTCAACGAAGAGTTCGACTTCGAGAGCGCCAATGCTCGATTCCAGAAGGAAAAGGAGGCTGCTTCCAAGCAGAACGGCGGCGGCGATGGTGTTGCAGCCAGTGCTTCGACGAACGGTCAAGGCTTGAACGGCGTGTCTGACTTGCTCGATTCCATCCCTCCCGCACCCCTCAGCTCCATCCCAGGTGCCAGCCCGGGCGTGCTGTACGACAAGAAGTCGTCCTTCTTCGATGACATCAGTTCGGAAGTCAAGGAGCGCTACGAACGCGTCACGCCCGGTGCGGGACGTGGTCATTCGTCCGGCGGTGGAGGACGTGGTCGTGGCGGCGGAGGTGGAGGCGGAGGTGGAGGTGGACGACGAGGTGGTTACGAAGGAGGTATGGGAGGAGGAGGAGGAGGAGGAGGAGGAGGACGCGATGGAGGCGGAGGTATGGGCGGCGGAGGAGGTGGAGGAGCCTTTGGAGGCGCGCGAGCGAACCGTATGGCGGAGGAGCGCAAGAATATGATGACCTTTGGCGACACGGGCGCTGCCGTCGGTGGTGGTCACAACGGAGGGGACCGCGGATTTGGCGGTCGAGGACGTGGGCGTGGACGAGGACGTGGGAGGGGTGGATACCGCGGTGGTCCAGCTGGACCTGCGCAGGTGGCAGGCATGCGTGGTTGAGCGATTTACCGGGCGTCATGCTCGACATACGTCGTATAACATCGACACGCTCTGAACGGCGATCAAGCCATCTCGTCTGTCGACCATCATTGAGGCACCCTTCTTCTCTCCTACCTCGAAGCACCATCCGCAACCCCCCGTCTTTCCACTTCACCTTGCTCCACAGTCACTCAACCATCACCGGACATCATGCATCACGCATCAGGGACGGGCGTTCTTCTTGCTCTCCATGCTGGAGCACGTAACGCTTGCAGACTACCGTGTGCGCTCCCCTTCGAAAATTCAGCAACCCTCGCTTGTTACGGTGAACAGAATACTTCTCCCTCCCCACGCAAACAACTGAAATTGACTTGTCACATCTTCGCGCTCCTTTGACACTATTTCTCCACGTCGAGGCTTTGAAGCGATGAGGCTGGAGCTTGAGATACTTGAGTGAGGCTCAGTAGAAAAAAATGTGGATGGTTCGTGGAGGTTTGGTGGAGTCTCCACGAAACCTCCAAAATGAACTTTTTTCTCCACGAAAGCTCCACGAAAGCTCCACCAAACTTCACTCTTTAAATGTGGCTTAGCGCGCTTTTTGCCCGACAGTAAAAATGAGTGGAAAGCGCCTGTGTGTGCTCCCAAGGCCCAGCACGCACGCCTTCCCCTTGCCCCCTCCCCTTCCGCACTCCCGCTCTCACGCGCTCCTGTAGCCATCCACAGTCACTCAACCTCATCAGCATGCCCTCTCTCGCGTAAGTTTTGCCTCAAACGGCGTTGTTGCGTCTATTTAATGAGGATCGTTATGCTCCCTTTTGGTGTGTGACTGTTTTGAAGGTGGTGAAAAAAATTCCACGTGGTCGTTTTCGATGCTCGGCGACTAGATTGTCAACCGCAACGCAAATTTGGACAACACTCACGTGGCAAAGGTGCCAGATCAGCTTTTGGCAGGGGTTGCGGTTTGCTTTCCACGGATGCTCCACAAAAGCCCCACAAACGGTAGCCTCAGAAACTCAGGCGTGTGTGTGTGCTGTAATGTCGCTCACGTGATGCTCTCTCGGCCGTAATGAATTGCTCAATGGCCAGAAGCCGCGGCGTGCACAAACACGCCTGAGCACACTTGCAAGGAGCGACCCGGAGTGCCATTTCCACACAGAACTTAGACGAAATAGACCGCAATCCACCACTGTCTACCTATGTACATTTCTAGCTTGCTTCTGCTCCTTACTCTCAGCCTTCAGACAGCATATTGGACATTGAAAACGATGAAGTGGATTGCAGATAAATGCTATGCCAAGTGCCAACAATGAATAGGTGAAAGACGTTCTTCTGGCTCGAGAAGTGAGAACGAGTGTGCTGTGTAAGTGGGAGGCCGGAGGACCGACAGCGGCTCGCTCGAGATTGCAGGAGAACACCGGTCATGGCTAGCCTGGTTGATGAGTCTGTCAACGTGAACGAGAAGTGAGTGAGTGAGTGAGTGAGTGAGAAGATCTGCGGCAGCCGAAGGTGGATGGGCACACATACCTTGAAGTTGTGGAGGGCCCTGCGATCGGTGTAAGAAAGGCAAACTGCAAAGGGAGAGAAGCAAGTAGACGTTGTGACCTGTGAGAGGAATGCAGAAGGGGAGGACAAGGAAGACGAGAGCATTGAGCAAGCAGCGACATCTAGGTACGCGTCGTGTTGGGCGCGAGAGGCAAAGGGCTCAAAGAAGATAAGCGGAAGTGTAGCAGATGTTAGCTGTATGAGAAAGGAAACAAAAAGTGGGACTTGGGAGCTGTCAGCTGGATGTGAGGAGTTTGAATACTGCGCACTGCGGAGACAAGAGGAGGAGGTCAGTGGACGCAATCCTCCGAACTAACCAAGCAGCAGCGCGCAGATAGGATGCTTGAGAGGATGACAGTATGCGTATGTGCTCATCGTGAGTTTGGTCGAGGTGCGAGGATGAAGTGTGACGAGGGGTCAGGTACAGGGGGGGGACATCGAGTGGGTCAACCGCCATCGAGTGGGTCAGAGACCATAACTCTCACACAACACAATTTGAAAAGCTACAAAGACATGCATTCTACTCTGTAGTCCACTACGACTTCGCCGTGCAAGTTTTAGGTGTGATTGCCTTGCTAATGGCGGAGCTATGGTGCTGTGAAGAGAGTGAGGTCGTTCTGAGATTTCGAGATTCATTGAGAAAAAATTGTACACCGTTTTCAGACACCAACCACGCCAGATCCATCCAAACAAGCGGTGTCGCAGCAGAGGAAGGGCTGGTAGAACAGTGATCAAAGAAGAAGAGGCATGTGTATTGAGGTTATTTGAGCTACTGGTTGGCGAGCTGGGTGGGTTGAAGTACGAGGGGATTGGAGGGTTCGGAGGACGAACTTTTGGGATCGGCAGTGGGCGATTTAGAGTTTGAAAGGCCAATTTTTCTTCGATCTTTTCTTCGGCTTATTCGCGTCCACCCCATCTCCCGCTGCCTTCCGCTTCAGAGCCTCGCGTTCCTTCTTCGCCTTCTCCTCTTCCACTCTCTTGGCCCGGTCCGCTGCCTCTTTTGCCCTCTTCGCCTCTTCCTTCGCTGCTTCCTTCGCCTGCTTCGCCTCCTTCTTTGCCCTTTCCTTCTCTATCTTCTTGGCCAGTGCCTCCGCCTTCTTGATCTCCTGCCTCTTCTTCTTCTCCGCGTCTTCAATTTCCTTCTGCTCCCTCCTGAGCTCCCTCTCCTCTCGCACCTGCTCGAGGCGGGCTTCTTCTTGCTGCTTGTGTGCCCTAGCTGCCTCCATCTCTGCAATAGACTCCGGCTGAGTCCAAAGCTTAGCCTGCCCGTAACCTTTCTCCGCCACCCGAAATGCCCTAGGCTTTGCCTTTAAGCTCGCCGCGTGCATCCGAAGCTTCTCGACTGTGTCTTTGAAGAGAAGCTTTTCCGCCGATGCCTCTCGGATGCGACGCGATGCTTGCACCACTGTCTCCCTGGCCCGCCGAGAGCGAAGGACTGGAAGTAGGTCCCACAGTGCTTCGGCAAGGCTGTCCGACAACCATGCATCGCTTTCCGCCTCTTCGAGCTCTGCTTCGCTGAGCTGCGTCTCAGCAAACATAGCGGCTGGTATAGCCGCGACGCCCGTGAGCGGCCAGATGCCTGTGGCCCTGTAGCCTGCAATGACATTAGCTGGTGTCATTGATTTTAGACGCGCTTCTTCGTAGAGTCTAAACAGTAAACAAACAAACAATACTAGTTAGCCCATCGCGTCTGTGCGGCGTTCAATTAAGCCTACAGCTTCGACGTTTGAACATGTCTTTAGGCAGCTGTAGGCTTCAAGCTTCAATGTTACTGACCTGACAACATCGTCTCTGCGCACCACGCCTGTCATAAAGAATTCCATTCGCTGGGCTTCCGCCCATGCCACCTTGAGCGGAGAGAAACACGTCCGGTCGAGAGGTGCCATTCCGTGCGTGCTATGAGAAGGCAGCGACAGCACATGCACATTGTGCTGCTGAGCGAGCTTTAGCATCTCGAGAGTGAAGTGCGAAGAGTGACCATCCTAAGCATAACAAACATAAGAGCATCGGATCAGTCTTATCGGTCTACAAACCTCTGCAGCTGCAGACATTATAGAGGCATTGCCTAAATTTCTTATTGTGGAATCTCACCATGATCAACAGACGAGCTCCCCCCCACTTGACCTGACGAGGCTGTAGGGGAGGAAGACTTTCTCGAACCACCGTTGGGTGATCAAGGCGTTGGTCCACCCAGACTCGCTCGAAGTGAAAAACAGCGACCTCCTTCGCGTCGAGGCACAGCGTCGCATCATAGCATTTGCCCTTGAAAAACGAACGTAGGCGGCAAGGTAGATCCGTCGGCGCATATCGCCTCGATGATTGTTGTAAGCTCCTGAGAGCCATCTGCAAGCATACAAAGTCAAATAGGCAACAATAGAAAGTCAGCGCTATAAATTGATGTATATTGGCAGCGCCGCAGCGGAGCTCAGCCATCACTACACAGTGGCTCCGATGAGCATGTGTAGTAGATAATGGTTGTATTGACACGTACCCCTCTTGGCCGTCACCAGCTCCTTCCGCGGCTTGGAAGAGCCCGCGTACTTAAACCGCTTCGAGCAGACACCAATCTGAACTCCCGTCTCGTCCATGGAATAAATGTTGGAAGGGCTTATATTGTGCTGTGTGAGCGTTCCCTCTAACTGCAGAACAGAGCAGAGATGGATAGGAAGGGATAATAATGGATCAGCAAAGGTTAATGGACTTGAAGCTTGAAGAGCAGAGACAGCGGCAAAAAGGAAATTGGGACACTAGGCCAAGACCTGAACATAAACCACACATACCAATTGAAAGAAGTGATTGGCATTGACCCTGGAAAGTCCTTTGGTCCTCTGCCGAGAGAGAGTCTCTTTGGTTCGAAAGCCTATCTCCTCCGAGTGGCGCTGAATAAACCGATCGAACCAATGCTCGCCCAGCGGGGGAGGCACAGTCGCGCCATCCCAGCGGCTCGCAACAAGTGCCATGGCTGAATGCTCTACGTCTGCGCGCCGCAAAGGAAACCCATGCTGCTCCATTTCCAATATGAAGCTGACGAGACCTGCTTCTTCGCCATCAGTGAGACGCTGTCTACCGTTCTCCGTTGCATTGCGGGCGAGGGTGCCACTCTGTCGACGTCTGATTGTCTCTCGAGGTGCACCCGAAATGCGTGCTGCTTCGTGCAAAGAAAGACCGTTGTTTACCAGGGCAACACCAGCTAAGACCCGTGTCTCGCGATCATCGCCTGTAGTAGAAGCAGTAGTGGCGACGGGCTGCATTTCGTGTTCTCTTGAGGGGAGGGGCTGGCAGGAGAGAGGATTGGGTTGAGTGTAATTGGGTATGCAGAAGTGCATGAGCGCACCACACCACTCTTTTTTTTTTCGTGCGCTCGGGCCAGCCTTTTGAAATTAATTTCTCCTCAGGAAGATGATCGATCACCCGATTCGATTGACCCACTCGATGGCAAAAACAAAAACCAACTGTACAATTCTTCAGTCCAAAAACGAAGTCGACAACCACACATCATGAGGCAGCGAAAGAAGCGGGAGCTTGTAGGTCTGTCAGTAGAAAACAATATCTTCCTTTGGAGTGCTAAGTGTTTATGCATTGGTTGTCCAGTGGGATGGTGTGCCACGTTAAAATCTTTTGTTTGTTGACCCACTCGATGTCCCCCCCCTGTATGTGAGTGGTGGATTCGGTCAATTTCGTCTAAGTCCCCTGCGGAGGTGGCAGTCCGGGTAGCTCCTTACAAGTGTTCTCAGGCTGTCTGTCTATCGCGGTGTCTCTGTCTGCTCTCTGATTGAATTCATCTCGGCCGATAAATTTGCCACGTGACACTGCGGCAACGCCGTTGCCGCGACCGCATAGACACGCCTGAGTCAATGAGGCTACACAAACGGTCCATTTGGGCAATTTCTCCACCAATCCTCCACAGTTTTTTCTACTGAGAGTGAGGTGAGCAGGCGAGCAGCATTACGATGAAAATACAATGTGAAAAGCAGGGAAATGCGACAAACGGGGCAAAGGAGAATGTGGCTGTGTAAACTGTGATGTGTCGTGATAAAAGAAAGGTCGAACCGCGTTGAACCTTGAGGTAGGACGTAGGTGGACTTAAGACCGGCGCGTGGTTGTGCAGCGCTCGAAGTAAGATGGCCGACATCTGAAAGGGTAGCGAGTCGTCAGTCGTCAATGACGAGCGGGTCCTCCATCGAACGGCCGCCGTCCTTGAAGTCGAAGGGCACGCGGTCCGGTTCTGGCTTGACATTGACCTGCGAGCTGGAGCTCCCGCCCGCCTGGCTGCTTCCAGGCATCTGCGCATCGAGGGTGGCCCGCTTGCGCTTGATGCGTTCTACCTCTTCCTGCAGGGAGTACATCGATGTGAGCCAAGCGTTCCATTCACGAGTTTTGTCTGGGTATGCAAGATGTGTGGAGACTGAGGATATAAGGAGGAAGTGATCTACGCACCAGAAGGTGAGACTCTCGGGCATCGAGAATAGCTTGCTCCTGGGTCCGTTTCTTGTTTCGTTGCTCACGTTCGAGTTGCTCCTGGAATTCCTCGTGCGGAAGAAACCCCTTCAGCTGGAGGCCGAGGCGGGACAGGCAAACGAAGCGGAAGATCCAGGGCTTGACGTCCGGGTCGTCGAGCGAATAAGTCTGGTAGTCATTCGACTTTTGGTCCCCAACGCGGTCACCGAGCCTATCAGGATATGCAACGACTTTTTCGTGAGCCTATAACCAACGGAACAGCTAGCACCAGTGCTTACCTTGCATCGAGGTGTCCGACTGCTTTCTTGTTCTGTTCGTGGATGATACATGGTCGAGGTTTGCTCCCATTTCCTGAGCCTGAGTCTGAGTCTGAGCCCTCCTTATCGCGCAATTCCAAGCTGGCCAGCTGATTGATATTCATTCGACGACCCCGAAATTCGCAAGCTTGGCAGCGTCCTTGACTATGGATGGGTCTTCATCGTCGTCTACATAAATAAGAAGCGAATATCATCAGCTTCTCATGACTGACATACAGCGAATGGCAGGCACATTTGATGAGCTCACTGGATGTTGTGGGCTTCGAGAATATCTGGTGTGCAGAATAGACAATAAGACATGGCAGATGTCAGCCCCGAGCAATTGCAACAGTCATGAGCTTACAAGTCAGGAGATAAGATGCATACCAAAGCTCTCTTTTCGCTATGAGAGTCATAGCCCCATGTATATGATGTCGTGCCCCATTCTCCGGCTTCAGGCCATGAATATAAAACGCATTTTCCGCCCAAATGGAGACGCTCGCTCCTTGCCGCGCTGCAGTCATCGTACTGCGATACGATCCTAAAAGCTTCGCCTTCGACAGCCTCGATGACTGTGGACATAGCTTTACGGTGAGAGAAAGGCCACGAGAGGTACGCCTAGGAGGGAAGATGGCTGCACTCACAGCAGGAGATCATATCATCATCTTCCTGGACCCCATTAGAGAGGTAATGGGCGGTGCATCTTACTTTGAAGCGCCAGCCAGCATCGAACTCCCCTCAGCTTGAGCTCGTTGACCTTTTTCGGCTGGCTTGCGTCCGGACGCTGCGGCGGTGCTGGCATACCGTTCACCTTGACACGATGTTGACGAGGGCTCTCTGCAGGCGAAGACGAGGAGATGGAGGTTGCAATATTGGGGTTAGGGGGTTAAGCGGGTTAAGGCCGGCTTCGGTACCATTCGCAGGCTGTTTCTCAAATGGAATGGAAGCGGAACGGCTCTCCAGTCTCCGGTTCCAATGCGACACCTGGTTCTCCTTTTCATTTCTTCTTGCTAACCATCATCTTCTTATGCTCAGAATCTCTCCCTCCCTTCCGCACTCCTTTGCCTCAACATGACCTGGCGTCTCCCCGAGTCCGGATGGGCGACGATGACCCACTACGACTTGCCGACCTTCTACACGGCCGCCTGCGGCTGTGTCGGAAATGCACCGACGATGCCCTCGGCCGCCTTGAATGTCCTAAGCTTCGGCAGCGAGACCTCGTTCGGCCCTGCATGCGGTCTCTGCGCCAAACTCACCCTCATTTCAACACCCCTTGCCGACTTGGCTGGGCAAGGCAGCATGATTGACAATCCCAACCCTGGCGATGCTGGAATCGCGTATTCGGAGGAAGAACAGGAGAACGGAACCGCGCCCAGTATCGTTGTCAAGGTCATCGATTCGTGCCCGTTAGGCCCGCCCCACTGCAACGCCACCGTGAACGGACCGAACGGGCTGGGCTCGTACGTCCATTTCGACCTCGCCTGGCCCTCCGTTGCCATCCCCTCCGATTTCTTCCCGGGCACACACGACTACGGCGTCTGGAACGTTTCCTACTCCTTCGTCTCGTGCAAAGCCTGGCGAGGCTACAACAACCCCAAGGTGGTCGGCTCGGATTGGATCCAGGAGGACTCGGCGTGCTGCCCTAAGGACCCGCCGTTGCCTTCGGACCCCGCTTTCAATAACACGATTTTCCAGTCTCAGGTCGCGGATCGAGGCATGCCCCTGGCCTGTCCCAACTACGCCGATACGCTGCTAGCGGATCCGGCCATGGTTCCCAATACCTCCAACCCACTCAGCAAGCACGACCATGATGGACCTGCCTCGACGGCCGGGGTGGCTGGGGCGGGATATGCACTTCGACCACGGGCCGACGGGTCCTCTCTGGCGGCAATGGCGCTGTGGACCTTCTCCCTGCCTATGATGCTCGGAATCTTCTCCTTACCACTACTGTCCTGATCTTCGCTTTCCACCTCTGCTGCGTTTGCCCTCTGCTGCGTTTACCCTCCCCTGGCCAGGCATCTGCCGTTGCGCCCTCTTATTCGTCTTTATCTTCTACCTATTCTATGTATCACTCGTCACGGATTCGTACAACTTTGCCGAAAGGTCCGGCAATCCCAGCCATATCCACTCTTTTGATATTCAACGCAGCGGCTCATCTCAGTGCCAGGGCGATCTCCACAGTCGAAGGCACGATTTCAGACATCTGTTGAAGGGCTCGAATCGGATTGAAATCTAAGTGAGTGGGCACCGGACATGCGGACGCGTGAGGACTGGGGAACGATCGGCGCCCGCGCGAGTGAGAAAGGGAGGAAGAGGAACAGAGTAGAAGGGAATAAACAGCGAGGAGGGGAGAGAGTGACGTTACAGAGTGGGCGACCGGAATAAGGAATGTACGGTGATCCTTCCTGACTCGATCCGGGATGGCAGACGCTCGAATCGAGGGAAGGGAAAGGGCTCGTCCGGACGAATTTTTTCGCGAGGCAGGTAGAAATCATTGCTCGTCTCCGTCCTTCGCGTACACCGAGTCGACAGTGGCAGCCTCCTTCTCGGCCGCTGCTATTCCCTCTTGCAACCGCTCCAACTCGCCCTTGGGCAGCTTGTTTGGACTGTTCGCGTCCGTTGCTTGTTCTCCACGAAGGCGGTTGATCATACTGAGATAAGTTGAGGAGAGATCAGTACCTGAGGACAGCATATGCCTGATACCGTGAAAGAAAGGATCGTCTGCACTCACACAATACCATTGATCGCCTTCTTGAACGTCCGTTTCGCATTGAACGCATTCTTGATGTCCGGCAACAGATCGCGTTGACCCGCCTTCTTCTCTCCAGCACCCTCTCCACCGACGCTGACGCCGACAAGCCAGGGATGCTCAAGCGCCGCTGAGGCCGTCATTCTTTGGGCGGTGTCGATGGTGAGGAGTTTGTTGATGAAGTCGCGGGCCTCTTCCGAGACACCTTCCCAGTACATGGCTGGCTCGAAGGCGTATTGGGCGTGGATGATGGCTTGCATCTCTTCCATTGTCGAGTCGCGGTCGAAGGGTGTGTAGCCACACAGGAGGAAGTATGTGATCACACCGACGGCCCCTTTGAAAGCGCATGTATCCTCCTTCTGTCAGCATATTATGCGCACCTTTCGGATAGTCAAAAGCAGCGCAGAAGCTCACACATATCAACGGGCTTGCCGTGCCCTGTCTTCTTGAATATTTCTGGAGCCATGTATCCTGGAGTTCCGCATGTAGTGGAGAGAGCGGTCATCTTCTCATCATCGACGACACGTGAGAGGCCGAAGTCGGCAATGAGCAGGTCGGACTCTTCTGTCTTGTCGCGGAAGAGAAGGTTCTCAGGCTTAAGATCTGTAAATAGAAAGTAATGCGGCAGTGGGACCGGGTCAGCATGGCAGAACGGCAGGGCTGGCGAAGCAAGGGGGTCTTACCGCGGTGAACAATGTTTTGTCCGTGTAGGTACACAACCGCCTCGACGATGGTCCGAACGATGTGCGCCGCATCGTGCTCGTAGTAGGAACCTCGCTCGCAGATGCGGTCGAAGAGCTCTCCACCGACGCAGAGATCGGTGACGAGGTAGAGGTTGTTCATCGTCTCGAAGTAGTCGACGAGGGTGACGATGGAGCGGTGGCCCTGGGAGACGAGCTTGAGGGATGCGATCTCGTTGCGGACCATGTGCTCGCGTCCCTCCATGAGACGCTTGGAGATGACCTTGCATGCGTAGAACTTGCCGGTCTTGATGTGGACACATTCCTTGACGACGGCGTAGGTGCCCTGGCCGAGCGTGCGGCCGGTCTTGTATGCGCACGGAACTTGAGCCGGTTGTGACATTTCTTCTTCGTACGCGCTGGGGCAGGAGCAGGGGGAGGAACAGGAGCTGGAGCTTGAGCTGGTCGAGGTGGTACAAGGACAAGTCAGTGTAGGGAGCACAAGCACCGCCTTTGAGTAGGCTCGTACCCAGCCCCTGCACTGAGGCCAACGTCAGTAGCCCATCCCCCTGAAAATCCGGAGCCACGTGGCTTCCTTGAACTCTTCACACCACGCGTGACGCGCGCGCGTCGCGTCTAGCTACGCGCCGATGGCAGCAAGCGCGCCTTGTGTTATACCTTATAAGCAATAGACGCGCAAGCACTTTCCTTTACTCTCTCCTCAATCCTCACTCCTCAGTCCTGCTTCCAGTGCTTTCCCCGCTTTTCTTCTTCTTCTCACTTCATCATCCATGGACGACTCGACACGATCCTGGTGCACGAGCTGCAAAGGATACCGTCCTATTGATGACTTCCCTCAAACCAGCAGCGGTCAGAGGCGGAAAACTTGCCAGAAACACCTAAAGCGAGCAGTGCCCAATGATCTCTGGGTTGACGTTCAGCAAGCGTTCAAGAACCATGGCCAGAGCGCGTCCCACAGTCTCCACACGGACGTCTGCCTCAGCTATGATGACCTTCCCATCCGCGTATCAAGAGCCAACGCACACGAAAACGCAGACGAGGAGAAGGCGGCTCGAAACGACGCGCACGCTATGGCTCGCGTTATATGGGAGACTACAGGTTTTTGCTTCAAGTATCACGATACCTTGGTTACAGTCGACGGATGCGCAAGCCGCTTCCACTGCTCCCAGGATGCCAGTCGTCGCTGCGTTAGCGGTCCTCATCAGCCCCACGGGAACAAGGGTACCCGAGCAGCAGCAGATTCCGTGGCCCAGCATCAATGCAATAGCTCGTTGCGCCTGACGTTCAAACCTCTAGCCCCCCTGCTCAACATACGCTTTCGTCATACCTCTCACGATCCTTACTGTGATTGAACTCTGCCACCTGTGGTCCTGGAATACATTGAAGGTCGCCTCGATTCGACCCCCGGCCAGATATTTCAAGACATGCGCGCCACCTTTCCAGATGCTGTTGTAGGCCAAATCACGCAAAAGCAAGTCTATTATTGGTGGCAGGCGCTATCCTCGGCTATCTGGCGACTTCAAGACGATCCCTTCCAGTCGGCTATGCAGCTCGTCAACGCCGAAAGTACGCGCGGCGATGGTCCACGCTGTAGAATGTCTGCGAAGTTGATCGAGCGTGATGGGCAGGTGCGAGGAATGCTGCTGATAGCAGAGGAACTGATCAGCATGCTGGCATCAACCACGGTAGAGATCTCAATAGACTCAACATACGGAACCAACAACGCCGGCCATGAGCTCTTCGGCATCCTCGCTGAGCTGGACGGGATGGGCGTTCCACTGGCATACTGCTTTCTCAACACGAAGGACATGGAGGCAGATGGGCGCAAAATCAGCGTTCTTACGGAGGTGTTACAGGCGCTTAAGGGTCGTGGGCTCACTCCTACTTTTGTCGGCTGTGACAAGGATAGCGCTGAGCTTGCTGCTATCGCCAACGTATGGCCTACCGCAAAGGTCCAGTTTTGCTATTGGCACGTACGACGAGCGGTGCGACAGAAGCTCGCCTCAACGAAACCCACAAGCACGCGCAAATACAACCCTTGGGACGCCATTCGTACGATACCCGACCTTGAGCCGTGTTGGGGGGTCGTAAAGAACCTTCGCCATCACTCGGAAAGGTGCAAGTGCGAGTGCAAGAAGGACGCGTCACAATGGGATGAGCCTGGCAGGCTGGAGTGCAACAAAGCAGACAGCGTCATCATCCTCGACTTGCTGTCCAAACATCTGAACGAGCACACTGCGTTTCCAACGCTACACGGTATATACCTCACACAAGAGCAGTTGTATCGCAGGCAGGCCACGGAGGCCTACGACTTGTGCAAGGCAAAGGGATGGGCACGCGTGTGGGCCTATCTATGGGCCAATTGGTACACGGGCAAGGAATGGAAGCTGTGGGCAAGGGGAGCAAACGAGTCAATCCCCATTCTCAAGTCGACAATGGTCAACGAATCTCACTGGCGAGTCATCAAGCA
Organism: Tilletia caries; assembly: GCA_032718865.1. Taxonomy (NCBI): domain Eukaryota; kingdom Fungi; phylum Basidiomycota; class Exobasidiomycetes; order Tilletiales; family Tilletiaceae; genus Tilletia; species Tilletia caries. Next base: position 1,258,824 of record JALUTQ010000037.1, on the reverse strand, counting down.
TGACTACTTACACCGCTTTGCCCGACCACGTATCGACCTTGTCACCTTCATCTTGCAGACGCGTGTACTGCCGACAGCCGTCAAGCGCGTGGTGGCATTGCGCGCAGGGACCGACCGGATCGCAAGACCTGCCTGGCGAACAAGCATGGCGGTAGCTTGGAAAAAAGAGGCAGCAAAGGAGGTCAGCGCGGAGGCTATTCAACGCTACCGAACGGACGTACATGCGTGGAAATGTGCATGCCCTGCTTTGCCCATGCATCGGTTCCTGCTGTGCAAGCATTTGGTAAGCTTGGCCCCACCCATGACCGTGCCTGCCTTGCGCACAATGAAACGGCATCGTCAGAGCCCCTTCTGGACGCATCCCGACATCGTCAGGCCCGCAGGCGCATCAGATGGCACAAAAGACGACCCCCACAACAACCAGGCTTCGAATGCTGACGCTGCTACAGCTGGTGCCGACGATGGGTCTGGTATCGACGAAGGTGCCCGTAGCGACGATGACAGCGAAGCCGATGCACGCAGCATAAGGGGCGAATGGGACGAGGGAGAAGAGAGGGATGAGGGAGGTGAAAGCAGTTTGTCAGTGCAGGCCCGGTTCCAGCGAGCACGGCTTATGCTCACGCGTATGCAGGCCTTGCTGGAACGCGAGGAGCCGTTTGCATCGTCAGGATTCATCGACAACTTTTGGGACGCAAACTCGAGGAATCAACAACTGCTCCGTGACGTTGACACACGTCTCCGCGCTCACAATCATCAACGCACTTGGGTTCCCGGTCAGCACCCATCGTCTTTGTATCTGCGGGGCTCCAGCAGAGTCTAAGCTGTAGAAGACTGTGTAAGAAATCAGACAGATTACCATCAGTGATGCAGTTCAATTTGATATCAACGAAGTATTCAATGCCTGGCAAGTCACACGCACCTCAAGCTGGTCATCCATCAGCCGTCGGGTCTTTGGTCTCGGACAGCAAGGCTCTGGCTGATGGCTGACGCGGGGATCAGTACCGCATCGGCCGGACGCACGGAACAGCGAGAGAGAAAGATGCGCTGGATGGATGGCTGCGTCTGTTTGATGATTGATGCGAAGCATAAGCATGATGTTCAACATGGTACTCAGAAAAAGGAAGAGAAGGGAAGGACCGGGCAGCGCAGACACACACCGCTCTTCTGATGACGGGCGTGACATGATAGTGCCGTGGGGTAGCCTGGAAGACACGAAAGTATAAACAGGATCAGCTACGAGATAAGATCAATAAGCAGCAATAGCCCAACAGGTGATGAACTGCTAGTAACTTGTCCTGATGACGAGGGTCGAGGGTGATCATATGATTGATGGCATGGTGATGAATGATGACGCTCACGGACACCAGGAAACGCACGAGCTGGATCTTGAGACGACCGGGCTGGACGATGCGGATGCAGGTGCGGTGGCGGGTGGATGGCGAATGAGAAGGCGTTGGCGCGCCATACCATTAGCGGCCAACCATTAGCGGCCAACCATTAGCGCAGCGGCGGGCTGAGTGAGGTGGGCGGACGATGAGAGCGGTGAACACGACATCCATTAGCGCAGCGGCGGAGGACATCCATTAGCGCAGCGGCGGACTGAGCGACGTGGGCGGACCGATGAGGGTGGCGAATTCGGCATCCATTAGCGCAGCGGCGGGCTGTGCGGCGTGGATGAAAGGAGTGGATGTATCGATCAGGGTGGCAACCATTATCGGCGAAGAGGAGGGAAACCATTACCGCGGCGGCGGACTGGACGATGTGGACGGTGGATGCGCCGATCAGAGTGGTAAACTCGCAACCGTTAGCGGCGGAGGAGGAGGGTGGCAACCATTACCGCAGCGGCGGAGGCGGCGGGCTGGACGGCAGGCGACGTGGATGGACGGCCACAAGTGGCAACCATTAGCGGAGCGGCGGGCTCGGAAGGCTTGGATTGGTGGATGGGTGGATGGGTGGATGAGAGTGGCGGAGGGACAGTGACAGCTGCGTAGTGGCTGCCTCGACGCCTTGGCAGACACGGAGTCGGTGTAGGAAGATGGAGACGACGGGCGACGGGAGTTGCAAAATCACCAGGTCCTGATACGTGAAACAGTGGGAGAGGCAAAAGGGCAAAGACGAATGCCTTCAGTCGAGGGAACACGACCTAACCTGCTGCGAACCACCGAATCAATAGAAACTCACCAGTGAAAACGATGATTGCTGATAACCGTTCACCTTGAATCTTGATGATGTGCTGCTTGCTGACTGTAAAGAAAGGCAAAGATGACTAGGTTAAGAGGTGGGGCCGAGAGTAGGGCGTACCGCGAGCCCGAAGAGCTCATCAGTAATTAGCAACACCGTGTCGCGATTCCGGATTTTCAGGGGGATGGGCTGGATTCCCTACTGAGGCCACGTGCTAACATATAAATTGTATTCGGCTGTTGCGGACCGGTCGCCCGACTTTCAGTCTCTGAACCTCCTCAGGAGGGGCTGGGAACATACCCATTAGTACACTAAGAGCAATTCTCTAATAGAGCCCGATTCTACTAAGTGTTTGGCTGGGAGCAGCTCCGAGCAAATCTCCATTAGTGGATGGACACCACACCACCATCCGCAAGCATTCGCCAATCACCACATCGATCCACACCAGCTCTTTCAGCTTCAGCTTCAGCTCCAGCTCCAGCTCTGCTGACTGCTGACTGCTTTGCGAACTACGTCTTGCAGCTCGTCGCTTGCCCCTTGCTTGATCACATCTTCTCACAGCTCACTGCTTTGTTCTCTTTCAACTTTGCTTCTCTTCACGCGCATACAGTCTCGCAACCTCACCCGGTCTTCGCCACAAGTCTGCCAATCCCGCCGACCGCTTCCTGCTCTCCCGTCTCTGGGTTCTGCTCCCCGTCTGCTCTTCGCTCTTCGCATCGACCGGCGCATCTCACAGCTCAAACCCTCCTCACCAGTCACCTCGCGGCTCAGGCAACATCACTCATTAGGCAGGCAGCAGCAATCATCAGATCTCTGGAGTCAGACTGTGGAGTGTGAACGACACCGGTATGCACCTCCATCGTCCCCTGCCTGCCATCTGCTGATTCCTCCACCTTGTAGCCTTGTTCTGACATCAAATCTCTCTTCATTTTCAACCTCTCCAGCCGGCAGCATCACATAACGCCGACATCACGGCGCAAGCGAGGGGCGAAGGGCATTTGACGTCGTGACTGGTTACTGGTCAGTACTATCCTTATTCCAATTTCGCGTTCAGGGATATCTTGCGTCTTTCTCCGTTCTTTCCTGATCCCCTCCGGACATGTCACTGACAAGTGATTACGTTTCTTTTCATTCTCCAGCATCTCTTCTCATGGAACTTGCTCCTGCTGTGCTCGCCTTTAGTTTCTGTCGAAGCTACATGACCAACTTGTACTGCCAGTATTGTGTGGTTGGTGCTCTAAGTCTACGTACATTTACTAGTGGAGGATTGCTCTTAGTGTACTAATGAGTATGTTCCCAGCCCCTCGGTGCGGAGGTCAAAGACTGTAAAGTTCGGGCGACCGGTCCGTAACTGGCGAATGAAATTCATAAGCACGTGACCGCAGGGTAGGGGCTGGGTACGAGCCTACGCCTTGAGCATGTTGTTCCCAGAAGCGATGCCCCGAGCGCACTCCACTTTTCAGACGTAAAGATCTTTTCAGAAGCGGCACTTTTCAAAATTGCTACAATTCAACACCTTCGCGCTCGCCTCGCAGCGGAGCGGACGATTGACGACCTCAGCAGGACTCGTGAACCGGGCGCGCAACAGCAAGATGGCGAGCAACAGCGGCGGCGGCGGAGCAGGTGGAAGCGCAGGCGCATCCTCCGCACTCACCCGCATAGAGCGCAACGCTCGCACGAATGCTCTACTCGCCAAGCTCGCCGAGGCAGACGATTCTCTCGCGCAGGTCCTCGACCTCGCAGCTCAAGCTATCGACACTCTTCTGCCCGCTTCCTCTGCGGCAGATGCTACTGGCGACGGTGCCACCGGCGGTAGCGGAGATGGCGGTATCGAGCGCTTCGAAACGTCCGCGACGGACTACTTCGCGCTGATGAACGACATCCAGCTCTTCCTCCGCTCAGCCGTGTTCCATCTGGTTCACAATGTCAAGCGAGCACCGCTCACGCCCGCCCAGACGTCAAGTGCATTCAACGCCCTGCGAGCGGCCACAGTCACAAAGGGGCACTCCTTACGGCCCGAGGACATCGCTCAGCAGAACAGCGCTGCGCCGCCAGCCCAGGTCCCAGCGGGAGACAAAGCAAGTGCGCCAACGGTCGAGGAAGGAGGTACCGCCAAGGAGGCGGGCGGCGCGAAACCATCGATTGTTGGTCTGCCCGATGATGCGCGTCTGTCCCTCGGCGCTCTCAGGATCCAGCACAAGGCATGGAGCGACCTTGCCGCCGCTCTCGAAGCTCTGCAGTGACTCGCTCGCGGGCATCCCGACAACGCCCATTGTGGTACTCGCTTCCGTCACGAACACGCGATATCTGTATCCGGATTCGGCGGCCGGATCAGCTCTCAGTTCGTCTCCGAATCTCTCTTCTTCTTCCGGCTCAAGATCGTCCTGAAGGATGATCGCTCTACAGGTCTGGACGCAAATGCGCTCCCTTAGGACGACATCGCTCAGGCCCACCCGTCGCGTCAAGATCTTCTACGTATCCGAAGGCTTCCTCTTCGCCCTCGCCGCCGCCCTCATCATCGGCTAATCCTTCCGCTCCTCACCCTCCAACGCCAAACAGCTGAACTGAACCGCGGACGCGGTCGACAGTATGAAAGAGTTTGCGGGTCTGGTGGGTGTGTCCGTGGAGGAGCTGGAGCTGGAGGGATGGAAGAGGATAGCAGGGACAGGGAAGCGGAGCGAAGGGCAGCAAATGGAGGGAGGTAGCGGGAGCGCTCTGGTAGACGAATCATTCGACGCCCCCGTATTACCGCGCACGGAACTGGAACAGAACCGACTCGGAAGGGACGACTGACGGGTCTTTCAGGCCCTATTCCATCTCTCCCAGCGGCAGGGATGGGTCCGGGGACAGGACGCCCTTGACTTAGACGCTGTCATGACGCGTCGGAATCAATCATGCCCTCGTTTTGGTGCATACAGCATACAGCTTCATGTCCATGTGTGCTCCAGTATATGCACCATGTCTTCAGGAGACTGATACAACTCCGCCTCTTCTTACGTGGCAGTGGGAATACGGGATTACAGCGTCTGAGAAAGTAGAGCAGTCACCTTTTCGAATCGTTAATAATTACATTAGAGAGCAAGATATGAATTTGCAACAGGTGAGGATGTGGGAAGAGTCAGCAGAATTATGGACCCAAAGTCGCTTTGTGTGTGGCTTCACATCGGCAAGCTGGTATCGGAGCGACCTTCAGTCGTCAATGGTGAAGGGTTTGTCTGCGGTGCCGCCCTGGCTGAAGTCAAACACGGTCCGCTCCGCCTTGATGGTGAACGACGATTCGTCCGCTTGAGTACTCGGACCTGCGTTTGCCGGGCTGCCTGCATTGCCCAGAACCCGTCGACGCCTCTTGAGCTCTTCGAGCTGCTTCTGCAAATTCCAATCTCAAAGACGCTCAGCACAAGAAAGGAGTCTGAAGCGTGAGGTACAGGTCCACTTCGCCAGTCACGGATGAACTTACCTCCAGACGCGTCTCTTCAGCGAGGATTTCATCTTCTTCCCTAGCGCGCTTCTGGGCAGGGCAGGGCGAGTTATTTTCGATCTCCTTCGGGATATAACCGAGCAGCTGCAGACTAACACGAGTGACACAGTGCACTTTGAATATGACGACCGGAACCGTACGGTCGTACGTGCTTTTCACTTTAGGTGAGGCTCGTTTCTGTATGACTGGCCCGGCGCTGTTGTCTCAAAGAAATAGCGGGTCAGTATGTAACGCGGTAGCCCAAGGTCTCCGACATGGATCAGACATAGTGACTCACCTCAGCTGAACAGCGCCCACTTTCTTTGCCCGTTCGTAGATCGCCTGCTGCGGACCGATGGCTTCTGTGTTGAACTTTCTCTCAATCCGCCTTCTTATGGACTTCACTTTGTGCATATTGATGGAAATTGCTCCCAGCCCAGCGACTTCGGCCGGGTCTCGGATGCTATTTGTCTCGTCGTCTGCCGTGTTCTTCGGTGAGTGGCACGAACTGCAAAGGCATGCTTGCTTGGCGATGCTCACCTGTGAGAACAGCTTTGGAAAACATCTGAGGCGTGTCAGGGGAATCGAATCCGTATCATCAGTCCATCTTGGTCTGTTCTCGGGCTTCACAGGCAGTAACTGCAAGATGCTCACCAATGTCTGAGCTTCCGTCTGACTGATGGATCTGCTCTTGATAATGGACGGCCAACAATGAGGCTGGCAAGATTGAGATTTGAAGTGTTGGCCCCCCAGTCCCAGTCTCGCTGAATAGTTGTGTGACTGTACCGCACAGTCGAGCTTGACAGAAAATTGTTCTCCCTCCGTAGCCTCGACATCTATGGTTGAAACGCGCACCCCAACGGATCAGCTGATAACGTTGGGCACTCACGCTCTGCATGTACCGGAAACTCACATGCTGTCACGAGATGCTCCTCCTCCTTGATGCCATAGAAGCGCATCGGCGTGCCGGTCCTGTCCAGGAGTTGAGCAGTGAGCCCATCCGACCGGAGCATATCAAACACAGCCGGTGCCGATGAACCTGAAGGCGCAGCTGACATCTGTGGTACTGCTGCTGGCGCTGGTGCTTTATGATCTGTAAGTGGGACAGGAAAGGAACGCTTGATGCGATGGTGATGGTCGAGAAGATCTTTGTTCGAAGTGTTGCTCTTCTCGAGGACCCACTCAAACTCAAAGCCAACGAGGCACGGTTCACGCGCCTGCGCGGACGCGACGCGTTCCAGTTGGGCTGCCAGTTTTGTTCTGATTTTCCATCTCCATCTCCATCTCCTACCCGACCTTGACCTTCTCCACGCTTTCCTCTTCCTCTTTCCGTCGCTGGTGCTTCCTCTGTCATGCCATGTCATGTCATGCCATGGCATGCCATGGCACGTCTGACGGTGAAGGGATCGCTACGACACCAGTTCTTTTCTCCCCTTTTCTTCGCGCTGGCTGTGCTCTGAACTTCTGACGTTACTTACATCTTCCATCCTCGTCTCCCTACTTTTTCCTCAGATACGTGTCCTGCTGGTCTGCTCAACCTTCTTCCTCCTAATCCAAGTCTTATCATTTCTCTGCCCATCAGATCGTTTGGCCTCCTCGCGTCCCGCTCGGCAACCAGCCGTTTCTGCCACAGGCCCGGAGCCCACAAGCGCGCGAGTCGGATACCATGTGCTTGCGCCCGGCTCTCCGGCCCAGCTCTTCGAGGTCGCATGTATCTTGCGGCTTGCGCCAGCCGCCAGTGGACGGTGTTTTCATCTGGCCTCGTCAGGAGTCACACGCGATAATGGGGAGGCGCTGGGGCAGGGCGTCTCTGATCTCTGTTCTCTATACACTCCTCAGCCGAACGTTGCACTGACAAGACTCTTCCATCTAACGCAGCTCCTCAGTTGTGGCCATTTTTGATAGCCTCAGATTCAATACTCGTCGTTCAGCCTTGACCTCCCATACGCAGATTCCCAGTGAGTTCCAATCTGAAGACGATGGTCTTGCTTCTTGAGATAAGACAGAAGATCCAGCGGCGATTGGGGAATGGAAAGGAGATAGTAAAAACATTGCTATGTATTTGCTGGTCCTTTTGGCGCAGCGCAGAGGAGACGAGACGAGACGAGACGAGACGAGACGAGACGAGACGAGACGAGACGGTGACGTTGGTGCGAGAAGAGACTAAGAGAGAAGCGGTGGAAGAACCTGAAGATGAATGAAAAGTTGAGAGGGACAGTGCGAGGACGCCAGCAGGCAGCAGCCACTGTGCGTTTGGCTCTGACGTGGCTGGGGGCCGGTGAAGCGTCGTTCAATCGTCGGCAATAGCCAACGGATTTTCCGCAGTTCCTCCATGGGTGAAGTCGAACTTTCTCTTCTCCTTCTTGACGGGGACGGAGGATCGGCTCGTCTTAGTTCTCATTCCCGCACTGCCCGAGCCGCTCGCATTTCCCAGAGAACGTCTGCGCTGCTCCAGGATCTCGAGCTCGTTCTGAAGGAGTCGTTGTTAGAGATAATCAGCTCAAGGTCGTCATTAACGCATGGGTACGCTTGCCGACGAATAAACTCACCCTCAGACGCCGCTCTTCCGCCTCGATCTTCTCAGCCTCGTTCTTCTCTTCCTCTTCCCTCGACCGCTTCTTGGAACGCGACGAGATATCCGCCCCGTCCATCGGAATGTGGCCGAGTAGCTGTAGCCCTAAACGAGTGGTGCAGTGAAAATCGAGGAAAACTGGCGGGAAGGAGGGATCAATAATGCACTGCGCCTTCCCTGGACTTGGACGCTGTATTTTCGGTCCAGCACTATGTAGTAAGGAATAGATGTTTTTTCAGCCTGTAATACAGCTTGTGTGCGGGACCAGCGCGAACTCACCTGAACTGGATCGCGCCGACCTTTTTCGCCCGCTCATAGACCGCCTGCTGCGGACCGATCGAGGCGTCCGGAAACGAGTCCTTCATGGGCTGCTGACTGTCCACCCTCCTCAGCTGGACTGACACCACACCCAGCTTGGCGACATCCTCTGGCTTCCGGATGCTGTTCGTCTCGTCATCTGCTCGTACAGCTCATTTCTTGTCATTGGTCAGAACAGCAATAATTGAAGGCCAGTGTTCCGTAAAGCTCACCTGTCATGGCAGGTTTAGAGAACATCTGAAAGAAGAAGGGAATGCATATGTGTTAATCTATCCGATCTCGGTCGTCGCTCATGCAGGGCACTCACCAACGTCTGTGCTTCGTTTTCGCTGATCTGTCGCTCCTTCAGGTCTACTGGCCAAAGGTCGGGCTTGCAGATTGCGCCAGTGATGTACTGTTGTCCCAGATAGAGGTATGCAACATGCGTCTCTCTGTGTAGGAACAGACAGTCGATCTTGACTGAGAACTTTTCTCCCACCTCGGCCTCGACATCTGTGATTTAGGGACATCGACTTTGGGTTGAGTGGGATCGGACTTCTTCCAGCGTTTCGGGCCTGACTCACATGCTTCTACGCGGCGAAGACTTCTGTCAACCCCGTACAAGCGCATTGGGTTGCCAGCGCTGTCAAGAATCTGAGCAGTGAACATATGGTTCCACCGTAACATGTCGGAAACCTCCTGTCCTGAGGAAGCTAACGGTCCGCCCGACATCTGTGCTGCTTCTGTATAGACAAGGTACCGGGATGCGAGAGGGTTGGTAAGGACGAAGGACGATGGCCGAAGAAAACGGAGATGAAGGAAGAGTTGGAAACTTGGAAGCTGGAAGTTGGAAGTTGGAACGCAAATGGGAACGTTCGAGCGTGAGGACTATAAGAAATCGCATCTCATCAAAGCCTCATCAGACAGCTCATCAAGAGCCACAGCACAGAGGCACGAGAGACAGCGGAATGCGGATGACAGGGGGTCAGAAAGACATTTGGATCAAAAGACAACGCCGTGGCGAATCATCATTCCTCTTGCCGAAAAGGGGGGGACAGGCGGGGAGGGGCTAGAGTGAAACTGAAGGGCAGAGTCGTCGAAGATTTGGAGGAACAAAACAGGGGATGCAGAAAGGCGAAATGGCAGGACAAGGACGAGGAAAGAGACAGGCAGAGAAAAGGTCCAAGGACTGACAAGAGCCTGATGCCGGATGGGAACGGTGTGAGGGACTTCTTGGAGCAGTAGCGAGTGTAAGTAGTGGTAGTAGTAGTACGTGGCTTGGTAAAATCTGCCAATAATGCCCTTGCGATTCTGGGAAGTGCGGGTCGAGTGCGTGATGTTGGTGGTGTTGAGAAGGGGGTCGTCAAAAAAGCCGTGATCGATGTGTAAAAGGTCGTTCCCGCACCGCCAGAGAGACTCCGTTCCGTCCCATGTGCAATGGGAACGACAGGATCCTCAAGAGGCGGGGGGCGGGGTTGTCGTAAAAAAGAAAAGGTATAATTATGGCAGCCGTTTCCGTGCCAGTTGGTTGGTACCGAGGAGAAGTTCGCGGGGCGAGAGAGGGATGGGGGGGAAACCGTCCTCCATCAATAACCGATCCAGCGCGCCCGTAGCCCCTCGAGCCAGCGTCCATACAGCAGATCCGCAATCGGCGACCGATTCCCCTCAGCACCCGCAGGTCCGCTGCCCGCCGACGCCGTCCGTTGTCTCCGCGCGCCATCAGCACCACCTTCCTCGTCCGAGTCTTCGAAATGGCCGGGACCAAACCCAGCATTCGCATTCGCATTCGCAGGGCCGGCAGGAGCCGAGCTGCGAGGGCCTTTAGGTTTGGCAGCATTCGCCCGATTGCCGCCGGCGAACCGTTTCCGGAAGGTGCCGGTCAGGTTTTCCCGTGCGGCTTCGTTGTCGTCCATGCCGAGGAGGATGTCGACGATGAGGTTGTATGCAAGTGGTGCGTTTGCGTTGCTCAGGTCTTCGAATCCTTTGGAGATCGTGGCGAGGGCCTCGAGTTCGGCGGCACCGAGGTCGGTCCGATCTCGAGTCTGCAAGGGAAGAATGACGATTGTGAGTGTCTGGAGGTTTTGTTGCTGTGGGGCACAGGTGTCAATGCTCACCTTTTCCAATGTAGGCAGAATGACCTGATTTACAAGTGCAGTGCCTGCCGTAGCCTCGTCCGACCCCACGGGCAACGCTCCACTCCCACTTCCGTTTCCCTTCCGATGTCTCGTCCCATTCGTCTGAGCACTGCCATTACTACCCGCACTCTCCACACTGTCCTCCCCAACGATCCCACTCAACCCACTGCGGCTCCTTACACTGCCCGAACCCGAAGCACCGACACCGTTCGCACGGAGAAGCTCGGTACTGAAGCGTGCGCTTCCGCCGGCATCGAGTCGTTTGACAGGTCGAATGGTGTCATGGCCAGAGGCAATGTCGGCGGGACGCAGGACGGTACCGTTGATATCGTTGCGTTCGTTCCAGCTCGACCGTCGGGTGCCCCTCATGCTACCGTTTTGTACACCATTTGGTGTGCCGCTGGAGGAGGACGATGACGAGGCAGTTGGGCTGGAGGATGATGTGGAAGAAGAAGAGGAAGAGGGTGGAAGGAGATGTCCCGTTGGCTGGGGTACAACAGAAGGGAGGTTGGCTTGCGGACGTTGCTTCTCCGTCCCGCCATTAAGAGTGGAGCTCGATTCATTTGAATGTTGCCGTGCAAAAACACCATTCTGCTGGGTACGCTTCGTATCCTCCTCGTCGTCCTCGTCGTCGATATCCTGAGTATCAAAGTCGAGAGCCGAAATCCTCGACCGGACAGTTTCGAACTGCCATTCGCTCATCATTGTCCCGCCGTTAAGTCCACCGTTCGCGCCATGCTCTCCCCCGTCGAGAGTGCTTCCCGAGGGATCGAGACGATGTTTAGTGAGATGATCCCGAACAATGGCACCACCCCTATTGACACCTCTAGCCTTCCACTCCTGATGCCGCTCAATAAGGTCGGTGAGGATCTGTGTCTTCTTCGCACCCTTGATGAAGCGATGGGTCAGGAGTTCCTTGGTGGTCGGGCGGTGCTTGGGATCCTTAATGAGACAGAGGTCGACAAAGTCCTTGAAGGCAGTGGAGAAGTTACCCTCAAGAACGGGCGACTTTGCCTTGGGGATGAGGAAAAGGACTCGCATGGGGTGGTATTCTGCGAGAGGAGGTTCTCCCTTGGCCATCTCGATTGCAGTGATGCCGAGAGACCAAATGTCCGCCTTGGAGTCGTAGCCAGCCTGACGGATGACTTCAGGGGCCATCCAAAAGGGCGTACCGACAAAGGTGTTCCGACGAGACTTGTTGCTGCTGAGCTGTGCAGCGACACCGAAGTCGGCGAGCTTGACTTTACCGGAGGCGGATAGGAGGACGTTGGCGGCCTTGATGTCTCGATGGATCTTGCCTTCGTTGTGGAGGTATTCGAGACCGAGGAGCAGTTCTCTGCAGACGATGGCGATGTGCGGCTCGGAGAAGGGCGCTGGCTTGAGGAGGTCGAGGCAGGAGCCACCGGCCAGGTACTCCATGACTGTGGAACGACAAATGAGAGTCAGCCTGGACGGAGGATAGAAGGTGAACGCGGAATGGAAGAGACTGACCTATCCAGAGTTTGTACCCCTTGACGAAGCTGCCATAGTAGCGGGTGACCCACTCGCTGTCGCACTGGGCCAAGTGTGCAATCTCCTGCTGTATCTCGCTGATGTCATCGTCGCTGTCCTCGAGGTCGATCTGCTTAATGGCCACGATCTGGCGGGTCTCGTTGTGAATGGCCTTGTAGACCGTTCCGAACGAGCCAGTCCCGAGCTTTTCGAGGAGCGTGTACTGCTGAGCGAGGTCTGGCGGTGCTGGCATGATTGGCTGCTGTTGCCCTGTACTGTCAGGCGATGGGATCGAGAGACAAGGAGATGGTCGATGAGGGCGAGTCAGAAGATGAGGGAGAGGGAGAGAGGAGCGGGACAACTAGACAAGAAACACGATGGGGATTAGGGGCTCCTTGCTGACGTAAACAAACAACACGCCCAAGTTGTGATCTAGGGCAGCCGTGGGCCGTGGGAAGGAAGTGGAGGAGCTATGCGTGGGAACATCGAAGTGGCAGTTCACCCAAAACTAGAAGACTATGTACACACTCTTTTGATCTTTTCTTCTTCTCTAAATCAACCAACTCATAAGTCTTCTACCCGTTCACAAGAGAGCCAGCTGCTCTCCATACCCTTACCGTAGTCACAACGGTGAGTGGTCATGGAGCCACTGTGTTGAGACGGTGATGCTGACCATAGCATCTCCTCGATTCACAACTGGTTATGAGCCCAGATACTCAAGCAGCAGAACTAGTCACCATGTCCGACAACACCACCTCAAACCAGACGCCGAGCGCACCGGAGCGCGATGATGCAGGCATCTCGGCTTCGGCGGCTAGGATTGAGGTTCTTGTCGAGCAGTACGTGGCCATGTTCGGCATGAGCCGCATGGAGGCGTACGACCATGTCACCGCCATGTGGTTCAAAGCTCTCGCCGATACATCCGGAGCTGTGTCGGTTGGCGCAACAAAGTCGGAGCCAGGCAAAAATGGATGGATAGCAGGTCGATCCCAGCTGGGCGAGCAGCAGAAGACGTTCACCCAACTGGTGAAGCTGCGTGGACGAGACAATTGGCACATATGGAGGTTGCACTTCACCTCGCACTTGGCCTCGTTTTCCACGGCCCAAGACCACTTGGAAGGCCTCGAGCACGATGACGGGTTTTCCAGCATCATGGACGTCAAAACCCCCGGCTACAACAATGAGCTCGACATTGCTCTCGGAACCCTCCTTGTCAGCACGATCACGGACGCCGCGTTGAGTCCTATCTTCGCCATCCAGCGTGCTGGAGAACAGCGGGGATCGGTGCTGTACGCAGTAATCCGTAAGCACTACGAATGGTGCGACGACGCCACGATCCAGGAGATCCAGACGACCCTGGCTACCCTCAAGCAGGGTACGCATTCCATCACGGAGCTCAATCAGACTCTGGAAGTGTGGTTCTCGAAGGCCATGGGAGCCGGTCTGGTCATGAACGAATCGCAGAAGGTCAATTACCTGTTCGGAGCCCTGGACTCCAAATATGATCCTTGGGTCATGACGCAGAACTCCATCCGATCAGGCGTCCCTGAACATATACGCTCAAGCTACGACCACCAGATGGCGCTACTACTCGGAGAAGAGGCACGCCGGGCACGAGGAAACCAAAACCTGTCGGCTCGCGCTTTCGCTATCGCTTTGCACGGATCAGTAGGCCCCTCGCAGTCTTCATCGAGAGGAGGTCATTCGTCGTACAGAGGCCAAGGTCGGAAGTCGGGAGCCCATCGGCGGTCTACAAAGTGCCACAACTGCGATCAAGCTGGCCATTGGAAGAACGAGTGCCCGCAGCCTAAGCGCATTGGCAACGGAGAACCATCAAGCAAATAGGATGAGCCGGCGTCGGCCATTGCAATGTTCACAGGCGATGGTCCGTCGCTAGAAACCAGGTCTCAAGACTGGATCATCGACAGCGGCGCCTCACACCACATGACCGGATCAAGACAGCTTTTCTCATCTTGGAGGGAGTCTGGGTCGATCACGGTGCAAGTAGCTAGCGGGGATATGATTGGGGTTGAAGGTAGAGGGACGGTGAAGATATGGGTCAAGGGCGACCGAGGATGGCGCGAAATGAAGCTACGGGACGCACTCCATGTTCCTGATCTGGCGGTGAATCTCATTTCGGTCCCATCACTCCAACGCCAAGGCTACACAACCATATTCGATGAGCAGGGTGCCCGGATTGAAGCCCCGTCTGGCACCACCTTCATCGCCCAATTCGACAAGAGCACCGGAACCAGCATCATCCATGCTCGACCAGGAGCCTTAGCGGCCCTGGTGACGACAACCTCAGAGATCGACCAGCCGACCATGGCGGACGGCTCTGGGCACGTTGAAACAGGAGGTGGTAGGGAGCCTAGCATCGCGCAGGCCGACCTAGGCCGTCCAAGCGCTGCTGATACCGCTACGGGCGGGACAGGGCGTGTTTCAGAAGAAGGGGTGGACCGCAGGGAGCGGGACCAAGCCAACTTGGGTCCATCGACCGCAGCTGACACCGTTGAAGGCGGGACAGTGCGGGATAATGAAGGGGAGAGTGGCAGGGAGCACGGTCCTGCAAACCTGAACTCTCCGACCGCTGGCGATACCGCTGCAGGCGGGACGTGGCGGGAGGTTTTAATGTGGCATCGGCGCCTTAGCCATTGTGGGCAAGCAGCTCTCGTTTGGTTCTTTCGGGCGGCCGGTGTGTCGAAGTTGCCCCCGCAAAAGGTGCGGGACATCCTCAAGCAGCTTCAGAAATGCGACACTTGCATCGAGTGCAAGATGACACGACTGCCATTTCCACACTCGCAGCATCGGTCGGACCACCAGCTTCAGCTTGTCCATGTCGACCTGATTGGACCAATTCGGTCGGACAGCCCTCTCAAGTACGTCCTCGTCATCGTCGACGACTTCTCGCGCAAGCAATGGGTCGTTGCGCTGATGGA
Source organism: Tilletia caries (assembly GCA_032718865.1). Classification (NCBI taxonomy): domain Eukaryota; kingdom Fungi; phylum Basidiomycota; class Exobasidiomycetes; order Tilletiales; family Tilletiaceae; genus Tilletia; species Tilletia caries. Next base: position 1,243,752 of record JALUTQ010000037.1, on the reverse strand, counting down.
CAAGGCGTCCGCGCTGCGGCACTTACTGGGTTGGGTCACGGAACAGGAGCGTCAGACGGAGAGGCAGCTCAAGGTCCTGCGCACCGATGGGGGAGGAGAGTTTGGATCTAAGGTGGCGGAGGAGTGGGCTGCTGGGAAGGGCATTGTGAGACAGTACACAGCGCCATACTCAAGCATGCAGAACGGTGTGGTGGAGCGGACCAATCGGACCCTACAGGATCGAATGCGCACCATGCTGCAAGGCGCGAAGGCCCCGGCTTTCTTCTGGCCGTTGGCGATCGCTGCAGCGTCGTACACCCTCAATCGGACCCCACACAAGGCCATCGGCTACAAGATGCCCGAGCAGAAGTGGACCGGCAAGGTGGCAGACCTGAGTCTGTTACGGGTGTGGGGGTGCGTGTGTTGGATCAAGGTTCATCGGTCGGACGAAGGGAAGCTTCGGGCTCGGGGTGTTCGGGGAATGTTTACCGGCTACGACCAGCAACACAAGGCGTGGTTAGTCTGGACGCCCACCAACACCAACAAGCAATTCCACTGGTCAAGGGACGTGGTATTCGACGAGACCCGCTGCTTCTACGACGTTCTGCTCAGCCAGCAAACTGCAGGAGCTCCTGGCGCACATGAGCTCACTGAGCTGGATTGGAGCGACGTCAGCGGAGTCTCCCCCCCGTCGATGATGCCGTCTACGTGACCAACGAGCTCGCGTCGTCATCGCAACAACACGGATCAGCACACATCGAGGACGACGTCGTGCAAGCAAGAGCGTTCCCCGAGGTCGAACGAGACATTGACGGTGCAAGTTCGGTTGATCTTGACTCGTTGTTGTCTCTGAGTGATGTGCTAGCGTCTCGTTTGGATATGGAATCACCTCCCCTCGACCCGATATTTTCAGCCGAGTCACCACCACCACCACCATCAGACGCAGCAGCACCACCGGCCGATATCTTTCTGCCGGTGATCGATGGACCGTCGTTCGTCGAGGATGCGCCCGCCGAAGCCGTGAACGAGTGCCAGCTCAGAGCGGAACGGAGGCATATCATGCGGTTCGGCGTCAGCAATGCAGCTCAGTACTTCGCTTTGAGCACGGTTGCATACAGCATCAGCACCACGACCGAACTCAGAACCAGTCTCGATGGAGTCCTCCTGGAACCAGCAAATAGGAAGGAGGCATTACGGAGGAGTGACTGGGGTCGGTGGGAGGAAGCTGAGAGGGAGCAGTACGATGCACTGATGGGGATGAACGCTTGGGAGATTGTGGAGCTTCCAAAGGGAGCCAACATTGTGGGGAGTCGATGGGTATATAAGCTCAAGGTGGACGAGCACGGCAATGCGGCCCGGCACAAGGCGCGCCTGGTAGCGCAGGGTTTCACTCAGCGTCCTGGCGAAGACTACACCAGCACCTTCGCGCCAGTCGCCCGCCTCCACGCCGTCCGACTATGCTTCGCCATCGCCATTCACCTAGGCCTCATCGCGCACTCGATGGACGTGGTCACTGCCTACCTCAACGGCACGCTCCACGAGACTATCTACATGCGACAGCCTCCGGGTTTCCACATCGGGAATGCGAACGATGTTTGCCGGCTTCTAGTTCCCCTGTACGGACTCAAGCAGGCGGGACACGAATGGAACTTGCGGCTGCACGAGGTGTTGGAGCAGAATGGGTTTAGGAGGTGTGAAGCGGAGAGGTGCATTTATGTGCGGCGAGGGAAAGGTGTGGAGTTTGCGATCATTTTTGGTCTACGTGGATGACTTGCTCATTTTCACCAAAACAGACTTCAGCATGACCGCCATCAAGGCGTTCATCAACAAGGCCTTCAAATGCACGGATTCGGGACCAGTCACACACTTCCTCGGCATGAAGATCGACCACGATCCTATCAAGGGGAAGGTGGTGTTCTCGCAGGCAGCCTACATCGATGCAATGCTCGAGCGATTTGGTGTCACCAAGATCGCAAACGCAGCCAGCCCATTGCCGCCTCTCATCCCATCTCGCACGCCCAAAGACACCGCAGCACAAGTGGACAGGGTGCGCTCATACGCACAGCGGACCGGCAGCGTGAAATGGATCGCGCATACTGTGCGACCCGACGTCATCTTCGCTGCTGGTTGTCTCGGACGATTCCAGTCGAATCCGTCTGAGGAGCACGAGGCGTTGCTCCAGCAAACATTGCGATACATTCGCAGAACGAAGGATTGGACCCTCGTTTACACAAGATCGTCATCGAGCACAAACCCCTTGGTGGGTTTCTGTGACTCAGACTACGCAGGAGATGTGCAGACACGACGTTCCACCACTGGGTTTGTTTACTACGCTTTCGGCAACCCCATCACCTGGACATCGCGACTCCAACCCACCGTTGCGCTCAGCACCACCGAGGCAGAATATATGGCTCTCTGCGAGGGTATGCGGGAGGGTCTATGGTTGCGGTCGTTGTACCGGGAGCTTGGCCTTTGGCACGAAGGTCCGGTACCGCTGTACACGGATAACGATGGTTGCAGGTCACTTGCACACAACCCAGACGACCATAGGAGGAGCAAGCACATCGACACGCAATATCATCGGACTCGGAATGCAGTTGACCACGGAGACCTTTCGGTATCTCGCGTGGATACGAGCGAAAAATCCTGCCGACGTTTGCACAAAAGTGTTGCCTGGCACCAAGATGCACGACGCACGAGTCCGTCTACACCTTACTCGCGACCACAACCATGACAACGACTAGGCACCACAACACAACGCCAGACGAGGAACTACGGCACCATCAGGGTTCAGCCGACTTCGAGGTGGGAGAGTTGTGATCTAGGGCAGCCGTGGGCCGTGGGAAGGAAGTGGAGGAGCTATGCGTGGGAACATCGAAGTGGCAGTTCACCCAAAACTAGAAGACTATGTACACACTCTTTTGATCTTTTCTTCTTCTCTAAATCAACCAACTCATAAGTCTTCTACCCGTTCACAAGAGAGCCAGCTGCTCTCCATACCCTTACCGTAGTCACAACGGTGAGTGGTCATGGAGCCACTGTGTTGAGACGGTGATGCTGACCATAGCATCTCCTCGATTCACAACTGCCCAAGCCCCAAACGCCAAAGCCGAAACTCTATCTGTCGATCGTTTGTCCGAGATAAGATAAGATAACGAAGCCACGTGGCAGCCACGATGTGGAGGCAGGCAAGTTTCCCACGCTCGGCGACCCACTGACCACCGACCGACTTGCGCGTTGCCTTGGGAAGCCTCGCTCAGACCTCCTCGTGGATATCTGGACAGCATCAACAACAACAGCATTCACTCAGCATACACTCAGCACAGGATGCCAGCGACAGCAGAAGAAACAGCCGCGCTCGCAGGCACCACCGTCGTCGTCCACCCGCTCGTCCTCCTCTCCGTAACCGACCACGCCTCACGCTCCTCATCCGGTCCTCGTAAGCGCGTCCTCGGCGTGCTGCTCGGACAGGACAACGGCACCTCGGTCAATGTCGCCAACTCCTTTGCGGTACCCTTCGAGGAGGACGAGAGGGATGGGAAGACCTGGTTCTTGGATCATGACTATATCGAATCCTTGATGGAGATGTTCAAGAAGGTCAATGGTGAGTGGCGCCTTCCTCTCCTTCTCACTCCCATGCAGCTGTCTACGGACGAAGCTTGGTTGCTGAACTGTGTCATTGATTTTCCTCATCAACAGCTAGGGAGAAGATGGTTGGATGGTATCACACCGGACCTCGGTTGAGAGCATCCGATCTCGACATAAACGAGCTCATGAAGCGCTTCATCCCAAGACCAGTCATGGTCATTGTCGACCCAAGGCAACGAGACGTCGGCATCCCCACCGACGCCTACTTCGCCGTCGAAGAGATCAAAGATGTACGTCTCTCCCCTCCTCTCCTCATTTTCATCCCTGCGTCCCTTGCCGGCTGACATCAGAATGTTTGCCTTGAAACTACGCGCGATTGAACAGGACGGCACAGCGACCCAAAAAACATTCATGCACGTCCCCTCCGTCATCGAAGCCGAAGAAGCCGAGGAAATCGGCGTCGAACACCTGCTCCGGGACATCCGCGACACCACGACCGTCGGCACCCTCTCCACCCGAGTCTCCCAACAGCTCGCCTCCCTCCGCGGCCTCCAATCCCGATTACTCGAGATCAAGGACTACCTCGCCTCGGTGATCAAGCCTCCATCGACGGAGGTAGGCGAGGACGGCACCATCGCCGCACCGCTACCGATCAACCATCAGATCATCTACAACCTGCAAGATATCTTCAACTTGTTGCCCAACCTGACCAACCCGGAGACCGTCCGGAGCTTCAGCGTGGCCAACAACGACCAGCTTCTGGTCGTCTATCTCTCCAGTCTCATTCGGGCCGTCATCGCGCTCGACAACCTCATCGCCAATACCCGCAAGCTCGAGTCGCAGGAGGCAGAGGCTGGCGTCGCAGCCGCAGCAGCCGCGCTTGGCAAGTCTGAAAAGGAGAATCAGAAGGGCAAGTCAGCTGGTGGGAGTGCGGAAGGGTCGGATAAGAAGGACGCAGCTGGGTCAGGGAAGGACAAGTCGAGCAGTTGATGAAGCATGGGGGCCAAGCGAGGCCCAACGACTGTACTTCTGCCTGTTCTGCAACTCCGAATTCAATGGAGTTTTCCATCCTTGTTCTTTGCCAGACGGTACATCTGCGATCAGGATTGGCACACGTCCAACGGATCTGCACACCTCCAAAGTCGGGGGGCGAATGCAAACGACGAGCAGAAGGCTTATGGTTACAAGATGACAGAAGAGACCCTTTGGGAGTTGCAGCGGAAGACCAGAGAGAAGACGAGTGGCAAAGGACAGGACAAAGGACAGGACAGGATGAGAGGTGCGAGCTTGACGTGAGAAAAGAAGGTCCAGAAGTGTGTGTTGCAGAAAAGCGAACGGTGTGCGATGCGGCGGGCCCTGTTGCAGATCCAGCATGTTCTTGAGAGAGGGCCCCACGCCCCATCCGCCCGACCCCGAGCAGCAGTTACAACTAAAAGCTGAAGTTGAAGATGGAGAGCCTACCGGTCCTGTAAAAAAGGGCCAGCGCCCTTTCGCACCCCTTGTGCGAAACCCGAAATGACCAATGAGAGAGTGAAGAAAAGAAACTTGTAGTGGTTGCCGGGCTGTAGAAAGTCGTCAGGGTGGTCGTCCATCGCCGTCGCCGTCCCATTCCTCAAAACCGAGGGAACAAATACCCATAAGGATCCGGCGTCCCCTTCACCTCCAGCCCCACCATCCCCGGCATCAACCGATTATCTCCCTCAGCATACCGCGGGAACTGCGACGAATCCCCCGGCCCCTCCAACCGCGGCACAATCGGCGCCTGCACCTCCCTCCGCTCCAACTGCCCCCACGAAACACCCTTAAACCAAACATGCGCTTTGACATCCTCCGCCCCACCCCTCAAGTTCCCCAACCGCTTCGTCCGGTCCGCCGTGAGGAGGCCGGAGATGAGATCGCGCGAGCAGGGGTCGATGTGCGCTGGGAAGGTGAAGGCTCCCTTCAGGACGCGCTCGTAGACTCCGATGGGGGTTGGGGCGAAGAAGGGCGGGAAGCCGGCGAGACATTCGAACATGAGGACGCCGAGGGACCAGTAGTCGGCTGCTTTGCCGTGGCCGACGCCGGCGATGATTTCGGGGGCGAGGTATTCGGGGGTGCCGCAGAGGGTCCAGGTGCGGTTGTCGGGGACGTACTTGGCAAAGCCGAAGTCTATTTGGCAAGGAAAGGATGTCAGTGACTCCGCGCTTCTCCTGCTAGACAAACAGTGGGGTCCCTAGACTCACCTGCAATCTTCAGGAAGCCACTTTCGTCCAGAAGCAGGTTTTCAGGTTTGAGATCTCGGTAGATGATACCTCTCGCATGCAGATAGTCTAATGCAAGTATGATGGAGGCGATGTAGAACCTGTAATAAGGATAAGCCCGACCGTCAGCTTCAATTCGGAAACTTGCATCCTTACATGCGTCTTCCTTGCACACACCTTGTAACATCTGCCGTGAAGCGTCTCGCTCGGCGTAAATGCGAGAAGATCTAAAAACACAGAGGAAGAACGATCAGCACGGGAAGGACTCTGGCGGTGGGTTCACTTCAAACCTGACTTACTTCGCCTCCCGGCACGTAGTCCATCAGCATGTACACACTCTTGCTGTCTTGGTAGCTCCGAAGTCTGCAGATTCCGCCCCCAGACATAACAATGCGTCAGCATCCGGACGCATGTACCCATGCTCGCTCCAGTGAATGACAAACAGATACTCACAAATTCACGATGAAAGGATGCCGAACTTGAGACAGGATGTCGCGCTCGTTGTTGATATGCTCGACCTGCTTCAGCCGGACGATGTCCGCCTTCTGCAACACCTTGAGCGCAAAGTAACTCGACGACGAACGACCGCCGTCAGAGGGAGAAAAATGTCGCAGGCGCACGAGTAGGACACGGCCAAACGTGCCCGTTCCTGGTGGCGATACCAAAAAATTGCAACAGGGGAATATAAGTCAACATCTTTAAGCCTCTGTCTCAATGAGAGTTCCAACTCACCAAGCGTCTTTATGCTCTCAAAAGCATACAGTGGCACCGTCGCCAAGCCATCATGGTAGGCAGTCGCGCCGCCTACTTGTCGATTCGCCACCCTGCCTTCCCGACTCTGCGGTCTAACACTCCCATCCCGACTCCGACTTGGGTCGGAGGAGATGGACATGTCGCTCCCGCTTCTTCGGATCACCTTCTGCTGCTGATGTTGGCTCTGTGCGCTTACAGGCACCGCCGGGTAGGAAGTAATAGGGACGACAGGCTGAGTCGAGTCGATGGCCGAGGCTGATGAACTTGCCGCTGGAAGATGGGTTCCCACAGGCGGCTGGATCGGAACGCTGATCGGCTGATGATGGAGGAGCGGCGGAAGAGTGCTCGGCTTGGAGCGTGGTGAGAGAGCCCCCTGCTCGCCTGTGTATGGCACCAGGACTGGATTTGACTGGGGCAAGAGCAGACTGAGAGGAGGGAGCGTCACCGGCCTCTGCTGCTGCTGGCCGTGAGCAGAAACGGGGGCTGCGTACAATGGTACGGACGGCAATGAGAGCGGTGCTGTCTCGTAGGAACAGTCATCAATGCCTTCTGCGACAATCTCGTCATCGCCATAGTACACATGCAGATTGGCGTCGTTCTGAGCCATCTGGGCGGCCACAGAGGTGTCTATGGGAGACATCGCCCGAGCAGCGCTGTCGTTGATCAACTTGCTCCCATCAGGACTTCGCAACGATGGAGGCTGAGAAGGCGAGAGCGCAGCATGAGACAGCGTCGTGGCTGAGCTGGACGCTCCGACTGAAGGTGGCTGGGAGAACCCCCCGGCGGAGATACCGGAATGAGTCTGGTCGGTAAGGTCGCTGGAGAAGGTATCGAAAAATCCGCGGTGATCATCGTCGTGATCGTGTGCGGCTGAGAAGGAGGAGACGTCGCTCCGGCCTGTTCCGGGTCGAACTCTCGAACGAGGAGAGGCGAAGGAACGGGCGCCGGGCGAGCTTACGTTGGAAGGAGGGTTTGACAGAGTGGAATATGCACCAGAGGAGCGATCGGACTGGCCCCCTGGGGAAGTGACGGAGGTTGGATCCGACGCGGCGCCGGCCGAAGGCGAAAGGGGCGGGCCAGCAGATTCGGGATTGGCCGTCGAGGGATTTCGCTTTTCCGCCTTTGCTGATGACGACCGGCCGGACTTCTTGAAGGAGAAGGCGGAGGAAGCGCTCTGATGGGGATGTCGGAGGACGGACCAGAGGTTCATGGTGGCTGGTCCCCGGTGTGGCTGATGTTCAGGTTGGTAGGAAGGCTGGGGGATCGAAGATGGCGATCCGAGTGGGGCTTGAGATGGTGAGAGTGTTGGTGGTGATATCGGACCTATTCGATGGGAGATGGACAGGCGATGGTGGTATTGATCTGCTGTTGCTATAGTAGTGGCTGAGCTCCGTCTCCGAGATGTCGGTGGCTGGGCAATGTCGTCTATAAGGTGCGCCGTGTCTTCGTCCTCGCCTTCGTCTGTGTCGTGGCAGTGGCTGGCCTGGTGGTGAGAAGACTGGTCTGGTCTGGGTATAAAAAAGGAGGAATTGGAGGTGGGGGAAGGGGCAAGAGCTGAGGGAGAGGAAGAAGAAGAAGAAGAAGGAGGTCGGGCCCACCGGAAACGTTTGGGCATCGTCACTGGTCAGTAGTGCTGGGAAAGCGTGTGAGAGGGAGAGTGACGAGTGTGTGTATGTGTGAGAGAGAAGATGCATGCAGTTGCAGTCCGCAGATGGCTGCCTCTGGGACGTGGGAGTGAGCGAGACGATCGTTGTGAGCTTTGACCCGCTGGTTTCAACTTTTCTGTTTGCTCTCCTTTTCTTCTGTCCCGTACATAGCCGCGTCTATCTTGACCGACCGCCAGTCGCAGCATGCTGCACAGCTGCATATAATGAATGCATGGCCCATCTCGCAGCATACCAGTCTTTGCCCGCCTCCCGCTCCCGCTCCCTCGCCGCTCCTGCTCCTCCCGCCTCCCGAGTACGGCCTCTCTCAGCGTCGAAGAGGGACTCCAAATCTTGCTTTCTTTGCAGCAAATCCTGGGCACGAGACCAGCTTGGACTGCACGATGAGGCGGCCTCAACATGCTGCATTTCCCAACCAAATGAGCAACGTCGAGGAGCAGCCACCCATGACCCAGCAGATGAACAGGGCGAGCGCCGAGCAGCGAACACAGAACAGCACCCAAGGATTCTCTTGGCCATCCCTTGGCTTCCCCACTCCCTGCCCCTCTATTTCGGATGAGCACAATAAAATGCCTGTGCAATAATAAGCATCACAGGGTGCATCATCAGGATCAGGAACAGGGCTCAGACTACTCCGCCCCTGCCCCGTGCCTGAAACGCATCGGCGCCTCCCAAGACAAAAGGTGGGTACATAAACAGAAGGTGGCAGCAGCACGGCAGTCAGCAGGCCGCAGCGCCCCAGCAGCCAGGCGGCGCAGAGGGCGAGGCCGGCTTCTTCCGATACCCTTTCCCACTTCCAGCCTGATCGTGATGATCATGCTGGGGCCCAAAAAAAATACTAAAAAAATACCCGGAAAACTCTCGAAAACTCCAAAAAATCCCCCGGAAATCCCCCAAAAAATACCAACAGCAATAACAAAAAAGCACTCTCGGATTAAAATAAATAAATAGATAAAAAATAATGCATTAGGAGAGAATCGAACTCCCGGCAGGCGCACACTGTGTCATGTAATGGCAAGCGCCTATTTTACCACTAAACTACTAATGCCAGTTACATGACCAATATTTTGCTAGATTAAATATGTACCGTTTGCTATGTTCCGCCATAGAACGGTCTAACTCCCACCCCACTTCCTTGATTCTGCCTTCTCCCATTTCTCCGTCGGATTGGTCTATTGGCCGACCCCGGTCGGTTTAGGTCGACGGGCCGACCCCGGCACTAGAGCAATCAGAGCTCTAAAACCACAAAGACTTCCACTTTTCGTCTCTTTAAGCCAAAGAAAACGGCTCCTCCCTTGATTTCAACATCAATTCTGCATCAATTGACTTCAAATCTCGCATGAGTACGCGTACAGACGTCTTTGACCTCCACGCAAAATTTTAGATCGCATTATTGAGTACGTTGCTGGGACGATCAAAGTGGGAAACTCAGAGGGGTCGGCCAATAGGGGTAGTCAAAGTCGTTTTGGGGCTCCAGGAACTTTCTGGAAATGAGGGAAAACACCTCATTCCCAGGAACTTCCTGGAGCCAAAACCTCATATACCATACGAATGCTCCCAGAAACTTTCATGGAGCTCGCGAGGTCCTTCTTCCTTTCTGGAAATGAGAAAAGCTCCAGACGAGGGAAGGAGCTCGGGACTTCGGCGCTTTGAGCTGCAATTCCAGAAGCTTCTTTTGGCCTCTTTTTGCGTTCTGGGTGGAGTTTCTGCCTTCGCACATTTCATTTTTCAAAACGCTTCTTGCCTCAAGGTCCTCTTGCCCTCTCTATACCCGCTCTTTTGCGACACCTCTTTACAGCAGAAGTATGGGGGATCCAAGGACTACCTCATGCTACAGTTCCAAGCCGTTCTGTGCTCCATATCAGTAAGGTTACTTATGATTAAGGATGCACACGGAGATCTCCGCGGAGATTATCTCCTTTCCGCTGTCTCCGCCGCATCTCCGTGCCGTTTTCTCGGAGCTCCGTCTCCTCTCCGCTGTAGCGGCGGAGATGGAGCGGAGCTCCGGCCGCGGAGATGACAGAAATTGGCTTCAGTCGAAATAGAAAAACTCCCTACCCCGTCAGGAATTTTGTGCTTCTGAAAAAGCATCTCCCTACCCCATCTCCGCGGCATCTACGGCGTAACTCCGCGTCTCCGCCGATAGGTAAAATATTTGGTCAGAATCACATCTTTGCACAGCTCAAGCGTTCCAAAAGCAGTTCAAAGCAGTATAGGAAGTGTCCATAGCGGCTGATATGCACGAGACAAGGCGTTGGGTGGATTTCTTCTGATTTCAGACCCTGCCGAGCGATCCGAGACCGATCTGAGACTCCATCCCATTAGAGAAACCCCTTGAGACCCTGTAGTCTGAAGGGGTCTCGGCAGGGTTTCTTGTCCATCGGCGGAGACGCGGAGTTACGCCATAGATGCCGCGGAGATGCACATTTTCAAACTCGACTCCGCAACTCCGCCGTTTCTGGCCTGCGGTGATTCATCTCCCTACCCTGTACATCACGGCGGAAAGGAGATCTCCGCGGAGATTTTCTCATCTCCGGGCCGCGGAGATTTTGTGCAGCGGAGATAATCTACGCGGAGATTCTCTCCGGGAGGGGTCACGGAGATAATCTCCGCCAAAACAGCGGAGATGGAGTGCATCCTTACTTATGATGTGATTGAGAAAAAAGGTCAAAAGCGTTCGAAATACGTCTGCGCCTGTCTCGGCCGACTAAGCTCAACTTTGATGAGCCTTTCCACTCATCTTCTCATTTACGTCCTGGTGGGGTACACCCCCAAAATTTTAAGAGGACCCGGGATCCTCCTGACTGAAATCCTCTCCTGTAATCTTAGGGGATTGTCAGGGATGCTCTTCAAGATGAAATTTTACAATTCTGGGAATTTACATGTCCAGGAGTCTCCTGTGGATCTCCTGGGGTATCCTGACGAAGACCCTTATCGCCTTCCTCCCCAATGCCACGTGTTATCGGTGATTCGGCGATCGGGACGCGCGTTAGCGCGATTTGACCACTGTCTTTAGCACGCACACGTTGCATATGCTTATGTATTACAAACAATTGGGACCGACATCAACTTTCCCTCGTAGTAGAGCGGTTAGTGATGCGGCTTGCGGTTCTGCAGGTCTGCGGATAGATTCCGTCCATGGCCATGCTTTTTTTCTTTTTTTCCCTCTTTTTTCGACTTGGTCGCCAAGTTAGGATAACATTCACCATTTTTTTTTTGCGGGTTAGAGTTAGCGCGTAGCGGGCAGGATTAGACATGATAGCAATGGAGACGGACAAGACTGTCCTTTTGGTTTTGGGGGTTCCGGGGGGGCAAAGCCCCCCCGCCGAGCTGGAAGTGGGGTCACGTGATCTAGTTTTGCTCCCACGTGGAATTGGGGAGGAAGGCGATAAGGGCGTCCATCCTGACCCAGGATTTCCGAAGAGACTCCTCCGGGAGTTCGCAACACGGTGTTGCGAATTGATCGACCCGGTGTCGCGAGGTGTGTCGCGAGAATTTCTGCCTTAGAAAATTTTCACCATCCACACACGCACCCTGACCTCCCTCCACACCCTCAGACAGTCAGACCTCTGCTCACCATTCTTCATCCCCCCTTCCCATGCACCCGGGCGATAGCATGCGCATGCGTATCAACTATCAGCACCCGAGCATCAGTGTCCTCCCTGCGCTCGCCCACAGCAGCACCAGCTTCTTCCCTAGCCCACCCACTCCCATCCGCACCCGCATCCGCCATCTGACACCATCACTGACTTTTTCACATCGCGTCACCGCCGTCTGACTAATAACTCATTGTTCTCTTTTCCAGAGCAGTCAGCACAGCTTGCCTTCGTTCTCTTCTCTTCCGGCATTGACTGCTGACTTCCGTCTTCCCTTCCACGCTGCTGATTTTTCTTCACACACCCTGCAGATTTCACATTCTATTTTTTCTCACTTTCTTCCCTTATGACCTCTGTCCTCGTCCCACCTTACAGTCACAGTCCTTGATCCGACACGCACGCGCTGTCCCGGATGGTCCAGTTCTCTTCTGTCCTTGTTTCTCCGTTGTTATGTTGTGTATAATGTATCATATGTCCTTCCTGTCCTTTTTCCTCACCCACAATTCCACATTATGGTATCACATACATATGATAGTGTCGTCAGTCTGATTGAAAGGTAGCATGAGGAGGATGAAGGGAAATTCTGTCGCTTCTGTTATAGGCCTCAGGATCATCCCTGGACCCTGACATGTTATCCTCCTCGACATGTTGAGGATAGGGTCTAAAGCATGTCGAGGATGATCCTCCCGCCTATGGCCACCACTGGGGCTGAGGAGGCTCCTCAAAAATCCCACCGGCCTGGCTTTTGAGCCAGAGTGTTCCCCAGACTTTTTGAGGCCATGAGTTTATAGAAATTAGAACATGAACGGGAGATGAAAAGTAGCAAGAGACTGCATGCCTTGTTTGTGGACTGATGTTGCTTAATGCTTGGTCTAAATATCTTAGACTCGAATTCTCAAAAGACGTGCTCAATGCTGTGACCTGTCAGATGTGGATGGCATACCCAAACAATGGTCCAGAAGCACTTGGCACAGTCAATCATCCAAATGACATAGACGCCCTACGCGCCTCGCTCTCAGGGTAGCTTCGCTACCCTTCGAGCTCTCCGCCATGATTTTCCACAAACCATAGATGATGAGCAGATAGATCTCCCCAAAGGCCAAAGCTGTAATGTAACATGTGTGATGTGTACCTGATCGGTGCCCACAGGCCACAGTTGATGAATCAATATGGACTGACGCTTATCGCGCCTCGCTCTCAGGGTAGCTTCGCTACCCTTCGAGCTCTCCGCCGTGATTTTCCACACACCATAGATGATGAGCAGATAGATCTCCCCAAAGGCCCAAAGGCCAAAGCTGTAATGTAACATGTGTGATGCGTACCTGATCGGTGTTCACAGGCAGAGGTCGGCATGGGTACAGTCTTGGGTATTCGACCAACGATACTGTACTCTTGGGTACAAGTATTTTTTCCGACGAGATCGATACTTGTACTCGCGAGTATACCCAAGTAATACTTGGGTATACTCGCGAGTATTTTGGTCAGTCAGGTATCACTATAGTGACAGCCATAATCACTATAGTGACGGCTACTATCACTATAGTGACAGCCATAATCACTACAGTGACAGTTACTATCACTATAGTGACAGCCATAATCACTATAGTCACAACATTTGTACTATAGTTGCTGCAGCTGTCACTATAGTCACTTCGTTCAGCACTATAGTTTCTGAAGTTGTCACTATGTCACTATCAGCTGTAATCAATCGGAAGATCCACTGTATGCCCAGAGGTATCGTATCACGTATGTGAGCATGTGAGCATAAACGCCATGACTGGGTTTTCTGAAGACTGAAAGGCTGGTCACTATTGTGTTATGTGTATTCGAATGCACGAAAGAAGACGTGAATGTCAACTTTTGTTGCGTAAAAAGGTGGGTACATTCTTGGGTACATCTTAGGTACGGTGAGTATTACTCAAGTAATACTCAAGTATTGAAACTTGGGTATCTGACAGCTCATACCCAAGACTGTACCCAAGTACTTGGGTACAGTACTGGGTATACCCAAGGTTTACCCATACTCATGCCGACCTCTGTTCACAGGCCACAGTTGATGAATCAATATGGACTGCCGCTTATGTGCTAGTATGGACTCTGGGCTCACCGCCATCCTCCTCACCGTTCTTTCCCCGTTCCGTTATCATATCTAATCTCCCTCACTTCCTCTCTCACTTTCTCTCACTACTCACTTCCCTCTCGGCCGAGACTCCTTCCTCCACATTTCCCACGCTTCTCGCTCGATTACTTCACTTCTCTCGCACTCCTCCTCCTCACTTGTACTTAGCTTCCCTCAGTCATCACTCATTGAATACAGTCTCCTCTTCTCTTGCAAGTGTCACACTTGTACATGGTGATGAGAGTGTTTCTCTCTCGCTGAGCGAACGACGCAGGCGAGACACTCACGCCGGCGCTCTTTCAGCACCACCATCGACTCCCAGTAGTCACCTCGAGCTCCCAGCAGCTTACTCGGCTCTCAGCAGCCTTACCACGACTCCCAGTAGTCTTCCATCGGCCCCCAGCAGCCACACACCGGCTCCCAACAGCCACACACCGGCTTCCAACAGCCACACACCGGCTTCCAACAGCCACACACCGGCTTCCAACAGCCACACTCTCGCTTCCAACAGCCTTTCTTCGGCTTCTAGGCTTCTAGCAGCTCACGCCAGCTCTCAGCAGCTGACACGACTCCCAGCAGTCACCCTCCGGCTCCCAGCAGCCACATTCAGCTCCCAGCAGCACTTCGGTTCCCAGCAACCTTCGACCTTCAGCAGCTTCAATGATGGCGCTCTCACCGGCTCTCAGCAGCATTCCATCGGTTCCCAGCAACCTTACTCGGTTTTCAGCAGCCACATCAAGGCTCTCGGTCGCCTCACCTTCACCCATCATCTCCCGTCGGTCCCTCAGTCTCCCAGCAGCTCTCGGGGATACCTTCGGCGTCCACGCACGACATCTTCATTGTCCTCGACTGCAAGACTGAGGATCCGTTCCTTCGACGCGACTCTCTTCCTCGTCCCAGTGTTCTCGGCGTCACCCTTACCGGCTATACGCTTCATGACCGGCTCTCATCTCCGCCACTCTCGCCCCGACGCGTTACTCCAGATGCTGAATGCAAAGGTCAACGATATCAGCCGACGGCTCACGGGCTTGAACGGTCCCAGCACCCTCACGTTCCGCGTCGACTGCCGTCTCCTCCTTTCGCATACAAGCGTCCTCTCCACGTCTTACCCCAGCAGGAGCAAGAGTTGGGTTCATCAGCCATGTCCCAGAGCATGTCGATGACGGCAGAGGAGGGTATTTGCGCAGGAGAGCGCCTCATTGGTGACGCCGCCAAGAACCAGACCGCTAAACCCCCAACCTACACATTCTCCACACCACCGACGTCGAGGTCGAGGCAACTCCCTCCGTTACATGGACAGTCTCCAAGACGTCTTCAGCAGGCCACCATCGCACGACGCACGCCGCCACCACCGCATACATGCTCCTCGGTGGTAGCTTCGACGGCAGCAAACTCGAGATCACGATGGCCCAGTCCATCCGGTGGTGCCTTTGGCTTCGCGCAGACAACTGCCGACGACGAGTTCACGTCAGCCAAGCAGACCGCCGCTGACGCGTCCAACATCACTCGTTCTCGTTTTGACACCCTCATTTCCCGTGTACAGCAGCTCTGCCGCGACCTCTTCCCGCCGACATCGCCTTCGTCGTGGACAATATCAGCATCGAGTCCATCAGCGCCTCATTCATTCCTCGCCGGTACCTCCAAGGTCAACCTCATCGCTGAGGGCGTCCGCATCCCGGCAACGGACACGGTCTGCTCGCTTTACAAGCATTCCGGTGGGGGATGGAACGACTGGCGTCACCGTCGAGAGTGAGACGGCCGAGGAGATGGACATCGTCTCGTCGTCATGCGCATGCGGCATGTCCGACATGATCGCCACCCCTGGTCTCCTTCTACAGGTGCAGCGGAACCGACGAGCGTACCATCGAGGCGGACGAGATAGAGCGATTGAGTTGGGCAAAGGGGCGCCGGCGAGACCCTTGCTTTTGATACTGCCCTCTAGGTCGCCAATCTCACCGGTGACACCTTCGAGATGACTCCAACCCCGCCCCTCCGCGATGACGCTCCATTCTCGCACCTTTTCCCGCTTCTCCTCTTCCTGATTCTTTCCTCGCCTTTACTTCTCTTTTCATTCTTTCCACAACGACTCGGGACAGTCGTCTTTAAAGGGTGGGCATGTGCTAGTATGGACTCTGGGCTCACCGCCATCCTCCTCACCGTTCTTTCCCCGTTCCGTTATCATATCTAATCTCCCTCACTTCCTCTCTCACTTTCTCTCACTACTCACTTCCCTCTCGGCCGAGACTCCTTCCTCCACATTTCCCACGCTTCTCGCTCGATTACTTCACTTCTCTCGCACTCCTCACTTGTACTTAGCTTCCCTCAGTCATCACTCATTGAACACAACTTTCTCTTACTCGCAAGTGCCACACTTGTACAGCTCTCCGCCGTGAGTTGTCACACATGACGTATATGATGAGCGGATGAGCCCATGCGCAGATAAGCTGATGAGCAGATCAGTATCTCATTCATCTGATAGAATGGCGCTCAGTGTGTGAGTGCATTCGTTCTTGCAAGAGGGTTCTGAGAAGTCAGAACATAAACAATGCTGCCCGCGATAATGCATGCAGCCAGCAGCATGCAGCATGCAGCATGAATGCATATGACAATGGGTCAATATTGTAAGGCCAAGTCCGGTAGAACGTAGGAGATTAAAATAGAAGCGATGAAGCTGATCAGGACCCCGGACTACGATCTACCAGCAGCAAGAATAAAATTGGAATAGAAAAGAACGTAGGAATATCAGCACTCAGACAGTCAGACCTCAATAATCCTAGTCAGTAGTCAGTACCAGTAGTCAGTACTCAGTGCTCAGTAGTCAGTAGCATTTTGATTTTTGGGGCACCATCACCATTCACCTGGTAGATGTTTGCGTGTATCTCAAGCAACTTACCCCTGGCACGACTTGTAAGTTGTAGGCAGGTCAGAGTTGAAGGTTAGTGAACGCTGGAGTAAGTTGTGCAGTTGGTACTTGGTAGCTGCGTTATAAGGCGTTCGTCAAAAAGTTGAAGACCTTTCAACATTCTCGGAGGGTTTTGAGTTTTGACTACGGCTATCGAAGGCGTGGGAAAAGTGGAGGTGGAAGAGAGACAGAAACGGGCAACGAACGGCGGAAGGACGGCATGTGAACAGCAAATTGCTATCTTCATAAATAAAACTGGGAGAAATCGAGAGCGTCGATGGATGCTTAGAACACGGACACCCAGGCGAAGTTTGAGAAGATTTCAAGAAGTTTTGAAAGATTTTATTCGAGCGATGTTGCAACATTCGTCTCGGCCGTAAGATCTAAGGGGCAGATATAACCCCATACTAAAGTCTGGGGAATTCTCAAGATGAAATTAAAAAATCCTCAGACTTTGGGGGTGTACTCAAAGTCAGGACCATTTTTGTCCCCATTTCCACCTCATTTCCAGAACGTTTCTGGGGCCAGATTCGACTTTGACTACCCCTAATAGACACGAGGTCGTGTCTATTGGCCGACCCCGGTCGGTACTCGACCCCCGGGGTCGGTACCCACTCAGGACCGACCCCATGTTTGAGAACCGACCCTATGTCTATTGATCGACCCCACGCCGTAAAAGTCTCAGCAGACCTAGAATAGGCCGGTTTACACTTCGAAAACTGATTGCCTAATTTTACCTCAGTGACACGGACGTCTTTTTCCTTGTCCCCCCGCTCCGCCTGCCTTTCAGTCTGAGCCATAAGGCGGGTGTGGGAGAAATTCTGAAAGTCGGCTCAGCAATTTTCAGGACTGAGACTAAAGGGGTTTTACCCGGCTCGAGACCAGAGGAGGCTCGAGCGCGCAAGTAACCTGAATGTCCCGATCTATGGTCGATTCGCCCCGAGCATGAGGCGATTGGCCCCGTAAGCGTTTTTTGAATTGAGCCCGTAAGATGAGGCGATTCAGCCCGTAATTATCGGCGACTGAACCCATAAACAAAGGCGATTGAGCCCATAAAGATGGTCGATTGGCCCCATAAGGCAGGGCACTGGCCCCATAAAAATCTCAAATCGCCTTTGGCGACCTTCCCTGCTTCCAAATCTTCCAGATAAATTATTCTACAGCGGCCAGGGTGCCTGAAGTAACTGTACTGAGCTTCCAGGGTCATATCCGGTCATAGGGGGCCGGGATGGCGGTCTTCGGCGACGTAATTCACTTTGAGAGCTCGTCGACGGGCGGAAACGCTTCACAGAAGCTCGACTTGTGTGTGAGTTGAACCCTCTTACATACCTGAAGGCCCGACCGGTCGTTTGGACAGTGTCAGTACACACTACCGCTCTATCCGGCTGAAATAGACATTACGGGCTCTGTCCACCATCTTTATGGGCTCTGTCCACCATCTTTATGGGGCCAATCGACCATCTTTATGGGTTCAATGTACTAATCTTACGGGGTCAATGCACCAAAAATTGCGTTTTTTACGGGCTCAATCGACCATCTTTATGGGGTCACATGACCATCTTTATGGGGTCACTCAACCATAGATCGGGGTCAGTGCCAGGGTGCTCGGGGCGAACCGACCATAGATCGGGATATTCACCCGTTCTCGCTCGAGCGCAGGGTCACAACGGTCCGAGCGGTGGTCTGGAGTGCACGGTGACACGGGGTCGGTTTTCAGACGGTTCCCTTTGTCCTCCGACCCGGTCGGTCGACTGACCAAAACCGACCGGGGTCGGCCAATAGACAAAACCTAGACACGACCTACAAAAGGCCCTCTCGTATTTGAAAAAAAAAGTCTGACCCTGAACAGATCCTCCCGTTCCTGCTCCGTTCCTCGAACCCATACCAGCGTTCCACAAACATGGGCTGATCTTCAGCAGAGAAGTCAGTCCATCACCTCTACTCACTCTCCGCTTCCAACAGGACGGTTGGATGGTCTGCTGCTGCCAGCAGCGGCCTCAGCGCTCGCCGATACCCCACCAGGTCAGGCGTCAGCGCAGGGCGCAGATGCGGCGAGCGGCCGGCGAAGGGTTGTCTGTTCTGAACCAGCATCAATTTGTCGATCCTCGTTCTCTCGCTTTGTGCTCACATCCTCTCTTTCCATCGATCTGCACTCCGCAGGCCGCAGCGCTGGAGCACGAGAACAGTGAATTCGCTAGCGCATTCCATCTCCCGTCGGCTTCCCCGGTCCACGAGGTTGGCTTTTGTCACACTGCTCCTGTACCCACAGTCCACACCCACCAGCTGCTCACTTTCATCCGATGAAATTTATCGTGCCACTTCAATCCCAACCTTTTGCCTCACCCAGCTGACAGCTCACCGACGGCCTGCATATATAGGAGCTCACCTTTCTTTCGCAGCGAGACGTTGAACCCTTCCTCTAACCACCATCACCATCACCCTCTCCTAATCCCAACAGCGAACACCTTTGACAGGCTACCCTCACTCTTTTCTAATAACCCCACAGAACATCTATCATCCATCATGCAGTTCACAACCAGCGCCCTCCTCACCCTCACCCTCGCCATCGCGAGCGTCTCGGCCTCGCTCGAGCCCACCGCAGCCCCCGCTATGCCCATCAAGCGTGACAGCTCCCTTCCCACAGGAGCCGCGCTCAACTCCATCTTCTCCGGCGTTATCGACTCGTACTCGTCCGACTTTGCCTCGCTGAGGTCGAGCATCACTAAGGCTGGTATCTTCTCTGCGTCGCAGTTGCGCGCGGGAACGGCCACGAGGACAAAGAGCAACTTCGTCAGCGGGACTGCCGCTAGTTGCATCCTGCCGTCTGTGGCGAGCAACACTGCTTACTGCTGTGAGTAGCTGTTCTCATTTTGCGTATGCGCTGCCGCTGCTGACACATTTCGGTGTCCCTTCTGTCCCCAACGCAGGCCCCGGAGGCGACATCATTGACGGTGTCTGCTACGCCAACGGTTCCGGACAGTTCGTCGACTCCACATACTTCCAGCAGAACAGGTACGACAAGGCTAACCTCCTGCGGACCCACAGTGCGCTTGGACGACAAAAAAGCTCACCCGTTTCCTCTTTCTTTTATCTTACTCCTGCAGCTTCAACCCTCCCACATCGACCGCATCCAACAACAACAAGTCGAGCTCCGCCAACCCCCTTATCGGCTCGTCGGGTGTCGCCTCCATGGCTGCCATGGGCGCGGCTGCCCTCATCGGCGCGGCGGTCCTTGTCCTCTGAGCGCACGTCGAATCCGCTCACCCCCACCCTTTCTCGTCTGGAACCCGCATAATCCTCTCTCCAACCACACTCGCCTCGAGCTATCCGTTCTTTATCCTCTTCTCACATCCTCGCACCGGACAATTTTGCATCCCTCATTTTGCTGCGTTCGCAGCGTCTCTCTGTGGCTCGATCTCTCTGCGGCCCGGCTCCACACACAGAGCCGTTTCTTGAGTCATAACGGGAAGCTTTGGGGTGCTGAACGTTTCATCTCCTGTTGACAACTTGCACATTTGGCTTTGCAGTTACATACGTTATTTACAGGCCCCGAGACGTCAGAGCTTGCGTGAAGGACTGTCAAGGCGAGAGATCAAGAATCAGCGTCAGCTCCGGTTATTCAGAATCAGGTCGGGAAGGACGATCACACTCACCCGAACAGCAGACCAAACAGTGTCCTTCTCCTTTGCAAGCTTCGAGGCCTCCTCCGAATCTGACCTCTTACGCTGCTGCTCATCCGCGACAGCAGGGTTGGCCTGTACGAGCACCAACACAGCCGCCGTCTTACTCGCAAACAGCACATCATCTTCCCCATCCTCCGTCTTCCCATGCAACACGGCGAGATCCAAGGGAAACTGCCCACCGCGCGGACCCGAGACGGTGTATGTGCCCCCGCCCAATTCGAACGAGGTCGATTTCTCGGCGGGTGGGGCGGCGGGAGCGTTTGCGACGGTGAACCGGTCGACGAGCGCGCGGAGCTCGGATGGGTCTTTGTTGAAGCGCGTGGTGAAGGACTTTGCGGTCGCGCCGACGGGGCGGACGTCGTCGAGGTCGAAGACGGCTACGTTGTGGATACCGGCTGCTTGGGGCAGTTGGATCTTGATGAGCTCGTCGTAGTCGAAGTTCTGTTGGGGGGAAGAGGGGCGGACAGAGAACGAGGACGAGGGCGAGATTATGGGGGGACAAGCTCAGAACAAGGACCGGCTTGTATGCGAGGGAGGGAAGGGGTACGGCTACTCACGGAGATAATTGATTTGCGCTGGGATGCGTCCATGTCGCTAGCAAGAGTGCCAGGCTCGAGGCCGGTGTGCGGGCCGCGGTTCATGTGGTCAGGCATGGTGAATCTGGTTGCAAGAGGTTCAATGGGAGCGTGCTAGAAGAAGAGGGAGGGTTTTGGGAAAGCTTGGAACGTCAGCGTGTTTGGGACTGTAGAGCTCGTTCTTATACCCGCGAAGGAGACAAAGCAAAGGCACTGCCAATCAGTAATCAGTTGTCGTCATATTCCTGTCCTTGGGGAGACGCTGCACATGTCAGTGTGTCAGGCGCGACCCGCATGCTGTCAGCGTCTCGATCGCAGAGGACAAGCAGGAGGGGAGGGGGGATGGGTCAGCACTCAGCCAAGGTGGAGATGTTCCCTGTGGGCTGTGGCGTCACTACTTGCCATGTGGTCGCCCACGAAAGCCTCCGAGCGGGCTGAAGGTCGCCCGATCTCCACGCTCGACCTTCCCCTCCAAAAAAGTTGACCCGGGTCCCCCAGAACTGTCATCCTTGCTGCCTGTCCGAAAGGTGAAGCTTCCCGTTGTGTCTGTGCCTGCGCTGCTCTTGCCGGCGATGAAGCTGGACTTGACGACCGATTGCTGCGACCTCTTCCTCCGCCCGGGCTCCGAGACGAACGGCGTTCCCCTCCTGACGATCCATGTCCACCTCGACTCCGGCGGCCGGCCGCCATCCAGGATTGACAAGCTCGTCGTCTCGGTCAGCTCGCATGAGACGATGGCCTTCCCCTCCGGTCGATACGAGCAGAACGAATTGTTCAACTGGAAGCAGGAAGTCGTGGAGGCGAGTGGGATGTCGATCCAGCCTCATACGAGGTACACTTGGCAGGTCCTCTTTCGAGTCTCGCACGAGACGGCGGAGTATCACCGGTCGATGTATGGAAGGCGGTACCAGAAGGCCACAGTCAAGCTCACAGCTCCAGGATTTCTGAGACCGAGGACCTGGGATCACACGAGGGTGGGTACAGCCAGCTGCCATGTGAAAACTGAATGTATCAAGGCTCAACTCAATTCATTTGCTCCGTTACATTCGTTCACAGAACCTATTCTTTGTCCACCACCCACTATCTGACGATGCCTTCACCTACTCACGGAGTGAAACGAGCATAGCAGAAGGTCTCGGGGTGAGTCATATTCTACATGCTCCCTCACGCTCTCGACAACTCATCACTCGTCCATACCCAACCAGGTCGTTCTCACCAAGGCATCTACCGCGCATCTCAACGTCGGAGGGTACCTACGTGTTTGGCTGGAAATACCTGCGCAATCCCCTGAAGTTGAGGTACGGCAATTCGAAGTCAGCCTGCTCCAGTCAGTAACGCTGCGGAGTCGGACTGATCTCAGGATCGAGGAAATTTGCCCTGTGCAGAGAATGCCGTTCTTGACGGTCGCAGGGAGTGACATCTCGACAGGTCATTGGATCGCGAGGCTGCCGAATGACAGCCAAACTAGGTAAGTCTAGAGCTTCGAGTGATGCGAGGCGCAGTCGAGATTCCTTACTCAATATTGCCACATTTGCACAGATCAAGTTCCCGATCGGTACTGGATCGAGGCCTAACGATCACCCACGCTTTCGAGCTCAACATAACCTACGGCCCGATCCGAGAAAGCAGCAAAGCGAGTGCGTCGTCCTTACGACTGACATGGCCCATCGAACTCCCCTCCTGTGCACTTCAATACCATTCCCTTCGATTGCCAGAGTACTCGACGAGCGACGCCGCCCCAGTCCCTGAGCGGGATCGAGACGCGATTGATATGCCGAACGAGCATACTTCCACGGAGCACTGTGTCTGCGGACAGTCTCTCAAAGTGTGAGTATTGTCCCTCCCAGTGCCAACTTTTACTTGCGTGCTGGCTTGCTGTGCACTGACTGTTGCACACATGTTCTCCGGGGTTTCTCTCTCTCTCTCTCTCTCTCTCTCTCTCTCTCTCTCTCTCTCTCTCTCTCCCTGCCCACCTTGTATAGGTTGCTCGCCATCGAAGGAGAGCTCACGGCGGCGGCACAGCAGGACCGCAACCAGGTTGCGTCGTTTGTGCTCGATGAGGCCCGCAACAAATTTGAGTCAGGCACGCGGACACCCAAAACACCCACGTAGAAACAGACCCTTGTCACCTTTTCGGAACCCTGTCACAATGTCACCGGCGCAATTCATAGCTGTAGAACAATGATCAAGGGCAAGCAATGAATGAAGAGACATTCATTCGTTGCCAAGATTTCTGGCTGTGGAACGACAGGGTGCAAAATTGGACACACTTGCTTTGTTTGGGGCTTTGGGCTTTTGGAGATGCTCTGGACTTCTGGAGGTCGGCAGCCCGTCCTGTGGCCCACAGGGACCGCCGACCAGGAGGACAGAAGACCCTTCCTCCGCCTTCCTGCGACGTACTCGACCACGTCCAACGTTCCCCGATGCGCCGAAAGCTTAAATTTCTGTGTGAGGTCTCCAACACACCGAGTCATCCAACTTCCCTGGCCTTCCAACGACCCAATTGCTCCGAGGAAGACATCTGGAAGATTTACGGTATGACTCGGTCTCATCTTGCAGCAGCCATTCAAAAGGGTCGTGTTTTGTGGAACCTCCTGTGCGCATGCTCATCCCTCCCCTCCTCATCTCACTTCTCAACCCTAAACCTGAGCTTCTCCCACCCTTCCATGGTTGACAGCCTCCCCAAGTTCCTTTCCTCCCCCTTCTGACACTCTTCCTTATCCCCCCCCCTCAAAGCCTACAGAAACCATGGGCGGCCTCAAGATTGCGATGCACACGGACTCGTCCAGCATCTTCATCCGACCCAATGAGCCAGACTTGCCCCCGGAAATGCTCAACGTCTTCATCACCATTGCGACGGACAGTAATCCTTCGTCGACAATCAACAAGCTCGAGCTGTCCCTGACTGGCGTGGAGAGTCTCAGTTTTCCCATGGGTTACTATGAGCAGAACACTACAATCGAGATGGTGAAGGACGTCCCCGAGGCAGTGGGCTTGAGCTTGAAGCCCAATAGCATGTACACGTACGTCTCCCAGAACCCTTCAGCTTGAGCTTGAGCTTCCACCCTACTTATCACTGAGATTGGCTTCCCCTTCTTTTTGAAACTTGCGCGTGATTGACCTTCTCAAGCTTTACGACATCCTTCCCCATCGACCACAAGATATCTGGCTACCAGCGATGCACGTATGGTCGTCTCTTTCACCGACTCGTCGTGAAAGCGACATGTCCCGGCTTCCTGAAAAACAACGTTATCAAGGAGTCCAAGGTGAGAAGCTTGTAGCCAAGCTGAAGAGACATCGAGATTTTGAACTTAATCTCATCGTCTTCGCTCCTTACGCTCCGCAGCTCTTGTGGCTCGTACCGTACCCTAAGGACGATTCTGCCTTTATCTACAGCTACACCGCCCAAGGCTTCTCGGAAGGTCTCGGGCCTACACTTCTCAGTCTCAATTCAGCGCATCTCACGATAGGAGGATATCTACGCGTCATGTTCGAAGTGCCGGCACCCGCGCCCAATGTCGAGATTGTCAAGTTTCAGATGAGCCTTTTGCAGCGCTTCACGATTCGAAGCCGTCGGAAGACCCTACAGGATCGTTCACCTGAGCAGCGCCTCGTCTTTCTGGACGTTCCCGGAGACGAGCTCGACAAGGGTCAATGGGTTGCCCGGCTGCCCAACGACCACACTGCGAGGTGAGTTCCTCTGTTGTCTCTGAGGTCATGATAGTCTTGCTAATCAGTACTTCGTTCTCTCATATTCTCGTCATCTAGACCAACGTCTCGACTTATGGACCAACCGGGTATCACCGTCGAGCACGCATTCGAGGCCAGAATACAGTACAGGCTCAAGGCAGACGATCAGAAGGCCGGCCCGCTGATCACGTACCGCATGGAATTCCCCGTTAGCCTACCGGCTTGCTGCTTCCAATTCGCGTCCTTGGCTTTGCCAGCCTACAGCAAGATTGATCCCTGCCCGGTGCCTGAGATCCCGAGGGAGACTTGGGAAGGAGCGTGCCAGAACACGTCGCACTCTCACTGCGTCTGCGGGGAATCCATGGAATAGTGAGTCTGATAGGCCATGTTCTCCCTCTTTCGTCACAGCTGGACTCATTCATGGATCTTCTCGATCGCGCATCCGGCACCACAGTCTGTTGAGTATCGAGGCCACCCTGGCGGCAGCGCACAACGCAGGTGTGACTTTCACCGATCGGCGGCAACTCCACCGTGAGGTGCGACGCAAGGTCGAGGCGACTTCTGATTCGAGGACGGGGACACGGCGGCCAGATTGTAAACCGGACGACTTCCGATGGGAGCACCGCGCTTCGGAGGAAGAGCTTTGTCAACTTGCGTGCGGGGAGCAGACCTAGCGACTGCGCGACCTTTTCGACCCGTTGTTTGTGCTACCTCGCCTCGGGTCACGAGGCTTGCGGGCCTCGAGCGCCACCCGTTTCCTGCCAGCAGGAAGGACTTCGATTGCGTCAAAATGGCACCGTCCTCGGATTTGGAAGGTCCAAAATCGACAACAAGGTCCCACTGTTGTGCTGGCGGAGCTTTCCGGTTCTACACAAGCACGCTCACACCCTCCCCACAAGCCAGAGATCTCTTCTCGGCAAGATTTCTGGAGCTCTCTTTCTCCAGGTTCCCTGCTCCCATTTCTCTGGTACATCGGACCGCCCTCGCCTCCACCATAAAGAGTTTTCAAGCCCCAAGGGCGCCGAACACGACGATCAACTACAAATGTATGTACAACACTACCGGATTCACAAGACATCGCAATCATACATGGCTCTCGAAAGAAGATCGGCGGCTCGATGTGTTACGAGGCCGTTGTCAAAAGTATCCGGACACTAAATTTTTAACCATACGTTTACTAAGTAATCGCCTGTTTTGGGCTCTCGATGCAACTCAAAGACATGGATATGGAAGACGCTCAATGACGGGCCATTTGGAAAGCCTCTATACTGGAGAACAACTTCTCTCTTTGGAGATTTCCCAGCTCTGACTTGGAAGACAGGTTGCTCTAAGTGGAAAGAGGAAGAAACGATTTCAATTAGTGATTTACTAGGTGATTTCAAACTCCTTCACACCCACCTTACTCAACCCAGCTCCTCAATTTTTCTCAATTTTTTTGAGTCACATATTCCGATGCTCCTGCGCTCTCGCTAGAAGGTCAGCTAAGAGGTGTATTTTTACAGATTTTACTGACCAAGTTTGACTTAAGGTGAAATAGAGGCGAACACTTAGTAAACGTATGGTTAAAAATTTGGTGTCCGGATACTTTTGACAACGGCCTCGTAAGTGTGGAGCCTGAGATTGAGGGCTGTAGAAGCGATGCCTCAGTGGGTACCGGGTTCCCCAAGTTTCATCCCCACGGGTCCCCACCACGCGCAAAGTCGGACAAGGAAAAGGCCCGTCTTTGCTGTCCACGACTATCGACACCAGAGGTCGGCATGAGTATGGGTAAACCTTGGGTATACCCAATACTGTACCCAAGTCCTTGGGTACAGTCTTGGGTATGAGCTGTCAGATACCCAAGTTTCAATACTTGAGTATTACTTGGGTAATACTCATCGTACCCAAGATGTACCCAAGAATGTACCCACCTTTTTACGCAACAAAAGCTGGCATTCACATCCTCTTTTGTGAATTGGAATACACAATAATGACCAGCCTTTCAGAAAACCCAGTCCTGGTTTTTATTTCAAATGCTCACATGCTCACATACGTGATACGAATATAGATAGTGACAACTTCAGCAACTATAGTGACAGATGTTGTGACTATAGTGACAACTTCAGCAACTATAGTGACAGATGTTGTGACTATAGTGACAACTTCAGCAACTATAGTGATAGACGTAGTGACTATAGTGACAGCTGCAGCAACTTGAGTGACAGATGCTGTGACTATAGTGATTGTGGTTGTGACTATAGTGATTGTGGCTGTCACTATAGTGATACCTGACTAACCAAAATACTCGCGAGTATACCCAAGTATTACTTGGGTATACTCGCGAGTATGAGTATCGATCTCGTCGGAAAAAATACTTGTACCCAAGAGTACAGTATCGTTGGTCGAATACCCAAGACTGTACCCATGCCGACCTCTGATCGAAACCTTCACGAGGATTGAGATGTATGTTGAGGATGGCATCACGTATAGTGGCCTTCGCTTGACAGCTTGATATGGTATACACCTAACTGGTGAATAATTACCGACGATCCCAACAAGACTTGCAGAAGATGGGACCGTACTATGAGAAAAACAATTAGTGCACTTGCTATGTAGTAGCCTTGCTCTCTCAGTTCGTACGTTTGTCTCTGTATGGTAATGCCCTGCGCACAGCGTGTACCTCAGGGTTGGGTCTGAGCACGGAAGTGCTCGCACGTCGTTGCAGTCGGGGCCCGGAGCGTACCCCATTGCGATAGCCCGCTGGGCGCCGACTGCCACTATGTGAACCCCCCTCAGGCGCGCCCTGCGGGGGAAAGCATCCAATGCCAAAAGCTGGTGCCGGGAGAACTGAAGTCTGAATCTGAAGAACAATGGAAGAGTGGTGAGATTAAATGTGGACTGCAGATCTGTGGACCCGAGAGAACGGAGAAGACCTGCGCCAGTGATTGGAAGCTGAAAAAAAGAGAACTGCCAAAGATGATGCACATCGACATGCCTGATGTTGGGCAGTGCGCATGCGGACGCCACGACAACGACCTGTGAGGACGGGAGTCGGGAAGGGAAAAAGATGACCGTATTGGAAACTGTTTGACGGGGATGAAGAACAGAAGCATAAGTATGCCGCGCTGATGAGCACGATGGGGTGTGAGTGTGTGACCAAACACATACAGCCTAATACGGACCAGCGTGGGTGCCGGACCTGCCGGGCTCAGGCGTAAAAGAGATCCGTCGGATCCTAATCGCCAAAGGTGGCAGCCTGCCGCGCATAGTTGTCACTTGTCGCGCAGGTACACCAGATAGGCGTCCGATTGCCACCCTCCTCGGGTCTTGATCTCGTCCATGCCTCTACCCGCCGCAAAGAACAGAGTGGCCCCTCCGATGCGGAAGCAGTGACCAGTGACGGGGTCACGACCGGCGTCTTTGAGCCATGAATTGACGGTACGAGCAAAAAAGCTCTCGGTGAGTTCATTCCGAGAACCAGAGCGTCCAAGGTAGGAAAAAGGCGCCAATGGTAGTCGCGTCCTCATCTGCACGAGGTGCATTCACGTGTCGGTGCCGCCCGACCGCCACTACCGGGCAAAGCGCCGGCATGTGCCGCTGCTGAGGAGCAATGCGATCCAGGCCAGCCGTACCGCGCGCCTTCTCGGTGGGAAGAGAAAGGATGACAGACGACGGCCCTCCGGCATTGAAAGAAGGTTGGTCCAAAAGATGCACCCAACATGCCCGGTCCGTCGGTGGGTCTGATGCCGACCGCACTGTGACCTCTCCCGGGCGACTCATGGAATAGAACGCAAAAATGGCTGCTGCTGCTATGACCACATGGGCCCGATCCTCTGATTGTGCCGCCGCTGCCGCGATGACCGTGATGTCGTTGAGGCGCACCGGTCTTCTCTTCTCCAGAGGAGGAAGGCAGTTGATTGTGAGCGCCTTTTCGAAGGCGCGAGTGTCGGCTTTGTCGAGAGGTTATGGGAGACGATGAATGCGATGCCAGTACGCAAGCGCAAACTGGCGCTGGCTGACCGTGCCTGCCCGTAGGGTCGTCATACCTTTGCGCAGGTACATGAGGAGAATGTTCTGGGCAGCCGGAAATCGATAGTGGGTCGGGAGACCGAGCTCATCGCACCACGACAAGTAGGCAATGATGTGGCCCGCATACTTTTTCCTGGTGCCGAGTTTCACCGACGACCACAGGAGCTCCGAAGCCTTATGCACGACCCGCATGTCTGCTGATCCGTGCGCGCGCACCACCAAATGGCGTGCTGGCGTGAGGAGAAGGGGAACGTTCGCTTTCGGATTGATGGCTTGCGCCGCGTCCGCGGTCATGACGCACGTTGGAACATTATCCGGGCTCAACGATGCCCATACCTCCGAGGCGGTGGTCACACGTGCAGGAACCATGAGCCCCAGAGATGGTGATGTAGCCGGAACGCCCGGTGCCAACGAGCGCGGCGAGGCGGGCTCCGACCCTGGCACCGGAGTGGAGTCGGGTGCCGACGCGCTGCGATCAGCAAGGGAAGATGGGAGTGGGCGCGGAGCCGAAGACAGGGAGGCCGATGAGCCGTACCCCGAAGAGGGAGAAGCCGAAGGAAGATGCGAAGTGGCCCGCCAGCGCCGATCGCGAGTGGGGAACTGTCCCGCTGTGGGAGCCGAAGCTGACGATGACGTGGAAATTGAGGACGGGGAAGCAGAGAAAGAAGGAGCCGAGATCTCTATGCGCCACCGACGATCCCGCCGAGCCACGACCGTGCTCATGGGCTCAGAGCCTGGCGCTGCCGGAGACACTGGAGAAGTGGGAGACGAGAGAGGTTGTGTTACTGCCGCGATGCGCCAGCGCCGATCCCGTCGGGCGCCAGCAGCCATCGAGGCTGTCAAACGGAGGATGTGCTGAGTGGTAGAGACGGAAGCATAGAGAGCGGAGATTGATGAGCGGCAGCGCCGATCACGACGAGGACCGTCGGTGGGCGCGCTTGGAAGGAGAGGAGAAGGAGAGACCGTAGCCGAGGAAACTGTAGCTGAGAGAACTGAAGAAGGGGGCATGTTGTCGATTGGCGATGAGGCCGTCTCCCGTCGCAAACGACACCGACGAGAGACCTGCGACGCGATCATGGGTGAAGGGCAGCGCCTAAGACTCCTTGCCACGGCGCGGCCCAATCGAACTCGAGGGGGGCAAACAGCGAGCAGTCGCCCCTAGAGGGAGCGTCGGCCGGGTTGTCCGCCGACGCAATGTAGGACACGGACATGGTGATGTTGCGTCCCGATGCCAGTTCCGCAATCGATGCCAAACACCGATTCGTCCACCGGCTCCGTGACCGTCCTTTGCGCACAGCATACACCACCCCCATGTTGTCCACCGCAAATTTCACCACACATTCCTTTGCCCCCGCCGCCACGCAGGCCTGCAGAGCCAAGTGCAGGGCCCAGGCTTCCATTACCCCGATGTCAACATCATCGTTATCGATGGCGCCCGGGAGTGGCCAGAAGCAGGCACGACCGTCCAAGACCACGCCGCAGCCCAGGTCGGAGGCGTCCGAGTAGAGGGTGTGCTCGTACGATGTCGTAGGGATGTGGAATGAGCGTGCGAGTGAAGGTGTCTGGAGGAATCCCAGCCATTCCCGGACTTCGGCATGCGCGGCCGTTGACAACGCCAAGCTGTGCCAGGGGAAAGAGCGGTCAAAGCGAGAGCGCAGCGCGTAGAGAGCGTTGAGGTGGCTGCGCCGCTCGGAGAATATTGCGCAAGTGTGGACGAGAGTGCCGAGAACGCTGGAAGTTTGGCGGTAATTGACCTGCTTAGGTTGGAGGAAAGCCGACAGCTTGCGAAGGTACTTTTCCCTTTTCTCTTCGGTGAGGGCGACTGTGCCAGCGTCAAGATCCCATTCAAACCCCAACAGCGTGAAACGACGCGTCCATCCGAAGCGCTTCGTCGCGTGAACTTTCCACCCGAAGCAGTTGACCGCCGCGTATACGTCCGCCTCCGGAGGCTGACCCAGCTCTGCGTCGTGCAAGACCATGTGGTCATCCGCGAAGTGGCGCGCCCGTAGGGATGGTAACTGGTGCTCCAGCCAAGCGCAGGAGACGTCGCACAATTGGCCAAAGACGGCCGACATCGTCGCGATCTTGAACATGCCGACAACCCACACGAAGAGTTGGCCGGCGACCCCAAACACAAAGCGACGTCTTTGAGCCGGGAGGTTCGGAACCTGCTGATATGCGTCCGCCAAATCATACCCCATGACCTGCGCTGTGCTTGATGCTCCAGAAAGAAGCACCTGAGTAGGGAGAGAGGGGAAAAGAGAAGAAGCAGCCAAACTAGTTAGCCTCGGATAGAACTTAGGCGCAGACAACGAAGGGTACGGCAGCGTCTGGGGAGAAATGGATCAGGATGGGTTCGAGGCTTGCTGCCGCCGGCATCAACATCTCGCCCCGACCGAGGACTGCGCCCCTTGCCTGCCGCCTGCCTACGGACTATGAAGTGGTGGGGAGCCAATGGCTGCCTGTTCCACAGCGGGACCCCGCGGTAACGACCCAAAGCCGGAGTACCTGGGGTGCCAAAGGAAGGCGCGCAGTGACAGCACGCAGCTGGACACCGACAGAAAGGGTCCGTGGTGACGGCGCAAAGCCAGATACCAGGAGGGAAGGACGCACGGCGACGGCGCATGGGCCAGAGTACCGGCGAGAGAAGGAGAGTGATGATGACGGCACGATGGCCAGAGAACCAGCTGCTGAAGGAGGGAAAGAGGGAAGTGGTGCTGGCACATCCTGCATAGGCCAGGGTAACGACTGGGAGAACAGGAGACTGAGAACAGGGAGAGAAACTCACTTTGACCTATTCCAACAGGAACCACTCGCATTCCCATGGCTCGTCCTTGACTTCCTTGTTGATCGACTCCGGTATGCCGCTAAAACCAGGACCAACCGAAGAGTGCGGCGACCAGGATGCATTGAAGCAGACCCTGCTCTTCTCCGGTTTGGTGGTCGTCGCTGGTGTGTGGACGATGGTGAGAGGAATCGAAACAAATGGACCAGCCACATTTTCGATTTCCGCCTGTGTGAAAGGGCCGTAGGCCCAACCCTCTTCTAGGGCCTTCTCCTTCCACTTTTCAACCACAGGGAGCTGCTCCGCCTTGAAATGGTTAGGAGCCACGTATGTTCGCAACGGCATGGTGAGTGGACCCATGGAGAATCCCGAGGCTACTCCGTCCACAACGTGAGACAGCCGTACCTGGTGCGAAGCTGGCAGGATCCTCAGCGCGGTCTCAAACGCTGACGGCACCAACGATGAGCATCGTGCCGCCGTAAAGGCGTGGGACGCCGACTGCAGCTCAGTTTGATGAGGTGTTTGAGCACTTGACGGCGGGGTGACCGTCGGTTCCACATTTGGAACAGTAGTGACCGAAGCTGCACCGTCCGATCTCCGGCAGGCACTCTTTGTCGCAATTGAATCGGTGGCAGAAGCCCAACGGCTTTCCTTTCCACCTCCAACCCAGGCGGCTGATGTTCTCAAGGCTGGGGGAGTGTGGCTGAGGGCAGTTCTTGAAGTCGTGGTCCGTCTGCCGGAGGCAAGCCGTGCAGAATTCGAGCGCCGGTCTTCCAGCGCTGTCGTCGCGAGGGCCTGTGGGAACGCTAGCGCCACCATCCCGGCCTGAAGAGGAGGGAGGCGCCCGCCGAAAGGGCTTGTTGTTGTCGTCCCAATCGCGATGGCGACGCTTGCCCGTTCCATGAGACGATCCTTCGCCCTGTTGGGAGTGAGAGGTCTGATTCTGACGCTTGGGCGTAGCCGGACCAGATGAGAGATGGGCGGGCGCGGGAACTGCAGCTGGAACGTTGAATATGGCCGGTTTCTGGGCATCCTCCATAGCCTTGCCGATGCGATTGATGTCGTCCCCTTCAGCCTTGAGCAGCTCTGCGACCCAGGTTTCGCCGATGCCCGTAAAATCGTCCACAAAGCCAGGCGGCTTGCCGCACTGCCTCTCAGCCTTCCGAACCATGTCGGCATTGATGGCGCCAACGTCAAAAGCCATTCCGACCCCCGGCTCACGCTTTGCCCACATCGCCTCTAGGGTTTGCTTGATGTACCGGCGCCACACTGGCCAGTGGTTGTCTGCCGCCCGTGTCATGATCTCAACGTGCAGATCTTCCAGGATGTTTGCATGGCTCTTGTTCGCCTCCGCCGCCGGCGGGGCCACTGCTCGGCAGATGGTCGCCAAGGCCTGAATGGCCTGGTGTGTGGGTCCGCGTGGAAGGAAATTGTCCTTGCGATAGGCATCGTTAATGCGCTCTTGCTGCTTGGCGTTGAGAGGGAAGGTGAGGGTCTTTCGAGTTTCCCCATCCTCTGCACCCACGAACGCCTCGACCGTGAGCCAGATGAGAGGAGGTCGCACGCCCTTCCTCACGAGCTCGACAATGTCAGCCGGAATCGAGTATGTTGCGCCCGGCCAAGGAACAACTACCGCGCTCGCGTGTCCAGGATCCACTTCCCAGGACGGAAGACCGACAGCGTCTTTGTCCTTGTCGGCTTTTTTTTCGCCCGAAGCTCGTCGATGATCTCCTTGGTGACCTTGGTCACCTCCTTGACCGCAGCTGTAGCCGCCTGTGCCACTACCTGCGCGATGGTGTTTGCCTCCTGCTGCTGATTTTCTGCCATCTTGGTTTGAGAGATATCTATGTCGTCTGTGAAGTTTGAGTTAGTTCCTACTTCTTGAAGCGAGCGAGCGAGCAAGTCGAGCGAGTGATGGTTCTCTCGACGCAGCCGCGCGTCTTCGCTCTCGTGTTTATTTTCACTCTCCTTGCTCATCTCACTACCTCGCAAGGCTCCGCGTTCCGCTCTCATATGCAGAACTAATCAGGTTGTTTTAAGTTGGTACGTACCGACAATTCGGAACGAGGCTAGATATCCTTGTTCTCATGGAGGCACTCTCGAGTCTTGTCTTCAGAACGTCTTGCGAGATCAACTTCGCCAATATCAGTCTGCATCGGCGTCGACATTATTCAGAAGCTGCAGCCCGCTGTACATTATTAGTGCTTTCAGCGTCTCTGAGCATGAGGACGTGCCAGGCCGTCAGCTCGGCTCTTGCACCCGCGCTTGACCTGGTCTGTTTCTTGTCGTGCCGGACCGGGAATCGATATCGAGAGTGGTGGTAGACCAAGGAAGAGAACAAGAGAGATGTATTGTGGGTCGAGACCCCAAGAGGCTATCGCATTACGCATAGCACACTCAGGGTCTGGACGAAGGCAGCTGTCTCGAGCGAGCCACCCACGGAAGAAAGGCGGAAGGTGTGGTGACCGCCGCGCGCGCGAGATGAATGATGCGCTGCCGGCCCCGAAATGAGAAAGGCGGGAAACCGTCGCCGCTGCCGTCAGGCACCCAGGTGGGCATGCACCACTGGGGCCACCGACAAACGATCCGAGAACACGCCGGCGTGGTCGCGGACGTACACGGTCCAGGCGTCCGAACGCCAACGGCCGTGCGCCTTGACGTCCTCAATGGCTGCCCCCCGCAAAAGAAGTTCCGTACACCCCCCAATTCGGAAAGAATGCCCGTGTAGGGTGGGCAGCGCCGCTGCCTCGGCTGCTCGGCGAAGTCGAGAAAGAAAGACGGAGCGAGATAGCGGGACCCGCTTGTTGCCCTGGGAGTATGCGAAAAGCGCCGAAGAGTCCGGGAGCGCCGAAGTGGTGAGATGGGCGGACAAAGCTGACACCGGGCAAAGATCAACGTCTTGGACCGAGAGAACAACCACCGCGCCCGCAGATCGTGTCGTCTTGGTCCATGGAAGGCGCAGGGTGCCGGCTGCCGTGGAACCGGGAGAGGGAGGGCGCAGCGCCCATCCCGCGCGACTGATGTGAACGGCGGGGTCGTAAGTCTTCTGGGTTGGCACTGTGACCTCACCAATTCGCGCCAATCCCCAGAACGCGCAGAGCGCGCAAGCCCACACCGCCAGATCCTTTGTGTCTCGAAGATCGAAGTGAGGTTTGATGGCGCGTAAGTACGCCGGCGTGTAAGGGTCCCGCGGCGGGCGTTTGGAAGATGCGGGCGTCATGGCGGCGGCACCGCGCAGGGCAAGAGAGAGACTGGAGCCCGAAACAAAGCACCAGGGGACACCGAACATCTTGTGCCATGCGCCGACTGCTGATATCATCTTGGCGATGTAGTCGCCTGAGTAGAATCCGGCCTGAGCGGCTACGAAACGAGTCAGGAGCTCCTCGGAAGCCGGGCAGCGCAGCTCCTCGTCAACTCCGCGATCTTCGCACCACGCCAAGAAGTGGCTGAGGCCGGTGCCGTAACCGACGCGGGTAGATGGCGCGAACGCCATCTCCATCACCCGGGCCAGGCGCACGTCTTCGAGACCCGCAAACTGCTGCGCCGCTGCCGACGGCCGGTAGGCCACCAGGCGAGAGCTGGCGCGAAGCGCAGCCAGAGACGATGGGGCGGGTGCTGGGCGCGGTCGGAACTGACGGCGATTGAGCGCCGCAGTCGACGAGGAGGCTCTGCGCGTGGGAGGAGAGGTGGGGGAGGAGAGGATCGCTCTTCTGCTGCTGCTGCTGCGGTACTCCGCGGTCAAGAGGGCGGCCGCGATGGCCGTCGTCCTATCACCACTTGCGGGTGAGGACTGTGGCGAGCTCGAGGGGGAGAGGTAGAACGGGGAGCCGAGCGAGGGCAGAAGAAACGCCTCGGGAGGGGCCGTCGGCGGGGTTATCGGCAGAAGCGACGCGAGTAGAAACGAAGGTGATGTTGTGGTCAGAGGCAAACCGGAAAAGCCGTTCGAGGCAGTGGTTGGCTGCCTCGTTTCTGACGCGACCATGGCGAAGACCGGACTCCACAGCGGTGTTGTCATTGTATAGACGAACACGTCGGTCTCGAACCCCGTTCGCAATGAGATGTCGTACGCCGAGCTCAGCTCCCACTGCCTCCGCCCACATGATGTCTCGACCACCGTCCCGCCAGGCTGGGTCGAAAGCATAGGCGGCGACGCGGTCGCCGAGCACCACTCCAGCGCCGCTCCCGCTTGCGTCGGTGTAGAGACCGGGGTCGAGCAGGTCGAGGTCGTTGGCGAAGGAGCGAGAAACGACTGGCTGGGCCAGGATGCTGTCCCACCATAGGAGATCTTGGCGCACGCGGCGGGGAGGATGGAGGCCCGCGGACTCGAATGCTGCGCGTTGTCCTGCGGCGCGCCGCCGAGCCGCGGCTGTTGCGTGCATTCCGAGGAACTGAACCAAACCCGAGAGGTAAGGTCGGCCGTTTGGCACGACGTGTGTGCCGAACTGGAGGAGGCCGAGGAGAGCTTCTGCGCTGGCGAGAGTGTGAGTGCGGGAGGACTCGCCAAGCCATGCTTGAATGTCGGCCCGCATCTTGGCGCGCTTCCGCTCCGGGAGCGCAATGGTTCGGGCGGGAAGGTTGAAGACGCAGCCGTAGTAAGTAACCTCGAAGCCGAAATCTTGCTCCTTCTCCTCCGACCACGGGATGCCCAGTGGGGCACAGACAGCGTCGACGTGGGCGAAGGAGAAGGTCCACTGCGCGGCCGGGCCGTCGAGAGGGCGAAGCGGACGAGTGAAGTCCTCGGAAAGCTCGTGCTCACCGTCACGCCAGAAGAGGCACCCGTTTCGGCCCGAGGCAGTGACGCGCGCAGCCAGTGCGGCCCGATGAGCGTTGACGGTAGAGAGGGCGGAGGGGGGGAAACGGAAGAAGAGGTAGTCGTCCACCCACTTGAGTATGGGTCCGATGCCTTCCGCGCGCATGATGTCGGCCAGTGCGTCGCCGACCACGCCCCACGCGCCCGCCGACGACGACATCCCGAACGCCAGCGCCTTGTCGACATAGAAGTCGTTCTCCCACTGTACGACCGCCGCGGGCCACTGGCACCGCCGAAGAGCGATCGCTCTGTATGCCGAACGCACGTCGCGTGCCGCCGCTTGCGCGAACGGGGGAAGAGACAGAATCTGCGACGGACAATGGTCAGGAGTATGCGATGTCAGTGAGATGCTTCATGAGAGATTGAGCGCAGAGGAGAGGCGAGTGGTGCTCGGAGAGATTTGAGAGAAAGGAGGCTCGATTGAGAAGGAAGAATTCTTTAGGCGCTGCGCCGCGGTACAGCACCGACGGACGACAGAGGGGCGGAATGGTGCAACACCGATTCACGGCACCCGGACAGAGGAGAGGAAGGGTGGTAGATGGGACTATGGGAGACTCGATGTACATCACAGTCGAGACTCACCTGCCATATAGCCATGGCGATGCCAGAGTACGTGCACGGCCAGTCGTCAGAGTTGATGGACGCGTTGATGGACTTGGTTGAGTGGTCGTGGCGAGGGAAGGAGGCGTCTTGAATGAATCGCCACCCGTCAGGGGGCTTGGGTGCGAGTGCGATCGGTGAAGATTGGAAAGGACCCCCGACCACCCGCTCGCATTGCTGCTGCGAGAACGGGCCCGCGTATCGCCCGGCGTCGCGCTCTTTTTGGATCTTGGCGGCGACGGTGGCGGGGTCCTTGGTGGCTGATTTGTGGTTGGGGGGAACAAAGGTTGTGCCGATGGTGGGGAGACCGACGTCGAACCCGTTCCGAATCCCGTCCACGATGGTTGGGTACCGGGTCCCCATACTCCATCGCTGTAGGGCTGACTGCCAGCCGTCGGCGAGTAGGGGGGTTGGGCCGAGCGGCTCTTTAGCGCCGGTGTGGGGCTTGGCTGCAGTCCTGGTGACTGTGACCGTGGCTGCCGCACCAGGTGCAGCGGTGCGCGTTCCCTTTGCAGTCTCCCCTGCATCCTCCCGGCAGGTTGAATGGGATACACGCTCGCTCGCGGGTGTCCTGGAAACGGATTACATTTCTCCAGCCCGGGTCTATCTCGAGGATGGGAAGAGAGCCATCGGTGCGCTGCGCTGGCATGCACTTGTTGACTTGGTGGTCGGCCGTGGCTGCTCCCCCGCATCGGAGACATGCTTTTGAGTACGAGTGCCGTCCGGACGAGGCTGAGCCTCGGATGTTGAACGTTGATGGGCCGGCTCCCCCGGCTTGGCGAAAAAACGTTGCGGGGGGGTCACGCACCTTCGACGACTGGCTCTTGATGCTGCTGGTCAGGGCAGCGACCAGGGCCTCGGCCCGCTGAGCGCGTCGCTCCGCTGATTGCGCCGCGTGGACCGCTCCGCGGAGCTGCAAGCTGCTGTATGTTGACGGATTTAGGGCGTGGAGACTGAAGGGCTTCTCGACTTCGGGGTTGGCCATATAGGTGGCCCACGAACGTCGCTGATGGGCATGCCAAACTTGAAGGGTTGCCGGGTCGGTTTGCCAGTGCGGATGGCCGAAGATCTTGGTGTTGAGCAGAGTCATTGCGCAGAGAATATCGCTGGGTACCTTCATTCTGGTCGCGACCCGGAGCCAGAGAGCAGCCGCTGCCTGAAACTGGTGGGCTGGGAGCAGCTCGTCTTTCGTCACCCGGGTGCTAACAACCGGCTTGAAAGAGCCATCGGACTGCATGACCATCGCCTCGTCTGTGCCGTCCGCGCGCTGCTCCTCCGCCTGGCGACACCCGGCTGGGGTGAAGTGCCACATCCAGATGAACTCGAGGCGCTTGACCTGCTTGCAGATGCGTTCCGGCGGCCACACCTCGTCGACCTCGTGTGGGTTGAGGTACGTCGGGTTGGGCTCGAAGTCTTCGAGGGCTTTGGCGTCGGCGTCGTCGCCAGTGGCCGCTTTCTGTCGTTTGGCGGAGGGGCTTGGAGAGAGCTCCTCCCGAACGCGACGCTGGCGGGCCAGAGAGGGGGAGGGTGGAGGAACCGAGCCGCCTCGGATGTTTGCGACGTCGCCCTCTTGGCGTCGGGGCGTGCCGACGGCGACGATGCGGGCCCGGTCTGGTGAGCCGGGTGCGCTACCTCCGTTGGGAGTTCCCTGGCCCTCCACGGGAGGTGCTGCCGGCGCGACGGCTGCCATCACCATTTGGATGGCGGCTGGGATGGAGTGGCCTGCTGTGATGAGCACCCGGGCTAGGTTAGCCGCCGGGGGGTTCGACTCGGCCAGCTCCTCGAGACGGCGCGCGTTCTCTGCGTCACCGTCAGGGGGTGCAGAGCCGGCGCGTGATTGGAGCTGGGGTGCAGCCCCAGGAGCAGAGTTATCGTCCATGACGTGTGTGCTTGCGATTGAAGGAGTAGGAAGAATAGAAAAGAGAGAGAGAGAGGTCCTAAGCACGAAAGGCAGAGACCAAGGCAGGCAGACGCGTCGATGTGGTGTGCAGAATCTTTGACGCGTTCTTCGCTGGGCAAGAGACTGGTCGGTCAATCTCCGAAAGGCCCAACTGACACCGCTCGTGTAGGTGGACTCAGCATGGAGCGTCGATCGCATGAGTGAGCTAGCGACTTTATGAAACTTAGGCCAGTTTTCTGGCAAGTCCCCAACTTCGAGCAACGTTCGCCGAGTGGCATGGACCAAGATGATGGGCAAAGATCCTCCTTCGCTCGCCCCTGACTCTTTCCCTATTTTGACCTTTGAAGGTGAGGGCATCCTCGCTATCGTCTATCATCTTGGGGATACAGCACGCGTTTACCTCATAAGTTACATCCCAGCGGTCAGCCTGATGCGCCTGATGTCTAAGCGTTACACGCTTAGATCCAGAGAAGCACACGCCACAACTAGAAGCCGTACTAGACCTACAGATGGAAGCCGGCGGCTGGCGTGGACCCAGGGCAGACAGTGAGACTAATTCAGATACGGATCGGTATTCGATTGAAGATGCTGCTGCGACGCTGCGACGTGAATGAATTATTTCACTTACGGAAATTAAGTATCGTCTCCATCCTCAGAACCACCATTACGCTCTCAACATGTCACATCACATATCACAGTTCAGCAGTCCGAGTCCGCAGTCGCCATCATCACTACTAGCGGGGCGCTGACTACGGCAGGCTGATACGGGTGCTTCCAGGCCGGCTGGAGCGATGAGCTTTTTCAAGATCCGGCGCCAGCCTGCTATACCTGGTGGCCGGTCCGCGCGCAGACTGGTCTCCATCGTACGTCCGCAAGTTGCATGTGCTCCAAAACTGTGCTTGCCCACTGACCTTCGTCAGTCAGTTTAGCGTTAGCAATACCATTCTCATTTGCCGACAGTCGAGCACCTGGTGCACGGTGCCTAAAAGTTTCGAACTGACGTTTACTCTCCCTTCTGCCAGCCAGAGGCTTCGGCGCTGACCTCTCTATCCCCAGCTCGCTGGATGCTTTAGTAGCAGAGCTGAAGCGAGGCTTCACTTCGAATGGAGGCTACGTGGTAGTGCGGTATCGGTGGACTGGAAGTCAACTGTCGACTGACACACTGACTTCTGACGAAGAAGACCTTCATCCTCGCATCTTCACACCTTTGCAACATAACAGGATCCGCCTCGCGAATTGGCCGACGTCAACAGGCAGATGCCTCACGAACCAGGACTGCGACGTGCCGCATCCACAACCGAGGCTTCTTTCCTCACCTGACTCCACCTCTCCTCTCCCTCTTATCTTTCTTGTGACACCTGTAGGAATAGTTGCAGTGGTACACTGCTACAAGCGAGCGCGCTGTCTTCGTTTCATCTGCAGTAGGCCTGCTTCCTCTTCGATCGCTTCTTCAATAGAAGATCTCAGCTTGAACCGTCGAAGCTTACGCTGGGGTGTAGGAACAATTCGCAAGATCAAGGCCGCCATTTTAAAAGGCCAGCCGGTCGGCAGCGAAGCTTCTCGCCCAATCTTTCCATCAACCTTCCTCAAGCCATTTCCACTTCGTTGTGTCAAGACACCCCGACCCTACCACTCCCTCTCCTCAGCCAGAATTCCGCGATGGAGCTCTTCCTCACTTCCGACGCGACAACGGTCATCCTTAATTCTCACGGGCCCACGATCTTCCATGCCCAGGTCCACTTGACTATTCCTCGCGGAACCCAGCCACCTTCACCCCGTCTGGACAGCATTCGCGTGTCTTTGCTGTGCAAAGAAAGCCTCTCCGTGAGTATTCAGAATACCGTGCGGCAAGATAATCAATGATCGAGAAGCAGAATACTGAAACACGGAGCATCAACCATTTGATCCCATTCTTGTCTTCGCAGTTTCCCGGTGGCTTCATCGAAAGTAGTCGATGGGGATCTGCAGTGCAGGTCGAAAACGTCGGTCAGACCGTTTTGCGATCAGGCGGCACCTATACGTGAGTTCAGTCACAACAGGATCCTTCTCCCCTAACGACATGGAAAGATCACTGAAATCATTGCCGCCTTCGACCACAGATGGGAAGTCCAGCTCAAGATCTCTGACGACATGCCCGCGTACGAAAGGTGTCGATCAGGTTTCTGCTATCAGTCCTTACGAGCTGAAGCGACGTTCGGAGGCTTCAGATTGTTCCGAAAGACTCTTGAGGCCGAAAAGGTGGGTTCTTTCGGACCTACTCTCCTTGGACAGTTCGCGCTCATATTCGATCTGCTCTATCCACACCCCCCTATCAGTCCGTCTTTCTTGTGTCTCCACCCGAGTCCGATGACAACTTCTGTTACGACCACTCCCAGTGCGGCGTGGGTGAAGGCATCGGTCCCATACTCGTCCAAGCCCAAACTCAACACCTCACAGTTGGAGGTCTTTTACGGACCGCGGCCCAAATTCCCGCTGCCGCTCCGGACTGCGAGCTGGAATCGGTCGAATTTACGCTGATCCAACATACGAAACTGCGCAGTCGTAAACGGCCGGATCGGACGGCCGAGTGCGGTCGAAAGCGCGTCCCGCTTTTGAAGGTGGATGAGAAGGAGTGCGAGGCGATGCAGTGGACCTTCCGGCTTCCCAATGATATGGAGATGCGGTGAGTCATGATTGGCCGGGCTCGCTCTCCGGTGTCGAATCCCACTGACCTGTTCCCTACTGTATTCTAGGCCGAGTACGTCTTGTGCGGGAAGTTCGATTCAGATCTCCCATACCATGGAAGCACGCTTCTACTACTCGTTAGACGAAGAGGACGACGCAGGATCGGAGGACTCCATTACATCATCTTCACCATCAAGCCTCACTGGGCCCGTCCGACGCAAGAAGCGTGCCTTCTTGCTCTCCTGGCCAATCGCCATCCCATCGTGCGCGTTTCGATGGGCCACCATCCACCTGCCTCCGTACTCCGCCTTGGATCCTTCGCCAGTGCCGGTCAAAAGTCGGGACGTCTGGACGGGCAAGAACGTACATCTCTCGCACGATCAGTGCGTGTGTGGACAGTCGATGGAGGAGGTGTTGGGGGTGGAGGAGGAGATGGCGCAGGTGCACGCCATCGGCGCGGGTATGGGTAAAATGGATGCTGGCTTTGACGGATCGATCTTTGCGGGCAAGGACGACCGGAGGGAAAAGCGCTAGGAGGATTACATCACATACGGACCCTTCCCCAACTATAGGAAGACAACCCTCTATCTAAAAAGAAGCTGCTACTCGCTTTCCTTGTACGACATTATTATATTCACACCTTGTACGACCTAAGTTTCACGTATTTTAATGTTCCAATTCTTCTGCTCAATCTGCTATTTACTGCTATTTACAATGCATCTGCTCGTAACATGCTTGAGGTCTTGATTCCTGT
This sequence comes from Tilletia caries, assembly GCA_032718865.1. Classification (NCBI taxonomy): domain Eukaryota; kingdom Fungi; phylum Basidiomycota; class Exobasidiomycetes; order Tilletiales; family Tilletiaceae; genus Tilletia; species Tilletia caries. Next base: position 1,201,442 of record JALUTQ010000037.1, on the reverse strand, counting down.
GTTCATCGACTGTCCCTTGAGTTTGCCTGCGAAGGTCTGCGCTATTGACGTGTGCCTCTAGGCATCGAGAGTGTTGGTGACCTCGTACTTTCCAGAGCCAAGGTCGAAGGACTGACTCTGGAAGCCACTCTCGCTTCGTTGGAGGGGAACGATCTTCGACGGCCAGAAGATCACCCAGGTGAGGAGGCAAAGAAGGAGCGGTAGAGAGTCGAGAAGGAAGAAGTAGACTGTTCAAAGCAAGAGTGAAGGCATTCCTTGAGTGACTGCCGCGCAGAAATGGTCGCTTTCACGCTGTCTGTGGAACTCACTCTCGTTCGTGATGAGGTAGCCGCGGAAGCCCTGGGCGAGCTCGATCGTTCGGTATACGGAGCGAACGATGATCCAGATGCTGGCGAAGTAGAGAACCCAGAAGAGTTTTTGAATCTTGCCGTGAAGGGGATGTTTGTAAGCCCCGCGAGGAGAGACGACGACGTGGGCGTAGAAGCAGAGACCGAGGAAGATGATGTAAGACAAACCTTGCAGACTGTTGTCGGGAGAGCCGAGCCAGAGTGGAACAAGCAAAGGCAGTCAGTGGGGACGATCTGATACAACTTCCTGTGCCTATGAGCACACCAGATAGTTCTGAGAGAAGGTACTGACATGATGCCTGCGAGGAAGATCTTGGCACCCATTTTAGCCAGATCCTGCGACACCTGCATCCCGCCGCCGCCAGCCTGGATGAGGAAGGTAGCGACGTCGGAAAGAATGAAGACCCGGCCGAAGAGAAGTGGGTTTAGAAGCGTGACGCTCTCCTTGCGCTTGGGGATCGTTGTGTCGTGTTGGAGATTGTAGGCGAATCGTCCGAAGAGGATGTACGAGAAGGCGAAGTAGCAGGCGGGTGCCAGGACAATGCAGAAGTTCTGGTGTGTGTCGGGAGCTTCCAAGGTCAGTCTGTGGAGTGGGCTCTCTGGACGATGGACTTGGGAGACTCACTTGAGCGATGTAGAGCATGAGCGATCCGGAATTAGACCTGAGCGGCAATCGGATGAAGAAACCTGAAAATCGAGATGCGAACTTCAGTTGAGGTGACTTTCATCGCACGCTTTGCCTTTCTTTGATCGTGAACTCACCTATGCATTGGAATGTAGCTCCAATCGGCAAGCAAAGCCCCCACCAGTCGCGCTTCTTGTAGAGGTTAATATACAACCCAGCGCATGCGATGGCATACAGCACCCCGAAGGCGACGTTACCAAATGCGGATGGGCTGTAGTAGAGGATCGAGTCTGGGTCGACGCCGGGAGCATTGCCCAGGTCGCTCGCGGAGACGGATGAGGCGAGGAGGGAAACTGCGAGAGCTAGACTCAGCAATGAGCGACAGGCCATGTTGCTTTGAATCTTGATTGGAGGCGGAGGGGAGAGAAGACTTGTGAGATGCGAAGGAAGATAGCAACAGGGGAGCTGTAGCTGATCAGATGAAGGGAGGAATGATGAGAGGAGTGAGGAAGGGGTAAAGAAGGTCAGCTCATGCCTGTCTTTTATAACTTTCGGCTTGCGCCTGGCAAGGAACGAAGACGCTGTGAGCTGTAAGGAAAGTCAATGCGAACGCAGAAGAACCCAACGAATCAGCCTCGGTCTCTGGCTCGGTGCCTTGAGAGCGTTCGGTAAAGTCCACGACCTGCATGCTCAGCCTCAGGCAAGTCCCTGGCGCTCTCAAGGAGAGCCGAGTGGGAAGAGGGCTTCCTGAAGTCAACGCGCTCCGCCACTCCTCTCATCTCACCTGGCAGTTCCGTCCAAGATCCGGTCGACGGAAACTTCGGGAGTGGGAACGGAATCCGGAAAGTTAAAAAGGATTCAGCCGATCGCTTCCGGTGCCTGAGGCCTGAGGCCACGACTGTTGGGGTCTTGCCCTTCTGATTTTGTGGCTTGGAACCCGCCACTTCCTTTTCCGCTCCGACTCCGTCCCCCCTTCACTCAGATCTCAGACGTCGATCTCCCTTCCGTTTCCTTTGCTGACTCCGACGCTCCGACCTCCGTCCATCCAATCCGCGGCCACTGTGGAAACTGGAAAGACCATCACTTATATGGGTCCACCTCCCTCTTCACAGCCGCCCCGACGTGGCACCCCTGGTGGTTCCCCCAGGTGGCAGCATCAGCCTCATCCCCAGCCTTCTGGTAGTAGTGTCCTTCATAATGGCAATCTGAGCAGGGGAAACTTTGATGGAAATGCACCTTCCCAGCAAGGGCAGGGACCCAGGCCGTCGCTGCCGCCGCTAGGCTCGACCGTTCTCTCACCGGGTCGCTATCGGACCAATCCAACCGCGACGAATGCACCCGCGTCCGCGTTGAATGCTATCTCAAGGGCCCCCTACTACGAATCAGGATCGGATCAAGGAGGGCGGGCGGCTGAGGATCGCGACACCAGATACGGTCCTAATCCGCATGGCATAGATGCACCGCCCCCTCAAAGTCACCATTCTCGTCATCTTCCCTCGCCCGTACCCCACTCGCGATCCCCTGCCGGTCGACCTGAGGACGGCCGCGGATCGCTCAGCCAACATTCCCTGTCTCGAACCACCTTTGCACCGCCCGGTTTACCCGCTTCGTATCGCTATCAGCATGCGTCCCCGTCTCATTCTGGCCTTCGTCCATCTCGCCAAACACCGCCTGCCAATGTGTCTTCCTTTCTTCCTCATTCTGAAGTTCATATGGCCCCAGGCGATCGCAACCCGGCGTATGGCACAGCTTCGCCAGCGGCCGCAAGTCAAGCTCTTCCTCATCTTTCACACGCCATGCATCGCCCTGATTCGGTGCCAGCCGGTTCACCAATGCCGCATTACACGCCGACGTCGATCGAAAGCCGGTCCGGACACGAAAGGTCTCAGGCGATCCAACGTCCTTATTCCGAGTCGCGATCGTCAGAGGAATCATCAGCATATGGATCCATACCGACTCCTTTGATGCAACCTCCTCCCATGCTCGCGCCGTCTGCTAGCATGAACGGAAGCACTGATTCTGGAAGCCGCAACGACCTCTCACTAGACGCTGAAAGTTTCGATAACGGACGTCATATGCAGCATCCTTCCAATGCGACGTTCGCAGAACATATCAATGACAAGGGGAAACGAATTCGACCCGAAGCAACGGGCTACAACGAGGACCTAGTCGATCAATTTGGTGATGGTCCTTCGAAACGAACCTTCAAGAAGCGCAGTCACGCAAAGCGCACCTGCCAGAAGTGTCAGAGGCTCAAAGCCAGATGCGTCCTTCCGGACGTGAACGTATACTCGAGCGAGGCGCCTCTTCCTGCCAACCTCAGCTGCGAACGCTGCGCCAAGCGAGGGGCAGCATGTATCGTCAACGATCGACGCGGCCCTAGGGCTCCTCCGCCAGGCTACCAGGTCCTCGGACAAACGGCCATGCGACCTACGTCGTCGTCGAACAACGGCCAAGCTTCGACATCCACCACCACTGGGCCGGAGCAACACCCAGCCGAGCACTTTGCCGACTCGGCTCGCTCGAGCATGTTCCCGGGACAGGACGACGTCATCTGGCACCGACTTGGCGACGAGGCTGCGCATGAGCATGATGATACGGCGGCCGAGGCGGAGGGTGAGGACCGGCAACAGACGCCTTTACTCACGCCTGCGTCGCAGGTCTTCGTGGTCGTTCGTCCGCTGGCCCTGTTCGCGCATCTCGTCAATGGGATCATCTCGAAGAGCTCGGACGATTTTGAGATCAAGTTTGGGAGTGCGCGATGCACGTATGTGCTCGATTCTGGTCTGACACCATTTTTACTTGACATGATCGACCAGAAGTGAGTAGGGTGGGGCCGGAACTTACGGCGACGGATGTAGAGCTGACCGATTCGTCTGGAATGGCTCTCTCTCTCTCTCTCTCTCTCTCTCTCTCGTAGATTTGAAGATTTGCTCAGCTGGGCTCCACATCTGCCCGATTTGCACTTCTTCCGAGAGACGGCAATGTCTCCGCGGACGGGCAACCCGGACCATCGTTTCCTCCTGAGCGTCATATACTGGATTACGCTGACGGACAATGGGTTTTACAAAGAGATCGTTTCCGAAGCAAAAGCGATGCTCAAAGCGGACATCATAGCATGCACGCTCCGAACGTTGGCCTCGCTCCCGGCCTCCGTGGACGTCGTCCATGCGCTCGTCTTACTCGCCACCCATAGCAGCATTGACTTTGAGCTGGACCGGAGCTCGACAGACGATCATGTGCCTGGTCGCGGACTGATCGCTACTGCTCGATCGATCGCCTCGGCGCTGAATTTACATCTGACGCTCAATGAGATTGTCTCCGGTCCGCACGTATCTCTGCGACGCGAGGATCGGCTAGTGCGACTCTCCTCGGCGTCCCTGTGGCTGACAATCTGTCTGCAAGAGTCACACATAACCCTCGCACAGGAGTCGCTCATGGATGCCTCACTCGACCGGCTGCCGCTCGTCGACGACGCCATGCTGGCCCGATACGAGAGGGAAGCTTCGGTCTTACTCGGGAACATGGCGTACGGTCACCTTGCGCTCGCTCATCGGGTGAGGGTCTTCAAAGTGGTCGAGAAACGGGTTCGGGACTGGTATGCGGTCGACGCGTCGGCTCCTGACTTTCCGGAGCTGACCCGGATGTTCAAGGAGCTGTTCGCTGAGCTTGACGAACTGCGATTGGAGAAGGAGGTTATTTTTGGTGAGTCAAATCATCTCCCTTAGGGCAGGTCTTTCCTATCCATCTTTCTTCCGCGCCGCTTCGTACCCAGGACAAAATTCTCAAACCTTGTGACTTTGACAGGGCGTTTCTCAGGACCGCTTCCTGAGAAGTTGTGTGATTGGCTACAGATCGAGATGGATGGAGTCGAGGAATGCCTCTGCCAGCGCTTCAGCCACTCCTTCGCCATCGGCACCTTCGAACTCCCACCGGAGCTCGACGCAAGAGATCTCCTGAAGCAACACATGCGGAACCGGAACCTGTCACAGTTCAGTTTTGAGCTGCATCGGCGCAACGAGGGGAACATGATACGCTATGTTTCCCTGTTTGCGAATATGAGCCGATATTTGAGCGTGGTGCCGCAGGTGGTCACCTTTTCGAATGTTATGCGGGCGGCGAAGGTGAGCAACGAACTGTTTCCGACGGATGATCGGCTGGATGAACCGTGTTGACACGTCCACGCTTTCTAGATCATCCTTGAGCAATCGACGGCACAGATGATCGGCTGGAGGGCCGTTCCGGAAAACGTTGACACGCTGGAGCTTCTGATCACCTCGGCTGCGCGGGCCTTTGGGGGTGGTGTTGTGGATGGGCCGGCCGGACTGGAGTTTGGGTCGAAGGAGGGCGGAGGTGGTGGTGGGCCTGATATCGGTCGGGTCTCTTCATCTTCGAGGGGAAGGGAGGGTACGGGTGCACAGTCTGGTCGGGTAGGACGAGATTCTGGTAGAGGTTTGGGCAGTGCCGGCAACACCAGTCACAGTAGGAATGGCAGTGGCGTCAGCATCAGCATGGATGATTCCGAACAACAGGGCCAGGCCGGTCCAACAAAGACGCCCGAGGTGCGAACCTACTCGTTCTCGCAGCCGTGCGGATCGGCGGAGAGTATTCCGCTGATATGCACGTATCTGCTGCACGAGATGGCGATTGCGCTGAACCGGCGGACGAGGCTGTTCCGGCTGTTGCAGGCGCAGAAGAAGCGTGCCGAGAAGGAGAGGAAGGCGGAAGAGGAGGCCGCGTCTCCCATTGAAGGTGTGGCAGCGGGAGCAGGGGCGGCGGCGGCTGGGCCGAACGCGCGCGGAGGTGGATTTGCGCGTGCGGATATGGTGACGAATGGCTTGGAGCACCGTCGAGATAGCTTGGCACCGACGACGCTGGGCATGAGAAACGGCGATCAAGTCTCCACTGTGGAAGCACGGGGCGGCGGTATGGAGCCGCCGCCGATTCATCAGACGGATGCCGCCCTTGCACATCATTGGAATAATGCAGGGGGAGGGCCGTCGATTTCGATGCATCCAGCCCAGCAGCAACATCAACAGCAGCAGCAGCAGCAGCAGCAACAGCAGCAACAAGGGCTGCCGCAGCTGCTCGACGGTGCCAACTACGCCGGGCTGGACGGAGCTTCGAATCATCCGATCGCGGGATTCGACCCGGCCTTATTTGGCATTCAAGGAGGAGGCGGCGGCGGCGGCGGCGGTGAGAACAATACGGGCATGGAACTGCTGGACTGGGGACCCTTTGTCGCGCAGGGGCGGTCTCAACTGCTGCTGGACAGCCTGACCGCCTCGAGCTGGATTGACAAGGTCTTTCAGACGTCTGGGTTCACTTTCGATCCTGCCGATTTTAGTTGATCCCTTTCTTTTAGAATCTACCACATGTATATGTATATTTGTACAACAGAAGATTCATATTATCGACTTCTAAGCAAAGAAGACTGCGCTGTCTCTTCGTTCGTCGTTGGTGGGTGACGGTGTGCTGGCTTGTAGCTGTTTGCTGTCGAGACCTACCTAGCAGATAGGCGGAAAGATGTCGACCTTCGAGACGGCCGAGATACTCGGTCGCGACCCAGCTCACTTTGCAGGGACGGGGACGGACCAGCTCGATCAGATCAGGTACATAGACGGCGATAGAAGAAAAGATAAGGACACACTCACAATGAGCGAGGTGACCGGACCAGGCACTCCTTCGGATGTCCTCATTGCCTAGGGCGATGACTAGCACTGGTGGGAGGCAGACCAGGATGGGGGAGATGCCTGCGAGGTTGAGGCAGATGTGCTGGAGGATGTCGATGGTTCGGGACAGGAACTGGATGGGGCGTGATGGTGGGTGACTATTGGAGTCGTGATAAGAAGAAGAGGAGAAGGAGGAGGAGGAGGAGGAAAGGCGAGGCGAGGCTGTTCGGGCGATGGAGGCATGTCCTTTTGAGACGCCTGCCTGCTCGCTCCTTATGTATGCGGGAACCACGTCCTTCATGCACATCACGCCCCACTCCCTCCCTCTTGGGGTCCGCTCCTCCCTTTGTTCTCTCTCTCCCAGAGTTTAAACTTTGGCGGCGTTATCGCGTTATCTTATCTTGACTTGTTAACCTCCCGTGCTGCGGCTCCTCGCGGCTACTCGCGGCTACAGTTGGTCCCCCTCAACGTTGCTCGTTTCCCTTTCCTTCCCCTTCTCTTCTTCCCCGACCGCATCGTCGCTGACTTCCTTCTGCCTTGGACGCGACCCTCTTCTCTGCCATTGGACCGCGCGCTTGTACTCGATCATAATGCTGGCCTGCTGCTGCTCATCATCATCAGCGACACGACCAGCTGCGGCTGCGGCCGTGTTCGTGCTCCGTCCCTGGACCCGACGCGCTCTCACAACCAACACACTCGTAGCAGCACGCTCTCCACAGCGGCACCATCATCAGCCAGCATCAACGGCAGCTCGTGCTCGTGCTCGTGCTCCAGTACTGTCCTCCACGCTGGCTGCCAGTCGCTCGTTCCAACATGCCGCACGCTTCTCAACATCGGCACTCAGGAGAGCACCCGCCCCACAGCCCTTCTTGCTCGCAGACATCGGTCCGTCGTCCTCCTTCTCCCTTCTTTTGTCTTCAGCATATTCACGCTGACCATCTCTCTTTTTGTACCTGTCTTGCGTATGACTGCTTCCTCTCGCTGAACCACAGGCGAGGGCATTCAAGAGGTCGAGATCATCAAGTTCATGGCAAAGGAAGGAGACCGAGTCGAGGAGTTTGACCCAATCTGCGAGGTACAGAGTGACAAGGTCAGTCGCTTTCACAGTGTCCTTGTTCCCACATCAGCAGATGAGCGTGCCTGACACTTTCTTCCTGAAAACAACAGGCCACCGTCGAGATCACCTCTCGATTCACGGGCACGATATCCTCCCTTACACACAAGGTTGGCGACATCGTCAAAGTAGGATCCCCAATCTGCTTCATACAGAAGGACGGCACAGATACCGCCGCAGATGCAGAATCACCCAAAGCTACTTCCCAACCACAAGTCGACACCCGTCCCACTCCGGCACCCGAAACAGCGCCCTCAGCTCCAAAGTCGGACCCCGTAGTCAACCCCTCGCCCTCTCGGCCATCCTTCGCCGATCTCCGTCCGGGCCAGGACATCTTAGCCACGCCCGCCGTCCGTCGTCTCTCGCGAGATCATACCGTGGACTTGGCCCATGTCCAAGGAACGGGCAAAGACGGGCGGATCACGAAGGAGGACGTCCAACGTCACCTGGACGGAGGATCGGGTTCCTCTGGATCGGTGAGGGGAGGTGGGAATGGGCAGGCGGACGCGTCGCGCGAGGCTGTGTCGTCGTCCGCTGCGTCGGCGGAGTCGGTTCCGCTGGATCCCATTCGTCGGGCCATGTTCAAGGCGATGTCCAACACGCTTCAGATCCCGCACTTTGCATATTCAGAGGTGAGTGTCTCCTTCCCTACTCCCCCCTTGGCGTCTGAACTCATGAGAGCTTGAACAATCTTCATTTGGAAACATCGTACAGGAGATTGACGTGACAGCATTGGAAGGGTTGCGCAAGACGATCTCCCGTTCTCTCGCCGCGTCCGCATCGAAGAATACGGATCAGCAAGGAGAACCCACCAAGCTCACCATGCTCCCACTCCTAGTCAAAGCCCTCAGCCTCGCCCTGCACGACCATCCGCTCTTCCTCTCAACCTTGGAAATCCCTCGCGTAAACCCAACGAACGGAAGCCCCACCTCGCCATCGGAACAGGCCAACGGCGCCAAGTTGACCCGACGCACCTCACACGACATCTCCATCGCGCTCTCCTCCCCGCAGGGTCTACTCACCCCACTCCTCCGCTCCGTCCACTCACGCAGCATCCTGGACCTCGCGGTCCAGATCGCCGATCTACAGTCACGCGCGATGGTACCTGCCAAACAAGCTGGAGGCGGAGGACTGACGCCTGCTGATTTCGGCGGTGGGGGCACGATTACGCTCAGTAATATCGGGGCTGTGGGTGGGGGCACCTATACCCATCCGCTCATCCCGCCCACGGGTCAGTTGGCCATTGGCGCGCTGGGGAGGACGAGGGCGATGCCCCGGTTCGCGGGCGAATGTCCGCAGGATGGACTGGGGGAATTAAGCAGCTCTGAGAATGCGGGTGGGAGGGAGGATCCGGATCGGATTCTGAAGAGGCTCATCATGCCTGTCAGTTTCACGGGCGATCATCGCGTGGTGGAGGGAGCGGAGATGGCAAGGCTGGTTCAGCGGTGGAAGACACTTGTCGAGCAGCCTTCGTTGTGGTTCACGATGCTCAAGTGAAGAGGGGGATTTTGGTCTGTCTGACTGGAGGAGATTCTCCCATTTCTGTATACCTCAGGCCTCAGTTGCTTTCCGGATGGCTTGGTCATACCGTATCGTGTAGCTTTCTCCTCACAGGATCGAGGCCTTCGGTTGCAAGTGTGCAAGGCAGCGAGTGAGGGAAGTGGCGATAAAACGAGCCGATGACTATTGATTTCCGCTGCTCAAGTTGGATCCGAACAAGCCTTTGGAGAACATGTTCGCCACTGCACCAAAGCCGTCGTCCGCGTCCTCGACCTCGGCCATGAATCTGTGACGCAGGATAGGACGATAGTGAGTTCTCAGCGAGAGAAAGAGGGGGGGAAGGAAGGAAGACCAGGAATCAAGCAGAGGAAGCAAGCAAAACTCACATATCATGCCGATCCGCAAAAGCCTCATTATTCCGCCGAATATCCCGAATGACACCATAAGCCCGCGCACAATTCGGGCACTCCGTCTCCATCTCCCCCAGACAGCGCTGGTGGTAGCTATGCTTGCACAGGAAGTGCACCGTGGGCAGGTCGAGCTGCCCACCGCAGGCGGAACATTTCGTCGTTTGGAAGACGTGTGCGGTGTTCGGGTCCGAGAGCTCGGTTAGTTCCGTCAGCTTTTTGGCGGTCTCGTCCCGGTAGGAGGTTGTCAGACGGCGGTCCTGTGAGGGGGGGGGGAGAAAGAGAGAGAGAGTGACCAAGTCAGGTTCTGACGGGATCTGAGCCCAAGACAATTCCTTCGTTTCAGCCATGTCAAAGAAAAACTCACCGCATCGATATCCTCCCTCTCCTGCGTGATCGCCCTCAAAAGATACTCCCTCACAAGCCCCAAATTCGCAACCCGACTCTTCGCAAGCGCCTTAACGACCTCCAAGGGCCCCATGAGGTCCTCCCGCTCGATATGGTCCAGCACCTGCGCGAAGTCCGTGCGGTGGTGCGCCAGCACGCGCTCGTCGCTTACCAACCAGCGGAGGACGAGCGGGTAGAGGTGTGGGTGGGCGAGGCCGTAGGTGGACAGACAGGCCATCACGTTCCGTCCGCCGTCCGAGGAGGAGGAATGGTCGTCGTCCGCCGGATCGTTGGTTCCCTTCAGATGGCGCGCTTCGAGGTCCATCCAGTACCGGAGGATGTCCTCGTACATGCCCATACGCTCGTACAGGAAGAAGAGACCCTCAGTGAACTCGTTGATCGAGCATAGCAGGACAGCCTGGGTGTTATCATAGGGAAGGTACTCGTACTGCTTCAGCACCGCGAGCGCCTTGGTCGTCATGCTGCTGCTCGTGGCGGCACCCGCAGCAGCCTTGTCCCCGCTAGCACCGTTGTTGCCGTTCTTCGCGGGAACTGTCCGCCCGCCACCGCCACCGCCGCCGCCAGTCGAGCGAGCAGCAGAAAGATACAGCTCCAACAACGTATTCCAAACCGCGCGCTGATCCTTAACGTCCAAATCATCCTCGTCCAACCCAGCCGCGATCCGCTCGCGCTGCCGCTCCCTCAGATCCCTCACCGTCGCAGCCTTATCAGCGTCCAGCGAGGACAGATCAAAGGAGACGCTCTGGCCCCATCGCCGGAGAGCGACCGTCTCGAGGAACCGGATGAATTGGCGCTGATGTTGGATGAAGTGCGCGAAGAAGGGGCGGGGCGAGGGGAGGAGGTACGGCGGCGCTTCGCCGAAGCCTTCATCAGGGAGGTCGAAGATGGGCGTGTCGAGACTCAAGGCACTCGCAGCGCCGCTCTTCGTATCAACACTGGCAACGGACTGCTTCCGCCCGTTCGAAGCCGAAGCCGCCGCTGTGCCAGACTTGCCGTATTGGAGTAGAGAGAGGTAGCCCGTCGCTGTAGGTCGGCTGCTGTCCTTGTTACCGGCGCCGACGATCGCGGTGTCGATGTCCACCTTGGGCGCCTTGCGGAAGGTGCCGGAGCAGATCTCGACGAGAAGATCCGTCGTCCGCTCGGGCAACTCGCTAAGCAACACGCGTGCATACCGAGCAAGATGTCTCTCCGCCTATGAAAAAAAAAAAAAGAAGAGGGTTCCTGTCAGCCAACAACAACCACAACAACCCCTCATCGCCCACAACTCTCGAGAAAGTTGAGTGACGAGTTCGCCAGCAAAGTTATGACTCACCTCCTCAGCATCCAACCGACGGACATAATCCAGCGCCTCACCATACCCCTTCCCATCTTCGATCTGGATCCTCAAATACTCATCATGCTGCTCGTACCGTTCCGCCAGGTAGGCCGCATGCCCAAAATAGCCCGCCTGTCGACAGACCCGGATCGCAGTGTCCAGGTCGAAGGGGAGGTCGTCAGCCGTGGCAGCGGCGGCACCCTGGTGGTCAACGTCGGTGTCGTCGTCGTCGTCGAATTGGTGCATGTTTGGGGGGTGCTTGATGAAGCGGTCTAGACTTTTGACGTCTTTGAGTTTGGTGTAGCAGTTCAGGAGGAGGGTGGTATGGTCGGAATTCGCGAGGCCGCCGGCATGGAGAGCTTCGAGGTAGGTCGTGAGGTGTTGAATCCGTTGTGCGTCCAAGAACTAGGTCGAACCCAAAAAAAAAAAACATGAGCCTCTATCTCTCGATCTACGCTCGCACCTGATTCATGTTTCCCAGAAAGAACCACTCACTTTACGGATGATATAGCTAGGCTGCACCCAGCCCACCGTCTTGACATACTGCGCCACCGACCCATAGAAATCCCCCTTCTCATACAAATGATCCCCATACCTCCGATAGATATCCCCCAACAGCGGCTCCACCCGCGCAGCGACCTCCTGCGCCGCCGCCAACGCAACCGCAACAGCAGCGCTTATCCGATCCACCCCCTTCGGAAGCGCCATCATCCCCCCACCCACACCCGCAGAGGTGGAATACGAAGCCAACGCGCGCGAATACGCCGCGGCGCTCGCGCGCGCCGCATGCGTCTTCGAGAGACCGACGGCGAGGAGGAAGAGGAACTTCCGGAAGAGGATCGACAGTTTGTCCCGGAGTGGTTTCTCCGTCAGACGAGTCAGCGAGCCGTCGTCGCCTAAAATCACAATGTCGCCGCCGAGACCCATCAGACCGGCCGAGACGTCGTCCGTGGGCGCGGTGCCGGTTCGAGGGGCGGGGGTGGCTGCTGCACCTGAGGAGGAGGAGGAGGGCACCAAGGCAGAAGAAGAAGAGGAGGAGGACGCGGCGGCTGCTGCTGCTGCTGCTGCTGAAGGCGGTGCATACGGTTCGATCCACACATCCCGAATCCCACCTTCAAACGTGCCCGAGTACGCCACAAACCGATTGTCCAGATCAAACACCGTAACCTTAGCGATCTCCGCGGGTGCGCCTCCTCCTCCCCCCCCTCCTCTCCGCCCAAAATTGGCCGGACTGTCGGTCCGGCTCGGGGGCGAGCCGATGAGGGGTGAGGAGGAGGAGGTCAGTGGGGAGGCACGGTCCCGTTGGGCTACGTATTGGCGTACGGTTGCTGAGTGGGAGGCGGCGGTGGGTGCGAAGGGCGGGGAGACGATGATGAGCTGTTGCGAGGATGGGTGGAGGCGGACGAATGACTTTGGACCTGCGTTCGTCGCATCATGTGCGAGGGGTGATTAGGGTTGAGATCAGCCAGATACCACGTGTCTGATTTCTGGAAGAAGGTACTCACCTTCGTTGGCATAGGCAGCCTCTCTGCCCTCCGCACCGACGACATAGACCGCCTCCTCCCTGGCAAGGACCATCTTAGCCCCAACCGAATGTCCCCCCGGCCCGGCCCCACCAAGCACAGTCGAACTCGAGAGATTGACCGCGTTCCTGCCCACCGCGCCACCAGGACCGCCGTTCAAGAGCGGTATGGAGGGTGGGACGACCAAGGCCGCGCATCCGAGTGCACAGCCTACGTCGTCGACGATGGCGGGACTTGCGCCTGCGCCCGCGCCGAGGACGGTGTATCGGAGCGTGCGGGAGAGCGTGGTGATGAAGAGATGGACCGTCGTTGGGCCGGTGATGACCCGGGGAGGCGGGTCCAGCGTAGATGCTAGGATAGTAGTCGCAGCTCGACCTGGCAACGGACGCAATCCTCCGCGCCCTCTCCGATTTCTCCTCCTAGGCTCCGGCCCTGCTCGCGCTTCCAATTGAGCGCCTGCGGGGTCGCCGGAGGATGCTGTGAGAGTCTGGACTCCACTCTCGGAGAAGCCGAGTGCGGTGACGGGGTCGAGGCTGAGGCTCATGTTCGGATTGGCTGACTTGTCCGCATGAGCTGAATCGGGTGAACAGACGACTTTGAACTTGGGCAGGGTGACGGCGGGGATGGGTGTCACTGTGGAGGAGGACGCGGCGGATTGAGATGCGGCGGTAGTAGTGGCCCTCGCCCCCGAAGAGGTGGAAGTAGCTCCTGCGCCGAGAAGGACGGAGTCTACGTTGCGCATGAGTAGCACTGTCCCGTCTGCGAGCGCGATGGCCAGGTAGCTGAGCGAAGGGGTGTGCGACATGGCTGCAATGGGATGAGGCCGCGAGCCATGCTGAACACGCGCTTCGCCAAGCAAGCGCGGCCTCCACCGAATCTGCACCGGCGCCGCCTGCGCCCCGCCCAAAGCACTGGTCTGATTCTGGGACGCATCAGCAATATCGATCCGCGGCGGCAGGATGGTCGGGGGTGTGCGGATGTCCCATATCCTGAGGAGGGGGAAGCGGACCGAGTCGATCTCGCCGAGGGTGAGGATGCGTCCGTGTGCGTCTGTGGAGAGGTGGGTGATGCGTCCCGAGGGCCCGAAGGCGTCGAAGGAGGCGAGCTCGGCGTATGCGTTCAAGGGGTCGAGCAGGGTGACGGTGCCGTTGATATCAGCGAGCAGGACACAGGGAGCGTTCGTCGAGGATCCGCTGCTACCCCCGCTACTGACTGCTCCTTCTTCGAGGGCGTGTTGTGGGTGCAGACGCGGCGGACGCACGATCGAAGTCGCGATGGCTGCGATCTCGTTCGTGCTCTTGCGTCGGAAGGCGATGGGCGAGCGTGCGTAGTCGGCCGAGTCGCGGACTGTGCTGACGTCGTAGAAGGTGAACTGTCGCCAGGCAGGGGCAGCAGCGGGGCCACCGCCGCCACTACCGCCGCCACCTGCTGTTGCTGCTGCTGCTGCAGTCGGTGCCATCGTGTGATGTGCGCGTGTGTTTGCGCTGAGGCCTGCGAGTGGTGGTCGAGTGCGGGCATGGTGATCCCATGATCGGCGGGTGATCATCGTACAGCAACACGGTGTCGCGATCTTCTGGCTAACCTTCTCGTCGCGTCGCGTCGCGTCTTCCGATCGAAGCGCGTTTTGCTTGGTGGAGGTGTTGTTCGGCGGTGGCTGGCTGAGCGCTGATGCAGTTCGCACTCACTCCCCTCTTCATATCCAGCAGCGCAGAAGGAAGGATGGAAGGGATCCTGCGCAAACAGCTGAAGGACTTCCAGCGCGCCTTTCTTGCCCAGCATGGACGCGCCCCGAGCAAGTCCGACATGGCCAAGGAGCCAGGCATCCAGTCCGCATACGACGCATGGCATGCCATTCGCAAGGTCTCCTCCTCATCATCATCATCATCAACAACACAGCAGCAGCAGCAGCAGCAGCAGCAGCAGCGGGAAGAGGGATCGACGTCAGCAAGTAGCACAGCGGTGGACAGCTCACAGCGCTCAACAGAAACAGAAACAGCACCCTCACGAGCACATAAAGGGAAGCACAGAGCACCACCTGACACCGTGTTCACAACACCCTCCCGCACCAAAGCACGCCATCCCGCACCAACAACAGCAACGCCAAACAGCACAGGCAGGAAGAAGACCAACCCCTTCGCAACTACACCCTCCGCAGCCTCTCCCTCACTAACAGCAACACCCAGCAGGAGCAACACCAGAGCCAGACCACCCACTCCAGCGACCATCGTCCGCATCTTCGCAACCCCACCCCACCCCGCCGCCGCCGCTTCTGCAGGACTACAAGATGACGCCCATTTCGACTATGCGAACAGTCCTTCGCGTTTGAAGGCCCTCATTGCTGCCCGCAGTGGCAGTGCGAAGCCCGGCGGGGGTAGTAATTTGCTATTGGGAAAACAGACGGCATTCACACCGCGCACCAAGGCTCGCAAACGCTTACGCGGCGAATACGTACCACCCACGCCCGAAACAAAAACACGCACCCGCACATCCCTCGCCCTCCCTCCCAGCGAACCCGAAGAAGAAGAAGAAGACGAATCAGGCGACGAGCAGGAAGACGAGGATGAAGACGCACCAGAAGGAATGGGAGGCCGGCCCCTCAAACGCCGCCGTGACCTCCCCAACACACAGCAACAACAACAACAACAACTCCGACAGCCGACGACGTCCTCCTTCAAGCGCGCCATCACAGCACCGGCCTTACTCTCCTCCCGTCCAGGCGCATCACAGGCCTCCGCTCGCGCGCGCGGGGCCTTCCTGGCGGAGTGGGAGCTTGATTATCCCATGCCTGCTCCTCCTTCGTCTGAGTCTGCCTCCACGGGGGCGGGGGCGAAGGAGTATCCCGGGTTGGGCATGGGCAGTCTGCATGGCCCTGGCCCCTCGGGGCTGAACGGGGAAGGGAGTAGTAGGGATGAAGTCTTCCAGCCGAGGACGTTTCGGAGGAGTTCCTCCCGCGCGGCGTCGATCTTTGCCAAGGGGACTACGAGCGAGGCGGAGTCGTCATCCCAGGGCAAGGGTAAAGGTAAAGGGAAGGGTCCAGCTGAGGAAGGGGATGTGCAGATGGTTGATGCGACGACGACGACGACGACGACGACGCGCGATGGTGATGATGGAGTCGGGGAGGGGGATGTGCATGCTAAACCTCATCGCACCACCGGCCCACGCTGGACACTCTCCCATATCGAGATCTCAGACGACGAGTCGGAGAAGAGCGACGCAGGAGGTCCATCCTCGCGCAAACCATCGAGTTCCACCGCGCAGAAGTGGCTCACCTCCAAGAGCAAGAGCGCCAACAAGTCCACGGCCCAACCGCCTCCTTCCACCTCGTCCTCCTCGCCGGGTAAACAGAAAATCACACTCGCGCCCTACCTCCGCCACGGCACCGTTCGTTCCCGATTACTGGAGCAGGACGAGCGCAGACGGAGAGCTTCGCCGACCAAACGGCGCCAGGGGCAGGGGGAGGATGGGATGGAGGTTGATGATGGGCCGAAGGAGGAAGAAGGAGAGGATGAGGATGAGGATGACTTGCTTGAATACGCCTTCCCGCTCTTACGACCTTCCACATTCGTACCGGATCCTACGCCTCAACCCCGGGCCTCTTCCCCTTCTCCACCCGCACCTGGACCAGCGTCAGGCTCAGGCGAGGGGCCCGCAAATAACAAGGCCGACACCGAGCAGGACTCAACCCGTGATCTAACAGCAGTCCAAAACCAACACGCCACCCAGGCCCGCCGCCTCCGTTCGCGCGCCGTGCTCCGTGCCCTCCTGGGCGAGATGGAGGAACTGGACCTCGAGCGGGAACAGGGCCAGCCTTCCACTTCTTCCACGGGAGCTGAACCTGGGTCCTCCCCTGCGGTCGAGGTGAAAGCGAAGACCTGGGGCCAGGCGAAGGAGATGAACCACCTCGCGGCGGGTGGGAAGAGGGGTAAAGGCAAAGGCAAGGGGAAACGGAGTCGGCTTGGGTTGGATCTGGATGAGGAGGACGATATGGAGAGGGAGAAGGAGAGGGAGAGGGTGGAGAGTCTGAAGAAGAAGAAGAAGGAGAAAAGGGAGAGGGAGGAGGGGAAGCTCGGTTCGAAGTTTGCAAGGGTGGGGAGGGCGGGTGTGGGCGCTGCGGAGGAAGTTGGGGAGCTTGCTGATGATGA
The DNA here is from genome assembly GCA_032718865.1 of Tilletia caries. Taxonomy (NCBI): domain Eukaryota; kingdom Fungi; phylum Basidiomycota; class Exobasidiomycetes; order Tilletiales; family Tilletiaceae; genus Tilletia; species Tilletia caries. The sequence continues at coordinate 1,184,389 of JALUTQ010000037.1, read as the reverse complement.
AGACGAGGACGAGGGAGAAGAAGATGCCATCAGGGACGATGACGAGGACGGGGATGACGAATCAGCTGGCTCAGATGGGGAAGGAGGGAGTCTCCTTCGTCGACGTCGACGATTGCGCGGACGGACTGCGCTGAGGAAGAAGGGTGGAGGTGGCCGGGCGGATGGGGGGGATGAGGATTGGGATAGCGAGGTTGGCTCGGAGGAGTATGGGCTTGGGGATGGGGAGATGGATGAGATGGATGTCATCTAGGGATGGTGGGCCAGTATACCCCCGTCCTCCTCCCTCCCTTCCTTCCTTCCTCGTCTTGCAATCTATATCGGTCCTCATCCTGTATTTGTTCTTTACTTGGGGCAGAATTGTGGCATTTGCAAGAGTGAAGAAAAGAAGTCCGATCGGACAGTCAAGTGGTACAAACAGAAAGCGAAGGGAAAAGAGGATCAACAAGCGTTTTCACCTCCTCTTCTTCCCCCCACGCGTCGACGCCTTCGACCCCCCACCAACAACACCGCCACCGCCACCAGTAGCAAAAGCAGCAGCAGCAGCAGCGGTGGGCTTAAACCCAGCCCGGGCCCTCAGCACCGCCTCGTCCTGGAGTGCATCGCCCGCATGTGCGCGCCAGATACCAGCGAGTAGGACCAGATGGCTTGCGAGGAGGACGAGGGAGGACAGTGTGGTCGAGGGGAAGGTGTTCCATGCGAGTTCGATGGTGATCGGTAGCAGGATTCTACGCGGGATAGTTTATCAAATTTCGGGGGGAGGGTTAGCTTCTTTCGTCCCTGCGCGAAAGGGTATAGAAGAAGGGGAGAAAAATAGCTCACTTGAGGAGGATGGGTAGGTGGGCGCGCCAGAGTAAGAAGGGGATCTGGTGGGCGTACCAGGAGTAGAATTGGTAGTGCAAACTGCGGGAGCAGATGATGCCGATGAGGTTGGCGGTGAAGAGAGAAGAGAGGATGTCTGGGATTGTAGGCACGGACAGAAAGGTGAGCTGATCGCTGGAGGACGTCTGAACTTTGGGATGGGACTTACAATCTGCAGTTGGGGCAAAAGTCCGCTCGAGCTTGGCACGATTGACAGCCGACTTGTACTGTGCAGCAGCAGGAGCAACAGCCCCCACAGGCCCACTCCAATTCAACCTCACCCATCCCAACCCCATCCGCCCAATCCCGGTCCACCTAAAAAGGCCAAACAGCCCAAGCATCCCCACATGCCCCCCCAAAAGCCCCCTCGCAAACCCGCCACTCAAAAACACACTCTCAGGAACGAAGCGCCAATTGACGGTCCACTTGAAGAGGAAGACCCGGGAGAGGTCGAAGGATTGGGTCAGGTAGTGGGCCCGGGTGGTGGGTGAGGGTGTGATGAAGGGGAGTGCGAGGGTGAGTTGTACTGCGAGGAAGAGGAGGGCGAGAGGGAGGGAGCGGGGTAGGCCGAGGGCGCGGAAGAGGGTGGTGGCTAGGGCGGGCAGGAAGAGGAGGATGTTCATCTTGATGCTGAGGGCGAAGCTGTATGTGTGCAGGGGGAAAAAAAAATTGGGGGGCGTCAAAGGTAACAAAAGCTAAGGCGGTCTCCAAGGGAAGGGAGGACTGACCTGAATGTAGCGACAGCGGCGGTCCAATTCCTCCTACACAGCGCCAAGACAGAGACGTAGAAGAAGAACATAGCCAAGGGATCATTGAACATCCTCAGCACATAAATCGAATGCAGCCTCTTCGAGCTCGCAAGAAACGGCAGTAAGACCGTCGGCGCTCCCCCCACATGATACAGCGCAATAACGACTGCCAGGTTCGCGATGTAGACCCCGCCAAAGACGAGCTGGGATAGCGGGATGTTGGGGAGGCCGGAGCCGAGGTAGTGGAAGAGGGTGTAGAGGTAGAGATGGCCTGCCGGGTAAACGCACGGCCCGGAGTCGCCTGTGATTTTGTGGTAGTCGCGTTCGCCGCGGAGGAGGACGTCGGCCTGTTGGATGTAGGTGGCGAAGTCGATCTCTGTGTCTGTGTGTCGGGGAAACAACGTATTGAGTAGGTTTAGAGAGAGGGAGAGAGAGAGGGGGAGAGGGAGGATTTCGATGACTGACATGGTACTTTCTTGATGATGAGCGCGGTGAGGGCGACGTCGGCGAGGAGGACGAGGGCTGCGACGGGGAGGAAGAAGCGCTGGGTGGTGCACACGTCCCGGACGGCGTTCCTGGGCACGCTCCATGCTGAAGGTGAACTCATGCTCAGCATCGAACACGAGCCAACAAGACCTTTTGCAATTGATTCCTTTCCCAGACGTGACTTGGGCCTGGCGAGTGGCGAGTGGCGAGTGGCGAGTGGCGAAACGTGGAGGGATCTTCTCATCTCGCCCGTCGGATAAACGGGTGAGTTCCTGGGTGCGTGGGACTCCGCGACTCCGGCGGCTTGGAGAAGTGCCAAGCAGTTCTCTCCTGTCCGTCTGTCCAGCTCGCTACTCACCATCACCATCACCATCACCCTCTCCAGCTTACTACACACACACTTTCCTTAACACCACCACACTAACACAACACACACACACACACACAATGCGTTCCTTCGCCACCCTCGCCTCCGTCGTGCTCTCCCTCGCCGCATCCACCCGCGCCGCCTTCGACGCCGACGTAGACTCCACCGCCGAGTCCGTCGCCGCCGCCATCGTAAACTTCCAAGCCCAGAACCTCACTCCCAACCCCGTCCCCAGCAACGTCTTCCAGCCCATCGCAGCGCTGACGGTCACCTACCCGCAGGCGGGCATCGTCTCCGTCGGACAGAAGGTCGAGAAGAACGCAGTCCAGGACCAGCCTACGTGGAGCTTGAACGTCACCTCCAGCCAGGCCTCCCAGTTCAAGTCCAAGTTGTTCTCCATCATCGTCGCGGACCCGGGAGCTCCCACCCAGAACTACAACGGTCTGGTTGTCAGGCACTGTCTCGGTAACAACTTCACCATTGGCTCCGATGGTGTCTTGAAGAACACCACGGCGTTGGTTACCAGGTACTTTGGGCCCGCACCGCCCGCTGGATCCGGTCCGCACCGGTACATGCACCTCGTCGTCGCCCAGCCCTCCAACTTCCGCGCCCCTTCCGAGCTCAGCCAGCCCAACACTCCCCTCGTCACCGACTGGAACCTGTCTGAGTGAGTTTACACCACAGTCCTAATGATGAAGTCAACATCCGTTGGAGGAGGACAATGAATCTGATCAACCCCCCCTTTTTCCTCATTTGCTCTTTTTTTTTCTTGCAGCTACTTCAAGGAGGCCAACCTCGGCAACGTCGTCGCTGCCAGCTTCATGATCGTCCAGGAGGGCGAGACCAACGCCACCACCGTGACCACCGTCGCCACCCCCGACACCGCCGTGAGTTTCTCTCTCTCTCTCTCTCTCTCTCTCTCTCTCTCTCCCCCTACCTCCATCATTTTTTGGCTGACCCCTTCATTTCTCTTTGAAAAAAATTCCAAAGTCCATCTCCGCCACCGCCGCCGCCCTCGAGACCAAGTTCAGCGGCACCTCCGGTTCGACTACTGCAGCCCCGACTGGCAGCAGCGGCAGTGGCAACAGCGGCGGCAACTCCGCTGCGGCCTCTTCGTTCAACATCGGTCTGATCTCCATCAGTCTCGGTGCCGTCGTCGCTGGTGCGGCTTCGCTCCTTCTCTGATTCTGATCTCTTTTGGTCATATTCCTCTTCGAAGCAAGGACTCACTTCCTTACCCCGAGAACGTTCTTAGTCTACCCTCATCGCTCATCACATCACCCATCCTCAGGCAGGATGTTCCTCGCTCCCACTCATTCTACCCACCAACTGCCATCACCTTCCTTGTAGTTAGCCGTCGTCGAAATAACCTCCCAAATCGGACTCTTGCTTTTCCTCCCTTGGCCTCTCTGCTCGGTCGTCCTCTCCGGGCTCTTCATACTCTGACTCACTCTTCCCAGATGTCAGCTGTAACATGTTACAGGGGAGAGCAACTCCAGATTTCCAGAAGCAAGCATCTTCCAACGAAACGAGAGAGACTTCGTTCGTTCATACACGCTGATCAATTCGATTCTGAACAGGGTAGTGGTGTACAATTAATCAAACCCCAATGACCCTGACCCTGACCCTCTCCCTCTCCCTCTCCCTCTCCCTCTCCCTCTCCCTCTCCCTCTCCCTCAACTCACCGCCACGCCCCCCAAACCCGCATCCCCACGCCCACCCCAAGCCCAGCAATACCGAAAACCAAAGCCCCAGCGCCAGCACTGACGATCCGATCCTGGCGCCTCGCCTGGCGTATCACGGCGTCGTAGGGCATGTTGGTGAAAGTGACCATGGAGTAGAGACTTTTCCAGGCGCCGAGGGAGCGTTCGGAGGCGGCGGTCGCGGTGATTTTGGGGGATGGCGGTGAGGGGAGGAGGGTGGATAGAGGGGATGAGGAGGAGGAGCGGAGGAGGGAGAGCGCGAAGTCGAGGATGGAGGTATGCTGTCGTGACTTCCCCTTCCCCTTCTTCTCCTCCTCCTTCTCAAGAACAGCAACCGAGAGCGCAGGCCGGGCCCGGGGAGCCAAGAAGCGCATCAACACTCCATCGACCCATCTCCGGACCAAATACGTCCTCGAGACGACCCCATGGCTCATCTCCTCATAATTCCGCTGTGCCAGTTGCAAGATAGCACACAGCGCCGGGTGGCGCGTCTTCGAGTATTCCTCCAGTGCCCGTCGGACCCTCTCCTCCTTCTTCCCGCTCACCCCAGAGGAAGGGCAGAGGATCGGTAGGGCAGAGTGAGCTTCAAGAACCTGAACCAACACCCTAACGTCCTCCAGGCCGCAATTCAAGCCCTGTCCATAAAAGGGAAGCATGGCATGGGCCGCGTCCCCCAGCAGCACCGCCCTGCCACCCTTGCGCTCATGATACACCCCGTTAGAAAGAGAGACCGAGCCCAATCGACCGGGCCGGGCCGAGCGCGCCTCGATGGCTTGGGAAAGGTGGGCTTCGCCTAGGAGGGCGAGCGCGTCGGGGAAGTGGGTCTTGAAGAGTGCGAGGGCACGGGTGGGTGTGCTTAGTGCTCCCTCCAACCCCTCCTCCTCCGCCGCCGCTTCCTTGATGGGAGTACCCGCGGGGGGTGTGGCCCCGAAAAGCGAGTAGGGCGCAAAGAGCGTACATGTGAAACTGCGATCTGCGTTGGGGAGCGCGATCAGCATGAAGCTGTTCCGGGGCCAGATGTGTAGATGGTGTGGGCTGAGTGGCCACCCCCCTCCTTGTTCCGAAGAAGCGGGGGCGGGGATGTGGAGCTCGAGGTAGGCGCTGTCGATGTACGTTTGTTCGACGTCGAGGGGTTGGTAGGTGTTCAGGCAGGAACGGACGACGGAGTGCATGCCGTCGCAGCCGATGACCATGTCTGCGGTTGTCTTGAGTGTCTCCTTCGTGATCTCGGCATCCGCTCCTCCGCCTTGCTTGTAGGTAGAATGCTCGAACTCCAACTCGACACCCTCCCCCTCCTCGTGGTCGTCGTCGAGAAAACGTAAAGAGCGAAGAGCACAGCCCCACCGGACGTTAATCCGGGGATGCCGCTCAGCGCGGGAGAGCAAGAGGGTCGACAGCCGTGCGCGATCGACGGAGTAGATGCGATGGGAGACCGGGTCGATGCCGTAGTCCTGCGAGTCAAGGCTGACCGCTTCTGAAGAGGAGGAGGGCATGTGGTGGATCATCCTGGCGCGCATGGGGATGCCGTTGGACAGGACGACGTCAGCCAGTGTGCGCGCCTCTCCATCTTCGAGCGACGGCGGCGGGGTGAGAGTGGACAGCGCGGTCAAGGCGCGGGTGGAGATGGCGAGGTTGATGCTGCGCGTGTTGCCTGCTCGCGTGGTAGTGCTTGTGCTGCTTGAGGAGGGTTGGGGCTGGGGCTGTCGCTCGTAGAGGTCGACGTGGCAGCCGCGGTCGGCGAGGGCGAGGGCGGCCAGACTTCCGACGGGGCCGGCGCCTACGATCGCGACGTGTTCCATGGTCTCTTCAGGGTACCAGTGGTGGAGTGACTACGGAGATGCTCATCGTCCTCCCCGTCGTTCTTATACTGTACAGCTTGAACTTCAAGTCAGCTGTCAGCTCAACTTCTTCCCTCCCGATTCCAGCCGGCATCTTTCCGGATCGCTCCCAGTCACACAAAAATCTGAAACATTGGACCCATCCAAATTCCAAATTCCATCATTTCGGTCCCACATCACGCTAAGTACAGAGTACCGCTACGACACCGCCCTGGCCTTCTTCGACGACGACGCCAGCATCGTGCTCAAGCCCCGGGCAGCCTGTTTGCGTTGTGGGAGTCGACCTGCGCCTGAGCCTCCCCTTCCTCCTCCTCTTCCTCCCCTACCTCCTCCTCTTCCTCCCCTCGTCGAGCTCGAACTCCTGCTCTTCCGCTGCAGCTGTCCTCCCTTCTTATTGCCACCACCACCACTACTGCTGGAAGAAGACCCGACCTGCTCCTTGCTCGCCTTCTTCATCGCCCGCCGCGACGACGCCGGGATCCTATCTACGATCCGCTGTCTCTTCTCCGCGTTCCGGTCCTCGCTTGCTGTTGGATCAAGGCTGATCGGTGTGGGCCGGCTGTCGATGCCGAGTGGGTCGTCTGGGTCGAAGGACTCGATTGTTACTACTGTTTGCTGTTCTTCGGACTCGAATTCTGTTGGCGCTGGTCGTTCGACTGAGTTCAAAGAAGGGGGGAGTACGATGAGCACGAACGGTTAGGTATCAAGAGGAGAAGGAGCGTGATACTCACCTTCTGCCATTCCTTCTCCATCTTGTCCACCCGCATCCGCACCATCCTCATCCTCCGACTCCAGCCCCAGCGCGACTCGCTCCGCCTTGACGTTCTCCTCCGCCCGTTTCGCGCGTTCTTGTCGAGCCTGTTACCCCTCGCAATGCAAAGAAAGATAACGCGTGAGAATCCAGTGAAAACAAGGGAAAAAGGAGTGAAGGAGAAGATACTAACGACAGTCCTCAACTCCCTAGCCTCCTGCTTCTTCCTCTCCTCAATAACCTTCCTCGCCGCCTCCTTTCTCTCCGTCTTCCTCTTCTGGAAACCGGTCAGATACTCCCTGCGCGCATCATCATCAAAGGACACCACAGCCTTGCGGTCCGGGTTGCGCTTGGAGGTGGTAAAAGTGGAGCGAGCGTCGGCGAGGGCGGAAAGGACCTTGGTTGTCTTGGGCTTCTCCTTTGCTTTTGCCGCTTTTGCTTTGGAGAGTTTCTTCTTGGTGATGGAGCCGTTGCGTTGGGCGGACTCGGTGAAGGCGGAGAGGGCTGACGTGCTCGCCACTGCGTTCGACATCGTTCCTGCTGAGGGATGCGGTGCGATGGCTGGTGGTGGTGGTGGAGCGAAAGAGAGAGCGAGAAAATTTGTGAATCAATTGTTTAAATGTTTGCCCGCCTGCACCTGCTCGGAGCCTTTCTCTGGCAGCTTACATAACATGGCCCCATTCATTCAATTGCCTCATTCACACTCACACTCACACTCACACTCACACTCACACTCACAACCACATCCCTATCCCTCCCACGCATCCCAGATGTCACGCCGCGGCGTATCCTCCCGCTCAGCAGCGACAGCAGCAACCAGCATCGGCGGTCCCTCCACCCGTCCACCCCCATCACAACACCAACCACAGCAACCCACTCCCACCCCCGCTCCCCCAAAACAACAACAACAACAACGAAGCACAGTCGTAGCCGCCTCCCGCGTAGCAGCCCGCGGCCCAGGCGTCGGCGGCGGCGGCGGCTCACAAGCCCGCGTACACGATCCCTCAGGACGCATCTCCGAGTTCTGGGCGCCGGACGATAAGTGTCCGCAGTGTAAGACTGACAGGTTGATTGCGCCCAAGCTTAGGTTGCTTGTCAGTCCGTGCTATCATAAGATGTCCGTACTCCTCCCTCTCCGCTTTTTCCTCTCAGGACCTTTTTTGCTGATCCTCATTTTTGAATCACAGGTGCGAAAGCTGCGTCGACAGGATCTTCTCCCTCGGTTCCGCGCCCTGTCCGCAATGTGGCGCGACCTGTAGGAAGAACCAGTTCGGCGTCCAGACCTTTTCTGATTTGGGCGTCGAGAGGGAGGTCAATGTTCGCAGACGGGTCGGCAAGATGTGAGTACCTCCACTCTGACGTTGGTGATTCGGGATTGTCGTGCGGAGAGACTGACCGAACTTTTCGGAGGGGAACAGATATAATAAGCAGGATAGGGACTTCCCTAGTATGGAGGCGTATAATGACTACCTCGAGGAGGTAGAAGAGATTAGTACGTACCTGTCTCCCCACTTCTCCCTCTCCTTTCAAAGAGTACTAACCCTCTACTACCCCGTGAACACTCAGCATTCAACCTAATCAACAACGTCGACCCAACCCGAACCGAAGCCCGCATCGCAATGCACGAACACGCAAACCGCACCCAAATCACACGCACATCCCACTCCCTAACACTCGCGTCCTCCCACCTAGCCTCCTCCGAGCAGAACCAGCGCGTCTGGCGACAACGGCGCGCGGAGCTGTTACGGCAGAGAGAGGAGGAGGACGCGGAGGAGGCGAGGGGGGAGGAGAGGGAGTTGTTGGAGTTGGATGAGGGGCAGGGTGGGGGGGAGGGGTGGAGGGAGAAGTGGGCGGGTAGGAGGAGGGAGAAAGAGGAGAGACGCAGAAGAGAAGACGAAGTTGCCGAAAGGGAACGATTGGCCATGCTCGGCTCCACCTCCACCTCCTCCTCCCTCAAAAACGGGAAGAAGGCAAATGGAGCCACAGGGACAGGGAAGGACGGGATTGACATCCCCTCCAACCTCTACAGACCCTTCCAACCGGAGATGCTCCTCGACTTCGAAGGCCCGCTCGCACGACTCGACGACGCGCGAACGCTCTTCCTCATCCCACCCCCACCCGCCCGACTCCTCCTCTCCTCCGAAGGAGGAGGAGGGGACGACGAACGGGGCTATGTGGACGTGTGGAACGAGCAGCCGCGGTTGGAGCTCGATGCGGCCAAGGTTAGGGCCGGTGGGTATGATTGGGCGGAGGTCGTTAGGAGACGGGTGAGGAGTGGCTTGGAGGGGATGTGGATTGCGCCGGTGGGCGGAGAGGATACCCTCCAGACTGCTGGGAAATCGTAGCATTCACTCGTTCTGACATGTCTTGAGCTCTGAGTGGGCACGGACGATTGGAGAGGGAAGAGCAGTTCCAGACAGGTTGGAAGTTAAGATCACGACTTAGTGAGATGGACGCGTTATGTACAAAGCTAAGATTTTTGTTTTGAGAGGGTGAGACGTGCGCGTATTCCCTCTTTACAGTGAGTGACGAGCGGGAGGAGGTTTCTTGGTATGTGTAAAGCAGCGGAAGGGAAGGAAAGGGCAAGTATACGTACGCGGGTAGATGGAGAGAAGGGTACGATGCTGAGAAACCTGATCGTGTACGAGGGTGCGGAGGAGAGGGATATATGTGCGAAAGAAGGCGTTTAGACTATGGGGGAGACGTCGTCGGGCTTGCTGAAAGGCTGAAAGGCTGAAAGGAATCGAGAGGGGAGGCGGATGGGGTCGTGACTGTTAAAATCTTGAGTATGGAAAGTGTGCTTGGCCTAGCTGGACTGGCTCCCGAGGGTCCGGGTCACCCTCGGTTCGTCGCGGTACGCCTCGTTCTGCTCCTCCTCCACCCCAGGAGAGACGCTCTCGAGATCGGTAATACCCATCCCGACCGTGCCCCTCGAGGAACTACCAGCCTGGATGGCCTTCCCACCCGACCTCGACCCCGACCCGGACCCCGACGCCGACGCAGAGGCCTCCGCCCCATGCTGCTGCTCATACGCCCTCCTCCCCTCCTCCTCACTAATCGGCAGGGCAATCTGGCCCTCCTGCCGTTTCTGCAACCGACTCCACGCAATCCCACTAAAGAGCGCAACGGCCTGCATGACCATGGCCAAGATGACCGCTGCGATGATCTCCGGTCGCCGGTGGGTCAGGTTCGGGTGGCCGTTGTCGGAGCCGCGGAAGAGGATGGCGAGGTGGAGGTAGATGCCCGCGAGGGCGTAGGTGATATCTGCGGTTCCGAAGATCCAGAGGGAGGGGAGGACGCCGCCGACGCCTGTGATGAGGCCGAAGGCGGGCCAGAGTCCCTTTCCTCCATTCGAGCCGTGAACATGGTCGGTACGCAGGTCCCAGCCGAGGATGATGCCGAGTTGCTGCCAGAGGTCGACCTGGAGGATGACGACGAGGAGCATCTTGACAGGCACATGAACGAACAACCAGTCCAAGGGATGTTTGAAGTTCGGGCCGAACTTGAACGTCAGGATCCCGACGGTGACGATGAGGAGCACCGCATTGAACGCAAGCACAGCTTCGCCCGCGATGAAGCTCCAATGCTGATCGAGCACCCAGAAGATGGCCCAGAGCGCGAGGCCGAAGTTGACGAGCGCCAAGCGGATCCCGACGCCAGAGAGGATGAGCTTCTTGGTCTCCTGCTTCCGACTGACGACGATGAGTATGCAGTACCCGACCAGGAGCAGGAAGAGCAACGCCCAATAGCTCAGCAAGAAATTCGCACTCGGCGTCAGATAGTTCACATGTCTCATGCTGATCTCGTTCATCCCCGGCTTGACCACCAGCGCAGTGACCAGGAAACTGGCGAGCGTGATCAACACGGAGAGCGGGGTGGCGACCTGTACGCGAGATAGGGCTTTGTTCTGGGCGTCCATCTCCGGCTGCGGGATGGGCCTGGAGGCGTAGACGTGCGGGTGGAAGATGAAGTCGCGTTTGGGAAGCGTCCCTTTGGCGTGTTTGGGCTGGATGGCGGTGGTGCTGTGGTCGTGCCGGAACGCGTCGGCGGGGTCGGTGTCGGTCGGGAGTGGGGCGGCGGGCGTGTCGCTGTGTACTGACATTCAGCGGGAGTGAGTAGTGCACGTCGAGTTCGAGGGGAGGAAGGAGGTGAAGAGGGAAAGCAAGGCGCACGCCAGGACTGAGAGACAAGTTGGGCCGCCTGACAGATTCATTGATTTCCACCTTCTGTTACGTCACTCCAGATCGCGGTCATCCCCAAGTGGTCCCCAGCTTCGACCTCGTGGAGGACGATGAGCTCGACGACGACCGGCATCGACAATCACCTTGATGAACGATGAACACGTTCCTGTTGCTGATCTCCATGAGCGCCGTCGAAAAGAGCTGGCTGATACCTTCTTTCCTCCTTCCTGAACACGGCTGACTTCTTTACCCCCTTGCCCTTCTCTCAGATTCCATCTCCCGGTCCACCCATTTTCCCCCAGCGAATTTCCCAAACAGCAGGAACCCGCGACGAGCATCATCTCAGTCCCAATCTTCCTTCGCGGATCCGAGCAGGAGCCGCGCATGATCGTCCCTCCAGAATTTGCCAAACTCATCTTCGTCTTCAGCCTGGGCCCTGGCTCAGGATTTGGCCTGCATGATATCACCTGCAACGAACGCTTTCGGCGCATTCGGACTTGTATATCAATGTGCTGTGGCCTGTGCTGTCGCTTGATCAGGCTGGGCTCTCACAGGGTGTTCGAGCATGATCTGTACGCGGGTTCTCGTACAAAAGCGGGCGATGCTGACCTTCTCCCCCTGCTTCTCCCTCTGCTTCATCAGCTTCTTTCTTCATCCCCTTACACCTCCTTGTCCTTCCCTTTTTCTTACCGGCCATCCATACGCGCTTCTTTACGATGGGTGAGTCCAAAGATCTTCTCTATCAGCCCATCATAAGCACATCTCGTCAACAGCCTTGACACGCATTCTGCCCGTACAGCTCTGCGATCAAAGCTTCATCCCAGAAACAAAGACGCCTGCGACGAGCTGGCACTCCTCATCCTGAAGAAGCACAACATCCAACCCAAACCGCGCGAGACCATACGTCCATGGGCGCAACTGGAGGCCCTTGTTTCCCCGAAGCGACAAGGCGGCGACAAGCCGCCCCGAACCGGAGGTTCGGCGATTAAGCGCGATCGGGGCGCCCTCGGGCGCGATTTGACTACTATCTTTAGCACGCTCACGTTGAGGGTGTTTATATATTGCAATAAATTGAGACCGACATCAACTTTCCCTCATAGTTCAGCGGTTAGTGATGCAGCTTGCTATTGATCAAGTCTGTGGTTAGATTCCCATTTCGATCATTCTTTTTTCCCTTTTTTCTTCTTTTTTCGACTTGGTCGCTAAGTTAGGATAACAGTCACCATTTTTTTTGCGGGTTAGAGTTAGCGCGTAGCGGGCAGGATTAGACATGATTGCAATGGAGACGGACAAGACTGTCCTTTTGGTTGGGGGGGTTCCGGGGGGCAAAGCCCCCCCGCCGAGCTGGAAGTGGGGTCACGTGTACCAGGGATTGGCACTGTTAATCGCCGAATCACCGCTCAGGATTCGGGGAAATAAGGCCGTCCGGCGCAACTCAATGACATCACTTGTCAAACGCCTGGACGAGTCGGCGGAGGCTATGTCTTCCAGAGGCATACCCATCCTAGTGCCGGTAGCTGGATTGAAACAGTGCCCAACTCCAGCCCGGCCAAGAACACAACTGTATCAAAGCCAAAGAACCAGACAGGAACAAACGGATCCAAAAATCCAAAGACCTCCTCGCAGATCTCCACCGCACTCGGTACCGGCTCGAAACTCTGCGTGCCGTTTCGCGCGTGCACGTGCTGGACGTCGACTCAAGTGAAATCCACTCAGCCCCTGTTGGCTGTTAACATCTGCTTCCCGCCTTGCACCTCGTCATCTTGAACGTCGTCGAACCCCCTCCGAAAATATGCTGCCGGCTGCTAAATTCGGGATCGGAACGGACACGTTGCAAATGCGTTCTACGAAATCTTCCTGGACACCCTCTGCACACCCTGACACGTCAACAAGCAAAGGACGAGAACTTGTGCGACCCACTCCGGCTCAAGGTTCAAGCAGGGTCCACCCCATCTCCCCTCCCGAATTCCGTGCAGATAAAGGCTGTTTGTTGCGGTAAAAGGAACGATCACCTTGCCCAGAGACGCCTTCTCGACCAAATTCCATTCGCAGGTCATCCACCCCCTGCCTCGAAGCATCAATACGAGCCCAAAGAGCCATCGAAAACTGTCGTTTCAAACCGTGGTGCTGTTGATTGTGACGTTGATGAGTATGCATTGATGAAGCTATTCCTGTAACCTGTTGCGGCAGAGGAAACGATCAGCTTGACCACCAACGTAGGTGTTGGGCACAAGTCACGTCCCGCCTGGGGGCCATTAGGGGACGCGAGGGGTCGGCTGGCGGACAGTCAGCACTATACTCAGTGCTGCATGAACTGAATGCTGAGCTGGGCCGAACTTCTGATCGCGAAAACGGGACGGCATAACGCACCCTTCATGGTCTCCCACTGAACCTCTCTCTTCGCTGACCTTCTCTTTTGTCTTTCTCTGTGACCTTCTCTTTTCGCAGCTTCTCTGCCTTGGATGAGCAGATTGCGCCTTCCCTTCGCCAACATCATCCTTAGCCTTACCGAACAACTCCCCCAGCGCAGGCTCAATACATAGAGAAAACTGTCAAACTCATTACCGACCCTCGTCCCTGGTCCCTCGTCCTAAGGGCATGATCAGCCAACCCTTCATCTCATCCTCGAGGTCAAAAGGCCTGCACCGCAATACTCCGCCTGTGACATTATGCAACCGTTACTGTGTGACAGGGTACAGTCATAACGGAGGCGGATCCTGTAAAAAAGCTGGGATGCATCTGGGGGGAGGTTCGCTGATGTTTTCCCTTTCCTTCCTTTTCTAGTTCAACTCACTTCTCCCTCCTCTTCTCCCCTTCTCCTCTCCACCTATCTCTCTCCCTCCCTTTTCGCCAGGCCGTTACCATGGGTGAGTGGAGAAAGGTCGTCCGGCGTTGGCTTCGCAACTGGACAGGCCTCAACAGGACTTCTTCCTCATCCACTCCAAATCATTTTCCGCCGAATGCAGTCCTCCGCTCCAGCTTCCACTCCAACAAGAAGCAAGCTCATGACGAGCTCGCCCTCCTCATCCTCGCCAAGCATCACCTCCGCCCGAACCCGCGCAGTCCCATGCGGCCCTGGACGGAACTCTGCTACGTCTTCCGTCGGACACCCGAACGTCTCCAGGGGGGCTACTTCATCGTACCCCATTCCGACCCGGAGCGTGGATATCGCCTCGAAGCTGTCCCTCGGGTCGACAAGGACGAGGAGGATGAGGACGACGACGACGACGCAGACACGGTCACTGTGACTGACTACCACGGCCAATCTCAGAACCAACATCGAGCAGAACGCGAAGCAGGCATCGAAGAAGTCAACGAACTCTTTGCCCAGCTCTCCGTGGACGTGCCCAAGCTCCGGTTCCTCCAAACCATCCTGCGCGTGCTGGACGTCCCGACCGACGAGATTCCGGAGACAATCACACAGTGTCGGATCATGCTGTCAACGATCCACGTCGTCATCTGGGACATCGTAGGTCCGCTCCAGGAGCACGCAGCGCTCGTGAGGGATGATGGTCGCAAGTACAACGTTCGTCGGTACCCTATCAACCAGATTCGAGACGCGGTTCTGGCGCATCGTTTCGGCTGCTTCCCGCGCCAACGGGCGAAGAGCGAGAATCTGCGGGACTTGCTGCGGTTGCTCTTTGGAACACGCCGTCCCGGCAACGTGTCCTTTTGACCACAGGGCAGGTTTCTGTGGGCGGTGCATCAATCGCGTTACGTTCCGAAGCGTCCTCGGGTAACGAGTTATGTTCCGAAGAACGCCTTACGTTCCGAAAGAGCGAAATCGAAATCTTAACAGTTGCAAAACAAAGCGGAACAAGTACATCAAGAGTGGTGCTGTTACAGTAGGGATGAGACGATGGGATCAAGGCGGTTCTCTAGACCCGAAAGAAGTGGGCGAGAAGTGGTGGAGAGATGTCGATGCGAGTTGCGTTTGCGCTTTGGTACCAAGTTGATGCGTTGATGGGGAACGTTTTTGCTTGCTGCGTGAAAGAGGAGACAGAGAAAAGCTGTCTGTTGAAAGAAAGATGTCTGGCGAAGAACCCTTGCGCGGCACTGCTTCCCCTTCTACTCGTGCTCGAGTGAGGACGACCACAGGTTGCGGATCTTAGGCATAGAGAGTCGGACACACTCCATCTCTTCATCCGTCTGCGTATGATCAAGTGAAAGACGTTAGCGTCGTCGATCAAACACGATCTCAACAGCAGGACAAGAAGTACATACCTCAGCCACAAGCCAGGGTACGCCCCACCGACCGCACGTCGTCCCATGCAGCGTCCGAGGCGAACCCGGCGTGCTCGGGCTCGGACCCGGCCCCAGCGGCGAACTAGGAGCAGCCTCCCCAGACCACTTCGTGCCCCCCTCCCTCGGCGGACCCAAGATCCGCCGCACCCCACCAACCTTCTCACTCCCATAAAAGCCACCATCAGCACTGCGCAGCGCCAAAGGCGTATGCTCCAACTTAGCCGCCAGCGCCATCCGCAACTCGGTCGAATGCTCCCCAATCCCACCGGAGAAGACGAGGGCGTCGACGTGCTGGGCGCCCGTGGCGAGGATCTTGAAGGTGTAAGCTCCGAGGTAGGCGAGGACGCGGTCTACGAAGACGTCGAAGGCCAATCTGGCTTTGCGACGCTCTTCGTCGGTGCAGCCTTCGACCCGGCCGTCTTTGCGAGCGACGATCTCTTCGAAGTCGCGCGTCCCTGCAAGCGCGAGCCAGCCGGACTTGGAATTGAGCTCCCACTCGGCCCAGTCGATCTGCACGCCCTCGCTACCGGGCACCGTCACCCGTCCTTGCTCGCTCAGGTCCGTTCCCGCGGTAGAGTCGTGTCGGGCGGGGTCCGGCTTGAGGTGGTGCGAGAGCGCGGGGTCGACGGAGCCGGAGCGAGTCGAGCCGGGCAGACCTTCGAGTGGGGTCAGACCCATGGAGGTGTCGAGTGACTTGCCCGCTCGGATTGCGCAGAGGGAGGCGCCGGAGCCGAGGTGAGCGATTATGAGGTTCAGAGTGGACGCTGGTCGCTCGAGGAAGGCGGACTGGGTAGGGTTCAAGGGTTCAGTACAGGTGAGGAAATCAAGCAAGTCTCTGATCAGTACGCTGTGAATGCAAAAGGGAAACAAAGGAAGCTGCCCAAGTGGCAAAGAAACGTACCACCTGACGCAACACGGACGAGTACGAAAGTCCATGAAAGCCCCACTTCCGAAGAGGCATCCCCCCAGGCAATTGAATCGCCTCCGGCTGCCAGACAGGGTACGTCGAGATCTCCTCCGGGATCGTCCAATGAAAAGCCGTGTCCCACAAACAGAGCTGATCCGCATTCGGCATCACCCGCAAACACAGCTTGATCACCCGCGTCGAGACGATGTTGTGCAGCGGCGCCAGGGCCTCGAGTCTCTCGAGCGAGAGCAGCTGGGCTGCCCGTTCGTCTTCGTCTGAGGGGTTGTGGCTGATCACGTACGGGTGTGGGAAGCCGGCGCCGTGCACGACGCGGTGGGTGATGAAGCGGATGGAGGAGCGGAGGTCGGGTGCGGGGAGAGCGGGGAGGGCGAGGGTGGAGGAGGCGCGGGTGGCGGTGAAGGTGTTGATCAGGATGTCGAGAATCTCCTGCAGGAATCCTTCGGTGGCAATTTCGGTGTGCTGGAGCGTGATCTAGTTCGGGAGGGGCCCGCATTGAGGATTTCACATTGTCAGCAAGTCCATTCAAAAAAGCGGGTTTCCAGTATCCCCCGAATCTGGGCTTCTAGAGCTCACCTTATGACGCAGATCCACCGCCGCATCAGCCGGCAGCCGACTCCACTTCAAAACCGCACTCCGGTTCTCCGCCTCCCCCTTCAAATTCACAGACGCGCCCATGAGCAAATCGACCCCTGGCGGCAGATCGATCGACGCCGGCCCGGGCCCGTGGAAGTAGGACGAGGTCGAGAGGGAGGATGTGGATGAGCCCCGACGGAGTCGGCGGTCTGACGGATCCACGCCGTCGAGATGGAGGGAGAAGAGCTTGAGTTTGAGGGAGGAGGAGCCGCAGTTGAGGGCGAGGAGGTATGCTTGCTTGGACGGTGTAGGGGGACTGGTCGCCATCGTGAATCTGTAGCCTTTTGCTTGGGGAGAAGAGGAGTCACTGCAAGGAGGAAGACGGGGAGCGGATGGAAGAGAGAAAGTGGATTGCTTGTTGCCGTCGTCGTCGTCGTATCCTAGTTCTGGACACGGAGAGGGAAGTGATTTATGTGAATGAGAGTCGTCAGCGCTTCACGAGTTTCAGTATAAGTACGTGATGGACGCGGGGGAGAAAGACGTGGACGCGGGGGAGGAAGAGTAGATCATTTCTCAGATGAGGCACTTGCATGTTCCACGGCAGCGCTTGGATCTTGTTGCTTGCTTCCTGGACGTTTCGGAGCGTAATCCGTTTCTCCCGACCGTCTGAGCTGGGCCAGACTTCAGGGCAGATCAACGATGGAACGTTCTCAAGACTCACTTTGGATTTACTTTCTCAGCTGAAAGAAGAGGAAGGATTCAGGACACGGACCCATGAAAATCTGGAAAATGCTCTATGCCAAGAAGCGAAATGAGGCGCCGAACCAGGACAGTAACGTGACCCCCCAACGAGGAAAGTGGAAGGGGCATCATGCCGAAGGCAACGCAGTCTTCGGAGCCGACTTCGGCGTCCGCGACCCCGGGGGCGTATCCGCACCCTCAGCCTTCTCCACAGCTTTAGCCGCCACCGCCTTATCCGTCACCGCCTTGCCGTTACCGTTGCTTGTCGAAGTCGACGATGATGATGATGAGGGCGACGACGAACCATTGACACCGTCACCCTAGGCATCAGCCTCCGCCTTTTCCCGCGCCGCGATCGCTTCGCTCTCCGGGATCATCCATGCCGAAGGGTGCGGGGGCACAAAGTTCTTTTGCGCGCTCAGGTGTTCGTCCAAGACGCCTGCTGAGGCGGCGATAAGACCGAGGAAGGGAGGCGACGGGTTCAGCGGGCGAGAGGCGAACTCGGGGTGGGCTTGGAGGCAAACGAAGTAGGGGTGTTCTAAATGGCGAATCACGAAAATGGTCAGTCATACGTGTCCCTTCATACCTTGCAGCTTTTGACATCTCCAATAAGAAACTCACCTTCGTACTCGAGAATCTGCATCCGCTCCCCCTTCTCGTCCTTACCAACGAACCGCAGCCGATCCGGCTTCTCCTCCGGCTCATCCTCGTCGTACTCCAGATCCGCACTCGCAACCGACGTCCGACGCACAAACGGCCGCTTCGTAGTCCCCAACGACGCGCGGGCTTTTCCATCACTCTGACCATCGGTGCTCGCCGCCGGAGTCGCGGCCCCTGCGCCCTTCTCGATCCGATCCACATACTCCGGGTTAATCTCGTAGCGGTGACGGTGTCGTTCCCAAACGGTGTCATGGGAGCCGTAGAGTTTCCCAATCTTGGAGCTCGACTGGGCGCCCTCTTGGAAAATCGTCGGACGCAGACCGAGCCGCATCGTACCGCCCATGTGTGTCTTGGAGATCTCCGGCATGAAGATGACCACGGGGTCAGGGCACTTCTCGTCAAGCTCTGCGGACCCGGCGTCTGATCATTTCCTCAAAAGCCTTACGCGTCAGTCCACCAGACAGTCCCTGATACGTCCCAGGTTGTCAAGAACTCACCCTTGATGCCACATACATTCCGCGCATACTCAATGACCGAGATCTGGAATCCGAGACAGATACCCAAGAAGGGGACCTTCTTCGTCCGCGCCCACTTCGCCGCACTAATCATCCCCTCCGTACCCCTCAGTCCAAACCCACCAGGCACAATGATTCCTTTCGCCGAGCACACCGCCTGCCAGGCCTCGTGGTACCGGACCGGGTTGTCGTTCGCCGTGGCGGGCTCGAGGTCGCCAGCCTCGACCCACTTGAGGGAGAGTCTGCGGTGGACGCGGAGAGAGGCGTGTTCGAGCGCTTTGACGACGGACATGTAGGAGTCTTGGAGGGAGGTGTATTTTCCGACGAGGACGATTTCGACCTTGTCGATCAAACGGTCGTGTCTAGTGAGAGAGACGCGTGCGCGTGAGTCAGGCAACGGGGGAGGGCGACGTGGAGAGAGGGGCTGCCAAGTAAAACATACCCAAGAGTCAAGTCGCGCCAGCGCGTTCGGAGGTCCTGTCCCTTCTCCTTCATAGCCTGAGGGATACCGCCATTGAGATCGAGCTGTAATCTCTTGGTGAGGAAGTTGAGGAGGCTCTGCTCTTCAAGGAGGAGAGGGACGTGGTAGGTCGAGCTGACGTCGTGGACGGCCATGACCTGGTCTGGCGCGACGTGGCAGAACATGGAGAGCTTGCTGATCACAGATCGGTCGAGTGGTTGCTGGCATCGCGCGGCGATCTAGTGATTCCAATGTCGATAATCAGGTTTCCAGCGATGGCAGAGACCATGCGCATAGGGTAATGCAGAGACTCACAATATCCGGGACCAAGCCCAACCCACGCAGATCCCTGATAGCGGCCTGAGTCGGTTTTGTCTTCTGCTCGCCTCCAACAACAGGCACCAGGCTGACATGGATGAGAGCAAAGTTCTCCTGTCCGACGCGGAACTGGAACTGGCGGAGTGCCTCGACAAAGGGAGCCGATTCGATGTCACCAACGGTGCCGCCGAGCTCGACGATGCAGACGTCCGGTTCTTCGCCAGAGTCGTCTATTGGCTTGCTGCCGACTCGTAGAAGCCAGTCCTGGATGGCGCCGGTGAGGTGGGGGACGATTTGGACGGTCTTGCCAAGGTAATCACCGCGGCGCTGAGATTTCGAAGTGGACTCTCGTCAGTCTTGTTGACGCCGATAAGAGCCGAGATGAACAAGGGCAAGAGCGCGACTCACCTCCTTCTCAATGACTTCACGGTAGATCTTTCCAGTGGTGATGTTGTTCTCCTTGGATAGGGTGACGTCGAGGTAACGCTCGTAGTTGCCCAAGTCGAGATCGACCTCGCCGCCGTCGTTGAGGACGAAGACTTCTCCGTGCTCGGTGGGAGCCATAGTTCCTGCATCTATGTTCATGTAGGGGTCGATCTTGATGGCGGTCACGCGGAGACCGAGAGTCTTGAGGAGGAGGCCAGTTGAGGACGCGATGACTCCCTGGAGAGCAGGAGAAAGGGAAGCGAGTCAGCTCTCTGAGGGCTGCCTGGCTGGCTGGGTGCAAACGCAGGACATACCTTTCCGATGCCGCTTATCACACCGCCAGACACGGCGATGAACTTCGTCTGCTTCACCATCGCTGCGAACTTTTCCTTGAGTGATGAGTGAGTCAGTTGGTGGAACGAGCTTCCCTGGCAAGTGTCCAAATTTTTTGGGGAGGAACGACCGAGCATGATCATCGTTTTGGGTGATCATCAGCAGATCGCGTCGCGTCGCGTCTCCCTGCCGGCCACGTGAGCGCCTTGAGTCGCTGCTCGCCTGGAATCCTTTCCCTTCCTCTTCCCCTCAACCAACCCAAATACAACCAATAGGAATCCACAACAACAAGTAGTTCCTGAACAAGCTCATTTTTACCTCCCTTCTCATACCAAATTCGCTGTGAAAGGAGTGCTGTGAGATGAGTTGACCTCAGAAGTTTTGGACAATGCATCTGGAGGCACCTCCAGATACCACCTCCGGACACAACTTCCAGACACGATGAGACGACACCAACTCCATCATTCCATAACATCCGCGCCGACTTTATGGGCGCAATTGGATGAGAATAATTCGTTGATGTCGGCGCTGGTACTCTGAGCGCGCGTTGTTGTGATGTGTGTGTGCTGTGCCGCAGAGAGTGCGGGCAGTCAGTGATGTGAGGTTTGGAGTTGTGTCCGCCCCAGCTTGCCCTGCACCGCGCGCCACAAACGACCATCCTGGCCTCTCAACACAAGAAGGACACACAGCAAAGGCTGGCATGAGTGAGCTCCAGCTATTTTTCTGGATCGTCTCAGCCAGTTTTGAGAGGCATCAGATGTCTGGATGGCGAGTTGCTGCTTTACTGCTCATAGTTCCCCGAACCTGAACAGGTTAGGTGCAACCGGAATCGAACCAACTTGGTTACATTTCGACGTGTCCGCGCTTCAACTCCGCTTTCGGAGCTTCGAGCTGCTCAGAAACACCTGGAGCAGGCGCAGAAAAATATAGGAAGAACAGTGGTGGGTGCTTTGCCGACTCTTGCTGCGTTGCCTGACGGTGTATGATAGGGAAGGAAGCGAGGAAGGGCAGCCCTTCCCAGTTTGCAACCATTATGGAGTCCACGCTCGGAGCCTTTCCAGCATAAAAAAGTTCTCAGTCGAAGAAGCTGCGATGCCATCGACCACAACGAGCACAGTGGGCGAAGATGAGGAACGACGGACGTGCGACGAAGCGTGTGCGCATCGAAGGCGGCAGCAGCAGCGGAAGCTCTCCAGGCGGGATCAGCATCGGCCACCCGCTCCGCCTCAAACCCCTCGGGAACGCATACTTTTCGTCCCTCCCCAACGCACGCATTCGCGGACTCGGTCAACTCCAGGCCTTCTCCGACGAGCAGATCGGTACCATCCTCTCCCACATCCTCGAAGATGAGCAGTCGATAGCTGGTCCACCCAGCACTCTCGCTCGACTGGCGCAGGTCAGCCATGCGCTTAACGTGTTCGCGACCCAGGATAGTCTCTGGCGGGACGCCTTCCTGCTCCGACGGGACTTCCATGCCACGCTCCAATGCTGGGCGGGCAGCTGGCGGAGAACGTACGCATTGCACCATCTTCATTCCCTCTCTTCTACAGCCGCTTCACTCTCCAGCGCAGCATGGCTCACTCTCCCGCAGGAACCCGTCACCACTCCAGACCTCTTCTCCGATCATCTCTTCCACACCTTCGTCCACGCTCTCACTCCTCTCCAACCTCTCCTTCTTTCCCATTCCAGACGAGATCACCTCCAGGCGAACCCCATCCCGCGCATCTCCGCTCGTACATATACTATCGCTCAGTTCACAGAACAATTCGCCATTCCTAATCAACCATGCATCATGACCGACGAACCAGGCCTCCAACCCTCCGACACCTCTGAGCAACGCTGGCCCTGCGCGGACTGGACGCTCGACAGTCTAGCAGAACAATGGCCCGACCGCATCTTCCGCGCCGAAGCGATCAAATGCTCAGCGCGGACCTACCTCGCCTACGCCCGAAGTTGCGGAGCCCACGCCCTCCGAGCCAAAGGCGAATCCGTCCCCATCGCCTACTTCCCCCCACCCGCTACCGTCCCCATCTCCTCCCAATCAGCCAGAGTCGGCGCCTTCGATCCTTACGTCGTCCCAGACGAGTCCACCTCCTACCTCTTCGACGCCTCCTTCCCCTCCACAGACCCAGTCGCCCGAGCCGCCTGGCGCGTCCCGCGCCTCCTTTCTGAAACCACCTCAGCCTCCCGAACGGAGATCGACCTCTTCTCCCTCCTTGGCCCGCACCACCGACCGGACTACCGCTGGCTGATCGCAGGTCCGGAACGGAGCGGGTCGAGCTGGCATCTCGATCCGAACGGGACCAGCGCGTGGAATACGGTGCTGAGCGGGAGCAAGCTTTGGTTGATGCTGCCTCCTCATTGTCCGCCCCCTGGGGTGTATGTCACCGAGGATGAGGGGGAGGTTACCAGTCCGGCGAGTTTGGCGGAGTGGGTCTCTCTTTTTGCACGGGCTACGTATGAGGTTCATGGGACGGGCAAGGCGGGCGATGGGAAGTTGCTTGTGGGAGTTTGTAGGGCGGGCGAGACGTGCTATGTGCCCAGCGGATGGTGGCACGCCGTCCTCAACCTCGAGGGTGAGTTTTGTCAGCTCTTGCATTATTCTTCTCCAGTCTAACAGCTGGACGTTTCTCATCTCCACCCAGAATGCGTCGCTTTGACCCAAAACTTCGTCTCCCCCACCGAGCTCCCCTACGTCCTCCACTTCCTCAAACACAAGCCCGACCAAATCTCCGGCTTCAAACGACCCCGTCCCTCCGGGAACGGCAGTGATCCGGACACGTTCGCAGACGCGGACGCAGATGACGACGAGACCTCGGCCGATGCGGCAGCAGCAGGATCAACAGGTCCCCACCATCAGCAACAGCTTTCCGATCGGCTCGAAACGTCACAGGCGGAGCACCAGCCCGAGCGCGACTTCCGGTGGGACGTCTTTGATACCTTCTGTGCCCGATTGGGCGAATTCGACCCGGCCTTGCTCGAGCGGGGCTTGGAGGGGATGCGTACTTTGGAGGCGGAGAGGCAGTTGATGAGGGAGGAGGCGATGGGCCTAGGTGCTGGGATGGGCTCCATGGGTCGGAAGCGACATGTTGAGGGCGGGGAAGGGAGGTCGACCTGGTGGGAGAAGCTGAAGGGCAAAACGGCGGGAGAGTCGGAAGAGGGGGTGGAGAATGGAGTCAATGGGCACGCTGGGCTTTCCTCGACTGTGTTCTCGCTCGGTGGGGCGGTGGATGAGGATGAGCTCGGCGAAGTGCCATGGTAAAGGAGGCCCTGTCCTCCATGCTTTGGATCAGTGAATGGGAAACCATTTTGCAAACAACGATGGGACAATTCCAGATAGAGAGTGTGCAGGACAGTAGCAAAGTACAAAGGAGAGTAGTGTTAAGATATAGTGGGTTTGCGATCCGTCCATGTTTCCCTTCACACAAAGCGCCAGATCGAATCCGGGCCTCTGCGCGCCTTGAAGTGGGCAAACCCGCGACAAGCATAGTAGCTCACCACCATCGTCCCCGCCCAAACCCCAAAGAACACCCCCCAACCCACCCCATCCTCCCTCGGGAACTTGGCCGGATCCGTAGGTCCAAACAGTCCGGGCACCAACTTCCTCGCGGCCTCGGCCGAGAACATGAGCAGGAGCTGGTGGAACGCGTAGAAGAAGAGCGCTTGGACGCCGAGGGTGAGGAGGAAGTTTTGCAGGATTCTCAGGGGTAGGATCGCGGGGAGGGAGAAGAGGGCGCCGAAGAAGGCCAGGAGGAAGAAGTTTACGGAGCTGGTGAGGAAGACGAAGGCTGGGTCCGGGTTGTACCTTGAATACGAGAGGGCAAATTTGTCAGTATGGCTTGACAATGAGGGGAAGGAGGTAGGCAAAGAAGGGAGAAATGCGCGGGATGGGGGTGCTCACTTGGTGACGTAAAGGAAGGACTTCAGGTCGGCCAGATACGGATTCTGTCCCGCACGCTGGTGGAGCTGTGCAGCTGTTTGGAGACAGTCTGTGGACAGGTTCCCGTACCGGAGCAGACGCGTCGAGACGAAGAGGAGCGCAAAGACCAGTCCGAGAGCCTGTAGCAGAGATAGCAAAAGGATCAGAAATGAGTTTCCAGCCTTGTCCAACAGAAGCTTAACGCCTATCAATGGGAAAAAAAGAATACTCGCAGCATTGAAGGCGATGAGGCCCTTCTGACTCGTCTTCAGTCTCAAAATCACCCTCGCGTACAGTACGCCGAGCAGCACGAAGGAGATCCACGCCATCGGAGGAAATACGGAGATGACGCCGAAGTTGGGACACATCTCGGCGAGGAAGAAGAACTGGACGATGAGGCTGGGTGAGGACTTGCATTTCTTATCGAGCCAAGGTGCGATTAGGCTGTGGACTGTATCGGAATTGGTGGAGTGAGGACAGCGGCCTTGGTTGGGGGCTGTCCAGATGGTGGAGAAGGCTGCGGCGAAGAAGAGGGTGGCGAGGAAGGCGTCGAGAGACCATGAGATGACGGAGCCATACTTCGAAACGGGAGTAGGCTCGCTGTACCGCTCCTCCGGTTCGTCGCCAACTGAGGAAGAAGCGGGAGTCTGTTTCTTGCCAGAGATCCGCAGTCGCTCCAGCGCAGGTTGGACGTAGTAGTCGAGAGCGACAAGCACGAGGCCAATGAGGAGATAGTCGATCGCAAGGGCGGGTAAGACGATATTGACCATCCATACGGGCGCTTGAGCTATGAAAGGCAAGAAGGTGGCCTCATTCACCACCAAGATCGCAAACGCCCGTTTAGCAAGATACCCAATCTGCGCCCTCGCCTTCCACCCGCGCTGGGCGCGCGAAGTGACAAAGAACGTAAGTCCAAACCCAAGCAACAGCGCAAAGCCAGATGCACAGAGATGGGACAGCAACCGGAGGACAAACCCCGTGCCCGTGCTGAACTCGGTGACGACCTCCGACGCACTTTCGTTGTGGATGCTCGTGCCGTGTGGGTAGACCGAGTAGTTCACGTTGGCGTGGTCGAAGGCCATCAGGGCCATGAGCAGGCCTCGGAGCGCATCGGGCGCGACTTGACGGGTCGGCTTGGCGGACGCGTCTCGCACGACTTCGCTCCGGGGTTGGCCATTCTCCGCATTCGGACGGGGTGGGAGGAGGGCCGTCCGTTCTGTGACGGCTGGATTTCGAGGGTTCGTTTGGCCGTTTGACATGGTGGCACCCTGCTTAGACTTAGAGTGGGGAGGACTTAGTACGGGAAGAGGGGAGGGTGGAGAGTGTGGAAATCACTGCGAGGGAGAAGTGTTAGCAGTCAGATGGAATGACGAAAGAAGCATGAAGCTTAGGCACCTCTAACACTTACAGGCAGGACCTCCTCGTGCGCGCGGGGCGGGACGAAGGAAGCTGCAAATTGACAAAACCTCGCACATACTTATATACCTGCAGCTTCCAGCTGCGCTCTCCCGTCTCCGTGACTGAACCATTAATATTTCGTTCCGGATTCGATGTCAGCGCGTCAACGAGGGGGCGGACTGCGGAGGACTGACGTTAAATCCGCGTGTTCGGCCGCAAGGTACGGCTGCGACCATTCTTTATCTTATCAAAGACCGGATCTTCTCAGATGCACGGCCCATCCATCCATCCATCCTTCCGAGTTCCGACGTCCATCCCGGCGGCTGGAACATGACCTGACCCGCGCCTCAATCAAGCCAAGCTCATCGTCATCATTCTTCCAACTTCACGCGTGAGCGCAAGGTGCAAGGTAGCGCTCTCCAGAAAGGTATATAACGAGCTGGGAAGTCGTTGGTCTGACAGGCCCCCGTTACACACGCTCATCAGTTCTTCCCTGCCATCTCCCACAGATACACGCGAACTTCTCTGCACCTCTCGAATTCGAACTCAACCCCTTAAGCTCATTCACCATGTCAACATTCTCACAAGTCGGATGGTACGTTCCATTACATTCCCCTCTTCCTTCTTAGAAGTTTCCATGATCGGGGCCTGACAACCTTTACCTACTCAGGGTCGGTCTCGGAAACATGGGCGGTCCCATGGCCAAGAACCTCGCCAAGCACCTCGCCGAGCAGAAGCAAAAGCCACTCCTAACCTTCAACCGCACAACCTCCAAAATCACCGAGCTCGCGTCCTCCCTCCCTGACGCGATCAAGCCCGCGTCCTCCGCGTCCCAGATCGGAGAGGAGTGCGACCTGATCTTCACCAGTCTGGCGGCGGATGGGCCGGCGCGGAGCGTGGTGGGCGAGATCTTGGAAGGGATTAAGAAGAGTGGTGGGAAGGGTAGGAAGGTGATCATTGTGGAGACGAGCACGATCTCGGCTGAGACTGCTCATGAGCTCAGTCAGGCGGCTTCGGCTGTCGAGGGCGTGTCGTATGTCCAGTCACCTGCCTTTGGTCCCCCTCGTACGTTTCCTTTCCCCTAGGGTTCTCTCTCTCTCTCTCGCGCTCTCTGCTCACCTTGGGCTGACCATTTCTGACTCTGTGAACAAAAACAGCCATGGCCGTCGAGGGCAAACTCGTCTTCGTCATCTCAGGTCCCGAAGAGACCAAGAAGGCCGTCGAGCCTTACATGGTTCCCGCCATGGGACGCAAGACGATGGACCTCGGCTCCGACGTTCGCAAGTCGACCACCTTCAAGCTCGTCGGCAATGGGTTCATCGCAGGTCTGATCGAGCTCCTGGCGGAATCGATGACCCTCGCCAACGCTGCTGGTGTCGGGGACGAGGCTTTCCTTGGATTTATCAAGGAGTTCGTCCCTGCGCCGTCTGCTATCGGGTGGGTTTTTGAATCTCTGCCAAAGCTACAGTTATCTCAAAAGTAATATGTTGACATTTCCCTCTCTCTCTCTCCTCTCAGATACGGCTCCAAGATGGTAAACTCCGCCTTCGACGCCCAGCCAAACGGCTTCGCCATCGACGGCGGCCTCAAAGACGTAAACCACATCCTGGCCCTCGGCAAGCAAACAGGCACAACGCTCCCCATCCTCGAGATCATCAAGAAGCATATGGAGAGCGTACGTGAGATGGAGGAGGGTGCGGGAACCAAGTTGGACTGGTCGGCGGTTGTCGCTGCGCAGCGGGTGGAGAGTGGGATGTCGGCGTGGAAGGACGGAAAGAAGGATAGTTCTAAGATGTAAAAGTCGCGGATTCCTGATCGGAAGTGTACTTGCGTCGCAACAAAGGAATTGAACATCAATGCGGAACTTTTGGCCCTTGTCCAGCTTGACCGGCTTCTGGTATCAGACTGGAAAAGGATCTGGTCGCCCGTGTGTTATGCTTCTGTTGAGATGGGACAGGGTAAGGGCAGTCCTTCACATCGACGACTGCCGGACGACCACTTCGAACAAGGAACCTTGGAGAACGTAATTCCACGACTCCTAACATAACTCGCAAGCACTTGCCCCAGCCCCTATGCCATTGATCTCGCTGCGACTGTTAGCCCCTCGAGTTCAGCGCAGACTCAGTCCCGTCCGCCATCTCCAAACGAGTCGCCTCCCAACCCCCCTGCCAAATCCTATTAACACAAGACTACCTCCCCGACCCTCCCAACTCGGCCAACCTTCAAAAGGAAGTCCCGTTCAAAGACGACCAATGACAACCTCCTCCCCCTCCCCCTCCCCAAACTCCTCCCGGATCTACTTCTCCACCTTCGACATCACACCCCAAGTCTTCCTCCAAACCCCACACGCCGTCGCCCTTGTGAACCTCAAGCCCCTCGTCCCCGGCCACGTCCTCGTCATCCCACCTCGCACCTCTGCGGTCCGGCTCGCCGATCTATCTGTGGAGGAGGTGCGGGGTCTGTTTGAAGGGGTGCAGAGGGTGGGGACGTTGGTCGAGCGGGCTTTTGGGGCGCGGGGGTTGACTGTTAGTGTGCAGGATGGGGCGGTGGCTGTGAGTTCTCCCTCTCTCTAATTCCCCCTCTCCTCCCCCCCCCCCCTCCATTCTCTGACCGCTCCTTGTTAAACAGGGTCAATCCGTCCCACACCTGCACGTCCACATCCTCCCTCGCCGAACGCACGACTTCGAGCCAAACGACGCGCTCTACCCGCTCCTCGAACGCTTCGGTTTTGACTTGGCTGAGGTCCATCGGGCGAGGGCGGAGGGGAGGGAGCGGTCGGGACCGGACGATGAGGAGCGCAGGCCGAGGACGGTGGAGGAGATGCGTGCTGAGGCGGACTGGTTGGCGGGTTTGCTCAGAGAAGAGGGGGAGTAGTATGTAAAGGGAAACCTATATAAAATTCTATTACTGTCGAAAACGAAGATGGGAAGTGTAGAAGACGAAGGTGGAAGAGGAGCCTGGGAATGTTCCCCTTCAGTCGGTACCGACATTCGCATCGCGAGTCGGCTCGGGCAAGTACGAGAATTCGTCCAACTCCCCCACCTTCTTCTCCTTCTCCTTCTCATTTTGCCTCTCCTCCCCCCCTTTCCCATCCTTCTTCAACTCATCCTCCCTCGCCCTCTCCTTCTCCCTCTGCGCCTCCCCCTCCCTTTGCACGCGCAACGCATTCGCCGTCTCCTGCCTGAGCCGATCGAGCGCCGCACGCGCTCCGCCCTGCCGCATCGACGTCCGCGCGAGCTCGGTGCAGGCTGGTAACGTCGACGCGGCCGAGGCTACGTACAGCAGGGCGGCAGCTTGGAGGAGGGTGTAGTCTGCCAGGGCCCGGAGACGGGTTCCTGTTGGGATGGGCGGGAGGGGCTGCTCCGCTCCTGGCGATGAGGACGCGTCCTTCTCGCTTAGTGAGAGAGGGGACGACAGAGGCTCATTCGACAGATCGGCCTCGGCGGAGGAGAGCAGATGGAGCGCCACGGACGCGTTCTCGGCTGCTGAGCCCGAACCGACGTGCGAGAGCGGGTGGGGAGATAGACCAAAGTCGCGGGGGGAGACGACAAAGTGTCGAATCTGACCTTGCTCGTTCAACTCCCACACATTCGTCTCGCGCTCGATACTGATCTCGTCCAGTCCTTCGAATCCACAGACGACCCAGGCACGCTCTTTACCCTGTCGCCGCAGTGTCTCCGCGAAGATGGGACCCAGTCCGGGACTGTGTACGCCAATGATGCACCGGGCAGGGCGGGCGGGGTTGATAAGTGGGCCGAGAACGTTGAAGAGGGTGGGGAAGCCGATGGAGCGGCGAATGGGGGCAAAGGGAGCCAGGGCGGAGTGCCACATGGGTCCGAGGAGGAAGTTGAATGAGCAGCGCGGGATGATGGTCGAGATTGTGGAGGGGGCGAGGGAGAGGAGGGGTACGCCGAGAGCGAGCATGAGGTCGGCTGAGCCTGATGTGCTCGAGGCTGCTTTTGCGCCGTGCTGTTGCGCGCGTAGGCATGTGTGCGAATGAGGTTGTGAGATGAAAAAGGAAGGTAACATGGCAAGAAAGATAGAGATGGCTGAGTGGGGCTCATCAGCTCACCTTGCAGACTCGCATGCCTGGTACGCCTGCTACGACGATGGCAGCAGTAGTGGATACGTTGAAGGTATCATGCCCATCTCCGCCCGTACCCACGAGATCCAAGATGCCGGTGTAGGTCGAAGGCGAGCCAGCAGCGGACGACGAGGATACTGATCCAGCGGGATGGTCGACCATCTGCGGCGGCACATCGACATGGTTCGCCTTAGCGAAGAAGACCTCGGACGCGATTGCTATGGTGTCCGGCAGGAAGTCGGTACCCGTCAATCGCAAGGCAGTAAGTGCAGCGGCGACCTGAGCCTGGTTGGCATGGGAGGCAGTGAAGTCGGTATCCGCGAGATGTTCGAGCAGGGCTCTGAGCTGTTCCTGGCTGAGTGCGGGCGTGGCTGGCTTGAGGGGGAAGCCGAGTGCTGCGCCGGGTGCTGGGATGGTCCCTGAGAGGGTGAGTGCCTTGAGGAGCGGGCGGAAGGTGTCGGAGGTGTGCGTGCTGGTTGAGGCCGAGGCCGAGGCTGCCTTGCCGTTTGTGAGGGCCGTCATTGGGTCAGAAGGGGGGAGGCTGGGAGGTGGGGGAGGCCAAAGAATAAGAATGAGCAGGCGAGTGTTCTTATAGACAGCGCCTGAGAGAGTCCGCGTATTTGTAACACGATGGGAAATTGGGAAGATGGAAGGACAAGCTCACTTCACACTTCCCTCATCGCGCCCAGTCATCGCCTTCATGTTCTTCTCTCCCATAAAGTGCAAGATAAGATTAGATAGCATCGGGCCGCTTCATTCGCCGGCCGCCGCCGCCCGCCTCGCTCCCTCATTTCGTTGCGAAGTTGGAACGGACCTCGATCGAGCTTCCACTGACTGCTCACTGCTGCTGACTAGACCGAGATCATCACAACAATGGCTGAGACTGGCGTGCTCCTTCTGACAGCTTCCCTCGCTCTCCTCGTCTCCCTCGCCGTGCTCAAGATGAGATCTCCCAAGGGCAAGGAGAAGGAAGAAGTCTATGTGGACATGAACCATCTCGCCTTCAATGTCCGCCCTCCAACGACAGCATGGCTCAACATGGGGTACTGGGACTCGGAACACACTCACTTCGTAGACGCCTGTCAAGGTCAGCATTTCTATTCCCGCTGTGCCGTAGTGATTTCGGTTGACGATATCCTTCCTCCCTTCTTCAGCACTGGCAAGTCGCCTCCATTCCTCCGTTCAAATGGCCCCCAACCCGCGTATTCTGGACGTAGGCTGCGGATCAGGCGACTCCCTCCTCCTCCTCCAAACCACGTATCGCCCCCAAATCATCCACGGCGTGACCTCCCTGCCCTCACACGCGTCATACGCCCGATCCAGAATCCAATCTCAAGTCGGGAACGAGTCATCATCATCGTCGCATGATGTGGCCTGTGCCGACGTCGTCCAATGGATCCAACGACGCCCCGCCGAACGTGTAGCCGATGGGCCGAATCTCGACGGGTACGACGCCATCTTCGCCCTCGACTGTGCATACCACTTCAACGATCGGCCCACCTTCTTCGCACACGCCTACCGCTCCCTCCGACCGGGCGGATCCATAGCCCTCGTCGACCTCGCCCTCGCCTTTCCATACCCGTCTCAAGTAGATTCACAAGATGAGTTCACATTCACACCGAGTAAAGAGACGCCTCCGCCCTCGCGCCCGCCAACACGGTATCAACGCGTGGTTCATGCAATAACCTGTACAGCCGCAAACACGCCGCCCTCTCACTTCGTCCCCATCCACACCTACGCATCCCACCTCTCCAACGCAGGCTTCCCGGCCTCCAACATCCACATCGAAGACATCTCCGCAAACGTATTGCCCGGCTTTGCCCGTTTCCTGCGTTCGGTGGGCAACGGGGACGATGGGGCCTGGCGAGCGAGTCCCAACTTCTTCATGCGTTCGGGACTGAATGCTGTGGGCAAGAATGTGGTGTCCCAGTGGGCTGCGGGTGGGGATGCGGGCATGCTGCGGTGTGTCCTTGTTTCGGCTCAGAAGCCACTCGCCTGAGTTGTTATGATATGATCAGTCTATGTAATACAAATTCATTGAGGCTCATGTGTCGTTGCCGCTGAGGAGTGGTTGTGTGGCATGCATGCCAGACGTTGCAGGGTCGTTGCGCTGTGCGACCAAGGAGGAATGCCAGCAACGCACCACCACAACCACAAGACACGACAATCCTTTCGGACCGCCTCTTTCACCCCTGCTCTCCTAAAGTATCTCGCTGGCTTCGTCCACCTGCCTTGTGGCCTGCGCAATCCTTCTGGTTCTTACGCGCTTTGAGCCTTCGAGGCGTGTTGCCCAGTCACCCTGGCCAACTCAGCAGCAGTCCCCCCTGTCCGTTGTTCACACCTCGCATTTCCAATTGCTTCACACTAACTAACTCTCAATCCTCAGTGCATTTTTTGGCGGCGTCGAGCTCAAACTATGTACATTCGTATCGTGCTAACCGTTTCCTTCCCTTTGCTTCTTGTTCTAGTCACAGCCATCAGGCATCAGGCATTCGGCTTCATTCTGGAATCTGGACAGCAACTGGAGACGCGCGTCGCGTTCCTTCGTGCTCGTTCCGAAGGACCTGCCAGCACTCTCCCTCTAGTTTTTTTCGCCTCGCGCCCGCCGACTAAACGGGGCTCTCACAGGAACGCGTGGGCTTAGGGCAAGGTGCCAAGGCGCCGCACTGGCTTGCACGCCCGTCGCCCCCTCGGAACTCGCCTTGTACCTCACCTAAGGCTCGCCAGCGAAGGCACCCAGCAGTCCAGCTGGTCCCAACGCCGGGTCTCCAGCAGGAGGCCAGTATGCCTCAGGCGGTCTCCTGATAATCTGCTTCGGGCTGCGCTCCGGAGAATCGAAGAGTGGGTGAGAAATTTCTGCCAGGACGAAGCTATATAACAAGGCTGGTTTTCATAGGATTCCCCCCTCCTTCCTTCTTTCCTCATCCTCTCAGAGCCAAGAACCCCTTCACCCCTCGCTCTATCATGACCATCTCATCTTCCATCACACATCCACACTACAACCCTCACACTCATCCACATCCACACTACCTACCTCACACCCATCTACATCCACACCTTCCTCAACACCACTCCTCGTCTTGTCTTTCATCCACAGGCCACAGACCACACTCCGACCTAGCCCCCTCCTCACCATCGGCCATCATCGGTCAAGGTTCAAGAGCCTCGGATCGGCATCGAGCGACGAGCAAGGCATCTCCAACATCCCCTCCCTCGGCGACCGTCAAGATGGACGGAGTGCTCGGACACTCAGTTGCTTTGTACCCGCCTCAACTCCAATCGTCCACATCTACCATCAATGACGTGAAGGTGAGTTTGCGCTTAGGAGTCTGCCCCCTCTGCCTTCTGTCATTCTCTCAGTGCTGATCGTGATCTTTGCCTTCCATCTCAGACATCACAGTGGTCAACCACAGTCTCACGGTCACGGCCCACGATGGCACCCAAACTTCCAACTAGGGCAAGACTCGGGTCCACACACTCTTTCGCCCGTCCACCACATCGGCACACCCACCCACTGGACTCGTCCACACGGGCACGACCAGGGTTCACACCCCCTTTTATACTGACCTGTCTTCTTCTTCTTCTTCATACAGATACAGTATACCCGACCCCGACCATCTCGACACCGCCTAACCGAGCAGATACGCTCACTGTCCAATTGAGCAGATTCAGCTCCAGCGCCAAACCTTGGGGGGGCGAGTTTCAGGCGGCCCAGCTTAACAGTTTGGGGACGACGGGTCGAGTGGAGACCGACGGTGGCGGCGGCACCTCCATCCCGGCCCATTCGGAGTCGTCAAGGGCTCTTCGGAGCCCGATCGAGAGGCCAACGGAGGCACGACCGTGGTAGGCTTTGCAGTCCCTCGAACCTGAAACCCCCCCAACCCGGTACCGATGCCATCACCGCACAGGGCGCTGTGTCGTGGGTACACAACACCACCCCGGGGTTGGGCGCGAGTGGTGGCAGCTCGCCCCTTCCCCCTCTGGACCCTGTAGAGTCGTAGGAACCTCTATAAGGGGGCGCCTTTTCCCTGCTTGACCATCAAACCATTACGACCGGTGCGCTGCCGGCCTGTATCGCAAGATATCAGTTACCTAAAGCAACCCGTGTTCCTTTGGTGTTAGGGGGAAAGGTGCATAACGACTGAGGGTGAGTAATTTTGATCTCTCTCTTTCTCATCTTTGGACCCCACGCTGACATGGTGCTCTCTCTTGCCCCTCTTTCTCTCTTCTGCTGCTCATCGACTTCGACCTTCGACTTTCGCCTCTCACCTCGATGCTTCGCCTTTCATCGATCACGAGCTGTCCGCATCCTTCCGTCGAGCTCATCGCCATCCTCAAGACCAAGGTGAGTCACCATCCGCCATAGCATTCTCGTCCCCGTCATGTATCATGTATGTTAGCTATGCCATCGGGGGAAATCATACGCACTTGCACCTGTCATCATCTTCTTTGCTTCCTACACGCCTTCGCGTCCACGTTCCGAGTGTTCTCCTCGCTTACAATCCATGCTTGCCAGCGGCGCCGGCCTTCGTGCTCGCCATCCTCCGAATATCCAACAACTGCTTTAGCAGACCATGAGAGCAGGGTGTGCATTGCTCGCGCGGTTGTATGTCGAAGAAGGCTGACATTGATGCGGGACATTGAGGTGGTTGATGGCTGGTATGCCTATTACCTGGTGAGGAAGAGAAGGCACGGCTCGTAGATGTAGACCGTCCCTTCCTTCCTGCTTCGGTGTCTGGCGACCTCGTGCCCGTCATCCCCCTTGAGTCGTAGAATTCAGTGCTCGCTTCGAGAGGAGGCTCTGCATGAGGTTGAAATCGTAGGTACGGGCCCCCATCGCCGTCCTCATGGCTCCTCTCCCGCTTTGTCCATGCTGATGCTGATCCGGGCGTCGGCTTCAGGCAGCTCCCTTCCTAGAAAAAAGAATGCAGAAGGGATTGCTAGGCACAAGTAGAAAGATTGAGAGAAGAGCGGTCAGCGGTTAGAGGTCAGCGGTCAGCATTCAATCTGTATGGTCAAGTAAACAATCTCAGGGCGAGGTAGATCTCTGCTGTGTCTGTGTATCTGGACCAGGCTAACCCATGCTTCGTGCAAATGCAAAGCGACTTTTAGATTTTCTTGCGTCGGTATTCTTGAGTCGTGACATGTGACAGCGAAACAGGCCACGTCTTTTGCTCAGATGAGACCCTGGCGCTTCAGGAGCTCGTACGTCTTCTTGGTGTACGTCTGGTGGGAAGCGAGAACAATGATAGTCAGTTACGAGAGCGCTCAGCCGAAGGAAGGCCTTCCGACTACTCACGTTGCCATACTCGTCCTCCACCTCCTCCGCCTCGCCCTGCTCCTCGGCCTGTTGTCGGCCCTGCTTCTTCAATCGCTCAGCAACTGCAGAGAAACAGAAGGAGGGAGCATGAGCCGGTTCAGCGATGCGTCAGAAGAAGTGAAGAGAAAGAAAAGGGGGCAATGGTCACTCACGCGCAAGAGCATCCGAGATGCGAGTGATTTCGTAGAAATGCTTCGTGTTCGGCAACCCCAACGCACGCATGCCGAACGCATGTCTCGACTCCTGGAAATGCTTCTCAAAGTTTTTCCTTCAGGAAAGAAAGGGAAATGTGTCAACCAAAAAGAAAGGCGATCAGTGCTCAAACAGTGAGAAAACGACTCACCTGCCCTGATAAACATGATCCGAGCAAATCTCGCACTTATACTCGACTCCCAACCCATGCAGCTTGTACAGCCAGTACGGAATCGGCTTCCCATCCCAGCCCAACGGCAACTTGAGCGGATTGTAAATCTTATCATCGTCCTCCTCATCCTCATCATCGCCCTCCCCACCACCCCCACCCCCACCAGCCGCACCAGACTTCCCCTTCGACGAGGAGGGTACGACACCCATCTCGGCCTCGAGGGCGACAGCTTCCGCCTCGGCCTGTCGTTCGCGCTCGGTCAGGGCCGACTTGCGCTCGACGTTCGACCGTGTCTCTTCCCGGAGCGGGCCGAGTTCGGTTCCCAGGACGAGGATGGCATGTTCGAGGTGGGCGAGCTGTTTGGCGCGGGAGAGACGGCGCTCATGTTCTGTATTTGGCGCTGCTGCTGCTGCTGCTGTGGCAGAAGAGGAGGAAGAGCCGGGCTGTGGGGTCGGCTGGGCTGCGCCCGAGTCGATGCGTGCTTGTGCTTTGGCGTGTTTGGGCGCTTTGAGGTGGGCCTCGTACACAGTTGATTTGGAGAAGAATCGTCCACCTATTCTCAAAACAAGATCAGCATGCTCGGAAGCGACTAGAACGGAAGAAAGAGAAGAAGGGGGAAGAGAGGAAGAACAACTCACAAGCTTCGCACCAGATCGCCTCCGAGCTCGCCTCTGCGCTAGCCTTGGCCTTTCCCTTCCCATAAAGCGACTCGCCCCGATCCTCCCATCCACGCGCCTCGCCCTTCTCCCACGCCTGCTCCGCCTCCTCTCGAATCCGTCTCTCGAGCGCATCAACGTCGAGCAAAGGCTGTGTCTTGCGCAGGAAGGCGAGGAGGTAGGATTGGAGAGAGTGGAGATACTCCCTGTACGCGTCTGCGCGTTTTGTCTCGATGGGGATCCGCGCGTCGGCATGGTCGGCGTGGGGAGCGTCTTCTTCCTCCATCGCTACCGTCGATGTTTGCTGGATCGGCATGAGCTTGTCAAAGTCATCGATGTACTTGAGATAGGTGAGCCGACGGATGCCCTTGAGGTTGTTATAGGCGGTGTGAGAAGAGTACAGGTCGAGGAACTTGCCGGCCGCTTCTTCGCCGCTGAACATGCGATCGAGGAAGTCGATGGCGCCGCCCCCGCCGCCGCCAGCGGCTGCTGCTCCCGAGGTGGAGGACTCTGCCAGGGCGGACGAGTTCGATGCGCCGACGCCGCCTGCGCCTGCAATGTGCTCGAGCTGGTCAAAGTTCAGGGTGAAGGCCGTGTCCGGCGGGGCAGTCGGGTACTTCTCATGGTACGCCCTGACCCTGCCCAAGCGCTTATCAAACTGGGCAAAGAGATCGTCCTCGTCGGCCTGGGCAGAGATCGCGTGGAGCTCGTCGGTGCGGTCGGTGTTGGCGCTGTCGTA
This sequence comes from Tilletia caries, assembly GCA_032718865.1. Taxonomy (NCBI): domain Eukaryota; kingdom Fungi; phylum Basidiomycota; class Exobasidiomycetes; order Tilletiales; family Tilletiaceae; genus Tilletia; species Tilletia caries. The sequence continues at coordinate 1,147,777 of JALUTQ010000037.1, read as the reverse complement.
GAAGGCGACGAGGTAGTGGTGTCTTGAGGTGATGCGGTCGAGGATGTCGGACACCTGGTGCTTCTGCCGCAGCTTGTCCTTGTGCGCGGACGCTGGCTTCAGCAGGAGATCCGCGAGGGCGACTTCGTAGCGCTCGATCTCCTCGTGTGTCTGACGCGCGACTTCGAACAGTCCCGCTGACATCCTGCCTCTTGCTGTTGTTGTTGTCGAGAAGAAGCGCGTCGCTGTCGAGAAGAGACGCGTCGAGCTCATCCTTCACTGTTCACTTTCAAACTCCGCATTCTTCTTGTCCTCCCGCTCGACCACCAACAACACCCGCTCAGCAATAAGCAGAAGAACAGCATACAGTCATGGCGGTGAGCAGTTGAGCGGAGCACGAGTGCAGCGCGCGTGTCCCCCGTGGTGCTCAAGGCTGACTGCCCATCTTTCCCTTTGCACCTTTCCACGCAGGGTCTTAACGATGGCGATGCCAAGCTCGTGTTCGAGTCGAGCGAGTCCATCCAGGTCGCTCCCACCTTCGACGCTCTCGGACTCAAGGACGATCTTCTCAGAGGCATCTATGCTTACAGTCAGTTCCCAACGCCCGGCTCTCAATAGACTCTGTGGTGCCTTTGCTTAATGACCGCGCGCCTCTCCCGCCCCACCCACAGACTTCGAGAAGCCCTCAGCGATCCAACAGCGCGCCATCCTGCCCATCGTCCGCGGTCGGGATGTTATCGCACAGGCTCAGTCCGGAACCGGTAAGACAGCGACCTTCTCGATCGCCATGCTCCAATCCATCGACACCGCCCTGCGCGACACCCAAGCACTCGTCCTCAGCCCAACCCGCGAACTGGCCACCCAGATCCAGTCCGTCGTCCTCGCCCTGGGCGACTACATGAATGTCCAATGCCACGCCTGTATCGGGGGTACGAGTATCGGGGAGGACATTCGCAAGCTGGAGCATGGACAGCACATCGTCTCGGGTACGCCTGGGCGCGTGTTTGATATGATTAAGAGGAGACATCTGCGGACGAAGAATATCAAGATGCTCGTGTTGGACGAGTCGGATGAGATGCTCAACACCGGCTTTAAGGATCAGATTTACGATGTGTACCGCTACCTCCCACCGGCAACACAAGTGTGAGTTGGGGGCATCATCCCTTCTCGTGCCTCCCGGCCGAAACTGAATCTCTTCTTCCTTTACCAGTGTCATCCTCTCCGCCACACTCCCACACGACGTCCTCGAGATGACGACCAAATTCATGACGGACCCGATCCGGATCCTCGTCAAGCGTGACGAACTCACGCTCGAGGGCATCAAGCAGTTCTTCGTCGCCGTCGAGAAGGAGGACTGGAAGTTTGACACGCTGTGCGACTTGTATGACACCTTGACCATCACTCAGGCTGTCATCTTCTGCAACACGCGAAGAAAGGTGAGAAACACCTTTGTTTACCTCCTTTACCCGCGCGATCTTGAGTCATTGTGGCTCATCATTTCACCTTTCGTGCACGCCGCGCTTGTGTACCATTTTTGAACTTAGGTCGACTGGCTCACAGAAAAGATGCGCGAGAACAACTTCCAGATAAGCAGCATGCACGGCGAGATGCCCCAGAAGGAACGAGACGCCATCATGTCCGAGTTCCGCCAGGGATCGAGCCGGGTCCTCATCACCACCGACGTCTGGGCGCGCGGCATTGATGTGCAGAATGTCTCGCTGGTGATCAACTACGACCTGCCGTCGAACCGTGAGAACTATATTCATCGGATTGGTCGGTCCGGTCGGTTTGGGCGGAAGGGTGTTGCTATCAATGTGAGTTGGGATTCTATGACCGCTCCCCGTTGAATGCGCGCTGACGATTCTACCCCCTCGATTTGCCTCTCAGTTCGTAACAACTGAAGATGTCCGAATCCTGCGCGACATTGAGCAGTACTAGTGAGTGACTTTAAACTAGCATTTCCACATCAAGGAACTGAGAACTGACCATCCGTCTTCTTCCCGCCATCTTAGCTCGACACAAATCGACGAGATGCCCTCGCGCGTCGACGAGCTGCTGTGAACCCAGAGCGGACTGTTTCCTCGCCGAACATCCTTCTCTTTCTCCCTCCATATCCGACGTCCCTTCGTCCCCGGCCTCTCGCCAATGTCCTTTTCCCCTTCTTCGCATGTTTACGATCCAATCAATCAGCCCAACGAGCCCAAGATAACTCTTTCCACCTCTTTGAACACGCCCCGGCTAAATAATCGAAGCGTGCGACACGAGTCAGTGCGCCACCTGCAAGGGTGAACTGCGAAGTACATGTATAAAGAACGTGCTGGAAGTGGATGGATGATGGTATTGATGGGAAGAATGACAGAAATGCTGATAAAAAAAGTCTGTGCAAGGGCAAAATACACAATGAGGGGGGACGGAAAGCCGCGAGACAGTGTCCAGATCGAGAAGAGCGCAGAAGAAAGGAGAGAGAGGTAGGAGCAGAAAGAGATAAAAGAGAAAGGAAAGAAAAAGAGAGAGTGTGTGCGTGCGTAATGTGCGAGTGGTTGGAAGGATGAATCGTCACCGATGCCGAGGTTGGCAACAGGAAAAACTGGAACGAAAGACGAAAGAAGAGCGGGCCCGGTTCGCTTGTTGTGAGTCAGGGTATCGAGTTGTTGACTTGTTCGGGGGCTGCGTCTGCGGTTGGCTCTGGTTGCGAAACCAGTGTGGAAGGGAGGGGCGGTATACGGCGGTTGTGTTTGAACCTTGGACCTTGGCCGGTCTGCTCGAGGCGGGAAGGCGGCAAGGACTTTCGTGGCAGAGGCCAGGAAGAGTCGGCGGTCGTTGAGTGTGAAAGGCGAGTGCGCGGGGGAAACTAGGCTTTCGGAAAGGGCGACCGACCACCTCGACCCTCGTCCGTCCAAGAGTACGAAGTCTTCGCCCCTCGAGACCCCCACACTCTCAGACGCGCGTGCTGTGAGTACCAGACGCCGTCCCCGACCCTGAAGCCAACAAAGCGCTCTTCCCATCCCCCCTCACTCCACCAACCCCAGCTCCCAAAACAGGCGGCGGCACATCCAACCCCGCCAACGCAACCCCCGCCGCCATCGTCCCCACCCCCAACCCGACGCCCATCCCAACTCCAATGCCACCCAGGACGAACTCGCGCGAACATTCGAGGCCGCCCCAGCGCGGGTCCCGCAGGATCTTGTGCAGCCAGCGTTGGAGGGCAAGTCGGCGCTGTTCGAGGTGGGAGGGGGAGTAGCGGTGTAGGAGGCCGTGTCTTCGGGGTGGGAGTTCGGGGAGGGAGGCGCGGTGTTGCTGTTGAGAAAGGGTGGAGGGGGGAGGAGTGTTCCGACGCGTGTGAGAAGGTAACAACAGAGGCGGAGAGATGCAGGAGGATATACATACAGGAAGTTGCTTGGCAAGTTGTTTGCGGAGGGCGACGAAGTTGCTGAAGCGGCGAGAAGCGCGAATGGTGGTACCCTGAGCCCAATGAAGGGAATGGTCGACGATGGAGAAGGAAGATAAGATGGGAAAGATGGAGAATCAGTTCTCAACTGCCCCTTCTTGGACCCCTTCCTCTCTCTCATGCAAAACTCACCTTCAACGTTTGAACGCGAATATCATACTCCACCCACCCACTCGCCTTATGCCCAATCTCAGTCCACCCCCCAATCCTGACCTCCCGCGTAAAGATCGGGCCCCCTGCACCGACGTGAGCAGCCCCGCCTGGTGTGCCCGAGGAAGAAGACGTAGGCGACGGCACGACCCCACCCAAACCAGGCAAGACCTTTCCCCTCCCACCCGTATCTCCAATAGCTCCTCCTCCACTCATCCGCAACGAAGGATGAAACCCAGCAGCAGACGTAGCCGTCATCACGAGCCCACCACCCATCGCCATCGCCCCCTCCGAAGCCCGTCTTCCCCCACTCGACGTACCGGAGCCAGACGCGTCAGCAGACGACGCCGACGCGCCGGACTGCGTCGACTTCGTACTCTGTGGACGCGAGGGGACACTGCCGACACCGACGCCGATGGCGCCCCCTAGGGACGGTTTCAGCAGGATCGATGCAGGCCGGTGGATTGGGGGTGGCGGAGGCGGGTGTGATGGTGTTTGTGCGCCTGAGGTAGGACCGGAGCCGGGGAGGGAGTTGGGGCCGTGGGAATTCACAGGGGCTGAGGGGAAGAAATACGGGTTGCCCGCTCCCACCCCCACCCCCGCTCCCGGACCCGTACCACTGGGCGTCTGCACCAGGGACGAAAACGTAGGCGCGGGACTGGGAAACGGCGGGGTAGCCGTCGCCGACGTCGTCATGGAGCCACTGCGCTCGAACAGGGCCGAGGAGTTCTGGGGCGAGCCTAGCGCTGCGAGACCGCGACGTTTCCATGAGGCTACTACTGCGCCGGGTCCGCTTGCGCTTGGGGAGGGTTTGTCGGTACTGGCATTGGCACTGCCGCCGCCGCCGCTGTTGTTGTTGCTGCTATCCTTCAGGAATCCACCTCCTGAGCCTGGTAGGTGGAGAGGGAAACCACCTGCAGCACTGAGAAGACTTGCTGCGCGACTTCGACGTCCATTCCCATTCCCTGTCCCCTTCCCATCGGTCCCCTCATGATTCCAGGCTCCAACGGGAGGCGCGGTGACGAAGCTGATCGATCCCGTCCCAGGAGTCCGCCCAGGCGAGCGGGCAGGCGTATTCGAGCCCGACGCCGGATTCCGTTTCGAAAGCGCACTAAGGAAAGCCGACGCCGTCTCCTTGGCGCTCCCACCCGCTCCACCAGCGAGCGACAGCCCCAATCCGCGTTTGACCCCATTAGTAGCAGACGAGGACGAAGACGCACTCGTATTCGCAGTCCCGCTGAGGAAACGGAATCGTTCGCGCTCGCGTTCCCGATCCCGTTCTCGCTCGCGCTGTTCTTCGAGGAATCGACTGTTGTTCCCGCCCGAGGCTGTTGTGACGATGGAGACGGGGAGGGAGAGGAGAGAGGATGCTATACTAGCCCTATCGTCATCGTCATCATCATCGTCATCGTGGGCGTACTCATCCTTGCCTTCCTGGCTGGGGAACAGGGTTCGACTGTTGGACGCGTCTGCCTCGGAGCGCGCCTTTCCGTCGGCTGAGGAGGGTGCGTCGTCTGCTTCTGTGCGGAGCCAGCTGACTTTACGCGTTGCAGTAGGGAGGGGAGGAGATGTGCTTCCGAATCGGAACTCGGCAGGCAGACGGGCAGAACCAGATGGGGAGAGGGCGGGTAGACCGTCGAAAAGGCCGCCGAGACGAGGAGGCGGGGAGTCGTATGGTGACTTTTGGAGTCGATTCCCTCCGCTTTCCCCGGGATCGCTCAGAGAGAGAGTGCGGTCAAGCTGGGACGTCATAACGAATGGTTCGGGCGAGGCTGTCCTTGCTGATTCGCCGCTTATGGAGGGCCAGTTGCGCGGTGCGATTTCCTCCGCCGGACTGGAGTGAATGTATTCAGTCTGATCAGCTGTGGAAGTGGAGTCGTCTTCATTGTCGCGGTCGTTGTCAGGAGCAAGACGGCCTTGATGTTCTTGAGCAGTAAATATGATGGCGGGCCGTTTGCCTGGGGTAACGTCTTTGCCGAAGCATTCGAGGAAGAAGGCTGGAGTGACTGAGGAAGAGGCCGGGATGTTTGGGTCGAGGTTGGGTGACATTGTTGAGACCGAGATGCTTTGAGGCGAGTGGGTAGTCGATGGCGCTGCTGATGACGAGGATGGCAAGCGTGGGCTCTGGTTGAGGAAGAAGGGTCGCTGTTGGATCGAAGTTGAGGACGGTCTGCGGACGGGGTGTGGTGCCCGGACGGGGGTGTGCCAGGTATCGAGTGGGTTCCTCATCGCCGATGACGGATGGGGGATGTTCGACGGCGAGTCGAGCGGGATGATGAGTTCCTCCCGCGAGTTGTCGATGCTGCTGTCCGCATACGCAGATGCGTTGGGCGATGTTGGCGGCAGATACTGATGCCTTGGCGGTGGAGTTTTCGCGCCCAGCAGACGAGGGTCGATGGAAGAGGCCAGTGCGTCTGCCAGCAAGGCAGCACCCCGAGGAGAGCTCATTTCTGCGCAACAAGAGATGGGGAATAGATGAATGAATGAGACTTCAACCCGTCCGGACTCTGTGGACTCTCTCTCTTCTCTTCGCTTCCGTTCTCTGCTGAGTTACGGTATGAGATTGCCCACGTGTCCGCCGGACAACCAGTCCGATCCAAATAAAGGGCGAGCGAAGCTGAAGCTGAAGCTGATATGTACCGATACTGACGAGGGTCGCGCGTCGCAGCAAGGGAGGGAGAGGGAAACGGAGAGGGAGAGAACAAGGTGCTCGTGACACTGGAAGCCAGGGAGAGGGAGAGTCAGGAGCGGACGGCGAACTCAGACAGGGAGAGCGAGAAAATCCGGCCAGGTTTCACGCGCCTGGGAGCTGGGAACTGCGTTCAAGTGGCCGAGACAGGAGCAAGAGTTCTAATTAAATCTCGTTCCCTTGTCCATTCGCCGAAGCGAGACTGGTCTTGTGCCGCCATATATAGACAAGAGCTTCTTAAGGTTTACGCAGGTGCCAAGAATCTGAAACACGGATGGAACACGCCCGTCGCGTCGCGTCGCGTCTCCCACCCAACCGCGTCCCAACGAGAGGCAAGAAGAATCGAAGATTGAGGATAGGAACAAGCCAACACAGACAAGTAGGAGACACGCTGGCATCGTATCTTGCACATCGCCCTTACCTCTGAAAGATGCGGTTCCAAATCGGTGAGAAATTTTCTCCAGTATGAAGACTACACATCGTTGTGAGCATTCTCCCCGCCCTTGTCTCTCTCTCTCTCTGTCCCTTGCAGGTGGTAGCGAGCCCCATGCCATCTTTTCTGACCGCCTCCCCTGCTTCCCATCCCTCGCTCTCTGTCGCAATTATCAGACCGGACGAAAGGGTAACCGAAGCCATCTTGGAGGAACTGATCAAAAAGTTCGTCGAATTGGCGGAAATGCCCAGCCAGAGTCTCCATGGAAGCAGCACGGAGTCGTCCTCCCCGCTGACTGCGACGTCGGCCTATGAATCGGACTCGGATGAGCATGATGGTGGGAATGTGATAGGGCAGGATGTTTCACCGGATACGGGAGGGCGTGATGAGAGCGGGAGCGGTGGAGTTGGGGCTGGTGGGTCCGGGTCCGGGTCTGATGGTGGGTCGAGCGCGGGACGTGCGTCTGGGGCGGAACAGAATCAGGGGCGTGGGAATGCTGGACAGGGTGCCAAATGGAGGCGCGATGTTGACGATGAGGTAAGTTTATAGCGTTGTCCCCTTCAAGGGCCTGTCTTCTGACTTCCTGGTTTTCCTTTTCATCTTTCGCGTATTTTCGCTCCGATGTCAGGAGGACCACGATGTGCAGCAGCCCACGGTGAGAAAGGACAGGAAACTGGACAAGATGCCGTCGGAAGTCGATTCGTTGCAGGCTGACATTGAACAGGTGAGAGCATGAGCTGAACTATCCCCAGCCCTGAGCGTACGAACCATGACTGACTCTCACTCTGTTGATCATAGTTGCATCTGCAATTGCTCTCTAAATCTCCAATCTACAACTTCCTCTTGCAAGACATCAAGTTTGTCACTGTCTCGCCACCTTCATCGGCTTCTTCCTCAACGCCAACACCAACACCGACGCCGTCTGCGTTCGTGCAAGCTCACCTGCCACTCTCTCACATCCATCTCAACTCCCACAAAAGCCTGCACGGTGCTGTCGCTGCCACCATTGTCGACTGGATAGGTGGTATCGTCATCGCAACTCTGCCAAAGCAAAGCCCTGACGATGGATCAGCCCCAGCCTCAGCACTTACCACACCTCGAGGCGTATCAGTCGACATACATGTGCGATACCTCAGCGCTGCTGCTAAACTCGGAGACGCTCTTATCATCAACGCATGGTCCCACAAGATCGGAAGAACACTCGCCTTCGTCACGGTCCAGCTCGCGGTCGAGAAACCTGATAAGCAGCCTGCCAGTGACAATACCATTTCCAGCGCTACTTCCACCAGCCAGGTCTGTGTGGTCGAAGCCAGTCATACAAAGTACATCTCGTAGCATGCACAATCAATGAATCTCTTCTCTATACCTCGCACTGACTCTTTCCTCGAGCGAATCGTCTGTGAGCGCGAGTTCAAAAATTTCTGAGTCACTTCCGCGCACGTCCTTCACCATCACCACTTGGAAGGGTGTCTGTGCATGATGGCAAGCAACGATAGCAACCAGTCGCGGCCGGCTGCTCCTGCTGCTGCCACTCGTGCGCGTCCCGTCCGCGCTCACACCAACGAGCTCATCTCCCCGCCCAGCACAACCCTCTCCTCGCCAGCCCTGTCCGACACCGACACCGACTCGGCGGACGAGCCTCACGCTCATCATCATCACTCCCCCTCTCACAATCGTACGGCGACGGCTGCGCTGGCCAATCGAAGGTTCTTTGCGAGTCATCCTACTTCGGCTATCGCTCAGGATGACGCTGCTCACGGTGCAGCGGCGGCAGCGGCTTCCTCGCGCGGGCCTAATGAGCTTCCCTCCGCTATTTCGGCTGCTGCTACGGAAGCGAAGGGGGAGGATGAACAGGTCTCTACGCCTATCGTCGGTGCGCGCTCGCTCGAATCGGACTGGTCTGCAGACGCAGACGCGGTCACGCCGCCGCTCCATAGCCTTGGGCAGGATTCCCAGCCAGATCCCTTCTCCGCTAAGCGTGTCGAGCTTGCGCCCGGTCCAGCCCAGGATGCACCACTTCCCCAAGCTCACAGTCAGCCGCTCATACCATCCCTGTTGGATGCCGACCCTCCAGAGACAGCGACATCGACATCACAACAGCAGCAGCAGCAACAAGAAGCGGCCCCTTCTTCCCAGCACATCGTCCACCCAACCGTGCCGGCCCCGCACGGATCCGAGGTAGCAGCCGAGCTCGACACCCTCACAGCATCCCTCCGCCACTGTCTCGCCCTGCGCGACCAGTACATGCAAGCCAGTCTCCAGCTCCGGCCGGAGGACAACCCGAAGAACTGGGATGCGGAGCACTGCGAGCGCGAGCGCGAGCGGCGGCGGAAGGACGGTAGCAATCGTACTGGGGCTTCGGTGGAGCAGGACGCGGAGGAGATCAAAGTGGATGGCTCGGCGGATTGCGAGTCGGATCGGCCGAGGCCTTGGAGGGTGTACCCGGCGCCTCCCCGGCCGCATTGGGAAATATTCAACTCGGCACCTGCTTCTTCCTTCGTCGTCCGCTCCGGCGCGGCTCTGGCGGCCGCCTCGTCTTCCTCCATCGAAAGTGTCGCCCCTGCTCTTCCTGCTGCGTCGTCGTCTGGAGAGGGAGGAGACGGTGTGGCAGATCCGACACTGCCGAAACCGATCGCGCCGTCTAGTTTGGCGAATGCCCAGGCTGCGCAGGCGTTACTGGAAGCGACGGGTAGCAAGCCGGGTGTCTTTGACGAGGCCTTCATCCAGACGCCCGGTCGACACGTCCGCTCGGCGACGGGTTCTAAAGGCGATACGGACCTGCGGCCCGTTGAGTTCGGACTTGATCGGGAGGGCGTGTTCCAGATTTGGATTGAGGGGGATGTGGATGTGGATGGGCAGAAAGGTCCGGATGGGGTGAAGAGAGAGACGGAGGAGTTGGAGGGTCGCGTAGCTCAGATGAGCATTACCTCCGAGCCTCGCACCTCCCCTTCCTCCTTCCTCAACCCCGCAGCACCCACCTCCACCTCCGACCCCAATCAACGACAGCGGACCTACCTCTCCTCCGTCCCCTCCATTCGGACCTACTTCAAAGATCTCGATCGCTTACTCGCCGTCCTGGGCGATGGACCTACCAGGTCCTTCGCGTGGCGAAGACTCAAGTATCTGGAGAGCAAGTGGAATATGTACATCTTGCTCAATGAGTATCGCGAGTTGGCAGATATGAAGCGGGTGCCGCATCGGTGAGTTTCCCTCTCCTTATTCTCACCTCTCTCTCTCTATTCTGTCTCGCGTACAGGAGGAGGGGCAGCCTTCTCTTGTGCCTCAGCCTCAGGCCTTGTGGTTCAGGAGCTTAGCAGTCTTGTGGTTCTTTCTTCCCCGTGTATGAAAACAGGGATTTCTACAATGTCCGCAAGGTCGACACGCACGTGCATCACAGTGCGAGTATGAACCAGAAGCATCTTCTGCGCTTCATCAAGGCCAAGATCAAGCGCTACCCTGATGTGAGTTTCCCTCGCCTCTCTCTGTTCATTATGGACAAGGCACGGAATCGAGCGAGAGGAACGGGAAACTGACAGTGACTTACGATTGTGTGCGATGATTATGTTAATAGGATGTGGTGATCTTCCGAGACGGAGCCCATTTGACGCTGCATCAGGTGTTCCAGTCGCTCAACCTGACCGCGTACGACCTCTCGATTGACACGCTCGACATGCATGGTCAGTCTTCATTCTGGGGTCCCGTGTCTCTGTTATTCTGGCGCTCATATATCTTTTTCTGGAACGTTTCTCAGCCCACCAAGACGCCTTTCACCGATTTGACAAGTTCAATCTGAAGTACAACCCCATTGGCGAATCGCGCCTCCGAGAGATCTTTCTCAAAACCGACAACCTAATTCAAGGCCGCTACCTCGCCGAACTCACAGCGGAAGTGATGGCAGACCTGGAGGCGTCCAAATACCAGATGGCCGAGTACCGGCTGAGCATCTACGGCCGCTCGGTGGATGAGTGGGACAAGTTGGCGAAGTGGGTGGTCAGTAATCGGCTTTTCAGTCCGAATGTGCGCTGGTTGATTCAGGTGCCGAGGTTGTATGATGTGTATAAGAAGAATGGGACGGTGCAGAATTTTGAGCAGATCATTCAGAGTGAGTTATTGTTTCTTTGCTTTCTTGGCCTTCCATGTCCTTCCTTGACCGATGGGGACTTATTTCTTGTGCTAATACTTTGGCTTGCTTTTGCCGGGTGGTCTCTTAAAAAGACGTGTTCGTGCCCCTCTTCGAAGTCACGCAAGACCCGCGCTCCCACCCCGAGGTGCACATCTTCCTCCAGCGCGTAATTGGGTTTGACCTGGTCGACGACGAGAGCAAGCCGGAACGCCGGGTTCATCGGAAGTTCCCTGTGCCCCGGCTGTGGGACTATGCGCAGAGTCCGCCGTATACGTATTGGTGAGGTTTCTGAGCGTGGGAACATCTGCTCTCTGGTGGTGCTGATTGGTTGTGATTATTGGATGCTGCAGGGCGTACTACATGTTTGCGAACATGGCGAGTTTGAATCAGTGGCGCCAGATGCGAGGCTTCAGTGAGTTCCCGCCCACTTCACAATTTTAAGAGAAACCCACCTTTTCTCCCTGACACGCCTGCCTTCTCTCTTCCCAAAATCAGACACGTTTGCGTTCAGACCTCACGCCGGCGAGGCGGGTGATACAGACCACTTGGCGGCTGCATTCCTTACATCGCAGTGCATCTCGCACGGGATTCTGCTGCGCAAGGTACCTGCTCTGCAATACTTGTACTACGTGAGTTTTTTCCCCCATCTTTTTTCCTTTCTTTCTTCCGGCGAGAAACTCATGAACATTCTTTCGTCAAGCGCAGCTCAAGCAAGTGGGCATCGCCATGTCGCCCCTGTCGAACAATGCGCTCTTCCTGGCGTACGAGCGTAACCCGTTCCCGTCCTTCTTGCGGATGGGAATGAACGTCTCGATTAGCACGGACGATCCGCTCCAATTTCACCTGTCGAAGGAGCCTTTACTGGAGGAATACAGTGTGGCGACGCAGATTTACAAGCTGACGCCCCCGGGTATGTTGATATCTATCTGTAAACGTAGGTGCCGGTACTGACCTATTCTTTGTGTTCTCTCTCCTCTCTTAGACATGTGCGAGTTGGCGCGGAATAGCGTGTTGCAGTGCGGGTGGGAGATGGAGCTCAAGCGACACTGGTTGGGCAAGGACTTCTACCTGTCTGGGCCGGAGGGGAACGTTATGCACAAGACGAATGTGCCGGTGAGTTTTCGCAGTAGTTATATCTGGCTTTCTCAGAAAGAGTGCGTTCCTTCATTCTGATGGATTCTTCCGCATTCTCAGGATATCCGACTTCAATTCCGGAAAGAGACGCTTGGTGAGATGACCTCGGCCCCGTGATGCTTGCATTAGGGAGGAGTCGGAGCGAACTGACTCCCTTCCCTGCACTCCTGATCCATCTACAGATGAGGAGCTCGAGCTCGTCTACCAGGGTCGATGATTTGTCTCGTCGGTAGGACAGATGAAAGGCCGTTCGCAAGCGTAACGGGCCGTTCCCTACAGTCTTATCCAGTCGCTTCGCATTTAGAGCACGCAGTTGCGTATCAAGTTACCTCGGTAACGTACATTACGTCGATAGAATCAGAATATACAATTCCCACGCTCTCTTCCCGACTTTCGGAGTGTTTCGGAAGCTTGCGTTCCCGGCGGTCCACGCTTTGCCAAGACGTGTTGAATGATGATGAGGAAGTGTATACAGCATCGACCTGCACGCAGCTCCGAATCACAGTGTTAGACGTGACTATAAGATAGGAACGGGCGAGAACGATGCTGCCATCACCGAGCACGCACAGAAGGCCTGGCGACGCAAACACCTGGTCAGCAGCTGCGTCCTCATGGCTGTCAACAGCGCGTGCGCGGAGCCCAGCAGCTACCAGCAACGGGCGGAGCGCGCTCGGCTACGCGCCCATCCGAGATCGAGATCCGGACGAGCAGCGTGGGAAAGGCGCGCACCGTAGCGGCGGCGGCGGCGGCGGCGCTGCGAGCAGAGGCGCCAGCGGAAGCAGCAGTGGGAGAATAGGTGGAGGGGCGGGCGAGTGGAGTGTGGAGCGCAGAAGCGCCGTCGTCCTCGTTGTGACCTGCATCCTTTGGTACCTGAGCTCGGCCATGACCGCCAACACATCACAGGCGCTTCTCAAGTCCAAGTCATCCCGTCCTGCGCATCCCAGCACGGGCGGTATCGTTCCGCCCAACCTCGATGCGCATCAAGAGCACCATGAGGTCACTGGCACCCCTACCGCAGCGAAGACGCCCACGATCTTCCCTTATCCAATCACGCTCGCCTTGATCCAGTTCGTCTTTGTTCACATCGGCGCGAATCTGTGCTGCTCTCGCACGCTCCTGGGTCGGCATCGGCTCAGCACGCTTATTACGCCGACGTGGAGCAGGGTATGGCAGGTCGGCCAGCTGTCTGCGTTCAGCGTAGTCGGGCATCTCTTCACCTCGGCTGCGATCGGTCGAGTGCCGGTCAGCACGGTGCAGACTATCAAGGTGCGCTCCCCCCTCTCTCGTTCTCTCTTCGCTTTCGGGCCAAGGTCACCATGAGCTCGGGCCGCTGTGGACACGCTGCTGATTATTCCTTCCCTTTTCGCTCAACAGGCACTCTCGCCTCTGGTCACCGTCATCGCCTACTCCTCCCTCTTCAACGTTTCCTACCCGTTCAAGACCTATTTCTCTCTCCTTCCTCTGACGTTCGGCGTCATGCTCGCCTGCTCAGGCTTCAACATCTCTGGAGACGACATCATCGGATTCTCCGCCGCACTCGCGAGCACCTTTGTCGTCGTCGCCCAGAATATTTATTCGAAGAAGTTGATGGGAGGCGCCGGGGGTCAGGGTGAGAATAAGCTGGACAAGATGAATATTCTATACGTGTCGAGCGCGACGAGTATTTTGGTGAGTACACTTCTCTCCCAAGTTTCCTTTCTGCGCCCCGCTTCGGCTACCTCTCGGAACTAACCCTCATTTCCTGTTTTCCTTCTTGATCATCGTGCGACAGCTTTTGCTCCCTTCCTTCCTCTTGCAAGACGTACCAAGAATGCTGCGGGGTCGGGAAACAGATTCTGCCGGGCTTCCCAGCCAAGTGTTCAACATCACCTACCTCCTGACCGTGAACGGTCTCTCACATTTTGCCCAAATGGTGCTTGCATTCAGCGTGCTCAGCCTCGTATCGCCCGTGACGTATTCCATAGCAAGTCTGTTCAAGCGCGTTTTCGTCATCATTGTTGCCATTGTGAGTGCGAAGACCTGCCTGATTCTCATCACTCTCCTGTTCAAACTCTTCTCACATTGCTTCGACCAGATCTGGTTTGGACAAGCGGTCACCTTGCTGCAATGGATCGGTATCGCATTCACCTTCGGCGGACTGTACCTTTACAACGACTCCAAGCCTGGCAAGGTTGATGAGCATATCCAAAGGCGCGAGCGGCAACAGCAACTCCATCTACCCCTGCCCAACGAGCGTCAACAGGCCGAATCAGATCTACGCGCTGCGTCACCGGGTTTACAACAACACTCACATGCCTCCTACCCGCCGCCGCCTCCGTCTCATGCATCCTCGTCTCAGACACACCATGACAGCGTGCCAGCGCGACATCGGATGCTGGCGAGTCACGTGGAGCCGTTGCGGACTCATCAAGAGTTCGCATCGGCGGAGATGACAGCGACAGTGTCGGGGGCGGGCCCTTTCAACAATGCCACTTCGCACGCTCCGTCTGTGTCCTCGCCGCTCCGGAGGAGTTTCACACCGCAATTGTCGACGCCAGGCGCGTCCGGTCCCGGTAGACCTTCTCCCTCGTCGGCATCGACATCGCCAGCGTCACTGCCGCCTACTACGCCGTATCCGATGTCGCCGCCTCCACCTTCGCAACCAGAATATGGCGGCCGGGAACCGTCGGCGGCTTCGGTAGCCAGCTCTCAGCCTGGTGTGAGTGTCGATGCTAAAGAAAGAGCTGATGACGGGCAAAGCGGCCGGGTGCTGCCGATCACACCTCCAGATAGTACAGCGGGCGCTCCCGACTCGGAGGGAGAATGAGCTTGAGCTTGAGCTTGAGCGTGTTGTTCGATCTTCAAACTGTATGATCCACCAACGTCCTCCTACCCCGCCACTTTGCCTCCCTGCTATGTGTGTACGGTATCAGCATTCATTTGGACCATGCAATCTTAGAGCATGTTCCAAGGAGATCCCCGTCTATTCACTTCTGATTCTGCTCGGGAGAAACTTCCTCCTTTTGCCCAAGTCTGACTTCGAAACCAGTCAAGCAAACGAAGAGGACAAATGTTGACAGTGGGTGCAATTCCTTGGGTTTCAGAGAGGACTTTATAGTTACGAATCGTGGTAAGGAACAAGCATGAGGGCCAAAGCGAAAAGCGAATGATGGAGTCGATCGAGTGCAAGGTGGAAGTGACGTTCGTCGTCGTGGAGAGATGGGTGAAGCGGTGAAGGGGCCTGGAAATTAGTGAGAGAAGTGCGGGTCCAATGTAAGTGACTTGAATGCGAACGGCACCGGCGCAAGGGCAAGGGTTGACCGAGCGGGGTGATGGCGAAGGCGAAGGCGAAAGATGTGTTCCGGAGAAGGCGACTGGCAATGTTTGATGTTTCTGTGAGAGAGAAATGGACGAAGTCAGAATTGGATGCGTCTTGCGAGAATCGTCTCGAAAGAAAGAAGTGCTCACCAAGATTAGGAATGTAGGGGGAATGCCCACTCATGGGTTGAGCAAGCTCTGGAAGGCTTCCGACATCATTGCATGGTAATGTTGGTTCCGATAGCCGGAATGGCCCATGGCTGGGTTGTCATGGAACCGACCAGCGCCATAGTAAGAGCTGAGAGAGGCGGGAACCACTTGAGGAGAAGCGCCAATCACCGAACCAGGGCCGTAGGAGGACGACGAGGACGAGGAAGATGAGTCGAACAACGTCTGCTGCATGCCGAGCCGATGGCTGCCAAGATCGTAAGGGCCAGGCAAAACAAAGCCGGCCCGGCACACCGCCGCGTCGACAGGAAGCACAGGAGGAGTGTGAAGCAACGAGGGCGAGATGGTGCCGGTGGTCGAAGGAGCCATATAGCTTCTAATACTGCCGATGTCCGAGTCGGCCGTACCGGGTCGCATCCAACCTTCGTCGGTCGCAGTCTCGGAAGGAGATGCGAACACAGAAGGTGCATAGCCTGTCGTGCGCATGTTCATATACGACATGTCCATCCCGTATCCGTATCCGTGTGCTTGTCCTCCAAAGCCGGACCGACGGCCCATGCTCAAGGAGTTCAGGCCGCTTCCGTCCAGACCGATGCCCAGCTGGCCCGGGCGTGTGAGGACGTCGTCCGACATGTGGAGAGGACGAGAGTCGCTCCAGTACGTAGTGGGCTGGATGAGACTGGAAGATCCAAAGCTTCCCGAGCTGCCGTACGGAACCATTGGTGGCTCACCGGCCCCGAGGCCATTTGTGCCCGCCGTCCAGCTCCTGTGGTTGCCCTGCGGGATCTCGTAGGACACCGAAGTGCGACCCGATTGGAAACTTGACTGCCACTGCCGCAGGAGATCGTGCTTGATCTCAGACAGCTTGCGTGACTTGTCTTCCTGGGAAGAAGCAGGCGCGGCAGCAAGAGCCGTAGTGACATAGGTAGACGGAGCAGCGTCAAGACCCTGCTGAGGCTGGGTAATGATGCGTTCGGCCTCTGACTGGGCAAGTGAGTCGAGTCGAGACTTGAGGTCCGTCACCACGCTCCGTCTGCGCTCAGCGTTCTCGTTTGCCGAGGTCATATCGTGCAGGCTGGGACGGGGCTGCGACACGTTCGTGAATAACTTGCCGCCCAAGGTACAGGCATCGACCGGAGGGCTGAAAATGTTCCGAGCGGCAGCCTTCTCGGGGGGCCCGGCAGTGGCCTCGACAGCGGTGGAAGTGGTGGCAACAGCGGCGGTGGAAGGGCCAGCTGCGGGCGTTGCACTCGGGACACCGGCGAAGTGGGAGGCAGCCAGAGCAGCGGCGAACCCATCCGTCTCATCAACTTCCGCATCGTCCTCAACATTGTTCGAAGTTTCTTCGGGCTCTTCCGATTTTGTGAAGAGTTCGGGTGCGTAACGTGCAACATCGGCCTCTCCAAGGGCGGCCAATTTGGAGAAAGTGCCCGACGATGTAGCCATGGCGCTTGTCTCGCCGGTTCGCGAGACAGACCCCTCCATGATGCTTCGCTCAGCTGTGCTGGGCAAGAAGGATGCAATCGGCTCGGTCTGTGGGCTGACCATCGAGTAGGCATTGAACTGGGGCGAGAAAGCCAGACTGCGAGCCACGAAGGGCACCGGGGGTCCTTGGGGCGAGATCTGCAGACTGGAGTTGGCCGCAACTCGAGAAGCCATGCCTCGCGCTTCGCGGAACATGAGCTCATCCGAGGTGTGGCCTTGCATGCCTTGAATTGTCATCGAAGAGGGGATCGTTGTCGGAGAAATGGGTTCGGCGAAATTCCCGATCCCCAAACGAGCACCGAGACCTTTGGCGCCTGCAGTGCCGAAACTGTGACCGAACCCGATTCCGAGTCCAGTACTTCCACTGCTTGAGCTGGCAGCGGAAAAGGGTCGACTATTCAGGAGAAAGGTCGGACTCGGACCGCCCACAGCCGACGACGAGAGTGAAGGAGATGGAGCGGGTTGAGGCGGATTGATAGTTGCGGTCGAGGCAGCAGAAGTGGCAGTACCAGGTGAACGTTTGCGAGCCGGTGGGATGACGTAGCCGACACTGTTCTTGCGCTTGGAAGAGGTAGTGGCGGTAGCCCTCTTGGTTCGACTGGTTCCCTTCCCTTTAGCAGCAGCACCACGTTTGCTCTTGTTAGATTCGGGCTTGCCCTGCTGGTCGACTTCTTCCTCATCGGCGGTGTCATCCTCGCTCTCGGACGCAGCAGACTGCTGTCGGCCTACTTTCTTCTTGCCCTTGCCGGAGTCGTTACCTCGGCTGCGTTTGTTTGCAGGGGATCCGGTGCCCTCGTCGTTGGCATTGCGTGCTCGCCGAACACCTCTGCTTTTGGTGACGGTGGTAGGGTCAGGAGATGCACTCTTGGACTTGGACGCAGAGCGAGGGGCTGGCGATTCGTTCGTAACGCCTTCTTCTAGGCCATGCGAACGAAGAATAACGTCGGCGATTTGGACACAGTGTTCCTCAGCTCCCGTTTTCTTCTTCATCCGACGTTTGGGGAGGTTGGCCTCCCGCTTGGCGGGCTTGTACTTGTAGTTCGGGTATTGAAGCGCATGCAGTTGCTTGGCCCGTTCGGCCTGTGCATACCATTCAGCACGATTTACGTCAGAAATGGAACGCCACATCAAACCAGCAATGCGACTGGCGTTAGACTGGTCCTTTTCGGCTTTGGGCATCACGTTGTTGGTTTGCACATAGGACCGGAACAGCATGAAAGCGTTCGGGGGACGTTTGATGTGTCCATCGGGCATCTTGCGAGTGTGCGCGGTGATTTTGCCCGATTCCGAACCGTGCTCAGAATGTTGTCGTTCTGATTCTTGTCCTGGCTCCTGATGCTGAGTCTTGGCTTTTGCCTTGCCCTTGGACTTGACTGTCGTCGTGCTTGTATTGCTCTTTCGCCTCTTCGCCGGGGCTTGTTCGACGACTGCGTCCTCGTCCGAGTCGGAACCGGCATCTGGCAAGTAAGCGGGGTCACGGGGGCGTCCAGCGTAACCCATCGAATCGTCGCTGGAAGTAGAGCCGGTTGACAGAGCAGGGCTAGAGAAACGGACTGGACCGGGCATTTCTGAGGATGAATAGAACGGCGGAGGTGGTGGCGGGGGTAGCGGTATAGCTGAGGTTGATGCGTATGTGATAGGGTGTGGTAGAAGTGATGCGGGAATCGACAAACTTGATCGCACACCAGGCAGTCGTGAGGATGAGGCCTGATCTCTGTCTGAGCGAAGAGCAGGGAGAGATTGGTAGAAAGCGTCGCGTGGGTGAGGAAATGAGGGCGTTCGGACACCTGAATGGCCAGCGTATGGAATTGAACCAGGCGAGTGCAAGGCAGGCGAAGCTGTCAGGGTTGAGATATTGATCAGGACAAAGAACGACAACGAATGGATGAGACCACTAATTGTAACTGTGAAGCCGACTCACTTCCAGCTGGTCGAGATAATCGATGGCCCTGGTAAGGTTGCGATGAAGGTCCTGCTTCTGGTTCGTTGCGCACAGAAACTGAGTACTGATGCGAAGAAGGATAGGGAGCAGGTTCTTGACGGAGGCTTGAGGAGGGTGGTGCGAGCCGAGGTAGATGGTATGCAGAAGGGGTAGTATAGATAGCAGTGCCGGCACTACTGAAACTGCTACTACTTCCGATGTTGCTGGTGTTGGTACTGATTAGTCCTCGCAAAGGTAGGGCTGAAGAAAGATCAGTGTCGAGTTCGCTTCGAAGTTGTTGGTGAGGTGCTCGCGGCTGAGGTTGCGGTCGGGGTGGAGACTTGCGTGGTGTTTGATCGTCTGTGAAAGGCGACAAAGGGATGATTGAGGTAAAGGTTTGAGACCGATGGGTTGAGAAAGGGGAGGTGAGGGGAGGGGGGTGAGGGAATGCAGAGGGGGGTGCACAAAGGTGGTCAGCTCTTTAAGGGGACGTCGTTTCGAGCATGTGTAAGAAAGGCACAAAGCATGTGCTGACAGGCGAGAAAGCGCGGGAGCCAGGAAGGGCTAATGCACCTGAGCAGGCTGTGATAGATCCCAATGATTGACTCACCCATCGTGCTTTGTGCTGCCTTGCTTGTGGTGGGGTGTAGTTGATGTAGAAAGTGGGAGGAAGTGCCGAGGGAAGGCAGGGCAGGAGCGCTTTCGGCTGAGGTGGAAATTGGGCTAAAGCGAAGAGATGGAGAAGAAGAAAGGGAAATGGCGGACAAGAGACTACCTGTATGTACCTGTGCCTGCAACGTGCGGCAGAGCGGAAGTGAAAGCTGGCTGCGCGGAGGATAGATGGGCGAGATAGCGAGCAGAGCAGATTTGCGGACGATGGTAGTTAGAGCAGACGATGGACGAAGCGACGAACGTAAGGAAGGGCGGACGAGGATAACGCAACGACGGGACAAAGGATTTCAGAGTTCGGATCAAGGTTTAAGCTTATACTCCCACGACCCAGAAATGGACGCCGTGAGCCGTCTGTTCCCTCTTCCCTCCTGCGGCCCCGCCCCATGCTGCGGTGCTGCCCCAGCCCCCACGCCAGCCCTTTGTTGGCACTTGACGGCGTCTCCACTTTCTCCACCTGCCTCCGTCTTGCCTTTCTCTGACTTAGCGCTTGGCGTTTAGCACGGCAATGACGAAATCTGTAGTGCTAAAAATCCTTTGTTCTTTCCTCGTGTTCTGAACTTCGGCGCACAAGTCGCAGTGGAACAGTCATCATGCATCATCCTCTTTGTTTTGCTGCCGCAAGTCCGCAGAAGGTTGGACAAAGGCTACCACCACCCTTTGTGTCACGGTGCACTCACTGTATAAGCACTCGCGTCTACGGCATAACATATACGGCAGTGGACATCCTTACATCCTTTATCCCGCAGTATTATAAGATACGGAGCCCGCTTCCTTGTCCGAGCACGCTCGCGATAGCTGACGCGCTGACGCCTCACACTGATGAGACGAGGCATCGTCGCCCAAGTCTCCAGCGTTCAGCTTCATACGCGTGAAAGATGATGGACATCCGATGGTGAGTGAATCATTCGTCCTTGCTTGGGGTCCTCAAGAGACTATTAAGGAGAGGCGAGGGCGGACAAGTTTTGCGGCGTCTTGACTACCTATACTACTGAGTCATCTTATTACTTACTGTCTACTGAGCATGCATGTACAGATTATTATCATCACCTCCAGCCCTTCGCACTTCCTAGCAGTAAGCGAGCATGGTCAATTCGGTACATCATCAATAACGCAGACGGGTTTCCTTCTGTATTCTATCTTTCACAGACCAGACCTTATCGGGCTGTAAGCGGTGTGTAAGCGGCACGCGGGCACGGCTGTTGTATGCTGTGTGTACTCACTACTCGTGTATTGGACCTTTGGCCTTGGGACTTGCGACTTGGGACAGATGATTTGCAAGATAGAAGCTGCTGCTCGGGACGCCCACCGCAACCACGCAAGGGGCGCGTGCACCCATCATCTGATGACTGGCCCCACCATGTCCTCGATCCCTCTGACCTCTCATGAGATCTGACATCTGACATCTGACATCTGACATCTGACATCTGACATCTGACATCTGACATCTGACATCTGACACTATGTACATACCAGATTCCCGACAGATTACGACGTGCATCAGAGTGAGGGGGCAGGTTCCGGATTGGCACAAAGGGGCAGCAGCTGCGCCGCGCTCAAACAAATGCGTTCTTACTTCTTTCCTTTGTTTCGATTTTTAACCGTGTCACCGTTTACTCTCCCTTGTCTCTCAAGATCGTGCGGCGGAGACCTACATACTACTGCGACAGCTTTGTGTCTGTCCGTCACATCCAAGGACCGCGTGAGGGGAGGAAGCGGCGACGAGGCTCGAGGCAGGGTGCCCATCATCGCTCAGCGCTCAGCCCGCTGAACGCTGAAACAGTGTGTCTTACATACGCCCCGGACCCGAGGTAGTGTGCGTCCCTTGTTCGACTTTTGACATAACGCATGTCAGAAACTACTCAGTCTATGTCTCTTGTTCGACATCCGGCGACGCTTTGATCCACACTTAAGGCTGGCACTGGGAAGACTCTTGAGCGATGTGTGATGTTCGATTCACATGCTACATATCTCCCGCGCTTGCAGCTGATAGGCGACCGAAAGATGTTGTCTCTTGCTCTCGACGCTTGACGTGCATCGTCCCACTTCGCTGTCGCAACTCGCAGCCTACAATATGTAGCACTGATCTTGTACAAATGTCAAATGTCAAGGCAGCTGAAAGCGTCAAAGATGAGCGTCAAAGATGAGCGATGAGCGTCAAATCACAAAAGCACGCAACGATTGCAACCTGCCGGTCCAGAAGATTCCTGGCCATCTTTTCGTATGTGTACTCTGTTTCCGATTCCGTGGTGTGAGCAGCGCGTGTCCAACTCAGCTTATTTTGCACCCATGGGACGAGGACTCGGCTGTGCCTGCCGAAGAGGCAACGAAGCTGCTTGTAGACTGTAATGCTCATCGCTTCGTCGCCGCGCAACTTGCTCGAAGCCAGAAGGTCCGAGCAGATCCCGTCCTTCTGGTGGCAGGAGCTGGACGAGATTGCGCGCTGTGTGAAGTGCGGCAGATGCCAAAAGCAAGTCATGTCAGCAATAATCCCAGCTGCGAAGTGCCGATCAGGAAAAGAATCAGCCAAAGTTCAAAAAAAGGGGCTACGAGGACACAGGGAGAGCGGGAGATTGGTAAGCGGGCAGATCTTAAACGCAGGTGGACCATGTCATGAAGGTGAGCAGCTTGCGACAATCCTGTGGGAGAAAGTGAAGAGCAAACGTGACATACATCCTAGGCCTCTTTCACCATTTGCATGATGCATGTGGCCATGTACTCTGCGGGAGAATTGGCAAAGAAATCAGCAAGAGGGTTGTTGGGATTCGGAGGCAGCCATAAGTGCGGTATCGAAGCCTCTGAAATTCGCAGAGACGATACGCGGCCCCAGCCTCCGACTCGCGGCACGTCGTATCATCATTGCGGGAGGTCACACATCCTTGATCATGTCCTTGAACTCGCCATTGTCGATGTGTTCCTGCGATGGAGTGACCAGAAAATGAGCTATTGCACCTGACTCGGCTCGGCACACTCAAAAGGTGAGAACAAACCTTCAGAATGTCGAGTCCACCGATCAGCTCGCCCTTGATGATAATCTGAGGGAAAGTTGGCCAATTGTTGAGCTTCTTGAGACCTGACAGCACGAGTAAACAGAAAGTCCAGTCAGATGAGCAACAAGGACCAGTCAGCACGGATCTCGCAACCTCCTCCCCTTTGGGGACAGTTCGAACTCACCTTGCCGCACGTTGTCGTCCTTCAAGATGTCGTAGTACCCAAATTCGACCTCTTCCTTTCGTAGCAAGTTGATCGTCTTCTGACTGAAGCCGCACCGGGGCGTCTCTGGGTTTCCCTTCATGAATAGCATGATGGGAGCTTGTACCATCAGCTTTTGGCAGCGCGCCTCGATTTGTTCCGGTGTCTCCGCTTCGCCTTCCTCTTCCTCGTCGTCGTCGGCATCCTCATCGGCGGACCCAGTTCCCGTGGCAGGCGCAACTTGTGGCTTCGCATCTGTGGAAGAGAGAGGGCCATTCGTTCCGTTTGATTGTGAGGCAGCCTTTGAGAAGGTTGCGGACGCAGCACCGCCGACGTGGGTCTCAATTGCGCTTGACAAGGCCGTCGGGTTGGCGCCTGAGATTTTACCGAGTAGCGTGTGGCCGCGGAGGAGGACAAAGGTGGGCACGGACTCAACGTCAAAGGAGTCCGCTACCTCGGATTGACCCTCTGCATCAATCTAGAAGCGCGATCAAATAGGAGATCAAGGATGGAAAACCTGACAGGTCAGACAGTCAGTTCCTCAGAGGACGCATCTGATCAGGATTCCCCCCGAAAGCGTCTGGCTCACATTCAGGAAGAGGACATTCTTGTGTTTGTTTGCCAATGCGGAAACGACGTCGTTCATGAGCTTGCAAGGCTCCGCCCATGGTGCCCAGAAGTTGAGAACCGAGACTCTGGTGAGGTCTTCCTTCATGAGCGAGGTGAAGTGCTCACTGGAAGTTACCTCCACCGGGTTGGCTGATGCTGGAGCAGACATGATCCTTGGATTTGTAATTATTGTTAAGTAGTTGAAGCAGAGCGTGGAAGGGAGAAGCGCTCCCAGCTCCCAGCAGGCCATCAATCCACCTCTCGGATTCTCTGATTGGTTACGGCCGTACAATTTATCACCGATGGCCCAGAATGAGCTCGCTTTCCAAAATTCTGGTCTGAGCGTCTCACTGAGACTATATCACGTGCTTGCTCAGGGACGCTGCATTTCAAGCCTGTACTATATACAGACTAGTGCAATGGCCGAAGCCAAAGGGGTGCAGCTCCCAAACGCCGATCACGTGTGATCGGCGGCATTTTTCTGGAAAGAAAAGGCAAAAAGGGAAAAAGAAAGCGAACGAGCGCAAGGAAAAGAGCGCAAGAGAGAGAAAAAGAAAAATGTAGAGGAAAAAGGAAAAAAAGAAAAAAAGAGAATATGTCGCTGTCACTGGTTGAGAAAAATCATATTTCCAGTGGAGGAAAAATGTTTTTTTCGCGCCATTGACGTCTCGATCCGAGACTGTGAGACATCCGGGGCAGCGGTGGATTTCGCTGCCTCCAAGTCTGTGATTGACCGTGCCGCACGTTGAGCAGACCTTGGATGTCCAGTCCTCCACCACCTCGACGACCTCCATCGCTTCATTTAATCGGCTTCTGAAGCGACCGTGCGCCCACGACATCATGGCTCTGACTGTCTTTCGCCCGATCCGCCTTTGACCTCGCCGAGACATCTGGTGCGCGTTGAATGTTGGCAGCAGCACAGTGTCGAAATTTTGCTTGAGGTAGCCACGCAGCTTCCAATGAAGCTCGTCGACCAGATGCCGGATTCTTGCACGCAGTCGATTTGCGGCGCGGCGCATACGGTAACGCTTTTTTGCTGAAGCTTGGGTTGATCGCGAGATCAACTGATCCAAGTGCGTACCGAGGCGGAAAAGACGCTTGTGGTCTCCATCGCCAAATTTTGCCGCCATTCCCCGCGAAGGGTCGTAAATCGTGGCAAATGTCCGAACGCCGGGGTCAATGGCGCACATTTCTGGCCCACGTGCTGCAGGAACCCGCATCTTCTCTTCCCCCATGTCCTTCTGCCAAAGCAGGACCCATGACCCGTTCTCCTGCTTGATACATGCCCCATCATGCTCCAGCGATGGAACGTCGATCCCCGTCTGAATCTTGGTCTGGTGCTGACCTGGACCCAGACCGAAATTTGGGATCTTGAGGCATCCTCCAACCCAGTCACGTTTCCGAATTCGGAAGGAGGAGAAGAGCGCCCGCTTTTTCCGGAATTTCAGCTCGAAGTGCGGAATTTTGCCGTCCCGAACGTCCGCCAAGCCATTCCGAAGCGCTGTATGGGCCTCAAGGCACGCCTGCTCCCTGATGCTGTATGGCACCGGAGTCACCCATGACAGGTTCATGAGGGGAAGGCCATCCTCTGTGACTGAATGTTCCCGGACGTCCTTTAAAGAGGCGTTTGGGTGAGCCTTGAGGTACGCCACCGCCCGGTTGTACGTCCACCTGAATATTCCAGCCGTTTTTCGAAGTGCCTCCTTTTGCTGTGTATTTGGCCGAAGCCGGGTGCGATAGGTCTTCAATCGCGAATTGTTTTGGCGCTCTCCAGGCCTGGTCCGACGAGGCGGCGGTGGTGGAGGCACAGCGTCGAGGCGCTGCCGGAGTGTAGCGCTCAGCTCCGTGAGCATTCCACCGATATCTTCATCCGGCACGACTGGACGCGGCAGGAAGGCGTATCTTGGTAGAAACCAAGTATTGATGGGCGCATTATGCCACTCCGCCGCCTGTTGTGTGCCTTCTACGCCAGGCCACAGCACCGATTCTGGTGCTACTGACCCAATCCAGGGCGCTGGCGGAGCGTCGGCCATGGTGATCTGTATATAACAAATAAGAGAAAAAATAGGAGCGGTGCTGGTCAGTCTCTTGATCTAACAATGATGACCCAAAAAAAAAAGAAAAAAGAAAAAAGAAAAATGAAAAAAAAATGAAAAGAAATGAAAAGAAAAAGAAAAGAATGAAAAAAGGAGCGGTGCTGGTCACGTGGTCCGTCTCTTAATGTAATAATGATAACGGAAGAATAGAAAGACGAAAAAAAAAATGAAAAAAGGAGCGGTGCTGGTCACGTGGTCCGTCTCTTAATCTAATAATGATAAGGAGAAAAAAAAAGATAAAAGAAACGAAAAAAACGAAAAAAAGGCAACGAACAAAAACTACAGAACGAAAAACGGCAGAAAGCTATACACAAAAAGATCGAAAAACTAATAAAAAACGAAAAACATGAAAAACACTCACCTTGAACTTTCACCGAGGGACGGATATTAACGCCGAAGAGTTTGTTCGACAGACAGTCACGTGACAAAAGCAAACTATGAGTCGACAAGAGGGCGAAGAGCCGAAAGGGGGGGGAAGAGAGTAGTTGCTGGTTGCGGGAGGTGGCTTCTTTTATAGCTTCGTGGCTGTAGCCATGACGTAATGCACACTGGTCACCAACGCACAGACATCGAATACCATGGAAGCCCGTGGAAGCGAGTTTCATCCCCCCCTTTCCTCTCTCTGGTGATGGTGATCTCAGACGCTGGATGAGCTCAAGCCAGCTGAGGATCAGCTCGAGCGACCCGAAAGCCACTCACTCACTCACTCACTCACTCACTCACTCACTCACTCACTTCGCTCACTCGCTCTCCATCTTGCTCAGCTCACAACAACAGCACACACTCTCAGATACAGACGGAACTGACCCGCGCGCGCTGCAGGACAACATGATCGACAACCACATCTAGAGGCTCAAGGAGGGCGAGGTCGACCTCGGAGTCAGTACAGCTTATCACTCGCGCAATATTGACACAGATCATACTCACACTGCCCTTGCACTCCCTCTCGGGAGGGACATCAAGCAAGCGCGCGAAGACCTCAAGAAGAAGGGTGAGCCTTAATCATAGGTACATAAGCGCATACATGCGCAGAGTACTCCCCCAAAGCTGACCTCTTCTCGCTTTGAATCTTCACCCTCGACCTCGGAGGCTGCCGCAAGCAGATGGGACACATTGTGAGTCGACTCCGCTCGCGATCATACCTTGCACAGTCCTGATACGAGGCTAACCATTTCCGATCGTCGATTCTTGCAGTCTGTGAGATGGTCGGGCTGCCTCTTTGCCCGAGCCAACGTTACAAGATCATCGGTATATGCCTTCTATTGTTCCCGTCTCTGTCCTTACGTACTGACACGCCTTCTTCTGTCTCGCTCCTTTCACCTCCAGATGCCCACTCTTTGCTCTTGCTCCTCTGATCTCTGAGCAGCGTTTCGAGATCCCTCGCTGACAACTCACACATACTGACCTTCTGACAAACTGATTGCTGACTGCTGTATTGTTGCTGACCTTCTAACATATCATCTGCTGACGTTTGCACCCTTATCTATCAGTGCTCCTCGACGCTCGCTCCAAATTCCGATTGTTGACGCCTTCATCTCTTCCGCAGCGCAGTAACTAGTAAGCACGCCAACCGGCCAACCAACGATCGTTCTTTCTTCTCTCTTCTCTTGGTGAGTCTCTCTCCTCTCAATCTCTTTTCGCAATGGATTAACACACAACTTCCACTCCCTTGAATGCTTACAGCGCAACATCAACTGTGGATTGCCGATTGTTGGAGGAGCAGAGGGGGAGAGAAATACGACCGGACCAGAGCATGGGGAGAAGGAGCAGAGGAGAGGGGAGGGCGGGAGGGGTATGAAGCAGGGTAGGGACTAGGGAGAGGCTGGGGGGAGAGGCGGAAGTGTATTAGCAGCGGGTTAGCAGCGGGTGAGGCGCGGTTCAATAGAACATCTTTGTCTGTCAGTTTACCGCGTGTTAGCCGTGAGAGAGCAGCGGGTTCCTTCCTCGGTGATCTTGCCGCCGGCGACGTTGGAGTTAAGCAGGTCGAGAGCGGTGACGCTGACCTCCTGGCGACGAACGTGGTACTGGTTGGGGCCGACTGTATGCGCGTGAAAGAGGTCACAAAGAGGTCAGTCGGGGGCCATTACACTGCAAAGAAAGCAAGCTAAGGCCAGAAGGTACGCACGCATGTGCTTGTTGAAGATCTATTGGAGACAAAAAAGAAGGGAGGCTCAAGTGTCAGCAAGCGTACGTTGCTAAAGGATGATTCGCGTGATAGAATACTCACCTCGAGGGCGATCTTGACGAGAGCGGGGTGGGCAACCCAGGTACCATCGTGGCCAGCCTTGACCTCGCGGAGCTTGTCAGCCTTGACGCGCTCCATGGCGGCGTCGTTGGCCTTGGGGTCGTCCTTGATAGGAATTTGGGCGGCCATACCACCGATGGCAGCGACACCGCGGCTGTGGCAGGTCTTGATGAGCAGGTTGACGTAGGCGGTCATGAAGGGCACGGTCATGGTGACGTCACCACGGTCGGGGAGGACAGCGGCCTTGGTGAATCGTTGGCGCTTGCTGAAGCTGAAGATGTAGTCCCATCGGCCGCAGTTGAGACCGGACGAGTGCTGGCGGAGCTCGTAGAGGATCTCGTCCATCTGGAAGGCGGCAGTGATAGTCTCGATCAGAACGGTACCGCGGATGATGCCGCGGGGGAGGTGGTGGTAGTCCTGTGCGGTGTTGAATGCGTCGTTCCAGAGACGGGCCTCAAGGTGGTGCTCCATCTTGGGAAGGTAGAAGTAAGGCCCGAAGCCGGTGCGGACGAGCTCGCGCGCGTTGTGGTGGAAGTAGAGACCAAAGTCGAAAAGACCGCCGGACATGGGCTTTCCATCGACGATGAAGTGCTCCTCGTTAAGGTGCCAGCCACGGGGGCGGACGATCAGGGTAGCGAGCTGGCCGGCGGGGCGGAGCTTGTACTCCTTTCCGTTGGAGGCCTTGAAGTCGACCTTGCGGAAGATGGCGTCGTGGAGGTTGACCTGTCCGTCGAGGTTGTTGGACCATGTGGGGGAGTTGGAGTCCTCGAAGTCGGCCATGTAAGTGTATGCGCCGGAGTTCAAGGCGTTGATAACCATCTTGCGGTCAACCTGGAATAGCACACAAGTAAAGAGTCAGCTATCGTTATCAGAAGAAGGACGCGTCTTCTGTGAATGGGCGTACGCACGGGACCTGTGATCTCGACGCGACGGTCAGTCAAACCGCTGTTGGTATGGCAAACAGAGTAGAAGACGTCAGAAGGAATTCGCACAATGCGACGGTTCAGGAGAAGGGTAGTATGAGCTCACGGTGCAGGGGGTGCGCATTGCCAAGTTGCGTTCTCGCGAATGTGGGCAGTCTCGGGCAGGAAGTTGAGCATGGCACCGCCATCGAGGGCAGTCTGGCGAATGGCGCGTGCGCGGAGGAGGTCCTGTCGGGTAGCCTCAAAGTTGCGGTGGAGCACGGCGAGGAACTTGACAGCCTCGGGCGTGAGAAGGTCGGCGTGGCGGCCCTGGACGGGACCTGTCAGAGGAAAGAAGAGGGTCAGCTCCAGAAGGACACTCTGAGCTCGCCATCCTCCTCCTCCTTCTCTTGCGGTGCCTGCTTCTTGCTGTCGGCGGCACTGGCGCCGGCTGGAGCCTGCGACTTGGACGGGTAGCTGACCTTGCCCAAACTCTTACGGGACGGCATGGCGACGTCGGCGGTGCTGGTTAGAGATGTCGGGCTTGCGTGTCGGGGCGGGAGGGGATGCGGGAGGAAGAAGCGGATGAGCTTCTGCTTTCGATCTGGCGATGACAATGACGGCGGCACCTTGGGCAAGACGAGTTCAGCGGGGGAAGATGGAGGTATAGTCAAGTGAGAATCAATGATCTGTGCTGTATGGAGCGCCGAAGTGATCACCTTTTTGATTTGATTTCTGATCTTGATTCTTGACCACCACACCCACCACACCACACACCCATGTACACACCCACACACACAAGTCACATATAGAACAGCTACCGAAACACCTCGCGCATACATGGGGTCCCCTGCTACTTCCTCAGAGCCCCTGCGCTCCGCCTCGTTTCGCGTACTGACGGCTCACTAGTGGCAGCGCCCGTCGCTGACCTCCTCCCTTATCCTTTCCCCACTCATCTTCCACAGTCCACTCATTCTCCACAGCTCCTTCGGAAATATCTGCTGCTGACGCAAAGCGCATCCAACTGAGTATGTATCTCCTTGCGGCTTGCCACACATGTGGTTGCATCAGTATGCTGACAGGAACTTCTGTCCAACCTTCCCGTCCCTCTCTAGGCTTTGTCTCGGCCTACCCCCAGTTGCCCACATCCTCGCCCAGGCGCGCATAGGACATGCTCATACAGCTGAGCTCGTGCTTCCAAAGCTTGTGTGACGTGGGACTGCTGCTCTGGCGCTGTACAGGCTGAGGAAATCAAAAATGCATACGCGTATCGATGATATTGATCCTCTTGTCAGCAAGGCCCACTCGAAATTGACAAGGCGTAACTGACCGGAAGAGCAGGACAGTGGCAGAGCACCGACGGGCGACGGCGGATAAGACCGACCGCGCGATCGGTGCACGGGCCAGGAGCGGGTGAGCGGCAGCGGCAAGATGGGCAGCAGTGGCAGCGGTCGAGGCGGGCATGAGACCGAGCGCAGAAAAAGGCAGCGGTGGCGGGAGTCGGAGCGCAAGAGCAGCAGCGGGAGGCGGGAAGACGAGAGCACAGGGCTGAGAGCGCTGCTGTGGAGGAGAGAAGAGGAAAAAGAAAAAGCGAAGGAGGAGTGGAAGGAGGGAAAGAAGGGTCAGTGAGAGGAAAGGCGAGAGTACGTCAGCGCAAGCACGTTACCGGTACACGGATGCGCAAACTGTAGCCTGACGTTGTCCCTCTCTCTCGTGATCGCCCCAAGGAAGAGAAAGGTGTCTTTGTGTGTGTGGGTGTGTACATGGGTGTGTGGTGTGGTGGGTGTGGTGGTCAAGAATCAAGATCAGAAATCAAATCAAAAAGGTGATCACTTCGGCGCTCCATAGTGCTGGGCTTTCCCTTTCCTTTCCTGAGGCAGCCTGGCAATAATCTCGATGCTCGTCGTCGTCCACTTCGATTCCTCACGGCTGGCAGCAACTCAGTCCGTGCTCAGCAACAACAGCAGCGGGATCACGTTCGCAACACCGTCCTCGCTACCGCCGACCTCGTCGATGCCAAGAACGTTCGCCAGGTCCCAGAATTTTTGTCTCTCGGCCGTAACGCTCAGACCATCATCTGGATGAGCTCAGAGCTGAGCTTGACGCCCGGTACCACAACGTCAACGTAGGCTTCGCCCATAATCGCAAGGAGGCCAAGACGCACGGGGATGGCGGAAGCCTCGTCGGTGCCTCGCTCAAGGGCAAGCGCGTCCTCATCATCGACGACGTCATTACAGCCGGCACGCCCATCAACGAGTCCACCGCCATCCTCGCGACCCAGCCGGGAGCCAAGCTTGTCGGAATTTGCATCGCTCTCGACCGACAGGAACGTGCTGCTGCCGACGATGATGTTCCGGACAAGCGTTCGGCCATCCAGAAGGGCGAGCAGAACTACGGCGTCAAGGTCACAAGCGTGTGCACCCTGGAGAACATCATCACATATCTCCGCCAGCAAGGTACGTTACCCGGCTTGCTCTGCCCAGACGTTCTTCCAGGGTCCACCAAGCGTGATAGGTATCTCACATCTCTTCTTGCTGCACCCAGGATTCCACATCTTCACTAGTCACCACCCTCTTTCTCCTCTGAGGCCGAAGACAAATCCGCAAGCATGGGACACCCACGTTTCGTCATCGTGGGTCACACTTGGTGAATGCACGCACGACCAGAGGTATATAAGGGGGTCCTCCGTCCTCATACTTACCCATGTCTGTCCTCTAGTAGTCAATAGTCATGGATCCCGACACCGCATATGTCGACGGTATCGCACCGGCCAAGCTTATGGAGGTGGACCAGGTGAAAGAAGGTGAGCTTTGGCAAAGTCCCTGGCTCGCTCGAGCGTGTTCGAATTACATTGGGCTCCCGTTCATTGACTCTTCGTCCACGATGCAGTACTTGGGAGCGGAAAGGATCCGTATAAGCTCAAGAGGTCAGCTCACATCCTTCCACGTATTCTGGCACTGCAGGCAGGATGTGATCAGACTGAGCATTTCCATTTTTCCCTTTGTTTTCCTATTGCACAGGCACTCGGATCACTACTCGTGCACCTGTCCGGCCTGGCGTTTCCAGACCAGAGTCTCGGGCACGGCCAGGACGTGTAAACATCTCAAGGTCAGTCTTGGACTCTCAGAGCGCGGGCCGCCAGGAGGGTGTCATGTGGATAATACTTACTACTCCCATGCGGATCCTATCCTTCACAATTGAAGGCTCTACTTGGAGAAAAGTACGAAAATGAACGAGTAGCAGCAGCAAGAGGGGTGAGTAGTAGCTGCATATCATTGTACGTACTTTTCCGTGCGTGTAGAAAGTGCTGAAGACTGGCATCTGCTCAGGAGGCTCCGGGTCCATCATCCTCGCCGAAGAAACGCGGAACCAGCGCGTCCTCCTCGGCTAGTCCCACCAAGAAAGCGAAGAATTCAGTTGAGTGATTGATCTTGAGCTTGCCAGATATATGCATTCCCCAGCCCGATACCCATACTCAACGCTAACAAAATTTTTTGTAAATACAGGTCAGCTTGATGCTCGCCGAAACGTTTGCGATCGATGGTAACGTCGACCCGACCGGCTGGTGGCTGAGCGAGAAGGTAAGCCGATATCTACACCATAGCCTTGACCCTTTAAAAAAAGCGTTTCTCAAAACAATCTTCGCTGCAGCTTGATGGAGTTCGCGCGTACTGGGACGGAAGCTCACTCTGGTCCCGAGCCTCTGTTCTGTACGACGCGCCGCAAGACTTCAAGGATAAACTTCCGACCGACATGTCTCTCGATGGAGAGCTCTGGATGGAGCGAGATGCGTTCGACGGGACGTCGGGTATCATCCGGTCTGGAACATCAGGCTGGAAGAAGTGGGATCGGATCATATACATGGTGAGGATCTCCTTACTTCTCTACAGGATTCTTTAGACCGTTCGTTCGAAACCAGGTCACCTCATACGCTTCCTGGTAAAGGTCTTTGACATCGTGGGCGACAGTAACCCATTCGAGCAACGCCTGGAAGCACTCAAGCAGCGATTCGGCGAACCCCTGACGCCGACCGAAGCCCTGGCCCAAAAGGGGGTTCCTGGAGGCAGGATCGTCGTCCTCAAGCACGAGAAGTGTACCTCCCGCGACCACCTGCTCGAAGAGCTCGCCAAAGTCGAAGCCGTGGGCGGCGAAGGTCTGATGCTTCGCAAGGCGGGAAGCCAGTACGACCACCGACGGTCGCGCTCGCTCCTCAAGGTGAAGACCTTCTACGATGCCGAGGCGATCGTCATTAGTATTGAACAAGGCGAGGGCAAGAACTCGGGTCGTATGGGTGCCCTTGGATGTCAGATGGAGAACGGAGCGCGGTTCAAGGTGAGAATCTAGCACACTTTATGTGACCGTCCTTTGCTGAATGGTACGAATCTCTCATTTGGCAGGTCGGGACGGGTTTTACGGACTCGCAACGCAACAATCCGCCTCCGGTCGGATCTATCATCACCTACAAGTTTCAGGAACTGTCCCAGGACGGAATTCCTAGGTATGTTTAATGATCGTGATGCCATCCACTTTCCAGCTCTACGGTCACTGACATCGATACTCCTTGATCAGGTTCCCGGTCTTCAAGGGCATTGGTGAGCAGTAGTCCATCGGTTCTCTCACGCACAAAGAGCGACCAAGCTGACCTAGGCCTGACTACTTCAACCTTGCATTTGTTCAACAGCCGCCGACAAGACCAAGCCGAAAGACGCCGTCGTCCGCTCGACCCGGCTGCGCCCTGATAAAGCAGCCACCGTCGCTTTGACTGCCGCTACAGAGGCGTCTATGGAGGCGAGCTCTTCCGGCACTCAGAAGACGGCGCCGGTGAAGAGGCAGAAGAAGAAGTGACGCTGTTGGCCTGATCCTGGCAGGCAGAACAGTCTGGTGCGATTTCCTACGCCCCACGAAGAACGTAACGACAAGCTCTGACGAAAGAGGGAATGGGACAGGAGTGACACGGGAAAGGAAAGGGGGTATGCAAAGGGCAAAGTGGGGGAGGTTTGTTTCCGTTTCATTTCGAGGTTCGAGATCGCAAGAAAAAACAAAATGACATCGTTCTTCGTTCATTTCATTAGCATGCCGAATGCCTTCGTTGTAGCTGCTCACGTCTGGACGAAACGCGTGCACTAAATTACTGCTCCTGCCGAGTTGGTGGCCCGCCGTATTCCGAAGGATATCCTGGAGGGCGAATACGGCTTCTTGATCCAGACCAAACCGGTTGAGGAAGGCGGGAACGGCGAGGCAATTGGCTTGAAGGTGCTCGGCGCATACGCCATGGCCCGCGGTTTCATGCGACAGGGTCAAGGTCAGCCCGACGAGACTCGCTCAGCTCGATACGTTCTCAAGGAGTACGTCAATGCCCGACTCCTATACTGTCACCCCTCGCGGACGTCGACAACCTCGTCAACGCGATTTGCGGAATCTCGAGGATGTGCCGCCTGTCACGGACGACACTGGCGAGCGTGTTCGCGAGAGTTTTGCCGAGTTTCTCGAGAGGTGAGACAGAGAGCACTCTGCCCCGTGTGTTCCCTGGCCATCTGAACGTGGGCGCTGAATGAGAACATTCTCTTTCCACAGTTTCATCGACGATAAGATTTCTTTCAAATCCAACTACCCCTCATCGCACCCAACGTCAAACCTGTGGTTATGTGGATTATACAAAAGGGTTGATTCAGAGGTGAGTGAAGTGACTGCGAATACAGTTAAAAGGGAGGGGTGATTGAGAGGTGATTGATAGGGGTGCTTGAGATGACGAAGGACAAGATCAAGCAAGCTGACTCCATCTTCACCCTCGCCCTCCTCCTCATCTTCATTCACCCCTCCGTCAGCAGCGATACAGCGCCCCAGCCCCCATGCACGACAACGACGATCTCAAGAAGCGCCGAGCGTCCGACGAAGACCAAGAAGAGGAGCTCGATGACGACGAGATCGAGCGTCGAATTGCCGCTTTCGACGCAGAGGACGACGATGACGACGAGGATGAAGACGATGATGGATACGACGAGGATGAGAACGACGAGGAGGATGATGGAGGCAGGCGGAAGAAGCAAAAGTGGGTTCGGAACAAGTTCTTGGATATCGAGGCTGAGGTTGACGACGATGAAGAAGAGGATGATGAGGAGGATGGCTTTGGCGCCGAAGGTGAGTTACGCGCAGTCAATCCCTTCAAGAACATGTTTGCATAGATCCTATCTGACTTTCTTGCTTGCGCCGCGCCCTCCCGCTACAGCCGGATTCATCGACGACGAGGATGTCAACGACAATGCTCTGTCCCGCCGACAAATCGCGGCGGACAACGAGAATCTCGATCGAATGCACACACAGAACGAGAATCAGTCGGCCGAAGAAGTGGCGCGTGAGCTGCGCAAGCGATATGGTCGAAAGACCCATCGCAAGGACACGGACAACGTCCCTCGTCAGTTTCTCATACCCGACGTGTTGGAAGACCCCAGTATTTGGGCGGTGCCCGTCAAGATAGGCAGAGAGCGGGAGATCGTCATCACCATCATGCGCAAGCGCAAGGCTTTCGACTCGGCAACCCTGAACACTCCACCCATGGCAATCTCCACCGCCTTCTGCCGTGATTCTATTCCTGGCAAGATCTACGTGGAGGCTTGTCGACCCGATGCCGTCGTCGACGCCATAAGTGACATCGTCGGAGTGTACGCTCGCACCGTCGACAAGCTTTTCCAGGTTCCTGTCGAGGAAAGGGCAGACCTACTCAATTTCACGAAGCTCGAGCACGAGGTGAAGATAGGAGGATGGGTGCGCTTCAAGCGGGGCAAGTACACCAGAGATCTCGCTCAGGTGATCGATGTTGCTCAGAACGGAGAAGAGGTCGACATAAAGTTCGTACCGCGCATCGACATGAACCCTTCCAAGCTGGAGCTCGCTCAAGACTCGCGCGGTGTCAAGCGACGGCGTCATTTGGACAGCGGCAACAATGCTCTGAACAAGCGACCGCAGCAGCAACACTTCGACCCATCCGAGATTCAGCGAGTCTACCCCGGCGAACTCACCAAGCGTGGCAACATCTACGAGTTCCAGAACGATGACTACTCCGATGGGTTCTGTGAGAGGCACGTCAAGACCACAGCGCTCATCGTGAAAGACATAGAGCCTACATTGGCCGAAATCGAAATGTTCCAACGAGGACGAGTGGAGTTGGACGACGAAGGGAACCCGGTCAACGATTCGGTCAACCTTCGCGAGTTGGCCAAACTCAAGCAGAAGGCAAATCAAGTCATCCAGCCCGGAGACCACGTCGAGGTGTTCGAAGGCGACCAGCGCGGAGTCCGTGGCACTGTGGATGCCGTCAATGGACAGGTCATCATCATCAAGACGGAGAATGCAGAGATGAAGGGCACCAAGGTCGAAGTTCAGCTCGACCACCGGGTGCGCAAGACCTTCAAGGTTGGAGACCACGTCAAGGTCGAATCCGGCACCCACATCGACGAGACAGGTACGGTGACGAAGTTCGACGGCAAGGAGACAACTTTCCTGTCCGATCTGACCATGAAGGAGGTCACGGTCTTCTCCAAGGTCTTACGCGAGAATGTCGGTTCGGGTCTGGCCACGGCTACTGGCTTCAACACGCATGACTTGGTCATGATGTGCAACCAACGGGCTGCGGTCATCTACAACATCGAGCGCGAAGGATGCTGGGTCCTGGACGAAGAGGGCAATTCGCAATTGTTGGCCCCGAGATTGCTGCTGCCGCTGCGGAACACGTCCAGTGTTTGGATTAACCAGGAAGGTCATGAGATTCGCAAGGGAGACACTATGAAGGAGGTGGAGGGAGCTGTGAGTTCCATTCTCTCATTGCGTCGAGCCTTGTATGCCTCTGACACAATCCGAACCCTTTACACAACGTCCACGTCTACAGTATCCACGCTCTGGCCAAGTCATCCAGACTTACCAGTCCGGAGTAGTCTTCCTTTACGACCGCGACATTTCCGAAACCAAAGGTGTCTGGTATGCGTCTCCGAGCCGCCTGACCCCTTTGACCCCACACCACATCGGCACATCGGTCAGAGACAGTCTCGACAAGATGAACCCGGCAAGGAACATGCAGCTGATGGCTTCGCGTGGCAATGGTCCAACCCCAACGCCACACGTTGCCCTGAGTGGGCGAACGAAGGACTACTTGAAGGGCCGACACGTGGTGGTGGTGAAGGGACCCTTCAAGAGCTACCGCGGGATCATCAAGGAAACGTTGGCGGATGACAAGGCATACGTGGAGCTGCACACAACGAACAGGAATGAGACGTTCCCCCTCGCACTCCTGAAGGAGAAAGAGTGAGTTACTTGGCAGAGCTGCTGCATTTATCTGCCTCAACGCGCTGCTTGGCCTGCTCACCTTGAGATCTATTCCTTGTACAGTCCTGATACCGGCCAATCAAAGCCTCTGGCGATCGGCGGCGGGCCTGGGGCCAACTCTGGCCCTGCGCAAGGCAAGAGCAACATGAGGACGCTCTACAGCTCCGGGTCAAACGGGATCATGGGACCACCTATGGGAGGTGGCATTCCCTGCGGCGGAATGGCGCCAGAGACAGGGCGCACGCCTCCCATGGGCTTTGCCGGTGCCAGCACTCCAATGGGTGCAGGGCATGGCAACGACGGCAAGAAGACTCCGTTCCAGGCCCCGAGTGGGGTCAAGTCATTTGCTGGGCCGGGGCAAAGGCTGGGAGAACCGACACCGAGGTCGGCGGCTGCTGTGTATGGTGCCCGGACGCCGAAATGGTCGGCGACGGGCAAGAAGACGCCTGCTATGACAAAGAGTACTGCATCCTTCGTTGGCTGACTCTCTCTTTCCCCCTCTGCTTCACTTCTCCCCCCTATCTCCTTTCCACTCCAACCCAACCTCTGCCTCCCTTCTCTCCAGCTCCCTCGTTCGGTAACGTACATTACGTCGATAGAATCAGAATATACAATTCCCACGCTCTCTTCCCGATGACTGTCGTCGAGATAGAAGGTGGGACGGAAGGAAGGACAGACAGTCGATCATCAGAGAGGGAGGGATCTGCTCACGCGAGCTTGTCCATGTAAGCCAGAAAGCGTGACGTCATCCTTTTGTAGAAGTCACGTGCGTCTCTCATGGATCGTTGCGCAACTCAGGGACGTCAGTGAGTGAATGAGGTTGCGCGCACACCTCGCCCGCCTTGCTGTGCAGGAAAATCATTCATTCACTCAGCTAGAACAGCACACTTGGTTGATTCTTCTCCCCCCCTCGCTGGCCCTCTGCTCCGCGCGTCCTTCCGCTCCGACGGCTTACGTGCGCGACCTCGAACAGCGGCTCCCCCGTGTTCCTCTGCCTCGGGTCCGTCTCAAGTTCTCAACCTCGGACGCTCCCGGGACGTGGACAGGAAATCCTGAAAGCAGCATCTTGCGGAGAAGTTCTAAGGTTCCAAAGGCGGGCGACTTCCAAAATCGAAGGAACGGGCTCCAGCAATCAGCATCTTGACAGTGCGCAGAGCTGCGCATTGCTACCCATCGACCAGTCTGCCAACCCCGCGGCGAGGCAGCAGACACCTTCTATTTAATCACATACGACCAGAACAGCCGTTCTTCCACGGCGCCTCAGTCCACACGCTTGCATGCCGTCAGGAGCAAGCAAACCCAGCAGTTCTCAGCAGGACTCGATCTCATCTCCTTCAGCTCCAACCGACTCTTCGTCCCCTATTACTTCTACCCCTTCGACTAAGCGCGGTCTGCCACCACCATCTCCGGGAACCTCCCCCTCCGTACCTTCTACTACCCCCCATACTCTTTCGAACTCTCAGCCCTGGTCCCGACCTCAGTTCAAGCGGCCTCGCACGAATAGTCCCCACCCGCACGACACCGGAACCAGCAGCAGTACCAGTGATCACGAGCACGACACCCTCTCCCAACGCAGCTCCATGACAGAAACTCAGAACTCTTCTCAACCTTCGTCACAGCAGGCCAGCGCGAATAGCACCATACCTGCCCCGAGCTCGACCTCCGCGTCGGCACCCACCGCTTCCTCCTCAGACGGAGCCATAGACGCGCTACTTACCGAAGAATCCATGCTTCTCACCGAGAAGACAGCGTCCTCGGTTGTCCCTGTTCCAATGTCAGTCGCTTCAGCTACTCCGGTCGACCTGGACTTGGAACTTCCCCCGTATCCCACTGTAGATGCGATCGACGACAATGCGCACTTCCTCCCTCCCGCCCGCACAGAGCCTCCAGAGCCTGCCATGCAATATGCAGCGGTCGCAGCTGTCAAGGACAAGCCGCTGCAGGTGGGAGACACGTGGTATCTCGTTGGCCGGGCGTGGTACAGAGCGTGGGATACTGTTTGCTCGCAGTCGTTGTCATCGGAGGATGAGCAGGAATTTTCGGCTCCGATGAATTCTTCCGAGCTGGCCGAACCTGGCGAACATCGAGAAGACCCGACGCCTAATCTTCGAATTCCCGTACAAGAAGGCGTCGATTATGAGTTGCTTCCGGAAGAGGCTTGGCAGCTTTTGGCCTCATGGTGAGTAGTTCATATCTATCATTTTGACTCCCTACCATCATCGCCTCCTCGAGCTGACCCCAATGTTCCGCGCACGCATAGGTACGGAGTCGACGGTCCTAGCTTCCCACGCAAGGTCATTCCAGGCCTCGTTGCAGGCCAGGAACGGATCGAATTCTACCCGCCTCGCTTCCACATCTCCCTTTTGGGACCCCCTTTCCGCTCCCTGGTCCCATTGCCGCCTTCCCAGACAGCTCAATCCGATCCCACGTACACCTTCACAGTCTCCGTCAGTAAAGATATCAGCGATCTCAAGCTGTGCGTCAAGCATGCGTACGAAATGGCCGCATGCCAGGATACCGACATCCGCTTCTGGCGCGCGACGGAGGATTTAGTCACGGCCTTGTCACAGGCAGACACTGTTTTGGAGACTTTGGCAAAAGAGGAGGTAGAGCTGGTTGATGTGGGAGAGGTGGCAGGGTTGCAGCGCCAAAGCATTGCCGAAATTGCGGCGCTGCAGGCAGAGACACCAGACGTGTATCTGGCTGTCGAGACTCGGGATCCTACGCAAGGGTTCTTACTCGACAACAGCGGTCGCTTGCAGAATCAGACGTCCGAAGCGTCTATCGCGCCCCCTCCGCTCTTCGCTCAACCAGCTGGCGACTTCTTCTCCAACCTTCAGAAAAAGGCGACGCCATCTGTTACTGGCACGACCACTGCAACACCCAGCACTGCTTCGAACGGCGGCATTCTGAACATCTTCGCACGACAAACGCGATCGCAAACAGCTGCTGAGCGGAATGCAGACCGCGCCAAAGGCTTGGTTGGGCTGCAGAATCTGGGCAACACGTGTTTCATGAACAGTGCGCTGCAGTGTCTCAGCAACACTAAGGAGCTGCAGCAGTACTTTTCCTCTGGAGCTTACCAGTCCGAATTGAACACTGACAATCCTCTGGGTCAAGGCGGTGCGCTCGCGCAGGCGTTTGGCGCCCTCCTCAACAAGCTCTGGGATGGCAACCAGACATCCATCGCACCGCGCGAGTTCAAGATGGCCCTCAGTCGATTCGCACCCCAGTTCATTGGCTACCAGCAGCAGGACACACAGGAGCTGCTCGCGTTCCTTCTCGACGGCTTACACGAGGATCTGAATCGCATTCTCAAGAAGCCGTACATAGAAGCACCGGAGTGGGAGGGCGGTGGAGATAAGGAGATGGTCGAGCTGGCGCAGAAGCAGTGGGACATTTACAAGTTGCGCAATGACTCTGTCATTGTGGACATGTTCCAGGGGCAGTACAGGAGCACACTTGTTTGTCCCGTCTGCAGCAAGGTGAGGAACGACATCACTGAGGCGCTGCTTGGGTCAATAGAAGACGCTGACACGGGATTGATCTCCAACGTCACAGGTCTCCATCAAGTTTGACCCATTTATGTACTTGACGCTTCCCTTGCCCAACATGAAGCGGTGGAAGGGCAAGGGGTCGTACGTGCCATATGATCGATCGAAGCCCACTGTCAACGTAAGTGTTTTGAACATCCCGAGTCTTGGCTGTTGAGAGATCAGTGTGCTGATCCGATGCTCTTCTTCCAACTTCAAGTTCGAGATCTCCCTGCCATCGACATCCACTATTGCGCAGATGCGCGCGAAGCTGGCAGCGTGGTTCGACGTTGACGCTAAGCGGGTAGGTACGCTCTCGATGGAACAAGACTAATAGCAAAACTGACTCTGGTGCCCGTCAACCCTTCTTGCTCGCATCCATACCATAGATTCTCTGCGGCGAGATTTTCAACAGCTCGATCTACAAGTGGTGGCACGACTATGACCCAATTAGCGAGATCCTAACGACCGATCGGCTCTACTTTTGGGAGGTGCCCTTTGACTTCACTCCGCCTAAGCGAGAAGGAGTGCCCTCCTACAGTCTCGGATACGGCAAGACGGCCATGCACCCCGAGCAGCTGGAAGAGAGCGTCAAAGAGGCTCCTGCAGCAGGTCAACCTGCTGTACTTGTCGTCTTCTCAGAGGTGGAGCAGGATGCAGGCTCATCGTCGAGCTACCGTCGATCAAAATCGGAGAAGTTCGGCATTCCGTTCTTGGTGGCTATCCCTCCTGAGCAGGTCGAGGACGAGGACGCGGTGTACGAGGCTGTGATCCGTCAGTACGTCCGCTTCACGGACCGGCCTCAGGATCTTGAGGCCATCTTGAAGGTGGATCGGACAGAGGCGAATGCTACTGGGGCAGCTGGGGATGGGAACCAGCTCAAGGGCGAGGTCTCGGAGACTGCTGCTACTCCCGTTGTCGCGACGGACAGCAGCGAAGCTAACCCCGACAAGACCGCAGTCGCACCGGTCGCTAATCTCTCACCTGCAGAAGGCGATGGCACGGCAACCGTCGACGCGGATGTGGAATTGGTCTCCGAAGAGCCCATCCACCAACGCGACGGCAGTGCTATTGTTCAGGAATCCACACCGACCTCAGTGGACAACAAGCGTCTGCTGTTCAAGCTCCGGTTCACGGGACGGCTCCCGACAGAGGACTTCCCTAAGGCAGCAGAGGACTGGGAGACGTGCTCGGAAGAGCTGTCACAACGCTCTTCACGCCTCGGAGCTGCTGCTGCGCAGTCGGTAGCAGCACCGGCAGCCGGCAAGAAGGAGGATGAAATTGCCGGAGCTGATCAGGTGGAAGCTACTTCGGAGAAGAAGCCGAGCAGCACCGTTGCTGAAGGAAAGCAGCCTGCTGGGAAACGATGGCCGCTAGTTTACACTGGCGGCGGTCTGGTGTGTCTATGGTATCAGACTGCGAAGGCGCACTTCTTCGACCGGGCTAGCAACAACATGGCTGACTGGGGACCAACGGACAGCTTCGAGGACCCGGAGATCCAAAAGCTGCAAGCAGCTGCATCCACCCGTCGCAAGACCGACTTGTCGATCGACAACTGCCTCGACGAGTTCACCAAGGAGGAGCAGCTCGGCGAGGATGATCCCTGGTACTGCCCACGCTGCAAGGAGTTCCGTCAAGCGACAAAGAAGTTTGACCTCTGGGAGGTGCCCGACATCCTGGTTGTTCATCTCAAGCGCTTCAGCGGCGGTCGTTCTGCGCGAGACAAGCTCGAGGACTTCGTCAGCTTCCCGCTGGAAGGCCTCAATCTATCTGAACGTGTTGAGAGCCGGAAGGCAAAGGCGAAGATCAGGGACGAGGCAGCCATGAGTGTCGACGGCGCTGATGCTGCTGGAGGAGCTGCTACTGCGGATGTTGATGGGGACGAGGACCCGATCTACGACCTGTACGCTGTCGACAACCACTACGGTGGACTTGGTGGTGGTCACTACACGGCCTACGCGCAGAACCCAGTCGATGGCAAGTGGTACTACTTCGATGACTCCTCTGTCCGACCGGTCGAGGCATCCAGTGTGCAGGTGAGTGCTTGGCACTGAGTCTCCTTTGATGACATGCAGACGCGCCTCTTAGAACCGGAAGAACTCACCATTCTCTTTCTTCCCGTGCTCTTCACACCTCATCACATCCCTGACCGATTTCATCGAATGCTGCTTGATTGCCATTGACTGCTGGGTGTTTGACAACATGACCTGTTCTGCGACAACTTGTTGGCGATGCGCAGTCAACAGCTGCCTACGTCCTGTTCTACCGCAGGCGCACAAGTCGATCGATTGGAGGCAAGAGCCAGGAGAAGATCAAAGCGGCGCTGCAGCCCGTCGAGCAGGAGCAACGGTCCGAGGCAGCGGGCGGTGATGCAGCGACGGTTGCCGGAGTGTCAACGATGGAGGCAATGGCACAGCCGGACATCGGCAACCATGGCGTTGATGAGAACGTCGACACCACCATGGACTACCAAGGTGACTGGATGCTTGCCGCTCCTCCTGCCGGAGCTGCTTCTGGATGGAGACCGCCCAACCCGCCCTCCCCGTCCTCGGACGCGCTTGGCTTGTTCCAATCAATACCGAGCGCGGCCCGGCGATGGTCGACCAGCAGTAGTCAAGGTGCGGCCGAGTTTGGATCGAGTCGAGTGCCGAGTCCCAACTTGAGCGATGACTCTGGCGGGCGTGCTCTCGATGCAGCTCCTCGCGCTGAAGGAGAAGCAGAGGCGATGGAGAACAGCCAGGGACATGACGAAGTGCAAGATGCTCTCATCTTTCTTGCTCCTGCAAACGGCTCATCGGGCTAGCCCGCTTAGCGTTCCAGGCCCTCCAAGCCTCCACGCGAAACGGATTTCGGCAAGTCATCTTGTCATTAAACGGCCCGGCGCAAACTTCAGAGTCCGCATAAGCA
The DNA here is from genome assembly GCA_032718865.1 of Tilletia caries. Taxonomy (NCBI): domain Eukaryota; kingdom Fungi; phylum Basidiomycota; class Exobasidiomycetes; order Tilletiales; family Tilletiaceae; genus Tilletia; species Tilletia caries. The sequence goes on along the minus strand of JALUTQ010000037.1, from coordinate 1,104,481 downwards.
CATTACACAAGGGCCGCTGCTCAGGCAGGCCCGCTCGGCATCTGGCTACAGGCATCTGCAAAGGCCGAAGCCGATTCTGATTTCGATGCCTGATGTGACTTGTGAGATGATGAGCGATGCGAGATGAGACGATGAGATGTGAGATACATATGAAGTATGTATGAAGCAAGGGCGAGGGTGGAAAGGGACGTCCAAAAACTCCTACGCCCCAATAACCGCGGATAACGCATTCATTTGTCGACCATTTCTTATTAGTAACAAATGGGGTCATTTGGGGCCCCCAGGCAAATGCTTTTCCGTCCTGCTTTCCAATGCTTTTTATTCGAATGCTTCCACAAATGCGAGCATTTGTCAAGCTCAAAAAATGGTCGCGCAAATGACCGCCCTGTGTGTGCATCGGGTATCGGGTGCCGCTCCATCCTCACCGCCTCACCGTTCCTGGCGGCGTCACCCGTTTGTCCGTCTGTGCGGACACCCGTCCGTCCTGGTGTCCTCAGGTTGCAGCGCCTGTCCCTACAAGCCTGCACACGGGTGACTGCATCCTCAGCGTGCCATCTATTCTCGTCACTCCTGTGTAGAAATCGCGTTAAACGACGTTGTTGCGTCTTTTTTTTAACGATCACCTTGCTCCATTTTGCTGCAGGGACGGTTCGGACTTAACATAAAAAAATTCCACGTGGGCTTCACTAACCATTTGATTGATTCGCGGGGAGAAACGGCTGTTGCCAACCAGGGACGGTAGACAGCCGGTAACCAGCGGCATGCAAATGGACGGCTTTGAAATGCTCTGAGAAATGCTCGCATTTGGCTAAAAAATTCAAATGGGTCGATAAATGGTATCATTGGGACCCATTTTTCGCCTCCCAATGACCCAGTCTTCCCCGGTATAATGAGGGCTTATGTGTCCGTGACGGTCAGAAAAGCGGTTTGCGACGAAGATTCACTAACAGCGAGGCTCCAAGTGGCTGAGACGCCGAGAACGGGTGAATGTCCCGATCTATGGTCGGTTCGCCCCGAGCACCCCGGCACTGACCCCGATCTATGGTTGAGTGACCCCATAAAGATGGTCATGTGGCCCCATAAAGATGGTCGATTGAGCCCGTAAAAAACGCAATGTTGGTGCATTGACCCCGTAAGGTTAGTACATTGAACCCATAAAGATGGTCGATTGGCCCCATAAAGATGGTGGACAGAGCCCATAAAGATGGTGGACAGAGCCCGTAATGTCTATTTCAGCCGGATAGAGCGGTAGTGTGTACTGACACTGTCCAAACGACCGGTCGGGCCTTCAGGTATGTAAGAGGGTTCAACTCACACACAAGTCGAGCTTCTGTGAAGCGTTTCTGCCCGTCGACGAGCTCTCAAAGTGAATTACGTCGCCGAAGACCGCCATCCCGGCCCCCCTATGACCGGATATGACCCTGGAAGCTCAGTACAGTTACTTCAGGCACCCTGGCCGCTGTAGAATAATTTATCTGGAAGATTTGGAAGCAGGGAAGGTCGCCAAAGGCGATTTGAGATTTTTGTGGGGCCAGTGCCCTGCATTATGGGGCCAATCGACCATCTTTATGGGCTCAATCGCCTTTGTTTATGGGTTCAGTCGCCGATAGTTACGGGCTGGATCGCCTCATCTTACGGGCTCAATTCAAAAAACGCTTACGGGGCCAATCGCCTCATGCTCGGGGCGAATCGACCATAGATCGGGACATTCAGGTTACTTGCCTGAGACGCGGAGACTGTATTGCTTTTAAAATGTTTCGCGTTTCGCCGACGAACGCTTATATATGCACCTGTGGACGCCCAAAATCAATAACGTATGCATATATGTATGCATGCAGTACGTTATAGATAATATGTAGTATATATGTCTACATCTGTATTATTCTGGAAATAGGTCTAGATCACCGATCACCTGACCTATGTACATACCTGCTGGTCGCCTGTTCTGTATATACATAGTGGTTATAAACTGTGGTCTGTGAAATGTGGAGCGTGGCTGCGTGAGGGAGATCAGACAGCATCACTGGCTGCCTTCCAATATTCTGTAATCGGAGGCTCATAAACTTTATCGACGTCGATAAACGTTTATCGTTATCGACTCCTAAGTGGTTTCTGAAGGCCCCCTGGTAAACTTGTCCATCCTTTCTGCCGGCGCGGAGAGCGGGCCACCAAAAGAGATTTCTGCTTTTTCAAAATTATGCCTGAAAAGCGGGGTGCAAATTTTTTTCAGGAGGGGATTGCATTGCAAGGAGGTGAGGCGCGGGAGGATAGATCCCTTCCCACCATCTCATTTGCATCTCTCATCATGGCCAAGGATAAAGGAGCCACCAGGTACAAGCCTCAAGAACTTGCCATCCTCTTCCACTACGTGGACAAATTCAAGCCATTTGGTGCGAACCACTGGGAAGAGGTGGCCGCGAGTTACAACGCTCGCGCGCTGAAGAAGGGACACGGCGAGCGCAAGACCAAGAATCTCAAGGACAAATTTGGTAGCCTGTGCAAGGTTAAGAAGCCAACAGGTTTGTAGTAGGCAGCGCAGATGTGGAGTTATACTCGACCAAACGCACTGAACACACATTGCTTTTCATTTCTATAAGGTGATCCTACTTGCCCTGCCGATGTGAAGAGAGCCAAGCGGCTTATGCGCGAGATCCAGGGCCTCAATGCCATCGGAAACACCGAAGAGGATAGCGACGGCGATGGCGAAGATGCCGACGACGACGATGATGGTGGCGATGATGGGATCGGCACCGGCAGCGACGACGACGACGACAACTTCGATATCTCGAGCTCCGAAGACGACGACGATGACGACGACGACGACGACGACAATGATGACGACGACGACGACGACGACAATGATGACGACGTCGTCGAAGTTCAGGACGCACCCGTCTCCGCCGCGATCGCCTCGCCCGTGAGCCAGCTAGCCTCCTCTGCTGGCTCTCTTGCGGTTCCATCACCCTACACCACCACCCCGTCCACCACGTCCTCCTCCTCCACCACCACCACCATCTCCCCTCCCACCACCATCCCCTCCCCGACCACGACCTCCGCCGGCAAAAAGCGCGCCCGCCCCGCCCAACCCACCACCACCACCTCTTTCCCTTCCTCCGCCCCGTCGTCTTCTTCTCCCGCTGTGCCCTCCACCCGGCCGTCCTCCTCCGCCTCGGCGCTCTCTGCCCCCTCCTCCTCCGCCTCGGGCAACGCCGCCGCCGTGGCCTCGAGCCTCTCCGCCGCTCTCGCCAAGAGCCCCGTCAAGAAGCGCGCGAAAGGCGCTGCTGGGGCTCCGGACACAGCGGCGACGGCATCAGCCACGCCCGCGACAGCGGTGGGCCAGCGTCGACTGGTCAGTGCTCTCGCGAGCGTGGCCGAGTCGCTCGTCGACAGCTCCTCCGCCCCTGCTGAGGATGCCGTCTCTCCTCAGCAGCTGACGCAGCTGGCGTTCACGGTGAGCTCCCTGGGTAGCCAGATCTCCCAGCTGACTGCCCAGGTCGCTCACCTTGAGCTCCAGGTGTACAAGCTCTCTCACCCTGTTCCTCTCCCTTCTCAGTTCCACCCCTCCGATCCCTTTAGTCTTCCCTCCTCCTCCTCTTCTCATCCTGGTTATAACTCCATCCCTACTCCCTCACTAGCAGCTTCTTTTATTGCGCCGCCTCCCATGGCCTTGCAGTGATTCGACCTGCAACACGTCCTCTATGCCCTCCATGAACTTCTCTTAGTTGCGCTCTTCTTAATCTCTCAAATCCATGCCATCATGCCTATATGCTTTCCCTATGTATGTTGATTGCGAGAGAAAGTAAGAACTAAGAGCCTAAGAGCGGCGCAACTGCCATTGAGGAAAGTACACTTCTTTGATCTGGTTGAGACCCACATGTCGGGCTCGCCAGTTGTGGAGCTGAAAGATGACAGAGAGTATGAGGGCGCGCTTGGCCTTGTGGACGGGAAGGCGGAGGTCCAGTCGGCCGAACGCGCCCTGGAGGGCCCGCATTCCCCATTCCGCAGCTTGGCGCTGGCGGATGATGGCCTCCCACAGGCGGTGCGTGTTCCCGTCTTGCTCCTTTGCCGCCACATTCTCCTTCGGCTTGCTGAGGATCTTGCCGGACACCTCCTGGTTGGTGGGGAAGGCGCAGTCGGCAAGGAGGGCGAAAGGTGCCGGGGTGCGCTCGGGGTTGCTCAGGATGTCGTAGAGCCCGTTCGCAATCTTAGCATCGTGCCATGATCCCGGGTTGTTCAAGCTTGCCCAGGCAATCTCCCCATTGGCCAGAAAGACTATCACCTGGCTGCAGTATGTGTCTCCTAGCCAGCCGTTGTAGTAGGCGTTCTGTTCGTCGACATCCCCTGGCTGGTAGATGCGCAGGTTGAGACCGTCGACGAACCCGAACACGTGCTTGAGAAGGGGCTCACGGGCGCGCACGGCAGCGGCCATGTCGCCCATGGTCTCAGGGGTGGGCCAGCGTATCGCCCAGGTGTCCTTGTCCTTGCTCATCATTGTTTTCATTGCCCCGAGACCGACCCAGATTGCACGAGAGACGACGCTGGGCGTGATGCCAAAGAGCAAAGCGATTGACTTCTGGCGCTGAGGAGTCGTAAGGTACGAAAGGACAAGTGCGAGGTGGAGTTCGGGGGTGAGGAGACGAGGCCGACGCGGGTGGCGCGGTGGGGCAGGCAGGTGCGTACGGAAGCGAGAGAGGAGATCACGGAAAGTATCCACGTCGAAGCCAAACGCAGCAATAAATGCCATGTCGTCTTTCGTTCGCAGTACACGGGCCATGGCCGACTGAGTGGGAGGAACGAGCGAGCGACGGGTAAGGTAGACTCGGCGACGTTGAGGAGAGAAGGCAACAGCAGCAGCACCGAGCACGAGCGCAAGCAGCAGACGACGGCGACGAGCAGAGTGTATGGCCATTGATTTTGTATTGATGAATGATGATCGAGTATGATAATCTAGACGGCGAAGGCAAGCAATTGTGGTCAGCGCTTGCAGATGAGTATGGACAACGAGGCACCAGACAGCAGACAGTCTCACAAAAGTACCGAGCACGATTGACGAGCACGGAGCAGTGCAAAATGTATTGTGTATATGTATTGCTGTTGAAAAAAAAGACTGGTAGTTAGTGATGAATCTTCTGTATGGGCCATCGCCCATGAGGTAGTGAGGTACTAGTCAAGAAAGATGGGGTGCCGGGCCGGTGCGGGAGAGACACAGAGAGAGAGAGAGAGAGAGGAGGGGGGGGGGGGGGGGTTCTCACCAGCGTAGATGGATGTAATGGCCGAAACGAAGGAAGCCGAACGCGATCCAAAATGCTATTGAAATTCTGTGTATGGATGTAGGAGAAATGATTTGGTGTCAGTAATTCAGTGATTGTCCCGGAAGACAGAACGGAGACGAACGCACCGACGAGACGCGACGGGGGTCGGGGGGACGCGACGGCGAGACGGGGTCACGAGGACGCGACGGCGAGACGGAGAGACGCGCCGACGAGACGACGGGCGGGCGCGACGACGAGACGGGGACGCGACGGCGAGACCACGGGGGGAAGCGACGGCGGCGACAGCGACGGGCGAGAGGGCCGAGACGAGAGCCGAGGGGCGGAGGGCGGCCGGCGCAGATGTGATTGGAGCTGCAGAGCAGATGCTGTAGGGAGGGGGGGCGAGGAGGAAGAGAGTTAGTACAATCAGGTAATGATACGCGTGTTCAGTCGTTGAACTCACCGAGTTCCGTCTGATGTGGTCCGTGACTGGTGTCCTGTGAGGGAAGAGAACCAAGTGGGCGAGAGAGAAAGGGGGCTGAAGAAGGGAAGAAAAAGGAGGAGGGAAGGGCTTTTGAAAAGGGGCAGGGATTTTCACAAATAGATGTCGCTGATCGGAAGTTATCGCTGGCAGTCACGCTGGTTCTGCCGTGAATATTGGCAGCCCTCACCTTCCGGTGATAAACTCAACCTCTTCCAGCACAGCACGCTCATTTCATTTTGGAAGTCAGCCACTTATCAGAGCAGATGGGAGGATCTAAATCATGGGAAACCTTCAGGCGTGGGAGGGCTTGTGTGATGTGTCTGATCGTCTATCTGGTTGAGACTTGAGGCAGGCTTGAGGCTTGAGATTGAGATTTGAGAATTGTCACTCACTACTTAAGGGTCAAACTGCGGGAGGCGGGAGCGTCAAGTGGCTGGATTGATGTGTTTATTATTTATCCTTTCGAGGGGTCTTCTCCGCTCAGACGCTCGGCGCTGATGATATTCGGTACATGGTACTAAGGCCCAGAGCTTGGGTTGTCGGTGCTGCAGGCTGCAGGCTGCTCCACAAAGAGACATTATTGTGACACCGCCTGCCTGATGCTGACGGAGGATACCTGATGCCTGCCAGTAGCATTTCCGACCATACCACTGGGACTCGATCTTGCTCATCCTCGCTCATCGCTCATCGTCTATGATTCATCGCAATCCCAAAGGTAAGCTGCTCCTATTCTTGCAGCACGTCACGTCAAGCACTATAGCTCCACTTTTCAGGCGCCGTCCCTGTAAGGAAACGTGCTCAGAGGATACCAGAGATAAAGGACTGAAGCCTGAAGCCTCTCTCTTGCACCCGCACTGAAGCTCTTGACTCCTTGTCTGGCATGGAAAGGTTTGGGCCGAGACTCCGTAGAGTCTGGGCGAAGGCGGTGTGTATTCGAGCGAGCAGGGTGGGTGGGACAACCCAGAAACATTGAGCTCGGCGACACTATAAGCCGCCTGCGCCATACAGGAGAATAGAGGAAACGGGAATGGACACAGAGCACAGAACGAGAGACCGAGAGCTAAGGATCTTCCCGGAGTAGGCCCCGGAGTAGCATTCCCCGGAGCTCCGCGGACTCCGGGGGACGCTCTGCACGGGTACGGAGCACGGAGCGAGATTTGAGCATTTTTTACTAGCTTTAGATTTGCGGAGCTACTCCGCGAATGTATGGCTGCCGCGCCCCGGAGCACGGAGTGAGTTTGCTTGCGCTGTCAAAAAAGCCCCGGAGTACGGAGCAGACCGCGGAGTCCGACGGACTCCGGGGATGGTAAAGTGGGTCACGTGATGGCCAAAACTGAGTCACGTGACCGGTTTTTGAGGGATTTCTCGGCCGAATCAGGTCGAAATACTGTGTATTTCAGCTTTTTGGGGGCAGTAAACCCTTGGAAAGAAATGATGTAGACTTCCAAAGCTGCGATTGAACTGTTTCGATGAGATTTGACCTTCTCTTGAGCCCATGTTGGACTCATTTTATGACACCCCGGAGTACCCCGGAGTCCGCGGAGCTATTTTGCGGAGCACGGAGTCCGCCGGTGAAAAATATACGGAGCACGGAGTAGATTCTTGCGCGCAACCACAACTTCGACGGAGCACGGAGTGCTCGCCAGCTGATCACCAGAAATTTGGCGGAGCGCGGAGCTGGCCAGAGCTCCGACGGAGCTGAGCGGAGCGTCGCCCCGGAGTCCGGGCTCCGGGGATCTACTCCTGGAAGATCCTTACCGAGAGCAACGAGAAAGCCGAGCGAGAAATCCCTGATTGGCCTGATGAGAAAGGGCGGGTGGGTGGAAAAAGAAAAGAGAAGGCCAGACTGGGAGGAGAGGGAAGAGCTGTTGCGGGCGAGGTGCGTCGAGGTCGTGTGCTGCGAGCAGACTTTTTCGCGACGCGCTTCTCGTTGGGCAAGAGACTAACCGTTTCGGCTTCGACGGGTCTCCGGCAAGGAACGGTGTACACCTCTTGCACCCGCACTGAAGCTCTTGACTCCTTGTCTGGCATGGAAAGGTTAGGGCCGAGACTCCGTAGAGTCTGGGCGAAGGCGGTGTGTATTCGAGCGAGCACCCCGAATGCGATAGGTGGGCTTCGGAAGGCCGCCGCGTGAGCGAGAAAGAGAACCGGGCAGTTGAAGAAAGGCGGAAAGTCGAAGTCCTAGAGTAGCAGAGCCGCGTTGACGGCTGGTAATGGAGCCAGGCGAGACGCAAAGACCTGGACGTGCTCGCGCACGTATGTCGTCCACGCGTCGGAGCGCCATCGCCCGTGGGCCTTCACGTCGTTGATGGCCGTACCGCGGAGTAGCAGCTCAGTGCAGCCTCCGATCCGGAAGGAGTGCCCGTGCAGGGGAGGTAGGCCGGCAGCGATGGCCGCCTTCCGAAGGCGCTCCAAGAAGACCGAGCGGGACAGGGGCACGGTACGTCCGCGGTGTCGATATGCGAACAGTGCGGACGCGTTGGGCAGTGGGCAGACGGCCAGGTGGCGGGCCAGGGCGCGCACGGGGCATATATCGTCCCCTCGACCAACAAGCACGACCAGAGCGCCTAGGGTGCGGGTTGTCTTGGTCCAAGGAAGGCGAAGACCGCGCGAAAGCGGCGTGTCTGCCGCGCCCCCCGCCGTGGCGGACCAGCCGGCGCGAGTGACGTGGAAAATTGGGTCGAACGTTTTTTGTGTGGGGACGGTGACCTCGCCGACGCGCACAAGGCCCCAAAAGGCGCAAAGCGCGCACGCCCACACGGCCAGGTCGGCCTCGGAGGTGAGGTCGAGGTGAGGAAGCAGGGCGCGCAGGTAGGACGGGGTGTAGGGTTCGCGGGGGGGTTTTCGAGACGTCGCCGGCGTTAGGCGGAGAGCGCCGCGCAGAGCCAGCGATAGCCGAGAGTGGGGTTGGAACACCCAGGGCGCGCCATACATTTTGTGCCATGCACCAACTGCGGAGACCATCTTAGCAATGTATTCCCCAGAGTATAAGCCAGCCTGCGCGGCGACGAAGCGGCACAGGAGATCTTCGTCGGCCGGGCATCGATCCTCCTCGTTGACCTTGCGCGTGTCGCAGTATGCCAGGAAGTGGCCCAGCCCCGTCCCGTAGCCCGATAATGTGGAAGGGGCGAAGGCCGCTTCCATGACCGATGCCAGAGCCTCATCGTCCAGACCAGCCCATCGGGAACTAACCGTCGTCGGCGGGCGGAGCTGAAGCCGCGACGAGGTTGGGGTGGGGTCATCCGGGAGGGGACCTGGGCGGGGAACAAAACGGCGCCGATTAGGCAGGGGTTGAGCTGGCGGCTGCGCCGGGCGTGACGCCGTGGGAGCCGTGGTGCGCGTCGGTGGAGGAGGTGGGGGACGCGGTCGCACCGACTGCGGCAAGGAGACCCGCGCATATAGTCGGGCGTATGGGGACACGTCTGGTCTAGACGCGTGTGACAAGGCCACGCAGAGCGACGGGGAGCGCGATGGGTGGGAGCTGCTCACCGTCAAATGGGGCGCCACGGGACGGGGCGTCGGCCGGGTTGTCTGCCGACGTAACGCGGGCAGCAACGAGGACGAGGTTATGCTCTGAAGCAAAGTGGAATATGCGCTCAAGGGAACGGTTGGCCGCCTCGTTCCGTACTCTCCCGTTCCGGATACCGGCCTCGACGGCGGTGTTGTCATTGTGTATGAGAACACGTTGGTCATGAATGCCGGAGGCGACCAAGTGTTGAACGCCCAGTTCCGCACCAACTGCTTCCGCCCACATAATGTCCCTTCCGTCCCCCTTCCAGTCCGCCGCGAACGTGTATGCCGCGAAGCAGGAACCAATGACCACCGCTGCGCCGGACGAACTGGCGTCTGTGTATAGACCGGGGTCGAGAAGTGTGAGCTCGTTGGCGAAGCAGCGCTCGACCCGAGGGCGGGCCAGCTCGCGCTGCCACCAGTAAAGATCTTGGCGTATGCGTGTGGGCGGATGTAGGGTGCGGCCTGCGAAGGCGCGGTCGCGCCCTTGAGGCAGAGATCTTGGTCGCCTGGCGGCTCGCGCGTGCCAGCCGAGGAAGGTGACGAGGCCCGTGAGATACTGCCGTCCGTTCGGAACGACGTGGACGGCGAATTGGAGGTTGCCGAGGAGGGACTCGGTCTCGTCTCGGTCGAAGACCCCCTTGGCCAGCCAGGTCTCAACCAGTCGCAGCAATTTCTCTCGCTTGCGGGCAGGGAGGGCCATGGTGCGCGTGGCGATGTTCCACTCGATACCGTAGTAGGTAACGGTGGGAGCGAATGACTGCTCCTTCTCGTCTGACCATGGCACGCCCAGGGGCTCGCACACGGCGTCGACAGCGGCAAAATCGTATGCCCACTCGCCTCCAGTTACCAGTAGTGCGGAGGTCGAGAAGCGCGCTGTCGAAGTCCTCCGCCAGCTCTCGTCCCTCGTCATCGCGCCAAAGGACAACGCCGCCGCGCTGGCCGGGATGGACACGAGAGGCGAGAAGGAGCCGGTCTGTGTTGACGCCGGGTAGATCCTGTGGCCGCACCCGGAAGAACAGAAAGTCGTCCACCCATTTGAGGATGGGTCCGATCCCTGCGTGGCGGAGAATGTCGGCCAGGGCGTCCCCAACGACCCCCCATGCGCCGGCGGAAGAGGCGATCCCGAACGCCAGGCACTTGTCGACAAAGAAGCGGTCTTCCCACTGAACGACGGCGGCCGGCCATTGGGAGGGGTGGAGGTTGACGGTGCGATAAGCTGACCGCACGTCGCACGCTGCCGCTTGGGCTGTTGGAGGAAGGTGTAATATCTGTTGGGAATATGCCGAGAACAATGTTCATGGTTAGTTCACGCCACTCAGGGTCATATGCGGTCCAGACATCGTCGGGTGTGGGCAGATCATGAACATATTTGATTTGGAGTGAAGGGAAGCCAATAGCAGGGGCACCGACCCATGGTCTTTCGTGTGCCGCTGCATCGACGCCCAAGGCGTGACAGGAGAAACAAGGTCCAAGACCAGCAACGCCCAAGGCGGAAGAAGAGGTGGATGAAGGCCCAAGGCCGCCGTGGGAGGTCCATGACCGTGCCGTGTGAGGGTAGAGGGAGGGAGGAGGGGGAGGGGGGGAGGGGGAAGGGAGAGGTCCATGACCGATTCACATACTCACTTGCCATATGACAGTCGCGATCCCCGCATAGGTGCACGGCCAGTCGTCCGACTGAATCTGGGCATTGATTGAGAGTGTGTCTGGATCGTCCAGCGGGAAGAACGCGTCTTGGATGAATCGCCATCCGTCTGGTGGTTTCGGGGCGAGAGAGATGGGGGAGCACTGGAAGGGACCGCCGACTGTGAGCTCGCATTCCGCTCGAGTGAAGGGGCCGGAGTAGCGGCCGGCAGCAAGTTCCTTGTCGATCTTGGTTCGGACTGTGTCGGGGTCTTTGGTAGCGGACTTGTGGTTGGGTGGGATGAAGGTGCGGTCGATTCGGGGCAGTCCGACGTCGAAGCCGCTGGTGATTCCTGCGACGATTGTGGGGTAGCGCGTGCCGAGCTCATATGTCTGCAGGGCGGCGGACCATCCGGCGGCTTTAAGTGGTGTTGGTCCGAGCGCCTCATTAGCGGGTGTGGGGGGCTCGGGTGCACTGTTGGTGGCCGTGGTCGCGACTCTTGCACCATGTGCAGCGGTGGAGGCGTCGGCATCGTGGGTCGTGACATTCCCGCGTGTTGAAGCCCATGCACACGGAGTCCCCGGTGTCGGTGAAGGACATCCTCTTGTTGATGGGGTCGTAGTCGACCTGACGAGCTGACCCATCCGAGCGGGCTTGACCGGTGCAAGTCGCGTAGCTGTGGGATCGGGTCGAGCCGCAGCGGAGGCATGCCATTGCCGTGGCTGGTGGTGCTGCCTGTGTGTAAGAGGCCCTGGCCTGTCCTGTACCGGCTCCCCCGGCGCGACGAAAATTGTCCCCCAGACGCTGACTCGCAAGGGTGGCGATCTCTTGCCGCATCTCCGCGATGGCCGCCTCTGCCTCTCTGGCTCGCTTCTCTGCGGCGCTGCTCGCCGCGACCGCACCTTTCACCTTGATCCCGTCGTATGTATCAGGATTGAGGGCTTCGAGCGGGTAGCAGGCTGGGGCGTGTCGGTCTCGGGCCCATGTCTCGCGTTGGTGATGGTGCCACCGCATAAGAGGAGCCGGGTTGGTCTCCCAGTCGTCGTGATTGCAGATCGCGCTGTTGAGCATGGCCATCGATTGCTGCATCCGCTCCGAAACGCCCATCTTGATGGCAACCTTGACCCACTTGTCCGTTGCCGCTCGGAAGACGTGTGGGTCCAAGAACCAGTCCTCAACTTCGCCGATTGGAGGGGCGGCGGGTTTGAACGTCCCGTCGGAATGGTAGATCATGGGGCGTGTCGCGCCATCCTTGCGTTCTTTGGCCGCGTGCTTGCATCCGGCCGGTGTAAAGTACCACATGGCCACGAAGTCGAGGTTCTTGACCTTGAGTTCGACCTTTGACGAGGGCCAGCTCTCCTCAAACGCGTTTCGATTGGTAGCGCCGTAGTCGATGTCCAGACCGTCGCCATCGAGGGTGGGGCTGAGAGCGCGGTGGACGGACTGCTTGGATTGCTTCTTACGGGGAACGGAGTCCGCATCAGCTTGACGTTTCTGTCCGACGATCGGCGAGGGGGAGGGAGGTGCCGACATTCGTCGGGAGCGACCTGCCCCAACTTGTCCGGTCGGCGTCGTTGGCGGCCGAAGATTTCCGGCGACTGTGGAGGTAGTGGGAGCGGCGGCGACGGCCGCAGACATCAGCTGCAGGGCCGCACCCACGCTCTGTCCGGACTTGATGAGGCCACGAACGGCGGTGGCGGCTGCCGGGTTTGCCTTCGTGAGCTCGGCGAGCTGGCGCATGTCGGGTGCTTCGGAGTTGGGAATCGGTTCCAGCACCGGGACCGATGAGCTCCGCGTGCTGCGCCTAACGGGAGCGGGGCGAGCTGCCCAGAAGGTGAGGTTAGAAGGCATAAAAGAAAAAGAGAAGGCCAGACTGGGAGGAGAGGGAAGAGCTGTTGCGGGCGAGGTGCGTCGAGGTCGTGTGCTGCGAGCAGACTTTTTCCGCGACGCGCTTCTCGTTGGGCAAGAGACTAACCGTTTCGGCTTCGACGGGTCTCCGGCAAGGAACGGTGTACACTGAAAATTGGAGCTGGAGGGCGGTGCCGCGAAGGCGTGACGCGATATGTAGGTGCTTCCCAGGCCCGGGTTCCCTGAGAAAGGTTGCTGAGAAAAGCGACACAGTAGGTAGTATATACTCGCAAGTACAGCTAGAGTAGTAGTGGTAGTATCATACTTGTAACTTGAAGCTTGAAGTAAGCACAGTATCGGCAGCATGTGGTGGGAATAACAGTGTGGGATCGCGATTCTTTAGCGTTGTGCGCAAGGCTCGGCAACTATCTTCACTATGTAACTATGATAACTATATAGTTATAACTTATAGTGATAACTTGACTATACTTTGGGCGGCAAAGCCGCCTAGAAAAAATAGTGGCTATAACTATCTCAGATCGGCGCGGAGTGACTAATAGTTATAATAGTTATGCCTTTATGCGGCGGACGGGCAGCTCACTTGGGCAGGCCGAGATAGCTACTAGATAGTGGCTACCCAGTAGCTGCCTAGTAGCTGGGAGTCACTCCTTGCCACTAGTAGTAGCTATCTTACCTAGCCACTAGCCTCATCAACTGACGAGCGACTGCTAGTCGATCCGAGTAGCTCTAGTTCGCTGGCTGTGGCTAGGAGTCGCTTTCTCAGTACTGCCGCCGCCCTGCCTCAATCAATCCCTCATCTCATGCGCAGGCGCTCCCACCTTGCATCCACCACCTCCCTTCCATGGATGGCTCATTCTGATGTCTTCCAGCACCGCTCCACCACATCGTCGCACCGAAGAACGTGATGGTGTCCTACCGCGAGCTGTCCAAGGAGCCATACTGTGCGCTCTCGGCTCAGAACATCAAAGTTATTCGCGCGTACGGACAGAAACAATGCTGGCCTGATCAATCCTACGATTTCGACGACATCCAAGCCCGACTGTTCTCAATACCAGATTCCCCCGCCCTGCGGTGTATTGCCTCGCTATGGGCCGCCTACCGCAATGTCGACCTTCTCCAGCTCCCGGTGGACGTCAGAGGGGCTGGTCCGTACGGACCGATGGGAGAAGAATGTCTGGCGCAGGCCGCATGTCAAGAATTCCTCACCCTCGACAGTACGGATCCCGAACGCGCTCGGCGTCTTGCTCTTCTCGCCGTTACGGAGCTAGCTGAGCTTCTCCTATCGTCGGACACCGGATTTCCTTTGGCCACCGTCCGACGGTCGATTTTCGATGGTATCCTGTACGGACGAGTCATGTTTCCCATACTTCCCTTAGCCGTGCTCTCCCACCGCGACTCGCCAAGACCCAACTCCTTTTACGACCTCATGGATCACGACGCAGATGCATCCGATCCGGTTTCCCCTTCGCAACCGGATTGCGGTTACGATTTCGACAACTCTTCCGCGCCAGACGTGTTCCTAACCCCGCCTGCCCCCCTGACCGTCTCCCCCTCCGTCCGTCGTTCCTGCCTCCCCGACGCCGCTGGTCCGACTCGTTCCGACCAACCTCCCAAGGCAACGTTCGAGGCTGGCCCGTCGAATGCGGCTGCGACGGCAACCCCGGAGATTGCGGACGACTTAACTATAGTCCCAACCCTGGCCACCGCGGCGGGCTGCGATGCATCCTCGGAACGGGCGAACATCGACACGTCCACCGACCTCGTTGCGCTTCGGAAGCGGGAGGCCTGGATGAAGGTCGCGTTAGCCGCCGCTTTTCGTAAAGGGTATGTTCTAGCTGAAGAACTTTGGGATCCTTCCGAAGGAGGGGTGGGTCGGGTTATCTCCCCTCCGTCATCGACGGAGCTCGCTGCTATCCACGAATTGAGTGGTCAGATGGACGTGATGGATGCAGACACGACCGAGGCGGCGATTGGCGAGCCTGGGGTTACCGAGTCCACAGGTTCCGGCTGGGCGACTCTCCGCGTGATGGTCGAAGTTGGCGTTTCTCCTCCCTCGCGGATGATAGGGTCCCCACCTCACTGGGTCGCGCAGCCGTCTTGGCTTCCCATCAGCATCTGCTCCCCCGCTGTCGCCAATAACTACGGTCCACTTTATCAACCCTTCGACCCACCGCCCTACTACCAAAGCTTCGGTCGATACGAGCAGGGCGATCGCATCGGCGCCGGCGTACATGGGCAAGTGTACAGATGCCGGGATCGCCTCACTCAACAGGTCGTCGCTGTCAAGTGGTCGAAATGCGAGGAAGCCAGACGGCCTCCGAATTCGACGCTACGGGAGATCAGCGCGCTGAAACGACTGCAACACAAGAGCATCATGTACTTGCATGCGGTAGTGTACGACGGCATCGGAATCGGTCTCGTCTTCGGATTGGCTCAGCAAGATCTACGGGCGGTCATCAATCTGCGTGGCCGCGGATCTCTCAACGTCCCTCTCATCAAGCTGTATATGCGCCAGCTCCTGGAGGGGTTGGCATACCTCCACGAACAAGTGAGTATCACTACGTCTTGTAAACTGGTTTCCGATCCTCTTCATACTGATCGCACACAACTTCGTGAACGTCTTCGCCACTAGAAGTACGTGCATCTGGACATCAAACCAGAGAACATCCTTTTGAATGCCGATCATCGCCTGAGGATCACGGACTTTGGTCTGGCGCGCCGGGCGGGTCCAGCAGGTGGTCAGAGGTCCGTTGTCACGATGTCGTATCGTCCTCCTGAGGTGTTCTTTCGTACACCCACCTTCACCTCGGCCGTTGACGTATTCTCGGCAGGCGTTGTACTGGCAGAAATGTTGGGTTCAGTACCATGGAGCCAGTCGGCGTGGCAACCTCTGCCTTGCTTCCAACACATGCTGGAATACCTAGGGTGTGGACCTGGAGAGGTATGGCCCGGCACGGATAACAACCCCGGTGTCTGGCATGGCGACGATGTCGTGGGAGACGTGCCGATGCTCCTCGCCAAGAAAGGCCGGATACGGTTCCAACCACGTCCTCGGCGTATCCCGCAAGACCTGCGGTGTGTCTTCGACCATGCTGGAGACCTTCTCAAGCTCGTTGATAAGTGCCTAGAAGTCGATCCAGATCTTAGGCCGCGAGCGAAGCATCTGCTTCGGGCCCATCCTGCATTCCAGCGGGACCCTAAACCGGCCGTTTTCGGTGTGCGTCCAGCTGTTGGCAGTATTGTATAACAGAGGCATACCTTCGAAGCATAGAACTTGAGCTGGTCTGTTCGATACAGTCATTGACTGCGACTTGTAGTGGCTAAACGGTGTGAACTTGTGGCAACCAGTCACTGAATGTGACTAGTAGCAGCTTGCCAGCTTTACGGAACCCGCGAAACTTCTCGTCACTTCTAGCCTTAGATTGGTGATATAGCTGCTACCAGTCGCAGGTAGTCGCAAGTAGTAGCTATTCTAGTCACTACTAGCTACAGGGAGTGCTTAGTAGCCGCTAGTTTGCACCTGGAGAAGTGCAGAGATTATGTAATTGATTCCAGCAAAACATCACAACACATGAGTCTCTTCTCATCTTTCCCAACGTCCATCAAGTCTTACCAGTCTTCGACGGCCGTCGACAGTCATCGAGACAACGTCATCCGTACACACGCAGTCGTCTATACACACGCCTCTCACGTTGAACAACACGCCTTCAACAGTTCGCCTTGAACAGTCCGCGCACCGCATCGATGGCTGGACGCGTTCCACGAGATCAACGAGTCGTCTGCGTTGTTCGCAACGAAGGGGGCTGGACGGACACCCTCACGCAAGGGGGCCGGGTTTATTCGCGAGTGGAAGGAGGAGAACTCGGTGTGGTCCTATCACAAGGTCGACTTCGTCTGGAGGTACCTTCCGACGACGAGGATGCTGCGGGTACTCATACCGTTAGCGCAACCGGTCCGCCGAGCTTGTTGAGCTTGTCTCTTCCCCCCCGTCGTCAACCCTGGCGCGACAGCGATCACAGGACCCGAAGAAGTGCGTTCTAACACAGGCAACCTTACCACGCCATACAGCGGTGAAGGAGGAGCAGTTGGAGGCGTACCGAACGACTCCTCGGACGAAGAGGACGTCGCCGCACCTCCTCCTGGGCAGTCAGCCACTACGACCACCGTTCCCAGCCTGGACCTACCTCTGCACGCCGCCCACCTCACCCTTCAAGATGCGCGGAGCCCAGCGGCGCGACGGGCGCTCAAGGGTACAGCCACTGGTCGAATGACGCAGTGGCGCCTTGAAGACGTGGTCGTCTACGACCCCGATACACCTCCAGCGGGGATCAAGAGGACGAAAGGCAGCAAACGGGCAAAGTTGGACAAGGACGGAAAACAGATCAAGGAGATTTGGCGGTTCCGACGAACAGGATGCGATGCCGTTCGCACGGTGGATCCCGGAGTGACGAACGTCATGACTCGCCATACTGCCACCAACTGCCCTTCTCCGAGTTGATGCATCGCCCACAGCGCTCATATCAATGCCTCGGCCATCGGTTCCACCCCTTTCCATCCTTCGTCAGACGTCAATCACGTCAGACAAGGGGCGCATTCAAGTTCAACACAATCAACAGAACATGGCATTGTCAAACGGTGAGAAGCGGTAGCAGAGTGGTGGGGTTACATCGAGCATAGACGATAACCGATGGCGCTGTCTGAGTCTTGGGGTAACGCGGTTGGTGCCGGCTACGACCTGTCCCCACGAAGACGTCGAGCAAGAGCCGTATCCTTTGGCATGACCGTCACGCGCTTGGCATGAATGGCGGCAAGGTTGCTGCGAGAGAGACAGGGAGCGAATCGACATGAGCCTGGGAGCCTGAGATGCGAGCGAAGATGAGCACGAAGGAAGGAAAGGGTTACTCACACGTCCGCAAAGAGAGACACGAGGTAGGCCTCCGATGCCTCTTGCAGGGCACCAATGGCCGCACTTTGGAAGCGGACGTCGGTCCTGAAGTCCTGGGCAATCTCCCGGACGAGACGCTGGAAGGGCAGCTTGCGGATGAGAAGCTCAGTCGACTTCGGGTATCGACGGATCTCACGGAGCGCGACCGTGCCGGGCTTGTAACGGTGCGGCTTCTTGACTGGTAAACGTTGGAAGGTGGGTGCAGGGTCAGTAATCTGTCAGTGTCGAAGCAGGAGGACGTCAAGACGCACCACCAGCGGCACCAGATGGACTCTTCTCGGCCTTGTTAGCGAGCTGGAGGCGAGGCGCCTTCCCTCCTGTGGAGAAGCGGGCAGTCTGCTTCGTTCGAGCCATGGTAATGTCGGAAGAGCGGCTTTGGGGTGAAGGATGGAGAGAAGTAGGCGGTAGATGCGAGGACTGCAGGATGCGAAGGAGATAGAAGGGATCGAAGGATGAGGAGATGGGGAGGGGAGGAAGAAGTCAGGGAGTCCGGCCTGCTTTTATAACCCTTCCTCCCAACTGGAATGGCAGGCGGCGCTCGGCCTTGTAGCACGCTGCCAGAACCCCCACATAACCTCTGCGCAACCCTCCCAGTACCCTTCCCAGACTAACCCCGCCGCAATCTGCGCCAGAACCCCTGCGGAACCCTCTCAGAACCCTTTTCTGTCGAAACCGCATCGGCGACGTACATGGCGCCACGTTCAGTGCCACGTCATGCCTCATGTCATCCTCTTGATATAGTCGCCTGCATCAGCGTCGATACAGGCGATATTTGACCCATAAATCTGTAAAGTATGCCCCATTAGCGACTGGTTGCTACTCCTTGTCACTACTTGTAGCTTCGTAGTCACTCCCAGTCACTACCTGTAGCTATCTAGCCACTATTTCGGACCTTACATTGATAACTCCGCTTGGAATCAGTCACTATTTGCGGCTCGACAGCTACTATTTCGGAACTGGGAGTTACTGGTTGCGGCTACAAGTAACTACTAGCTACTGATAGCCACTTTTTTGGTCTCTTCTAGAATCGATGCAGTGTAAAACCCCACTGAGATTACTTGCGAGGCTGCTTGGCTCCTCGGGGTGCCTTGCCGACGCGCTCAGGTTGGCTGGGAGTCGCAGCGGGAGTAGCAGCGGCAAGGAGGCGGTGAAGCCTCTGGCAAGAAGCTGACTGGTGACGACGAGCTGTTCCAAAGCTGTCGGACCCAGCGGACGGCGTCCGACGAGCTGTTCCAAAGCTGTCGGACCCAGCGGACGGCGTCCTGACACGTAGCGTCCAGCACGCGAGAAGACGCGCTCAGCCTCGGAAGTCGATCCGGGTGCAGAGAGGACCCTACGAGCAAGCTTGGCGAGAGTTGGGTAAAGAGCCTCGTGTGATTTCCACCAACCCAGCACCGTATCACCAGGGACCTTTGACCCCTTCTCGGCTAGTCGATAAGGGTTCCGATTCGCAAGGTAGGCGTCTACCTCCGTCTGCTCGGCCCGGATGGTCGCCGCTGAGCTGGCATTCGGCAGCTCGCGCCTCCACTTTTTCGGAAGAACAGACTTATGCTTGGAGGAACCTGGAACGGCGGGCTCTGACGGACCAGATGGGCTGTCAGAGAGTGCTCGCACCTCTTCATTGAGCAATGTCTTGACGCGTTCCACTTTGTCCGGGTAGTCGGCTTCGAAAGGGTCGAGGCGGTATCGTGGGTGGAGGACGCCAGCGAGAAGCAGCGTCTTGTTCTGAGCGGCCGCCTCCTGGTAACGTTTGATCTTGCTCCGCATCTGCATCAACCCAGTCTTCAGTTCCGCAGCAACGTCGCCGTTCTTGCTGCCAGCCTCCTCGATCTCGACCGAGAGGATGTGAACGAGTTCGCCGAACCGATGTAAGACCAAGCAGGCGTTGCTCGCATTCCGCTCGAACAGCAATGTTTGCCGGTGCACATACGACAATACCAGCCGGATTTGTTGAGCAATATCGAAGTCGCGCTCCGTCAGGCCGATCGCGGTGACCTTGGGGCGAGTGGAGTTCTTGCTGTAGAGCAACAGGCCTTCTCGGATCTTGAGTGCGGCCTGCACCTGCTTGTAACGGCTGTTCCATCTCGTTTGATTCAGCTTGGGAGGAACCTTGTCGACCAGCCTGGGGTTGTCATGATCGCGGTAGGCCATGGACATCCACTTCTTAAACTCTCGCAGCGAATCGGACGAGCTGTAGATCTGGGTGACGACGCGGGCGATCTTGTTTCAGAGGATTGGCCAAATCTTCGTCGTCCTCGCTCTCGACGACGGCCGCTCCCGATTTGGTGCCCTCGCCTTTATCCCCCTGTTCGGCATCATCATTACCTTCGTTACCGCCCTCTCCAGGCCCTCCGTCTTCTTCGTCTTCCTCAACCACCGTCGCCAACTTGCAGCGAACGTCCGCAAACATCACAAGGGCCTCCTCCGCTTCCGGATCGTCTGGCTCCAGTTCGCCTTCACGAACCCCTCCCGCCTGAACAACCGCAGCATCGTCTCCAGCCCCCCTTCTCTCCTTCGGCACCTCCGATTCCGTTGCCCGCAGAGGTGATTTCGGTCTCAGCGGCACCTTCGTCGTCCGACAGCGGCTCGTTATCCGAGTCATCGACGGGATCGTCGGCAACGGACTCCTTGGACTCCTCTGGGTTATCCGCGGACGCACGAAGAACACCATCATTGGCATCGGCTTTGAGGCCCATTCCGCGATAGAAGTCGACCATGCCTCGATTGAGGACATGGTTAAAGCAAAAGATGTTGTGGTCCCCGCGTCGATGCTCAACCGCCTTCTGAAGGTCGTCTCTATCCTTGGCGAATTCGTATTCGAGAGCGTCGCACATCCGCCTGTTCGCCGAGGCGGCGTCGCCGACGAGAATGCCGGACCACAGATCGAGCAGGTTGTGCTCTGAAAGAGCGCGGATAAGGTGCCCAGCGAGAGCAGCTCCGGTGTGTGGACCGCGTAAGACGGTGAAGCTGAGGATAAACTGCTGGAAACTCCAGTCGGTGTCAACGTAGTTAATGACGAAGGCGAGGAACGTGTATCGCCGAGACGGCGACGTCCAGCCGTCGTGGGAGACACTGAAAGTGAGCTGATTCCGCTTTAAATGATCAACCGCTTCGCGGAGGATCTCTCCGTGGGCGGCTTCGAGGTCGCGACGAACCGTCCGGGCCGAGGTGAGCGCCGGAGAGAGGGAAGGGTTGATTGCCCGGATGATCTCCCTGAAGTGGGGGTTCTGAGGCTCGGTGAACGGCTGGTTCGACGCGATAACCCACTTGAGTACCAGTCGGCGTACTTCGGTGATCTTGGCCTCCGTCGCCTGAGCTTTCTGTGAGCTCATCCAACCGTCTAGTCCTTGCTGACCCCGTCCCGGCCGAACCGATGGAGTCGAGAAAGATGACATGGCGGGCGACGCGAGTTTGTCCTTGCCGGCGTCTTGATTCGTGCGCTGGAAAGTCCCGGCGAAGGACTTGTCAATGGGGTCGAACAGCCGGCTGCAGAACGAGCCGTTGACCTTCTGATTGAGATGTAAGGCCAAGTTCGAGCGGTTCTCCGGATGGGCGGTGTAGTGGCCACCGCAGAGACGGCACTGCCAAGTCTCGTCCGTACCGACGTACTTCTCGCCGGTCCGGCGAGTCTTGGGCTTCTTGGTCGCCCGGACGAACTTGAAGAACCGCGTGGATGTCCGATTCTCCATCTCGGGGAGATCGTCATCCTCGTCATCACCCTCCGAACCCTTGTCCTGTTGATCGACCTCGCCGGACTGGGTTGATGCGGTCTCGCCGGCCGTGCGTGTGCGAGCCGACGGGCCGTGCGTGTGCGAGCCGACGGGCCGCGCAGCTCCTCCTCTTCTTCGGAGGTCATGCCCCCGTGGGAACCTGAGTCGGACCCTGGCTTCCCCGACCTGGCCTTTGTCATGACCCGTTTCTCCGACGCCGTAAGGGCGCGGCGCTTGTCGGACAGCAAAGGGTTGGTGGTCTTGCTGGTCGAGGACTGAGTTTTCTTCGAGGGAGCCTTGGGCGGGACCGCCTTGCCCTTCCCCTTCGAGCGCCCAGGAGGAATGGGGCGCTCGGTCTCGTTGCCGTCTGAGCCGGTGGTGGGGGCGCCCTTCGGCGCAGCCACATAGCGAGGCTGCTTCGCTTGCCGGATGCCCGTGGCGCTCCCAGATGCTTCCGTTCCCTGCCGGCCTGATGATCGCCCCTCTCCGTCGCCGTCGGTCGCATAGTCGGAAAGGCCGCTGGGCGCCCGACGCCGACGCTTGCCGAGTGCCGACTCGCCCGCCTGGTAACCCTTGAGCAGCTGCCGACTGTTGCCGACAGTGGGATCCGCCTGGAAGGCGGCCCACAGCTTGTCCCCTTCTTGCGTGGCAGACGCGGGCTGAGGGACAATCAGGGGGACAATCAGGCGTGAGTCGAAAGTGCAATGAGTAATGACCACGGCAAGGGTTAGAAAGAACTCACCATAATGGCCCAGCAATCTGACGTGGTCGTCAAGCCGTCGGTGGACTTGGCCTCGTCGAGTCCGCTTAAGAATGCGCCAAAGTTCTTGCGGCGCAGAGGTCCGAGAGAGAGGGCGTCGAGTTGTTCGCCGGCCTGCATTAACGTGAGATCGCCGAATAGGTAAGAGCAGGCGATGTCGAAGCACCGCCGGTCTTGCTCGGGTGGCGCGATCGCGGCGGAGGCGGCGGCATCGTCTGGCTGGTCTTGTTCGGCGGCGGCCTCGCGTTGCGCGACGGCCTGGGTTACGAACTTGGGCAAGGCCCGCTCGTTGCTCGTCATGTCGGATGCCAGTCTTGGGCTGGGCAATAGAGTGGAGAGTTGCGGTGAGGGGGGATATGGAATAGTGGCAGGCTGTGGCAGCTTGTGGACTCTGGGAGTCCGAGGATTGGCGTGAAAAGTTTCAAGTAAGAAGCCACAGACTGTGACGTGACTCGATGGTCACTGGGAGTCACTGTAGCTGCTGGTTCACGTGACCGTAATTTGCACTGAAATACTTACTAGTAGCTACTACGAGCCAATATAGCGACTATTTCACCAAAAAGCCTGCCAAAATTTTGCACATCTGAAATAGTAACTATTAGTTTTTATAGTGGCTAGGTCTCACTTGACTATACTATCTCGCGCCGGGGCGACCACTCACTATAACTTGACTATACTATTTCAAAAAAAAAAAAATGGTAACTCTAGTAGCTTGCCGAGCCTTGGTTGTGCGCCTTCAACTTTTTATTGAGCTTACTAATAGATGTTAATATGAGTATGAATCCAAGTGAGGCGGATTATTAGGTACTTAGAGTCAAATAAACCTTAGTTAATATAACAAACAAAAGACGTCAACAACAAACAAATAACGTTCGGAACGAGTTGGCAGTCAAGAACGGGACCTTTTCCCTGCAGCACTCACCGCTCACCTGTACGAGTACATCGATATATGTACTACATACTACTGATTCTACTGGCGAGATCTGGTGTTGCTTATCGTTTGGAGCGCTGTTTTCATGTCTGCTCACTGCTGCTGTGTCGACAGCATTTCACTATTCAATATTCAATCCGCGCTTAGCGAATCACGAAGCCGTCCGAATAAAAATGTGCATCTGTCAGAGCACAACGCACAGTACACCAGCAGACCTGGGGGACTGACTGGGAGTGTCCCAGGGCGGGAGTGTCCCGGGAGAAGACCACGGGGCTGACCGGGACTGACCTAGCGCAAAAATCCCGGTATTGTCCCACGGGGACCGTCCCAAGACTGTCAATCTAAATAACAGGATAATCACTCCCCTTTCCAAATGCCTATGCTCAGGATGGTTCCCTGAGGTGTGATTCGAGACTTTTGGGCGAGTTTTCTTAACCAGCCTCGCGATAATGCCAATACTGAGTGTATAAGTACTGATTAGAGAATAATTTGCCGTGCTGAAAAAGCGCTTATGGTCCAGTGGAAAGCACTGGTCATTCTGATTGTGCGGGTCGAGCGTTCGAACCCCATAGATTTTGATCTTTCGTTTTTTTTTATTCAAATTTTTTCCTCTTTCTCGGACAGTCCTGGGGCGGTCCCGGTGCCGGTCCCAGGATTTCGCTCCCAGTCAGTCCCGGGATAGCGGAGGAAACGCCGCCGGGACAGTCCCCCGCTGGCTGGGCCCATACAGATCTGGGACCGCCCCGGGAGATCCCGCGGGACCGTCACGACCTGTCCCCATGGTCTGCTGGTGTAGTATTAGTAGGATGTATGCATGTGTATAGAGGCGACGTCACCCCGTTATATGGCCTAGGCGGGGATGCTGGGATGGACTAATAGTAGCGTGGGACGCGCCGGCGTTTGCTCGATTGCCTAATGCCTTCGATCCTGCAGGCGGCTGCAGAGTGCATATGTATATACATATGTGTGTATGTACCACACTACTGAGCAGTATATTGAGCACCGACCAGAGACTGTCTTATTCCATTTGCTCTTCGAGAACGGGTGAATGTCCCGATCTATGGTCGGTTCGCCCCGAGCACCCCGGCACTGACCCCGATCTATGGTTGAGTGACCCCATAAAGATGGTCGATTGAGCCCGTAAAAAACGCAATTTTGGTGCATTGACCCCGTAAGATTAGTACATTGAACCCATAAAGATGGTCGATTGGCCCCATAAAGATGGTGGACAGAGCCCATAAAGATGGTGGACAGAGCCCGTAATGTCTATTTCAGCCGGATAGAGCGGTAGTGTGTACTGACACTGTCCAAACGACCGGTCGGGCCTTCAGGTATGTAAGAGGGTTCAACTCACACACAAGTCGAGCTTCTGTGAAGCGTTTCTGCCCGTCGACGAGCTCTCAAAGTGAATTACGTCGCCGAAGACCGCCATCCCGGCCCCCTATGACCGGATATGACCCTGGAAGCTCAGTACAGTTACTTCAGGCACCCTGGCCGCTGTAGAATAATTTATCTGGAAGATTTGGAAGCAGGGAAGGTCGCCAAAGGCGATTTGAGATTTTTATGGGGCCAGTGCCCTGCATTATGGGGCCAATCGACCATCTTTATGGGCTCAATCGCCTTTGTTTATGGGTTCAGTCGCCGATAGTTACGGGCTGAATCGCCTCATCTTACGGGCTCAATTCAAAAAACGCTTACGGGGCCAATCGCCTCATGCTCGGGGCGAATCGACCATAGATCGGGACATTCAGGTTACTTGCTTTGCTCTTCCACATTTCTCGTCATATCTTAGCAGCGAGTGTGGGCAATTCAGGCGCAAGGCGTCAGGCGGCGTCAGTTGTAAGAGTCAAGGGTCCAGCAGCGGCAAGCATGCCGTCGAGCGTCAAACGTCAAGCGTCAAAGTCAGCGTCATTCGTGAATGATATTAATCGTAAGGCGGCGTCATGCATCAGATTTGATTCATTATTACATATTCGTTCGAAGGGCTGGCTTGGGAAACGGGCTAATTGTGCAGACATTTTGATCCTGCATGAGCGATGAGCGATGAGCGATGAGCCAGCAGACAGCAGTACATACAGTGGTTGAACCTCCCTTAGGCCTTATTTAAGCCATACGGTCGGTGGGGACCTTTTGCATCACCAAAGTTCCGCTGCAGTAAGCGGCTTCAGGCTTCAGGCTTCAGGCTTCAGAGCTTCATCCTCTTCCTACTTACCACCGTCCAGCACAGCAGAATGTTGCTCCACAGCCCAGCCTGACACTACCGTCCAATTCTTGCATCTCGCCGTTTAGCGCTCCCGCCTCATGCCCCTCAAGCTTAAGGTGCTCATGTATGCGCTCATGCGCTCATGAGTAAGTAACTCACAATAACGTCAAAAGGGCGGGGCACAGTAGGGGACAAATCACAAAATCTGTGTTACCACACACATACTGCTGAACGCTAGATCTATCTGTAGCTGAAAAGTTTTGGATCAAAGCCGTCTCTCGCAAGTAGCGCAGATTGCGCCTTCCTATCTTTATCCGTCAGCTAAATTGTCTCCCGGCTGCAGCCTGCATATGTAGTGCATCGTCTCGACTTCTGCGGAGGTTCGGCGTACATACATACATCAATTGTTTCCCTTTCTACAATCCGTCTCACTACTCACTACTACATATTGAATATTGAATTTGTGTTCACTATATTCACTGCTGCCTTCCACCCTTTCTTTCACGGTTCTTCGTAGCCGCGCCCCACCTCGCTAGGCCTGTCCAGAAAGCATGCTTACTCACAGATGACCATATTCTTCTGTCTTCTTTCTTCTTTTTCCCATGGAGCTTTCTACAGAATTTCTGGAATTTCTGACAGCGTCAAGCATCAAGTCTCTCAGATCGCAGGGGACAGGCCTCACGCGGCCAGTCAAGCTGCGCACCGGGGTCCCAGGGCCTCTACAGTAGTGTCCCTACCGCTCTTCGCATCGTCGGCGAGATAAGTCGCTATCTTCGACGAACGTCGGACGTCTTTTCCTGCACGACCTCGAGCCAGGGTACACATGCAGCGGACTGAAGTCGCTGTCGCTCCATGAACCGGGTCTGGACATGTCTGAGCCTCCTCCTCAAGGTCCGTCAAGGAATCCGCATTCTTCTAGCTGGAACACCTCTCGGCAAGGATCCTCTTCCTCTTCTTTGGTCGTGCCGACTACGGAGAGCCTCAGGCCCAGTCTCAACGCTCTAAGCGTTGGCGACCGGGGCATGCAAGCTCCGATCCCTACGGCCTCTGGGACATTCTTCACGACGAGGTATGGACGGCCATCGCGCAGCGCGGAAGGAGTCCGGATAGGTCCTGAACAAACGGAACGCAACGCAATCCTGGCTTCAACAGGTGCGAGCTCGTCTCGTCATGCTCAAGGCTCGAAGTTGCGTTCCAACACCTGGACGTCAGCAAGTGAGCGCCTCTCGCACACCATCACCTCACCAAGCTTCACGTTTCCGTCGCCAGAAGATTCTCGCTTCCGCTTCTCCGTAGCAGCAACGCCAACAACGATACCCGGTCCTCGACCAACACTGCCGCCTTTGAGCTATCTCACTACGCCAGATACTCGCCGAAGTCCTGCCCAACCCTACGAGCAGCAACTTGCTCCCATGCTAGCGCCTCTATCTTCTCCAGAACAAGCACAGTTGTCCTCCAGCAGTGCTCACGGTTCCGAGCAATCAAAGCGGCCTCGCTCCATCTCGTCCTCTCCTACGGCGATGGATCGAGAGCCTACAAGCTCACAGAACCGGGACGACTATCAAGTATCCCCGAGTGGCTTGGTCAAGACCATGTCCGCGGGTCTTTTGCTTGAAGAAGCCGAGGAGGCTCCCCCGCCATCTCTGTGTAGCATGCAATTAGATCCGAGGGGTGAACCAAGGTGAGCAGTACTTTCTCTTACATGTCTAATACGACGCTGACCATGAAGAACTGCAGACGATATACCCTCAGAGTTGCAGAACAACCTGCTCGCGGACGACTTAGTGGATTGTAAGTGCCTGCATAGCTTGCCAATCGTGTTCCCGTCTGATTGCGTTCGCATCCATCCTGTATGGTGCTTGCCTTTGCCCCCACAGCACCACCCGGGACAGAAGAATGATCAACCCGACACCCATCGTTTCACTGCAGGTCTTCGACCGGAATGGCGAGCTTGACGTTGGGTGAGCTATACCTCATTGGTGGAGGTGCTACCAGCAATGCAGCGAAAATCGCGCCTGCTGCTGTGCTCAGGTCCCTCCCCAACGAAAAGATACATTCGCGCGAGGCCAATCTTACTGATCCTCGCACAACATCCATGCGCCCTTTCGTCTCCTTGCATCCGCTCGTCGTCGCTTCAACGTTCCACAGCGCCATGTCAGCTCCACACTTTCTCGTCCAAGTCACGATTCAGGCTGTCGACGGCACCGACCGAGCTCTCGTTCTCAACCCCGCCAACGGTAGAGCGTATCGAATGATGGAAGGCGTTCCGCTGCAAAGTCAGTACCTTCTCTCCAATGTCCGGTCTCTTGTCTCAAAGGGTTCAGAACGCTGACGGGTCATATCACCTATTCCTCACGCTTCACAGATGGCACATATGTAGCCGAAGATAGAACGACGTACTTCGCATGTGAGTCCTCAAGCGCTGAAGTCGTGCTCACCGCCACGATTGGTCACACCGGCTGACCTCGTTGTGCTTTACCTTTCTTCAGTTCCAGACCTCAGCGTTCGACTTGCTGGTCGGTTCCATCTCCTCTTCTCGCTCACCAGGTGAGGACCAGATAGGTCAAAACAGCGAAATGATGACCTGACACACAACTGTTTGGGCTTACAGCACGGCTGATGCAGCTATTGCGAGCGCTACGTCCCAAGAATTCGAGGTATTTTCTGTGAGTATCACGCTGCTGACTGTATGTGCAGCTGCTGTTGTGACTCCGAGCAGAAGAATAGAACATATACTGATGCTTCCTCCTCCACCTGCGTTTCAACTCCCTCAACACTGCCCCATCATCCTGCCGCTCTGCCTTCACCACATCATGGCCGTATCACTACTCGCCGTTGGACTCGATTTCGTCCTGATGCGCGAACAGCCACGGAGATTCCCCGGCGTCCTCAACTCGAGCTCTCTCACCCGGCGGCTAGCCGAGCGGGGTGTCAAAGTACATCTGCGCAATTGCGGCTCGTCTACGCAATGACACACTTATAGGCGCGGGCAACACGGAACACCTACCTCACCATCCGGAATGCGGAAATCTCAATGCAAGGATCGATCTCCGACGTAGCACCGCCATGACCGATCTCAGTGACCAGTGACTGCTGGGCGCCGACCCGCGCGCTTCACTCTTCTGCTGTTCTCTACAAGATTCGTTCGGCCTTCTCATCGTACATATTCAGCACTCTGTTCCAACATCAACTACCTGCCTACCCCAATCATGCGACCCTCATCCTGCCAGACCCAATGCTCCAAATGCGCTCGCGATTATCGCCATCCTTTCTCACAGAACATAGCCTCGAATGGATAATCACTCCTTGACACGCTATTGTGAAGGCATGCCGACAATCGAGCGGGTAGTCAAGATATTTAGGGGGATAAAGCATGGCGTCTGGTATAGACCACAACAGGTATAACATAAAGGGGAGGGAAAGACGCTGTAGAACAAAGGGAGAGACGCGAACAAACAAAAGGAAAGGCGAACGGAACAGGCAAGCTTGCAAAAGGATCCAGAGGACAGGTACGGGAAAGTCGAAAGGGTGAAGGTATTACGAAAGGAGCAGATTAGGATGCAAGGTGAAAGCTGTGGGTGAGAATGGGCCGCAGCGGTGGAGTCAACATGACTCCAGAGTTCCCCGACGAGTGCAGCGAGGACTGGCGACAGGTACGGCCGAAGTAGAGTGCTGATGCTGAGATTTGAGATGCACTGCAGCGTGTTGCTGCGACTGACGGAGCGATTACGGCAAAAATGGCGGAGTTCGAAGCGAGCGGAATAGTGTTGAGAATGGTATAGGCTGCAGTCGGTATACAGTGTGCATAGGCTGGAGCCGCGGCGGAGTCGAACGATTCACAATGGATGTCAGCAGCTGCAGTGGTGGGCGAGCTCGGAATCCCCGTTGGGCTCCAACATCATGGCACCGAGGCCATGGGCATGGTGCTATGACTCGATCAATGTCTTGCTGTTGAGCATTGGGAAGTCGAAACCTTGTGCAGCGAGGGCGCTCACGATCCCGTCGGGCGCTTGAGTGCGGATCAGGAAGAGGATACTGTCAGCGAATGGCTACTGATAGCAATCACGGATAACGTACCACTAGCAACAAAATCGTTTCTCTCGACAACCGTGACCACGTCGGTCACTGTTGAAGCAAACGCAAATGAGGGAACAGGCGCATTGGAACTGGAGCTATCCGCAACCAGAGAAGGCGAGTGAGCGGGAAAAGCATAGACCATTCGCTTCTGTGATTGCTGGGACACACACCTTGGTAATCGAGTCAGATTCAGCTGGAAGCGGAACTTGCCAACGAGCCGAACACTGATTTCCGGAAAGATGAACAAAAGTCGCCTTTGCTTGTTCTCGTCAAAATAGATATCAGCGTGTGCTGGTCGATCGCCGGCGAGCATCCTTGTCGGTAATGTAAAAGAGGACATCAGCCCCTGTCCTGCCGAGCTCTCGATGCTCGCACTGGTGCTTGCGGATTGAGAAACGGTCCTTTGGCTTCCCGACGCATTCGGTGTTTGCCCGCTCGTGCCCGAGCTACCTCGACCCGACGACATGCGACCTGTCGCACGTCGCTTCGACGAGGGCGTTTCAGCTGGAGCCTCGTCCTCGATGGGTGTGGGTATCGATCGAGGTACCACGAGGTCAGCGCTTCTCCCGTCTTCAGTCAGCAATGAGACCTGGCACGTAAAGAAGGGCATGTCGTCTCCCCTGAAAACAAACGTGACAGTCAGTAGGCCATCTTCAAGGCGGTGCTAAGCTGGACACGGAAACTGTGCTCACGCAGTGACTTCTACTCCTTCATGATCAAATATCCTAAGTCTGGCTACGAGCGGCGGAGAAATTGGTATTCTTGAGAGCGGCTGGTCTCCGAATGCGCAGCCAGTCTTCGGCTGACTGACAACAACGAATTCGTATGTACTAAAAGACAAGACCACAGCCCAGCACTCAGTAATGTCCGCTTTATGCAGGAGCTTCATGGCGGCTCAAGCTTGCTCAAAAAGGAACTCACCGGTCGTTCTTTGGACGCTGGGACTGAAGGTTCATTGGTGTGCTCGGCGGGGGAGCTGAGGGGGCTGAGCTCGTTGATTCCGGGTTTTGCGACCGAAAGTGTGCGGGTATTGGTGGTATCGGCGGAATTTGCTCTGCATCAGCCCCCGCTCCGCGTCCTCTGGCAGACGTGGAAGCGGCCGATCCAGGAGATCGTGACCTTGACCGCGAACGCGAACGTGATGAACGCTTCCGCTTGGAACCAGATACCGATCGAGAGGTTCCCATGGCCGACCCTTCTTGATCAGAGGTTGGCGCCGTTAAAAGCCCACTTTGTCGACTCTGTTCCTCGGGCCCTCCCTCCCCTCTTGCTGATGCTCTTCGCCCGGATGCCCTTGTGATCCGTTCTGGGGCTCTGGGCACCTGACTATTCCGTGTTCTTCGATCCATTTGACTTGCAGCGTCCGCTAGGAATTCTGGTTGACTGGTGGGTTTCGGGGCGAGAAAAGGTGGGAACAGGGAAGAAGGGGGGAGGGAACCCGTGTTTTGGGCTGGAAAGGGCTACTGATAAAGTCGACCCTTGGATGACATTCCTGTCGCTACAGCCTCTTTCGCGTCAGGCCCGTAGCGGAGCCGGAGCTTCAATTCTAGGCCTGTGTTCTGCTGCAGAACCTGGTCGAAATGAAGGATGTTGCGGCTGTAGGACACCAGAATTGGGATGAGACGAGGAGCCGGACGACAGGCAGGTGCAAAGAGCGAAACAAGTTCTCGACGAAGCAGATCTGAGCGTCCGAGCCGAGCACGCCAAGGGGGAGGGAAACTGGGGGAGGGAGGCCGGAGGGACGAAGGTGGAGGACAGGGTCAGGCAATTCGGATCCTAGATCCCAAACTGCCTTTGTCTTTTGGATCTGCGAGATTCCATCTCCTAGTTTCCGTATTTTTGTTTGTTATTTCTTTCGTGAGACACTCGACACTTGCTCTGGTCGGTCTCATCAACGACCTGCATACCCACTGCTGCCGCTGCTACTCGGACTGACTGACGTATGCGGCAACTCGCACGCCCTGGCGCCTGGGGGACTGGCCACGTTGACCAGTTGCAGCAGGCACATCAGCGATCAGCGATCAGCGTCGGGTGTTGTGTCGCTTCACGCTTGTCGTTTTGCCTTCACAGGCTCCTTGGTCGGCGGTGCGGAGGTGAAGCCGACGGGAAGAAAGATGCTGCGGACGAGGCAGGCGACGGTAACGAACAAAGCGAGATAGATCCACTGACTGTGGGCTCATGCATGAGTTTAAAGGCTGCGAACATCGAACACACAGCATGCTTATTTTACTCACACGGACGCCATCAGCCATACGCCATAGGCATGCTCTTTCACGAATACATAGTGATAGAGCTACTGACCGGTCACCGCTCACCGCTCACCGCCTGGAGCGCTGGCGGGTGCCGGGTACCCACTGAAACGATGGAGCAGGTACATAACCCGCGACGTCGAGAGCGACGAGCGAGGACTGATGGGTGCCGAGCGATGAGTGGTGGTGGAGCATAATTGTGCTGTACGCCTACTGTACCACTGTTAAGGACTGAATGCAGACTACCATAAATAACATTATTAAGGGTATCCCAGCTCTAGCCTAAGGCCTAAGGGCGGGGAGTGGGGACGTGCGGCCTGCGAATTCGGGAGGCAAGCCCAGATCTAGATCTCTAACTGATGTGTGCAGCGTTCAGCGGCTGAACCAGTCCAAGGGTAGGCTCGTACCCAGCCCCTACCCTGCGGTCACGTGCTTATGAATTTCATTCGCCAGTTACGGACCGGTCGCCCGAACTTTACAGTCTTTGACCTCCGCACCGAGGGGCTGGGAACATACTCATTAGTACACTAAGAGCAATCCTCCACTAGTAAATGTACGTAGACTTAGAGCACCAACCACACAATACTGGCAGTACAAGTTGGTCATGTAGCTTCGACAGAAACTAAAGGCGAGCACAGCAGGAGCAAGTTCCATGAGAAGAGATGCTGGAGAATGAAAAGAAATGTAATCACTTGTCAGTGACATGTCCGGAGGGGATCAGGAAAGAACGGAGAAAGACGCAAGACATCCCTGAACGCGAAATTGGAATAAGGATAGTACTGACCAGTAACCAGTCACGACGTCAAATGCCCTTCGCCCCTCGCTTGCGCCGTGATGTCGGCGTTACGTGATGCTGCCGACTGGAGAGGTTGAAAAATGAAGAGAGATATGATGTCAGAACAAGGCTACAAGGTGGAGGAATCAGCAGATAGCAGGCGGGGGACGATGGAGGTACAAACCGGTGTCGTCCACAGTCTGACTCCAGAGATCTGATGATTGTTGCTGTCTGCCTAATGAGTGATGTTGCCTGAGCCGCGAGGTGACTGGTGAGGAGGGTTTGAGCTGTGAGAACTGAGATGCGCCGGTCGATGCGAAGAGCGAAGAGCAGACGGGGAGCAGAACCCAGGGACGGGAGAGCAGGAAGCGGTCGGCGGGATTGGCAGACTTGTGGCGAAGACCGGGTGAGGTTGCGAGACTGTATGCGCGTGAAGAGAAGCAAAGTTGAAAGAGAACAAAGCAGTGAGCTGTGAGAAGATGTGATCAAGCAAGGGGCAAGCGACGAGCTGCAAGACGTAGCTCGCAAAGCAGTCAGCAGTCAGCAGAGCTGGAGCTGGAGCTGAAGCTGAAGCTGAAAGAGCTGGTGTGGATCGATGTGGTGATTGGCGAATGCTTGCGGATGGTGGTGTGGTGTCCATCCACTAATGGAGGTTTGCTCGGAGCTGCTCCCAGCCAAACACTTAGTAGAATCGGGCTCTATTAGAGAATTGCTCTTAGTGTACTAATGGGTATGTTCCCAGCCCCTCCTGAGGAGGTTCAGAGACTGAAAATCGGGCGACCGGTCCGCAACAGCCGAATGCAATTCATATGTTAGCACGTGGCCTCAGTGCAGGGGCTGGGTACGAGCCTAGTCCAAGGGTAATTTGCTCCTCC
The DNA here is from genome assembly GCA_032718865.1 of Tilletia caries. Taxonomy (NCBI): domain Eukaryota; kingdom Fungi; phylum Basidiomycota; class Exobasidiomycetes; order Tilletiales; family Tilletiaceae; genus Tilletia; species Tilletia caries. Next base: position 1,071,217 of record JALUTQ010000037.1, on the reverse strand, counting down.
CACTCGCACTGCTCGCTCGTTCCCTGGTAAAAATATCTCATTTCGTGTGTGGTGTAACCCGTGCATGCATCGCAGTTTCGATGTTTTGTTGTTTGTTGCCTTGTCTTCATAGACGGGTGAGTATTCGGATCATCCACAAGGTGAAACTCTCCAACGATCAACCCGTACGTTAACTTCTTACAGGATCTCAGGCTCCGAGGCTTCCATGACCTCTGACGTCTGACATCTGACATCTGACATCTGACATCTGACATCTGACATCTGACCGTGCTGACCGCTGACCCATCGGCTACTCCGAGATCTATATTAGATGTGCAAGCTCCAGGATACATATGTTAAGGTCTGCCGTTCGTCAATCATTGGGTTCATTCCGTCCATCCACATCTTCTTTCTTGTTGTTATGTGGGCCCATGCAGCATGCTGTCGCCGCTCATGAAAGGGTACACGTTCTCGTTCGCCCTGCTCACTCCCGCCTCCTTACCATCGCGCTCCTGCTGAAGTCCCAAGCGCACGAATTTGCGCGAGCACTGGCCGTCACCTTGTCGTCTTCCCGGCTTTCCACCCTTAACGAGTACAACGAAGAAGAGATGTTATATTTGACGAAAGAAACAAAATTAGAAGCAGAAAGATGAGTTGGGGAAGACCCTCCGGGTGTCCGAGCAAGGGCGCGTGCACACGGCAGACCGTTTCAGGCCTTGAGATCGATCCGAGGCAGTGAAGTCGAGCCACGTGAAGTGTAGGGCGCAACGCGGGCAGTTACCATCGATCAGCTGATGTTGACGGGTTCCCCCTTCTCGTCACGGACGACGACAACCTAGCGAAAATGCAGAGCAAGATGAGTCACTGCCGATGCGCTGGTATCTGCCGTCGAGAACTCACTTCGACGTCAGCTCGCTCGCCATTGTCCATGAAGGTCACGGAAGTCATGTCCTAGATCAGAAAAAGGTCAGCTTTCATGCACCGGTCTTCCCTCCGACGTCCATGTCTTCGGCAACTCACAATCGGGTCTACGATCGCGCGGAGGGCAGCCGAGGACAAAGACAAGAAAACAATATCAGCACTCCACTACAGCTGAGGAATGATGTTGCAGCTTGATTCTGAGGTGAGACCTACCCGTTCGGACGCCACGCTTCTCCATGAACGACCGTCCAAGGGTGACTGGGAAGTAAGTGTCTTCCGCCAACATGACGGTAAGGGATACGGCCTTGCTCCCGACCTGAATCGGCCACTTGCCGAGGTTGGTAATGCCGTTGAAGCCGTACGATCCAGGTGTAGTGTCCTTGGGAATGAATCCGTGGCTCAGCGCAAAGGTGCGGCTGACGTAGACGTGCCGGTAGCCCGTCTTGAGCATCATTGGGACGTCTTGTACGGGACCGATGGATCCCTTGAGCAGGCGGACGCCGAGCTGGGCGTGGAACTCCTGGAAGGCAGCCTTGTGAGCCGGGACTGACTCGCTTGTGGAAGGCGCGTCCCCAGACTTGGCCGAGCGACCAGTCTTGCCGCTACGAGCTGACTTGGCGTCGGACGTGTCCGGGACCTTGGGTTGTTCGACGTTTGACATGGCTGCGGGTCGGGAGTACTGAGAGTTCGGTGAGATGTTGCGTAGCTCGTTTGCGTCGCACAGAGATGCTGGAGAAGCTTGGGGAGAGTCCGGCGGCGGGTGCGTGGCAGGGAGACTCGGGGGAAGAATGGGAGGACTCCTGGTTCCGTGGGTGGTGGTCGTGGTCCGTGGATCTTTAACAGGTTGAACGAGCGACGAGAGCGACGAGAGCGGGCCGGAGACTGGAATGAATGGCACAATCCCTTTGGAGTCGTCATTATCGTTCTCGAACGTCATCATGCGGATAGACGAGCCCGCTTACATAAGGCAAAATGTGGGAGTTTAACGTTTTCCGGCCGCTTTTCAAAAGACCCCACATTCACCACCTCCGCCTCAGTTGACAGCTCCTCAATTTGTTCGGCGAGATGCTGCAAGACAAGTGACGGCGAGATTCTCTGCGAGCGCGTGCCATGCCTGCCTCACAGTTCCCAGCACAGCTACCGACTTCTCTACGCTCGCCGTACGGGCCCTTGTCAGACCCACCCACAGCTGAACGACCTTTGCACATTGTCCTCGCATGCTCAGGTAGCGTGGCGTCCGTCAAAGTTCCTCTGATCGTCGAGAAGCTTCTGAGTGTGAGTGCTTCGGAGAGAGATGTTCGCTGCGTGAATGGGAAGATAGGACCCAGAAGTAGTGACAGTGATAAGTCACAATGGCAGGGAGCTGTGTAACCCTGGGAGCCAGTGCTGATTCTTTCTTCCCCTTCTGCTCTTTCCATGCTCATCTTGGCATGTTTCCCTTTTTAACAGTACCAGCATGTCATGATCCACGTCGTCCCCACCGAACACGCCATGCATTTCTGGCCCACGTCCGAGCTCAAAGACCGGATCTCGCCGTTCATTCGGGAAGTCTATGGCCATGTCTGCGAGTCGATTGATCAGCCGGCCGGTCAGCCCTACGGGGTCAGGGAGCTCGCCCACGAGAACCAGGTCGGTCGATCCACTGCTTTTTCGGAGCACACCAGTGGCGGCGATGGCACTGGCTCGCGATCATACGGAGCCTTCAAGCTTTGGCAGGACGCCGACGAATGGAACGAGTGGAGGAAGGTCGGGGACCCAGTTTTGCACATCGAGGTGAGCAACCACATACTCTTTCGTGACCCTCCCTCCGCGCCTCTGACCAGCAGATACATATCTTCGTTCTTGGCCTTTTCAGCTGCGGAGATGGGCTGATATCGTATTGCTGGCGCCCTGCGATGCCAACACCCTCGCCAAGCTCGCCAATGGTATTTGCGACAACCTTCTCGTGAGCGCACTATTCGACGATCGGAGGCATTGACGCGTTCCTCTCCTCACCCCATTTACCTCCCTTTTTGCTCCTACTTTCCTGGCGACAGACATCATTCTTCCGAGCCCTCTCGCCCTCAACGGCGACCTTCATCTTTCCGGCGATGAATACGCTCATGTACGAGCATCCGCTGACCGCACAGCATCTCGAGGTCCTCCGCTCCACCCTCGGCTACGAGGTCCACGGGCCAATACCAAAGCAGTTGGCTTGCGGAGACATAGGTGAGCCAGATCTCGCATCAACATCAGTTTCAAAAGTGGTCGAGAAGATGCTCATCCCTGAATGCGAACTTGTTCACAGGGCAGGGTGCTATGTTCGAGTGGTCACACATCGTCGACCTCGTCGTCAGTCGCTTCAATCTGATGTCCAGAAATCAATGATCGTGCGTTGCCCTTATTTCCCTGAGCAGCATCATCTTGGCCTGCAAGCTGCCCTGCGTCGGACGGCCCGTGTGGATATGTGAATGAAGACAGCACGTGAATTGACACTGTCATGCGACTGACAGATGTATGCTGGAAAGTTGTCTCAGTGACTTTGAAAGGTACTTCTCTGCCCTGCGCGACAGCCTGTTCGTCGAGCATAATTGACTCGTGTTGAGTGTTGACACATCGTCTACCCCCGCCTCTCCATCTCAGCCGAGACAGCCGCTGGTTTCGCCTTGGACACCCATTACATCCCTCGCCTCTCTCAAAGGTCGCGACCACCTCGCTGCTTGGCCCCCTTTTGCCCGCCCGCTCGTGCCATATTGTGGACTTCCCAAGAAGAACCCGAAGATGATGGGCCGCCTGCCGAGTTGGCGGTGTATGCAGCTCCTTGTTGCGCTCTCCGCTGCGACGGCGAAATCATAGGCGGATACGGACCTTCATCGCCGTCCTCCTCCTCTCGTTGGGACCGCACGGCTGAGTTCGACATCAGCTGCGACGAAGACGGGGGCGCATTGCCTTGCTCATATGTCGGTTTGTACGACGCGTGAACCTGATGGTTTCCCCTCCAGCTCATCGGCGGAACCGAAGCCGGCTGATATGTTTCTTTTACCTCCACTTGTGGCTGCCCTTGAGCGATGAACGACATCTGCTGTAATTGTGTCGCTGGAAACTGTGACGCCGAATAGCCAGCATCTACCATTTGGGAGCTGCCGCAATCATCTGTTCGGGCCTGCGTCTCCCGCCCCGACAGAGATCGCTGATGGTACACGTTGCCAAATGGTGCAGGCATATGTGACCCAGACGCAGCCCGGAGCGGCGGAGTGTCCTTACGCAGAATGGGACCGTTGTTTCGGCCAGACGCCATGTCCGGCGTCACAGAGGAATTCGGCAAACCAGGAAGCCTAGTTGCGGGATTGTGCTGTTGAACTTGCGCGTAAGATCCGATCCTGCAGTATTCTGGATCGTCTGAACCGGGAGCATCGAGTGAACTGCTGTGACCGTCGCTGTCGCCGTCGCCGTCGCCCTGGCTTTGACTTTGCGTGTCGAGACCAGCACCTTGCGGGACATCGTGCATTCTCCCTCCTCCGTGTCGATCGAGGGGCGGCGAGACATTGGGGGCGGAGCCAGGGGTGCAATTGCCAGAGCGGAACCACTGCTCGTCAACAGGACCGCCTGTGGAGCGTTCCCGATTTCGTGCACGGGGAGGTTGTGCCGAAGATGGCGCTTCGAAGCGCGCATCGCCCGCCGAGCTTTGAGAAGCAGGATGGATGCCTTCGGAATCTGCCATCGATACATCGAAAAAGGCTCCCCTGTCAAGGAAATACGACTGCGCTCCAGCTGTCGCAGGCGGAGGACGTGAGCGCTCTGGATGCCCGTTCTTCTGGCGATCAGAATCGTCGCTCCCTAATAGTGGGATCGGCTCTTGAGAGGAGCCAAACATGTCGGACTGCGCTGGAGCCTTGCTGCTTCCCGCGGTCCGGCCTCCATTATGGCTCTGGCTGGGACCCGTAACCATTTGGGAGGAACTGTAATCGGCGCTCTGCTCCCTGCGCTGTTTCCCGGCCACCTTCTTGAAGCTTGATATTTCAACGGTTTCCACATCGGAGTCGACGTCCACACTCGCGGCAACGCGACGTTTTGGGACGGGTCGAGGTCTGGACGGCTGGGAACCCGATGGCATCGATGTATCACCGTCACTATCATAAATGCTATTGACGGCGCTGTTCGTGCTTGCAGTCCGCTGGAACGGCCGTGCCTTTGGTCTGAACGGGCGAGAGCCCTCACCATCGTTGCGCGACGCGGCAACAAACTCCACTGACTTGTCAGCGTCATCAGAGTCTGAGTCCGCCACCTTGCGACCCCGGCGAGTTTGGCTCAACCTCGGTTTGCTACGTTGGCTGCCTTCACGATTTTCTTTTTGCCCTTTAGCCGCTGGACTACTGCCGGCTGTAGCCTCGATGCGCTTGCTCCGTCTGGAAGGTGTGTCTGGAGCCGTTCGTCGGTTTGCCGAAGAGGGAGGCGTTCCCCCCGCATCGTCTGAATCGTTGTCGAGATCGAAATCAAGGAACTGACCGACGTCGACCTCAGCGAGCAGAGGAAAGATCGCATTGCCGTAGGCAGAGCTCTCCAAGCGAATTTGGTCTGCCTCCTCAGGGCCACACTTTTCCCGGACCCTGATGAAGCAGCACGCCAGTTCGGGAACGAGGCAACGGCTAATAAAGCTAGTGCTGTTCAAAGGGTGCAAGCTCGCTTGCTTGTCGTCGGCGTCCAGCCGCAGATCCGCATCTGGGTAGGGATTGTTGCTGTCAGGGATGCGCTGGTCTATAAATGCGCGCCGCAGCCATTCGAGCATCTTGGAGGCGCCGACTTCCCCAAAACTGAAAAAGGAACGGAATTGAGCCTGGTCTCAGAATGAGTCCCTGATAAAGGCAGCTTGATGATGACACTCACTAGCCCGTCTGCTCCGCTTCCATAGTTTCCATCAAGCCCTTCGCAGATGTTACCGTCCTTGCTCCTTCTTTGACAGCCTTCTCCTGGCATGCCTTCAGCCACGGGCTGGAGCTAGGATTTCTGACGCGGTCGCACATCTGCCGCATGATCCACTGGTGCTCCTGCTTTGCTCCCCCAGTGAAGAACAGCGCTTCCCACTTCGACCAGTCGAATTTTTGGGCCGAAGGCCATCCTTTAGCCTTGCCCTGCGGAATGATCGAGGCTTCCTCGTTGTGGAGACTGCACATGCCCATACGCGCCGTTGACTCGACCTTCAAGTTCTTGTTGTACCTGTCGAGGAGAGGTTGCATGAGACGAATAAGGCGAGGAGATGGCTTCTTGGGCCATGGGGTTGGGCAAAACGGACAGGCCACCAAATCTGTACACATTGATTAAACAGTGAGTCTCCCTTTTCTTCGAAGAAGTGACAATGCGTGTGAACACATACCTGTTACCTTTTCCGGTACAATGCTGTCTTTAGCCAATTTCGCTTTTCGTGCAGCGCCGGCCTTGAGCTCGGATTTGACCTCGGCCAGCAGATCGCTGTAGCTTTCAGCCGAGTTAGGTGTTAAGAAGCTCGCTAATTGTGATGGCCGTTGGAACTGAGTTGCGTCTGGCTTGGAAGACGCAGCACCTTTGCCCTTCGGCTTCGCCTTTGCTTTGCCCTTCGGATTTTGGGAGCTAGGCGGCAGGACCCACAGCTGATCCTTCGTATCGTCGCTTGGCGGATCGTCCTCGTCCGCATCGCTAGCAGCTGTTTCTTTACCGGACCCTTCTCCTGTTCCCGACGCGATGCGATTCGCCGGTGCTTCACGCTTGCGTTTGCTCGGAGCACCTTGGGAGGCAGATGGAGCGCGCTTGCGCGAATTCTGGATCGCTTCTGTCACGGCACCGACAGGGCTCGACGTGGCTTCGATTATAACTGCGAAGTTCGCAGCACGGGGAGAAGACGCTGGCATTGACCCGTTCCCGACGACTGCCGCATTAGAGCTTGGTGCTGTCGACGTTGAACTGCTGCCTGAAAAAGACGCAGGCTTGATCGACGGCCCCGCGCTGAGCTCTCGAGATTGCGTTCGTCCTTGCCGCTTGGGTGCCTCGCGTCCCGGCTTGAGTGTGAAGTCCGGCAGGGGTTCCGGCCGCTGAAAAGTCGCGCTCCGACTTGTGTCGGGCAGAGGCTGCGATTGGGTCTGGTCTGGAATCTGGATAGTGCTGAACTTGTACGAAGATCCCGCCGGCCTGGAGATGCTGGGTTGTTCTGGGTAGAGCTCCCCCTGGCGCAGCGGTACCTGGAGCTGTGACATGACCGGTTTGCGGCCGACCCCGCCCCGTTCGAAGGCGTCAAACTCCATGATGTGTCAAGATACGCGTCGTGGGACGTGGGCCGTGTTCGCCTGCAGCCTGGGACGAAGCAAAGGAAACCTCGCGTCCTCGCTATGCTGTGACGTGTGGACAACAACACCGGGGTCCACTCAGTGGACAGGCACGTCCCTTTGTGCAGCGGCCAAAAGGGTGGTTCACGCACTGCGCGAGCGTCTCGCTTCGGGTCGCCTCAACGAAGTGGGCAAGCGGCGCGCGCGACACCTGCTGCGTACCAAGGCGATGCTGTGTTCCGGGCGTGGAACGATGCGCCTGTCGTCGAGTTGCCCAGCTTGATCCATTCAATTCCTGGAGCTCCCAGCCGACAGAATACACACGACAAGCGGCCGACAAGAAATCTCACTTCACTCATCCAGATGAGCAGATGAGCTCCGGCGTCAAGAAGAAGGATGGCCGGCCCGCAGCGAGCACGACTGACTGACTCGTCTTCGTACTGCTTACACTCATATTCTTACGCACCATGCTATCTCCCGCGGCCTCGGCCATGCGCCGCAGTGCTTTGAATGTCTTGTCTCGCGCCGTGCCCGCTTCCAGCCCGAGCCCCCTCGCAGTGACCGCCGCAGCCCTGGCAAGATCCGCAAACCGAGCTCCTCTGCTACCGGCTACATGCTCCTCAGCAGCGCCCTCGTCGCGGCTCTCCGGGCGGCGTGCGTTCTCGCAAAGCTCGGCCTCCGAAGCAGTCTCAACCACACCGACGTCCTCCATCAATGATCCTGCGGAGGAAGAGGCCCAGCGATTTCTCGAGGAGGGCACGGCTCTGATCGAAAGCGGCGATATCGAAAATGCTAAAAAGGGTACGTATTCCAGGCTTTCTGTCGCTGCCTCTCCGCCGTTCTGCTGAAAATTGGCATGTATGCACGCTTTGCCTTCTCTCCTTCCTTCCCCCCTTCTTCTATTCTCTGCGCTCCGCTTCCATTAACCCGACCTCTATCTGACCTCTTCTCGTATATAGCATACGAGCGAAGCCTGGCCATCAAGGAGTCTTCTTCCGCGCTCTTCAATCTCGGCGTATGCCAGGTGAGTGGTAAATTGGTATGCTATAAAGAAGTCCTACTGACCGTACTGACTCCCAACACATTCTCTTGCAGTACCATAACAAAGATCTTACAGAAGCTATCGCCAGCTGGAATCGAGTCATCGAGCTCTCGCCTTCCTCCTCCGACGCGCACATGAACATTGCATCTGCATTCGTCATGTCTGTGCCTCCACGGCCCGATCTCGCTGTCGACCACCTCAAGACTGCAGCTAGCATTAGCCCAGAGGATGCCGAGATTCAGTTCAACTTGGGCGCTGTCCTCGAGGCCTGCGAGCAGCTCGAAGAGGCTGCCAAGGCGTACAAGCGCGCGCTGGATGGAGGGATTGCGGTGAGTCTTGCTTCTTCCGGGTGTCTTGCCGTATGGGAACCCGTGGCTGACGGGTTATCTGAGAATCCACAGCGCGCCGAGACGAATCTCCGCAACATATCAGCAAAACTTGCCAGTGCCTTGCTCGCTGTCAAGGAACATGAGAGAAATATGGAGAAAGCGGCCCAAGAGGCGGCAGCCGAGAAGAAGGATACGTAATAGACACTCATCATTCGACTCCGCCCATCGTTTCAGAGGTCTGCCCGCGAGAGCATAGTGGAGCGACATGTTCGGCGACACACTTGCGCATCCGAAAATGCCACGCACGAACACTGCCCGCGCAATCTACTCTGCGACGTTCTCGTTGCCAACCTCGGTCTCGGCCTGTTACATTTCGTGGAACCGCCGCGATTCCGCTTCCTATCCGCGTTCAATACTGACCTTCGAATGTTCTTTCGGACAGACAGCGTTGGAGTCTTGCACAACAAGAACGAAATCGGACCTAATCTAATGTTCACAGACGATGCTGTGGTCGACTCACCGCGCGTTGCGGATACATCTCTTCAACCGAACGTACACTGCGCGACGATAGTTACTCCGTTCGCAAATCTCTAAGCTGGATTTCCTTCCGACCTCCTTCCCGGGCTGATGTTCTCCATTCCTTCACATTCACATCGATTCGCAATTACTCGCGCTCCTGGTCGGCCTGATTTGTCTTCGCGGTCAAGCGAAGCGCTGATGCGGAGATGTACGGTGCAAATGACGAGGCGCTTCGTTCAGCCCATCAAGACTGCGCCCCGGGCAATTTGGCCTTTGCAAACACATCGGACGCTCGAGCGATGTAGGGTATAAAGGTGTGTGTAGCTCACTCTTCCCCAGCACCACCCCCACGCCTCGCTCTCACTTCACACTTCTTTCCAACACTTTGCCGTGCTGCGCACATCAAGCTGTCACATTCTCACATCACGTTTCAAGACACAATGTTCTACCCTCGCCTTCTCCAAACTCTCACCTTCCTCATCCTCACCGCGTTGGCCAACTCTGCGCCTCTGCCCGACTCAGTCTGCCCTTCATGCCCATCTCCACCTCCACCGTCCGCTGTGAGTACAGTGACGGATGCATCTGATATTCGGGTACCTTCGACTTGCCACTGACATCTTGCTTCGCAATGTGTAGCTTCAAGCCCGCGCAGGACCGGGAGTCCCACGAATCCTACAAGAAGCCGCAATGTGGAAGCAGGTGTACTGTGAGTGCCCACAAGTCAGCCAGAACCCAACTTGCTCAGCAGTAGCATCTAACATTAGGCTTGACTCATGCTTTCTTGCGTGCGGAGCAGCGAATTATTATACTGCTTGGCTTGATCTTGTGAATGAGCAGAAACGACTCGGGTTCCGGCACATCTCACAACTTGACAGTCTGCCACCTGCCGCCAGGGAGCGCTTTCGGCAGATCCTGGACCAGACCGACGAGGCCGCACAAGGCATGAACCGAGCGCTGCTGGAAGTGGAGCGTCTCCGCCGAATGGATCAGGTGAACATGCACTACATAATGGATGCGCTGAACATGCACATTGTTGAACGCCCTAGGCATGGCTAGATACGATCACTTGTGTATAGCTGATCGTCTTCACGTCTCAGACGTGAAGCTCTGCTTCGAATTCACACCCTCACAGCCCTCATGCTTTCCATGTCGGCCTCGATCGATGCTGGACGGAAACTGTGGCCGCATGCAAAGTCGTAGCGTCCAATTGGAGCGACCTCAGCTCTTACCCGCAAAGCTTTCCCATACTGACCTTTGGACATTCTCTCGGACAGACACCGGTAGACTTTCGCAGGACGAGAACGACGCCCGACATTGTGCAAGGATCCGCTGGCGATGCGGTGTGGTCGGCCCAATGCGCGTTGCAGACGTAGCTCTTCAACCGGACGGACACTGCGGTACGATAGTTTCTCCGCTCCGAACGTTCTGCGTGGCCCGAGCTTCAGACATCACGTTCGCAAAATGCAAATGTCCAGGCTGAATCACCTTCTGACCTCCTTCGCTCCTTCTCAGGCTCATTCCTTCTCCTGTATGTATCCTCATTTCCTCCCACTATACTCAGCCAGATGAATTTTTTGCGTGCAGCGGGGCGCTGATCATCGCAGTTTCGGTGCCGATCCTTCGGCAGAACCAAACAGGCACCTCGTTCGGCCCACTCAGAAGCTCAGAATACGTTCCGACAATCATGAACCTTGGAACCGCCTTGGACGCTTGAGCAGTGTAGGGTACATATGTGAAGGGATGCAGTGCTCATACTGATCCAACCCTTCTCACTCGTCTACTCATCCTCTCTCGCTCTTTTGGTCAACAGCTCGTCGTGCTGCGCATCCTCCTGCTGTCACATCCATCACATCAACTTCAGCACGCAATGTTCTACCCTCGCCTTCTCCAAATCCTCCCCTTCCTCGTGCTCTCAGCACTGGCCAACTCTGTGCCTCTAGCCAACCCGTCTTGCCCGACCCTGTCTCCGCCGTCCGTTGTGAGTACACCGACGGATCCACCCGATATTTGGGCATCTTCGAATGGCCACTGACATCGCGCTTCGTTATGTGTAGCTTCAAACCCGCGCAGGACCGGAAGTCGAAGGATCCCTGCCGGAAATCGAAAAGTGGATGCATGCACACTGTGAGTCCTCAGAAGTCAGCCAGCAGATCCCAACTAGCTCAACGGTAACAACTGACCTTGGGTTGGCCTCATATGCTTTCTTGCGTGCGGAACAGCGAATTACTACAAAGCTTTTACCAGTTTCGTGCGGGAGCAGAAACGACTCGGATTCCTACACGTCTCACAACTTGACAGTCTTCCAACTGCCGATAGGGAGCGCTTTCAGGAGCTCTTGTCCCTGACAGACCAAGCTGCACAAGGCATGCATCGAACCCAATTGCGGGTAGAGCGATTGATCCACCTGGATTATCTCAAGATGCGCTACGAGGCTCAACGCGTTGCGTACGGCGAGGTTCCATAAATTTTGCATAGCTGATCGTCTTTGCGTTTCAGACGTGATCCTGTACCCTGCTTCGAATTGACATCCTCACAGATCATGCTTTGCATATCGGCCTCGATCGTTTGTGGACGGAAACCGCGACCGTATGTTCAGTCGTACCTTCCAACACATGGTCAGGAACAATGTCAAAGGCGGGGAAAGGCATCTTCGTGGACGGAGTCTCGCCCTGGCTAAGATGGTGTGGATGCAAGACCGCGAGGCGTGGAACGTCCCTGCTGAGGTGCGTGATGCGTGATGCTCACAGTGACTAGTGACTTCTCATTCGCCATATTGACCTTCAGAACGTTATTCCCAGTGGGCGGAGACCCCCGGTAGTACATAGATACGAAAACGACGGTCGAAAGTACCGTCTTATGACTGGCGATGCGATGCAGTCGGCTCAGCGCGCGTTGCAGACGCAGCTCTGCTTACAACGGACTCTGTGTGATGGTAATTCCTCCGCTCTAAACGTTCTGCGCTGCCTCAGCCTCCAACATTACGTTCGCAAACGTCCAAGCTGAACTCGCCTCTGACCTCTTTTCCAGGCTGACATCCCCCATTCCTTCACACTGACATACATTACATATGTAGTCACGTTTATGCTCAATCCTTCTGCTCCTCCTCAGCTCAGGAAAAGTGGGGGCGCTGTGGTCCCGCGGCTGAGGCTGCCCACCCGCTGCTGACCCGCTGTGGATCTGCTTCAGCGTCTCAGCAGCGTCTGTACCCGCTGCTCAGACGCCGCCGTCCCGATGTAACTTTTAGACTTGAAACTCGTCAATCCCAAAAACGCTCCGAAAGCTACAGCGTCTGCGCAGCTTGGGCCATCCCGCTCCCGATCCGCTGCCATCAGGATGTTCACCCGCGGCAGTCATCTCAAGTCCTTCCTGTCGACTCTTCCACCCATGATCTCGGCTCGCTACGCGCGCTGAAGACGCTGCTCAGCCATGGTGAGTCTTCTTGTTATCTGCGCTTCGCTTCGGGCGCTGAACATGCCGCTTTCTTCTCCCTCAGCCCCGCTGGAGAGACCGCCCCGTGACGTGCTACTGCTTCCACAAGTGCACGTTGGGCACTGGTCCTCCGAAGGACTGTACGGCACGGACAAGACAGAGCCACATGGAAGCAGACGAGCGCGTCGTTCGAGACCTGCTCGCTCTCGGACAGCAGCCGGCCCCGGCACTCCTCAAAGCAGCGGACCTCAACCGCTTGGCCCTGGTCGCCGAGGACATTGCCTCCCCTTCCCCTTCCCCCTCCACCTCACCTTCCTCTCCATCATCGTCCTCGCCTTCTCTTCCCTCCCTCGACGAAGGCATGAGCGGAGTATGGTTCGACGACGACACGGACGGCGGAGCGGACTCGGATCATGAGGAGGAACTGCTGGACGGCGAAGAAGATGAGGAGCGGGAGTTTGATGCTGAATCGGACGTGAACGAGGAGAGGCTTTTGCCCGGGGATTTCGACCTCTTCTTCAACGAGGGTGACAAGGAACGCGATGCGGATCGACATGGTGCTCAAGACCAGGCAGCCGATCAAGGCTACGCGGATGAAGACGATTACGACATCAACGACGGCGGGACTCACAGTCGGCACGCCCAGGACCTCTTCGACCAGTTAGCAGGCGACTACAGCCCGGGTCCCCGCCCTGAACATCCTCCCGATCCAGAGACATCTCCACTCACCTACGTCGACCGACTCACTCCAAGCGAAAAGGCCACTGTTCGTCATCTTCGCACATGGATCCGTACCGACGGAACTCTGGCGCAGTACAAGGCGTTTGGTCGAGCCATCGAGTCCGTCAACGAGCAGGAGGGGATCAAGATCATGGGAAAGGACCGAGCATCTTCTCTCGTCCGGAATCTTACCGGCCTCGAAGAGCAGAGGTGGGACATGTGCGAGCATTCGTGCATGGCGTTCATAGGTCCACATTCCGACCTGGAGCGCTGCATCGGGATAAGGAACAAGAAAACATGCGGCGCATCCAGACGAGACAGGCATGGAAAGCCGGTCAAGCAGTACGTGACACTGCCTCTTCTTTCTGGGATTGTCGCCAAATTCGCATCCGGAAATGGATCGACATATTTGCACGATCGACATGAGTGGGCGTCTGGGTCGTGGGATCAGCCTCATCATCTCTTTCAAGATTGGTCAGACGGCGCGATCCATCGGCAGCTGAAGGCTCAAGGCATGTTTGACGACCCTCGACACGACGCTTTCATTCTCAGCACCGATGGCTCTCAGATCATCGACAAGAAGGTTTCGAACGCTTGGATCGTCCTTCTCACTTCTCTCAGCATACCAATCGAACATCGCTTCCGCCGCAAGGAGACCTTTGTCACGACTGTCATTCCTGGCCCAAACAATCCCGCGGACATCGATTCTTTCCTGTGGCCGATCATGGAGGAGATGGCGCAACTTGCGCGGGGGGTGTGGATGTGGGACGGAGCAAGGGAGGAGTGGTTTCTGTGGAGGGCTTGGCTTGTGGCTGCAGCGGCTGATCAGCAAGCGTCCAGCAAGCTCAACCGGATGACTGGACCGACGGGGCGACTCGGATGCAAAACTTGCCACATCATCGCCAACTACGCCGAGGAGGGGCAGACGGTGGGACACTTTCCCCTTACCACGGTCGACGGAGACCCACGCAGAGCGGCTTGGCGACCAGACGAGTACGATCCCTTTAACTTACCGCTGAGGGACGACGACAGCTACGCCGAGAACCTGGAGCAGCTCGAAGACTGTGTCACGAATGCCGATCGCGCGGAGGTGCAGAAAGAGACCGGAGTAGGAGGACGACCCTTGCTCGCTTGGTCTCCTGCTTTCACAATGCCGACATTCTTTCCCTCTGACGTCTTCCATCTCTTCGGCTGCAACATCCCCTCTCTCATCTGGGAGATACTCATCGACCCACACGAAGGCGATCCTTTTTCCCTCAGCGAGGACCAACAAGAGCAGTTCGGCGAGGTCATTCTTGGAGCTGGACGAGACCTCCCAACCATCTTCTCTTCCGCTCCACCGAGAGACCCAGGAACGAATGCGAAGGCCCATTACAAGATGTTTGAGTGGTCTCTCGTGATCTACTTGTACCTGGTACCGTTCCTGGTCTCCATCGCGGCTCCTCTTCCCGTCATCGACATGATCATGCACTTAGAGACCGCAGTGCGCATCGCAACTTCAGACGGTGGATGCAACTCCACCGAGCTACACGACATGCAAGGCCAATTTAAGGCTTTCGTTTCCGCATGGGAGACACCGTACATTAGAGGCGAGCCATCACTCCTCTACAGAGCGACGTGAGTCTTCCAAGCTTCTTGTATGCTTGCAGATCCAATACTGACCTTTTATTTCTTCCTTCAATCAGTATTTCGGTGCATCACCTGCTGCATGTGTGGTACTTCATTTACTGCCATGGAAGCGTGCAAATCACGTCGCAAGCCCGCTGCGAGCGTGAGGTGGGACTTGTCAAGAGGTCACTTCGGTCGCACAAGTCGCCATTTGTCGGGATGATGAACAATGTGCTTCAGCGAGAGCACCTGCGGATCATCGACATTCTGCTTGACGATCGGCAAGAAGAGGAAGAGCAAGACGAAGCGCGAGCCCGCACGTTCCGACTGGAGACGATAATTCGTGACGACCGGCACCGACCGCTGACGGAGGACGAACAAGAAGACGAGGGCCAGGCAATCCAACAATATCAGCAGCTTGGCCTGATTCCGACACCTTGTCCGCCTCTGATCCGTCGCGGCAAGTTGGTCCTTCCAGCACGAGTAGGAACTCGGCAGGCCAGTGTGCGAGGCAGTCGAATCGAGTCCGACAGATCAAGGAAGGCATGTCGATTCTCCGCCATGACTCCAGAAGGCCTGATCTACGGAGAAGCTTTGCACTTCGTGTGCACCGATGGACAAGACCGGGACGGCGAAGTTCAACACGGCAGGCATGTCTTCGACGGCAGGCACGTCTTCGTTATCATGCGCAAACTGGAGATCGTCGATGACGGAGGCGGAATCGTCAGGGGCACTTGGGCCGACAATGTGGGGCTCATGCGCGCCGAGTCGATCCGAGCATTGGTAGGAGTGGTTGAAATGGGCGGGCTCATATACATCATCCGCAAGTTGGCGTGGCTGGGCGGCGATGATGAGTAGACCGCATACCTCTGACCCCCTGACCTTGGACGCTTTGAAATCGACTGTCGATACTCGATGCATGCTCGTTGGCTTGTGTGATCGTCATCTGGTTCTTTGTTGGTTGGTGAACGCATACATTGCATCTACTTGCGTCTGGCTAGTCATCTCACGCTCAGTCAGCCATTGACTTCTGGCTGTTCGTTACAACAGTCCAGACCCCAGAAACGTTCTCATTGCGCAGGAGCAGGCGACTGACGTTCATTGTAGACTGTGGGGCTACGACAACCAGAGTGGTGAGTGTGCTGAATGCTATGTGTTCAGTGATGAGTGCATACATACACGTCTCGATCCTCAATGCTCATGCTTCCATCTCACCACCACTCACACACTTACCCTTACAGTTACATTTACACTTACCATCATCCACATCACTTCCATAGCAACCCTACATACTCTCTTGCCGACAGCATCATCTTTCCCTCCATCCTCCCATATCATATAGACAGGCATGAACTGGACTCAAGAGCAGATTGCAGGGGTTCCTCTCGAGGTCATTCTGAACCATCCCGCTTTACGACAAGCAGCCGGCACCATTTCACAGCAACTTCCGAGCGGACAAGCTACGCAGACGACCATGGCTTACCCTCCCGCAACATTCCCCAACATACCGATGCCGCCGCCTCCTTCTGGCTCAAGCAACAGCAACCAAGCATTGAGTCCCGGTTCCGACGATCAAATTCCCACAGGATCTTCCGCAAGCAACGTGGGCGGAGATGGGATGACGGAGGCGCAACGTCGATGCCTGCGATGGACCAAGGAGGACGCGAAGAAGGTCCACCTGAACTTCGGCAAGAAGGACATCCTCGTCAACAACGATGGGTCCCCCATCAGCGAGGAGGAGATGACGGCAATCGAGACCGACATCCGTCAGGAGTGTCTTACACTCAACGACTACAAGATACCCGCGTATCAGGACAAGATGGTCCGCAACTTCAAGTTTTGGAGTAGCCGACACTTGCATCTGCTCATCAAGATTTGCGACTCGGTCGAGGCTCGTCATCCCGCACTGAAGAAATGCAGTCAACACTACAAGGCTCTGAAGTGCATCGAACTGCATCTGAAGGCAAAGCTTACGACCCAGCGAAAGGACGAGGCTACTCATTCCAGCTCCTCCTCTTCGACCATACCCACTCCATTGCCTTCAAAGCAATCGTCCCCGGTCAAGAAGCGAAACGCGTCGACCAGTCCCGACGTGCAAGTCAAGAAGCCAAAGATCACTCACGGTAAGAAGTCGACTCTCATCAACGACTCTGTCATCGACGACGAGTTCGCGGACGCCGACGACAGCGATACGGGGACTACTGCGATTGGTGAGTCTCTGAAGCTTTCGGTGCATGTATGCTAGTAGATGTGTCAACTGTCAATGTATGCACTACTTGGTTGACTTCCGCTCTCTTCTCAACGCGAGGCAGCGCCAGGAACCTCTCGACAAATGCTCAGCAACATCAGCAACACCAAAGATCCTTCTTTCAGGGAACCTGATGCGAACAGTGAGTGAAACACCCGATCACTGGCCAGTGCATTGCATGTGGTTCAGACATACTCAAGACTCTTTCTATATCCTTTTCAGAACTTCAAGCTCCCTCTCGACAGGAGTCCAGCAGCTCGGTGACTGCTCCAAGCTCAGATTGTGAGTGCTCATCTATGCATTCAATTGGACTGATGAATTCATCAATGGTTTCTCTCTCTGTGCGCTTGCAGTACCATCGCTGGTGCTTCCACAGAAGCCTAGTAACGAAGACACTACTGCAGACGGTGAGTGAATGAGTAATGAGTAGATGTTTGTGCTGAGGAATACGCATTGCTCACTGCTCTATTGCTTTCTTCCAAGTTGACCGCTCGGTGCCTCGAAAGAAGATCATCATCCCGACACGTCCTCCGACCATCTCTGATGACGCTCCCCTGTCATCCATGCCTCGTACGCTACCGCCTTCCGCCATATCTGCTGCTGTCGCGGATATCGTTGCCGAGGATTCAGCTCAGCTCGTCCAGTCGACTGTGGTAGGCCTTCAAAACTCCCTCGACTCGCGATACAGCGCGCTGGATTCGGTTTGCCTGTCAAACATACAAGCCGCCGTGGATTCTCTTCGTCGTGCCGTCAGCTGCGGACCGGATCCAAAAGGCGACGGAGACGAGGAGTACAGGCGATGGCTCTCAGGGCTCGAAGCTGCTTCCCCTCCAGACGAAGAGGACGACGACCGTGAGGACAAGATGGGAGCTACTTTCGGTCACAACGAGATCGGAAAATGGAACCACCACGAGGCTCTCCGTGACATCAAGACATACGGCAGCATCAAGAACGCTCTCCGTCTGCTCGCAGCTCTCCTCCGAATCTGGGCGATGGCCAAGGAGCAACTTCGCCAAGCAGGAAGCAAGCCCGGTCCTATCGTCGTCACCCATCTGTCACAGGTGTCAAACCTCATCGTCGTCGCTTTCGCTCTCACGGTCGACGTTTCCAATGTCGAGAAAGAGGCAACCGAAGCTGGACCTTCAGAGAAGCCCGCTACTGCCAAGAAGCTGGCAGAACCGCCCACTGCTGACAAGAAGCCTCGCGTTCGGGTCAAGAAGCTGCTGGATAACGGAATCGTCGACGAGACCGTTGTGAAGGTGAGCATCTCGTTTACATTACCGTCGTCAGTATACTTATCTCTCCTTTGTCTTTCCGCAGAGTCTCAGCAAGAAAGCGTGCCTCACCCTTTGCGAGCTGGGGGGAATCGAGGTTCGGTCGAAAGCAAAGGTCGACGAGTTCCGCAAAGCCCTCACCGCTGCGATGGACGCAGGCAAGATCGAGATTTCAGCGACTCAGCTTCGTCAAGCCAAAGGCGACTTGCCTGTCGAAGGCACGATCAAGAGTGGTGACAAAGGAAAGAGAAAGGCCTTGTCGTGATGGTGAGTCCTCAATGCTACATCAAACAGAGTTGTCACTGAATATTGACCATTCTATCCCCCAATGTTCGATATGATCGATCGCGCAGATTATCGTCCATAAACACTGCGCTCTCCCGACTTCTCGCCTCGCTCGCCTCTCCCTTCAACGCTGCCTGCTCCTTTCCCCCTACTCACTCCCTAGTCCCTCACCAGTCACCAGTCACCAGTCACAATCCCCAACCCTGCCGTCGTTGCTGTCCCGCGCCTCGCCTCCGTCGTTCGGAAGCAGTACAAGGAACAGCTACTATGGGCGATCTCTAGGCGATCTCTAGTTCTTGCCTTCATCCTCTGCGTCTCTTACTTCCGGCTTCAGGCTTCAACTCACGAGTCACGACTCGTCTCGGTCGTGCATCACAACTGACCCTTCTCCCATTCTTCCCGTGTCCTTTAACCTTCTGATTTAGGATGACGTTGTCCTATTTCTTGCTAACTCCTCTCTTCGTGCTGACAGCTGAGCTCTCCATGCGATCAGCTGACTCTGGCTTTGGCTCCTCCCCGCTTCTCCATGTGCATGAAGCACACGCACGCCCAGCACCCGGTCTCCTGCTCGCCCTCCGTGCCGACATCTTCGACTTGCTCCACGCCTTTGCGCGCGGGGAAAGGACGTATGCTGGCTTTGTTCAGCTGTGTGAGAAGAGCGGGTGGGCCAGGGTTTGGTTCGTCTTTGGCGAAGGCAGGAGAGAGCGCATTGGAGGAATCGCGCTCGTCGCCGCTTTGTTCAGTGGTGAGTGCTACCACCTACTCTCGTCTTCCCTTTCCACAGCAGAAAGAATGTGCTTATCTGTCTTGCTTCCCTCCTGCAGAGCTCACAATCCCCAACCCTGCCGTCGTTGCTGTCCCGCGCCTCGCCTCCGTCGTTCGGAAGCAGTACAAGGAACAGCTACTATGGGCGATCTCTAGGCGATCTCTAGTTCTTGCCTTCATCCTCTGCGTCTCTTACTTCCGGCTTCAGGCTTCAACTCACGAGTCACGACTCGTCTCGGTCGTGCATCACAACTGACCCTTCTCCCATTCTTCCCGTGTCCTTTAACCTTCTGATTTAGGATGACGTTGTCCTATTTCTTGCTAACTCCTCTCTTCGTGCTGACAGCTGAGCTCTCCATGCGATCAGCTGACTCTGGCTTTGGCTCCTCCCCGCTTCTCCATGTGCATGAAGCACACGCACGCCCAGCACCCGGTCTCCTGCTCGCCCTCCGTGCCGACATCTTCGACTTGCTCCACGCCTTTGCGCGCGGGGAAAGGACGTATGCTGGCTTTGTTCAGCTGTGTGAGAAGAGCGGGTGGGCCAGGGTTTGGTTCGTCTTTGGCGAAGGCAGGAGAGAGCGCATTGGAGGAATCGCGCTCGTCGCCGCTTTGTTCAGTGGTGAGTGCTACCACCTACTCTCGTCTTCCCTTTCCACAGCAGAAAGAATGTGCTTATCTGTCTTGCTTCCCTCCTGCAGAGCATTTCACCCCCTTCCTCCAATTCCTCACGACCCACCCGCAGCATTCCCACGTCAAGACCCCAGAAAACGACAAGGGCAAAGCACGCGATCTCTCCCCGGCCGACTCTCCCATTCGCGTACTCGTCCTCTACGCACTTGGCGCCCTCTTTGGCACTTTGCGCTCTACACCATACATGCCGCGCCAATCATCGAACCGGACGAAGACGAGGAGAACAAGGAGGAGAGCGCTGCCGGAGGAGGAGGAGGACGCGGGTGTTTGGGTCTGCTGCCGGCGCCGATGATCCGGCTTGCGAAGGGCGAGTTCGATGGCATTGGCATGCCGGAGTTGTCGGTCGATCGCGGTCTGTTGGTCGTGGCGGAGGCGAAGGCGGTGGACGCCATTGGCTCTGGAATGCGGGATGAGAATCCATCGGTTGCTGCTGCGGCGAAAGTCGACGGCGGGAAGGAGCGTCTCTTCATGTTGAGCTCTCCTTGCTGACTCTCCCCTTCATTGATTACTGACGGTCTAACGCTACATTCTGGTAATCCCCTCCCAGCAGCAGCCCACCGACGAGTTCGCATCGTGGAATATGCTCCCGAACCACCCGCACAACCTACTCCTTCTCTACCACAAGCGCATTGCATCAGACCAGCAGACGGAGCAGGACAGCAGCATTCAGTTTCAGGTTCGCCGGCTGACCCCATCTTCTCTCCCTATTCTCAATCCAGGGCCAAGGCGTCGAGCTTCTGTTCGGACTCGACGTCTTAGCAGTACCTAGGATCCTCATCACCACATTCCCTCATCGCCCCAATCGGCACTTCCACGAGCCATCGGGAGGTGCGTCCTGGTCTCTGGTTACGTCCCTCTCTACCTCGATCTAACTCATCTCACTCGTCTGCTCCACCCGCGCCTATCTATGGACACTCCTCCCCAGAACTCTTCATCGTCGCGTTGCCGACAAGCTGGACTCAGGCCACCGCCGCAGCACGCCTCCCTTCTCCAAGGTGGTGCAAGACATTGCCGAAGTGAGTCTCTGTGATTGTCGGCAGCAGGTGTGAAGTCAATGCTCAGCTCTTTCCTTCTTTTTGACGAGTCCGTCAACAAACATTTCTGGGAGGTGTTATCCTTCTTTGTCAAAATCAGCCCTCACTAACTCACAAGCTTTCTGTGTCTTCAACAGCCTTCCCCTCCCTCAAGCAGATATAATATGCCGTTAACCATCAAGGTGCGGAACGGCGGCACAGCTCCCGGTGCGAGAGGGGCAGTACCCGCGCCCGCCATCGAGCACAAATACCTACCCCCTCATCCACAAATACCTACCCCCTCATCCACCCCCTCCTCCGCTACGTGTCAATGGCCCGGCCCTCAGTCAAGCTCAGCGACTCAATTTTCAAAGAGCGCGAGGGGTGTCGGTGTGCTCAGCTGCTCCGAGGAGCGCGAGGGTGGATCGGTGCGCTCAGCAGCTCCGAGGAGCGCGAGGGGGGGTCGGTGCGCTCAGCTACTCCTAAGAGGCGAGAAAGAGGGCCATCCGGGGGCGAAGAGGGAAGGGAGAAAGAGGAAAGTGTCGAGGGAACCCTCTTTATATAGATGTTGTCCGGTATGTATGTGTAGCCAGAGTGCTACAGGTGCCGGTCGTTCTCGTTTCACCCCTCATGAGCTCTTTCAATCACAGGTGGTGCCGACTTCGACCCCAAGGGAAAGACCGATGCCGAGCTCCGCGCTTCACCAAGGTGAGTGTTCGGTCTATCCTTCTATGCGTTAACTCTCCTCCTAATGATGCGTTAAATCTCTTCAGGCCTTCGCCACCGAACTCCAACGCCACATCGGACCCAACACGGACGTTCCCGCTGGTGACATTGGTGAGCATTCAATCTTCATAGTGTCCAGCAACGCGTCCCATACTTCTTCTCACGCGTTTCTTCCCTCTGCCCCTCTTTCTGATCAGGCTTCACCGGTCGTGAGGCTGGTATCTTCTTCGGCACTGCCAAGAACCTCCGCAACGAGTGGTCCGGCCTGATCACCGGCAAGTCTCCCGACTGGGGTGGATCTTGGGTCCGCCCCGAGGCAACCGGCTACGGACTTGTCTACTACGTCTCTGAGATGATCCAATACGTCGAGGGCAAGGATGAGGCCAGCGCCTACTCCGGCAAGAAGGTTGCCGTCTCCGGTTCAGGTCAAGTCGCCCAATGCGCTGCCCTCAAGGTGATGGAGCTCGGCGGTGTTGTGCTCTCGCTTTCTGACTCCAAGGGAACTATGCTCGCCAAGGACACTAGCAAGGGCTTCACCAAGGAGATGATCGAGAAGGTGTACGAGATCAAGACGGCGCGGAAGGAGTTGAGCACGTTGGGCGATGAGGGTGGAGCACTCGTCTTCCACGGCGATGGCGCTCGTCCATGGGATCTTGTCGACAAGTGAGTTCCTGTTCGCCTTGCAGGGGAGAAGACGCGTTTGCTGAACCCGACTTCTGATTGTCCTACAGGTATGACATCGCACTGCCTTGCGCAACCCAAAACGAGATGAACGCCAAGGAGGCCGAGGAGGCCGTCTCCAAGGGCTGCCGCTACGTGGCTGAGGGTAGCAAGTGAGTATGGTACGCGATTCTATTAAGTTGACACCATTCAATCGAGGCTAAACAACTCTTCTTCATCTCATCGCAGCATGGGTCTGGAGCAATCTGCCATTGACGTACTTGAGAAGACTCGTATGGCGAAGGGAAAGAACGTCCCGGTAAGGCGGCGAACAGCGGTGGTGTTACCGTGTCTGGTCTGGAGATGGCTCAGAACAGGTGAGAGAAAGAGCCCCGCCCCGTGGCTTGCACCGCGACGCACGCGAACGCTTCTCCTTCTCTTCTTCTTTGCAGTACATCAACCACCCAAGTCCCAAGGTGAGTGAGTATGTTGCTACTCACCCCTCTTCCCACCTTCTTCCTCATGATCTCGTCTCTGTTTCTCTCTTCTCCTTCTTCTTCTCCAGGCTCCAGCAGGTCTTTCAATCATGAAACAGGTACGTGTTTCATCACTCGTGACCAGATCGCGCGTCTGTAGTTCTGTGCTTCATGCTGACCCCGTTCCTTTTCTCCTCCCTGACGGAAGTTCCATCCCTGATATATGCGCTCCACCATTTTCCGGCGGTTTCCGCAAGTCGCTGATGGCTAACCTTTCTTTCCTTTTTTGATTCTTCCCATCGCTGACCCTGGATTCTTGTCGACTAGCTTGACGATCTTTTGCTTTATACCGCTACTGCTCACCTACTGCTCACAACGCTGACAGCTCTCTCACCCTTGCCTTCCATACCCACTTCTTCTTTGTTGTGAATTGTGATTGCAGATGTGATTTACTGTTGCTTGCGCACACTGATGTTCTCGCTCTCAAGCGTCTCCGAGGCGCCCTTCAACACTCCAGGCTCGAGATGGACATGGTTTCGGCATGCATGTTTATTCGTGGGTGAGTCCGAGTGTGGATCTGCCCTTTCCCCTTTGACACCACTTCCCTCGACTGACGATTCGTCTCTTAACATATGGACTCCCACTTTCCTATCGCCCCTCAACTTGGATGAGTGCTAAAGCTCATGATATTACCCTTAACCACCTACTCATCGTGCCAGTCCTTCTTCTTTACAGTGCAGGCCCATACGGCATACATTGGTGGAGACAATCAGGGGAGCGTCACAGGTCACTGAACATGGGAGTGCATGCTAATATTTTCTTCCCCGTCCGTCTCATCGTCTGTCCCCGCTGCGCGCTGATCTCCGATTTGGTGTTGAATGCTGACTGCTGACCTTCTTAAGCTTCAACCTTTCATAGTTAGATCAAGCTTGGTTGACAATGATTGCTACCCGCAACCGACCTCTTCGTCCGCGACATTGACCTCCTCACAGTCAGTAGTCCTCTTACCCAACCTCTTCCCCAGCTATTCTCTATTTCTTCCTCCTTTTCTCCAAGCTCACATCCAAATACGCTTCATCCAGAACTTCCGCGCTCTGCATACGTCCTACATCGCCAACCCATTCCACCTCCTACCTCTCACCATCCCCTCCTCCTCCTCTTCATCCACAGCAACAAGCACAGCCGTCTTCCACCCAGCGCCCGCCGCCCACGCCCCACTCCCAACCAGCGTCGACACGTATTGGACGTCGTACAACAACCGGCACGCTGCCTGCTCCTTTCCCCTACTGACTACTCACTCCCTCACCAGTCACAATCCCCACCCTGTATTTACTACCAGGTCGAGAACATAATGCCAGCTGGATTGTAGCTGCACTTCAGCCGGATGACAGCGGGTGAACAGCGGGTAGCTGCCTGATATGATCCAATTAAATTACTGGTTGTCAGTGGGTGTACAGCGGGTGAATGGCAGGTGAACGGCGGATGGACAGCTGAACGTGTGTCCACAGCGGGTAGACGCTCGGCTGCTGGAGACTGTATCTGACAGCGCCCGCTGTAGACCTGCTGTTGAGACGCTGCTTAGCAGCGGTATGGGCAGTGAGTCTGCAGCGGGTCTACAGCGGGTCTACAGCCGGTGGGCAGCTTCACACAGCGCTCCCAGCTTTCCTGAGTCCTCAGCCAGATGAATCTTTGTCCATATCTTTGCGGAGGCGACAATCATATAATAAGGGGTTTCGTCAGATCTCAGTAAAAAATGAGACGCTGGTGAGACGCTGCCGATACACGGACACGCTGCTGAAACGCTGCTGAGACGCTGTGAATTGAGCACCGCGCATCAACCGCGTACCAACACGTGGCTGACACGCTGCTGATGCACGGCCACGGCAGCAATCAATTTTGTAAAATCTGGCTTCTGAAAAACGAAAACACGGCAACCTTTTCGCCAAAGCCAACACGCTGCCCATACGCTGCTCACACACTGGACCACCGACATCCCTGTTTCCCACCTTCTTTCCCCAACCAGCCTCGACTCCATACGCTGTCCACACGCTGCGCAAACGATGCGCTCTCGATTTACAAACATGGCCAACCTTTGCCAGTGACGACCTTCCACCACTTCGGCCCTTGCGCCCTCCTCCTTCAAGGCTAGGGTCACCGACTCCTTCTCCCACACCCTCCTCTTCTCCGTGCTCAAGACAGACCAGATCCTCCAGGAGAACGTCACCTCCATCGAGAACATCAAGCACAAGCGGGCACCACAGCCCAGCTTCGAGGCTGCCTACATAACTCATCGAGCTCTTTGTCAACATCTGGCGTACGTATCTCTCTCTCTCACCTTGTCCCTGCTCAAGCTCTCACCCCTGCCTATTGCTTACGCCTTCTCTCCCTCTCCTCCACAGCACTCGAAAGCGAGGATTGCTTACGCCTTCTCTCCCTCTCCTCCACAGCACTCGGTCAGTCGGTATCAGCCTCTCGTTAAACTTATGGTCGAGGATCACTTTGCGGGCCGGCTCGATGTAAGCCAATACCCGTACGTACGCGACGGCCCACCAGGCTCCTCGGCAGACGCGGTTGGGGGGAGCAGTAGTAGCAGTAGCAGTCTGCTAAGCGTAGGGATGAACAGATGGACTGACCCCTGACCCCCCTTCGTTGCATGCTCCTAGGTTCATCCCATACCTTCACGCCAGAGGACTTCGTCGACTCGCTCAGGAAATTCGGCAAGTCCGGCGCGGGAGGACATGCCGTTCCCGGATCCGGTGCCATCGGCGCCCCACCCCAATCCCAAGGCTACGACCCGCGAAGCGGCCACCCTCCTCCCCATCAGCAGTACCAAGGCCAGGGCCACGGCGCGCCTCCACACCAAGCGGGCTACGCGGGCTATAATGGCGGGTACGGCGACGGATATGGTGGAGGCGGTTATCAGCAACAGCAGGCACCCCCACCGCCGCTTCAGCCCGCGCCACCGCCTGTCAACCAGCGCACGTACGATCGGCGCTTTGGTGGGGGTGTGGCTGCGCCTGTGCCTGTGAGGGATTCGGAGCCGGCGTTGGATTCGAGGTGGTCGGCGGGGCCTCCGGGACAGGGACAGGGGCTGGGGCAGAGTCATGCTCAACCACAGCAGCATAATCAGCAGCAGCAGCAGCAGCAGCAGCAGCACGCCTATGAGTCACATCGGCCGCAGTCAGTGTTTCGACATACTACATACTGTATCCTGTCGCAGTATACTGTTACAGTACTACTTTTTGCAAAAACATACTGTATCCTGTCGGAAAATCTGGGCGGTTTCAAGAAAGGTAATGTATCCTGTTTGGATCCTCCGGCGCGGTCCTGCAGTATACTGCAGTATGTAAAAGGAGCGCGATGCCGTAAACCTCCTCTTTGTATGCTGCAGCATACTTGAAGGATACTGGCTCGAGCTTCTGCAGTATACTGGAACTATCCTGCAGTATGTTTCGTGACATATTTTCCTGTAAAATGCGATGTGGACATACTGCAGTAGTACTGCGAGAACGGTGCTGCAGTATACTGGAACTATCCTGTAGTATGTTTTCGGACACATCGTCCTGTAAAGTATGATGTGGACATACTGCAGTACTACGCTTCGTATACTTGTATTATGTTTTCTTTGCCAAGTACTACTGCAGTAGTACTGGAGTATAATTAAGTACCCGAAAATTTGCCAGTATGTCGCCAGTATACTTGAAGGAAACAGTACTACTTTTTCCATACTGTCGCAGTAGTCAGACCTTCCGGACCAAAAACATACTGTATACTGTAGTATGTTTTGAAATTTTTTCTGGTCCTTCAAGTATACTTCGAAACACTGGCCGCAGTATGGAGATCAGGGTGGCGCATATAACTACCGCAATGGCAGCGGCAACGGCGGTGGAGGGGGAGGGGGAGGAGGCCAGTAAGGATCGGGAGGGTATGGAGGCGGTGCTGGGTCTGGGTCCGGACGGCCGACCAGTCCGAGTCCGAGCTCGATCGATCAGGGGAAGGGAGATAAGAAGAAGAGCAGGGTGAGTTAATTTCTCTCCTTTTGATCTGGGAAGAGGAGGCTTCATCCTTGAGTCTTGACCCTTGTCCATCATTCTTGTCCATGTGAGTAGCCTATGCCGGCTATGGTCTCAGTTCCTGCGTGCGTCAGAATCACAAGACACAAGTGGCTCTTCTCCTCCATACAGATCTTTTCCCTCGGACAACCTTCCACACCAGCACGACTTTGCTGATACCCTCTTCTCCTTGTAGTTTGCCTTTGCTTTCTTTACGCCAAAAACTGACGTACTGACACGCTGACATACTGAACTGCTTGATACATTGCCATTGACCTTCTGGCATACTGATATCTCTTGTCTCTCGATGGCCTAAATGACTGGCGTGCCGTCGACCCACAGTGCTCTTACTTGCTTATCCTCACGGCTCAACTCTCCTCAACGATGAATACGTGCTGACCTCAATGCCTGCGTACCCTTTTCTTCTTGATCTCCTACCAGCTTACGTCTCTCTCTACCTTGTCCTTCCTTGCTTCTTTTTACAGCTTCGCACTCTTGCCGCTGATCATCTCCCTCGTTTCGTTCCCTCCCCTTCCCAGTCCTTCACGTCGTCCTTATGCTGACCCTCTGCCCCTTCTTCGCTTTTCTTCGTTCACACCCTCACGCTCATACTTCTCACTTCTCCCTCCAGACTTTTTTCCACATGCACTCAACTCCAACGCATACCACACCGGTACTTTCGATTGAAACTTAACTTCAGTATCCTTGCACCCCTCCTTCCCCTAACCTCTCTCTACTTCCTTACTGACGCGTGCTCTTTTTCCTCCTCGGTCTTCACACACACTTTGTACAGACGTACAGCGCCCAGCGGTAGGTATCTTTCATCGTCTCGACTCTCGTGTCCCTTTGCTGAACAGCTGAACTCCAACCCACTTCATCCCTCAAGTTGGCATTCATCGCAGCATAAGTTCTCTCGGTGTGAGTAAGTCTCTTTTCTTGACGCCTGATCTTTTCTAGCAATTAGCATGATGATCATACACGCTATCTTCCTCTTCACAGGTCCTTCAATCGAACGCGAACCAGAAGCGCAGGCCCCAGCCCTACCCGTGAGTAGCACTCTTTGTTTAAGTCCTAACTTTCTGATTCAGTGGTTCAAGCTGCGGTGATTGGCGTGGGCGCAGGCCTGGGCGGAGAGGGGCAGCGGAGAGCGGGGAGGGGCAGCGGGAAGGAGCAGCGTGTTGGCCCTGTATCGACAGCGTAATAGCAGCGTGTCATTCCTATGTATGTCAATCGTATCAACAGTGTCTGAGCAGTGGGTCAGCAGCGTATGGGCAAAAAGCGGCGGTGTTTTTAGAAGTGCGATACGCTGTTGATCCGCACGATTTTGGTCCAGGTGGGTGGGCAGCGTGTTGACCAAGGCTCGGCAAGCTACTAGAGTTACCACTTTTCTGCGAAATAGTATAGTCAAGTTATAGTGAGTGGTCACCTCGGCGGGAAATAGTATAGTCAAGTGAGATATAGCTACTATAAAAACTAATAGTTACTATTTCAGCCATGCGAAATTTTCGTTGGCTTTTTCGCTGAAATAGCCACTATAGTCACTTCCAGTAGCTACCTGTGACTAGTTCAGTACAAAATGAGATCGACATAGTCACTACAGAGACTAACCAGTCGGTGGGTCAAAACTTGAAATTCAACGCACCACCACACAAAAGTGACTTCCACAACACAACTTGAGCATAAGGAGGGAGTTGTGGACGGTAGCATCAGAAAGCCGCTCCCACTTCCAGATCTGAGATTGGAGCTGTATTGACTGAGGTCACCCACTGAGGAGTGCTCTTTCTAAAATGTGCAAATGGGCCAATATTTTGGTTTAAAAGATACTAGTCGGTGGGTCGGATGAAACCTGGGGCACTTTGGCACAGGTTGGACAACTCTTCTCAAAAACAGAACAGGCACCTTCTTGAGGTTCGCAGAACCAACAGAAGTACCCCTCACCAACAGCGACACAGCTCAGCAGGATCTCAACATTTTCTGATGAATCAAAGCGCTCTGTTTCCTTCTTCTATATACCACTCTATCATCTCTATGCTTCAAATCCAGTTTCCTTGCTGCTCTGCGTGGTGTTCGTGGTGGAAGAGATTGCACATTTTTCCTTCGATTGTTTCCGTCGATTCAAACAGACCTCACCAAACTTCTTTCACCACAGCACCGAAGCGGTCTGAACGAATGATGCTGAGATTTCAAGGGTACAGTGGTGCTATTGTCAGGAATCCATTGCATGTCTTCGAACAAGATTTGGTTATGGTGTTGGTCAGTTATCGTGTTTGACCCACCGACTGGTGGCTGACCCACGGACTGGTTAGTCTCTGTATATGTGGCTATAAGTGACTGGAGCTACTATATAGTAACTATCCAGCAGCTGTCTCAGCCAGCCTCTGTCCAACACAAAAGTTACATTTGGTTGAAATAGTCACTATATGTGGCTATGAGTAACTGAGATAGCGACTATATGTGACTAGGAGTAGCTGGAGCTACTACATAGTGACTATCTAGTGGCTATATCAGCCAAGTGGGATTTTTCATAACTATTTCAACTACTAGTTACTCCGCGCCGATCTGAAAAAGTTATAGCTACTATTTTTTCTAGACGGCTTCGCCGCCCAAAGTATAGTCAAGTTATCACTATAAGTTATAACTATATAGTTATCATAGTTACATAGTGAAGATAGTTGCCGAGCCTTGGTGTTGACACACGGTTCATACGTGGTCAACACACGTTTCACGCACTGAGTTCACGCAAACCAAACCCCGTATGACCCGCGTATCAGCAGCGTCTCAGGCGTGTATGAGACGTGTATTGCCCTGCCCACTTTTTACTGAGGTCAGATCTTGTAGTGCTAAATCTAGTCTGGTCACACCAGACCGCGCTGTGCGCGGTCTGGCTCCACTCGACGAAATTTGAGTGACACCTCCCGCAAAATTTTCCTTTTGCATCCAACCAACGCACACTTCCATGCCTCACAGCACCTTTACTCATCAACCAATGTCAGAACAAAGTCATCGGCCTTGTGAGGGTTACACCCAAAGTACACAGTCCAGGTGTTGTTTTGGTATTCCGGCACTTCCCATGGTCGTAGCTGACGCTTCTGTCAACCGCATTTCTGGTCTCTTCCTTTATCTGCTACCTCAGCCCTAGTTTTTCCACTCCTCTGCATAGCAACAGCCTTGCTCAGTCAGTCGAAGGGAGTTTTGAGTGAGTGAGGGCCCGTGCGCGAGCCCTCTGGAAGCGCGAGATGGGCGACGAAATGAGGTAGACAACTTTGGCTCTGAGTGAGGGAGGTGCCCAATGAAATCGAGTCGAGTGGTGCCAGACCGTCTCCACGGGATCTTGTGTCCTCTCATCACGTGCGTCGACGACGGTCTGGTGTGACCAGACTATAGTAATCATACACCGGCACAGGACATTCAACTCAATCAGACTACGCCCCGAGCAACGATGACCATACACCGGCACAGGATATTCGGCCCACTGTACGCCCCGGGCAGTCTGGACCTTGCAGTCGCCTCCGGCCTCGGACGCTTGGGCAGCGAAGGGTATATAAAGGAGTGTGCTGCTCATCCTGACCCAACCCTCCTCACTCATCTCACTCATCCTATTGACCTCTCCTCCCCAACACTCGTCGTGCTGCGCACCCTCCTGCTGTCACATCCATCACATCAACTTCAACACACGATGTTCTACCCTCGCCTTCTCCAAATCCTCCCCTTCCTCGTGCTCTCAGCAATGGCCAACTCTGCGCCTCTACCCAACCCCTCCTGCCCGTCCTGTCCGACCCTGTCTCCGCCGTCCGTTGTGAGTACACCGACGGATCCATCCGATATTTGGGCATCTTCGAATGGCCACTGACATCGCGCTTCGTTATGTGTAGCTTCAAACCCGCGCAGGACCGGACCCCGAACGATTCCTGCCGGAAATACAATCGTGGACGGAGGAGCAAGGTGAGTCATCAGAAGTCAGCCAGCAGACCCCAACCTGCTCAACGGTAACATCTGACCTTGGGCTTGCCTCATATGCTTTCTTGCGCGCGGAGCAGCGAAGGCCTACCATGCTTTTACTAGTGCCGTGGAGGAGCAGAAACGACTCTTCGGATTCCAACACGTCTCACAACTTGACCGTCTTCCAACTGCCGATAGGGAGCGCTTTCAGCAGCTCAAGTCTGTGGCAGACCAGGCTTTACAAAACATGAATCAAGCCCAAAAGAAGGCAGAGCATTTCGCCCACCAGTATCGGCTGGAACAGATCTGGGCTGCTCATGTCGCAGCTGATGAACAACGCGTTGCTTTTTACCAACGCCTTTAAGTCTGGTCACACCAGACCGTCGACGCATGTGATGACAAGACAGATCACCGCGGCGACAGTTTTGGGGGGGTTAAGAATGTCATGATCAGCGCGTGGAGGTGACTCTTTGATCACCGCCGGTCTGGTGTGATCAGACTACCAACGCCCTGGCCCCTGGTACTCAGTGGAGTCGATCACTTGTGCGTAGCTGATCGTGCCCCATCGACCCCAATCAAATTGCAATAATCCTTTTTTCACAGCTTTCATCGTCCCAGCGATGAGCGCGAGGGGAATCTCCCAAGCCGCATCGCTATCGCGCTCATGCATGGATCACGATTCACGTCTCTTGTATTTGAAGGAAGCGGTGATTCGTTCACATCTATGAAACAGCAGGACAGTCCTTACACGATTTAGCAATTCCTTACACCTTCAACCCAAGTTACCAACCCCCTTCCCGCCCTCGTCAGAATCACACAGGACTCGCCCAGCTCCAACGGCGCACATCGCGCTCCCGCATCAGCTCGAGGACGAGCTTCTCGTCGGCGCAATGCTGAGCAAAGGCACGAAGGTACCTCTGCTGCTCGACGTCCTCCGCGCGCAATACGGGCGACGACGACGTCAGACTGCGTCCATCGCCGGTCTCCCCCTCCTCGCCCTCGTCTTCCTCCACCTCTCTGAGCTCCGCATCCGCTCGACTGCGCTCGGTACCGGCTTGCATACTCAGCGCCAGCGCTTCCAGCTTGGCTTGTATGTCGGCGACCATCGTCTTGGCGTGCATGCCAAACGAGAGCACGTCAGGCACTGCGAATAGCGCCGCCGAGGTCGACGTCGACGCTGACGTTACCGAGTCTGGATAGGCGCGTCGGCCTGCGTCGAGAATCCGGAACGTCTCAATAGCGTCGTTGATTTGAGCCTCCGTACTCAAACCTGTGAGAGTACGAAGGAGCGGTTCTGGCCGCTCGTAGTCGAACAGATCCGCAGACTTGTCGCCGCCGACGCTCGCCACAGCGGCATCGGCCCAGCAGCGATTTGCGCGGGAGGGAACCTCTGCTCCGCGCAGTCCGTACGCCAAAGCAGCTCGTGCGAAACGGTCGGCGGGGAGAAGGACTGATGCCTCAATGTCGGTTTGCGCTTCGGCGCGTCGCCACATGGCTTCCTCCTCCGCAATTTGCGCAAGACCCAACCGCACCGCGTGACTCTTGAGCGCGTCAGAAGAAGCTGGATCGGGTGACGCGTTGAGAGATGCGAGAGACGTGTAGCTTGCGTTTCGACTGCGTCTCCTGGCTTTCCGCATTCCATTGAGCTCCTCAACAAGCTCTTGGTTCCTGTCCTTGAGAGCGCGAGCTGACTTTTCGCAAGCTACCCGCAGTTCTGGCTTTGCCGGGTGCCATGCAGGGGGGCCGCGCGACGTGAGCAGGCCCATAGAAAACGGGGAGCCATTGAGGATGAGCGGAGGATGCCAAGGGATGAGTCCGCTTTGGTTCGTCGAGCCCGACGTCATCTCGACGCGTCCAGCAGGCGAAGGGACATTCATAGGCGCGAACAGTGGCGATCGACCGGAGTGGGGACTGATGACCGGACTATCTGCTGGACTGCTCTCGCTTGGAGAGAGCACGGGGGTAGGTCCACTGTCGGACGCCTCATAAGACGACTGCATAGATGGATCCAATCCCGAGTCTGATGATGTGTCCCATAGCGCATTTCGACCGATAAAGGACGCGCGACGCGCGAAGAGGTGCTGCGTCTCGGGCAAGGAGAGGAAAGGGGGATCCTTGTCCACTTCAAGATCGTTGCCTTTGAGTGAAGGTACTTGCAATAAGCCCCCGGTGGACGCAATTGCTGGTTCCGATGCGCGAGGAAGAGTCTGAGACGATTCTCGCTTGCCTGGCTTGTTGAGGATGGTGCCATTAGGTTGCTCGGAGAACAGGGCCATGTATTCTGGCAAGATGTCGGAGTGCAATGTATGATTCGAATAACTGAGAATCACGTCAAGGGGACGCTTTGGACCTTCCGGGGCGGTAGCCGCCAAACGTGCAATGCGAAGGAGCACAGGCAATGGGTATCCGCTGATGCCGACGGCGCGAACAATCCCTTCGTCCTTGAGCTTGAAGAGCTCCTTCAGAGCGGCGAGCACCTTCAGGTCGCCAGGACCACGCACTGTTGCCGCCGATGCAGGGTCGATTCCGAGAGCTGACTGGATCTTCACGTTCGAAGGTGCCTTGGCAGCGTCCATTCCAGCGCCGTGTGACTGGCCGACTTGCTCAGCGACAAATTCGACGTCGTGCATCATCGCGACGTCGAGGTAACGCGTGCCGAGCACATCGCAGGAGTGGAGGATGCTGCGACGGACGCGTTCGGGGCTGTAGTCGAAATGATGCTTTTCGGGTCCGTACCGGCCGCACTTTGTGAGTAGAAAATAGGTGTGCCGGGCAAACTCGGGTCGGAGTGCCTTGAGAACGCGACCAAGAATAAATTCGGATGGATGGTAGTACGGAGAGGTGTCGATAGCATTGATGCCGTACCGCATCGCGAGTCGGATGGCTTTCAGGGGCTCGGCACTGGCGATCAGCTCGTCCGAGTTGTACATTCCCTCGCCGAAGGCACCGCCGCCAAAGACGAGGGGCGACATGGCACTGAAGGGCAGCAATGGCGCGTCATCCTCGGTGCTATCACCTGCGTCGCGCGTTCTGGACGAGGCTTGAACGTGTGCTGGCCATGGAGCGCGTCCGTTTACAGGGCGCGTATCTGGGAGGTCGCAAAGCTCGGGCAGAGGCGGGAAGCGAGAGGGGGACGGATCGCGGCTGGGAACGAGAGGCATGAGTCGATATCTCTTGAGGACGGCAAGGTAATGTAAATGCGGTCGGCCAGACGATTAGTAGAGGAGACAGTGGAGACTGCGTGCTGGATACTGTGTATGGGGCGAGAGAGCAGGGAAAGGGGCATCAATTTCTGGGACCTGCCTTGTTATATACAGACGAACGACGTCGCTGTGTTCACCAATTCCCCGCTGTGGTCAGCGAGGAAACCGACAGACATGCTGAATGGACAGCTGATGCCGGATGCGCGATGCGCCGATGGATGCAGCCATCACGTAAGACGGGCGCAGATTGCCATCTGCACGCTAGCTAGATCTGCAGGGTCGCAAATCGCTCGCAATGTCTCTCTTTTTGAGGCTGATCCATCGGTATTACGCGGGCACTCGGCACTCGGCAGGTGCAAGACTCACTGGTGAATGGAAGCTGTGCACGGCGCTGAGCCAGAACGTTGTCAGGTCGGACCTCGGACTTATAGATATGTATTCCGCGTTTGCTGAGACTTGCTCAGAGGCCAGAGCGCTGACATGACCTGATGAGATCTCCGGCGCCTTCCGTGTTACGGGGACGCCCTTATCGCCTTCCTCCCCAATTCCACGTGGGAGCAAAACTAGATCACGTGACCCCACTTCCAGCTCGGCGGGGGGGCTTTGCCCCCCCGGAACCCCCCAACCAAAAGGACAGTCTTGTCCGTCTCCATTGCTATCATGTCTAATCCTGCCCGCTACGCGCTAACTCTAACCCGCATGGTGAATGTTATCCTAACTTGGCGACCAAGTCGAAAAAAGAGGGAAAAAAAGAAAAAAAGCATGGCCACGGACGGAATCTATCCGTAGACCTGCAGAACCGCAAGCCGCATCACTAACCGCTCTACTACGAGGGAAAGTTGATGTCGGTCCCAATTGTTTGTAATACATAAGCATATGCAACGTGTGCGTGCTAAAGATTGTGGTCAAATCGCGCTAACGCGCGTCCCGATCGCCGAATCACCGATAACACGTGGCATTGGGGAGGAAGGCGATAAGGGTCTTCTGTTACGGCCGCAGCGAACGCGCTCCTGTTTGACGCGACGCGACGCGTTGGAGCGCGCCACAAAATCTCGATTGTGCACCCGGAACACAAAGGGAAGACACCACGACGCTTTAAATCCTCATCAAATACCAGGGACAGAGCGGTGAAAGATCAAGGTCGAGGCGAACAAGTGCACAGTCCGTGGCTCCGCCAGAATGCTGAGGGACACGGCATGCGCACCTCAAACTGTCTTGGCGCAGAGTGGTGTCCTCGAAATTGAGGCCTGCGTCGCGTCAGAACCAGCACAAGTGAAGGACGAAGACAACCCAGCTGAACCTCTCAAGTCATCGGTTGGGACAGAAGACAAGGACAAGCCGCCTCAAACCGCTGCGAATCAAGATGCCACAAGTGCACAGGACAAGAAGGAGCGACGACCGAAGAAGCCATCAGAATCACTTTCGGAACACGCGAACAATCGAGGCTATCTCTCCGTCACCGACCTCGTCTCTCTCGCCTGGTGCGAGTTCCAGTCCTTATATGGCGTCCTTGGGGGAAGGTGAGCTTTTACTTCGCGTTGAAGGAGGCTTGAAATCCTTACGATGCGAAGGCTTACCCCTCTGCATGGCTCCTCAGGAACTTGCCACTGGATCAGAGGCCTACCAGCTTCACGACCAAGACTGGAGCCGTGATCATTCCGGACCGTGAAATTGCGGTCGAACGAGAGAAAACATTGGAGAAGGGCAGGGTACGTTGCCATACTAGATTCACTCCTTCTCGTTGTGTAGAAGTGTACAGTCGCGCTCATTCTTTCACACGTTTGCCGACGGACAGGCCATCCATGCCGAGCTTGAGAAGGAGCTTTACGGCGAGCAAATCGTGATTCCAACCGAAACTGCTGCCGACAAGTGGGCGCTCCGCATTCTCGAAGTGTGCTGCGGCCTCAAAAATCTGCTCAACGACGGTATCTGCCGCGAAGTCCGGGTGTTCGCCATCATCGAAGGCTTTCTCGTCTTTGGCCAGATCGACGAGATTGAGCTGAAGCGACCCGGCACAGCGAAATCGGCGGTCGATGATGCTCCACCAACTCCGTCGAAACCAAGTTGGGCCTCACAGGAACAGTGGCGAAGAGACCAGGTGAGGAGAGAAAAGGCCAAAAAGATCACGCTGAGTCCGTCGGAAGCCAGAGGCACGCAAAAACTCGACGCGTTCTTCTCCCGCTCATCGTCTTCGACATCGTCCACGATAACGAACGGCAAGGGGCCCTTCACGACGGCGTACAAAGGCGGTCAGAGTCAAAGTTCTACGGCTGTTTCGCAGCGGCAGGTCACCAAACCAGAAGCCTTTTTAGTAGTCTCGGACAGCAAGACCCGCTTTTCTGCTACAATACCCCGTGAAGAGAGTCAGACATCAGCTCGACTCCAGTGCATGCTTTACCGACGTATGCTCGAAGAGCTCTGTCTCGGTGCTGAGCAGTATGTGGCATCGGAGCAACCTGAAAAGCAGGCTCTCGGCGCCGCATCTCGCCAACACACGGAGCCAGGGTTCCAGCCTCCATCTCCTCGATTCGAACCTTGCGACATCAAGACTTTTCTGACAAACAAAAAGCTCGACTTGCATGCTGTGCTCAGCGACGCTTTCATCGCTGCTGGCGTCGAGTGGTGCACCAATATTGGTCTCTTCACTTCATCCGACTCAACCGGGGGGATCGTACCACGACTAAATACGATTCACGCCCTCATCTGCAGTCTGGCGGACGTCGTCGCTGAGGTCAGGTCCACGGTCACGACTTCGAACTTGATGGGAGAAGAGCTTGGGCTGACATACCGACATCGGGCTACTTTCAAGCGCAAGAAGACCCAGGTCACATTTACTCGAGGCCAAGGTCCTGAGAAGAACGGTTCTCCTAAGCAGAAACCCTTGAAGTTGTCCCAGCCCGGGACGAAGTCGCCAGCACTAGTCCCTGCCACACCAGAGCGCCAGAAGATACGTACCCGCAAAAGTCGGGATCGAGACCTTAGCTCTGCGAAGAAGGAATCAATCCAGCAAGATCTCGAGGAAGGCCTGGACGAGCGATGCGCCCTTGATCTGCGGAATGAGCGGGAGGTCGATGCAGGGTCTGAGGCTGGCACGCTCTCGTCACCCACAAAGCTCAGTCAGAGTCAAGGCTTGAGTCAGAGCCAGACTGGGCCGTCCACGCCTCGCAAAACACGAAATAACTCCGGCTCACCATCGGCAGCAGCCGCCAAGAGCGACGCCGCCTCGATACCCTCCTCTCCTTCGACGCCGTACCACCTCGAGCAACAAATCATCGCCAAAGTCGCCTTCACTTATTCGGCTGCTCAGCTCGATGCTCACTTGGCCAAGGTCATGCCCGTCTGGCTCGGCGCGCGCGATCCAGACGGAGTCAAGGAGGCCGAGACGTACAAGTGCAACTCGTGCGAGTATCGGGCGAACTGCGAGTGGAGGGCTGTCAAAGCCCAGGAGGCATACGAACGGGTGAGGGCCAGGAGGATAGCGGCTGAGGAGGCGAGGCTGTGGGGTGATCAGGATGCGGACTTGTTCGATGAATTGGAGATTGCAGAGGGAGTGGGTGACGGAGATCAGAAGGCGGAGGGGAGGAAACCTGCGTTCATATCACAGTCGCAGTCGCAATTACTATCCCAGGCGTCAGCGGACGACAACGACTCGGAGGCGGCGTACTGGGGCGCAGCAGACATGCCCGACGCGGATACACTCGACAGGCTCGAGAGCCAACATGCGAGCCGCGTCCTTGCTGGATCGAACACGTCCGGAAGTATGGAACGACCCAAGGACGGCCTCGGCGACGTGGCAGCAGAGGAGAAACAGCCGATGCCTTCGTCCGAAGCGGATTTATGGAAGGACATGCTCGATGAGGAGGCTTTGCGGTCTGTACCCATGCAGTGATGGCATGCCATCGAGTTGAACGTGACGAAAAGGGTGACAAGGTATACATGTGTATTCTACGCGTTCACAATTTACAACTATAGGAGCACTCTGTAGGGCTGCTTGACTGTGGTGTTCTACGCTCATTCGAGGGCGAGACCTTCCGGTCAATTGTAGTCTTCGCGACTCGGACCGTGAGCTTGTGTAGAGGGAGGGGCCGACTGATAGGGATGACCAGCCTGTCTAGCTGGGGTCCGAGCTGGTGGAGCGACAGCGATGCTCGAGTATGGCTGAAGCGGAGCAGTAGAATTTGAAGCCGACGCGTATGACCTTGTGTTATCTCTCGCTGAGATCGCAGGCGGAAGATGGTACGGGCGAGACGAAGACGATGAAGACGCAGAAGCGGCCGATGGATATAACGGAGGCGGCCGGTTCGAGTTCCATCCGCCGCTCGAGGGATTGTTCCCATGCCTAGGACCGTAAGGAAGCTGCTGTTGTCGATACGGATCTCTATGTTGCGCCTGACCTACACGAAGCGGAGCCGCAAAGCCAGGCGAAGGTCGTGCTCTCAGCTGAGCGGAGCTGACCTCTGCTGGAGTTGAGGTGTTCTGCGTGTCTTCGATTCGGTCCAAAATGCTGTCGATCTCCTCCTGCGTTGGCTGAACCGAATATGTGCTGGGAGGAATGATGATGGTGCGGTCGATGCCTGGCGAGGAGGGCGGTGGGAAGGTGAGCTGGCGTGCGAATCGTGCCAGGATACTGTGAACTCAGAATGAGACAAGAATTCAGCAAGGCCCAGCATCGTTATTCGCTATCCCCTTGCGAGAGGGGCGACCCGGTGTTATAACTGACTCGGTCGCTTGCTGTGCAGATTTAAGTGTCGGGTGTCCTGTTCGGACCTGGAGTCGGCGATAGCATGCCTGTGAAAGGTACAACAGCGGGGTCAGCTTCATTGAGGCTACGTTCACCGATCATTTTTTCCGCCATATGAACGTGCTCACGTCGAACGGCGTGTCGAAGATGACGACCACAGCTTCGGCGCGATATTCTTGAGCAATTGTGGTCCAGTTTTGTCTTTGACTGATTGGAGGAAAGATGGTGTCAGAACATCACATTACCCTCTCTGTTCCCCATCTAAGAGCAACATGTGTACCTTGCATCCGCATTGGTCCTGTCTACGATGACATTCTGACCCCGCCGCAAAGCCCTATGGACGTTGGATTCAACAGCTTGCCGAGTCCTCAACTCGTCCTGGTTGCACCGGACCCAGACGTCTGGATAGAAATCCTGAATTGCGCAGGCGACTGCAAATATAGAAGACAACGAAGGCCATCAGACGTATAGAGGAAGATTTTGAGGGTGCAGATATACGTCTTTACAACGCACCCGTCGACTTTCCGCTCCCTACGAGCTTCTCGAGTCATCATGCAAGGTAGCTAAGGAAGTCAGCCTTCTGTCTTTGCCTAAATGCACTTGATTTCCATGCACTCACCCCACAACATATCAACACAATTGGACGTTTGGGCGAGGCAGCAGACCTCTCCCCGTCGCCGCCTTCAGGCTCTGAAGCGGAAGGACGAACAACGGTCTCCCATTGGGCTTCTCCAGGCGCGACATTCATGCTGGCTTTTTGTGTGTTTGTGGAACGGTTGCCCAGCATGGATGAAGGTGAGAAGTTTGCAGAGTTAAGGTGTCCAGGTTTTCCGGGTCAAAATGCAATTTTCGCCGGGAAAAACGAGGCGTCGAGCGTCAGTCAGTGCGTTCTTCCACACGGCGAACAGGTCCTTGCATCTTGGCCCTGTACAACAACAGCATTCATTGACATACATATTGAACATCGCAACCATGTCCGCCCCACTCTACGCGCTCGAGCGCGCCGTCGCCATTTCCGCCGTTGCGCGCGCCTGCTCGCTGACCAACAAGGTCTTCCACTCCCTCGTCACCGCCGACACCGTGACAAAGAAGGACAAGAGCCCGGTGACCGTAGGCGACTTCTCCGCCCAGGCCGTCGTCAACACCGTCCTGGCCGCCCATTTCCCTCAGGACGCCATTGTGGGCGAGGAGGATTCGGCGGATTTGAGGGGCGAGTCGGAGGATAAGGTGAAGCTGAGGCAGCAGATTCATGAGTTGGCGAACGAGGCTCTTTCGAAGCCGGAGGAGGATTGCCCGGCGGAGCAGGTCAACAAGTGGGGGAAGGAGAAGATCGATACTGAGAAGTTGCTTCAGGCCATTGATCGCGGGAACCATAACGGCGGGAGGACAGGTCGTGAGTTTCTGTCAATGCAATTTTGCTCGCATTTGTATGCCTGTTCCTCCAACTGATCCAGAAAGGCGCGCCTTGTACCCTTTTGTGGGGTGAACAGGAATGTGGGCTCTCGACCCTATTGACGGCACGAAAGGATTCCTCCGCGGTGGTCAATACGCCGTCTGCCTTGCTCTCATCGTCGATGGCGAAGTTCAGCTTGGCGTCATGGGCTGCCCGAACTTGCCCCACGACCCGAGCGCTCCCAAGCCCAAGGAGGGCGACCCCAGTGCGGCGAGCAGGTCTGATCTGGGTGTCATCTTCGTGGCTGTGCGCGGGCAAGGAGCGTTCCAAGTGAGCACAAGCCCAGTTGCCGTGCAGAAAAACTCCGCATACAGTCAAGATGTCCTGACGATCTATTTCTCACCTTCACAGCGCCCGATCAACTCGTCCACACTGAGCCCTGTCAAAATGCGCTCGCTTGCGTCGGACGCATCGTCTCTGGCCTCCGCCTCCTTCTGCGAGTCCGTCGAGGCTGGCCACTCTTCCCAGGGAACGAATGCCCGGATTGCAGAGCTGCTCGGCATCAAGAACCCTCCGGTCCGGATGGACTCTCAGGCCAAGTATGCCAGCATTTCGCGAGGCGATGGCGATTTCTATCTTCGGCTGCCAGTGGGCGACGGCAGCTACCAGGAGAAGATCTGGGTACGTGAATTGACGAGAAGTAGCATGTTTGTATCGGAACCTGACACAACCTCATTGCCGATATAGGACCACGCCGCTGGAGCGATCCTGGTCGAAGAGGCTGGCGGACGCGTCTCTGACCTAGCAGGCCGACCTCTCGACTTTGGACAAGGCCGGACTCTGAAGTCCAACAAGGGTGTGATCGCAGCCTTCGCGGGCGAAGGTGTGCACTCCAAGGTGCTGGAAGCTGTCCAGCAGGCGGTGGAGGAAGAGGGTCGGGAGCATCTCTTTCAGTGAACA
Organism: Tilletia caries; assembly: GCA_032718865.1. Lineage (NCBI taxonomy): Eukaryota > Fungi > Basidiomycota > Exobasidiomycetes > Tilletiales > Tilletiaceae > Tilletia > Tilletia caries. The sequence goes on along the minus strand of JALUTQ010000037.1, from coordinate 1,029,973 downwards.
ACGCTCACCCAGACCAAAAGGGAAATCGAAACTGTGATCCAGTGGTTGTGGTCATCGTATATTGCTACATGCACGCGTGAGATATGGGTTAGATGGTAGTGAGATGCTCCGTGACAATTGGCTTTTGCTGAGGGAGAAGAGAAAGTTTTGTCTAGAAATGAAGAGACGCGGTGGTCGCGAGGATGCCGGGCTGGGAGGGCCAAGAAATCAGAGCGCCTTCTTCTTGCCCTTCAAGTCGATCTTTCCTCTTGAGCTACCGGCACCGGTGCCTGCGACGCCGGTGTGGAGGAGCTTGTCGACGGATACATGCGTCGCTCGGAAGAAGATGGTGAGGCTGATCATGACGGCCAGAGAGCCAGCATAGATGCCGAGTCGACCGAGCACTGAGGCCTCGGTGAGAAGCGGATATGGGTAGTGTCCGTTGAAGTGGGCGCAGACGGTGACCCAAGCACTGTCAGCCAGGGAAGAACGAGAGACATGCATGAGTTAATGAATAACAGGCGAAGAGCAGCGCGCGCGCAAGAGCTGCGAGGCAGTTGCTCACATGTATACCAGAGTCGGTGCGCCTCCGACAACCAATGCTTGCGTGTTTTTGGACCATGCCGGCGAGAAGAAGTAGTAGTCGATGAGCATGAGGACGCCGGGAAAGGCGTGGAGGCGAAGATCGAGCCAGATGGGCAGACGGATGCTTGTCAAGATGATCTTCCCGGTGAGCGGGTCTTCGGTCTGGCTGGGCATGATGAGCAGGTCCGGGCTGATGCTGAGCAGGGTCCAGTAGAGCGCTGCGATGAGGGACTCCGCGGGCAGGGCGGGCGTTGCGAAGAAGAGCTTGGCGGCCCGCAGCGGTTTGAAATGCGGTGCGAAGTCCAAGAGGATGGAGAGCGCGAAGGAGGCGGCGGTGAAGCTGAGGCCGATGTTGGTCAGGAACTGCCAGTGGCCGCCGAACTCCTGCTCGATGTCATGGCCCGAGATCGCCGACACGGTGTGGAGCTCGTTGAAGGCGGAGAAGCAGGACGCGAAGCCGAGCACGTGGAACGCGAGCTTGAGCGCGAGAGGAGCCATCTTGACAGCGGCGGGACAGCAGACGGTGACGGCGAGTGGGAAAGTAAGGCGGTATGGTATGTATCCAGTGAGTGATCGCGGTGAGAACTTAGAAGGACTGCATACGATCCCCCCGATCCAACAACACGACCCTGGCATCGGCCGGGCCGCAGCCGGGCTTCTCGCCGGGCTTCTGCACGGCGCAAGGATGCCGACACAAATAAATTCCTCACGACTGACGACGTTGACGTTGGCACGTCCGCGTCCACAACACCAACACGAGCTCAACCTCGTTCTCTCCGCTGTGCTTGTTAATTCCCTGCCTGAGAGACTCGCGCCCGTCTTCAACCACGCCTTGACGCTCTCTCTCGCCTCGCCTCGCCTCGCATCTCTCTCTCTCTCTCCCTAATACACGCGCGCAAAGGAAATGAAGTCCATCGCCGCTCTCGGCACACTCGTCCTCCTGGCTGGCTCAGGCCTGGCCCAGGTCTCCTCAGCAACCACCTCGTCGTCCATTCTAACAGCGCTCCCTCCCACGGGAAGCGTTTCATCGGCAACCATAACCGTCCCGACCTTGACCCCGATCCAAGCCTCCTTCACCCTCCTCGGCGCTGATGGCCGCACCTCTGTCATCGTAGACGGCTCCCTCACTGTCCTTGAGCCCACGTCGACTGGCTCCAACAGCACCAGCTCGTCGGCCACATCGACGACAATGACGACGGTAGTCTCAACGACGGGAACAAGTTCTAGCACGAACACGACGGCCTCAACGAGTAGCCCGCCCAACGGAGCCGTCGCACACGGGCGCGTTCACCCAGACGGGGCCGCCATCTGGGCTCTGTCTGCCGGCGCTGTCGGGGCGTGCTTGATTTCGGCCATGGGGTCGATCCTCATTCTCTCCTGAAATTTGCACCACTCCACGGACGGTTTCTCCCAATTCTCCCTCAAGACGCCAGCCAAAAAAAGCTCCCTCTCGCCTTTCTCGAATCTTCGCTACGGATAGCAGGTCGCACAAACACTCGGACTGTCACCCTCGTTTTGGATCCTTCTGCCTCTCCCCTCCTAATTCCATAGTCTTGGCCTCTCTCACCTATTTGCTTCGCCAGGATTCATTCTTTTCGCTCTCTCCTCACTCACTACTCACTACTCACTACTCACTACTCACTACATACTCACACCGTGTATCATCGCCGTACATCTTAGAGTCTCAATTGGACAACGTTGCTTTTTATACATGTACAAAATGGCTGTGACAGGTGTGCTAAGGTCCGGTTGGGCTCCCCACTAGATGCCCTTCATGTACCGATCCTTCCGCCACACATCCCACACTTTCGCACTCAGCGCGTTCCCAATCTTCTTGCGTGAGTCGTAATTCGCCATCGAAGCAGCGACCGCCGTCGCGTCTCGACTCGCCCCCATGCCCAACGCACTCGTGTACATCCCACCCACCCGATCCGACATCAGCGCCTTGCCCTGTTCGATCGCCGACCGGGACATGACGTTGGCCTTCCTCGAAGAAGTCGACGCTTTTGGTACAGCTGGGGTTTTGTTCTTGCCGACGATCGCCTTCTTGGCGACGTTCTTGCCAGCCGAGGTCGTTGTCTTCTTCTTCCCGGCTTTAGAAGACTGTTTCAAGCTGTCATCACTGAAGCTGAACTCGTCCTCCTCTTCTTCGTTCTCCGGCTGATCGTGTTCGTCGTCGTCCTCCTCAGCAGCATTCCAATCCTCCTCCGCTGCCGGCTGGTTCCGCTGTGCTGACGACGTCGAGCCGTCAAATCCGACCGCCTTGCAAGCCTCCCACCAGTCTCGACCCGTATTCCAAACTCGAATGACCTCGCCGACCTTTTCCTCGCTCATGCCCCGAACGCACAGCAGCATTCGAGCCCACACCTCGCCCACCGTCACGCTCCCATTCTTCGCATTCAACGACCGGTATGACGCAAAAGTGATGTGATGCGGCGTCATGGGTTGCGTCCGGCGCAGGTAGGTCTGTAATCGAAGATATGTCGGCCTGGAGAGGATAGCGTCCGGAAGGACATGCAGAGGCTTGTTCTGCGTTGCCAAGGAGCCAAAGAGGAGTTATGTGAGCAAACAAGATGTGACTACGCCTGACCATCATACACCAACATACCTGATGCGTCTGACAGATCACTTGATGCATCTTTCGAAGCCACTCGAGACTGGCCTCGACTCCGGCCGTCCGTTGGACGAAGAAGCCATCGATCACCTGTGTACTGCTGATCGCGGTGGCAATCTGCGGACCCCACTGCCGCATCTGTTGCTCGACATCATAATCCTCAATGAGGTAGAAAACCTTGGAAAGACCCGAGAGGGACAATCGGAACTGTTGATGGAAAACACAACCATTCAGCCGCCGATTCACTCGCATCACGCCTGGTTTCTTTCGCCACGCCCTTCGTTCCTCTTACCTTCTGCTCCTTCCACCGCCCATCCGGTATGCTCTGCACCAAGTCGACCAGCCTCTTCCGCTCCACGATGTAGTCCAGCACCACTTCATCCTCTTCCGTCCCCGCACTACCCTTCCTCCGCGCAATCCAAACCACATCCCCAAGCTCGAGCGCACGTACTTCCACCGGAATGCCCTTATCGAGCAAAGGATCAGAAAGGTGACATCGCGGACCCCGGATCGTCTCGTTCACGCCCAGCGAAGTTCCCGGGCCTCGATTGGTCGACGTCGTGCTGCCATGCTTGATCTCGCGGGTGTCGAGGAGCAAGATGACCTCATACGAGCCCGCAGGCCATACATGCGGTGAAAAAGCAGGAGCGCTCCAGTCGGATGACTTGCGAGGGACGTTCGTAGTGGTTCCTCTCGTCGCGGAGGAGCCGGATGCCACAGGATTCAACCGAGACGACGAGGCTGCCGATCGAGGAGGCAAAAGTCGCTCCTGGAGACCAGACTTAGCATCGTCGAACATGTCAAAGGACGAATCGGCCGCTACGCTGACAACCGCCATGCCCGGAAGTAAAGGCTGCGGCACAGCAGGCAGCGAGTCGCGCGGTCTTGTCCGAGCCTGAGGTACCGATTCTTTGCGGTCGATGTCAACTCCCGATTTGACCAAGGCGGGCGGTGCGTTCATGATCTCGAGATCGCTCAGTTCATCCCCATCTTCAGCGACGGGGCTGGAGGCCTGTACACTCCGTTCCCGTACTGCTGATGCACTCGCTTCGGCCCGGGCTCGTCGTAGCTGTCCAACTTCAGGCGCCCGGCCGAGCTTGGCCGCAATCCCATTCTCGACGTCCCGCATGATGTCCTCAATGTCGAAATCCGAATCGTCGTCAAAGGATTCAACACGCTTCGCCGGGATCGGCCGCGGAGGCCGTGCCGACGTCGAAGCCACCGCAGACCTCCCCACCGTCGCCTGCGACTCCACATCATCCATCTCGCTATCTTGATCCAGCTCCTGACTCTGGCTGGCCCCTATCTCAGCCTGTATCTGAGCCTGCCATCCAAGACCCAACGCCCCGACTTCTCGACGCGGAAGAGCTTGCGAAAGACGACCGTGCTTGCCCCGAGGACGCGCCGTGGCGGCACTCTGATCCACAACATCCTCCGCGTCCTGGCGCCGCCTCGCCGCAGCCGATCGCGGGGACAACGCCAGGCCGGCCCGGACCTCCCGTCTCAGTGCTCCCTGTACCGATTCTCCCGGTCGCGCCAGGGAGCCGCCGATACCAGAAGGGAGCGAGTCCGAGTAGCTCCGGGAGTAGGAGGTGCTTGGTCCTGCCGAGGGGCCTGTGGGAAGACTGAGCTGGTTGGCAGCGGGTCCTGACATGGAACGCTGAGCATGCGCCTTGATTCGCGCCGAACGTAGTGATGATAGGTCGTCCATGATAGTATCATCAGCTCTGTCGGCATCCAACGTGTGGTCGCCAGCATACTCATCCTCGTCGTCATCGTCAATGATGACTACGGTCGCAGCAGTAGCACCTTTGTTGTGTACACTTTTCGCTCCTCTTTTGTCAGAGTCGGTTTGGCGAGAAGCATTCCGGGTCGTAGTACGCGGTGGCGGAATCTCATCGTCCGAATCTGAAATTGCGATGGCGAGATCTTGCTGTGAGCCAGGCAGCGGAAGACCGTTCTCGACAAAATTGTCCAAGAGAGGGCTTTCATTGGCCTGCGGCCATGTTGCCGACCGTTGCGAGTTCCTCGCATCCGTATCAAAGCCGAAGGGGTTGGCCCGCTTCTTCGCTGGCGCTGAGGAGAGGGTAGGAAGAGGTGCTGGCTGAGCGCGTACCTTGGAACGCTGATAGGTCTCTTGCGAGGCGGAGAGCAGAGCAGCAAGTTCATCATCATCTATCCCGAAGTCAGGCTCGGGCGTGCCGTCACCGGATAGGATCACGATCTCAGGTGCGGAAGTGGAAGCGGCCGTCTGCTTGCCTTTGCCCTTGCGATCGCTAGCTGCTGTCGTCCTTGAGCTTTCTGGCATAAGGACCTGTTGAGGCGAGGAGGACGGCGGATCGGATGAAGAAAAAAGACCAGGCTTTGTGACGGGAATGCGCAGACCTGAGGGTATCGCTCGGGCGCGCACTGGCTCAGGCTGCTGCGGCACTGGAGACTGCGCTTGTTGGCGGGAGGATCCTGCCCCTCGTCCAGGCGCAGGCGCAGGTAAGGTCGCTCGCTGCCGACCTTCGGGCCGTCGCTCGGGAGAAGCCGAGGATTCGGAAGGAGCCGAAGGCTGACCGTCAGCTACGCGTTTCATCTCGTTTGCCAGCTCCCAGCCGTCCTCGCTGAGACAGTATTTGGGCGGGTTCCCCGTTTGATAGACGAGGCCCTTAGTAACAAGTGTCTTCATGCTACTCCAAGCGGTGTAGTTGATAGGAGGGGCGACTCCATTGCGACTTGGATCGACGTTTGACATCGCTGCGCCGGCGGCGCCAGTCACGGAGGCTGGTATGCGAGAAGATGCCGAAGATCCGCCCCGAGAGCCTGGGCCTGAAGCTTTGGAGGAAACGATGTAGTCGGAGTCGCACCACGGCTGCGCGAGTGGGATGAGCTGGGCCTTTGTCAGATAGACCTCGTCATCAATAGTGGGTGTCTGGGAATGGAGACCGAGGAGAATGCCATATGCTCCTGTCCGCATGTTGGGAACGTATGTTTTAGGGACGGCGGGAGCCTTTGGCTTCTTCGCTTTGGACGTCGATGCCTTGGGAGCCTTTTTGTTCGGCTGAACGTCGTCCTTGGCGCTGCCCTTGCGCACATCTTTGAGAGATTCAGCAATGGCCGCTCGTAATTGCTCGTCCTCGTCGGTGGAATCATTGTCGCCTGAGCCGAAGCCGAGCAGGTCATCGTCTGAGCCGCGCAGGTTGGAGCGATCATCAGCGCCAATTGCGGCCCGCTTGCGCTTCGGTACGGACGAGGAAGAGCTCGCGCCTGTCGATGCTGCTGTTGCCGTGGCGGTCGCCTTCTTCTTGCCCTTTGCTGCGGCACCGGCGGGCCGTTGGGGCATGATCTGGTGATGGAGGACACACCATTGTTCGAGGCGCTCTGTGAGCTTTGTCACTATGGTCGGACCGACGCCCTTGAGCGCTATGAGCTCGCAGGGGTGAGCGAAATCTTGCTCTGCATGCTTGATGGAGTAGCTGGCCTTGGTGTATGCGTGGCCTGCCTTGCTGCCCTTCGCGTTCGCCTCCGTTGCCCACTCGGACAAGAAGGCCATCCACAGCGTCTTGGACGTCGGCCCTTCCGCAGCATCGAGACCTGCGCCTGTACTTGCACCTGCGCTCGCGCTCGCACCCGAAGCAGCTCGTGGCAGCATGTTCAATTGTGGCCTTGCTATGTACGGAACTGAAGCAGCGCTGCCTTGCTCCCAGTTCCCACAGCGGAAACGCAAGTGTTGGACTCCCTCGAAAACATGATCATGAAATCGCGTCTCGAATCCGCTCACGCGACGCGACGCGACATGATCATAGCGCCACGTGATTCTGACATCTCCAACCGCCCAGATACCGACTCGCTTCCAACAGTGATCCCTGCGATGAAGCGACCCGCGAGCTTCGAAAGAGCCACCACAGTCTACAGTCCATAAGATCGACATGTCAGACTCGAAGGGCAGCTCGAGCTCATACGCGGCGCTTGAGAGCGAAGTCGGCGGTCGGTTGTCCGGCGTTCTCAACCGAGACGCTCCAGCCGCGTTGGCAGCGAACGTGATCCGCTTCGCGCGAACGCTTCCTTCGGAGCGAGCGTTCGCCGCCGCCGCGCGCAGCCTGGGCAATTTCCAGGACGACTTCCTCGCAAAGCTGCGCACAGATATCTGCAATCATCCCTCTTCGTCCGAGGATCATGGCCCAAACGGGGGCGGAGCGGCGCTCGGCGGGCCGTTGAGCATGAAGCAGGCTTCCACAGCGCTCCGTATCGAAGACAGCGAACGACTCGAGCCAGACGGTCCCTCGCGTGCGGGACTGATCACAGGCAGCGGCCTAAAGCACGTCTTCAAGAGCAAAGGGCCATCAATGAACGAAGACTCCGGACGCTCGCGCCTCGGCCTTGATCGGCTCGCTGAACAGCGCAAAGCGGAGCAACGAGGGACTGGCGGTGGATCAATGCTCCCGCCCAGTCTACCGCCTCGCAAGAAGGTCAGGCTCGATCAAAGCTATGACGACCGCACAGATGGGCGTGACCGGTCCTCAAATTCTCATTTCAAGATCCCTTCCCGACCGGCCTCCGCGTCTGCCTCCTCAACTCTGCGTCATCGAATTGAGGAAACACCTTCGCGAGGCTCTGGGGGTCTTAGCGAGGTCGCGCAGGCCCGACTTGAGGAGCGTCGGAAACAGCGTGCTACAGCTACACAGAATGATCGTGACGCTGTCAATTCCAAGTCAGGAGGTCCTGCGGCAAAGACCAGGGAAGGTCATGCGGGGAAGGGATGGGATTCCACACCTAGAGTGCACCGAGACTCCAAGAAAGCCGAAGGCGGCGAAGACGGGCGACTGACGCTGGTGGGACGGAATTGGGAAGAAGAGGACACAACCGCACTGGACCGTGAATGGTACGGAATGGAAGAGGAAGGCAATATCGCAGGCGACGACGAGCACAACCCCTTCTCTCAGTACGAAGACGCCTTTGGGGAAGCTGCGCCTTCGATCGCGGCCAAGCACCAGAAGCGTATGACAGCGCGTCAAGTGGCATATAATGCCGATGCTGACGCGTGGGAGACGAATCGGATGCAAGTTGGTGGTGTCGGCCCTCAGCGTATAGTCGACTTGGACGAAAACATGGACGACGAGAGCGAAAACCGAGTTCATCTGCTGGTTCACGACTTACGGCCTCCCTTCATTGACGGCAAGACAGTGTTTACAAAGCAGCTCGAGCCGGTCAACCCGATCAAAGACCCGACAAGCGACTTGGCAATATTCTCGCGCAAAGGCAGTCGTCTCGTGCGGGAAAAGCGAGAACAGGCGGAACGGAAAAAGGCAACAAGCCAGGCCGTCGCGCTGGGCGGGACAAATCTCGGAAACATCATGGGGGTCAAGGAAGAGGGAGATGGCGAGGCGGACCAGGCTACCGCAACATCAACTGGCAACAGTCAGTCTAAGGGAGCTGCGGGCAGCGTTTCTGGAGCCAGTCCAATCAAGAAAGAGGAGGAGGACGATTACAGGTCGGATTCCAAGTTCGCGTCCCATATGAAGACGGCCAAAGTCGGTGCCTCGGCTTTCAGTCGTGGCAAGAGTCTCAAGGAACAGCGACAGTATTTGCCAGCTTTTGCCTGCCGGGACGACCTGATGCGGATCATCCGGGAAAACCAAGTCATCATCGTCATCGGGGAGACAGGATCCGGGAAAACCACGCAAGTTGCCCAGTTTCTCCACGAAGAAGGCTACACCAAGTTCGGAATTGTCGGATGCACGCAGCCTCGTCGAGTGGCAGCTATGAGCGTAGCCAAGCGTGTAAGTGAGGAGATGGAGGTTGAGCTGGGTGCTTTGGTGGGATACTCGATCCGATTCGAGGATTGTACTAGCAAGGAGACCCGCATCAAGTACATGACGGACGGTGTCCTGCTGAGAGAGAGTCTTAATGAGGGCGACTTGGATCGGTACAGCGCGATCATCCTGGATGAGGCGCACGAGCGGTCATTGTCGACAGATGTGCTCATGGGTCTGCTTAAGAAAAGTGAGTCAAAGATTCCTTCAGTTCACACAGACTCTCACTCACCTCCTGACCATTGCTTCTTTTCTAGTCTTAACTCGGCGACGTGACCTCAAGTTGATTGTCACTTCTGCAACGATGAATGCCCAGAAAGTAAGTACTTATCCCCGCTAAACGCTTGATTTGGAGGCTGTTCAAACTCATGTCCGCTGTCTCTTCTCGGCAGTTCTCCGACTTCTATGGGACTGCGCCCAGCTTCACTATTCCCGGCCGCACGTTCCCAGTCGATGTCCTCTTCAGCAAAGCTCCGTGCGAGGATTACGTCGAGTCTGCAGTCAAGCAGGTCCTTTCGATCCATCTGTCCCAAGGCAAAGGCGACATTCTCGTCTTCATGACTGGTCAAGAAGATATCGAGATCTGCGCGGCTGTAGTGCAGGAACGGCTCTCACAACTGGATGACGCGGCTCCACTACTGGTTCTGCCCATCTACTCCCAGATGCCCGCGGACCTGCAAGCGAAGATCTTCGATCCCGCCGAAAATGGAGAGCGGAAGGTCATCATCGCGACGAACATTGCGGAGACCTCGCTGACGGTTGACGGCATTATGTATGTTGTCGACTCAGGATACAGCAAACTGAAAGTGTACAACCCTCGTGTCGGTATGGATTCTCTCCAGATCACCCCAATCAGCCAGGCGAACTCAAATCAGCGTTCAGGACGCGCTGGACGAACTGGCGCCGGTGTGGCGTATCGTCTCTACACCGAGATGGCATTCAGGAACGAGCTCTTTGCGAATGCGATTCCGGAAATTCAACGCACGAATCTCGCCAATACCGTATTGCTGTTAAAATCCCTCGGCGTCAAGAACCTCCTCGAGTTCGACTTCATGGACCCGCCCCCTCAGGACAACATCCTCAACAGCATGTATCAGCTGTGGGTCCTAAGTGCGCTCGACAATATCGGCAATCTCACCTCGGTAGGCAAAAAGATGAGCGAGTTTCCGATGGAGCCAAGTCTGTCGAAGATCCTCATCGCCAGTGTGGAGTACGGCTGCTCGTCGGAGCTGCTTACCATCGTCAGCATGCTTTCGGTGCCCACTGTGTTCTATCGACCCAAAGAACGTGCAGAGGAATCGGACGCGGCACGGGAAAAGTTCTTCGTGGCGGAATCGGACCACTTAACCCTTCTGCATGTCTACACCCAGTGGCGAATGAACGGCTACAAGGACTCGTGGTGCATCGGTCACTTCCTACACGCCAAGCTGCTGCGCAAAGCTCGAGAGGTTCGGACTCAGCTGGAGGAAATTATGCAGACGCAGAAGCTGGCGATTATCAGCTGCGGCACGGACTGGGATGTGGTCCGGAAATGTATCTGCTCGGGGTACTTCCATCAAGCGGCCAAGGTGAAAGGTATCGGCGAGTACGTCAACTGTCGGACGGGGATTCCGATGCATCTACACCCGACGAGCGCACTCTACGGTCTAGGCTGTGAGTACTTGACCTCTTTACTTTTTTCGATTCTTCTTCAGCTGATCGTTCTTTCTGACGCAGACACCCCGGACTATGTTGTGTATCACGAACTTACTTTGACGAGCAAGGAGTACATGGGTACCGTCACCGCCGTCGACGCGCACTGGCTCGCCGAGCTTGGAGGGTGAGTCAGCTGATGTCAAAAGAACGTGGCCATGTGGAAGCAACTGCTGATCACATGCTTCCCTCTTTCTCTCTCCCAGTGTCTTTTACTCGATCAAAGAACGTAATTTGTCGGGCATGCGAACACGAGCAACTCGCGATGCAGAGTTCTCCCAGCGTGCGCGGATCGAGGCCGAATTCGAGGCTGATAAGGAACGCGAGGCGGAAGCAGCGGTCGTCACGGCCAACCGGGACCGAGAACGCTCGCAAAGCAGCACACCGAGGATTGCTGGGCCCGGGGCGACTCCGATGCGACGTCGACGAGGGGGGTTCTGATCCGTAGTTTGGAAGCAGTTTACGAGTAATACATATGCTTACGCCCCTGAATGTAATCGAGAACATGACATCGCAAAGTACATATACAGGCCGTTCAAGTGTCGACAGGGAGAGAGAAAATGAATTGACCTCCGCCGCGTGTTGTCGATACATACATACAGCAACCGTCAAAGAGACCTTTGATCTTGTGGGTGGACGCGTGGGCCGTGGACGCGTTGCTTTCGGGCTGACGTGTTGTTTTGGCGATCTCGCGATCTCGCGTGGCGAATCGTTGTTGGACCAACATTTTTCGCGTGGCATTCATTGGCTCGACGCGTCTGGGGAGTGTGGAGAGACGCGTCGAGGGCCCAGAGCGAAGTGATATAAAGAGCTGCCCCGCTTCCCACTCACCACTTCTCTCTCCACCAGCATCTCGCAACAGCAACACTCCTCTCTCTCAGTTCTCCCACCAACCCCCCAACAACAACAACTCACACAACATGTCCGGTCGCGGAAAGGGTGGAAAGGGTCTCGGCAAGGGTGGTGCTAAGCGTCACCGCAAGGTCAGTCTCTCCTCCCCGCCCGTCCTTCCTCGCTTTCTCATGCCTCGATCTGATCCATTTCCCATCCATCCTTCGCTGCGCACAGATTCTTCGTGACAACATCCAAGGTATCACCAAGCCCGCAATCCGCCGTCTCGCACGTCGTGGCGGTGTCAAGCGTATCTCTGGCCTCATCTACGACGAGACCCGTGGTGTCCTCAAGCTCTTCCTCGAGTCTGTCATCCGCGACTCCGTCACCTACACCGAGCACGCCAAGCGCAAGACTGTCACCTCTCTCGACGTCGTCTACGCTCTCAAGCGCCAGGGCCGCACGCTTTGTGAGTACTCTCTGCGCTTCTCATTATACTCCCTCTGCACACCTCACTGACAAAGTCCTCCTCGTCCTCGTCCTCGCTCCCCCATAGACGGCTTCGGAGCTTGAACGCGCTCTCGATCCGCGCACAGCTTTGCACCCCATTTTTTTCCATCCTCCCCTTGTAATGCAGCCATGTACTCTATGTCCCCACGCAACCCACACTTTGCTTCGAACCCCTTCTCTCCTCAGCCTGAACGCTGAGCTTCGAAAGTGATCTGCACTGCACGCAGCGAGCTTTCTGCGTGTCGAAAGAAGGGAACCGAGACCCAGGCCCCAACTCCACCGACCTGCGAGTTGCGACCATCTCCACCCTCATCAAGCTGCTCGACTCCTCCTGAACTTGCGCGCCAGCTTTGCTCGGCGTTTTGGCTTGCGGTTCCAGCTCGGTACATACAAGCGGACGTACCCGAGCCGTTCCATCGCGTGCGCACGTGTGCAAGAAGCTAAACATCGTCCTCACTCGCTCCTTTCACCCGCTCACCACCTCGCTCTAATTCTCGTTCGACGCCCATCCACATAACTGCCTCTCCTTTCCCTCAGCAGTGAGTCTGCGGGAGCGGCGGCCGGCGCCAGTGCTTACGGCAATTTGAGGTCCTGTGTAGTGAAGTTGATCTGACTTACTTTTTGCAGTATTTTGTGAACACGTTCGCTCAGCGTTTCTTTCCTTGCCTGTCCCCTTCTCCTTGGCCGCAGTGCTATAATTCCACTCCAGCTTCACTTTCTGTGCCTGTCTCTAGTCTGTTCCCTGCACGCCTGTCCCCGGTCGGCGGGATTGACTTCGGCGCTTTCGCACGCACGACACCCGAAACACTCGCTCGCTCGCCCCGCTGTCCTACCCTACTTCCGACAGCCCCTATCATCGCCCGTGCTCTATAGAATTGCATCCCCATGCAACTGAAAGCGATTGAGGATCCCCCCCGCCCAAGGAAAGACCTCAGTAGTCAAGTCGATCCAGAGAAGCAACCGCTTCTATCCTCATCGTCCTCTAGACTATCATCCAAAGGACCCACCTCAGCTGGGAATTGGAGGACAGCTATGCGTATTTTCGCCACCCTCTCCCTTAGCGGGGCCCTCGCGTTCTGCCTGGTGTCCTCGTCCAACGCCATTCTTCCCAAGCAGTCGAGTGCAACCTCGACACGTACGCTTTTGACGGCATACGCAGCTCCTACCGAGTTCTCCGGTCCCTTCAAGAAGTACTACCAGACCGCGAACCCTCCGTCAGTGTTGCCTCGGCCCGCTGTCATAAACGCCGTCAGCGGAGGCCTCTTTGCCAACAAGTACTTCCCAGATGAGCTCGCCAACCCGACTGTCTTGCCGACTCTGCCTCCCGCAGGTGATGCCGTCCTGCCGAAAGCGTCCGCCACCGCCCGACCTCCGGCATCGTACGCAGAGGGGGTTCAGGCCAACATTTCCAGTATTATCGCTGGAAGCGACACCGACTGCAACAAATGCATTGCCTCCGTTAAGCTCGGTCAGGCTCTTGCCAGGGCTGACCCGGCTTCGGCGCCTGTCGTTATGCAAAACCTCTGCCGGCTTTACAAGTACAAAACGAATCCTACCGTCGATGTTGCCTGCAACCGTACCTACGCCGCCGAAACACTCGGTGGCACGAGCACTCAAGTCCTCTCGTACGCCGACTTTACTTCGCCCAACAGCACCGACGCCCAGTACATCTGTGCCAACGTGCTCGGAAAGTGCCCGCTTCCCGCCCCTCGCGAGCTGACCGAGGACTTCCTGAACAACTGGTTCGGCGGACGAAGACAGCCCCGCGCCGGACTTCCTAATGTAGCTTTCAAATCCGGTTCTCCTCAGCTTCCCATCATTGGAGGCATCCTTAACGCGCTGTTCCCCAAGCAAGAAAACCGCCTGCTTCGCGTCCTCCATTTCTCTGACATTCACGTCGATCCTCGATTCTTGATTGGGTCCGAGGCGGCCTGCACAAGTGGACAGTGTTGCCGCGCCGACTCCTTCAACACGACCGTGGCTCCCAACGCAGTTACTTTGCTCGGCACTGGCCCCTCCTACCCTGCCAAACTCGACTCTTCTAACATTAGCGCGACCGCGGCGTACTGGGGTAATCGCAAGTGCGACGCCCCCTGGTCCCTCGTTGTCGCCGCACTCGAGAGCGTGAACAAGATTAACAACGGACCTGTGGACATGGCTCTGTACACTGGTGACATGGTCACCCATGACGCCAACTGGCATCTCTCGCGGGATTTGACATACTACACTCAGCAGGCCCTCTTCGACGCGATGCGATACTTCTTCGGTCCGACTACTCCGGTCTATGCCGCGATTGGCAACCACGACTCGTCGCCTTCGGACACTGCTTCGCCACACTCGCTGCCCGACGGCCGTGGGGAGCAGTTCAGCTGGGACTGGGACAACAACGCCCGTCTCTGGCAGGCTGAGGGATGGCTGAACCCCCTTGAGGCGCGTCAGGCCGCTGCGCATTATGCCGGCTACTCTGTGTCTCCCCGTCACGGGCTTCGCGTCATTACTGTCAACACGGATGTGAGTACCCAAGATCGCCACACAGATTGACAGAGGGTCCGCTGACATGGACGTATCCGTGATCTCTAGTTCTGGTACAGGGGCAACATCTGTGAGTATTTCTTCCCTGTGTCGAACGCACCTTTATCGTTGGCGGCTGACAAAGCCTTTGACAACCGTTCACAGTCACGAACATCAACACGACCAACCCGGACAACTCAGGCATGCTTCGCTTCCTGACTGACGAGCTTCAGAAGGCCGAAGATAACAAGGAGCGCGTCTGGATCGTCGGGCACGTCCTCACTGGCTGGGATGGCTCGAACGGTCTGGACAACCCAACCAACCTGTTTTACCAGATTGTCGACCGGTTCTCGCCTCGCACCATCGCTGGCATCTTCTTTGGTCACACGCATGAGGATCAATTTTACGTCTTCTACGCGAACAATGGAACGAGCCGGGCGACCGTGAACGCCGTTGCTAACGCATTCATGGGGTGAGTTCCGGTCCGGGCTCCGTGTTGCAGGTTGCTCAATTGCTATGTATGGACGCTTGTGCTGACTCTATGAGTTTTTTCTGCTCGCTCTTCGACAGTCCCTCGATCACCCCGGGCTCATCCATCAACCCTTCCCTCCGATTCTACGACGTCGATCCGGAGACATACAGCGTTCTTGACGTGCACCAGTACTACACCCAATTGCAAGACGTTCAACCCGCCCCCGGCGAAGGACCCACGTTCCAACACCTGTACTCTGCCCGCGCAGCATACTCCAACTTCAGCGCCTCCGTCGCCAAGGGGACGTACACAGGTCCCGTGCAACTGAGCGGGGAAGGCAATGCAACGTGGCCCGTCGACGCCCCTCTCAACGCGACCTTCTGGTCCGCCCTGACGGACGAAATGGAGGCCCGACCGGAGCTCGTGCAGACCTTCACGTTCTACCAGGGCCGAAACAGCTCTCACTCGCCGGCGTGCACATCGGCCGAGTGCGTGGGCGCCAAGATCTGTTACATGCGTTCGGGCTCGGGACCGCTGGGCAAGCAGTGCACGCAGGGCTTTGGTTCGGTGCAAGGCTGAAGCAGATGGTCGGAGTTCTACTTTTCTTTAGATGGGAATCATACTTTACAGCAGCCCAGTGTTGCTTGCGTCTACATAGAATCAATTCAGACAGACATTTGGACTGGACAGCAGAGCATGGCAATTGGCAGCGCGGCAGCGGGCGAGGCGGTGGCTTCCTCCTTTCCCTTTGTTCTCTGAATGCTGAATGAATCGGCCGAGAAATTTTGTGCTGAATAATTTTGCTCCCACCACGCTCAGACACGGCACGAGTACATTCTGATTTCTGACTGCCTGTACCACGCTGCTCGACCATCACGCATCACGCACGCACGACCAAGAGGCAGGGCCAAGTTCGAGGACGGACAGTGCGAGCAAGGACACTGTGAGGCATCTGGACGGGCACCGCGGTCTCGCAATACCGCCATGAAGAGGTGAGCACGTCGGCGGCGGGTCGGCTTCCCTTTCTTCTTGGAGCGCTCACGATGTATGCGCTTTCTTGCTCAGGTCGTATCCCTTCAACAACACGCAGGCCGGCTCGCCAAAT
The DNA here is from genome assembly GCA_032718865.1 of Tilletia caries. NCBI lineage: Eukaryota > Fungi > Basidiomycota > Exobasidiomycetes > Tilletiales > Tilletiaceae > Tilletia > Tilletia caries. Next base: position 1,013,876 of record JALUTQ010000037.1, on the reverse strand, counting down.
CTGCCCAAGAAGGCGGGCCCCAGCAACGGACTCACGGCCGGTCCTGCTCCGAACGCGTATGCCAACTACGGGTACGGAGGGAATGCTGCTGCAGCGGGTGAGTGGTTCAAAGTCTTTGGATTCTCTGGCTGTTGATGTCGTTGGCGCACTTTCCCGTCTTCCAGAGGGCAAGAGCACGGCTTCTTGTCTGCGCTGCGGCTGCGGAGCTTCGAGAGGAAGCTCTGTCGTCGGAGCGCAGGGCTGGCTGAGCCTCTCGAATCCCGGTTCGCTGTTCTTACTCGTTCCCTCTCTCCCTTCTTCCTTCCTTTTCCCCTTCCCTGTCTCGTTCCCTTTCCCCTTTCCTTCCTCCTTCTCTTCCCCTGACCTTTTCTCATCCGCGCACGTCTGCTTTGGCCCTCCTTTGCTTCCCTCTGTCGCCTTGCGCGTTTTTCCTTCCTCGCCGTTCCGCTTCATTCTGCCGATGGTCTTTCCCACCTCATTTCATGCCACCCGCGCATTCCACACCCGACCCCTCTTCGTGCGCGCTTGCCGATCTTCTTCTTCCTGAGCTTCAGCACAAGCCGCAAGCGCTCCGGCCCACTCCCAACCTGCGCAACCTCCTCCTCCTCCTCCACCTTCCGTTTCTCATGATCAGCAACAGGCTCAGTGGCATCAGCAGTGGCAGCAGGTGCGCCTTCCCCCAATCTTGCTTCGCACTGGCCAAGCTCTGGTGTTCAAATTTCCTTCGCAGCGTCCATGCGTTTAACTGAATATGGACCTGTTTCTCTCCTCTACCAGTACTATGCACAGCAAGCGGCGACGTCGGCGGGAGCATCTCAAATGCAGGGCGGTCACTATAATCAGCCGCATGCGTACCAACAACAGGTGCAGCCCCCCGCACAGTCATACGCGCAACCGGCCCCTCCCGCTCAACAGTATCAGCAGCATCAGCAGCAGTCGTATTACGCGCAGGCAGGTCCCCAATATAGCGCGCCTCCGCAGCACATGTCAGTTCCGTATCCGCAACATGCGTACGCTGGCGGCCCGCCCGCGGCCATGGGGCCAGCGCATTCTGGTCCCATGGCACCGATGGGCATGAATCCCACGGGTATGCGTCTAGGTCACACGACATCTCATGGACCCGCACCTTCTCTTGGGCCACAGCAATCCTCGCCTATGCCCACGGGTCCTCAAGGCGGCAACAGCGGGCCCAATTTCCATTCTCGTACTCAGCTTCCTGCAGCACCTGGCACGTACACGCCCATGGGCTCCGGCTCCGGCTTTGCAGCGCCCATGGCCGGTCCGCATCCGTCAATAGGAGGCGGAAGAGTCGATCACCAGAACCAGCACAATGCAGGACAGCGGAATGCGAAGCGGCCGCGGTTTGATGGACCTAATTCTGGTGCTGGTGGAGGTCCCCCAGGAAGTTTTGCCGCGGGGCATAGTAGCCTGCCCGCTCCCCCGACTGGTCCGAGCGGTGTGGTGCGTCCTCAGACCGGTCATATGGGACCTGGAGTGCGCAAACCTGGCGGGCCGAGTCAGTTCAGTTCGCCTGTTTCCAATCGTGGCGGCCCTGGTCCGGGACCAATCGGCGCTGGCACACCCTCCGGGCCTCGCATGGGCGGATTTACCACGCCTTCGCAACGGGGTCCTGGTGCTCCGGGCGGACGCGACTTTGGTGGTGGTGGTGGTCAGGGTATGGGGCGGACGCCTTCTGGCCCTCGCGGAGCGGGACCTGCTGCGGGACCCTCGCATTTCCGCAGTGCGTCGATAGCTGGCTCAGAGGACTCGCGCTACAGTCGAGATGGGCGCGATCGCGATCGCGATCGTGAGCGCGACCGAGATCGGTATGGACCAGGGGGCAGGTCGGATCGTGATCGCGATGCAGGAGGCAGGGAGCGTGGACCTCGACAGGGTCCGGGCTTCTTGCCACGTACGGGCGTGCCGGGAGGTGGGGCTAGTGTGCCGGGCGGACGAGGTCCATCTGGCCCAGGGTCATCGTACAGCTCGAGTTTGACTCCACAAGGCAGAGGCGCAAGACAGAGGTCTCCAGCACAGCATCGGCATCTTACTCGGGACTTCCGCGGCCAGCCCAAAGGCGGTTCCGCAGCAGGCGCTTCCGGACGAGATTCCTTTGGCGGCCCAGGCCGAAACTCTCAAAGTTCTCAGAGCGCTGCTTTTGCCGGTCGAAGCGGAGGCGGGCCAGCAGGAAGCGGCGTCGGTTCGGCGTCCGCTTCAGGTGGAATGGCTACGCTACCTGCGAAAGTCGTCGCTGGTTCCGGGCTCGGCGCTGCAGTGCCGACCGGCCCAAAAAGTAAAGCGGATATTAATCGGCGGGGCACGACAGACCTGCGTGTCGTAGGCATGTCCTTTGGCGGGGCGGTGGCTTGGGAGTGGACCCTCGACGACGGTGCGGCATTGTTGTCGGCGGCAGCGACCAAAGGCGGGTCGCAGGGCGATCGTGGTAAAGTTCGCGGATCGGACGAAGACCACGGAGACAGCGACGGGAGTGAGGATGACGATGGGCGGGACGGGGAGCGAGACCGTGACGATCTGGAGGCAGATAGCGACAGTGACGTCGAGTCTGACGAGGATAGGAGCGAGCAGAAAGCCGGAGTCAAAGAGGCAGATCACAGCACTTCGACGGCGGGCGATCATCCCTCTGCTGTCCCTGCGGACTCGCAGTCCCAAAGCAACGGAGCGGCTGCCGAGGTGGTTACGCTTCCGGACGTGCCTCCTGCACAAGCCGTGACGGCAGAGTCGGAGACAATGGAGACAGATCAGGCCAAAGCATCCGAGGTGATCGATAGCGCTCAGCCGGCCGACGGAAGCCAGACGGATGCGGAGAAAGTCGAGGAGGCGTTACCATCCGAAACAACAACTCGAGTGGCGCAGGACGGCAAGAAGGCCTCGGAGACTGCCAGCACTTCGAAAACAAATGTGGACGCAAAAGGGAAGGGAAAGGGGAAGGCCAAAGGAAAAGACAAGCAAGAAGGAAAGCGGTCCACTGCGTGGAATCATCCCGAGACCTGCAGACTGCGTATCTGCTTCGGTATCGTCACTACGTCGTCTGCGGTCGAAGCAACCTCGGAAGTCGTCACTACATCAAAACGCGAGGCGACAGAAGAGGTCAAGACGGGCGGCGTGCAAGCGGATGGCACCGGTACTGAGCCAGCGAGCAGCAGCATTCGACTGGAAGAAGAAGCTGCTGAGACGGAGAAGGAGAGCGTGTTAGGCGAAGCGTCCAGCATCAAGGCGGAAGCGGCCGACCAGACAACTGAGGAAGCAGGCAAGTCCGCAGTCGACGATACGGCTGCCAACGGGACAACGGGCGAAGATGTTTCGAAGCCTGAAGCGGAGGAAAACGGCACGGTAGCATCAGAACAAGTTGTTCCTTCAGCAGAAGCGGTAGAACAAACCGACCCGACTCCTGCAAATTCCTGGACGCCATTCTCCAAAGCTCCGCCACAGCCTGCCAACAACAGGATCACGCTGATATACGCGCAGGCGCAAAAGCGAATCCATATCGATGCGGACGTCATCCACGCACTTCGAATCTTCCGGGACGAACGACGGGTTGAGATCGATATTGACACACGCTCCGCTGCGCTTGCTCGACAAGCAGAAGCGAAAAGGTCAAAGGACGGGAAGGGCGCGGCCAAAGTACAAGATTGGATGGTGTGCAAGGGTATACTGGTCAGTCTGAATTGAGCCTGAAGAATGACTTCTCGTTATGGTCATTGACTCTATCTCTCTTTCATATGCACAGCTCGAAGCTCGCGACGATGAGCAACGGAATTATGTGCCGATCTCGTTGAGTAAACTGCGTTCAGCACATGGCGCAGCCCTGGTCGACGTCAAGATGGCTGAGACTAATGCTGAGACCAAGGCTGAGGATGCGGATCCTCATGATACCGAGGCAGCGGATAGCACCAAAGCTGCAGCGGAGCCCGACTCTCAAAAGCTCGCCTTGAATGCACTGCCGCCCCTCTTCCGTCTGCGAGATGCTGAAGATCCACTCGCTGCCATGACGACCATCGTGGTACATCTCGACCGCGCCTTTCCGGTCCGTCAAACCGAGTGGCTCCGAACCGGTGATATTGAGGACTTCCTCTCGTCATTCGAGGCCCCACCTTCGAGCACGGGCGGAGAACTGATTCCTAACCCTTGGCGATCGAAGATCTACGTCGAAGACCCTGATCAAGAACCGACGATTGACGACATACTTCAGATTTGGTTGACCAAGTCGTTCGTCGGCAGCGGACGGGAGCGGCGTCGCTTCTTGCGCGAGTACTTTGAGAGTTCGTCGACTGATGCTGCCGCCAAAAATGAGGATGAACCGGAGTCCCACGCAGCGGAGGGAACGGACGCCAACTCGGTCTGGGCGATGGGACAGATTTTCGGTCGGCTCGGGCAAGGCAAACCGGAGCGATACATCTTGCCGACGACGACGGCTGCCAAGATACGATCAGCGTCTACGATGGGCCCGAACCCGCTGACCGTCGCGGCCACTGCGGATCTATTTGGGCCCGGTCACGCACAATCTGTTGCCGGCTTGTGTTCAGTCGCGCTATTTGACTTGGTGCAGGAGATGGCGCCTGCGGCTGGCTGGAGCGATGCGGATGTACGAGCGAGACTGGGACAGATGTTGATGGGCCTGCCTCAACATACTTTGTTCAGGGCTTTGGACAGCTTGGTGAGTGTTCGAGATCGTGAAAACTCCTAGCTGAGAAATGAGAGAAACAGAAAAGCTGACGATCATGTTGACTTCCCGCAGTTCAAAGACTACCGTGACATGACCCGCGAACGGGAGCGGGAAGCAGCCCGCGAGGCAGGGCGAAACAAAGCGCGCGAAGAACGCGAACGTGCTTGCGAGAAAAAGTCGAAGGCCGACACAAAGCCGGAGACAGAAGACGTGCAGTCGGAGCCAGCGGCGGTCACGAACGGTGATGAGGCCAAGCCCGAAATTCACGAAGAGCAAAGCGGCGGGGCCGGCGCAGATCAAGAACAGGTCGACGTTGTCATCGCAGAAGAAGAGCAGCACGAGGAGGATCTGTCGGAGTTTCACGACTTGGTGCCGCAGCTCACAGAAGCTGAAGATGCCGTCGTGGCACAGATGATCGACGACGTTGCCATGCAGATCGCTGCCGAGGCAGCGTTGTGAGTCGACTCCTGCCGCCGCCCTTCGCCGTCGCCATCCTACCTGTCCACGACCCATGTCTCCACCGACTCCACCCCGATGTCATTCTTTTCCGTCCGTACGCCTGCAGGCATTGTCTATGTCACCCATCGCTCATCAACACAATCGCATATTCTAGATGTCTCTTCTTCGAGGGAAGCAGGAGGGAACATCTGCGTATCGAGAATGGACGCAGACCGTCCCATTACGTGCGAGCGACCTCTTTCCCACTTTTTTCTGGCTACCTTGGCCGGACCCCGCACGAAGCAAGAGACAGTGCTTACTGCTGACCGCTGAACCTTCCCTATATCCTTTCTCTTCCTTCTCCAGGCAGAACAGACTCTAGGGCAGATCACGCGTATCGTATACGTTTTGACGCGCTCTCTGCGCTCAGCAGAAGCGCTCGAATCCTCGGAGAAGCACCGTCTGCCTGGAATCGCACCATATTCCTCCGGTGAGGCAGCGCCGTCTGAATGATGAAACGGCCTGTACAAAGAACCTGCTGGACGTGTTGATACTTACTTCCATTGCGGGTGCAAAACCGAATGAATGGGAGTCGAGTGTCGTCGAGTGTCGACCCAGTCTTCCAGGGTCTGGTGGCCCAGCGATGATGTTTGCGTGTATATATATACTCATAATTTCTGCAGTTTCCAGTACTACGTGTCGTGGTGTTGGAGGGTGCGAGTCTGTTGCCGAAGAGTCGTCGGGGTAGCAAGGTCTCGACTGGGAACGAGGATGTCTCTCCCATCGTTGGGAACGGGGCGGCGGCAGCGGGAGCGGGAGCCAGGGCCAATAGATTCTCTCTCTCCCTCTCCCCCCCCCCCCGAATCGAAAACCTGCTCTCGGCCCCTGCATTCCTGCCTCCCCTTCAGCAGCGTAAGCGATCCATCGCTAGGTTACTTCTTGCTCGATCCAGAGGCTGAACTTCCACGTCGGCACCAGCGCGCGGTTGAGTAACGTATCCAGGAGAAAAGACCTGTTGCGAAAGGAAAGGATAATGGTCGACACGTCTATAGATTTCCAAATACATACCCTAAACATGGAGAGAAACCAAAACCGAATGGGGAAAGCATGGAAGAGGGTGCGAGGCCTGCAGTCTTGATAAAGGAAACGCGAGTGGGTTGGATGTTCGGGGCGGTGTATGTGGTGCCGCTATTGAGGCTCAGCGCTCAGCCGAGCAAGATGGCTTCCACCTTCTCCCCAGCCTCGATGCGATAGATGGGCGTGTCCTTCCTCCGAGCCGGTACACACACGAGTGCATTGGCCGTCGCCATCGAGTGCATTCCACTGTGTATTCATCCCAAGCCAGCGGAAAGGTCAGCATTCAAGAAGAGGACAATCAACAACAGGAAAAAGATAGCAATGCTGGGTGAAGGTGTTACGTACCTGCTCCGCTGACTGCCCGTGCTATAAGCCACGAACTGTCCATTCTCCGCCCGCACTACGACCCGATGAAACTCCGGCCTAGAATCCGTCATCACGCTCTGCGCCAGCACGACCGTCACCTTAGGAAGGCTCCACGGATTACCCATCGGCTCCCGACTGTCATCCTCGACCGAGGCGCCCATCCCACCCATCCCCGCGCGGCCGCCGCCTCGCTCGGCATATTGCTGGTGCATGCTTAGGGGCGTCGTTGGGTTGTAGCCGGCTAGCTTGCGGAGGGAGGGGAGAACAAAGACGTAGAAGCAGACGAGGGCTGAGGCTGGGTTGCCCGGTAGGGCGAAGAGGAGCCGGTCGATCTCGTTCGGGTCTGTGGCAGCGATCGTTGCGAACGTGGTTGGCTGGGGAAAGTAGTGTGCGTTCAGCATTTTGAACGACGCTTGTTTGTGTAAGGAATCAGTTGGTCATGTATGCGGAGTCGCTCACCTTGCCTGGCTTCATGGCCACTCGTCCGAAGTGAATCGCGCCTCGCAGCTCGCGCTCGATGATCGGCTTCAGCAAGTCACTCTCGCCCATAGACGTCCCGCCTGTGGTAATCACAATGTCGGCATGCTTCAATCCTCGTCGCAATGCCTTCGTCGTGGATTCGAGACTGCAAGGTGGACAGGTGCCACGGAAGTGTCAGAGAAAAACGAATAGCAGGGGGAAACCTTACCCTTGAGAAAGGTGAAAGAAGCGAGGGACTCACTCATCACCAACAATGCCCAAGTCAATAACCTCAAAGCCCTGGCCTTCAATCGCAGCAATCAGCCCAGGCCGATTGGAGTCATAGACAGTGAAGCCCCAGGGCTGCTGTTGGGCCGTGATCTCCGCAGCGGCCAGAACGGCCGCACCGACGGAGCGGGGCGACGCGCCGCCTTCTTCGGCGGTTCGCTTCATCCCCGGGGCCAGGGAGACGTCCAGGAGCTCTGTGCCGGTGGAAAGCACGGCAACACGAGGTTTGGGATAGACGAGCACCTGGAAGCGAAAAAAGAGAGGGGATTGAATCCCTTTTTTTCTGAGCATGCCTCAAAATCCGGGCTTATTCAAATCTGTCTCACCTCCTTGCGTCCCACAAACGCCAATGTGCCAATTTCACCTCCCAGTGCGCCCAGCGTAGTCCCCTTCTGCAAAACGACCGTGCCCTTGCTCACATCGCTCCCCTTCGGCCTCACGTTCTCACCAACGTCGACCTGCGCCAGGATCCGGATCCTCCTCTCCTCACCAGCGGGAGCAGTAGCCGAGCTCGAAAGCGCAGCCTCGACAAGTACAGTGTCTTCCACCATGACGACCGCGGCGGTCCCTAGTGGCAAGCCTTGGCCAGTGTTGATGCGGTAGACTTCGCCGTGGCGAGGCATGCTCGCGCCCGCTGCGCCGTCCCGCAGTCTCCGGGCGAGCGTGGACGCCGTGATGACTTTGTACTCGCCAATGGCAGTGTCGTTGGCGCTGACCGCGTATCCGTCCACATTGGAGGTCGGGCCGGAGGGCAAGTCAGCCGTGGCGCGTACGTCTTCGGCAAGGACGTGTCCGCGCAGCCCGGAGCCGACGGCATGGGGCGTGGGTAGGATGGAGAGCGAGGTGGTTGTGACCAGCGGCGTTCCGGACAGCCCTGGGTTGGTGGAGGTGGTGATCCGGGGCATGTTGGGCGAAGGGGTGAAACGATCGATCAAGCCGAGTGCCTGGTCGAGATCGAGGATGGGATAGGGGGAGATGCGGTGTCGGGTAGAAGCTGCGCCGGTGGGATCATGCGTGATGTAGGCCGCGCCTCCGTCCGTTCCTTGGACGGTCCGTGGCCGGGGACTCTGATGGGACTGAACTCCCTGCGAATGCACATGAGAATGGAGCGAGGCAGCGGCGATATGCGTGCCCAGCTTCCCTGCGGCCGAGAACTGCGCAACGCTAGGGGAGTAGCTTCCGATCCCACTACTGCTCGAGCTCGAGCTCGTCCGCGCATGTACCGAGCCGCCCGCTTGTGACATCTCCTTATGCACCTCTTTGCCGGTCCCACCTTGGACGAGGTCAAGGGCGTGCAGGATGAGCCCTGGGTTGGCATCGCCGAAGAGGAAGTCGCAGTAATCGCGCACGGCCTTAATGCTTCCGGGCATGCAGACGATGAGCGTGCCTGGGGTGCCGTGCCCTGCCGGCTGCCGGATTCCCGTGATGGCGCGCGAGAGGACGGCGTAGGTGGTCTTCTTGAGCGAGAAGGTCGTAAGCGCGTGTGTCAGTGCCGGCGTCATTTTTGTAATGAGCGGCGTGATGGCCTGAAAGCATGAAGAGTACGTATCAGTGCCAACCTGACTGTATGCGGCGATTCATGAGTGCGTGCGAACATACCTCTGTAGTCGAATCGCGTACGCCAAAGCCCGTTCCTCCGGTGGTGAGGACAAGCGCACATCGATGCTGATCAGTCCACAGCTTGACATACTTGCGAATCTGCTCGATCTCATCCCGAACGGTAGCCTGTCCGACAATACGAAAGGCATCGGCCGGGTGGGACTCGAGCACGGAGCGGATCCAAGGCCCGGAGGTGTCGGTGTCCGGGTGCTTTGCGGCGGTGTCGGAGATGGTGAGGATGCCGACGGTGTATATGTATTCGGAGGGCACTGTCGCGTACGTGCCCTGCTGTGCGACGCTTGGGGCCAGCCGGGTCGAGGGGGCCGCGTTGCGAGTCGAGGGAGCGGCATGATTGATCGTCCCGCCGCCGCCGCCGCCGCCAGCAAGGGAGCCTACGCCGGTAAAGCCAGCACTGGCCGCAGTCCCACCACCACCGCCGCCGCCGCCGCCACCACGCACGCTGGGCCCACCGAAGGCTTCCGAGGCCGGCGCCGCAGAGGCTGTGTATGTCGAACGCTTAGCTGTCAGTGGCATTCTGTCCAGATGCTTATCGTCGGGAACAACAACAACAACAACACGAACGCGAAGGTCAACGCGTTGCGACTTTGTTTACTCGCTTCTTCTATCTATAGTCCCCGAGCACGGTACTCAGCCGGTTCCAACTTCCATCCCACCATCCTCTGTTCACGACCAGGCAGACACGACTCACCGCCGCTCTATACGTAGATGCGGTGGACGGAGGCCTCAGAAGCAGGACGGTCACAGCTGAAGGGAATGCGAGCAGGTAAATTACAGGGTCGAGTCAGCGACGGCTATGAACAGTCCTCGGGCTGATAGTCTTGAGGTGGGAGATCAGGCAAGGTCGTTTCAGGCCACCTGGCTGATGCTGCCGTCCTTTACGCTGCGATGGGAGGAAGTATCAGCAAGGAGTCAGCCTCGGTACATGGTGTCTGGCAGAGCGCAGAAAGACTCACTCGTACTGTTCCACGGGAAGCAGGAAGAATGGAGAAAAGGCATAAATCAATGAGCCTGTCATGCCTTCTCCAACAAGCGGGGGAGGAAACGCGTTTCGCAACTCACAACCCAGCCACTGATCTTCGTCTCCTTCTTGATGAGCTCGTGCGACTTGAGGAAAGCGACGTCCGACACGACATTGGCGTGAACCTTGGGGAACTCCTGGAACTCGAGGTTGCTGATGTACTTGCCGCCCTCGGAGGAAGGGTCGAGCGAGAGTGACTTCGTAACGATGCCCCGCGCTTGCTCTGTGGTGAAAGTCTCCATGCCCTGTTGAGAAAGAAGGAGTAAGTTCCCCGGGATTCACACAAGGTGACGGATGCAGTAAACTCGAGTGATACTCAACGCAGTCGGTGTGTCCGATGACAACGATCTCGTTCGTGCCGAGCAGTTGCTGGGAGATGACCAGGCTGCGAACGGCGTCGGTGGCTCGTGCACCAGCGTTCCTGATCACATGGGCCTCGCCTTCCTTGATTCCGAGCGCGGCCTCGGGGATGACGCGCGCGTCCATGCAGAGCAGGACGGCGACCTTCCGCGCTGGGGGCAGAGGCAATTGCCCGTTCGTCTTGGTAGGGACTGCGAGGGAGGAGACAATGCGCAGTGCTGTTGAGTGGGAAGCGACTATGGAGAGCGAGAACTTTTAGCAGTGCTCACCGTACTTGTCGTTGTGAGACTTGAGGTCGGCAGCGTAGCTCATTGTGGATAGGCTGAGGTTGGGGGACGAAGGGTACGATTGAATCGGGTTGAAAGCTGTAGGAAAGGAAGGGGGTTGCGGAAATGGGCAAAGAACAGAAGGCTTCAGCGAGACCGTCGAGGTATATATATAGGTAGGACAAGGTCTCTGGGGGAAAGCCCGGACCACAAGGGGAGGTCAGACGACACCCTGCACCATTCGACGCGCCTCTCCTTGGAGATGCCGCCATCAGCGCTATGTTGGTGCGATAAAGATCTCAATAAGGCCAGTGAGCCAGTGAGCTGAACACTGACCGCTGCACAGGATTCGGATCTGATGGAAAGACGTGCTTCCAGGTCACACCGTGCTCTCGAGCCTCGGCAGAAGGAGGTGTTAAGAGCAGACTGCAGAAGGGGAGAGTGTTCAGCTTATTCGTCGCACGGTTGATGGCGTGCTCCGAAGGATCGAGCGTTGCATGTCATCCGCGTGTGTGGGAGTTTCAGCAGAGCCGCTTTTTCAAAAGTGAAAGTGCTCATCTTTTTGGAGAAGCGCTGCTCGGAGCGTTTCCAAGTGCCACGTCGAAATCGGGCATGACGCGGATGAGAAGGATGTGATCGAGGATGCCAACACGAACCTGTGTAGCAAGCAGGACCACCACTACTCACTCGATCTCCCCATTTGCGCACAGCAACGCAAAGCAAACTCAAGTCGCGATGCCGTCCTCGTCCGCAGCAACACGCAAGCGCAAGGCAGCCGCCACCTCGTCCTCGCCCTCGCCCGACTCCCCCTCCAACCTCCTCAAGCGCGCCCCCTCCGGCCCCCTCCCCTCCAAGCCAACGACCCGCCTCGAACGTCTCCTCTTCCTCTTCCTCCTCTCCTCCCTCGCCCTCCTCTCCCTCCACGCCTACCGCCTCTACGCCCGCCCGTACGTCCGAGCACTGACTTCCTCAGACACCTACGTCTCCCCCTTCTCCTCTACGTACGGCAACATTAAGGGGATCTTCAAGTTGGGCGCACAGGCGGTTGCGAGTGCGGATCCGGATACCGAGGCCGATCCTGGGCAGAAGGGGCCGAGTATAAAGGACGTCATATTGGATATGGTTGGGGAGGATAATAGTATTGAGGAGCAAGGGTTGGAGGAGGAGGGCTACCAGATGGGCACCTTGGAGGACATGTATGTGTACCCCCCTCACAACAATTGCAGGCCCCAGTAGGCATTGCACATCGCTGACCCTGCTCTTTCTCTCCTCACAGGCTCGACGCGGTGTACGGCAAAGACCGGGTCGAGGGCGAGTACGCGTTCAAAGCGGGCGACCGGATCCACATCGGCGCACAACACCTCGAAGAAGGGGAAGACGTCAAAGAGAGCGCGCAAAAGATGGCCGCCAAGGGCACCCCGGACGAGCGCAAGAGCAAATTCCGTCGACTGACTTCTGTCCTCAAGAGCTGGAGCAGCAGTGGGCAGGAGGAAGGGGTCATCGCGGACGACATCAACCAAGCGGCCGAGTTGTGAAATAACGCCCTTTTTTGCATTCATCCAGTTTCCAGCCATCCTTCGCATCCTGTATTCTTCAGATCTCCAATCAAAACCAAAGCCACGCAAGAACAGAAAGCATCTAATATGTAATGTAATGGTCGCAAAAGACGTAGCATCCGGGCTAAGGCGTTAAGAGGGAAGTGTGTGGCGATGTGTGAAGGGGGGTTAAGTAAATAGGCATTATACATTATGAGTGGACAGAAGAATGAATAGGTTGTGCTGGGGGATATATCGTTGACGAGTCGGATGTGGTGCCGGACGTGAAGCGTGAGGATGAGAACGCAGTCGGAGAGTCGGATGTGAGGGGGGAGGGGGGGACCGGAGCCGCGTAAAAATGAATCGGAACGTTCGCAATGTCGTGAAGCGTGAAAATGGGGCGTGTAGAAAGACGCGATAAAGTGGATGTGATGCTGTTGTCGGAGCAGAGAGACATGAGGCAGGCGCAGCTCGGGAGGAGTGAAGGAAAGGAAACAACCAGTGTTTCCCTTTCCAGCATAAATCCAAGCATAATTTCCGTTCGGGTTGCCCCCATTTACTCCTCCGCCTCCCGCTTAGCCGCCGCCGCCGACCCAGGAACCCACGCCTCGCTCGTCTCCAACACCTTCACCACACCCTTCAACAGGCCCGCAGCCGTAGGCCCCAAGATCCCCTTCCTTTCCCTCTCCCGCTCCCTCCGACGCGCAGCCGCAGCAGCAGCACGCGCGTTCGCCTCCGGCGAGCCGCCGAACTTCGAGGATGAGGAGGACGAATGGCCGTATGATTGCCCGTTTACGTCGTCTTCGTCCTCATTCTCGTCTTCTTCGGTGACGCCGAAGGAACCCTGTCGGCGGGAGCTTCCGGAGGAGAACGTCGAGGAGCCCGAGGGGGAGTGGTACGATGATGGTCGGGAGGCATTGGACATGCTTCGTCCATGGGCCCGGCCGTAGCTCTGTGAACGGAGGGGGTCGTCCGGGTGCAGAGTGGATCGTCGACCGGACGGGGACGGCGTCGCGGAGGAGAAGCCTGTAGGTGTTGACGCTGTGCGGGATCGACGATGGGTGAAGGGAGGTCTCAATCCCGCGCCGGTGCCGGTGCCGGTGCCTGTTCCATTGGTCGGCGAGGACATGTCGTCGAAACTCTGTCCCGACAACGGTCGGCCGTCCTTCAGAGGGGTAGTGAACGGAGTCGAGTATCGCGAACCAGAGACTTTCGTCCCGTCCCTCGGCGGGGAGGTGTCAAATGTACTGCCTACAGGGGACGCAGCCGGCTTATTGTTGCCCGGCCGTTCCGAGTCCATCTCCGGCGACGAAGGCGTAGGTGTCCGTTGACCTGAGGTCGGGAACAACTTCGGACTGCCCCCAGCCCCAGCCCCAGCACGAGCACGAGCACCAGTACTGGAACGAGCACCACTGCCACCCGCCCGCGCAGCTTCCGTATCCTTCTCAAACACCCGCGAGTTCCTCTGACTGCGCGCCCCAGCAGAAGCCTCAGCAGACCCGCCCTCCAAATTCGCCCTGCGTGCCCTCCGTCTCCTCTCCCGCTCCGCCTTGGCCCGCATCCGCGCCTGTCGCCGGATTCTTCGCGCCTCTGCCGCGGCGGCTTCTTCGGCTGTGAGATTGTCCTCGGGATCGGAGGATGGTACGACGCCGAAGTCGTCGGTTCGCTTGTTGGGTCGGGATGGGGGGAAGTCGATTGAGTCGTCTGAGAGATCGGACTCGGATTCGGACTGGGACCACTGGTTGGCTCCGTCCCTTTTCCGACGACGGGATGTTGCTGTTGTATCAGCTTCATCGCCGTTTTCGCCTCCGCCTTCGCCTTCGTATTCGTCGTCGTCGTCGGATTCATTGCCGGGTTCCTTCATGGCCTGATCGATCGCCATGGGTATGCTGAGGGTAACGCGAGCGAGTTGGAGGGTGAGACGAAGGCGACCGAAGACGTCGAAGTAGCTGAGTTGACGCAGACTGTGCTGAATCTCGTACAGCCTGATCAGCTCGAAGCGGATGATGGTAAGATACTTCTTTCCGGCTGTTTGGAAAAAGAACACAATTGTGAGAAAGCAGAGCTCGGTAAAATTGAGTGTGGACCCGAACTTGGAGTGGATTGGTGAGCACGTACCAAGAAGGACTTTTCTAAGTCTCCTGAAGGCTCCCTCGAGACTGTCTACGGCCTCATTGCCGAGATTTACGCCCGGACTGCCCTCGTTGAGCGCATTGACGAGGACTCTGATCATCTCAAAGTCGCCCTCCATGAATTCGCAAAATACGGAGTAGAGGACACCGTTGAGGGTCTCCTCGGAGGAGGCCGTCGCACCAGCGCCACCGAAGCCAGCTCCGGTTGCAGCGCCAAAGGCAGACGAGCCCGAGGGACTGTTCATGGCCGCTGCGAAATCAGTGCGACCGGAGACGTCGTAGATACGCCGTGAGGAAGGTTTGGAGAGTGTCTCATACGCAAAGGAGACCTTCTGAAAAGCGATGGTCGAAGGCTGGTAATTTGGGAACTTGTCCGGGTGGCAGACGCGACTCCTGTTGAGGAAGGCGCGTCTGACTTCGTCCGCTTTTGCATTCCTGCGGATGCCGAGGACTTTGTAGAGATCTTGTTCGGCGATGATGGAGTCGATCACGGCTAGTTTTGCCTGGTCGGCTGCTGAACGTTCTTGCTGTGCCTGTACTTCGTCGTAGGAAGGTGGGGGGGAGGTGTTGTTCTCGCTGTTGGTGGTGGTGTCTGTGTCGAGGGGCGATCCGGGTGTTGCTCCTGGTGCGCGCTTTGGTCTTCTCTTGACGCGTGTGTTGGAGGGGGTGCTTTCGGGTGATGCGGTGGGATTGTTCCCTCGCGCTGTGTGTGAAGAACGGGTAAGTGATTGGACACAGCAGACCGGGAGCGAGTGGGAGGGATGTACTGACCGTAGTTGAATGCGCCCCTTGCGAGACTGGAAGCGACGAACATCGCAGCTGGCGTGTGTGTGTGTATGGCACTGCTGATGCTGTCGTTGCTACCACTGCTGCTGTCGCTGTCGAGCTGAGATGAACGATGAAATCTGTGAGGAGGTGATAAGGAGGTCTGGCAGCTGGCTGGCATGTGAGAGGAACGCCTCCACCTCCACCTCCACCTCCACCTCCACCTCCACATGCACCCTTCGCTTTCCCACGCTCGTCTCGCCTCCCCAAGCAGCCAACCCACAGGCCACACACAGCTTGTCTCGCCTCGCTCACAGCGCAAAGGGACAATGGACAGCGACAGCGACAACGGCAACGAGGATGCGATGCGCGAGCTCCACCAGCGCATCCACACAGCAGTCGCACCTGATGGCCGCCGTCTACTCACTGTCAGTACTGAGTGAGAGAGAGAGAGAGAGAGTGAGAGAGTGACTCATCCAGTCTCTACCTTCATTCCAGCTCAACGCAGTCGGTCCACAGCTACACATCCTCGACCACCGCTTCGAATCAGTACACGCTCTCACCAGTCCGAACAGTCAAAGCACCAGCTCCTCCTCACACCACGCTCCCGACATCGCCTCCGTCCGAGCTCTGCACGCTCACATCGACGACGACCACCGGTTCCTCGTCGCAGCCGCACCAACAAGCTCAAGCGACATACACTTCTGGCAGGAGCCACGCTCCTCCTCCCTCTTCCAGACCAAAGGAAGAACATGGCGCCAACACTCCATCCTGACTCTACTTCCCGACGCGCCAGACGCAAAGCCGGAGACTATCACCACATTCGATCTCGCCGTGCGCAAATTGCCAATTCCGCGCGATGAGCCGCTGCGTCTCCAGAACCTCCGAAACAGCAACAGCAGGGACGCACAACCTCGGACCCAAGTCCTCGCCCTCGTAGGCTCCACAGCCTCCCTCTCCCTCTGGTCCCTATCCGAAGTAGGAGCCCCATCCTGGAAACGAGAATGGACACGCCGAACACCCGCCCGCATCGTATGCGCAACCCTCACCCAAGACGCCAGCCTCGCCGCTGCCTTCGTCGAGAACGACACCCGCGCCATGATCTGGAGCATCACCGCGCCGCACGTGGGCGGGTCGAGCGGGTTCCGCACGCCGAGCAGGGCGTCCGGCACTACGTCTGCTGCGGAGTCCTTGCATAGTCCTGAGACGTCGCAACAGGGGGCCGGAGAGGAGAAGTCGAAGGACCGGCCGGTGGTTAGACTTATTGATCGGCTGCAGCACTCCCGAGCACTCGTGAGCATTGAATGGCGCAAGCCGGCCGAGGGGCCATCAGCGTGAGTTTTTTTTGCGCTGTCCCATGTTTTTGACCCGGACAGTTGCATGCTAATGATTTGAGGTCCCTTGTCGCAGTCGGTCCGATCCGCTGCTCATCACACATACCACAGACGGAACCGCACGGATCTGGGCCACTGTCATCGACCAGCCCCTTCAGTTCCGACTCTGGTCCTCCGTCCTGGCGAACCCATCGATCCCGACGCGTAGTATAACCCGGCGTGGTGCTACCTCGGACCGGAAAGGCAAAATGCCCGAGCGCGTATTCTATCTGGGCGCTCAGGAGATCACGATGGCCTTCCGGGCTCACATCTGGGAGCTGGAGAAGGAGCACATGCGAGCCGAACTCGGCGTAGAAGACTTTGACCTGCCCGAGTACAACTCATCCGTAGCGGCCGGCGTGGAGGTTCCCAAGGATGCGAATGGCTCGGACCCGGACGCCGTCGCGAAGAAGAGGAAAAAAGATCGCGAGAGGGATATGCGCAGGACGCGCTTGCAGCGTCTTCAACAGATCGTCTCCGAAACGCCGGACATGTTCCTCACCCACCTCGAAGATGGCACCCTCCGGATCACAGCAGTGGCGAACATCGACCGCTCCCCACCGACGTTGTTCCAGTCGATGACCATCTCCCACGTGCTGCGTTTACCGCGGAGCTCGGCTTCGTCTATCGTCTCGGCGCGCTTTATACCCATGCTTACGGCCCCGAGCATTGCGACGCTCTCACCGCGGGAAGACGGCGCGAGTCGGTCTACAGGCGAATTGCTCCTTGTCACGGACCGGGGGAGGGAGTTGCGGTATGCGGTGATTCCGGGTCTGCTCTTTGACGGGTCGCCTCTGGGTCTCAAGCTGAAGTCGGTTGGGCGGGAGAGGAGGAGGCGGAAGGGGGCCGTTGGAGAAGATGTATCGAATGATACGATACTGCCGCTCTATCATCCGCGTATGCTCAGGTTGGCAATCCTCTCCGGTGAGTTACTTAGAATTGGATCGCTATCGTGTCCCGGTTTTGTGCTCATCGAGAGGCGCTTCCTTCCACTTCCAGGCAATTTATCTCTCGCCAGATTAGCCGTCATCCAGCTCAGTGAACGCATCAGAGCGACGGATCCGGAGGATATGGTTGAGGTACCACACTTCCCGCCTGAAGCTCAGGCTTTTGCGACAATCCGGAAGTCCGACGCGAAGCAAATAAGCACAGCAGAAGCTACGGACGGCAGCGAGCTGGTCCGCTTGGAAGAGGCGCGAGAAGATATCGCGGAACACGGTGTTGGGAGGCGGATCGAAGGTCTCGAAGAGGGCCAGGTTGCTGAAATCTTGCAGCTAACAGAAATCATCCAAAACGTCGAGGATCAGCAGAAAGGCTTGGATTACTGCGGAGCGCGGTTCGTCGCGGCCCTTCAAGAAGCGGTTACTTTCTCTCAGCTTGAGCCGTCAACGAAGTCCTCTACAAACAAGAAAAAGCGTTCTGTACGACTGTGTCTCTCCGGTTCTGACGCCGCTTGGGCTGCGCACAGTCCCCATCAGGCCAAACTCGTCCAGAAGGTCCAGGACATCCACGACGGGCGGCTCTCATGGTCAGCAGCGTCCGGCACGTCCCTCTTCCTCTGGCTGCGCGGTCCACCAGAGACGATCCGGCAGCACGCCGAGTCTCTCGCCCGGGCGCAGTACACGGGCGGCCCCGAGGACGAAGACCAACACGACCCCACACGCTGCTCGATGCTCTACTACGCCCTCGGCAAGCACAAGCTCGTGCTCAACCTCTGGCGCCAGGCGAGCTGGCACCCGGACTCTCAGAAGATGGTCCAGTTCCTGCAGAACGACTTCAGCTCGCCCCGCTGGCGCACGGCTGCGCTGAAGAATGCGTTCGCGCTGATGAGTAAGCGGAAGTTTGAACTTGCGGGTGCGTTCTTCATGTTGGGGGACAGTTTGAAGGATGCGGCTAATGTGTGTGTGAGGAATTTGGAGGATGTGGGGCTTGCTGTTGCTGTGGCGAGGATTGCGGAGGGGAGGGATGATGGGCCGGTGTTGAAGGGGGTGTTGGGCGGGAAGCTGTTGCCGCTTGCGTTGGAGAGGGGGGATCGCGGGTTGGCCAGTTTGGCGTTGGGACTGTTGGGGGAAAGGGAGTTGGAGAGCGAGGTCCTCGTTGTGCGCTCGTTGGTGGACTTTGTCGGCCGGAATGCGGCACTGCGTTCGGTCCTGGGCGAGGCGGTGATCCCAACTTTGCAGGTCCATGCGGGTGGGAACGACTTGTCGGCGTTGCTGCTGTATAACCACCTCCAGACTCGACCCGATCATCTGCGAGGGAATGGAGACTGCGAGGGGGAGGCGCGGAAGGCTGTGCTGGAACACGCGGGGGAGCTGCGACGTCAAGGATGCGACATCTTCGCACTCCGGCTCGTCTTGGACTGGAACTTCCCGTCAGCGCCGAAACCGACGCCAGCAGCAGCAGCAGGAGAAGGGTCGTCTTCGATCACCGAGAAGACGGAGGTACGCAGGGAGATCGACGACGTCGGAGCATCGAGCAAGGCCGTCGGTACGAAGAAGTTCCGGGTTCCTCCTCCCGCGGTCGCCGCTTCCGACGAGCTCTCGTCTTCTCTCTGGGACAGCTTCGACGGACCAAGCCCGTCTGCATCCGTCGCTTCAGCCTCAGCCCCAGCCCCAGCCCCAGCCCCAGCCGCGGCATCCGTTCCGCCGCCGACACAGACACTGGAGTCCAAGGCGGCAGCGAAAGAAGAAGAGCCGAAGCCTGCGGCGAAGAAGAAGACCGGGCTGGGCACGTTGATGAAGCCCACGTCTGCGACGCAGCCTGAGCAGGGCGGGACGGAGTTTGACATGTCTGCCTTTGGGTTCTGAGGTGGAGAGAGTCAGTGGAGACGAGGGAGTCGGATATACATAGAAGAATGCGTCGCTTTATCTCCGTATGTTTCGCCGTTTCGGTAGACGTCATCGTAAAATTGCAGCTTCGGCACCTCAAATAACGTCGCAGCACGACTTCACCGACCACCGACCGCCGTCCAGGACCTGTCCTAAGTCCTAACTCCCTTTCTACCCACTCCACAGAACACTATACTGACGCTTCCTCTGGCTTCTAAATCCAGTCTTCGGCCTGTCCGGTGAACTTGGGGGGTTCTGAGTAAGGTGGAGGTACATCGGTTGCATGACTACTGACGGGATCACAAATATCCATGGAGCCGTGCTCACCAGATCGATTCCAATTTCCAGCCGTACTTAAAGCTGACTTTCTTCCCCCGTTAGCTGCTGATCCTCCCGCCCTTCTTGTCTGCATTCTTGACTACCTCACTGCGTACCAGATTCTACTCTCACAACATACAGATCTACTCACCAACATGACTGCACCTACGCACCCCGTCTCCTCGGACCGTTACGAGTCCGCCAAGGTGGACGTCTCCATCCTGGGCGAGGAGATCAAACTGCCGTTCAGCGGCAAGGTCGCGAAGAACCGCTTCCTCCTGGCCGCGATGACGGAGCGGCAGGCAACATGGGACCAACACGACGTCTCGAAGCGCGGCGCTGTGACGGACAGCCTGGTCAACCTGTACGAAATCCGGGGCAAGGGAGGATTCGGCATTATCCTCTCGGGTAACTTGATCGTGAACCCCGTCGACCTCGAGGCTGCGGGGAACATGGTGCTCAACAAGGACCTCATGGCCGATGGGCGGCTCGAAAACTTCAAGAAGCTCGCGACGGCTGCCAAGGCGGACGGATCGCTCTTCGTGGCCCAGATTTCGCACGGCGGGCGTCAAGTGACGAAGGACATCAACCCGAACCCTGTTGCGTCTAGC
Organism: Tilletia caries; assembly: GCA_032718865.1. Lineage (NCBI taxonomy): Eukaryota > Fungi > Basidiomycota > Exobasidiomycetes > Tilletiales > Tilletiaceae > Tilletia > Tilletia caries. The sequence continues at coordinate 993,738 of JALUTQ010000037.1, read as the reverse complement.
GACGTGAAGCTGGACGACCGGATGGGCATGTCCTTCGGTCAGCCCCGGGCTCTGACCGTTGAGGAGATCAAGGACGTCGTCACTCGATTTGCGGACACGGCGGAGTTGGCGTACCAAGGCGGCGCGGACGGCGTGCAGATTCATGGAGCGCACGGGTACCTCATCGCGAATCACCTGTCTCCGCGAACAAATACGCGTACAGATCAGTACGGTGGCAGTCTGGAAAACCGGGCGCGCATCGTGGTTGAGATTGTCGAGGCGATTCAAGCGCGGGTCCCCAAGGACTTCTCGATCGGGATCAAGCTCAACAGCACGGAGTTCACGGAGGGTAGCACCCAGCCTGACGACATCCGGCAGCTCTCGCAGAAGTTGGAGTCTATCGGTGTGGACTGGATCGAGCTCTCCGGTGGGGACTACGAGGACCTGCGATTCTACGATGAAGATGACGAAGAAGTTCAGAAGAGGGACTCGACGAAGAAGCGGGAGGCTTTCTTTCTCCGGTTCGCCGAGCAGATCCGACCCGCACTCACCAAGACGCGCGTCTACGTCACCGGCGGCTTCCGTACCGCGGAAGGCATGGTTCGCGCCATCCAGGACGGGTCCACGGAGGGCATCGGTCTCGGTCGACCTGCGGCGGAAGAGCCGGACCTTCCGAAGAAGATCCTCTCCGGACAAGTGCTTGCCGCGGTGAAGTCGCTCGCGGATCCCAAGGACTTCGGGACGGGCAACGTCGCTGCGGGCACGGCGATGCGTCAGATTGGAGAGGGTCGGTCGGTAGTTTTGAACACGTCGGACCAGGCCCACTTTGAGAAGTTTGGGCAGCGGGTTGGGGAGTGGTTTGGGGAGAAGGGCGCGGAGGCGAAGGAGGGCGTGGTCAGTGCTGGATATCCGGTGCTCGTCCTGTAGATACTCCACTTATCATACGTGTCAAGGCGTGGAGGTCGGAGGACCATATATACGACAATCAATAGAATGTTCACTTGAATGCAGCTTACATGTCACAGGCGCTCAGATGAGGTGGAGGAGCAGGGCGGAGATAAAAACAAGGAACGTCATCGCCGCATCGCCGGCTTCCTCATTTTAGCCGGCCACTTGGAGTCGGAGAAGTCTGAAGTTTCGAGGATGCTGGCCGATGATATAAGCAGTTCCATCCTTCCTTCGACCATCTCCTCCTCTTCATAATCTCCTCTCACTCCCTCTACTTTGCTTACAAGATGTCATCGCAGACTGTCAACCTCGGCACCACCTTCCGCGGATCGAAGGAGGGCAAGATCGTCCAAGCTGACGGCGTCGATAAGACCATCGGAGTGAGTATCCATTCCAGTCACACGACACCCTGCGACCTGAGTAGTAGTCCACCCGGGTGGCTGACCTCCGTCGTACGACACCCTCCTCCTTCTCTTTACTCCCGCAGGCCAACGATGTCGTGATCTCAATCACCCACAGTGGTCTCTGTGGCACCGATCTCCACTTCCTCAACAAGTCCATGGTCCTTGGCCACGAGGGTGTCGGCATCATCACCGAGGTCGGATCCCAGGTCACGCATCGCAAGGTCGGCGAGCGCGTAGGCTACGGCTACATCCGGAATAGCTGCGGCATGTGTCTCGTGAGTTTCCCTTCTCATTTTTTACTTTGGTTTGGAAATTGGCATCAAGGGTTCGTGCGCGCTGATACCAACTGCATGGGCTTCACAGGACTGCCTTGACGGATACGACACGAGCTGCAAGGAGGGCGTAGCCTACGGAGGCCGGGACTTCGACCAGGCCTCCTTCGCAGACCGCATCGTCATCCCTGAATCCTTCGTACACGTCATCCCCGACTCGATCTCGCTCGCAGAGGCGGCCCCGCTCCAATGTGCAGGCGCAACCGTGTATGGAGCCATCTTCGAGGCCGAAGTCAGCTCCTTCGACCGCGTCGGCGTCATTGGTATCGGTGGTCTGGGTCATCTGGCGATTCAGGTCATCGCTGCCATGGGCTGCGAGACTGTTGTGTTCTCTGGCACCAAGTCTAAGGAGGAGGAAGCGCGCAAGTTGGGCGCGACCGAGTTCCATGCCGTCAAGGAGAACCCGAAGCTGAAGGACGTCAAGCCGGTTGATGTGCTTATCGTCTCTACCTCGGGACACCCGGATTACGACCTTTACTTCAAGGTGCTGAGCCAGCGGTCGAAGATCATCTCGCTCACGGTCTCGTCTGATAAGCTTGCTGTGCCGAACATGCCGCTGTTGGCCAAGCAGGTTCGGGTGCAGGGGTCGTATGTCGCTCGCCGTGCTGTGAGTTTCTTCCCTTCCATTCTGCGTTATCACGCTCCCTCTTCCTTTTTACAAAAGCTGATCGCGTTTTGTGCACTTCCCAGGTCCACCGTCGCATGCTCGACTTCTTCGGCTCGCACCCCAAGGCCCGCCCCATGATCGAGGTCCTCCCCATGACCCTCGACGGCCTCAAGACCGCTGCGGAGAGGCTCGAGAAGGGCGACGTGCGGTACCGCTTCGTGCTCGAGTCGCAGAACAACAAGGAGGAGGAGTTGGTACAGAAGGCCAAGTCGGCGCAAAAGTGAGAGATTATCATTGCGCTCCCTTACCTTTGTCTTCGCTAGAGGAGCGAAGGGTTGTCGTCTCTCTGCGGAGATGGGGGCGAGGTTGGGCTCATCCTTCTTTCCCCTCCCTTCCTTCCGCATCGTCTACGCATCCCCTCCCTCCCGAACTATTCTCCTCTTCGACGACGGTCCCGCCCACGGCTCATCACCTATCCACCTCGGACCCGGGACCGATAATATCTTTCCATGTATTCGTTCCTCGCTGCCTCCATAGAGCTTCCCTTTAGACGCGCCGTAATCCCAACCCTTAGAGGACATTGAAATGTCAAATATTCTGCACCAGTCTCCAACGACGTCTGCGCGAGCCTGCGTCGTTGGGACGCATGGGTACGAAGAACGAGGGATGAACTGGACTGCCTTTTGGCTGGAAGAAGAAAACACGAAAGTGAAGGATCGATTCGTTTCCTTGGAGGATCTGGCGCAGTTGGCAACGTTGCTATACAATAAAACTGGATGGTGACGAGGTCAGATAAGAATGCTACACCCCTCTGCGCGTCCGTATACATAATAAGATGAGAGCCCCCTCATTCAAGGGGCCTCTATCCCTCAAAGCTTGCCCAAGCGAGTCGCCCCGTCCAATCTGATGTAGCTTCCATTCTAGGTTCGAGACCGGAGGGAGGGGGGGTAAGCAGTCAAGCATGTAGGACGAGTCTGAGGGCAAGACCCAGTCATGGAAACTCACAAGCATTTCGTTCTCGATGATCATCAGGACGGCATGTGCAAACTCGACCGGTTTCCCGAAGCGGGCTGGGAACTCGGCGTTCTTGAGCAGAGTCTGGCGTGTGCGTGGCGGCATGTGTTCGGTCATTGGTGTCTCGAACTGGAGCAGAGTGGGGAGGAGAAGAAGGACCGCACGAAGGTCGGTTTGGTATGAAGATGAGAGAATCTACGAGGAGGGGGAGGGTACGTACCAGTGCGGGACAGAGGGTCATCACTCGGATGCCGAACCATGCCAAGTCACTTATCGCAATATAGAAGAACACGTCAGCATTCTGTCCGAGAGGGGCCTGACTCGGACAGGCAAGGAAGATGGAACTCACCGCGCCATGGGGAGACCCATCCCAAGCACACCCGCCTTACTGGCCGCATACGAGACTTGACCCATCTGACCCTCAAGGGCGGCAGCGCTAGCGGTATTGATGATGACGCCTGCGTCCGGGGTTTGCTCTCCTGCCTTGGGTATTGGTTTTGGCCTGTCTCTGATGATACGAGAGGCGACCAGTCGGGAGACGTTGAATGTGCCAACGAGCTGTATTTTAGAAGAAGCAAAGACGGGGGTTAAAGATCAGTTGTCCTCGGAAAGGCGGGTAAAAGTAAGATGCTGGGGGAAAGGGACGAAAGCTCACGTTGATTTCGACGACCTTCTTGAAGGTCTCCAGGTCGAAGGGCTCGCCGTCTGCACCGACTGTCTTGCCCGCCATGGCGACCCCACCACAGTTGATGACCCCTCCAATCGGCAGACCGGGCCAGAGCTGATCGGTGCCGCGTATAGCAGCCTCGACCGCGCCTTCATCACAGACGTCGACAGCAAACGCAGCAGCACGCGGCAGGGGCACCGCAATGGCTCTGCGCTTGTTGTTCCGCGCGACTGCTGGGACGGGCGGGGTGATATGGCCGGGTAAAGGGGGCAGGATGGTGTTGAGCGCGGTTGCGAGGCCGGTTGCGCGGTTGAGGTCGATGTCCCATAGGGAGACGAGGCCGCCTTGGGCGTGGAGGAGGCGGGCGGTTGCTTCGCCGAGGCCTGATGCGCCGCCAGTGACGTACCAGATGTGGTCTTGCACGAGCATCCTGGAGGTATCTCAGAGGGAATGGCAGGTCAGAGGGAGTATGGATGTCGGAGAGAAGGGTTGCCTTCATCAGAGTCCTGCTTCCATGCATTCCATGCTCACCACCTACCACCACCACCCCATCCACCTCGACGAGCGCCTCCCCCTCTTCTTCACTGACTGAGGGACCAAACGCTTCTCTCGCCTTCTCGCGTCTCCCACAGCATCGCTCTGACTGTAGATCTGGAATACGAACACGCGTTCAGGAGACAGCGATTCGAAGAGAGAGCAAGGTGGGTTGTTCAGTCATTCATCCTGCTCCCGCCACGCAATCCCATTCCTTCGATACCCACGCTACTCTCTAGCTGTAGAGAGCGAGTCTGCAATGGCCATACTGCGTCCGCGTCCCCACCTCCATGGCGTGACCCTCCCATCTCCAGGCTTGCCTTGGATTGGATTGGAGCGTTGGCTGACCTGTCTTTTTTTTCTTACATTCCTCGGTCCTGCCTGAATCTGTAGCGGTCGGAAGCAGGGAACTCAGGTGGCGACCACAAGGTTGAAGGAGGATGACGAACTATTCAGCGACAGGATCATCGGCGACGGGTGCAGGCGGCGGCAGTCCGAATGGCGGGGCTCAGGCATATGTGCCGACTTCGAGTGGCAACTACCAGCCCTTTGCCATCACGGCCCACTACACCGCCATCCGCTCCAACTCGGCCGCCGCACAAAAGGCAGCGGCCGAGGCCGAAGCCTTTGCGCCTAACCTGAATGTCCGATTGATTTGCCCGGACTGCAAGCTGGACCCGCCCAACATCGAGGAGTCCTTCGCGACGGGCGATCTCGTCTGCACCGACTGCGGAATGGTCGTCGGCGATCGGATCGTCGATACCCGGTCCGAGTGGCGAACCTTTGCCAACGAGGACGGCGACGATCCCAGTCGTGTCGGACAAGCCTCCAATCCGCTGTTCGACGGTCTGACCGACAAGCTCGATACCCGGATCTCGTTCCGCGACGGTGGGTCCGGTACGTCGCGTGACCTCCAACGCACCGCCCAACGCATGGCGGGCCATCGCGATCGTCATATGCTCGATGCCTTTGAGGACATCCAGCGTAAATGCGACTCGGTCCACCTGCCCCGGACCGTGTCGGACATTGCGAAACAGGCCTTCCGCCGGTGCGAGGAAGAACGGATCCTGAAGGGTAAACGCCCCGAGGCTATTATTGCTGCGGCCATCTACGTCGCCTGCAAGATGGCGAAGGTGCCCCGAACATTTTCGGAGATTTGCGCCTTAACCAGCGTCAATAAGAAGCTCATCGGGCAGTGCTTCAAGGAGATGCAGATGGCCTTTGGGCTGAATGCGTCTGGGATGGGGAGCACATCTGGGCAAGGTAGCTCGCATGCCAATGGCAGCTCGCTTCCGGGATCAGGAGCCAACGGACATGCCAATGGCAGTGGCGCCGGTGATGGAACCGCAGAAGATGGCAACGCGACCGACGGTGGACGGTCCCGTGCTGAAACGCCTGCCACCAACAATGGTGTCGGCGTCGGCATAACAGACCCTTCCTCCGGTATCAGTCCCACTGGTGCCACCGACCTGGTCGGTCGCTTCTGCAACCACCTCGGCCTCGACGCCCAATTGACCCGTCTAACCGAGCTCATCGCGATCCAAGTCCGCGACATGGGCACGCTTGCCGGACGTTCGCCGATCACGATAGCAGCGGCGTGCATCTATTTTGCGACGCAGCTTTGCAATGTGCCCAAGGGTGCGAAGCGGATCGGCAAGACGGCGGCGGTGAGTGATGTGACGATCAAGAACTCGTACAAGGAGCTCTATCGGTGCCGGGATGACATCTTGACGGACGAGGTCAAGAAGAAGGGCGGGAGCAGGATCGATGTGACCAGGCTGGGCCCGGTGTGATTTTTTCCCCTTCCCCCCCAAGGACCTATCTCTCTCTGTGTATCCGCTGCTCTCCCATGCCTGCTCGCTCGCGTTGTATCCAGTCCATGTAGCTCCCATGAATCGAGATCCATATCCGTGCATGCTGAATGAATGCGGTTGCCTGCGCATCTCCTCGGAGAATGGAAGGGAGTGGCTTGAGCGCATACAGTCGCTCCTCTTCCTCTTCCTCGCCCACCACACACACACACCCAAGAGCATCTCGGAATGGCAGACTCGACCGCGACGTCGTCCGCGCCTGCAGCCAGCGCAAAGCTGCTCCAGTACGCGACCCTGTCGTCCTCCATCAACCCTTCGTTCTGGCATGCCTTCGCAGACCTCAAGATCAACAAACTCCAGCTGAGCGAGGCACCCGTCCCGCTCCTGGCCACGTACTCCACCGCTCGGTCCACCCAGGACCACAGCACGGGCGAGATGGTGTACATGCTCCCGACCGTGAACCTCGAGGCGTCGTCCCTCTCGGTCGGGCAGCCCGCTCCTGCTCTGCCCCGAGGCGCCGTACCCGCGTACGGCCACCTGCGCAACTTCAACACCGTCGACGAGTTCAAATCGACCGACAAACAAGCGATCTTCAACGACCTAACGTCCGAGATTCACAAGGACTTGCTAAGCGCGACCGACCCGACGCCCGCTTTACTCCGATTCGTCCTCCTGGCCTTTGCGGATTTGAAGAAGTACAAGTTCTTCCATTGGTTCGCTTTCCCGGCCTTGGTGGCTAAACCGGCGTGGGAGGTGGAGACGGAGGGGAAGGAGGGGAAGGAGTGGAAGGCTGCTTCGACGTTGTGGGATGCGGGAATGGTGAGCGTTCCGCTGTCCTTCTTCATGCTACATAGTTAGCGCTTCCCAGTTTCCCTCAGTGCTAAACGTCTCCTTCCGTGCTCGTTACAGCTCAGCGACCTCGAGAAGCTCGTCGAGGAGCGCAGAGAGGCGCAAGTTCCCGGCTCAGCGTCGGCCGCGTTCTGGCTCGTCAGAACATCGTCAGACGGCAAGGGCGTGGAAACTGCAGATCTTGCATCGTACGACACGTTCTTCCGTGATACACCGGAGGATGAAGTACGTATATCCTTCCCTTCTGTCACTTTTTTTTCTTCTCCAACCTTTGCAGCGCTGATTTTCGTTATTGATGGTTGCTATTGACAGCGTACAGTCGCTTTCGTCGACCCCTCGGCAAACCCATCGATCCCCGGCTGGCCCCTGCGCAACCTACTCGCCTTCCTCGCCCTCCGTTTCCGCGTCTCCAGAGTCCGCGTTCTCTGCTGGAAGGAAGATAGTGGCAGGAGCGTGGTGGGTACGGTACGTCAATCGTTGGAACCGGGTGGAGCGACGGAGGGCCTCCTGAGGAACGGTAATGATGGTACGTAGGGGGGGGGGAAAGGGGGGGATTCTAACCCTGAGATGGAAGATGGGCTTTCGATCGCTGACGTGTCTTTTACAGTCGTAGCTCTTGCATCACTGGCGGGCGACTCATCTCGTCCTTCCGCTGTGGGGTGGGAACGGAATGCTCAAGGCAAACTGGCTCCGAAAGTAGCTGACCTAGGCCCGCTCATGGATCCAGCAAGGTGAGGGCTCTCCCTTCTCCGCCGCCATTCGATTACGCATCTGCTCTTTAAAGCTCACTGGACTACCTTTGTTCCTACAACCCAGATTGGCGGATCAAGCAGTCGATCTGAACTTGAAGCTGATGCGCTGGCGAATCATGCCTGACATTGACCTGGAGCGCGTCCAGAACACGAAGTGCTTGCTATTGGGTGCCGGGACGTTGGGATGCTACGTCGCCCGTGCTCTCCTCGTGAGTTTGCCATTTCATTCTTCTGCTCAAAGAACGGGATATGGGAGCTGACAGGTCTTGCCTTTGTCAGGGCTGGGGCGTACGGAATATCACATTCGTCGACAGCTCCACGGTCTCCTTCTCCAACCCTGTTCGACAGCCGCTGTTTGAATTTGCTGACTGCCTGGAAGGTGGGAAACCTAAAGCGGAATGTGCAGCGGCCGCTCTGCGCAAGATCTACCCTGGTGTCGTGAGTACAGCTCACCCCCTTCCTCACGGCACTGCATTGTGGAGCCCGCAGCATTGAACTTGTCTTTTGTTCATGGTATTGGGGAACACTAGAACTCGAAAGGCCTCAAACTCTCCATCCCCATGCCCGGCCATCCCATCCCTCCAACAGCCGAAGCCCGCGCCCAAGCCAAACGGGACATCACCACCCTCGAATCCCTCATCGACAGCCACGACGCCGTCTTCCTCCTCATGGACTCGCGCGAGTCTCGCTGGCTGCCGACGATGCTGTGCGCCAGTCGGAAGGATAAGATCGTGCTAAATGCTGCGTTGGGCTTTGATACGTACCTTGTGATGCGGCATGGGGCTGGGGTAGATCAGGTTGGTGCTCAGGACGGGGAGGAAGAGAGGAAGAGACTCGGTTGTTATTTCTGTAATGATATTGTCGCACCCGCCGATGTGAGTTTCTCTCTCTCTCTCTACCTTGAACGCTCTGCACTGTCTTCGAGGCTCTTGGCGCTCACTTGTCTTATTCCCAACCCAAAATCCAGTCCCTGCGCGACCGGACCTTGGACCAGATGTGCACAGTCACTCGCCCAGGCCTAGCACCCATCGCAGCAGCCTCCGCCGTCGAGCTCCTCGTGTCCGTCCTGCAGCACAAAGACGGTGTCCATGCGAAACCACCCCCACTTCCTAACACATCATCATCGTCAGGCGGCGGTGGCGGCGGCAAGGGCGCTGAAGCCGAAGTGACAGGAGGCGTCCTAGGGGTCGTCCCACACCAGATCCGCGGCTTCCTCTCCACCTTCACCTCCATGCTCATCGTCGGACCGGCATACGAGCGATGCACCGCCTGCAGTCCCGCCGTGGTGGCAGCGTACCGGGAGGAGGGCGAGAAAATGCTCTTTGATGCGTTCGGGGAGGAAGGCTATCTGGAGAAGTTGACCGGCTTGGATAAGTTGATGGCCGAGACTGATGGCTTGCTCGATGAGGAGCTCGACTGGGACGAGGAGGATGAGGAGGAGGAGGAAGGGGGCGGGAAGAAGGAGGAGGAGGGCGATGGCGAGCTGCTCTGACAATTTTATCCTGGATCTCACAACACAAATATCACTCTGGACAAGCTTCTTGCACCGTCTGAACTTGTTGCGTTGCTCTCCCCTTCCTCGCTTCCTCAAGTATCATGTTTATACCTCAATCTCAATCCATAATGCAACAAATGTACTCGACACCGTTTCAACCTCTGTTTCGCATTCGATGTGGTTTGCGTGGGAGTTGATACTCTGGGATTACACTCGGTATGCCCCCATGGCGCCCTTAATGCCGTCGTACACGCACAAATTGTCCAAGGGAATGTACTGCCTTGTCACGAGCTTGATCACCTCCTGTGCTGCCACCCCACCCAGCAGTGCCGCCGTCGAGGGAAGATCGGCACGTCCTGCCCTTGTCCTTCGAGCATAGGAGAGAGAAAGGTCGGGAGGTCAGTTGTACTGCTCCAAAGAGTCAAATAATAGTCAGAGCTTGTTCGAAAAACTCACATCTCCTCGCACGCCTGTTCAACCCTCTCCCAGTGCCCCTCCTCCCATGCACCGTCCTCTCCGTCGAGCAGACCGACGTGCCTACAGACAGCACGAGCCTCTTCACAGAGGGCCGCAACGTCCTGCTCGAAGTTGACAGCCGCATCCGGGTCCGCACGTCCGTTCGCTTTCGCACCATCACCTGCAGCAGCATCCGTCATGATGACATCTCGACTTGCGGTGCCGTTCGGGGTGTCGGACGAACTGCTACTCTCCATAGCTCGAGCCCGCTTGAATGTCCTGCGGTCGTCCTCATACAGCATCGATTCGGTATCACCTGCAGCAGGCCCTGCCGTCGGGTGACTCGGGCTTCCCGACCCACCCTCCGACTGGGCAATCATACTCGACGCAGACGCTGCCGGCCCCTTCGAAGCATAACTTCCATGAGGAGCTTGCGACGGGTTGACGAATCCGGGCCCATTGGCCGGGTCGTCCGACAGCAAGACGCCCGACGAGGAGACGATGGCTGAGAATATGCTGTCCGAACCTGGCCAGCGGGAATGCAGTCCATAGAAGCGGTCCGCGGCGAGGAAGGCGATGTGATGCGGCATGCTGATCGGGTTGATGGGATCCTCAAAGGCCTGGGCAAACACACTCTTCGCAGGATCTTCCCTGCTCTCACGCTCCGTCCGACCGCGGATCAGCTCGACGTACGCGGCGTGCTTGACGAAGCTCTCGACCTCCTCCAGCGGGACTACATCTGCCGCTAGGCCTACGCTGGCGAGAATGGAGGACAGGTGCGCTTGGAAGTTTGCGAGGTCTTGGAGAGCTTTCCGTCGGTACACGTTCTGGAGCTCGACATAGCCTGCCGACGATGCTTTCATGTCCGGCAAGGAGCCAGGGAGCGGGAGAAGGCCGCCTCCGCCTGGCAAGGCCGATGTTTCGGAAGACTGCTGTGATGATGGTGTTGGTGCTGGTGCTGGTGCTTCTACAAACGACTTGAGTGAGCGAATGAGGAGCCAGAAATTTGATGACTGCGGGAGAGCAAGACATGTTCAACTCGTTGAGGCCTTTCATTGATAGCTATGCAAGAACTTACTTGCTTATCGATGCCGGTGGACTTAGGGTCTTCCAGCAGAGCTTGGATCTTCGTTGAGATCGAAGGCCGACCTAAGGGCCCCCAGATGTGCTGGGTCAGAGCTGAGACAGCCTCGTCGATGTTCTCTTGATCTGCATCGCCCGCTTGCCGTCGAAGCGCATTGACCGAGTCGAGGAACGCGCGCCGATCGGAGGAAACGGGCAGCGAGCCACCATGCTGTTCGAGCGCGAACGACAAGAGTCAGCCCTTCCACCGAAAAGCTGGGAAGATGAAGTCAGAGCAGCAGGAACTCACCGCTTCTCGCCATTCTTTGAGCTTCCTCAGGAGCAAGACGACGAACGGAACATGCGCGAACTCCATCGTGTCCGTCGTTTGCAGATTGGCCGAGTCCGCATACGCCTCGAGCTCAGCAAACGGCGCCGTCAAGCGCAGATCCACGAGCGAGGCAGGGTGCGTCTCAATCACGGGGTGTTCCTTCACTTGCAACTTGATCTCGCCGACCATGCCTGAGCTGCGGACGATCATGAGCGGGATACCGAAGCCGTCCTTGGCGGAGGCGCAGAGGTCAGCGAGCGGCATCACCACAGATGCTGGCTGATTAGCGGCGATGATGAGGCTGAAGTTGTTTTGTGTTGAGGTGAAGTACGAAGCATCGCCAGCCAGGACATGCGCAGGATGCTACATCGAAAAGGGACAGAAGAGGTTCAGCAGTCTACGGAAAGAGCATATGACAGGACTACGTTGACTCACGCTCACGACGGCCTCGCCCTTCACATTCGGGTTGAGCTCAAGCAGACACTTGACGACCTCCGCGCCCCGACTCTTGCCCAGCACGTCCGGCTCCAGAAAGAAGTTGCTCGCCAAATCTTCGGGCGTGACCAGGTTGGCATCGAGGATGGTAAACCGGCCAATGCCGGGCAGGACGAGGTTCTTGAGGATCTGCGCACCGAGCGCAGTCGCGCCTAGCAGCAGGATGCTGGCGGACTCGAGGGAGCGCTGGCCGGAGGAGGCCCAGAGACGGAGCTGGCGGTCGAAGCGCTGCGTGTGGGCATCGGGTCGGACGACATGCGCGCTCTCAGCGGCGAGGGTCGAGCTCTCAGCACGGGCGGAGGCCGCGGCCTCGACGGCGGTGGAGTCCTGCGGCAGCGCGATGCTCGACATCAGCTCTTTCTGTGTGTGCGTATATGGGGAGATGGTCATGGTCTTCTACCTGATCTTCCCGCTGATGCTGTCCCCGACGATTCCCTCTTGCTCACAGCGCTCAGACCTCCTCATCCTTCACAACACTCCCAAGTTCCTACTGAAGCGCTTCTTTGCGCATAGGATTTGATTAAGATATAGAGATTGGGGAGGATCTGAGAATGGATGGACTCCAGAACAGGGCACACCCCGCGTGTCGATCAAGCCGCTCATTCCATGTCCTCCCCTTCCTCCTCATCATTTACAAGGATCGCAGCCCGGAACGGGTCCGGACCAAGCGAGTCCAGCGCCGTCAGCTCCGCCTGCCGAATCGCCTCCAGGTACTCCGGCAACCGGTTCGTCTTCTGACCCTCCGGCTGCACAGACGCCTCTGGGTCCTCCTCGACGTCATCCTCGGCGGGTCGTGAGATGAAGTCTTGCCACAGCGCGTGCGAACCGTCGGCGACGAGATTTGGCAGTACAAGGGCGCGGGCGAGCGTGCTGTGGAAAGAAAAGCCGGTGAGCGTCAGCGATTTGAGGACCATTTTGACAGTGCTGTCTTCGGAAGGGTAGGAGAGTACGTACTCTGGAAGCAGGTCCCGACTGTCGATGAGCATGTAGTGCAGGCTAAGAACGAGCTCAGGCACGAACAATTGCCGAATGCGCTTGTACTCGAACAGCCGCGCTTCGTCTACGATGCCCACAACAAAGAGATCCCTTTCATCAGCTTCCAGTCCTTCAAATGCTGTACGGCGTCCGCATCGCCTTCAAAATAACTCACAATCCTCTGGCACGTCGCCATCCAGCTCGAATCGAAGCCAATCGCCCTCAAGCACCACCCGGATCGCCTCCTCCGCCTCAGCGATGACACTGCTCAACGCAGCCGTAAACTCAGTCTTCTTCGTCGCCGAAGTCCTGCAGCACAAGGGAGAAACCAAAGGCGTCAGCGAGATTCCAAGCCTCGTAGCCCATCTGGTGGTATGACTCACATATTGCGTTCCCGCTCAGCTGCTACAGCGACATACTGCTGATAAGCATCCAAAGCATCGAACAAGTTCTGCCACGAAAGACATTCGAGCTGTTCGACATGTTGAAGCTTTCGAGACATCCCGTTCTGTTGCTCGCCGTCGGTGCCGTCTTCGCTCATTAAGGCATCAAAGGTAGCGTCGTTGTCTCCGTCCTCATTCACGGCCAGGCTGCTGAGTTGAACCAGCACAACGGAGGGTAGCCTCGAGGTGGCCTGTCTAGCCGCTGCCAATCGGCCCGAAGCTATAAAGGGTATGGCTGGTCAGCACGAACGACTAATGGTGTACAGAAAACCCGTGCCTAGAGCTCACCAAGGAAATAACGAACGAGCTGGTTGTACCGAAGAACCGCATTACCATACGTCTCCTCCGCAAACGTAAGCCACTCTAGCGCATGGAGCAAATGTACCTCATACTGCGCAACCGGGTTGGCCCCACTTGCCAACGCAGTGACCTCTCCCTCTTCGTTCCGCCTCAAGCTCCCGAGCTCCAAACGGGCAATCTCTAGCGGAGGGAGGACATGAGGCAGCAAGTCGGCAAAGATGAGGTATACCGTACGACGTGCCACGGCGCCCAGGTTGAGACCAGACTCGGACGCGCGGAACAGGGCGCGTGAGCGTGCCTCCGCTGATACATCGAGGCCCATGGCTGCAGGAAATATTCTCAAAAAAGTACGTCAGCACGTACCGCCCACCACTCACAAACGACAGGTCCCAAAGGACAAAAAACTCACACAGCAAGTACGCCGCATACTCCTCCACACCCGCCGCCCTCTGAAGCAACGCGCTCGAGTACATCGCAACCAGTCGATCGCTCTGGTTCGCAACTCGCAATACGCGGATATACTCCCGCAAGATATTGTCGCAAATCGGTTCGGGTAAGAGGAGCGCTCCCAGCGCCGCCCCGCTCGCCAGCCGATTCTCGTACCTGGGTGGAGTCAATGTGGCCCAGACCGAGGACAGCCTTCGCAGGTACAAGACGAGGTGGGCGAAGAAGCGGACGTATCTGGCATACGATCTGAGGGGAGAATCGAATCGGATAAGCCTGATCAGAATCGTCCTTGCAAACACAGCAGATCCGGAAGACATACTTTTGTGGGATGTCGCCTTGATACATCTCCATGTTGGAAGCAAACGTCACCAGAAGAGGCCGGATGTCGCCTAGGATCGTGACACGCTGCGCAGCATGGAAAGGATCGCCGCCAGCAGGCGAGCCCGAACTAAAGAAAACAGGAACGAAGGGTCAGATCACCCGTCAATCTCCTATCTTCACCTCTCTCTCGCTTTTGGTACCAGTCCAAGCCTACTCACTTCGACGCCCGATCAACCCTAGCCTCCACCTGCTCAAACAAATCCTCCATCCTCAACGCCTCCAAAGCCGTCTCATCCTCGCTCTGTCGGAGCGTAAGGTCGTTACCCACCCCCAATCCCAACCGGGCCGCCGCAGCCGTCCTGGCCCGCTTCGCCTCGTTTCCATCCCCATTAGCAGACACTCCATCCACATCGTAACCCCCCTGCATCTCACTCCCCGTACCGTCGTCCTCGTCCTCGTCGTCAAACAACTCGCGCTTGACTCTGATGAGAGCGCTCGCGTTGCGCTGGGCGAAGAGACTTTTGCGGAGCCCATTTTCCACTCCGGCTTCCAGTTTGGCATTGACGTAGGCCCAGACGGCTTCTTCCCATGTTGCTGAACTGCAGGCCAGGACGGGCTCGAGTGAACCGGAGAGGGCGCCGTACAATGCTCTTTCATATGGGTCGAGAGTTTTCTGTGAATGAATTCGCTTTGGTTAGTCCGCATGAACCGAACAGTTCTGTTTGACTATCGACGAGCCTCACCATTCCAGCGAGCTTCCGGGCGGTGGCTTTCCACAGAGCACGATTCCTGTTACCGTACGGAGATTGAGGCAGGGCCTGAATCGTCTCTGAATCGACACTCGGATCATTCTGGTTGACTGTGAAAGAGGTGATCTGGAGTCAACACGAAGTCTAATGGAGAACCCAGAGCGATCCAAGGCGGAAAAGCTCACCTAGTCTCGGATCAAAGTAAGGAATGGCTCCGCGCAGACTGGCAGCGCGCCAAGGCCGATCTGCTTGACGACAAAGCTCCAATGCATCTGTGAGCTTCCCAGCGCGTGCAAGCTCGAACAGCGAGCGAAGGAAAGCGCGTTCGTACGCCTGCGTGAGAGAGAAGAGATCTAGCGCTCAGCCACTTTTGTCTTTCTCAAAAGTCTGGTTCAAGCCACTTTTCAGCGAAGACTTACCAGGTCTTCATTCGCGAGCTCTCCCTCCCCAGCTCGACATGGCGCGTCCGGATCGAGCGTCTTGAGCAACTTCTGCCCCGAAGAAGCCAACGCGCCCGCCCCGCCTCCGATGCCCACCCCACTCTTTCGAATCCCACCAAAGAGTGAGGACGAGGACGCACCAGCCATGAAACTACTGCTGGTCGTTAGACCCGCTCCACCGCCGCCCGAAAGGCCTGCAGTAGTCGAATTGGACGCAGGGATATGTCCGCCACGCTTCGCAGCCCGCAGCGCATTCTTGGTAAATGCCCAGTAACCCTTTCGGACTTCTACAATCTTTGACATGCTGTCGGCCCGTTTTGACGAAGAGGATGGACCTGCACCGCCAAAGACGGCGTTGCGCTGGGCGTTGGAGGAGGAAGAGGAGGGGTCACTGTTGGAGAGGAGGAGAGGAAGACCTTCGTACGGGTCCAAAATGGTGTGCAGCCATTCGCGGACGATGTTGAGTTCGCGCAGTGCTGGAGACTGAGCGAGCACGTCGGAGGCTCGGAGGAGGGCAGGGTGGTAGGGATTCGAGCGGAGGGAGGCTGGTTCATCTCCAGAATATGCCTTCGTGCGCGTCTGAGTGCGCTCACTGCAGATATATGCATCACCAATGATCAGAAGAAGAAAAAAACAGAAAATCATTAGAAGGAGGGACGATGGGCAAACTCACACGCTGAGGGCATGGAGGATCATCCAGGTGTTGTACTCGAGCGCCCACTGCGCCTTATCAAAGTCGTCCTCAGGCGCGTCATTCTCCCCATCCTGCTCCATGAAGGAGTCGCGGTCGAACGCACGTCGGGCCTGTCCCTCGCCTTCGGACGAAGTCGAAGCAACGAGCCGTTCCCGACATGCTTCCGCATATTGGAGCGCTGTGCCGTGCTCGAGATCGAGGAGAGGACTTCCTACCTCCTGACCGTCTGCTGCGGGATCCTCGTCTTGTTGTTGAGCATGTGTTGACTGGAGATAGATGTCGGCAAAGGCATCGTAGATCGAGGCCGACGCGCCGGCGGATGAGGCTGGGTGAGGCTGTTGGAACGACATCGCGTCCGAAGCGGCGTCATCTGCGCGGAAGCCAGCACCACCGCCGCGTGTCTGTACGCGTCGTGAGCGTGTAGCAGCGGGCATGCTGTTGTTGTTGTCGATGGTGGTGGACAGGAAGCGCGATCTTCTCGTTCTTCTTCCACCTCATCCAGATCCAGGGTGGCCCGTTCCTCTGACCTTCCCGCCTTCGTTGCTCTGAACCATCACTTACCCACCCAGCACGAGAGTATCAACACGCCCCCCTGCCTGAGTCGAGAGCTAACGAACGCCATGGCGAACTTGTCTCTATACACCACCACAGCCAGTCAGTGCCGTTCCGTGATCCGCTGCGATGTTCAGACAGTCACTTAAACCCTCCCCTTGCCTCCCACAGTCCTCATCCTCGACACCGACGGAAACCGGCTGATCGCAAAGTACTACCAGCCCCCGCATGCGTCCGCCGCAGCCGGCGCACCTTCCACAGGCCCAGCGCCGCCCCACCTCGGCTTCGGCGGAACGGGTGGCCTGCCTTCCCAACTGTCGGCAGTGAACCCCTACCCGAGCTTCAAGGAGCAACGTGTCTTCGAAAAGGCCGTGTTCGACAAGACCCGCCGCGCACACACCCTCGCCGCGTCCTCTGCCGCCGCCTCGGGAGCGGACAACATCCTGCTGTACGACTCCCAGTTGGTGGTGTACAAGGCCAGTCTGGACGTCATCTTCTATGTCGTTGGGCCGGCGTCCGAGAATGAGCTCATGCTCGGCGGGGTGTTGAATGCGTTCTTTGATGCGACGAGCATGCTGTTGCGCCAGCAGGTGGAGAAGCGGGCCTTGCTTGAGAATTTGGACTTGGTCACCTTGGCCCTCGACGAGACGGTGGACGATGGGTGAGTTTTGCTCTCCCCCCTTCCATTCTAATGCGTTTCCTGGCCCATGACGATTGATCATCTTCACATGTTCCATTCCTCAAGCATCATCCTCGAGACGGACAGCACAGCGATTGCATCCCGTGTCTCACGTCCCCGCCCTGACCCCACCGAGCTTCCCATCAACGAGCAAAGTGAGTGTTCATCCGTCCTGCCACGCTGGTTTCCCATTCCACTTGCCTCGAAAAGCTGACAACGGACTTCTCATATCTCACTTTGCCCCGTTCTCTTCAGCCCTGATGAGCGCGTACTCATCATTGAGGGATCGGGTCGCGCAAAGAATCCTGCAGAGCTACTGAGCGCATTCAGTCAGAAAATGCGCATTCAGTCCAAGCCTCCGCATGCATTCCGCACCTTTTCCCATCTGTGGAACTGTCAAGGTTGGCTCATCGTTCGGCAAACGGCAGCCGTCGCCGAACTTAGGGATTTTCGAGATACCTGCTATCCTTTGAACGCCAGGTCCTGTGCCCCATCCTCCATCCCTTCTTGTATTTGTCCATGGCGCTATCAACCTCCGTTCACCTCAATCTACTTCACACAGCTTCTGATCACATCGATCATACTGAGTTCGAATGCACAAATCACAACGCAAAAGACATCCAGGATCGATTACATCCCGAAGGGCTATTGTCATTGGGTCCCTCACCGCACTACCCTCAGACCCATCGACCGTGCCTGACCTGTCACCATTCTTGCCATCTGGAACACAGGAGGAGAAGAGAGAGACAGGTTGAGGGATCAATCAGGGCATAGTTTCACCAATCCTCCCGCAAGACGAGATACGTACCTGTTCCTCTCCAATACCCGTAACGTCGCCCATCTTAATCTTAGCGATTTCGTAGATGTGCTTCGCCGATATGATACCCGCCGATTCGGAGCCCGCCCGCCCCGAGCCCGTCGATATACCCGCACAGCGTTTGAGCAGGTGAGATACCGGCGGAGCTATTCGAACGAAAAAAGGACAAGATTACTGTCAGCACAAACTAAACGCGGCTGAAAACAGGGAAAGGAAGGCCGAAAACACTCACTATGTGTAACAAAAGTGAACGTCCGATCTGGCTGAATGGTGACCTCGGTAGGGATCGGTATCCCAACCTCGTACTGGGCCGTCTTCTCGTTGAACAACTTGGCGAAGTCCATCGCTTTCACTCCTTTTGCTCCCAGCGCGGGGCCGACGGGCGGTTGTGCTGAGGCTTTTCCTGCGGGCACGAGGAGCTTGACGATGGAGACAGCCGCGGAGGCTGCTGCGCCTCCCTTCTTGGACATGGTATGGCTTTGCTTTGCTTTGCTGTTGTTGTGTTGGAGTTCACTTCGTCGACGTCGTCCTCCCCCTCTTCGCCGTCGAGCTTGGCCTTCTGGTGAGCGAGAATTTGCGATCGTTGCGCAATGATGTCTGCTCGGAGCCTTTCGTTTGCTCAGCATTTTCGCTCCAACTTGCTCTCGCAGCGCGCAAGTGGTGGATCGGAGGGCTGCAAGGTGGGCCACCTCAGGCCCGACTCCGTCGTCCTTCCTGGGCACGCCGGGCCCAAGAGTGAGTCCCAGTCCATGTGCGGACGGAGATGCGACAGCTGGATGATTGAAACGGCTACAGCGACGATCGTCGATTTGAAGTGGACGGACACTCAGACAAAAGGGTCAGCTGAGCCTGAGCCAGATAAGGGGCCCAAGGCTTTCAGAGAGAGAGAGAAGGTCGAATGATCCGAGTGGGTGGCTTCCAGTGGCAACAGAGAGATATCGATTCATGCAGAAGAGTACTACATCCCTTATTGCTGCCCACCCTCGTCCAGCTGAAGTTCGCTCCAAGCACCCGTCTTCCTCCGCCCACCCAACAGCTCCAACTTAGCACCCAGCCTCTTCCGCGCAAACACACCTTTACTCAACGCAATCGCGCTCTCCGAGCCTCCCCGCCGGACCCGCAAGGCCGTCCCGCCGTGGGTGGCCGTGCGTACCAGCCGGGCCGACGATGATGACGGTGGGAGGGAGGCCGTCGAGACCAGGCCGGAGGCGATGGCCGCTGACACAGAGGAGGGGGTGTTGCCGATCAGATGCGGTCTCCATTCACCCGCATGTCTTCTTCTCGTCTTGGAACCCTCAGCTGAGGAGACCGAATTGTATGCGGAGTCGATGGGCACAAGCAGGTCCGCACTGCGTGATGTAGCTGAGGAGGCTAGTCCACGAGGGGCGACATTCTCCATCTCCGCTGGAATGATGGTTCCGTTCTTCCGCGCTGCGGCCGCTGCCTCTTCGTTCCGGGCCAGAAGCTCGTCCTGGGCACTGAGGTACCGCATATGCTCCATCGCGAGCTGAAACAGTCTCTCAACCGCGATCCGCCCGCCGAATTGGGTGACCTTAACCGCGTTCTCCTTCGTGGCAGGATTCAACAACGAGCTGGCGAAGAGATCCCCCAAAACTGTCTGGGCGAACCTCTCCGGTCGTCCGTGTTCGGGTGCCAGGGCCAAAGCATTGATCGCAGATGAGCTGACAGTCAAGAAGCGCTTGACCAGTTTCTCCACGCTCGCAGCATCCAAGCTGGGTTCCCGGCCGACCAGAGCAGAAGCAGTAGACGAGGAAGAGCCGGTTCCATATAGAGAGGCGGCTTGCGCGGCAGCCGCGCCGACGTACAGCTGGCGCCCGACTGCTCGAGCCGTCATCTCGAGCCTGACATCCCGAGGTCCATCGACCAGTTCGAGCACGGCGCGAGGGGCATGGTCACCCTTCCGGTGGCCCATCAAGTGAATACGGGTGTACCCGCCCGGCCGGGCTGCATAGCGCTCGGCCAGCGTATACAAGTGTGGGAGAGTCTCAGCGGGCGACTGTATTGCGAAAAAAAAAATCAAAACGATCAGACTCTCATTACCATACTGCAGAGGCAAAGAAGATGCAGGGAGAAAAACTCACATAGAGATAGATTCTGGCATTATTGTGCGCTTGCTTGCCTTTACCGAAGTGATTCGACTCCGAGCCCGTCTGCTGAGCGGCCGTGCGCGCCGCATCAGGCGCAGCATCAGGCTGCCAATGCGCCTCCGGCAGACCCGCCCTGAGCGCCGCAAAGCGCGGCACCGTCCCCGCAGCGAGCGATCGCTTGCCGAGCGTGATGAGCTTCTCGGCCTCGCGCGCGGCCTCCTTTGCCTTGGCGACGGTGGTGACGATGCGGTCGTGCTGGAAGAGGGAGGTGACGAGGTTCCGCAGAAGCGCGTTCCGATGGGACGAGGTCCGCGAGAGCTTGCGGAAGGCGAGACCCTTCATGACTGTCACTCTCTTTCGGGGGCGTCGCTGCTGTCGTTGCTGCCCTCGCCGTCGATGGTGTTGGCGGTGTCCGGGAAGAAGTGAAGAACGGGAGACCCTCGAAGACTCCTAGTCTGTGCCCGTGAGACGCCCGGTCTTCGCAAATGAATGCCGCTCCAAGACCCTGGCAAGACCCCATCACTACCAGGTCTCGAGGTCACAGCCCACGATTTGTCATTTCCAACCCTCCCTGCCCGAAGGAAGACCAATCTTGACGTCGCCGCCCCCCAATACACGGATTTCGAAAGACCTCACCTGTTTCCCGCATACATAAACTCACAGCCATGCTCACCTCCGCCCTCACGCGCACCGCAGCAGCCGCAGCAGCGTCCCGGCAAGTAGCCGTCCGCGCCGCCAGCACCTCCGCCTTCCGCATGGCCTCCACCACCGCCGCCCCGGCTTCCACCGCCTCCCTCCTCACCGTCGCCGCCCGTGCACGGTTGTCCGCCCCTGCATTCCCCCTGTCCGCCGTGCGCTCATACGCATCCAGTGGCGGGCCCTCCGTCGAAGACATCGAGAAGCGCATCCGGGATGTCCTCGGTTCCTTCGAGAAGGTCAAGCCGGACGCCATCACCCCCTCGGCCTCGTTCACCAGCGATCTCGGTCTCGACAGTCTGGATGCTGTCGAAGTCGTCATGGCCATCGAGGAGGAATTCAACATTGTGAGTGTGTGGATCCTATTTGATGGGGTCGTTTGCTCTCATGTTGCATGTATGCCCACGCGCTGGCTTGTGCTCACACTCTGCCTTGTATGCGCTCCAGGAGATTCCCGATGAGGAGGCAGATGCCATCACCACAGTTCAGCAGGCAATCGACTACGTCTCCCACGCACCAGAGGGTGAGTCTTTCCCTCGGGCTGATCTCTCTTATTGTTGCGAATGACCAATGCTGACCGGACACCTGCATTTCGCTACTTCAGCTGTGTAAATTGGCCACATCGATCCGACTTGGTGCATGGCAAATGACAATTCTTGCAGCTTATTGAAGCTGGTCTCTAGGAAGAGATCTTGTCTCTCGCCACCCTCTCTCCAATCGCAAACCATTTCTCGCTCGTGTTTAGACATCAATCCGTGTGACACGTCGCAAGTGGAAGAGCCTAGACAGAAGAAAGGTATCACAGGTGTATGTATGTATAGCGCCTGCAGGTTCCGAACCAAACGAGATTTAATCGCTGCTCTCCCGTCTCTTCTTCTTCTTCTTCGTCTCCTCTCCGTCCTTCTCCTTGTTCTTCTTCTTCTTCTCCTTCTTCTCGACTTCAACCCCACTGGTGTCTCCTGCCTCCTCCCCCTCCTCCCGTTTCCGCTTCTTCTTCTTTTTCTTCTCCTCCCCGTTATCCGCATCGTCGGTCCGAGCCGTCCGAGTAGGCTCCTCTGGCGGGATGTATGCCTTCGCTCGCTCTTCCTCCCGACGGACAGCATTGGCCTCCTGAGACTTGCGTTTCCGGTCGTCCTCTGCCTGTTGTCTCTCGCGCGGCTTGAGGAAGTACTCTGTGGAAAGAAAAGTCATCATCAGTATCCATGATTGTGCACCACAGGGCCTCGCCTGGACGAGCGTAGAACCACGTACCTCCGCTCTCCATCTGTAAGTCAATCTTGCGCGGCATCTGCGCCGGCGGGAAGGGAGTGTACACCTTCTTCTTCTTCTTCAGCTGCCCACCGTCCTCCGCAGAGGCATCGTTGCCATTCGCGACATCTCCATAGCCGCCGCCGCCGCTACCGCTGCCACTGCCAACAGGCGCCGAGTTGGACCCCGACGCAGGCCCATCGCTCGCCGCTGGCTTTTTGGATTTCACGTTGCGCTTCTTGAACTTGGGCAAGAAGCGGTCCCATGATTCGTTGGCGAGCTTGGGATCTTTGGCGAGCTCTCGTTTGATCATGAGTTCCTACGGACATGCAGACAGACATCGGTGAGGATGGGAGTGACCCCGGTATAAGGGGAAGCAAAGAAAGACTCACCTTGATGTGGTAGATGGGATGAACATTCTTCAGACAATCCAGCACGATCCGCCTCACGTCCTTCAGTCCTTTGAAGGGACCCATAGCGCTGACTGTGTTGCCTTGTACCATCACATAGCACCCCGTCAACAGCTCAATGGCTTTAAGCGTACTCCCATTCGGCCCAATGATCCGCTGCCGACGTTTCACAAACCGTTCCTTGTTCCGCACAAGGGTTCCGATCTTGATCACATCGCACGCCACGCCGTCTTCGAGGATGCGGACCGCTTGTGGGTAGGGGACGGAGCGGGAGAGGAGCTTGATGAGGTCTCGAGCTTTGAGGATGATGTACGGGTCGTACGTCTTGCGCGTCGTCCGGACTGTCATGCTACCTTCCACCAGATCCAATGTACACGCGACGCCCTGAGAACATGAAACAGCAAAGCGCATCACGACGCGGGTAAAATCAGCTCCACTCGGTACCTTCCAAGCAAGTACCGGAAACGAGGGAGTAAACACTCACGACCTTCTCCAGCGAGCGAGTCACATGGCCCCAATTCTCGCGCAGATACGCCTCGCGATACTTCGGGAAGAGCGTGGCAAAGCTGCTCTCCTCCGCAAACGGCGCCGGGTTGTCCTCCGGCTTGAATTCCGGAACGGCCCAGTGGTCGATGTCATCCGTGTCCCAGGGCTTGTCCTTGCGGAAGCGCTTGTTCTTGTTGACAGCCACTGCGGCCGTGCTCGACTCGGCGTCCGCGGTCTCTGCTTGCGACATCGTCTTCTCTTTCCTGATGCTGAGGCTGCTTTCGATACCGAGCGTGGATCTCTGCCAGAGTCAGGCTGCGTTGGAATTCATTCGGTCGGAAAGGTCTGGAAAAAAGTTGGCCAGGAAACGCTCCGAGCTGAGCGAGCGATCACGTGACAACCTCCAAAAGGCCACGTCACCACTTTGTCATTTGATCAGAGAAACGAAAGCATAGGCACAAGTCATGAAGATTGCTGTGTCGTACGCTGGCGAAAAAGAGCACATAGGAAAGCATTCTAAAGCAAGAGACAGTGAGGGAGAGTAGGAGAGAAGCTGGGATCGTAATGGGAAGCTCTGTCCCTGCCACCGAAAGTGGGCAGGCTCGTCCGCCTATAAAAAAATCAGAAGCCCGCTTTGATCGTCTTATCCATGCCCTGCATCAACTTCGTAAGCGGCGCCAGGCTCAAGCACGACTTGTCATCGGCACGAGATCCCACCTCCATGACAAGCCCCTGCTGGTTGTCCTTGGCAATGTGTGCCGTCGTCCGCTTGAGAGGGTTGTACAGCGGCCACTGGAACTGTTCGAGACCGTGAAGCGGATCGTGCGCGAAGGCGGTCCACATCTTCTGGAAGAGCCTAGAGTTTGCGAGCTGGTCCGGGGTCGCGGGAGCAGACTTGCTCGGGTCCGAAAGCCAGTGAGCGGGGGTGGTGCCAAGGATCTGGGGGATCTCAGAGAAATGGTATGTTCCAATCCACGGTCGGCCCTGGAGGAAGGCGTCCCAACCGCCGCTGTACAGGTACCGCCACGTTGGTACACCAGCACGGGCACGGTCGGCCGACTCGATCGCCGCTGGGCACGTCCAATACGGTGGAGTGAAGATGGCATCGGCGATTTTGGATTGCAACGCACTGTTGGGGTCTCCAAACAGGGTCGCCTCGTTCAGGTTGGTACCGATGATGGTTGGAATCTTCGCCACTTTGCCCGAAGCGGAACGGGCCTCAAAGTCGCTGAACCATGTGACGTCGTCAGGGGTCGGTCCAAAGGCAAGTCCGGCAGAGACTGACGCAGCCGCGATTTCGGACCAGCTCTTGCTTCGCATGCACGCCAGCTGAGCCTCATCTCCCGACTTGCCGCATCCGACGGCGGAGGCGACCGTGTTCCATTCGCTGGCAGGTCGTCCGAAATCAGTGTTTGAAGTCCTTCCTGTGGCCAACTTCATTCCCAGGACAGCTCCGGATTGGATGATCAGGCCTTTGGCAACTGAGTTCCTCTTGCCGTACTCGGAGAATCCGTATGCATCGACCATTGTCGAACCGCTGGATCCGCCAAACATAACGATCTTGTTGGGGTCACCTCCAAAGCTCGCCACGTTGTCCTGCAACCAATCCAGCATGAGATGCATATCGGCTGTAGTAGAGATGTAGAAAGTACCAAAGAACGTCAGAATGGTTCAGCCTTAGACAGATTGCATCCAGGTCGATGAGCTCACTGAGACCAAAGTTCCATCCTACGCCCTTGTACTCAGTGACCTGAGGAGACATGGGATTCCCGAAGATGGAGTGCCGATAGGAGAACGTGACGAAGATGGTGTCCTCATTTGCAGACGCAAACGGGACGCCGTCGTAAATCGGAATAGTTGGAGATCCAGTCATGAAGCTTCCGCCGTAGACCTGATGGGAGAAGTGCCATGTCCCGATCAGAACGAGCTAGCTTGTGGACGGAAATGAGTGTGACTCTAGGAGAACTCACATAGATGATCACAGCGGCTTTCGCTCCCTTGCCGGCCCTTTGACGAATGGCTTGATTGACGTACAGGTTGACCAAGAGACAGTCCTCTGACCACGTAGACGGGTCAGGAAGCTGCTGTCCGGTGAATCCGAGAGCACCCCGACTGGCGTTGCCTTGGGTCGAGACACAGCTCGGTCCTGCATGCGTGGCATCGATTATACCCGACACCCGTGCCTTGCGCACCGCAGGCTTGAACCGATTCTGACCGCCAGTGTCTTCGGCATACGGAATACCAAGGTAGCGGTATACTCCGGAGTTTGAGAGGTAGACACCTCGAGCTTGGCCAGAAGTTGTGTCCACAAGGGTATAGTCGCCATTCGCTTGTCTAGCGTGAGGGTGAGGGTGTCGGTGAGTTGCCGCCGTGACAGCAGCGAAGCCCACAAGGACAGCAGCGGCTTGGAGGGAAAAGCGCATTTTGGCGACTGGTGCCGTAAGATTTGTGGGAGCGATGGTACCTTTGCACTGATCGAAATTGGATAGCCCAAGACCGCAGTGTTAGAGGAGCGTGACCGAGTGTGCGATATGGGTGGATGAGCTGGTTACCGGGAGCGAAGCGTCCAGGTGAAGGAGGGAGGATAACGTGTGAGGGGTGGGAGGGGAGGAGGGGGGATTTGAAAAGGGAAGCGTCGTTCAGTATATAACAGAATAGCGCAGAGAGTGAATGAGAAGTCAGCCTGCTTCATGCAAGTCCAAGCCTAGATTCGACAGACATTCCTTTGCGAAATGGGCCTCCGGCAGATCGATGCATTTTGGCAGGTCTGTGAGGGCATGCTGGAAGCTGTCAGCGTTTAAAGATCATGGATCGTTCCTGCAGAAGAGCGAGAAAAGGTAAGCTCTGAGATGGGATAGCCAACGTTCGACCTGCCAGCGGGGCCGAGAGGAAGGGACTGTGATCTGCAGTGCAGTGCGGGCGGGAAACTTCACCCAAAGGCACGTCTGATGATCAGAACAGTTGAGGGCTCGACGGACGGGCCAGGGTGACTTGACAGACACCCGCCGATCGGTGGAAGTCGGCAGAGGGTGCATCGGATCGCCACCGGGCTTGAGCGCTTGATGAACGAAGAGGATTGTGCATGCCGTGGGCGTGCGTTCCTGCAGTGGTGGTGGCGAGAGGCATGCATTCATCTCGATCAAGTGTCTACATACTTACCGTCCGTTGTGGACGTCGTCCGATTGAACTGCCAGCTCACTTCCTCCCGCAAGTTCCACGGTCTCTCACCTCGACGTTTCCCTCCACCAACAGCCAGACGAATGGAGGCCGTCGTCCAGGACCTCGCACAGAGACTCGTCGAGAAGTTGCAGCAGTGAGCCTCAGCTGATCCGTGTGTATGCAGACATGTGCGAAAATGGACTGACTCTCTCCTTCCCTCGCTCCGTGCAATCAATCCTCCTGAACCCATTCCGTTCCGTTTCCTTCCTCACTTTTCCTACACGAATCCTGACCCTCTCCTCTTCATTCCTCTGGCCCCTTCGCATCTTTCCCACATCCATCCCTCGCTCCCTCCTCTTCTCATTCTTTTGACAGTCACGATGCCGACCATCGATACCTCGTCGGCCTCTGTGGCATTCCCGGATCAGGCAAAAGCGTTCTCGCTGTTGCCGTTGTGAATGCCATCAACAAGATCCATCGGCGGCAAGACGTCTCCGCCCCATCATCTCAGAAAGTGGACGACATCGCCATTGTGGTCGGTATGGATGGGTGGCATCTGACTCGCGCCCAGTTGCAGGCTATGCCGGATCCTCAACTGGCAAAGGATCGCAGAGGGGCGGAGTGGACCTTTGATGCCAAAGTGAGTTCTCAGGGGGCGAGACGAGGTGGTTCCGATACTCAAGTCATGTGCTGACAGCTGTTCATTCAGGGCTTCGCGGACTTTGTGGAATCGTTGCGAGCGCCCATCTCAGAAACTGCGGATGGGACTCTCTGGGCACCCTCTTTCTCTCACTCCGTAAAGGTAAGCTCTACTCGCCTGCTGGTCCCTCGAATAGGCGAACCTGATTTTCCGAAGTCCCATAACTGAACATACCAACTTCCCGCAGGACCCAGTCGAACATGACATCCCCATCCCACCCACAGCCCGACTACTCATCATCGAAGGCCTCTACGCAAATCTCAACGCGGACGGCGGTAGTCCCCATTGGGCTCGCGCCTCCCGCAGCTTCGATGAGCGCTGGCTCATCGAAGTCGACCGTAACCTCGCACGCCAACGGTTGATCATCCGACATGTCCAGACGGGTGTGGCGACGGACGAGAAGGAGGCGGCGTGGCGAGCCGACCAGAACGATCTGCCCAACGGCGATTTCTTGCTCAGCCATCTGCAGGAGCCTGTTCTCAAACTTGGTTCGTTTACGGATGATACATGGATCAAGGGAATGCAATGACAAGAATCAACGGACTGCTTTATGGCTCTCATGACACGGAGCTCCACATCCCATCTCCCCTGGACTTGAACAGCAGGTCGACGGCGATGGTAGAACACGGTATAATTCGAAAATGACAACAAGAAAGAGGAGGGAGAGAGAACGTTACATTCTTTAGGGGTGCAACCGTAAACTGTTTGACATCAAGGAACTGGAGATTCATTGGAGACTCTAACGAAGTATGTTGATATGTAGAGGAGAAGGAAAAAGTCTGTTTCCCAAGATTGGCCTCGCGCAACGAGCGTTCGGATCGTGAAAAGAAGTTGAGAATGGAAGACCAAGGAAGGCGGAAGGTCTTGCGTCGAAAAGCGGGGTGGGTATTCGTCAAAGGCAGAAGGCAGAACGGAAATGGAAAGAGCAAGGTTGCTGGATCGTTGCTGAGGCGTTGATGGGTCGTTGCGGTGTATCGTTATCTGCTCATGATCGCTTCAGCGACAATCTCGCCGCATTCATCGACCCCGCCCACGACTCGGCTTCTTGTTGATCCTTGCACGCAAAGTACAGAACGCTGCGACTGTCGACCACACGAATGCCTGGTCACGGAGGGGAGGGGAGGGGCGAGTCAGCAAATCAGGTAGAAGTTTGACGCCGCGGGGAGTTTTTTTTTGAGGATGTACTCACTGTTACCAGCCACGACCTTGACGGCCCGCGCGAAGTGCAAATGCAGAACTCCGTAGAGATCAACGAGCTCGCGCGCATCATGACCACCAAACAGCCTGTCGCCCTCAGCGGGCGTGACAAGGGCAATCAAGTCGTTGCACCTGTGGATTTGAAAAACAGATTCGAAGTCAGTGAAGTGCCTGGCAGAAGCGCAATCTTTTCGAGTCCCCTCGCTCGCAAGAGAGACAAAACACTCACAGAAGCACGGTAATCGTCCGGGAAAGGGATTGCTGATGGAGGTAGTCAACCGTCACCGTCGCACCATCCCCGCGGATCGTGACAGCATTGTCCAGACACATCTCCTCCATCGGCCACATGCTAGCCCCGACATCCTCCACGCCAAACGCCGTCTCGCGCTTGACGACCCGTTTCAACACCAACTGACCCTCCCTCACAAACCTGCGATGAGGCTGGACCAGCGGAGAAGGCCATTTGCCCCGGATCCGGTTTTGCCATTGCAACAACCGCCTATCCTGTTCGGACTGCCTTTTGCTCTCGTTGACGCTTGACGCCATGGTAGCGACGAGTTCGAGCGCCCGAGTCGTCGCCATCGGATCTTTCAACCGAGTCGGGGGTGTTGACTTCCGAAGCTGCTCCAGGAGCAGTCGATAGCGCGGGATCCGCTGGACGGGGAGGAGAAGGTAGCTCTCCAGGCTGAGCTGGGAGTGTTTAGGGTGCTCACGGCATCGCTTGAGGAACGCGCCTGCCTTTTTACGCTGGGAGGTCGAAAGTTCGGTTCCCGTCGCGTCTGGCGAGTTAGCAAAAGGCTTGAAGAATGGCGAATTGGTTCGACTCGAGTGATGACTGTTGTTTCCGGATCCCGTGCGCCAGGTCATAATCCGACTTTGAGCGTCCTCCGCGCCGTTTACATACGGCACGTATGCTCGCAAGAAGGCAGCGTGCCGAGTGAACACTTCGGCCACATCCTCCGCCACCCGCGCCGTCACGTCCGGGTCCTGCTCCGCACCTTTCACCAGCGTGAGTGGCTCCGTAGCATATTTCAAAGCGGGGAGGAACGCTCCTTGGTGGAAGGAAAGCAACGCGTCGACGTTACCAAAGACCGCTCGCTGCTCGCCCGGAGGCACAGGCGGATTACTACTCCCATCCACGGGCCGACGTGCAGTCCTCACGTAAATCTCGACCAACTCGCCCAGCAGGCCCACGTACGTCTCCTCCGTCGACACAATCTCGGATATGATCCTGCTCCGGAGCGAGGCGCTGTCCTTGTATGTGGGTTCCACCTCCGCTTTGAAATCCGACACGAGCGAATCGACGGAAGCTACACTGGAGGTAGGACGTGAGTAATTCGGGGCCGTCTTGGAGCTCGCTGCAGTTGTAGTGCTTTCCGCGTCTGACGCCGACGGCGGGGGCGAGCCGAACTTGGACGGGTCCCCTTCCTGCTGGCGGTCGGGCAAAACAGGACTCTCGACTCGTTCAGGACCGAGCTCGTCCAAGTCGCGCAGGTAGTACATGAGTGCGCGCAACCGGATGAAATGCTCCGGCCAGAGTTCGACAGGTCTGACGACGAGTCCTGTGGTGTTTGGGATGGCGCCCATGAACAAAGTGGATGGTGCCAGGTTGATCGACCCTGCAGAAGTATCCGGGTTGTCATGGCTCATGTAATCCAAGACACTACCCTCATCGTCGTCTCTCGACACAATCCCCACCGTGCTCAAGCTCGTCTTCTGCGCCTCCACGATCGCCCTCGCCGCCGCGATCCGCCTCTGAGAATCAACACTCGGGAATGGAGACATGGGCGAAAACTTGTGCAGGGCCTCAGGTAAAGGCGACGCCGGGCCCATGCTGGCCAAGGGTGTCCTGGTCGTCGAAGAAGACGGGAACAGTCCGTGACTCGATTTGGTGAAGTTCGACGCATCTGTCGACCCGGTCATGTCCGCATACGGTGTCGAGTTTTTGCGTAATCGCCGGACGCCGAAGAAGGACGAAGTCGAAGCGATGCTGGCAGGTGTCTCCGGTTCGAAACCCGCCGTCGTCATCGTCGGAGATGAGGGCAGGGTGCCGAAGGACGTAGTGCTGTCACTCGCTACCTTCGCCGTGGACGTCAACACTCCATTACTTGTGTTGGGACGTGAGGACAGCTTCCGCGCACTTTTCGGACGCGAAAGCCCTCCCAGTTCTTCACCCTGTGATGACGCAGAAGGGAGGAAGTCCTTCGTTCCACTGGTAGACAGTTTGCGTCCAGACTTGCGGAAGAACTTCCACCGGCTGCCCTTGCCAGCAGCCGGGTCCGTATCGAGGAAATCGTTCGAGCTGGCCGTAGCGGGCTGTTCCTGATCGCCATGGTTGCTGTCCATTGACGTCGCAAATGGCGAATGGGCGCTGTTGAACGACACCATGGACGCAGACGTAGGTATCGACAAGGCAGCCGTGCTACTAGTAGCGCCGGTCTCGTGATTGCTGAGAACCTCCTCCTCTTCCTCCTCCTCCTCCTCATCAAGGTGCCGATGGAGCGAGCTTGATCGTGAGACGGTAGTCGTCGGCTGGAATGGAGCACCCAAAAGGTTGCTACCCAACCCCGGTGCAGAGTGCGTCCTAGCGGTCGGAGCCACGGCGGAAAGCGACTGAGGCGAACTGACAGTCCGCTCGTGAAGGGCGTTCAATCTGAACCCGTGCCCAGGCGTAGTTGGCAACCCAGAAATGGGGCCTTGCGGAGGCAAGCCGGGCGGCGACCTCTTCTTACTCGCGGCATCACCACCAAAGGCAGACTGCAACGCTGGCACGCTCGTAAATGAAGAGAACGAAAACCTGGACGGCAACCCAGAGGTAGCCGTGCTGCTACCCACCGGCAACCCGTCCAGACGGGCCAAAATCGTGCTCGAGCTTGAATCCGCGTTTGGTGATTCAAAGGGCACACCAGCCGAGGCCGGCGGAATCAACGTGGCACGCATCAAGGGATCCAAGACGGACCGCCACTGCGCCTGAAGTGGGTTGCCCTCGTAGTTCAGTCGCTCCAACGAACTGAGGAGGTGCAACCACGAGGGAACATGAGTGAGCTTGTTGCCCCGTACGCTCAGCACCAGAAGGCATTCCGAAAGCTCGTGCAGGGCGTAAGGCAAGTAAACCAATTCGCAAAAGTCGGCCTGGAAGACTTGGAGTTGCTTGAAGTCGCCCACAAAGCTCGGGATGGTACCGATCCGGTTCGCAGAGATGTTCAGCTCCGTCAGGCCGGTGCATTGTGCTACACTGGCGGGTAGCTCAGTCAGTCCGCAACCGGAGATGTCGACGATACGAAGCTGGTTTGCCAGCATGGGCAAGTGCGTGTCCAAGTAAGAGGGCACGCTGCCGTCATTGCGGCCGTACAGGAGAAGACGTGAAGTATCTGAGAAATCAAAAAAAAAAATCATCAGCAACGCCGTTCATCCAGACGCGAAGTGAAGAGGTTACTCACCTCCACCATGAGGATCCGAAATCGGTCTAGGAGAATGAGTCACGCTCCCCTCCGGCACACCTTTTGCACCCGCACCCAAGCTGTGTCCATTCTTCGCCATCTCCTCGAGACCATTCTCCACATGCACACCCGGCGACCCGAACGGCTCATTCGACTTCCGACTGCTCGACCGCTGTGGAACATCGACTGAGGACAGAGACAGCGAAGGCTGGTGTCGCGGCAATCTCCGCTTCGCAATACCACCGTGTCCTGAAAGCGAGTTCGACTGCTGCAAAGCACGAGCCCGGAGGGAAGTCTGGGATACCTTCATACTGGGAGTCCGACCCCTCCTTGGGTCATAACTGGCCGACCGAACTAAGTCCTGGCTCCCATGAACCAGGCCGCTCATCGCTTCCGAGACGACGGGCGAGGTAGGAGAAACTGGCACAGCTGGAGGCAGGGCAGTGTTCTCCCAGCCATTTGAGAACGCCGGCACGACTGGCGTAGGATGACCCACACTCGCGAAGGCGCTATTCGTCCCGTCCTCCCCCATCGGCGATTTCGACAAATCGAGTTGACCGTTCCCGCGGCTTGAACTCGATTCCAGTGCTGTAACCGCGCGCCGATGTGAAGAGTACTGGTCCTTGGCTGGAGACTCCGAACCGTCGACGGCCGGCGAGCGATCAGCGCGGTACCGTGGGTTGGAAAATAATGTCGTGCTCGTGTACCAATGCGGGTCGAACATTGTCCGTTCTGGGAGCTGGACTCCCGAGCTCGTAAGTCGTGATGGGTCCGCGCCTTGTGTTCGGTCTGCAATGGCAATTGAATCGGATGCCGACCTACTGCTCGGCAGCGTCCCTGCCAGCTCAGACGAACTCAACCACCGCCTCAGCCCACCCAGCGAAGGCCTCCTAGACGCTGGCAATGCCCTGACATGCTCTCGCGTCAGCCCACCCTCAGCATCCGAGGGGGAATTTGGGAAATCGTGGCCCTCATCCTGGTGGTGTTGTTGCGGATGGAACAGTTCCGTCACAGGCATAGCAGGCGATGGTGCGGCACTGACAAACGAAGACGCGTTTGTCGTACCCCCAACACTGGTGGTCCCATCTGTCCCGGTCCCAGTCTGAGAGCGAACTTTGGCAGCGAGGCCTCCGATGAGTGAGACTGAGGAAGTGTTCGAGACCGCTACCAGATCCAGACCCAAGCCTGCGGCGAGGGGCGATGATGAGCCAAGATTCGAACGCTGTTGCGAACCCACAACCAGTCCTCCCGCCACCACGGATCCCGGCCTGATTGAAGGGTCCCCGTACGACGGCTCGCTCTCCGTCCTTCGATGATACCGAGTAACATCATCACCCGCCTGATTCTGCGTTTGTGCCGCCAGCTGATGCTTGCGAGCGAGGAGGGCATACGTCCCAACGTTTGGATCGCTCGGCAAGGAGTAGGTTGCCGTAGGACGACTGGAACGTACTGTGTTCATGTATTCCATAGCCGATCCTGACGAAGAAGAAGCTTCATGTTCCTCTAGGGCAGTGCTGTCGATGCTAGCTGGAGATTGCGCTTTGAGGCCGTCCGCTCGCGACCGAGCTTGGGAATACGCCGTGATTGCCAGCTGGACTGGCAACGAGGTTGGACTCTTGATTGGGGATGTCCAGTTCGAGTTTGGTTCTGGTGCCGTGGTGCCGGAACTCATCGCTGAACTCGTTTGATGTGTGCTCTCACTTGCTGTTGCGCTGGCAGTCGTACTAGTGGCGGTATGTGTGCTGATCAAGCTCGTTCGCGTGCTGGCGCTCACATCTGCACTGGGACTGTACATGGGGTCGAGCTTGGAGCCGCCAAGTGAGTCTTCGAGCATGGTATCCGCTGTAATGTTGAGCTCGGGTTGGCTGCCGAGGATGACGGTCGCGTTGTCGAAAGAAGGGCTGTGCGCAATAATGGCCGGACTCGCTGGGCCACTTTGGAGTCGAAATCGGCGATCTTTGATCGGCGTCCTCATGGAAGTGCTGTTGTTCTCGTTGCCGATTTTCTGCTGTGCGATTCGGATGGCGTTCGAGAGTAATTGGGGAAGAGTCTCTACCATTTCCTGAGCCTCTCGCTGGAGACGAGCGCTATTTGTAACTGGTGAATCGTTGATGGAACTGGTGGAAGTGTTGCGCGATCGGGAGCGGGGAGGTCGCGCAGGTCTGGCGATCGAGAAAGAGGTGTTGCTGTTGCCGTCTGCTGTCGTTGCTCGCTTTTGTGGGCTTTGTTGGTGGTGAAGCTGCTCTGAGTCTGCGGGGGCAGAGGGGAACACAATGCTGGATGAGGCGGAGCGAGTGTGCACGAGAACGGAAGTGAGGCGCCGACTTGTGGGAGGTGGAGTCTTAGAGATGCGCGGGGGAGGCGGAGGGGCGTAAGTAGGAGGAGGTGGGCCAGGGGGAAGGAAGGATGCTCGGCTGCTTGTGGTTGATGATGATCGCCTTAGGCCTAGTGCCCCTGTCGCCTTGAAAGGACTGACAGCAGTGGTGGCCGACTTCGGACGGATGTGTTGGGAGGGAGTCGAGACTTGCCGTGCTTGGGCCGGTGGGCTGAAATGAGATGTGTTTCCCAGAGGTGTCGGAATCCTGCTCTGCCGTGCTACGGCGTCCAGACTGGTTCTTGAGATCGAATCTTGGCGCTTTGATGTCGATGGTGTGAGTGGTAGTGCCTGGTGGGAGGACGAGGCGGATGAGGAAGCTGCGTCTTTGGCAGAGGAAAGCGGAAGAGAGGACGAGGAAGAGAGAGAGATGTCAGCCTGGGGATCGCTTTGACAGCGCTGGCAGCTCGAGCGCTCGTGGAATAAAGGAATGAATGAATGAATGAATGAATGAATGAATGGGGGAAATGAGATGTGGGCCGAGTCCGGCTGCATTCCTGAGCGCCATGCTCGATCGCCATGCATGCAAGTCGACGAAGCGACAGAGGCCCGGGCGGGTTGATCGCGTTTCTACTTCGCAGTTTTGACTTTTGCACGAAGACACGGCCAGAAATGCGATCTGTTCACTGTTGCACTCACTGTGAGAAGGTACACTTGCTGTTGAAGTCATCGATTGAGGGTTCCCTATGTATTTGCGTGCGGATGTCAAGCGTGTGCCCTGCCGGATATTTCCTTGTCAGCGTGCCTTGAGAAGTGCGTGAGCGAATGGCTTGAAGCGCTGGTGTTGGCGGGGATGACGGCGACGAGGATGACGATGATGAGGAAGAGGGGTAGGGCAAGGGACGAGGAGCGGAGAACAGAGCGATCTATAGGGTCGTTGGGAGCGAGATGTTGACCAACTTTGTATCTCAGCCGGGCCGATGGGGAGTTTCTCAGCTCCGAATTCCTTGTCAAAAGTCGCCTTCTACTCTTGTTGATGTGTTGATACAGAGCCCTGGGTCTGCTTGGGCCTTGGCGCGTGCTCCCTTCCTGGTGCGACAGTCCCGTGTGACCGTGCTGTCCGTCGTCCCAGCGTAGTAGTCCTTGTGATGAGCAACGTGCTTCACTCGACCTATCTGAACTCTGGTCGTTGCAGTGTATGTAGTGCACCTCGGCATCAAGAGACCGACGACGTTGAGCACATCACGCTCTCGCTAATCTGGGCTCTCAGCCTGTGCATATAGTGTGGGTGCCTTCTTTATTTTCATTATTCGATACATACACCGCCAACTTGTTCAAAGGGCCTGGGGACCCTTCCCTCCGGAGGTTGTGGGAGGGTCTCCCAAATGGACCCTCCGAAGGTAGTCTCCTGCCCGCGACTGAGACCCTCCTGGCCAAAATGTGCTGAGAGCCTTTTTGCCCAACCATCCTGGGACCATTCCATCAAAGGGTCCTGGGAGGGTATGAGCGACTGACTGAGGATCCTCTCATAGGTGAGGGTGGTGGGAGGGATCTGGGTAGACACCCTCTTCGGGCACTCAGAATCAATAACATCTCAGTGATCGAATGCTAGTTGCTACTATATTACGGGAGAAAGAGATCAAACTACAGGCAGTACAGAACCCGAAGCACATTGAAGCGCCATTGAAGCAGAAGTGAGTTGTGAGAGTCGTTAGTTGAAGATCAGATCAATCACCTGCATATCTGAGAAGCAGGAATAGGTCAGTGTCCTTATCGAATGCCGGACGAGAGACTGAAGTACTCACATTGTGTTGTGGCTGGATGCTGTGGGAGGAAGAAAAGAAGAAAAAAGCCTGGACAGAACCGAGAAAGATCAGGTAACGCGCGTGAAAGACGCAGGCATGCATCCTGCACACTCACGAGGTCACGACTGGTATGCACGGTAGATGAAGCTTGAAATCTATAAGAGCGTGTCCTGCTGCACAGTTGCTGTGCTTTGAAATTCCACAGCAAAACAGCGCAGGGACAAAATTTTGTCCCCCCGCTTTGAAAGCTTTGCTTTTAATTTCCCAAAGCAAGTCCAGCAGGACAAACAGCGTGCTCTGCGAGCGTGCTTTGCTCCAGGCTTCGGCCCGATCTTACCGTGAAGCAAAAACCACGTGGGAGAAAAAAAATCAGGCGCCGTAGTCACCCTCAATAGGGAGTCTTCCATTGCACACATAGCACTTCGAATGTGTCACCCTTCCTCACCGTTTTCCTCGCTGACCATACAGACGCGGAAGCTAGCCTTTCCAAGGCTGATATCGAGACGAAAGAAGAGGAAAAAGATGCGACGGTGAGCTGTGGTATGGCTGGATTCCATGGTGATCGCCATGTGGTTGGCTCGCGTGGAGAATTTCAAAGCAAAGCAAAAAGTCAGAGCGACCTCCGGAGGTCGATTTGGATTTCGTGCTTTGGAAGGCCGATTTGCTCCGGAATTCCAAAGCAAAGCGCGATTTTGGCGTGCAGCAGGACAGGATTTTCCGGGCGTGCTTTGCTTCATAAATTTCAAAGCGTGCTCCGAAATTTCATATGGGGAAAATCCCAAGCAAGTGGCTGCAGGACACGCTCTAAGAGAGAGGGTGAAGGGAGGTGATGAGTCAGTCAGCTGATGCCTGATGAGTGATGACCCAATACAATACATACGCCCGGTCGCGTCGCAAACGCACCTTGAACTTGAGGCTTGAGCTCAATGTATGTACATCTGTAAAGAAAGGAGGATAGGATCAGAGAGAGAAGTCGGCCGACACGTACCTTGAGCATCATCGGACCACTGGTTATGACAGGAAGAGATGGAAGCGGGTGAGTACAGCGATGCTTCTGTGTGGTTACCAGAAAGGGTGAACGCGTACCGTACGTGACGCGCGTCGCGCGATTGTATGCGCCGAGATCTGGTGATGAAGACACGTCAGACGAAAAGGCAGAAGAACAAGAGAGTAAGAGCACACTCACTTGACTGACATGCTTTGATAATAGTGGTTGCTGCTCTGCTGATGTGTGGATGATGATGGTGAATACAAATAACAGCAGAAGAGGGAATGGATGTACAGATGCACTCACTGTGTTGCTGTTGCTGTTGCTGTTGCTGTTGCTGTTGCTGTTGCTGTTGCTGTTGCTGTTGACGATGGCATGCTGACGTGGTTGATCATGAGAGCGAGAAGAGGCAGAAGAGGGAATGAGGTGGTACTCACTTTGACATTTCTGCTGCTGCCACGTTTCAGACGCGTTTCTTGAGCACGCTTCTTCATCCAGACGACACCACACGTCATTGGCGAAGGTACATGTACTGCTGAGAAAGGGAGAATCGTCAGTAGGGTGGCATACTGACATGTATGCGCATAACTGGTCAATGCTCACCGCTGGATCTCGAGTATATGCGCCTGGGCCTGGTGATGAAAATGCGTCAGTCGAAGGCAGAAGAGCGAGGGAGCAAATGCATACTGACTCAGCTGGTGTACTCTGGTAGTGACGACAATGCTGCGAATTGGAGAGGGAAGGAAGGATCGAGTCGGTGAGCTGCCATCCAAGCTTGGGCCTTCGGGCAGGGGGAGAGTGAGCTCACGAGAGGTACCCACACCTTGGGTATGATTTGAACACGTCCCGAAGGTGCCTCTGCTGATGAGGAATAGTTCATGGTCAGTTGGGCAGCATATATGCGCCTGAAGTCTATGCCCAGAGAATGCAGCAAGTCAGATCGATGTCGACTTTGGAGAGAAATGAGAAGGGGATGATGGTGTAGGTGAGTGAGTGAGGTAGCGACTGCGCATGTTGGGGAGAGCGAGGGCATGCTCACTATAATTCTTGCGCTTGGAGCGCGAAAAGAGGCAGAGAAGGGAATGAGGGGGTGCTCACCTTGTCGCTGTTGTTGCTGTGCTGTTGCTGCTGTTGGTGTTGGTGTGGTGTTGTTGGAGGTAGTGGTGCGGTGTTGGTGGTGGTGGTCGTGCGGAAGAAGAGATTCGATGGAATCCGCCATCTTATATACCGCGAGGTGGCAGCACACCGCACACGGATCCGAACGACGCGCAGCCCATATCGAAACGCATACTTGTTGAGCCGATGCTGTGCCTCGTTCACAAAGGTGATGACTGCTGTTGCTGCTGAGGAAGGGTGCTGGGTAAGTTGAGCAGGCGGCAGCATGTATGCGTCTCAAATAGTCGACTCACCAGTCGACAGCCAGAGCGCATCCGAACGTGAAGAGTGTCGTGGCCGCCTGGATGCGCCGGTGTTGGACGCCTGAATCACGAGCAGGTCGTCGAGAGCGCATCCAGTGAGTGGGGAGATGCTGGCGTCGCCGGGCTGATGAGCGAGGAAGTGAGGTCGACGCGAGGGGCGGGGGACGCAGTGACGCGCGCAGAGGGCGCGATCGACGATGAGCGCGCGTGAGGACCGGAGGATGAGAGAGCGCGTTCAGCTGCGCAACGGAAGTTACGCGTCCATCGTCTGCACTCACAGAGCTGGTGCTTGAAGGCTGCGGCTGCTGGGACGGCCCTGGGGGGAGGGTCCCCGGCTGATCCGGGATGTAGAGCCTCCTCCGAGGGCTTCACCGAGATGGTCTTGACGTATCCCAGCCGAAAGGGTGTCGAGAGCGCTGCGTCTGTGAGGGTGCCGAGAGGGCCTGAGCCGAGAATGGTCCCTGGTGGGGCTGCGTGGAGATCGTCTTGGGATCCCTCATCGCATAGGAAGGTCCCAGGATCCTTCGTCCCAGAAGGTATGAGAACCCTCCGAGGCACAGACACTCTGAGGGCCATCTCAGAAACGGTCTCAGGATGGCATCTCCAAAATCCCACAAGGACCCTTTTCAAAAACCTCTTTAGGACCCTTCTAGCATAGAGTCTTCAGACCCTCCCAGCGTCCAAATCCTCCCCATACCATTTGAAAACATTGGCGGTGTATGTCTCTCTCCCGCTGCGCGCTGCGCTACTAAAACCTTTCTACTACCGCCTCCAAAGTCCAGCGGCTCCTTGCACCGAGCTTATTCGGGAAAGTACCTG
This sequence comes from Tilletia caries, assembly GCA_032718865.1. NCBI lineage: Eukaryota > Fungi > Basidiomycota > Exobasidiomycetes > Tilletiales > Tilletiaceae > Tilletia > Tilletia caries. The sequence continues at coordinate 954,797 of JALUTQ010000037.1, read as the reverse complement.
CAGGTGCGGAACAAAGTACCGCCTGGACGTGGGCAGTAGCCGGGCAGGAGTAGCCGGCGGTGCGCCGCAGACCGCCTGCCTGTCGCACCACCTGTGGCACCTGTTACACCGCCTCGTAGATGCCTTGTAATTCAATCTGGGGCACCCACAAGGCACAATCTGGGCCAGAACAGCTAAAACGGAAAGTCTTAGATAATCTGCTCACCATCAGGCTCAAGCTGTGGCACGCGGCAAAGCAGGACCCCCCACGTGGAAATGCCCCATTGCCCAAGTAGGAATAATCGTGAGATCCACTCCTCTGCCTTCCTTCATAATGCCTGCAAACCGCTCGATGCTCATACCACTTGGAGCAAAGACTCAAAAAGTATCGAAGGATATGTATTCAGTGACTAACTTGCGCAAAATTCAAGACTTTGGAGGCCCTCAGTGACCCAGGAGGGGAGATGCTGTGCAGAAAAAGCCTTCCTCCTCATCAGGACCACGTCACTGCCTTTGCTACCATGTGCATCAGTATACTAAGTGATATGCAATAAAATCTCTTCAGAGGATACCTATAGCTATCTTCTCATGACTATCAGAGATTTCAAAGCACTGGAGATCGTTTGGGAGCGTGGGAAGACTGCAGATGATTCAATTGCCATTGCGATTTTACGTACCTACTTCCTTCCTTTGACCGCAATGACCACCTGTATGCTTTGAAATTTACGATGAAGCACCTGGAAATGTCACTACTGGTATTACTCTGCACTATGGGAGTACTTTGAATGGGAGAAAATGGATCATTGGTTTATGATAGCTCGAGATATCGATAGAATCATGTCAATTGCAGCATTACTTTGATGCCCATGTTCCATAGAATCCCTGTTCCAACACGGTAAAGGCTCTCAATGCTTGCTTCTTGTATTCTTGATAAATCAGTAGATAGAAAGTGAGTCTAGCAGACGCGTAGACTTCGGGAATTCCTCTGAGTGGAAGCAATACTGGGATCATTCTTTCTCATCTTTTAACATGTTCGCAATTGAAATGCAAGACTAGCCTTTTTCTATCATCAGAACGCTGTGTATGATGGCTCTATAGGTAGCTGTAAGTACCAGCAATAAGACAGCTGCCTTTTTTCTCTTCTTGAATCCATGTTTGTGAAGGATGATGGTCAGGAATCGATGTGGAATCGATGGGGATTCAATGGGGATTCGATCAAACCACTCTTTTTCCTGTCGTGTACAGTCAATACTTCTCAGAATGCTCTCAAATCTGGAGGACAAGGTCCTCTAATCCATCCAAACATGTAGGTACTATTTTTGTTGTGTGTTATTTTATGTATGAATGTGTGGTCGTTTGTGGTAACCCATGATTTCCACACAAGTTCGCGGTGTGTACCTCTAGACACTTCTTGGTGTACAAGGTGCACCTCCGTTTTCAACACCCAAATCTCTAAAACAATGATAGATTCATTCGAAAGGTATAGTCAAGGAGAGCTCATAGAGCCTTTCCGATTGAGATTCGGATCAGTCTATGAGGATTAAGGAAAGGCGTCACCTCCGCGCTCTCGGCGGAGTTCCGCGTCCTCCGCGCCTCCGTACCGCAAAACTCCGCCGATTTTCCTCCGCCGGAGGACGTCCTCCGTACCGCGGTGGCTGACAGCGGAGGGGCGGACGGAGAAGTACCGCCAACGACTTGAACGCGGACGGAGGGCGGAGGAGTTGGAGGTTCCTGGACTTGAGCGCGGACGGAGGTGTCGACGGCCCCAACTTCGGCGGAGTTCCGGCGGAACTCCGCGCCTCCGCGCTTACTCCGCTCTGAGACTGAAAAACCCAGGGGTTACACAGGGTCTCTCCTATTGAAAGAGTCTCAGAAGACGGAGTCTCGGGTCTCATGTCACGTGATTGCTGGTCACGCCGGAGTCTCAAGACTTGAGACCCCTCTTCAAATGATTTTTTTCGCCGAGTTGAGCATGTAACTCCAAAGTCTGAGACCAAGACTTGGGTCGGCAAGTTAGGATCGCGGAGGCGCGGAACTCCGCCGGAACTCCGCCGGAGGAAGGCGGACGGAGGTTCCCTCCTTGGAAAACTCCGCCTACCCACCGCGGACGGAGGAGGCGGCCTCGGTGAGGACCACCCTGCTACGGCGGACGGAATGATACCGGCCTTGCTGGCACCACTGTCTTGGGCGGACGGAATGATCCGCCCAAAAATGAGCGCGGAGTTTTCGCGGAGGTAGGCGGGCGGAGGCGCGGAGGCGCGGAGTTCTTCCGCGCCTTTCCTTAATGAGGATTGGCAGGGAAAAACGACATGTATTGACTATGATAAGGTACAAACAGAAATGGCATATCTCGAGACGCGCAAAATGGTCCCAGGAGCGCAATCAAGACCTTGAAAGAATCGTGTAGAGCTGTAGAGTCAGGAAATACTTCCAGAAAACTATGTTGAGGTCAGGTACCATAACAATGAGAGAAAGTGTGTGCTTACTGAAAAACTCGAGAATCAGAGGACATCTACCTTCATAATCACTCAGGAAGTATCTGTAAGACAGCCAAAAACGGGGGATCGGTGCATCAGTATACTTAGATACTCCCATAGAGGTTTAAGAGCTGTACGTACCTTATTCTCGATATGCGTCCCGAAAAGCAGACAGGTATTGAGACCCGAGTCGGGCTGTCAGAGCTCAGAGGGCAGCAGAGGGGTCTACGAAATCAGGAAGAGAGAGAAAAGAGCTGTATTTCAAAGAGGTCTATACTGTTGACATATGAGAGAAGTAAGAAGTCTTGAAAAGGAAGGATGTGTGAGTAATCGGTATGGATAGGATTGAGAATGTGAGCAAAATGATGTTTCTTAACAGTCGCCAGGGCACAGAGAGGCAAAAAATGCTTGAAATCACTGGAAAGTTAGACCAATGTCTTTTCATATGTTAGTACTACAAGTAAGAGTCGGTCAGCATTGAAAAAGGTGTCGAGCAATGGTACACAGCAGGTTAGAAGTACCACAGGATGGAGGCAAAATCAGCATTGGTCATCTTCAGGCGTCAGCTACCAGTCGGAATCAGCTCTAAGCACGCTGAAAATAAGGAATAGCTACCTCAGTCACTACCTGAATAATTCAGCTACACTCCGGCTGCAAAAAGCTGTAGTTCTTGAGGTCGCCATTGGGGAAAGGGATGGAAGATGAAGGGGAATGGCACCCCTTTCAGAGTGTTGTTTTGATCATTGTCGGTGCGACTTGGGCAGTCGGCGATCAGTTGTGAACCGAGGGCCACCGGGCCCGAAGAGAAGTCTTGCAGAGTCTTCACAACGAACCTCGCAGACTGTGGGAGACAAGAGGAGGTTCCAACGCCAAAGAAGAAGTGTAGATTGTACTCAGAAGGGGCTGAAGTACAGGCAGGATTGCTTAATGTTATCAGGAAGAAGCTGAGCTTGGGAAGGAAGAGAAAAGGTGCTCGATACCCTGAGACCACTGAGGAAAAGACCCGTCCATGAGACCCTGCCTTTCAACACTCCCACCTCGAGGATCCTGTTCTCGTTCCCAACTGCATCCAACCAGAAATTGCCAAAGGACCACTTCTCCCAACCAATAGGCCGCTGGATTCCGTATGTTGAACTGTTGCCGTGCCGGGATGCGCCGGACTGGCACATGCTGCCGAGTGTCGATGAAGGAACTCGGACTTGGGCATGTCGAGGTTGGTGTTCGAGTGGTGTGTGGTGGGGGGGGATGGTGATGGTGTCGTGAGTGATGATGTTGGTGAACCCGGAGATGGTGGAGGTGTCCTGATGTATGCTGGTGCTCGAGTAATGAACCTTGATGCTCGTCCATGACCAATGACGCGTGGAAGTCGATCGTTCGCTGCGAGACCGCGGTCTCCGCCGATGCTGCCGATGCTCCCACCGATCCCTAGCACAGTCCCACTGCACCACACCAGTCTGTCGTTCTTTGTTGCCCAAATTCCAATATCCAATCACTGACCAAAATGACATTCCGCCTCTGCCACAGGGCACAGGCACAGTGCCTAACCAACACCGCCAACTCCACACACCCTGTCCCTAGCATATTCCAAACCCCCATACGCACCCAATCCCCGGTTCCGCTCTGTCCTCACTGCATGTGCATCGTGTGTCGCCGACGACTGACCAGTGCCGGCTGTCGGGACTTGATTGCGTGAGGGCAGAGTCCGAGCAACGGCGATGTTTGTGGGCTTGCGATGGGAAATTGCTGAGGAGTATCGGTGCGTATTTGTAGCCTTGACCGAGCCTTGCGCATTGCAGCGCCCGATAGATCATCGATCGTCCGAACTGGCGATGCACCACTGGCCCTTCCACCGTAATCACCCGTCCCCGCGTGCGCACGAGTGGGTCCGACCCAACTCGCTGCTGGACCAAGGTGCTGTCCGATCCCGAAGCCGATCGAACTGCTGGTGCTTTGATTGATGCTGATGTGGTGGTCGAGAGTGAGGTTGTCCGCAGAACGCGTGTCGTGTCTGCCGACGCTGTCGCTGACCTATCGAACCGAGACGGCCCGACGACCCGAACCACTCCGCAACAAACATTGCACCCTTGGAGCTCGTGCTCCCACCGCTCTGACGCGCCTTGCCCGAATGACACCAATTGCCAACTAGCATTGCGTTTCGATCGCCGGTGCATGCATCGCTGCTCCGTCCGTGCCTGACCAGCGCGCGATTCCCAATCGCACGCAGCAGGCTCCCAACCGCTCCCATTCTCACCAGATGATCCTCCTTTGCTGCTGACCCGTTCACTGACTGACTTCCAAGTCCAGCTCCAGTGATCCCATCTCCTCCTCGCCCAGCTCCTCGAACCGCACAACACAGCCAGCGGTTCCGAAACCGCTAGCTCCCTACGACCAGCGCACCAACAGCAAGAGAACCAACAGGTATCTCGCTGGGCTGCACTCCGTGCCTCGGCCCTCGCTCCCACCGATGATGGATCTCGGGGGCGAGTACACCGATGCCGTAGCTTGTGCCTTGTCACTTGTCCCGTGGTGCTTGTGCTGTGTGAGAGAGGGATGGGGAAAGATGAGAATCTGGACGACGGTGACGCCTCGTCGCCGTTCGCCGTTCGGGAAGAAGTGACCGTAGCGTCCGGCGTGTGGTGGTGACTGGTGGTGGTTCTGATCGTTGGCTGACGTGGCGTTCTGACGTGGTGTTGACCTATACGGCCGTATACTCGTCGACGACCGATGACCCCGCATGCTGTCTCGCCAGATGCAGCGTCCGCGCCAGCGACCGTCGCTGACAACCGCGCGCACTGCACCACCAACCAGAACATACACCTATGCCGATCCACTTATGATGAGCACGATTCTCATCAATGTCCGTCGTCGCAAAGCACGCGCTGACCAGCAGAACACTGGTAGCTCCGCCTCCCGCGTGTCTTTGCGGCTGTCGCAGCTGATCATCGTCTGTGTTTGATGTGTGGGAGGGATGGGGCGCGGCGCCGGCTATTGAGCTAGAGCATGCGCCTAAGCTCGCCAGTGTCCGCATGCTGTCTCCGGCCTTGCCCGGTGCCGAAGATTGTCCCGGATGCTTGAGGTTTCTCCCGATGTATGCGCCTTGGAGTTTGGACTGCTGCTGTCGACTGCCGCTCGCGCAGCGCATACCGACGCGTCCCGACCTTCAGATGGTTGTCGACCGGACCACGCAAGTCGCAAACCGGGACGTAGGCAGCCCAGCGTGGTGCTGCTGTTCGTGCCTGTGTTGCTGTCCGCTCGATCCGAAGTTCTTGTCGCCTCGCGCGCGTATCGAGAGAGGGGAGAAGACGAGAGAGATGTTCTTGAGGAGGGATTGATGCCGTTCCTGGCCGAGGTGTCAGCTTTGCAGCTGCCTCGTCGTGGGGCCGTACTGTCCGGCGGAAGACGCCGCAGCCCGCACGAAACAGAATTCGACGCGTCTTCAAGCCCCAATCTCCTCGCAGTCCCACACTGTCCTCCAACCTCTGCATCCTCCACCGCTCCACCGACCACCAATGCCGCCCGCTCCATCTCCCCCGCCTCCAGCCAGACCGTATGCGTCACAGGCGTGTGCCACCTCAGTGAGGGTGTGCCTAGCAAGGGTCTTGGGCCGAGGTGGTGGAGAGGGCTCGTGATGCTCCGCGCATACACAAACAAAACAAACAAGTGGTCAGCAGAGTTCCTCTTTGACATGGCGCGCAGGAGATACGCACCAGAGGATTGTGTCCCCATCCCGTCAAGCGGTAAGAGCAGAAGCTCATAGACGGGGTGTGGGGACGCGGTCTGGTCATTAACCAGACACGGTATGACTAGAGAACCAGTGACGCCGCTCGCACACTGTTCGCCATCCCGGCGCAGCTCGTTGGTCCTCGGAGAAATGACATATGAGGTGGTACCATTGTGGTGGTTCCCAACCTCGCCAATCTAGTGGCGTCTGTGCTTCCTCATCGTGGCTTCGCCGCGAGGCTCACCAGATGATCTGCAGTGGAAGACAAACCCATTTTCTTCCCCGAGTGCCAACTAAGCTACTGGAGATCTCATGCGCGCTGCCCGTGCAGCTACGCATCTCCTCGCGATGCTGCTCGTTGCAATCGCGTACCGCTGATCCTCCGTCCCATTCCGCTCTCTGCGCCCATGCGTGAGTGCGATCTTGGCGACGGTGAGAGTGTCCAAGTCCACTGGACTCTCTGCTACCCCGCTCCGTCCCTGACTGGTAGCGGTCGCCGAGCGTTGCCTGCCACGTCTGGCCACTTGCTGCCCAACTCTTGCACCCGTGAGGCCGATCGTCGTGGTCGACAACCCGCTTCCTCCGATGCCTGTCTTGAGGAGACGATCTGCGTGCCATCACACAGATCCCTTGACCGTACTTGGAAGCCAGCGCCATGCGCCTTTCATCTCAGCGCGTCTTGCTGCTTGCCGTTCCGATCTGGCGAGACCCTGCCTCGCCGTTCATCCCGACGCAGATGGCGAACCTGCCAAAGCGGATGAACCCATCAGAATCACATGGGCGCTACCCACCGTGAAACCGATCTAGCACGCCGTTGCGATCGTCGTGCGTTGCGTGTTGACTGAGCCGAGCCTCCGACTGTCGTCCTCTTTCGAGTGGATGTTTGCGCCTCGCATCCGGTCGCCTACCAAGTCGTATTCTTTCACGTCTTGGCCCGCCCGACTTCCTACGTATTGTCACCCGCCCATACGGCAATACGCGTGCGCGCAGCGCGTTACCTCACTGCGCACGCCTCGCCTGAGTCTGCCGGCGACCTCCCGAGTGGTGAATCCGAGAGTCGCGCGGGCATCGAAGCGCTGTACTTCCGCGAGAGAAACTCCCCTCGCGTCGTAACTTGAGAGCCGGAAAACCGAGTGAAACTTGTCCGTGAGGAAGGAGGCGCTTCGCTCTCGAGTGAACCTTGACCGAATCCGCAGACTAGGCAGATGTGCCCCTAGCTGCATCTCTCCGATCTTGAGTCGCTGACCGAGTCCGTCGACAGGCGCCAAACACCGACGTCCGCCAACCTTGATCCGCCCAGCACTCGTGGAGGGCACAATGCGCCTGTGCGCCTCCTCGTCGCACCGCCGAGCTTCGCCGAGCCGCCGACGGCAATCCGCGTCGGGCTCACCGCTGAGCTTCCGACGTCCACACTTGGGCTCGTTCCACCTCCTCTGCCGCGCGTCAGACTCCAGACGTACCGAAGAGCTTCGGGCTCTATGGGGAGCTGTCCGCGATCCGGAATGCCTGCCCTGCTGGCTGCCGCTGCTGCAACGATGCCTCTTGGTGGCAGATCGTCCGCCAGCCGTACCAATGTAGGACTAGCGCAGGAAGGGGATGCGGGAGGGAGAAGGGGACATCTTGAGGAAGGTCTTGTCTCGACCGGCTCCGTACTTGCTCCGTGGCCAGAGTACTTGAGCTCATAACCAGTTGTGAACCGAGGGCCACCGGGCCCGAAGAGAAGTCTTGCAGAGTCTTCACAACGAACCTCGCAGACTGTGGGAGACAAGAGGAAGTTCCAACGCCAAAGAAGAAGTGTAGATTGTACTCAGAAGGGGCTGAAGTACAGGCAGGATTGCTTAATGTTATCAGGAAGAAGCTGAGCTTGGGAAGGAAGAGAAAAGGTGCTCGATACCCTGAGACCACTGAGGAAAAGACCCGTCCATGAGACCCTGCCTTTCAACACGATCTGACGCCGATGGTGAGCAGACTCTTACATAATTTCCGTTTTAGCTCATCTGGCCCGGATTGTGCCTTGTGGGTGCCCCAGATTGAATTACAAGGCATCTACGAGACCCATAAACAGGTGCCACAGGTGTGTCGCACTACATACCTCGCACCTCGCAGCAAAGTCGGGAACACCGACAGACGACAGTGAGTGTGGCTGAGACTCATGCTGCGCCGGGTCCCGACCTTTGTCTCCTCTCCGCCCCTCTCCGACGTAATCTTCCAACTCGATCTTCTCGAATCTCGCAATTCGCGTGCGTATCCTTGCTCTCGTTGCTGCTGTCTGCATGTCTGCAAGCTGATCGTGCACCGATTGCGCTGATTGAGTCGCAGCTGCCAGCCTACCATCGTCTTCATTGACAATTGGCAGTTGATATCTGTCTTGCTGATACGGCGATTACGGTCGTGAATGTCCTGCGCGGCCGATCCCGTCTCCTTCCGACGAAGCAAGGTGTGGCTACTTTGGGAGGCGGGGAGGCGTGGTGCGTGAGGCGGGTACATGTTATAGTAGTGATGCTCTGGAAGCTGCGACGCCGGCGGTCGAAGTGCGATCCAATTTCCATGCGGTTGCGAGCACGACCGACCATCTGTTGGTCCTAGGCTCGACCGTGCAACAGGGAGCGGCAGTGAGTGGTGCTTGACGACGAACGTGCGAATTGCGATCAAAGCGCCTTTGACATCGTGGACGACAATCAGAAACAAAGTCAAGGTGTGGTACAAAGATGTATGTTGATGAAGAAGGAGCAGGGTGCGTGGATGGAAGGTGGGTCGCAGAGGTGACTGTGCAGAATTATGTAGTTGCTTGCCGGAATAAAATATGGCCTTGATGGGTTCGGGTATGGGGTGGGCCGTGGGGGCGGTGGGTGAAGTCGAAGTCGGAAGATATTAAGCCCACTTCAATCCTCTTGCTGCCTCGACCGTGGGACCAGCAGGCGGCACCAGCCCAGCCCGATGCACTCGAGGTCGCTCTAGGGACTCGCTGCGCCTACCGTCCTCCTTCATGCCCGCGTGCTTCGTACCCGTCGCCGTCGCCGCCGCCCCTGCTAGACCAGGAGGAACAGGCGTCACAGGACTCGCCCCATTGCTCCCTCCTCCTCCACCTCCAGCAGCAGCAGCGGCTGCACCAACAGGAACAGGATTCGCCTGTACCAGTCCCTTGCTACTCAGCTCCCAATCGACGCTCGCATTCGAGGGGAAGCCCGCCGAGAGCGCAAAGCCGGGACTTCTCGAGCTGTACAGATCGTACGGTATCGCGTACTCGTCCATGATTCGCTCTTGTAGGACGTTCAGCTTGGGCGTTATGCAGAGAAGCGTGTTCGTCCGAATCTCGAGCCAGTCCGCTGTTGAAGTAGAAGACTAAAAGATAAGCCGAAACGCAACTGATGCAACGAAATATATCGGGAGAACGTACCTTTCTCAAACGTCAAAGGCTCACTAGCCACCACAATGACCTTCTCCCGCTTGTTCGCTTTGACCATCCGGTACGCGCCCGGTCGATGCTCATAGAACGACTCTCCCGAGGAAAAGTACTACATACGACAACGTACGTGTTCAGGAAACATGCCCTGAATCTGAATGAAGAGGTGGGAAACTCACCAAGCTGGCCGCCTCCTCCGTCCGACTGGACACATATCTCGTGCACACCACACTGGCCCCGTCCGTAACACAGAAGTTCATCAAACTCGGCTAAAGGCGGGCAAAGGCACCAAAAAATCAGCAAATGTCTCGTCCAATCGCACCACGCGTCGCTCGCACGAGCAGGCACCACCGAAGAGAAACTCACCTGCTCCACCCCAGCCTCCCTTGCCCACCGATTGAAATCCCGAATGGTAGCCAACATCGCATCCCTCAACTCCGTCCACGTAAACGAGCCCGTACAAGGCTCGCGCAAATGAGAGAGGAACACCGCAAACGCGTACTCAGAATCAGTGTGGCCCTGGGGTAGCAGGAATAGCTCGTCTGGCAGGGAGGCGAGCACGCGACGCTTGATTAGGTGGAAGGAGGAGATTTGGCCGTTGTGCATCCTGAACAGGGGGTAGGCGCGACACGTCTTTCTTTGTGAGATTCGAAAGTCAACGAACGGGTAAATTCGAGAAGGAACTCACCACATTAGCCGCCCATACCTCCACGGGTGGCAGTTGGTCTCGCTCAACGCGCCACTGGTCGATGCTCGAACATGAGCGCTGTAAGGAGTCGCGTAAAGCTTCAGCAAAACCTCACAAACGAAAGGCCCAATCGTGTAGGCAAGACGCGCGACTCACAATACGAGTGGGCTTTTGATCTTCTCTGCCAGCCGCTGCAGATTCTGATTGTTCCATGCCTGGGCCACCGGAGGAAGAGGAGGCATGATATTTGTGTCAATAATGCTTACATCTGCCAGCTTTCCTTTGTGGAATTGGGGGCCTTCGCTCACAGGTGTCACGCTCGTAAAGATACACGGCGCTGCGCCTAACTCCGGATCAGGCTCAGCATCGTACCAGCCAACCCCAAAGCCATCGCCCTATCAGGAACACGCACGCGCGGGAGTGGACAGAGGCAAGATATATCAGTTTCGGACTGGCCGCCAGCAAGAACAAAGAGAGAGAGAGGCCTCGCAAGAACAAAGGGAAGGTGGCCACTCACATTCACGGCGCGCGTCGCGTCAAGTCGTAAACGCGCGTCAAACGCCTGGTTGATGATGGAGTGAGCTGGTTTGGTGATGATGTGCGAGAGCTGGTACGCGTCCGCGCTCTTGAAGACTGCGAAGGGCGGAGAGAGAGGGAGACGCGTTTCGCGGGTAGCGCAGAAAAAAGATGTCGTCCAAAAAGAGTGATGAACAGCAGTCAGGCAGCCTTGCTCTATCGCGCTGAGCCCGAGGCAGAGTCACAGCAACTCACCAAGTAAGCGACACATTTTGTTCTGGTACCACGGCTTGAAGACCAGGCACTCCGATTTTACGTTGCTTTGGAGAAGCTTGACGAGGAAAAACTTGAAGGTGACGACAGGCAAGCTCAAGATCCAGCTCGAGTGGTATAGAGGAGGGATACGTTGTACCGCGTCAGAAGCGCTGAGTCCGTGTTACTGCTCCCTTTGTCTTCCCACCGTAAGACCGCGCGAGATTAGAGAACGACAAGGTTCCTCGACGTGGATAGAGGCGGACCAGGGTTCTGAGGAGCGCGGGGGAAATTACCCCAGCGCACTTTTTTACGACGCGCGACCGTCTGCCGCCTTCAGACCGCTTCGGACGCGAAGACCGAGACCTGAGCCCTGAGTGTTGCTGCGGCAATTCCTTGCAAACGAGTGACGGGGAGCGAAAGGCGCGCAGGTGGTCGTCAGGGACAAGGGCAGGCGATAAAGACGTTCCTTTTTTGCAGTCCTGTAACGCGCGCGCGCACTTTTTCGAAGATCAGGCGGTCCGGCCGAAGAGCGGGAAGGATTCGGGAGCGCTGCTGCGTCGATCTCGGGAGTGGAAGACCAGGAAAGGCGCCATTCCTTCATGATTCGCGGTCGGACGACCTTGTTCGCTGTTGCTCTCGCCTCAGAAATGCTCGGAGCCTTTTTTTCGTCATCGCGACTTCCGACTTCGTCATCTTGGTTCACGTGGAGTCACATAGTCAGCGTCTCTATGTACTCTCTCGCTCTCCAGCCTGCCTCTCCGGAAATATGTACGGTGCGAGTCTGAAGAAAGGGGAAGCAGAAGAGGTGGTTTGCATTTCGGGGGCCAAGGGAGGGAAAGGGAATTCGGGCGCGGACGTGCACAGTTCGAGACCTTCTGACTGCGTGCGGAGGAGGCGGTGGTGCACCAGTCCCGCGACCTGAAAGGCCAAGCGCACGCCCGTGGGGCTGGGTTTGTCTTGAAGTTTTCGGAGATCCGTCTTTTGCCACGCCTCACCGCTGCTGGTTCTGAGGTGCCGTAGGGTCCTCGTCCGCACTGATTTCAGAAGAAACACCAATAGTCAGCTCGATTGATGTCTGCGACAGAGGTCTCCGAAAACTGGGATGAACTCACACATTGAGCAACAGACTCTGTGCATCGAGCATGATCCGATTCCCGCTGTTGGCCAGGACGTGAGCGATGTCCCGCGCCGCTTCCAGCTTTCGGAGCTTGAGGAAACCCTTGTTCTTCTTGACAGCTTCTCCGATGAGCTACAGGAGCAGGGTGGCCAGAACGGGACAAGAGTGAGCGGACCTGAGCGCGAAAAACGCGGGCGGGGAACACATCACTTTGTACTTACCTCAGCACTGCGTGCCTCACCCTGTGCGCGCACAATGATACTCTGCTTCTCCTGGATCGCCTGGTCGACGAGGAAAGCAGCACGCAGAGCCGTCTGCTGCGCGATCTGCTTAGCTTCGACGGCATGTGTGAACTGAAAAACGATGAAGAGTAGATGGAGATGAATGAGCAAACCAGTGGCGTATTTGAAGAAAAGGAGGAGCGCATGAGCCTCACCTCTGGACTGAAAGTCATATGTGTGATGGAGACGTCATCGAGGAGCAGGTTGAAACGCTTTGCGCGGATCGTCAGGTTCTCGCGCACAAGTCGAGAGACGTGCTCTCGTTGTGTGATCAGCTGAGACGCGTTGAACTGGGCAACGACGGCCTTCAGTACCTCTGCGAGGAGCACCAGTCGAGGGACGAGGTTGTGTCAGCATGAATGTCCTTTTCAAGTGGGAGGAGGGGCGCATCCTCTGAGAAGCGGTACTGACCGTTGACAACACTGGGCAAGACGCGCTCATCGTAGTCGGTGCCGATCTCGCGGTAGATGGTCGGCAGCTTGTCGATGGCAGGACGCGACAGCACACGGCAGGTAATGTTGACCATTTGCAAGTCTGCGCATCAGATGAAAAACGAAAGGGCAAGTTCAGCATCACAGTCAAAGCCCACAGGAAGAACACCAAGTAAACCTCGTTGATGTCCCCCGAGAGATCTCGTTCCCTAATTCGCACTCACCCTTGGTACCCGTCAGCGAAGCGATGCTCCTCGGCTTCGCACGCACGTCGTAATCAATAGCCTTCTCGAACCAAGGTATCAGAAAGTGCGTACCTTCCGAGTACACATCTCCCCGGACACCGCCCATACGGCTGTACTTGATCGCACGGTGACCACCATCGACGGTGAACAGGGACGAGTTCAGGGCGAGGCCACCACCGACGAGCAGGACCAGACCGGCTCCTCCACCGATGATGCCACCGACGTTGGGCCCGCCTCCGCCGCTTCCACCTCCTGCTCCGCCGCCTGTTGCAGCATTAGCGCGGCGGAGGGCTTCTTGTTGGGCTTGCTGTGCTCCGCGGCGGAATTGCTCGAGCATGCGCCCGAGCTGGTTAGGGTTTCGGGAGGACATTGTTGATGGGGGCGCGGGGGTTTGTTCTTCGTTTAGACGGTACCGGGCAGGGGACAGAGAGCAGTGGCAGCTCGCGGTGGGATGAAGCTGGCTAGGGACGCGTCTGCGATCCTGTGCTCGCGGTTCGTGAGCTCGAGGATGACAAACAAAGGTTCGAGTGTCGAAGTGGTGGGTGCGAAGGAGCGAAGGTCAGCTTCGTAAGCGCACATCAGCGAGCAGCCAAGCGCAGAGAACCGATCAGCACGTGGCTTCAAGCGGGGTGATGATCATTTTCAAGCTGACATCCACGTGTCGTCTCCTCTAGTCGGCAAGGCCACACTGAGCTTCCCGCTGAGGTGTATACGGTTGGAAGGCCTGCGGTTAAGTGGATTGTGCACAACCGCGAGGTGAACGTCTTTGCGTTGTCTTCGATTTCTGATACATGTGAGTCGAGCTTCTTCTCAGGGTCCGATCACCCCCCGCCACTCAAAGCGGTACCAACCCGCCCGTCCCTCCGTCGAGGCCGAACCCAAACGAACCAACATAGCCACCCAGTCGTTCTCGGAGAAGGCCGCGAACCGATGTGCTGCCGTTCTTGCCGGAATGATGGTTCGCAAGTAGAGTGACGTGCCAATGCACGTCGAGATTGTCCTGTATGCTACCGGCGTTTGCCTGTCGAGGGGCAGGTAGGGCGGAGCGGCCGTTCATTCGGAAGGGCGACGGGTACGGCCACGAGAGAGGCTGGGGATAGAAGCATGGAGTATCCTGAACCTGACTCCTGCTCGAGTCCGGGTCCATGGCGACAGAGATGGTATCGCAGGGATCCACGCCGTTGGACAGGATGAGGCATGCCTTGGTGCGTCGCTGCAGATCACGCAAGGCGGACAGAACGCCATGAAGGGGCGGATTGGGAGTGGGACAAGGAAGGGAGAAGGAGCCAGGTCGTGATTCGGAGGTGACTGCTTTTGATGCCGGGTGGTAGACTGGGAGAGCAGGCCACGCTCCCATGGTTCGCTCGTACTGTGCGCGAGTCTCATAGTACACAGGCTCGAGGGAGTCGATGAGAACCAGGCCTGGATATGCAGGGACCAAAATGATCAGCATGGGCGTCGCGCCCCTGTCGAGAGTTGAGCAGCTTCACGTACCTATCTCTCCGCCTGCCGCCATTTTGTCAGCGCGAGTACTTGCTTCCCGCAGGGCTCGCTCCAGCTCATCTTCAAGTGAGAGGTGCGGCGACCTCGGTGACCAGATGATAAGTCTGCTGAGCCATTGTGCGACGATGGCATCGCAGACGAAGGGCGGAACTTGGAGAGGTTTTGATGACGAGGACGCCGTGCTGCTTTGAAGGCACTTGTTGAGATGGCTCGCGAGAGATTCGGCGAGGCGAGGGAGTTGTTCCACGCATATAGCTGCGGAAGACATGTTTCGGTGAACACGGGGCGACAATGGGATGCGCATATTCACACACGACGCCCGCCCTGGAGAACAAGCTTAGACTCACCTGTGTCATCGCGATGATCTACAGCGAAGAGCAGTATCTTCTTGCCTGGGCCACGACCGCCGAGCTCAATATGCATTTTTCTTCTCTTCTGCGAACGGCCAACCGAGACCGCTGTCTCAACGGTGATACCTGCAGGAACGAGCATGGTCATAGCTTCGAAAAGGAGGAAGGCAGTCTTGCCGCTGTTTGGACGACCCTGGACCTCGATTGTCGTTTCTCGCTGTAGCATGGGCTGTATGCGCATTTGTTCCAGATATTTCGGGTTCTGTGCATCTTGTGTAGCCCGAGCTGAGGCTAGGTCGTCCAAGGATGGGATCATACTGGGCCCCAGTGGCTATGAGGAGAAAGAGACCGCATGAGTCCCAGAGAATCCGTGATGGTTGAGGGGTTCTATGCTCACATCGAGTTGGAGTCGAGCCTCTTCGATCAGCTGAGAGGGAGAAAAGAAAGAAGGACAGAGAAGGGAGGAAAACACCAAAAGAGGGCGTGGAGGACACAGTAGGAAGGAAAAAGAAGAGGAGGAGGTCAGCACGTTGCAGAGTGGTGAATCAGGCTGTATGCTGGGGATCGTTGGGGTCAGTTTGAGTCAGTCAACTCAGAGTATGAAGCGGGATAGAAACATTGATTACCTCGAGAGCGGAGGAGCGCTGGATGTTGCCCAGCAGGTCGTGGTAGAGAGATGGCATACTTGCGCCGGACGATTCACGGTTCTGTCGGTGGTGGACTGTGGTGGGGAGGAGGAGGTCAATTTCGAGCTGGCATTCGCTCCCTCCTCGCACAACCCAGCCCGAGAGCGAGAGGCCATGGACTCTGAACCTGACGCGCTGTTGCCTCAACGCATCTCGCCATCGCCTTTCCCGCCAGAATGAGCTGCACCCTGGAGATTGGGCCTGGCTGCAGCAGAGTCACTGCCAGCACATCACGCATGACATGGGTATAGCGCGGGCACCGGAGCATGAAGGTCATGGCGAGACCGCGGCCATTGCAGCATACTCGTAAGGCATAGATAGACACCAAGGCAGGGAAATCGCGGCGGACGCAGCATGCTGCAGCCTGCCTGCTGGAAGTTCGCTCGGTTCGCCGCTGCGAGGCTCATGGTCCGTCCGGCGACTTCCGATCCCGGCAACCGAAACTCACGAGGTTCGGAAAGGTGAGTGAGTGGGTGAGGAATGAGGATGAGTGGGGAAGAATCAGGAAAAGCGCATGCATACAGACAAGGACGCATTCACCCTGTCCACTCAGTCCGTCAGACCAGCGTGTTCCTCACCACGACCACCGTCTCTGTCCCGCGCTCGCCCTCCTCTCTCTCTCTTTCTCTCTGTCTGTCTTCGCCGAGTGCAATGAAGCTGGCAGCCCGCAGTTTGACTCGCAGTCTTCCCATCAAGAACATCGCCAGCAACACCGCCTCCTCCGCGTCCTCGTCTTCGTCCTCAGCCATCATGTCGGCCCGCTCGTTCGCCAGCAAGGCAACCCGCAACCCGTCCTTCAACCTGTCATCAACGACCTACGAGGGCCAAAAAACGCTCCCCAACCTCCCCGTACCGCCGCTCGAGGCTACCCTGAAAAAGTACCTCCGCACCACCCTGCCCCACCACAAGTCCGAAGCGTCCCTCAAGGCAACAGAGGAGGCCGTCCAGTCCGCCCTCTCTGGAAAGGACTCCGCCCTGCTCAAGAAGCTCCAGGAGCGACTCCAGCAACGCGCATCCTCCACCGACAGCTGGCTGTCCGAATGGTGGAACAGCACCGCATACATGGCCTACCGCGACCCCGTCGTCCCCTACGTATCCTACTTCTACGCCCACAAGGACGACCTCCGCTCCCGGACCGCTCCCAAGCGCTCTGCAGAGCTCCTCAAGGGCTTCCTCGCCTTCCGTCGCCTCGTAGAGGCCGAGAAGATCGCGCCCGAGAAGACCAAGGCGGGCGCCCTCTGCATGTCTACCTACCCATGGATCTTCAACTCGTGCCGCATTCCCGAGAAGGGTGAGGACTACTCCATCAAGTACGACCCTAAGGAGAACAACCACGTCGCCGTCGCACGCAACGGTCACTTCTTCACCTTTGACCTTGTGCACTCTGACGGCACCGAGCTCACTGCAAAGGAGATTGAGGCGTGAGTATTTCTCTCTCACACACACAACGCGTTCAACGCGTTTCTTCACGCAGACTGATCTTCTGACGCGTCATTTATGCTCCCGTTGCAAATCCAGACAACTCGAGAAGATCATCGCCGACCCACTTGCAACATCTCCCAACCCGCTCCCCGTCGGCGCACTGACCTCCGACAACCGCGACGTTTGGGTCGAAAGCCGCGCCAAGCTCCTCGCCGCCGGCAGCCAAAACGCCGAGGCTCTCGCCAAGGTCGAGTCAGCCGTCGTCGTCCTTGCGCTGGACTCGGAGCCCGCATACACCCTCGAAGAGGCCGCCTGGGCCCTCTGGTACGGTGATGGGCAGAACCGATTCTACGACAAGCAGCAGATCATCGTCTTCCCCAACGGCAAGTCTGGATTCATGGGAGAGCATTCCATGATTGACGGCACGCCCACCCTCCGTTTGAACGACTTTGTCCTGAACGCGCTCAGCGCAAACAAGATTGACCTCGGCGGACCTGGGAAATCCGGATCGGAACTCCCCAGCCCCGAGCCCGTCGCCTTCGCACTCAACAACAACGTTGAGTCTGCCATCAAGCAAAGTATCGCCTCATTTAACGAGCTCAAGGCCGCTCACGATCTCGCGGTCCTCGACTTCCAAGGATACGGCAAGAACGCAATCAAGAAGTTCAAGTGCTCCCCCGACGCCTGGGTCCAGATGGTCATCCAGCTCGCCTTCTACAAGCTCAGCGGCCGTACCGAGATCGCACCCACATACGAGTCTGCCCAGACGCGTAAGTTCAAGCTCGGTCGCACAGAGGTCATCCGCAGCGCGTCGGTCGAGAGCAAGAAGTTTGTCGAGATCATGGAGGACCCGAGCGCGGCGGACGACGACCGCTCGGCTGCGTTCCAGGCTGCTGTCAAGCAACATCTCTCCTACGCCAAGGAGGCTGCCGACGGACACGGTGTCGACCGTCACCTCTTCGGTCTGAAGAAGCTCCTCCAAGCAGGCGAAGAGCTCCCCGCGCTGTACAAGGACCCCATCTTCGCGCGCTCCTCGAACTGGCTCCTCTCCACGTCCCAAATCTCGTCCGAGACCTTCGACTCGTGGGGATACGGCGAGGTTACGCCGGAGGGGTACGGGTGTGCGTACGCGATCAAGAACGACGCGCTCACGTTCACTGTCACGAGCAAAGGGCAGAACAGTGCGCGGTTGAGGCACTTCCTGAACGAGTCGGCGCGGGAACTTAGGGATCTGCACCTCCGGTTGGCGGCCAAGAGCGAGAGCGCGCCGGCTCCTAAGCTCTGAGGGGGAGAATGAAGCTCTTTATGCTCAATCCCTTACTTGAGACACACCCCGCTTCCGCGTCGGGGGACATTTGGCGAAAATGGACGCGTCTTTGAATGCAGCCGACGGACCTCCCCAAGGATACCACTCTCGTCAACACTTGAGCCCTTCAAAAATAATCATTCTGCGGCGGCCTCTACATCTCCGGACCCTGGAGCTTCTTCCAGCTGTGCTCCAGTCTCAATTCGGTTCGTCTCGGCTTCCCCATCATTTTTTGGTTTCTCACTCCTCGGACGCGTTGCACCGCGACTCTGAGGCTCTTCCTACTCTCACTCTCTGCTTCCGGTCCATCCTCCTGTCTCTTTACACATCCCTTTCATCTTTCCCACTCAGTAAACTCTGCTTCTCTTTCGAGCTCCTCTCAAAAAGAGATACAGACGATCTCTTTATCGTCATGGAAACGCATCACCGCCAGATCCAGAAGCTTGTGATCGTGCGCAAGGGGGAGATAGGGCTGGCAGGTTCCAGCAAGGATACTCGATGGCACAAGGATCGAGAGGGAGAAGATGGGTACGCGATTAACAGGTAAGTTCTTCTGCTCCGTGTTCGGCGTTGGCGACATCCCTTCTCCCCTCCCTGCCCTTGATGAATGCCTCAGGCCGTTTGCGAAACCGCTCTAGGCAGCGAATCACAATGTCCGAGGACAAAGGATAAGCGTGAACGGCGCTGAGGCGATGCTCAGCCCTCATGCGCCTCATTGGGCTCCACACCTCCTCCTCCTGGCGCCTGTTGAGGGCCGGGTCGTACCCGCATGTCAATCCCAGACAAACCCACCCGGCTCACTTGAGTACAGGCGGAGAGTGCAGGAGGACACCTTCCCCTCCCCCCAAGTTTCTGCGCTCTGAAAAAAGGGGGTTTGAAGCCGAACCCCAATAAGCCTCGGAGAAGGAAAGCCAAAGCGGTCGAAGGCGAGTCGGTACATCGGAACGGCCAAGGTTGCACTTGGAGTCCTCCCGAGGAAGCCAAATTCGCTTTCGTCCGCCTGCCGATCCCCCTCCCATTCTAACCTATGCCCATCCCGTCTCCTGGAAATGGGTGGACAACGGTTGATGGGAGAAAGGTACGTGGGTGTGGTAGTTTGAGTCGGTAGGTCTATGGATCGATGGCGATATGGAACATCTGGGTGGACGGTGTGTGGGTGAAAGACTGCGTGGAGGGTGACCTGCGGATGTTGAGAAGAGTACCCTAGTGAAGCCGACGAGGGTGAAGGGAGAAAGAGGGACAAAATGGCATCCCGAGGGCCTTCTTTTATACCTTCGTCCGTCGGCTAGATTGTCAGTTAGACCATAGGAGCAGACACTGCAGTAGGTCAGTGTAATGGCGCCCGCTGCATAGGGGAGGAAAGGAGCAGAGGACCTGACCTGAAGCTTCATGCACCCTTGTTGGTTCCAAATATTTCCCAAACGCTACTGGCCACAATGGAATGTGGGAGAGCTCAGCGGTCGTGAGTGCGATCTATCGCTCTGTATGGTGTGGCCACGCAGGGACTGAAACGAGTCGTCAGATTTGTTGCTGTCGTCCCTTGCTGGCACAAAAACCCAGTCAGGGTCAACGGTTGGGAGGCGTGGGCATGTCTGAAGGAATGGATACCGCGGCCATGCGGGAGGGCGGAACGTGCAGAGCCAGCTGCCTCCTGTCGCATCATGCAGGCGTGTGCAGCGGCCCTGCGACAGACCCTGGACAGAGTGAAGAGACGTTGGCATGTCGTATCGCACAGGCGCCCTGCGACAGACCCTGGACAGAGTGAAGAGACGTTGGAATGTCGTATCGCACAGGCGCCCTGCGGCCATGAAGATCTCAGAGTATCGATAGAATGTTGAGGTGTTGAGGGCTGTGGTGCACGAGTACGTTGAATATCTGGGAAGGGTCGTCAAAGTTCAGCAGAAATGAAGACGAGAGGAAAGGAAGAATGAGCAGATGATCACAAGTGCCCAGGAGATCGCAACTCTTTTGCTGCAATCCGTCCGTTTCTGCAGCTGCAGAAGGGAGCGGAGAGGTATGTAAGGAGGGATTTAGTTTGAGAGCTGAGGAGTGTGCTGAGACTTGGGAGCGAGCGGTTAAGATCAGCGATCAGCAAGCCAGCGAGGCCTCTCGGAAAAGAACATGAACGCATTGGCCAGGAGGTCCCACAGGAGATAGCCTCCTGGCATGCAGCGCCGACACCCGCAGACGCTCAGCCTTCGGGTTGACCTGCGAATCAGCGCTGCCAGCCAGCGATTCTACAGAGGCTTGCGCGAGGACCAGTGTGGGCGAATGGTACATGGCCTATCGGCATGAGAGACGGCTTCCACAGCATAGGGAGTTCGGACTGATAAACATCCTTGCTTCATACTTCAAGCGGCAAAGTTCAATCGTCATCATCCCCTCCACCGCCTTTGCCCTTCCTCTTCCTCTTCCGCTTCCGAGGCGCAGTCCCTGACCGCCCCCCATCATCATCATCATCGTCCTCCCCGGCCCCATCCTCCCCTTCCTTCGTCTTCCTGCCCTTCCGAAAGCTGCCTGCAGCACCACCTCCTGCTTCCCGCTCGCGCTCGCGCTCGAGTAAGAGACGAGACATGTCCGAGGGTAGAGCCGAGTCGGACAATCCTGTGAGTCGGGCGGTGCTGGTCTCCGCAGCGGGAGCGGCGGCGGCTGCAGCAGCTTCCGCTTCTGCCTGGGCCTTCTTTGCAGCGGCTTCATTTGCCTCTCTCATCGCGCGTGAGAGGGCGTCCTCGTCCTCTTCTCCGGCCTTGCCTTTCCCTTTATCAGGCCCGTTCCGAGTCGTCTGCTCCGATGAAGAACCGAACCAGTCCCGTCTGGCTGGCTGTGACTCTGAAGGTAATGGAGTCGTGGATAATGCAGGTTCGGTGCCGGCGTTGGTGGTCGTGTCCTTTTGTGCCGACGATGTTGGCGCATCTCCTTCCTCCTCTGAATCAATGGCCAGCCCTTGCCATTCATCCGCCTCCGCAAAGATATCCTCATCGTCATCCACCAGCCCTTCGGCAGCCACAACATTACCACCTACGGCCATCTCATTTCCTTCCTTCTCCGAGACGGTCTCCGGCTGGGTTGCGCTTGTTGAGGCTGCGCCGGCAGATTCGAGCGGCGCGTGGACCGGAGGGGCGATGTCCATCTGGATGTCTTCAGATCGAGTGTTTTCAGCGATTATGTTATCTGCTGGCTCATCCGATCTTCGATCTTGATCCGTACTGTCATTGGCAGTGAATTCGACAGGCTTTGTCGACGCGCGCCCTGGTGCAGAAGTCAAATCCTCCACTTCGCTCGTTGCGATCGAGTCGCCCGCCGACGCTTTGAAGGTGCCTTCATCCGCCACATTCGATGTTTTTGCCCTCACCATCGGTGATTGTGCCGCAGCTTGACCATCACCGCCGTCCCCGTCCGCATTTTGGACGTCCTCTTTCTTCTTCTTTTTCCGCATTCGTTTCCCGTTGATCACAACATAGTCCTTGTCATCGGCCCCCTGTGCTGTCCCAGACGATACAGACTTGAACCCGATCGGTTTGAACTTGCCCTGCGACCGCGCTCGAGCAATTTCGTCAGCACTTTTCGTTGTGGATGGACCGGCGCTCGTGGTTGGTGCCGTCCCCTGCCCTCGTGCCTTACGTCGAGAGAGGGCCGCGATAATATCTTGTCGTGATTTCGGAGCGACAGAGTCGGCTGGGATTTCAGCTTCATTCCCTTCGTCGGGTTTCTTTTCGCCTGTGGCAGCGGATTGGAAGGCCTGTTCAAGGTCCTCATCATCCAGGACACCGGGTGGACCTGTCCCGCTTGACCCTTGCGGAGCTTGATCCTTTCCTAGCGATTCGATATCCAGGCCTGTAAAGAGAAAGGCACGGGTCAGTTCCTCGCGGGATGCTTGATGTCCTTTGTACAGCATTTAACATGTCTCTCTCACCTTTTGAAGGTCGAGAGCCGTCATCCGCATCATCTTCGGCTTCGAGCTCGGCGGGATCGTTGATGCCTCTTCTCCGCAGCGCCGCTCGATCGATGAACGAAGTCCCCCCTAGTCTCTTGATCTTTTCCGGTGCTGTGCCTTCTACCTTCGGATCGCCACCTTTGCTCCCATGTTTCCTCTGTTTCTGAAAGCGAGGTTGGAGGTCTAGCACTGAGGCTGAGGCTGGGATGGTGTTGGATGAAGAGGAAGATGGTCCACCGTGCAGACCGACCCGCTGATTGGCCCCTCCCCTCCCTCGCTTCGATCCTCCTCCCAGCACACGCGACGACGATGAGTCCATCCTTCTTCGTTCCAAGGTTACTTCCGGCGTTGTCCATGCCTCGTTGCCTTGTCGATGGGAAGGAATGTGGATATGGAGCGAGCCAAACGCCGAGCCGTTCTGAGGGTTGAAAAACTGGCATCTTTTGGAAAAACCTGGTCGACATGATTAGCGCGATTAGTCAGCGAACCGCCGGATGTTTGAAATTCCGCCGGCTCTGAATTTGATGTTGAGGAATCATCCCACTCAACTCCCGCCCGCATAACAACTCACTAACTTGCCTTCCTCTTCCTCTTGCTCTTCCACCATCTCCTACCTCGCCCTTATCATCTCCTCGCCTTCCTCGCTCCCTCCCCCCTCCTCTTCCTCGCCGTCGCCCATAACCTATTCACAGTTCCATCCCTCATAATCTTCAGCCATGGGTGCCGACATGAGTATTATGAACACAGACCCGCCCAAGACCCATCGGGCCCTCTGCGGCCTTCGATACGACAATGCCTTCGGTTTCACCTCAAGCGGGCCCCAAAAGCTCACCCCGACGTGCTTCAACGACATCATCCTCGAACCGCTCGCCACTTGGGTCTTGCTCCTTGTCATCTTGCCCGTCCTGATCGCGGCCGTTTGGATCCCGGCTTCGAAGAAGTACGGAAAACATAGTTGGGTCGGGTTGGTCCGGTGGAAGTACGGTCAGGAGACGAGTCTGAACAAGGGCGTTACGCCGAGACGGTTTGGCAAGCTTCGTGCGGTGGGCAACATCATCTACACTCTCCT
Organism: Tilletia caries; assembly: GCA_032718865.1. Lineage (NCBI taxonomy): Eukaryota > Fungi > Basidiomycota > Exobasidiomycetes > Tilletiales > Tilletiaceae > Tilletia > Tilletia caries. The sequence goes on along the minus strand of JALUTQ010000037.1, from coordinate 931,414 downwards.
CGTTCTGGCTGCCCTTCTCATGAGTGAGTAATCTAAAAAGCTAAGTAGGCAAAGAATTGCTGACAATTAAACCGCTACACTCTCCTACACAGACGTTCTTCAAATTGTCCGCCTCGCCCTCGCCCACCGCGGAGTCGGCCTCCTCCCGTTCAACCTCGTCGGAATCATTATCGCCCTCGTACTCATGCTCCACCCGTCCCCGCCCTCCCGTTCAGCCCGGACCGCAACCAGCCTCGCCCTCCTCTCCTTCTGGTCGCTCTTGATCGCCTTCACCGCCGTCGCTCTGGCGCATTTCCATTCCCTGGTCGGCATTGAAGATCGCAAGGGCACGGAGTACCTTCTGTCGGACGAATCCCTCGACGTCGGCGTACAGGTCGGTTTGTACGGCATCTTCTTCCTCGTGGAAGCTGCGCGGTTGATCGGATATGCCCTCGGAAAGGGCACTACGACGGCTGGACCCAAGATGGAAACGGAACAGACGTCAGCGGGAACTGTATAAGCTCGCACCCACACTCCTTTTGATATGCTGGATCTCGAATGTACTCGTATACCCATCCTCGCTTGCATCTTCAGTATCATTCTTCACACGTTTGCTTCAATTTGCAGAAATCGCAGTTCTGGTCGAATCGAATCTGGGTTCAACATGCAGAGATACATTCGAGTGTACACTTCTGGTCGTTACGAAAAAGCTAGCTTGTCAGGAGTTGGGAAAGGCAGCATTCATTTTCCGCGTGTTCACGAGGGGAATTCGGTATCCATCTGCTACGTGCAGTCGTCCAGCGGACGAGTCTCCGGACTCCGAAGCGAGACATCAATGACTTTCCAGCCATCCTCCAACAACAGTTTTAAGAGACCGTCATGATGCGATAGTGTACGAGCGACATGCGTCGCATTAAGGTGGCCGTATGGGCCATGGTTGTATCAAATAAACAAATGGGGGGAAAAGACAGCGGCAAGAAGCGAAATCAGATGGGGTGCCGCACGATCCTGAGGGGCGAGCGAGGTTTTGATTGGTGTATGTGAACGAGTGATTTAGAGGATGTTCAAGTTGAACAGGCCGAGACGGGGCTCGGGCTTGGGGCAGTTGAACGCAACCGTCTGGAGCGTCTTGGTGCCCTGCTTGATGATCAGGCTGCCGGAGACGGAGTCCAGGTAGGTAAGAGCGAGCTCGCCAGCGGCGTCGGCGTCAGCGGTGAACTCGACGGGGGGGAGGAGACCGTTCTTGCCGGGCACATCGACCTTGACGGATCCGGAGCTCTTGAGCTTGTAGGTGTTAGTGGTGATGGCAGCAGACGACGAGGCGATGTCGTTGATCTCGGGAGAAGCCTTCTCGGCGGAGAACTTAAGGGAGGTCAGCTTGATGGAGAAGCTGTCGGCGGAGGCCTGCTTGGACCGGATGGTCTTCTGGAACGACTGGGGGATCGTGACCGTGGCGTGGCCGTTCTCGAACTGGAAGGGCGAGCCAGCCTTGACGGTCAAGCTGGCGATGTAACCGGAGACGTAGGTGGGCAGCTTGAAGGTACCGTACGAACCAGCGGTGCAGGTGAACTCGATACCGGCAGTGCCGAGCAGGGATCCGGCGGGCACCTCAACGATGTCGTACACCTTCTTGGGGACCTCCTCAGCCTTGTAGCCGGGCTCGGCACGGATGAAACCGATGGCGATCGGGCGCTGGAGAGCGGGGCACGAGACCGTGGCGGGGATGTTGCCGAGGAAGGTGGAGTGGACGGTAGCGTTCAGCTTGACCGCGCCGAGGGCAGCGGTGATGATCTCGCTCTTGCCGTCGCTGCGGGCGGTGACGCTGAAGCCACCGGTGGTGGGAAGCTGGATGAACAGGGGCTTGCCGGGGACGACAGTGGTGTTGGGGACGGTGAGTTCGAGGATCTGCGAGATGTCGACGACCTCTTCCTGGGTTCCGTCGGCAATAATGTCGAGCTCGGTGACCTTAGCGGTGAGCGAGTTGACACCGACGAGACCGAGCAGACCGGTCAGGTCACCGCCGATCTTGACACGGCCAATACCAGACTCAATCTGGATGACGTCGCCGAGTCCGACGTACTAGCATTGGGAAAGACGAAGGAAAAAGGTTAGCAGACTGTCCACGTTGAATTCTGGTCGTTGAGATGAACACAACACTCACGTTGGCGTTGGTGAACTGAACGAGAGCTGTGACAGCGATGTTGTTGATGGGCTGTATGGAAGGGGAAGAAGTGTAAGCGTCGAAGGTCTGGAGTGCCTGATCTTTTGGAGGAAGCGCATCACATCAAGGGCCATCACCACGGCTCTCGCAGTTCCTCCTCATCGTGACTCTGCCTCGGTATGAGACATCAACGTTTTCCCCCCTGCATCCATCCGCAAAACCTCACTCCGGACGCGGCAAAAGCGGTTGGCACTCACGAGGAAGGCGAACGCGGTGACGTTGCACAGGACCGTCAAGTTCGCAACACCGATCTGGAGACCAGGCGCGGCGGAGTAGTAGTTCTCGGGGCCGAGAGGACCGGTGCGGCCGAAGGCGAGGCCGACGAGGGAGGCAAAGACGGAGGCGGCGAAGAACTTCATCGTGGATCTGCTGCTGTGTAAGGGAATGGAAAGGAGGGGAGGGAGAGAGTGTGTAAAGACCTGCTTCAAAGAGAGTGGGAGAGAGGAGGAGTGGGTAAGGGAAAGAGGGTCAACGTGCTTTCGGACAGGTGCGAGGACTCTTCTTTAAAGGAAGGAAAGAAGCAAGATCGACAGGCAGGCGCCACTAGCAACTAGTTGCCCACTACTCCCGCACTCCGCAGTAGTAGTCCGCACCCCCCACGCCGCCGTCCCCACATCAGGAAACAAATAAGGGTATTATGATTGATTGTCATGTATGTACAGTACACATTGGGTTGATCTGTTGACAAACCATATGGTAGCGTGCGCGGTGCAGAGTGCAGACTGGCAGTCCGATGAGTTCGATGGGGGTGGTCTTCAACAGCAAGTCATCGCATGGTGGTGGCCGGTGGGTTGCACAAAGCTGGATCGGCTAGACTGACACTCTCACGCATGTGCAAAAATATCGAAGATCTGCAAATATATGAAACATGGCGTTTGCTTCCGAAACCCAAAAGCTCCAGATGAGATCTCATGCAGCCGCACAGGCACTGCACCCGTCTTGCACAACAAGCCTTTCGGGCCAAAAATTTCTGAGATCAAAATCTCATCAATGGCGATGAGGCGCCCGGACTTCGGTACTGGCACGGTAGCAGTCGCGTCAACAAGGGCCACCGGCCAGCATGATCGATTCGCTCTGAGCTCTGAGGAGAACGAACGGCCAAAGGGAGAGGTCAAGAAAGGAAACCCGGCCAGCAGAGTGCAGACGGCTCACACAAGAGTTGAAGGGAAACAAAGCTCTAGGAAAAGCGGTACATATAGGATCATGGAGGTTACGGGATTGGACCGGGTGGGCCCTGGCCACCAAAAGAGGGGGGATATATTCGAGGATACCAGGTATGTATTGGGAGCGAACACGGCGTCTAAACCAAAAAAGGGTGTGAAAGGGAAGAACAGCTGGGTGGATGAACAGAGACCGCGACCGAGGAGGGCGAGCAGAAGGGGGGGGATGACCTTCCTACGCCTTCTTCTCCGCGGAGACAGCAGGCGATCCATGCGCCGCCGCCGCCGCCGCCTGCTTCGACTTCTTCTTCTTGTTCGCAGCGTTCGCCACGAGCTTTTCCAGTTCGCGGCGCTCGTCTTGGTCCGCGTCGGGTTGGACCTGATAAAGAGAGAGAGAGAGAGAGAGAGCGAATGAGCGACGTGAGTTTAATGGTGAGGAGCGCCCTCAGGAAGGGTGGGCAAGTCAAATTTCGAATGTTGCATCATGCTTACCTTCGTGTAGATGGCACCCAGGCAGGTCAGCGCCTGCGCCCTTCGCAACAGCACAACCTTGTCCACACCAGCTTCGTTCAGGACGTTGTCTGTTTGACCAGCCAAAAAAAAAATAGAAGGGATGAGCCCGGATCGTGGATGGGGAGGAAGGGTAAAGCAAGCGGCCACAAACTCACCGCAGACCTTCCGGAGGACATTGTTCACCTCAAAACGCGTTCCGCGCCACGTCTGCATCGCCGACCCAAACAAAACCGGGTGAGTAAGGGCTCACACCACAAAAATCCCACGTGTTGGAAAGGGAGGGAAAAAAAAAACTCACAACGAGCAACATCTTCCCGCTCATATCCATCTCAAGCTCCCTCATCTCCTCCTCCCCAATATCCCCCTTCTCCTGCCGTTTCGCCATCTCCTCCATACTAATCTGCACACTAACCGCGCTCCCCAAAAGCCCCCACGTCTCCTTAACCTGCGAGCCGCGCTCCTTGAGCTTGCTGAAAATACCCGGTAGGCCTAGGAAGTTGTGTCGGCGCGACTTGATCCAGGTGGTGGAGCGCGCAATGTAGATGCCGCCGATGGTGTGCAGGAGCTCGACGCCGAAGGATTCTAGCTTGAGGTCCTCGGCTTCTTCTGTCATGCGCTTGACCCAGATCTGGGTCTCGCTGTCGTCCTTGTCGCCCGGACTTCGTGCCTGTGAACCCGATGATAAAAAGAGAAAGGTTACTCCGTCAGGAATTTTTCCTTCTCCCAATAGTAAGAGCTCGGACGGGATGAGAATTAGAAACCGGATGTTGCAGTAGGAACTAACCTCAACAAACGGACGAATCCGATCCTTAAGCTTCTGCGTCAAGTCCGTCACCCGCTTCTCCTTCTCCGCCTCCGCCTCCTTCTCAAACACCTCCAACTTCTGCTTCTGTTCCGGCGTGAGCTTGCTCCGACCCTTTTTGTCCGCCGCCGCCGCCGCAGCGGCAGGGGACTTGCTTGCGTCTGTGCTGTTGACGCTCGCAGTCGATGCGGATGCTGCTGCTGCTCCTTCTGGTGTGGCTGCGGATGCGGCTCCGGTCGCTGACGACGCGCCTGCCTCAGAAGTAGGTACCTTCTCCGCATCGATATGTTGCTGGGTAGGTGTGGAAGGTTGCTCGCCATTCGCAGCGGCAGCGTCGGCCCGCATCGCCTTCTCCATCTCGGCTTTCTCCTCTTCGGTCATGACGATCTCGCTCGCCTTGGTCATGTCCTTCATGAGGGAGATCTCGCCGATGAGGTGGACGAAGCGTTCTGTGTGGGAAAGAAGACGCGTTCAAAAGGGGTTCGTTGATTGGGAAAAATGCTTTCGTGTTCGCTTAGGGTCAACTCACCTCCGCCAAACATGTTGCCGAACTGTAGAGTTACAGGAACGAATCTATCAGAATACGAGCGCATTCAATAATGGGGGTGACTCGCTTGCACTCACCATCTCTGTAGCCTCATGAATGCCGACCTCCTCAGTAGGTTTCTTCTTGCCATGCTTGTCGTAGTCTGCGCGGAGGTGGTTATCTGAAAGGACACGGTAGGCTGGGTGGGAAGAAACAAAAAAAAGTGATCAGCTGCGGGGTACGTGCGCAGGCGCGGCGATTTGGATGAATGTGAGCGCACCTTCGCCAATCATTTTGAAACTGTGCGGTGAAAGGTAGGGACGGTCAGCGTTGATGAGTGCAGGAATATGGAGTTTAAGGCTGAGTACTCACACCTCCTCGTCACCTCCCTAGAGTTACAGATTGAGCACAGAGGCGAAGAAGAGGTCAGCAGTTTTCCTTCCACGTGCTCGCTTCAGAGTATGTGCTTACCTTGTCGGGGTGATTGCGTATGGCCGCCTTCCGGTATGCCTTCTTGAGGTCGATGTCGGACGCGTTTGCGGGTACGGCGAGCAGTTCGTAGAACTCCATGTCCTGTCATCAGAGAGAGAGAGAGAGAGAGAGAGAAAAGGAAAAAGTTCAGCTCTGGATAGGAGGGAGAGCGAGGGGGGAGAGATGCTTACCGCTACTTTGAACCCATCGCGGCCCATCTTGGGGTCGGCGGCGGGAGCGTCTGTGGCTGTTGCTGTTGCTGTGACTGGGTCTGCCATGTTTGCTTCTATGCTTCTATGCTTCTATGCTACGTGTGAGTTGTTGCGGGTGCGAAATAGGCAACGTCGTCGTTGTCGTGAAGCGCGTTCTTCGGGAGAGTGGCTGTGAGTTGTGCTTGTGACGTCGAGATATATTGTTTGGAGGGTTTCGGATATCACGGGATGTCACGTGACTCCCACGTGGATTGCGCTCCACTGCACAGACACTCCTCAGCTGGATGATGAAGCCCTCTCCCCTGCTCGACACTCAGCGCACAGCACTCAACAGCATACACAGCACAACACACAGCAGCGACAATGGCAGCAGCATCAACAGCGCCCGCACCGCACAGCGCAGGCTTCGACTTCACCAACCACGGCCGCAACGCCCTCCTCACGGGAAAAGGGTTCCCCGTCCCCAAGGCCACCTCCACGGGCACGACCATCGTAGGCACCATCTTCAACGACGGCGTCGTCCTCGGAGCCGACACCCGTGCGACCGAGGGTCCCATTGTCGCTGACAAGAACTGCGAGAAGGTGAGATTTTTGTGTTCCCTTTTCTCTCTCTCTGCTACGTGCCCACGTTGGGAGCTGACGGGGGAGAATCGTGTTCATTTAGATTCACTACATCGCGCCTCACATCTACTGCTGCGGAGCAGGAACTGCCGCCGACACCGAATTCATCACACAGCTCACCTCCTCCAATGTCCAGCTGCACGAGCTCCACACCGGCCGGAAAACACGCGTCGTTACAGCGATGACCATGTTCAAGCAGCGTCTTTTCCAGTGAGTGCTTTTCCTCCCCCCCTCTCTCTCTGTGTGTACCTGGTATGGTAGGGGAAGCTGAGCACCATCTGGCATTTTTGTTATCCTTCAGACACTCGGGCCACATCGGCGCTGCGCTCGTCTTGGGCGGTTACGACGTTACCGGACCGCAGCTGTTCACCATCGCCCCGCACGGCTCGACGGACAAGTTGCCGTACGTGACAATGGGCAGTGGCAGTCTGGCCGCCATGGCCGTCTTCGAGAGTGGGTGGAAGAAGGACATGACTGTGAGTTTGATTTCTGGTACCCACCTTTATGGATCGAACTTCCCCCAGCTGAATAGTCTTTCGATGTTCGAATGAATCAGCGCGACGAAGCCATCGCTCTCGTCACAGCTGCCATCGAGTCCGGAATTTACAACGACCTCGGCTCCGGTTCCAATGTGGACGTCTGCATCATCGAGAAGCAGGGAACGGAGATGCTCAGGAACTACCGGGTGCTCGCTCGGGAGGCCAAGGAGCAGCGGTATGGATTCCGGAGGGGCACCACCGCGTATACCAAGGAGGAGATCTTTAGTATGATCCAGAAGCAGGGTGCGTTTTTCCTTCACTTTCATTCCTTGTACTTGTCGAGGTTGTTCTGCTGTGGTTGGCTGACCTTATTTTCCATCTGAACCTGCAGATGTGTTCGACGTTGGGGCACGGCCAGGAGCGACCACTACAGCGGCAGGCGCAGAGGCTATGGACACCTCATAGGCCGGCTGTGCTCTCTCTCTCTCTCTTCTGATCTTTCCCTCCCTCTGTTTCCATCTTTCTAGCGAGAGTTTGAGGCAATGAACCTGTCATGATACGAGCGAACTGAATTCTTGTGTTCTCCCACTCGTCGCCAGCTTCAGCTCCTAAGCGAACCGCCCTGTCAGAACTTGAATGCTTGACGCATGCATTAGGATCTGAAGAAGGATCAAGTGTGGAGAAATGGACTGATCATAACCGCCCAGAAGACGACGACGACGCCTTCCCACCTCCCTGCGTCGCTGACCCAACTCGCTCCGGCTGCTCCTCCTCATACAAACTCCCCTCCTGCTCCGCCTCCGCTCCCACTTCCGCCTCCGCTTCCAGTGTCGCGGCAGCTGCATTCAAGAGGCCATCCTCGACAGCGGCCTCGGCTGCGTCCTCGGACGTCTGGGCCAGCCGGACGTCTTGCTGTGCCTGGATGAGGGCCAGTCTGCGTTCGTTGAGGACGAGCTTGATGCGGGCCATTGATTTCCGGACCTGTATGCGCCCCCCGGTTCCAATGAAGTCGCGCGATCAGTGCCATGACCAGGAGGGAAAGGGTGAAAAGGATGTACTCACGCGATGAGCCCTGGACCCCATATTCGTGCGATGCATCTGCATGAGATTCGCCAGTCCCAACCGCTTGGCCTCATCCCGACTCGTCGCCAGCCGATTCCTCTCCATGAGCAGCACATACCAAAGCGCATGCAGCTCATGCGAGCTCTTCAACCGCAGCTCCGGTGCAAGATACGAGCGCGACGAGGCATCATGTCCGAACAGACTCTCGGGCAACACCGCCGGCAACCTGACCTCCACCTCCCCCTTCGCCGACTGGAGCGGGGACGAGATCGAGGACGCGGGGACGATGTTGGGAAGCACGCCTTCGGACGGGGAGGGTGTGACGCGGTAGAGTTCGGAGTGGAAGAAGGCTGTGAGTGGGTGTTTGGGGTAGCGGGTGTGTTGGTCGAGCGGGTGTTGGGGTGCTTGTGTGCGGGCGAGGGCGTGGACGATGGGACGGGTTGGGAGGGGGCGGGCGCGCATGCAGGCGCGGGCGGTGGGCTGCAGCCAGCCGGTGTTCAGCGATCCGCTCATCGTTGCGAGCGTGTGTGTATGCTTGTTGGATGTTGAGCTCGTCTTGCGTTGCGTTGGCTGTGAGTCAGGCGAGAAGAAAGTGAGTGAGTGATGCCAGATCCGTGGGAAGGAGGAGGGCCTGTTGCTATGCGAAGGTACCTCGCAGAGTCTCACTTCGAGTCTGCGTCGTCTGAGACTCTTCTCTTCCGATCGATCGCCTGTCACGGCTGGACCCTGGGATGTGTCATGTGATCGAAGGAGCGCGTCATGCGTTGGAAGCAAGACAGCGAGGACCAGCGCGGCAACGGCATGCGCGAGCAACCACGAAGATATCGTCCACAAGCCGCAAGCCGCAAGACCGAAGCTTAGGCTGGCTGTGGGCTGTGGATGATCGAAGGATGCTGTGCTGTGGTGCCGTGTCCTTGGATGGGCCTCCCGAAAGCTGTGTGCGTGTCTGCCGGTTCTGACTTTCTGAGCCTTGGCCTTCTGCGCTTCTGCCTCACCGCCGACGGGCGACGAACGCTTCATGCTGCTCTGCGTCGTCATCGCCTCATTCTCCTCCTCAGTCCTCACGCTCAGGCCGAGTTCCGTCTTCACTCTTCTCTCTCGGTCCTTCTCTTGCTCGAACTCGCTGGTGATGCACATATAAAGCCAGGCTGATCGTTGACCTCTTCTCCCGTCTCTCCTCCCCCTCACTTACATTCATTGCCACCAGCTCTGCCTTCAGCCTCCTTCCTCATCCAAACCCGAACTCCAACCTCAACCCCCCAACCAACGTAACATCAATCCACAATGGGAGGTAAGGTCCATCCCGAGTTGTGCTTCTCCTCCCCTTGTTCTTGCTCACCCGTCCTTTTTTCCCACTCCCCACCCAGCCGTCGCAAGTTGCCTCAACAAGATCGTCTCGGCCATCGTCAACGCGGTCAGTGCCATCTTCTCCGGCATCGCGTCCGTCTTGATCACCATCGTCCGCGCCATCGGAAGCGCCCTCCAGGCCGTCTTCACCTGCATCGGCGACGTCCTCTGCTGCCGCTGTGGCGGGAGACGTGGTGGGAGGAGGTCGAAGGTCTAATCCTATCCAAGGCTAAATCAAATCATCATCCATCTTCTTCACGAAAGGGTTGTGCAACGGAGCGGACGGGACGGCGGGTCAACATACACAAGACGCCTCCGACTCTCTCACCCTCCGTTCAGCCCTTCCCTGCTCCTCGGTCTCGATTCGGATCCCCAGAATATACCACTTATCGTCCTGGATTCCCTCCCCTTCCTCAAACCAATGTCTCCCTGTATGCATCTAGCAATACCAGATCCTTTCTCAGCATGCAGTTTCTACCACCAGCCTGTCTGTGTCTGCCATTTCTCTGCTCCGTTTTGACAGTCGCGTACCAAGTCGCAAACAAAGGGAGACAGCCCCGCTTTCACGCACGGGTGTCCAGTAGTTCCTCCTGATCCATCACCACCAACTCAGCCTCGTCCTTCGCTCACATCCTCGCCGCTCACTGTCGCACAAACGGCAAACATGGCAGTCATCGATCACAAGCCAAGCAGTACCGCAAACGCAGTGCCAGGTCCCTCCACCTCATCAAGCACACAGCAGTACCCGCAAGACCAAGCACACGAAACCGACCCCTTCCTCTCGCGCGGTCCACCACCGGCCTACGACGGCAGCACAAGCACAAGCGCACGAACGCAGCAGCAGCAGCAGCAGCAGCAACAACGCGTCCGTCCACCAAAGAAGCGCACCACAAACCCGCTCTTCGGTCTCTTGAACCGTCGCGCAGCCGACGACCTCCTCACCACCGACGACGACGACGACGAGGACGAAGATCAACGAGCAATCGACGAGTCCACATACGAAGGCCGGCGTCAAGCCCGGATCCGCCGTCAGGAACTCGCACAACGTCGCAGACTGACCAGACGGGTCCGGCAGGTCCGAGGCTGTTGTCGACGGTGCTGTGTTCTCTTCATTTGGACCGTACTCGGAGGGGGCGTCATCGTTGGGCTCACATTCTTGGTGCTCTGGATCCTAAGGGAGAAGAGCGATCGCGAGCGGGGACAGCACGTTCGCCTGCTGGACCAGTGGTGATTTCGCTCGATTCGGGGCGCTGCGATGTTCCAAATGTGAGGCCCTGGATCTTGTTGTACTCTCCCGTTATATGGAAAGCCGGAAATGGATCACTCTCTCCTCCAAGGAACGAGAACGTCGCGCGAGCAAGATGTAGTGAATGCGAAGAATCGAACTGACAATTGAGTACCGAAGCAACAGGAGGAGTAGAAGATCCCTTAGAACGGCCGCAACTGGTCCAACTTCTTGTTGATCTCCGCCGGCGTCCTCTCCTCCAACTCCTGCGCGATCCCCAACTGCCTCGACGGCGCCAACAGCGTCCCAAACGTCTCGCACAGATCCCCATCCACCACATTCTTCACGGGACCATACACAGACCGGTAGATCAGATGATCCCGCCCCAACACACTCGGACCCGTCAGCGTCGGCGTCGCCGCCGCACCCGAGGATTCGTTCGAGGAGGTCGACGAAGTCTGTTGGCGCAGATGCATCTCGAGCGTCGATAGCATCTCCACATCTTCCTTGCTCACGAAGGGTACCAGCACACCCACGCTCCCGCCCAACGTCGTATACACCACCACCTCCCGCCCTCCCGACACAAGGCTGGTGAGCGCCAGGCTGGTGACGATCTCCCCCAGGTGGAAGTGCGCCTCGATCTTCGTCCGATGCGCGGTCCCATGCAGGTACGGCTTCTCATGCATGACCGTCAGACCCGTGGGATCCTCGTCCACCTTGGCACTCAACTCCGCCTCGGCCAGTCGGCCCACAAAGACGTTCCCGAACTTGTCCGCGCCCACGTAGGTCTCGTAGTCGAGCATCGCGTGCGTCGTCATCCAGCGCGGCATCACGTCGTCTGCGAATACGATCAGCCGGTTCTCGAGCGGCTTGTATGTCGCGAAGAAGACGGACTCTTGCATGTCGCCAATCAAGATCCGCGTGCCCTGCGTAGACAGAGATACGATCGCCGTCGGTATCGCCTGTGTGTGACAGGAAGAAGAGTATGAAGCGCCGTCAGACATTCACCCAAACCCGGACAGCACGATATGACCCTCAAACTCACCCTCGTCTCGCACTTCCGCAACAGCTTCTTCTTCCCCATATCATACACCCTCAACGTCCTCCCAACCCCACAAAGCAACCGACTCCCAAACCCAACAATCGCAAGCGGCACATCCTCCACCTCCGTCCGATGCACCAACTCCAACCGAGCCCCACCATCGAGCATCCGGAACGTGCTCAGGAACGCCTTCGAGCACGTCCGGCCTAGACTGTCCCCGCCCGGTGTCACGTCCCGGCCCGAACCGACGACGACGTACGGCTCGGAGATGCCGCTGCCCGTGTGCGAGGATAGACTGACGACGCCTACGCTGAACGCAGCTTCGTTCTCCTCCAGCTCGTACTTCCACGTCGTGCCCACAGCATTGAGCTCTTCCGACGCAGCACTGCTCCCGCCCCCGTTCACAGTCGCACTCGACCCATTCGCAGCAGAAGCAGACCCAGAAGCAGGCGCAGACGACTGCTCCACCATGTTCACACACCGCACACAGCTCGCCCACTGGCCCCGTTCCCCACTGACCAGCCCAAACTGCGTCGGATCCAAGTCAAGCACGCCGACGTCCTTCGTCGTCGTCGAAGCCGAGCCGTTGCGCGTGCCCTTCAACCGCTGCTGTTGCGTCCAGGGAGAGAGGACGCGATGGTCGGCTTCGACGACGAAGAAGCGGCCCGGTCGGGACGGGTGTGGGGCCATCTTGCGCGGAGTGTAGGAGAGCGGGACGATGTCTTGCTTTAGCTTCGTTCCCAGGTTCGCAATCGTGAAGATCCTAACCGAATGCGCAAAAGAAAAAGAGTTCAGTAAAGTCGTGGCCTCATGAAAGAGTCAAAAGGGGGAAAGCACACGACTCACCTTAGGGTACCGCCGATGACCCCAATCAACCCCTCCGGACACAGCTCCGCACTGAAGCTCCACACATGATCCAGCGGCTCATAAAGCAGTCGACTGAACTGCACCCGGTCCGCAAACGTGTACGACAACCACGTCTTACTACTCAACGCCAACACAGCCTCCATCATCCCACCTTGCTCCTGGCCCTGCCCCATTCCCTGGCCCTGCGCACTACTCGACGCAGCCGAGCTCAAGAGGACCCTGGTCAACTTGACCGGCTTGCTGCCCAGGAACCGCGTCCGCGTATCCGTCAACTGTCCCGAGATCGGGTCTAGGACGGTGCGTAGGAGGACGCCATTCACCAGCCCGATATTCACAAAGAGCGTCAGATGATTCCGATCCACCGCCGCATCCCTCATCTCCGCCATGACAATGCTCGACGGCAACGCAGTAAGCACCTGCAGACTCAAGTTCTGCAACGTCGAGTCCGGATCGAGCGAGAGGATCCGCACAGTTTGGTCATCACAGCCCACAGCCACGTACGGCGTCCGTTGTCGACCCGGCGGGACCGAGGCCATACTGAGCGCCAGCACACGCGCGCCCCCCGTCGACCGGCGTTCCTGATACTCGTTCAACTGGCCCTCGAGGTCCATCTCAAAATACACGAGCTCGTTGGAGGACAGGGCGACGATCACCTGGCGCTCGTTCGTCGAGGTGGCCACGATGCTCGTCGGCTCGCCCGAGCGAGGGTCCGGAGGCGTGTTCCACTCCGTCACCTGACTGTCCGGCAGGATGTGTCGGATCCCGTGGAGGTGGACTTGGAGCAGGCCGTCCTCGCCCAGCTGCTGGACGGCAAGCGTGGGCGCGGAGGTGAGGAAGCCGGAGGTACTCTCGGGTACTTCCTCAATCACCTCCCCGATGGACAACACCAGCGTCCCGTTCACAAAGCTCAACACAATGTAAGAGTCGTACGCGTCCGACTTGCGCAACCTCGTCGTCCACACATTGTTAGGGATTCCCGGTAGGTCCGAAGAGACGACCTCCGTCACTTCCAGCCCATGTCGGAGCATTCGCAGGGTTGAGCGGGGACCTCGACCGCAGGCGGTGAAGATTTGGGGCGTGTCCGCTGGCCCGCCTGCCGAGGCCGGTGCGTTGGGCAGGGCATTGAGCACCTTGGCGTCCAGGATGGGATCCAATGCGTTGATCTCATCCGTCAGCACAAGATTGTCCAGCGGCCTGGGCGTAAACCTCGGAATGGCCGGCCGCTCGGCTCCCGTGCCCATCCCCATCTTGGCCAGATCCCGCGAGGAATATTCAGGGATATCATCTTCGTCGCCCAATTTCTGGAATGAGTAGAAGTGGTTGTGCCCGAATTCGGAGGCGACGAAGAGGAAGCCTGCTCGGAAGATGGAGAGCGCGGCTGCGGGGGGTACGGTGTCGAAGTATTTGATCCGGAGCGAGAGGAGGTCTTCGCCTTCGTGGTCCATGGTGAGTTTGAAGAGGTCGCCCGATTCTGTTTGTAGGAGGAAGAAGAAGGCGTTCTGTATGGTTGAAGGGAAATGTTGATCAATTAGACTTTTCTGCGTCAAGAGGACCGGGAGGACGCGAGGTATAGAGGACTGACCTTCATCCGATGGCAGACTGAAGCAATGATGATCTGTCCTGCCGGCTCTTGTGTATTCTCGAGAGGGTGATGTCTCCTAGGAATCGGGACCCGATGAGACTCTGCTCCCTGATGCACGTAGGTGACATAGTCCTCTGAGCAGACCAACACACCTGAGGGCCCCTCCCACCGACTCGTATTCTGATTATACCCACCCGGCACCTGGATGACGAGGTTCGCGCGCGATTCGACAGCCGTAGACCACTTCCGCACGACATGGTTCAGTCCGAGATCGAGCTCGTAGTACGTGAGGAGCTTCTGTGCGCTCTGCAGTGCTTCGCCCGTGGGATCTCTGTCGACGTCTTCGTAGTCGACCTCGAGGGCGGCAAAGAGCGGATTGTCGAAGCCGACATCGACGGCGCAGATGGAGTGGATGATCGCGTTGGGCTTGTGTGCCTCGAGTGGGGAGGAGATGGTCAGGTTCGCGGCGGCATCGCGGTTGAGGACGTAGACGAGTTTGGCCTTCTCGGTCGCTGCGATCATGACGGCGCGTCCCTTTGGATCAGCAGCAAGGAACTGACCGGGAACGATCCTTCGGGCCCCTGAGCGACCGAGTGGCTCGGAGTGGACGACCTGGAAGACATTCTGCGGGACGTTGTACTCGAGGATGGAGATCTTGCCAGAGTCGGAGCCAACGACGAGGTAATCCTTCGTACCTCCCGTGAGCCGGAACGCGGAGAGGGAGCGGATGAGGCCGAAGGTGTGCTGTTCGCAGATGGTGCGGATGCGGCCTGTGGCTGTGTCCGGGCGGAGCAGGGCGAGGTGGGAGGAGCCGCGGGCGAGGACGATCTCCTGCGTGCGCGTGCCGGAGAACTGGCCCAGGGCGGCGCAGGACACCGTCGAGGGCGTGGACAGGGTGAGGTTGTACAGATGCATCGTTTCGTTTCGTTTCGTTCCGTTCCGTTCGCCTTCGTTCCGCTCGCCTCCCGTTCGCGTCGCTGTGTTGCTCGGTGTCGTCCGCAGCGATGGCCAGCTCGTGCTCAAGTCGAGGTTGCGAAGAAGTCGCGGTGATGACTGATGGGAATCGTTGCGCAACGATCCACGAGAGACGCACGTGACTTCGACAAAAGGATGACGTCACGCTTTCTGGCTTACATGGACAAGCTCGCGTGAGTCCTTCCTTCCGTCCCACCTTCTATCTCGACGACCGTCAGCATCGCATTCACTCACTCACTCACTCACTCATTATTCACAAACGATGTTCGCGCTCTCGACTCGCATCCTGGCCTCCTCAGCCTCGGCCGCTGGCTGGAACAGGTCCGCCTACCGCGGCATCAACACCATCCTCACTTCATCATCATCAACAGGAGCAAGACTATACTCGTCTCTCCCACCCAAATCAGCACCTGCCACCGCTCCCAACGTGTCCTCAACCCCATCAACCGAGGAGGCCCTCGCACAGAACGCCCAAACATCAGCAGACGAGCTCGAACCGATCTCAGCAGACGTTCGCGCCCAGCTCAATGCATCAGCCAAGGAGAACGAGACCGATCCGAACGCAGAGTCCCGGCCTACCGTCGAGGAGGTCAAGCACGAACACCAGCCGATCGACACTGCCAAGGCAGCTCCCGATCTCGCACGCAAGACGGGCCAGGCTTGATCTTCTCATTCCCCCGCTTCTCTCACTCTCACTCATCACACTCTCTCACAAGCTTGTCTCAGGAATGTATCGAAGGTTTGACGTGTTCGAGACCTCGGTCATGCTTGCTTGTATGCTTGCAATTGGCCACAAGAGGCGAGAAGGGAAAAGTATAAGAGCAAGCAAGGTTCACTGCTCACGCTCACCCTTCCTTCCCCCTTCCTTCCCCCTTCCTTCCCCCTTCCCCCCATTTCTGCTCCCCATCACCTAGCTGCAGCGCTCCACTACCCACAATCAGCAAAGCATGGCCTACCCAGTTTCCTCTTCCGCTCTCCCCCCCTTCGAGGCTCCGGTCTCCGCCAAAAAGTCCACAATGCTCGCCCTCACCTGGCAGGGCAAGAACTCGGTCGTCATGAAGCCCATGCCAGTCCCACACCTCGTCGACCCAACCGACGCCCTCGTCCGCGTCACAGGGACGACCATCTGCGGCTCCGACCTGCACCTGCTCCACAAGGCCCTCCCCGGCATGCACAAGAACGACATCCTCGGCCACGAATTCGTCGGCACCGTCGAAGAAGTCGGCGACGCTTGCCGCGATGATCTTGGGGTGGGACAGCGTGTCGTCGTCTCCTTCTGTCTCTCGTGCGGCGAATGCGAAGAGTGCAAGGTGGGACATACCTCCCAGTGTCTCCGCACCAACCCGTCCAAGACCCAGCCACTGCTCCACGGACACAAGCTGTCCGGCTTCTTCGGCTACTCCCATCTCACCGGTGGCTTTGCCGGTGGTCAGGCAGAGTACGTCCGCGTGCCCTTTGCCAAGTACAATTGTCTCAAGATCCCGGACGAGCTTCCGGACGAGAAGGCCCTCTTCCTGGCCGATGTGGTCCCTACCGCCTACCACTCCGTCGTTGACACCCTCAAGGTGCTCGATGAGCATTCTCGAGAGGGAGCGGTGTGGGGTGTGTGGGGTGCCGGCCCAGTCGGTGTCTTGGTTGCGAAGTTCGCCTTCTTGGTCGCCAAGGCCAGTCGGGTCATCGTCGTCGATGGCGATCAGCAGCGTCTTGAACATGTCCGAAACAAGGTCGAGGGAGTCGAGACTGTCAACTTCAAGGAAGTCGCCAGTGTGCCAGACACGATCAAGCGCATCACCAAGTCTCCCGACAGCAAGAGCAGCAGCAGCTGCAGCAGCGGAGGCCTGGACGTCGCTATCGACGCGGCAGGCGGCGAATACGCCCGCTCCTGGATGGACAACCTCATGCTGTACTTCAACCTCGCCACTGACTCCAGCGAGACGATCGAAGAATGCGTGCGCTGTGTGAAGCCGTTCGGAACGGTGTCCATCATCGCCGAATACACCTACAAGGCCCACTTCTTCCCCATCGGCGCTCTGATGGAGAACGGCATCCGTCTCGTGGGCTCCGGCCAGACGCCCGTGCACAAGTACTGGAAGCATCTCCTCAAGGAGTTCGTCCTTCCCGGACGGCTGGACCCGCTTGACCTGATTGTGACGCATCGGTTCCGGCTCGAGGACACGGCGCGGGCGTATGAGCTGATGAACAAGCATCGGTACGGGATCATCAAGCCTTTCATCGAGACGAAGGCTTCGGGCACGCCGGTGGAGGGCTCGCCCGTGTTGACTCCTTTGGTCTGAATTGGCCCTTGATGGCTTTGCTGGTTTTCGGCGCTAGCTCGCCCCTCTTTGGTCTCGTTTTTCGCGTTCCCCACCTCACTTCTGATGTTGGTCCCTCCTTCGATCTTACCGCAACTCGGCCAAGATGTAAGACCGTTCCACTTTGCACACGTAAAGAATTGCTGATTCCTTCTTCCTCTCACACACCCTTGGCTGGTGGCAAGATCCGCTTCAGGAGGGCTCAAAGCGATGGAAAGCCTGCGCAGTCAATGCATCGAAGTGAAATGAAGGATGCAGCATATCAGCCGCTTCTTCAATTCACCCTTCATCTTTCCTTTCACCTCATTTCGCTGCCACTCTTTTCTCTTCACCTCCTCTTCCCTTTTCTCTTCCCTCCAGTCTACCTCAACTTCAACTGACAGGGACACACCACGATGCAGCCCGCTCCTGAGCACGAGCTCGAGGGAGAAGAGCCTTCCGACACTCTGCGTCCCGCCACCCCGCCCTCCGACTCGGCTGCACAAGACCAGCCGGACGACGAGCCTGAAAAAGTTGACTTCGAGTTCATGTTGGCCCGCCTCCATCTGCTCCCATCCTACCGTCCAGAGAAGATCGAGGTCATGTTCAGTGAAGCATACAAGCGGTTCGGACTTGCGCCTGTCAGAGCCGCCTGGCTCAGGTTGGCACTTCCCTGCGGCGCTGCCCAATTCGACGACTTTGCCGTCTTGCTCAACATCCCTTTCTCAGAGTTCGAGACACTCATGCTCCCGATCAAGGTCGACAGACGTCTGGCTGCTCAACACAATCAAATGTGCTTCACATGCGCCAGGGTCAAGGCAACTCTCCTTTGCACCGAATGCGAGGAACTCACGACAACGATTGAAGAATCAATCAGTGACGCTGAGCTCGAGCTCGATGCTTTGATGAACCACCTAGGGGACCTCATGTCTTGGTTGAACAAAGGTCTTGTACCTCCCGCGATCCCTCTCCCGCCTGGATACGATGGTCCCGAGCCCCCCGTCTTGCACCCGTCACGATCTCCAGACTTACGCCAGATACGGCCCGCCGTGATCCTACGGCGACTCGCATTGTGGGCAGAAGCAGGCCTGACGCCGCCCGAGATTCTGCCGCCGCCCGGGTACTATGATTATGACTGAGTGAGTTCACAATCGCAACGAGACATGTGGAGAGGGTACTAGGAGAACGCCATAGGGCTCAACTTGACTTCTTCCCCATCCAACAGTCAGTGCGGCGGATCACGGCATTCGTCAAGACCAGTTAATGGCTTTAGAGTCAAGACCGGTCAAACATCCGAACGAATCAGCTCTCAACTCCGTCGCCTCGGCCATCTCGACTGCTTCAACAAGCGTCACTCCCAACCAACGCGGGTGTATGCGGAACCCTCTGGCCAGAGAGCCTTCGGGCCTCAAGTTCCGTTGCTTCACAATCTGTCCTGAGTCCGGCTGTCTTCACCTCCTGTTCCTGCTCCCTCCTTGCTGTCCATCCGCAATCGTTGCTGTCCCATCCTTCCCTGCCTGAAATGCAACCCTTGTGGCGTCTCGCAATCTTTCCGCTTGTTTCGCGTTGCGTTTCCGTGGTTCGTCTCCTCAAGTCGAGGGACGAGGTCCATGCTTTGAAGCTTCCACGACAACCCCACTCACAAGGACCACAGGGGCCATACATACATAGAAGAAGGCAAAGGCAAGGCAACGAAGGGAATTATCGAAAGCAAGATCATGGTGCCTCCTCCGCTCCGCAAGTATCCATACATTCTCCCCATCCAGAGTCGATGGCCGGACTCCGACTTCTATCATCACATCAACAATGTCCAAGTAAGTCGCTCACCCCTATCCCCCAACTCTTGATCCTCTCTCTTCACTACTGAACTCGGTCTGTCCCATTGCCAGTACTACATCTACGCCGACACCTGCATCAACACCTTCCTCATCGCCAACTGCGGTCTCGAACCCGCCAACCCGACCGCAAGCCCCATCGGCCTCATGATCGCCTCCTCCTGCTCCTTCTACGCGCCCCTCCACTTCCCCTCCGTGATCCAGACAGGCCTGTGCGTGCGGAAGATGGGCACGTCGTCGGTGGAGTACGAGATTGGGATCTGGGAGGAACCGAAGGAGGGCAAGGAAGGCGTGCTGGCTGCGGTCGTGAGGTGTACGCATGTATTTGTGGATCGGGAGACGAGGGTTCCGATGGGGAAGGGGGCGAACGGTGGCAAGGGGTTGCCGGAGGAGATGAGGAAGGGTCTGGAGAAGCTTGTCGTCAAGGAGGAGAGGGAGAGTCGGCTGTAGTAAGGAAGGTCGGATCGCCAGTATGGAATCCAGCTTCATTGATTGCTTTGTGGCACAGATCAACAGAGAATTGCAGAGGAGCAAGGAGGCAGGTCAAGCTAAGCTACAGATTACGAGTGCGGGTGTGAGAGAGACAGTGATGGTACATGGTAGAGACTCAAGAAGAAGGCAGAACAACGCTTGCAGTAAAAGGTCCTTCCATCACCGCATCACCCACTGACCCACCCACCTCAAGTCCATCTCTAACTCTTTCCTCCTTGCTTCCGAGCAGCAACACGCGATCGCATCGCCGCGATCCGTCGCGCCTCCCACAACCTGCGCCTCGCCGGGTCGACGGGCGGACGACCGCGCGGCATCATCGTCGCAGGCTCCACCGTCGCCTTCGTAGGCTGCACTGTCGTCGTCGTAGGCGTCGTGACCGTCTTCTCAGCACTAGGGCCCATCGTCTTTTCGGCACTGGGGCCTGATGGCCCCACAAGCCCGCCCATCTCCTCCTCCGCTTGCCCCCGCGAACGCGTTCGTCGAGTTGCTGTTGCTGTTGCTGTTGCTCTGGGTGGGATAGGCGAGAGAGGCTTGTGAGGGCTTTGGATACTTGACTCCGTACTTGAAGACCGCGTGTGGCGAACGGTCTGTAGATCAGAATGGGTGGGCTGCGGCAGGCGGCGTGGGGACGGGGACGGGGTGCAGAGGGCGATTGGATCAACCGTCGAGGATGATGATGCGTCGTCGGCTTCGCTCGTAAGCAGGTGCCCTTCTCCCTCCTCCTCCACCCTCGCAACCTCCTGATCTGCGACATGGGGGAGCACCTCCACCCTGAGCACATCCCGGTTCTCCAGCCCGTGGATTGCCGCCGGGGGGAACTCGGCCTCGAAGCAGTGTGGGGGGATCGGGGAGCTGAGTTGTAGGTAAAACTTGGGTCGCTGCGTGGCGAGGTCGAAGGAGAACCTCGTCGCTGATGTCTGGCAGAGCTCCTGTGACGTTCAAATAGAGGTTAGAAGTCAGCTTTCGAATGAGGTTGCCTTTGCGAGAGCAGAGCGGCTGAAAGAGTGTAAGACGTACCACCCAGTCGCTTGGCATTGCGACCATGACGCTCTGCTGTCCGTTGGTGAGGACCAGAAGGCGACGGGCCCTGTGCGTTTCGTCACATCGTCTCTGTGGACCGGGCACGGCATCGGTGAATCCATAGCTGGCGGCGGCTGAGAAGGTGCTCGGGCCCGGACCGGCAACAGGGGGCGTCGCCTGCTCAGGCTGTCGTGCGCTCATGTCGCAAGCCTGCTCGTCGGTACGGAGCGCGAGAGAGGAAGGGCGTGGCGATCCAGGGGGGAGGATAAGGGTCGCAGCAGTCGTCGCCGTCGTGGTCGGGACCGGGGACGTTATCCTTCTTCGCTTGCTTGGTCGGAACCTGCGTAGTGCGTGATGAGGCTGCATGGAGCGAAGGAGGACTAAGGGAAGGGGAGGATGTGGAGAAGACGGGGGAGTTGGAGCGTGAGCAAGGGGAGCTGTCAGCTGGACCGTGGACGGGACGTCGAGATGAGGTCTGCTGAGACTGCGCGCAGGCGTGCAGCGTGCATGCAGTCCCTTCTCAATCCGGAACTCTGTGAATGAGAGGAGGAGGAGGAACAAAGGTTTCGCCCGCGGGCCACGTTCAAGCAACGCGACGCGCCGGAACACGATCCACTTCAATGAATCATTCTTACTCTTCTATTGTGGGGGTTTGCACAGTGCCGGCTGGGGGAGAAAAGGAACGGGAGATTATAACGGGAGCCGAGGGGCGAGGGGAAGGAAAGAAAGAGTCTCCTTCTGTCCATTCTTGACTTTTGAGGGTTTCCTTAACTGGTTGTTTCGTTCATTCGATCGATAAAGACAGGGAGCGAGACCGATGCGCGGGGGTGAAGCAGAATCTCGAGCGTGAAGGGAGAAGGTCGTATCGTGGGCTGGGGAAGGTGTAGGGAGCAGTGGAGCGAGGGGGGTTACGTTCGGGATGACCAGTCGCTCCGCTCCGCAAGGTATCAGGTCTCATCTTCGTTAGAACCGTCCAGGATAAGTAACGCCGAGAACTAGCGATCGACAGGTGGTCGGAGGGTAGGGTTGAGATATTCGAATGAGGGTCGTTTACCACCCGCCTCCGGACCTCGAGGTCGGGATCGTCCGTCGCTGTTCCCGCTCCGAGTTTCCAGCGGAATCCTTGACGCCGACCTTCTCCGACTCCCGGACGATATACTGGAAAGAGCACAAGGGTCAACAGAGCCTGAAGAGAGGAATGCGAGAGGGAGGAAGAGACTCACAGTGAAAGCATTCTCAATGCTCGCGTCCTTGCTCGCCGCCACCACATCCAAGAACTGATCCAACTGCAAATACTCCTTCTGCGTGTAATCCACCTCATTCAACACGCCCGCAATCGTCGAGTCATCCACGTCGTCGTATCCCAACCGGGCCAGCACCTCCTTCAGATCCTGCTTGCTGATCTTCGCATCGCCGTCAATGTCGAGCTGGTTGAAGCGTTCTTGCAGGGCCTCCATCTCGTCGGCGGAGAATTGGGCGCGGCCGAGGATGGAGCCGCCTTCGACGGCGGCGGCGGCTGCGGCTGTTGCGCTTGATGGGCCGGAGCTGTAGCCGCTGGACGATCCGCCTGATGACGAGGACGAGGAGGATGATGACGATGAGGCACCCGCAAGCGCAGCGAGCGGCCCAGGTCCGTGTCCCTCTGCCTTCTCCATCGCCTTCGCCTTCTCCTTCTTCTCCTTCATAATCGTACTCAACCCACTCAGCCCCATCTTCTGCAGCGTGGCCACCCTCGACTCCGGCACGCCCATACTCGCCATAAACTCAACCGAGTCCGAGTACTCCTTCGCCTGACGCTTCTCGTCCCAGCCGAGTTCTTTCGACATGAGCTCGATCACGTGCGGCAGAGCTGACACGGCCGCTTCGGCGTTCAGGAAGGCCAGGCGGGAGCGACGCGCGAGGAAGTCCACGGCGGTTGCGGCGTACTCGCTCCGACATGCGTACCGCACCTCGGCCTCGATGTACGGGTACTGCGAATCGAGTCGTCGGCCGTGGATGGGCCATCGCTCGCCGGTGGGCTCGGCCATCGAACAGACCGACCAGGCCCGATCACCATAGGTAGCCGCCAGATGACGCGCCACGTCCGTCTCGAGGCCGAACCGCTGCAAAAGCTTGACGTACATCGTCTTCGTCCACCCGTGCGAACCCAACAAGCGCGTCGTCTTGGTCACACACGGCCGCAGCGGTTGGAGGTTGTACTCCTTGATGGCGCGGTCGACAGTCTGCTCGGCCATCTCGCGGTAAGTGGTCCACTTGCCACCGGCAATCGTGAGCAGGCCGCTCTCGCTCACGTTGATCATGTGGTTCCGGACGAGAGACTGGGTGTCCTTTGCATCGGGATCCTTGACGAGCGGACGGAGCCCAGACCAGGCAGCAAGCACGTCCCCGCGCCGGACCTTGATGTCCGGATTGAGGTAATTCCGAACTTCGTCCAGGATCCACTGGATCTCTTCCTCCTTCGGGATCGGGTGGGCCTCGACAGGCGCGGCGGTGTCGGTGGTGCCGGCGATGGTGTTCCCTTGCCAGGGGAGGAAGAAGATAACGCGTCCGTCGGAGGTCTGCGGGTCGATCAGACCCATGTCGCGCGGGCTGTAGTAGCCGGGGAGAGTGATGTGCACTCCGGAAGAAGGGGCGACGATCTCCTGGGCGGTGGGCGCGTCCATCTTGCGCAGTGTGTCGGAGAAAGGACCCGTCGCGTTGATGACGCCCTAGGTTTGTCACAAATGTTCAAGTTAGCATGAGAAGCGCGCCTGAGAACGCGCCTGAAAGGGAGAATGTAGCAGGAAGAGAGACGTACCTTGCACTTCACGTCAAACTCGTCACCAGTGAGACAGTCGCGTACGCGCGCGCCGCTGATGCGGTCTGCACCACCAGCGGGGTTGGGCTTCTTGTAAAGCTTGACGACCTCGGTGTGGTTCGCGACGACGGCGCCGTGGTGGACCGCGGTCAAGGCGAGGGCGACATTCATGCGGGTGTCGTTGTGTTGTCCTGCGCGACGCGAGGAAAGAGGGTGGAAGAACCGGGATGTATGCGCGTCAGAACATCAGAAAAATGCTGTTTGATTCCCTTTGAACATGGTAGAGGAGAGCAAGACTCACCATCGTAGTAGACGACAGCACCTGCGAGACCCTCTCCCTTGAGCATGGGGAAGGCTTCGAGGGCCTTACCACGTCCGAGGACATACGAGCTCTCCATGTTTTCACTACCTGCGAGAAAGTCATACATCTTGGTACCTGCCCAGTAGTACGGGACCTGCCACCAGCTGTGTTTGAATGTTGATGATCAAGAGGGGGAACTTGTCAGCGCGCGCGCATAAAGAAAGGAAACGCGTGAACTGCCTGAACTGACCGGTAGACGGGTAGCATGATGGGGAGATGTTCGGAGAGGTAAGGCGCGATGTGCAAGAAAGTCTTGCGCTCGTGAAGAGCCTCGACAACCATGCGGTACTGCTCGATGTCGAGGTTGAAGACAGCCTTCTGGAGGTATCGGACGCCACCGTGGACGAGCTTGGTTGATTTGGACGATGTTCCGGCCCCGAAGTCGTCGCGCTCGACCATGGCTACGTTAAGGCCGCGGGTGGCAGCGTCGACGGCGACACCTGTGCCGGTGGCACCACCTCCGACGATGAGCAAGTCGAAACCTTCGTCTGCGTCTGTGTTGTCAGCGGCGGGGGCGAGGGGCGTGTCGGGGGCCGGAGAGGTACCGGAACCTTCCTTCGCGGGGACATCGAGCCCGGAGGCATAGCCTGGTTGGGAGAGGCGGCTGCTTCGGGGTTTGAGGTTGGCTGCGCTGTTGGCCTTGAGGGCCTCGATCATCTGTGCGCGGGAGGGCGGGGACCAGAGAGGGTGTGGCCTGATGTCGAGTTTTTGTTGGGTGTTCGCATCTGCTTCGAGGGTCGATCGGGAGGCGAGGGTGTAGATGGTGAGTGCGGAGGCGATGGCTGCGGTTCCGACGAAGAAGGTGGTGCGGCTCTTGCTCTTGGACGAGGAGGAGGAGGAGGAGGAGGAGGAGGAGGAAGTCGAAGCGAAACGACGCTGAAGACACTGTTGAGGTGCTGACGCTGACGCTGACGCCGATGCCGATGCCGACTGGAGGGACGGCAGAGCGGCGGTTGTGGTGCGACGCAGGGCCGCGGTGGAGCTGAGGTTCAGCATGATTTCGATGCCTCAAGCGCAGGCGGGAGAGGAAGGGGAGGGCAGGAATGGGAGGGGGGAGGAGGGAGACAGGGACAGGGTAGTGGACAGGGATGCCAATATTAGGGCCAAGGGGACAGGGGAACAAGGGGGGAGAATTCACTGACTACTTCGGCGGCGTGCCTTGCTTCGTCGTTTCTGACTTCTTCCCTCCCCCTCCTCGATTCGTGCGTCATGCTGCCAAAGAAAAGGGCCCAGCTCGGAGCGCTTCGGGTCGGCCTTCATCTGTGTCTCGGGTCAACCCAAGCCGAAGATTTCCGCTCTTCCTCTTCTGCACACGTGGGCGATCGATCGATGCAGGGCGGAGTCTGAGTCTGGGTCGGAGTCTGAGAGTCTGGTTACTGATTTTTGGAACCACACGACCTTTGGAGTGGAGTTTGGACGATGCTCTGTGCACACTGCACCATGGTTGAGGCTGGATGTTCTCGCTGTGGCCTGGCTCGCTGGCTCGCTGGCTCGCTGGCTGGCTCGCTGGGCGAAGGGAGTGTGCGCCAACTCATCTCATCCTCCCATTCTGTTGTATGTACTGTGTGGTGTTGATGCTGGAAGGAGACAGGCGACACCGGCGGAAAGTAACACACATAAACACGTACTCCCCCCTGGCACTGGCTTTCCTCTTCACGACCACCATCACCCACTTCTGGGCAGACTGCCTCCAGCTTACCACCCTCGTCCTGTGCGCGCACCCTTTCTCTCTCTTTCCGTGACTCATCGCTTCGTTCTCCGGCAGAGCAACCCTCAAAACACGCGCGACGCGTTCCAACATCACAGCAACAACACGGCCCAGAATCAGACGCGTTCTTCGCCTCCTCTCGCAGGCGACAACGGCGCGCAGTCAAGAAGACGCGCTTCGTCTTCGTCCTCGTCCTCGTCCCGGCTCGGTCCGCCCTTCTCCCCCAAAAAGTACTGCAATATACGCTCCACCTGTAGACCCTCGCCGCCATGTCCGACTCAGCTACACCAATGGACATCGACCCACAACCGACCGCCACTCCCCAGGTCAACGGCGGAGACTCTTCCTCCGTCTCACCCGCATCGGCACCAGCAGTGGCAACTTCCTCCTCACGCCCAGGAAAGCAACGTCTGGTCGATAGCGAAGATGAGGACGAACAGGACAAGAACAACAACGTCGATCAAAAGCAGGACAACAAGGAAGACGAGGACGATGATGAGGACTCAGACGTACCCCTTCAAGCAAGCACGGCTCGATCAAGATCAAAACCAAGTGCAGACGACGATGACGATGATGATCAGGACGATGACGGCGAGAATGGCGACGACGACGACAATGACAACGGAGGCTACAACGAGGACGAGGGTGCCGATGATGGCGACGACGGCGAGGACGAGGACGATGGCGCCAGTGTGGCAAGCAAAGCCAGCACCATAGCCTCTGCCATCAAGAAGACAGCCATCACAGTCGCCAAGAGACTGACAAGTCGCTCTGCAAAGAAATGGGACACTCTCTACCACAAGGGACCTCGCTTCCCACCCCCGTACGAGCCTCTACCAAGCAACATCAAGCTCAAATACGATGGTACGTTTTTCTTTCCCTCCTCTTTGCCTTCGTGCATAGCATACATCCAGCTATTCTCAACCTGATTCTCTTCTTCCCTCGCGGATCTTCACAGGCAAACCCGTATCACTCCCACCAGAGGCTGAGGAGGCTGCCATGTTTTATGCTATCAAAATCGAAACTGACTACGTCAAGAAACCGTCCAACGCGGTTATCTTTAACAAAAACTTCTTCAACGACTGGAAAAAGGTCCTTGCAAAGCACCCACCTGTGAGTGACGAATGCGGCATGATACGACGAACGCACCCGGGCCTGTGCTGAAAAATCCTGACTACATGCACACCCCTCCCACCTTTTCCATCAGTCGGACGGCGTCAAGATCACCGATCTCAGTAAATGCGACTTCAGCGACATGTACAACCACTTCAGAGAACTACGTGACGCGAAGAACGAGCGTAAGAAGAACATGGCTCCCTCGGCGCGCAAGAAGGAGATCGAGGAGAGGAAAGCGGCCGAGGCTAGTTTCCGGATCTGTGTCGTCGATGGCGTCGAGCAGAAGGTTGGCAATTTCACGGTCGAGCCGCCGGGGCTGTTCCTTGGTCGGGGCGCTCATCCCAAAATGGGCAAGATCAAAGTGAGCTGAATGGTCCCACCCCCCCCCCAGATTCCAAAGACGCCAACGAGTATTTCTCATCTTGGCGCTCTTCCCTCAACTCAATCGCTCTCACAATCCCTTTTCCAGAAACGTATACGCCCGGAGGACATCACGATCAACCACACTCAGAACGATGCCAAGCACCCGCCCCCGTCCCCACCCGCCGGCCACAAGTGGGGGTCGATTGTCACCATTAAGGACAAGACGTGGCTCTCGGGCTGGATCGAGAATGTGAACAAGCAGAACAAGTACATGTATCTGGACTCGAGCAGTCTGTTCAAGACGAATTCCGATCGGGAGAAGTTTGAGAAAGCGCGAAAGCTGGATGTGAGTTCTTCTCCCTTTCTTCGAATCCGGGCCCCTAGAAAGGGTCCCTCAGGCTTGTTGCTGACGCGCCTCTGTTACGATATCGTTTTGCTTCGCAGAATCACGTCCAGCAACTTCGATCCGAGTACGAGCAAATGCTCACGTCCAAGTCCCGATCCGAGCGCGAGCTCGGCACCGTCATCTGGCTCATCGACGTCTGGTCCCTCCGTGTCGGCAACGAGAAGAACGCAGAGGAAGAAGCGGAGACCTACGGCGCGTGCTCACTCCTAAAGGAGCACATCACCTGTCTGCCGATCACCAACCCGGCCACGGACCCGCATTGGGTGAAGCTGAGTTTCTTGGGTAAAGATTCGATGCGGTTCGAGGGGCAGAACGTGGCGACGCCGCAGATTTACAAGAATCTGCAGTTGTTCAGTAAAGGGTTTAAGGATGTGAAGGGGAACATATTTACTAAGAAGGGGACGGATCCTCTTTTTATGAGCGTCGATGTGAGTTCTTGGCCTTATTTTCTCTTTTCCATTTCACGGATCACTGAACGCGTTTGTTTTCCCTCCCTTACTCCCTAACCACCAGCCCGGCCGCGTGAACAAGTTCCTGACATCCCACATGGCCGGCCTATCCGCCAAAGTGTTCCGTACTTACAACGCCTCTGTCACCTTCCAAGCGCTACTCGACCGGACGGACTACTGGCTGGCAAGTCAGCCGGACCCGGACCGGCGGGTGCTCAATCCGGCCAATTTGAAGTTGGCGTATGAGGCTGCGAATTATCAGGTTGCGGTGTTGTGTAACCATCAGCGGACGCTGAATCAGCAGCAGATGGAGCAGGCGGAGAATCGAGCGGCGACTAAGGTGAGTTATCATTTCGCGCGCGATGTGTTTGCTGTGGGGATACTCATCGTGTCGTTTATTCTCCATTTTGCTTAGCGCTTTGCGGTCCTCTATGATCGGTACAAGCTGCGACAGCTTCTGCTGACGGGCAACAAGGTCGCCGACCTGAAGAAGCAGTACAAGTCGCACGACTTTGCGAAGCGCTGGGACGAGATTCTCGAGGAGGTGCCCATCACGATTGACCAAGTGCGGGAGCACGAGGAGACGCAGGCCAAGCAGCGTAAGGAGAAGCTGGTGAAGCGATTCGAGCGGGACCAGCTCGAGGAGAAGTACCAGGCCAAGATAAAGAAGGAGGAGAAGGAGGAATCTACGACTGCCACACCAAAGAAGGAGGAATCTACCACCGCCACACCAAAGAAGGAGGAATCCACGACCGCTACACCCTCGCCGAATGGGAAAAAGGCCAAGTTGAACGGCGCCGCCGCCGTCGCCGCCGTGAAAGCAGCAAAGAACAAGATTGTCGAGGACTCGGAGCAGGAGCAAGATTCGGAACGGGACGAGGACGGTAAGACGCGTTTCCTCTCCAAAACCGGGCGGGACGAGCAGCTACAAGCGATCGACGACCGGTTGAAGGTGTTGGCGAAGGAGCGGAAAAGCGGGAAGGCGGAGGAGGCCTCGGGCAACATTCCGGGTGTCTGTAAGCGGATTTTGGGATGTGTGGAGAAGTTGAAGGCGGTGGAGGCGGAGGCGGAGGCGAAGATGAAGACGTCAGATGTTGCGCTGGGCACGTCTAAGTTGAACTACATCGTGAGTTTCTCTCTTTCTCACTCTCTCGGAACCTTCTTCCGGTTCGCCCGCTAAACCCTTTCCTTTGTCGTGTCTTTTTCCTACAGGACCCTCGTATCACCGTCGCATGGCTGAAGAAGTACGACGTCCGACTGCAGGAGGAGGCGCTCAAAGACCCGACTTCAAAACTCAGCAAGGAGGTGGTCAAGATTAAGGAGGAGCAGGAGGAAGCTGCCCGGAAAGCGGCGGAGGATGCCAAGAAGAAGAAGGGTGCGAAGGGCAAGGGTGCCAAGGGTAAGGGTGGCAAGAAGGCGAAGAAGGAGGAGAGCGAGGAGGAGGAGGAGGAAGAAGAGGAGGAGGAGGAGGAGGAGGAGGAGGAGGAGGAGGAGGAGGATGTCAAACCCAACGGTCGGAAGCGCGGGCGCGGCTCGGAAGCAGCGACCAGCGCGCCTGCCCGGAAACGCGCCAAGGCCGAGAACGGAACAGCGGTACCGGCAGCGACAGGAAAGAAAGGCAAGGCGGCGGCCGCGGCCGCCGCTGCTTCTGTTCTTGCTTCTGCGGCGCCGACGAACATGAATGCGATTGGGGAGAGCGACAAGATGGAGTTGGGCCTGAAGGTGCTCAACTTGACGCACTACTTCCCGAACACGATGCAGAAGAAGTTCAAGTGGGCTGGTACGGATGATGATGGGTTGGATTTGCGGGCTAGCTGGGTACGTCCTTTTCTCCGCCCTCTGACTTGCTCCCTACTTAATTCAGTTCTCTGCGCTCATACATTCGTTCCCTTTCTTTCTACAGCAATTCGTCAAGGACCCGTGGAGCAAGATGCGCAAGCCCGCCCGCAAAGAAGGCTCCAAAGCCGACAACGTGGACATGTGGGAGGCGAACACGG
The DNA here is from genome assembly GCA_032718865.1 of Tilletia caries. Classification (NCBI taxonomy): domain Eukaryota; kingdom Fungi; phylum Basidiomycota; class Exobasidiomycetes; order Tilletiales; family Tilletiaceae; genus Tilletia; species Tilletia caries. The sequence continues at coordinate 901,495 of JALUTQ010000037.1, read as the reverse complement.
CGCCCGCCAAAGCTGCCGCTGCCTCCGGCAGGGTCAAAGTCGAACTCAAGACGACGCTGTCGGAGAAGATGCCTTCGAAAGCGGCTCAAGCCGCTGTCATCACAGGTCCAGCGAAGAGGGGTGCGGCGGCTAAGAATGGGACGCGTCGGGTTTTGGGTGGGAAGAAGGAGGCCAAGAGCGAAGAGGAGGAGGAGGAGGATGACGATGATGATGATGCGCCTCTGGTTGCTACTACGGCAGGCCGGACTCGGGCACCGAGTGGGCGGGCGGCGGCGGCAGCGGCAGCGGCGGCGGCGGCTCAACTGAAGGTGAAGATGCTAGAAGATAGCGACGAGGATGATGAGGATAAGCCGTTGGCAGCGCTTACGAATGGCGCAGCAAAGGCTGCAGCAGCCTCGACCTCGACTGCGACCTCAACTCCAACACCGGTGGGCAATGGGATGAAGGACCTCAAGGACGACAGGGTGGAGGAGTCGGAGTTGAGCGATGAGGATGACGATGTGCCGCTGGGCCAGAAGCGATGAAACCAGTCAGTCAGTGAATCGACAGTATTCTTTTTCTTTCCGCGACCGGAAGTCCCCCCTCCCTGTACAACGCACCCCATCGACCCAGGCTGGCCCAGTCCATCACATCGCCTGCCCTGTCGAAGGCTCCCTCCCCCTCACCTCGCTCCAATTCTCCCTTCCCTAATCATTTAACGTTCGCTTCTCCAGGTCCCTAGGGTACGTTGCCTTTCCAGTCCTCCCACGCCCGTTGTCAAATGTCCCTTTCCCCCCATTTCACTGCATCGTTTCCCCTTTCCTCCTTTCGCAATCTCTATTACTCGCACTTTTTCTTGCACTTCTATGGCCTTGCACCCCCCTTCTCCCCAGAAGAACTAGATCCTCGATTATCGATCGCTCCGTTGCATCGTTCTTCCTGTCGACCGGATGATTCTCGCTTCAGCTCAGTTCCGGGTTCGCAGCGATGCATATGGATGGATGGGGTTCGAGAGAGGCCAAGCAGATGGATGTGATCTGGGTTTCGCACAAAGTACAGCAGGGGTGAAGGGATAGATGGGTGAGTGGAAGGTAACCTGGGGAGTCGTGAGTCGTCCAGCTGGGTTAAGATACGAGCACGAAGACGAGGAAGAAGACGATGAGGACCTGGTGGGGGAAGGGATAGAGACAGAAAGGAGAAGATGTCAGCGCGATGCTATGATTGAAGAGTTGATGGAGGGTATGTGGTACTCACTCCGAAGATCTTGAGCATGAGCCATCTGAGGGAACGAGGAAGAAGAAGGCAGGGATCAGTGTATATGCAGGCGTACTCGAACCCATCCCGGCCTTCACACAAATAGCGGACCAGTCCAAGAAAACTCACCGATTCGACGAGACGCTCGCGTAATACTTGAGCAACTCCCTCTGCGCCCCGCCCACATTATCCACCACATCATTCACATTCTCATCAATCCGCTGCACCGTCTCTCGTTGCTCGGCGACCATCTGTGCGAGTTGGCCGAAGATCTGGCCAAGCTCGGAAATGGTGGATTCGATCGATTCGATGGCGCTGCTTCTTTGTTGGACATAGGCACCGTCCTTGAATGGTGTGAGGAGGATGGTTTCCAACAAAGATCAGAGCGAGTCTCTCGAGGGCAGGATTCCGTACTCTGTACACAATGTACTCACTTGATTTTGTTCCATGAGTTGCATCTGCATATATTGTCCTCCTTGCCCTTGCCCCCCTTGCCCGGGCGTGGCAGGTGTGTATCCCATGTCCAACGCCAAGAAGTCGCCCGTCGCTTTCCCTTTCCCCTTCGGATCGTACTCGTCCTGTATAGACGGATATCCTCCACCCCCACCTCCGCCGCCGCCACCTGCTGGTAGTTCTCTCCCTGGAACTGCGGCGTACCCGCCAGCGGAAGAGCCGGGACCATTGGGGTTGTAGAGGGGAGAATCTGTGCCGTAGCCGTATTGGGAGGGGGAGGATTGCGATGGGTTTTGTTTTCGAGAGCGAAGGACTAAGAGTGGTGTCAGCACTTTAGCCGGCCGCACTCCAAGAAAGGACGAGAGAAAGAGAGCGAAAGAAGATGGAGCACATACCCGAATTGTAGCCCGGTCCCAACCCTAATGCCATCGACGGCGCCCCCGAGACGAACTGATCGGTCCGTTCCCTGCTCGCCTTCATGTTCTGCGTGCGCACCTCGAGAATATCTTGGAAGTTGGTCGTTGCGCCCGCAAGCTTGCTCTGCAACAGCGTGACCACGTTCCCCCGATGCTCGTCCCCCTTATCCTTCTGCCCCGCCGCCCCGCCCGCACCCGCACCGGAGCGGTTGAAAGCCTGGAGATCAGCCAGCTGCTTGTTGATCGCAGCAATGTCGTGCTTGATGATGTATGTCAGTTCGGAGATCTCCACCGGCCGGTCGTCGAAGAGGGTGTTCTTCCGCCGGGCGAGCTGGGCCAGCCGTTCGAGCTTGGCTGTGGTGGAGGTGATGTCGTTGGCGATGGCTCCTGCGCGCAGCGCGAATGCCTGTGCCTTCCCCTTGGGGACCTGCTTCGTTGCTGCTGTCGCTGTGCCGTTCGGGGTGGTGGTGCCCGCTGCTGAAGCCGCACCGGCTGCGAGACGTGGTCCGGGCGCGCCTGCTCCTGCTCCTGCTCCTGCTCCTGCTCCTGCGCCGCGCTGTCGGAGCTGGCTGACTGCGGCCTGGAACTCGGCGGTGCGGTCCCTGGGCGAGACTGCGTATCCGCGGTGACTGTGATGCGCTGGATATGCCATTCTTGTGTGTCTGTAGCTTCTCGCTGTCGTTCCGTGTTCGACGACGTCCAGCTGGCGGACGTGATGGAGCCTGGAGGCCTGGAGGTGCAGCAGCCAGACCCGCAACAGCATGAGACCCAGAGTTACACAGCAGTCTCACGGCATGTGGATTCGCTACGAGCTCGATTTCATCAAGACTGGGAGGGAAAGGCGAGGCACAGAGACGAGAGAAAGAGAGACAGGGAGAGACGGACAGAGAGAGACGCAAGGAAGGAGGAGGGTGGAAGAAGAAGGAGGAGGGAAACCAAAAAGATTGGGAGCATAAGAGTCAATCAAAGAGGGAGGGTAAAGTCGAAGCGGAAAGGAGAGGAAAAGGAAGTGTCGACAATAAAGTACAGTTTCGCCCCTCGGGTCGGGCGCGTACGAGTATAGTTGTTTTGGGGACGCGGGTCGGGGTCGGGGTCGCCAGCATGCGAGGCTGGAGGATAAAGGTCGTGATAGTTGAGAAAAGCGTTGAAAGACGGGATTGTTGAAGACGTCGAGACCGAAGTCGAGTATCGAACTGTGTGTCCTTGATAGAAGAGGAAATGATCCTGTTTTTTGAATGTGGTGTCCGAAGCGCATTAAATCTGGTTGGGCGGCATGGCGTATCGAGCTTGGAAGGCCGCCGAACGATCACTCGTACCCATTCCCAGCCGACCCGCCAAGCATCTGGCCCTGGCCCGGCCCAACCTGATCCAACGACGGCCGTCCACTCCTCGACCCAGCGCCGCCGCCTCCCGAGCCCCGAAGCTCAGCAAGCTCGCCGTTCATCCGCTGCATCATCTTCTCCGTCCCCTTCACATACTGAATCGCCGTCTGGTAATCCTTGTCGAGTCGACTGAGCTTGTCCTCGTACGCAGCCGAGGTCTCGTCCAGCTTCCGCTGCAGCTCTTCCACCTGCGCCCGCGCCAGCTCCGCCTCTCGCCCTGCTGCTGCGGACGACGACGACAGACCCAGCGCAGCCGTCCCGCTCCCGCCGCCGGCCTGCTTGGTATCAGCATGCTCGAGCTCCCGCGTCAACTCCTCCACGCGCGACTCCGAGTCCTGCAACCGATGCTCCGTATCCTGGATCTCCCTGATCCTCGAATCAATCTCATCCTCCAACTCCTGAATCCTCCGATCCGACGAATCCGAGCCACTCCCACCAGCACCGCCCTTGCCGGAGGAAGAGCCCTGCAGCGCATCATCACTCGGAAGTCGAAGACCAGCCTCGTTCGCATGCTGCCGGAGCACGCTCATCTTGATCCGAAGTGTCTCCGCAGTCCGCCGTGCTTCCCGCGCGTCGCCCTCACGAACACTGGCCTGCTCCCGGATCTGCGACACCTCTCGAAGCGCCGTCGCGAGCTGATTCCGCACAGCGTTCAACTCCGTCCGCAGACTCGAATGCTGCTTCTCCAACGCCAGGTTGCGTTCCCGCACCTCAGTCAGCGTCGTCACCCCAGAGTCAGCCGCAGTACGCGATTGCGAGTGCAGCTGGCGCAGCATCTCCGCCTCGTCCTCCAGCGCGCGCATCTTGTCCTGAACATGCCTCGGCACAGGCGCGTCCGATCGAACAGCCTGCTCGCCCCGCGCAGAACGCTCCTGGTGTAGGTTGATGATCTGCGCAAGCGCACCCGTCGCCGCACTCCGGTGACTGTCCGCCTCGGCACGCGTACGCTCCAACAGCGACTGCAACTCGGCAACCCGGGCAGTCAGCATACTGATCTCGCCATTCTTGCCCTCGAGCTCGGTCCGCAGCTTGAGCACCTGACCCTGCGTCTGATCCGAAACGTCCCGATGGCTCTGGTACAACCGCTCATGCTCCGACGCGCGCGCGGTAGCCGCGTCCAACGCAGCACGGACCTGCGTTAACGCGGCCAGATGGCCGCCAATCGTCGCGTTCGCATCCGACAAGTTCGACCGAGCGGCTTCGTAATCGGACTGATGCCGAACCGCCGTGGAGCGCAAGGAATTCAGCTGCGACTGGTGATCGCGCAACGAACTCTCAGCAGCCAAGCCTCGCTTCTGGGCGGTAGACAGCTCATCGTACGCCTTCATCTGCGCCGCCTCCGCCGCCATCGCCCTCTTCGCAGCCTCAGAAAGCCGCTCCTCGGCAGAGACACGCAGCTGCTGCTCCAACTTGGCCTGTTCGGCCATGGACGTCACCTTGCGCTCCAGCTCAGCTTGCTCCTGCAGCGCAGTCGCTACCTGTCGCTCGAGCTGAGTGCATCGGTCCCGGTCCAGACGAGCGGCATCCCCGACGCTGTTCACCTCGTACGCTTGCACCTTGGCACGGAAGTAGGATGCCTCTTGGATCGCAGCCCCGCGCATCCGTTCCACCTCGGCGACGCGATCAGACTCCTTCTGTGCATTCTCCGCAATGGTCGCCTGCAAAGAGGATCTCAATCCGCGTCAGCAAGAGCAAAGAAACGCGGGCGTAAACATGTGCACACTAACCTGGGCATTCGCCAACTTAGCTTTCAACGCCAACAACGCCTTGACAACCTTATCCTTATCACCCCCATCACCCCCCATCTGCCCACTCATCCCCTCAATAGCAGCCATCTCCTCCGAACTCGGCGGCACGACCCCTTTCATCCCCGCCTGCTGCGAACCCGAAGAAAGAGCCTCCGAGGGCACAAACCCTTTCCGAACAGCCGCAGCCAGCGCGACCTTCATCCAGGCTTCGCGCTTCCGGAGCCCAATGAGCTCAGCCGACGCGTTATTGTTCGCACCACCGCCGGCTGTCGGCCCATTGTTCGCGAATGACGAGTCGAAGAGGTGCGCAGTCGGACCGTTGGACGAGGAGGCGCCGCCACTAGGATCGCCAATAACGTATGGCTGCGTCACGGCGGACGACGAAGTGCCGTCACTGTACGGATCGCCCAGCACGCCACCCGGCCCAGCACCAGCACCTGCACCTGCGCTTGCGCTTGCCAGGGTCCCATTGATCCCACGCTGGTGTCCCTGCGCCGAACCCGAAAGTCCCATCCTGCCATTGGTAGGCGACGCAGCCTGCATCCTCAAATTCTCCAAACTGCGCTGACTCGCCGGCCCACCAGGTCGATACCCTCCTGGCCCCGCACCCGCCCCGCCAGCAGCCATCTGCGGATTCACATTCGGAGGCGAGACCGCACGCTGTTGTTGCTGCTGCAGCGCCGCGGCCGCTGTCGCCGAGCCCATCGGACCCGCGGACGACGTGTGCAGCGCTGCGATCCGCTGTTCCTGGATCGTCCGTTGGGCGGGCGACATCGATCGCGCTGCGGCTGATTCCTCCATCCGCACCACCGCCGCGTTGGGGACGTAGGGCTGGGCGGGACTCGAGCCTGGGCCGCCGCCGACAACGACTCGCGACTGGGGTTGACCCTGTTGTGAGCCTCCTGCCCCTCCGGGAGGACCGGCCATCTTGCCATAGGCGCCTTGCAGACTGTGGGGCTGTTGGGACCCAGATGCGATGGAGGTGGGCGAGCCGGCATTGGCAGCGGTCATCGCAGGAAGGGCGCCGGCCTGCTGGGGAGGTGACATCATGCCTTGTTGTTGCTGCTGCTGCTGGGGTACGGCAGGCCCTGAGCCAGGCTGCATCATGCCAACAAGGGCATTCGGCGCCTGTCTCGCCTGAGCAGGGCCAGCGATGCCCACCGGACCTCGCTGCTCCGGACTTTTCGCACGAGCACTCCTCGCAGCCACATCTTCCGGCGTCGAGCTCATCTGGCCGGGAGTAGCAGCATTCGATCGGATCGCGCTTGCGTTGGGTACAACGTTGTTGGTAGACGAGGTCGCGCCCTTGTTGGGGTCGGTCGGATACTTGATCTTGCCGGTGTCGAGGACGTGAATCATGCCGGGATCGTCGCCCCTGTTGCCTGTAAGGTTTTCTCCGCCGAGCACGACTACCTTGTTGTTGAAGTTGACCAGGCAATGCCCACTACGCCCAGTAGGGGCGGGACCCATGTTGGCGAACATGTACCAGCGCTTGTCTGTAGGAGCAATGGAGTCAGCTTCCGAGGTGTTTGGGCGTTGAAAACATAAAGGAGGAGACTCACTTGTGATTTTGAAGCTGGCCAGATCGCCAAGCTCCTTCCCGTCCACTCCCCGACCACCAAAGACGTACATAACATCGTCCACCAGGCAGGCCGAGTGACCTTCACGCGGCACAGGGATATATCCAATACAGCTCAGCTCCGTCCACTCGTTTCTCGGGACCGAATAGCACCACGTATCATTATAATGATACTGCCCATCGGTTCCGCCAAAGACGTAGATGCAGTCTTTGCACATCACGCTCACATGACCCGTCCGCCGTGGTGGGGCGACGTCATTAGCCGGCCGGATCAGTTCCCAGGTCGGGGTGGACTTGAGGCTGTTCAGGTCGAAACACCAAAAGTCGTTCAAAAATGCTCCGTCGACTTGCCCGCCGAAAACGTAGAGCCGGGACGCGATGATGCTGACCGAGTGGCCATAGCGCCCGCAGGGGCCGGAGGGCGTTCCTCCTGGCGATGTTGGGATGGCCAGACTTGCGGTGGTGGAAGAGGAAGAGGAGGCGGTAAGTTCGGTCCCGGCTTTGACGCGGGTCCATTCGCGCGTGTTGAGGTTGAGCAAGTAGAGACCCGCATCCTGGGTGTCTTCGGCGTTGACCTTCGTGTCACCGCCCCAGAGGATGAGGACGTTGCTGACGAGGACAGTGGCATGGCCCACACGTGGGGGCGGGATTTCTCCCGTAGTCTGAACGAGCTCGGCGCTAACGGCCGCAGATGAGTTATTCGCGCTAGCCGAATCGAGACGGAGGGTGTAGAGGTCATTCTTGACCAGCTCGCGCACGAGACCACCAAAGAGGTATACTTCCCCGCTCGCGCTGGCGGTCGAATTAACCGCGAGACCGTAACGGGGGAATGGAGATGGACTGCCTGCGCCGGGTGGAGCCTGTTGCCGGTCGTCGAGGAAACGGGGCGGGAGGAGGTTAAGAGGGCGTTGAGACCAAGGAAAGACGACGTTGGGTGCGCGACCTCGTTCGGATCCCGCCTGCACCTGGCCAGAAGCGGGTCCTGTGGACATGGTGGAGACGGGTAGCCCAGCACCTGTGGACGAGGGCGGCAGGCCATCCAGCCCGCCTCCGATGCCAGACCCCATCCCCGAGCTTCCGTTCGGTCCCGAGAGTGCCAGATTCTTGACCAGGGCTGACATGCCGGACGAGGCACCCATCATGCCATTGCTCCCATTGTGCTGGTGGCTGACCTGAATGGGACCATTTGCGCCAACGGAGGAGCCAGGTTGCATGAGGATGCTGTGAGGTTGTTGAGAAGAAGGACCACCTGCGGCGGTGGTTCCACCGACAACGTAGCCGCCGGAGCCACCCTGTGCCTGGCCGGACTGCATCATCGCTGACGCATTGTTCGATCCGTTCTCCAAGCTGATGTTGCGGACCCGTGGATTGAGTGCGGAGGTGGTTCCGTTCATGCCCGGCTGGCGATATGGGTTGGGCCCACCGATTGCGGGTGCGGCTCCATTGACACCATTGGGGCCTACGGATCCAGGACCGGGCGCTCCATTCCTGAGGATGGGCCCGTTCAGGCTGGATGCAGGACTGCCGTGTCTGGGGATGGAGATGGGCCCATTTGAGGTCGCTGCGGCTGCACCCTGTGCGACGGCCTGGGCCTGTTGAGCCTGCTGCTGCTGGAGCGCTTGGGATGGCAGAAAGCCAGAGTTCATGCCTCCATACGAACCGCCTGGCCCACCCTGACCTCCTTGCTGTTGTGGATTGGCCATCATGCCACCGAAGTTGTTGTTGTTGTTGTTGTTGTTGCCATTGTTGTTGAGACCCTGCGGTCCGATGCTGCCCTGTAGGTTGGCATCGGAGCTCGCCTGCTGTGACCCACCGATCTCGAGGGAGTTGTTTCCTGCTGATCCTATGCCGCCGCTCCCCTGATGTTGATGCTGTTGCTGTTGCTGCTGCTGTTGTGCGGCCGCCGAGTCGGCCGCATTATTGTTCTTGTCCTTCCTCTTTCCGAAGATGGCCATGGTGGTGGGGAGACTGAGATTGAAGCAGGGATGAGTTCTTGCGCTGCCTTACTAGCTACTGAGCTGCCTTGAGGTCGCGGATCTGTTACCGCTGTTCGCTGTTCGCTGTTCGCTGGGAAGGTCGAGGATGGAAGTGGGAAGCTGTGATGTGGATGAGTCGGCCGGGCGGCGCACAGAGACAGAAATGAGACGCGGACCGGTCACCAGTCCCGCAAGCCGCAGCAAGGTCGCCAGTCGCCACACGGATTGTCAGCCGCACGGAGCGAGGTGAGCGCGAGGATGGGAGTCAGAGGCCGACGCGACTTGGGGGAAGCAGGAAGGTGAGCCACAGCCAGAAGGTCGTTCGCCTCTCTCTCTCTCTCTCTCTCTCTTGGGCAGCGGGGTTCCTTGCTGGACACAGAGGACAGCCCAGCGGTCGGCCACAGAGGAACGGAGCAGGAACGGGCGCAAAAGCGAGACTGCTGTAGAACTGCTTCAGTGGATCCCTTTCTCTCACACAGCCTGGCTATGGCGACAACGAGGACGAGACGAGGAGGAGGCAATCCACAGTTCCAGGCCTGAGTATGGTAGGGTATACATCTGGTTGGAAACGGAGCGTGGAAACGAGATGGAGGGAATGTGGGAGAAGGAAGAGAAGGCGCATGGTGATCCGGTCCTTGTTTGCACCAGGCAAATCGTAACTTGCGCAGGCTGGGAGCGGTCGATGATTGCGATTAAGCGAATAAATGGCAGTCCTGCTGCGGATCATGGTGGAGCTGAGGCTAGGGTGATAAGGCTGGAGACTTGAAGGATCGAGGATCGAAGTCTTGAAGGTGAGCAGTGTCGCGGACTTGAGCCGGTTTGAGGGGTGAACGGTGAAGGGTCGACGGTCGAGGGGTTTGAGGGTGAAGGGTCGGGGATCGAAGCGACGAAGGCCCATGAAGACGAGTCGGGAAAGAGAGCAGGGAAGGGAAGGATCCCCCGCTCTCAGAACTTGCCATAACCAGCCCAACCAACCACCTTATCCCGAATCGATCCCGCCGCCTGTGCCTTCGGAACACTGGACAACGACTTCCAATCCCCCGCCGACAACACCGCCATCTTATCACCCACGAACTGCTCGCTGTCCTCAAGCACATTCACCGAGCAGTCCCGGCCCAGCACCTTATTGCACGCAGCCGCCTTCGAACTCGAGTCCGCCGTGTAGAGCGAAAAGAAGCCGTTCGACTTGTCCACCACCAGCGGCGTGTTGGCCACATAGTTGCCCTCGGCGAGAACGACGCCGCCCTTGAGCACCTCGAACGCGTGCGCCTCGGACGAAGAGCCCTCCCACACATTGTTGATGATGTGCACCAGCGTGCTGCCGCCGTCGCCACCAACTTGCGGAGCCCGACCCATAAACTTGCTGAAGTAGCTGTTCGACAGCGTAATCGTGTCGTCGGTCCCGCTGAACTTCGCCACCCAGTATTGCTGTCCGTTGCAGAAGCTCGAGTACGGTGTCGCTCCATCCAGGTGCACGTTCGAGATCGTCACATCCCGGTTCGGACGTTCGTGAGCGACGATCATCTGCCGTCCGATCTGGCTAATCGTCACATGGTCGATCCACACGTTCGACGCACCCGCAAGGTCGATCGCATCCCCTCCCCACACCGTCTTCGGGTTGATCTCCGTAATCTTGATGTTCTGGATGATCACATTGTCCACCCCGGACAGCCGGATCCCTTTGCCCCGGATCACACCCGCAGAGCCCTTGCCGATCAACGTCTTGTGCGACTTCAACGTCATCGCAACCGGGCCAGCTGCATCGTACGGGATCGAGTTCAGCTTGGGCGCCTTAGGCTCGTATGTATCGCACCACCGCTTGTTCTTGAGGTCGAGCGCGACCTGGCATCCCGGAGCCGAACCCCACGGAGCGCAGCCGTGCCCCGTCGCCTTGCCCTCCGAGCCGATAAAGTTGAACTCCTTCGTGAGCACGATCACCTGCGGCTCGTCGCTCATCAGGTACGTCGTCAGGTCGTGCAAGCTTTGCGGATAGACCGGTGTGGCATTCCCGCCGCCGGTTGCCTTCGCTCCGAAGCCCATTGGGCAACCGACGACCAGCGGGCTGAGTCCGGAGCAGGACCCGCCGGAGGTGGTGGGAAATGAAACGGTGGTGATGTTGCCCGTTGGAGGAGACTTTTGCGAGGGAATGTGTGGTGGTTGTGGTTGAGGGTGGACGGGGCCGGGGCCATGACCATGACCATGACCATGGCCATGAAAACGGGTCCGTCGAACGACGAAGTCCTTGGAGGCCACTTGGGCGACCGCAGCAAGGGCGAGGATAATAGATGCGACTTGGACCATGACGACGTGGAAGCTGGAAATTATGATGAATGAGAGTCGGAAAAGTTGATGGGAGGGGTAGGAGGCAAAGTTGCCTGGAGAGGAGGAGAGTAAAGCGAGGGTAGGAGGGTGAGGGGGAAGGGATGAAGGACACGGAAGAAGATATGAGCACCCGTCCGCCTCTTTATACTGTTTCAAAAGCCTGCAGTCCCCCGGCGCGCGACGGACGCCCCGAAGAGAACAGAAGAAAACAAAAGGAGATGAGACGGCAATCAGCTGAGAGCCCACTCATCGACCGTGCATGATGAGCTCGATGAAGCCGACGCGACACGCAAAGGCCAGAGTCGAAAAAAGTTGGCAGGCACGAGTGTCGAATGAGGCGAGGAACGGGAAAGAGAGATTTGCAGATGAGAAATGGCCGATTGCAACGCAACACCACCGAAGGGCGTCCGTCCATCCGGCATCTGGCCTGCAGCTTGCGAGGTCGTCCCCCCGAATTCAAAAAGGCACCTTGGGACCTGGGTAGCGCGCCTGGCTGCCGAAATATGCATGACCAAAGGCCACCTGAGATTTGGAGGGAGGGGGGAGGGCACCACGATTTCCTTGTGCACACAGAGTTTACACAGTCTCAATAGGGGGTTTCGTCAGTGCGGTGAGCATGCGTGCTCGAACATTCTGGCTCATTTCGCTGCTCGAAACTTTGATCGAACATCCGGCGTTTCGGTGATTCCTCAATGAGCGATGTGCCAGAATGTTCGTGAGCCAAAACGCGCTTCGAGGCCGCGTTTTGGTCCATGTACATTCTGGCACACCTCATTTCAATTCATTCTCCTTCTTATTTTCTTGACACTCGGTGAAGGGTCGCGCACGGGGTCTTCATTTGGAGCGGTCAAAACTGCACATTTCAATGACCAAAATGAAGAACATGTATGAATGCACACCTCTGACGAAACCCCTTAATGCCCATTCCCCTGCAAGCCCCCTCCCGCCTTTCCCTCCGGTACGCGAGCCTTCCAACCCACCCTGGCCATCTCCGCCATCCTCTCAATCCTGCCCCGAACGTCCGCATGGACCCCCACCCTCGTCCGACCAACTAAGGCCCAATTCTTCGTCGACGGAATACGGAGGGCCTCCTTCTCGATGGCCCAGCCTGCTTGGAGGTGCAGGTGGGAGAGGTACTGCAGGTAGGCTGTGTTTCGGGAGCTTCCTGTGTTGTTTGATGATGATTTGGTGTCCGCCTTGCTTTTTGAGGGTGCGTCAACCGGTGGACCGAGAAGGAGGGCTTCGATTGTACGTTGCACCAGGAGGGAGTCATCGCCATCGTCAACATGTTGGGAACCGAAAAGGAGGTTTCGAATCTCCTCATCTCCCCCGTAATCATACCGCTTCGCACCGAAACGAGTGCCGTCGAGCATGAATGGGCAACAAGCGATGTTCGCAAACGCAGGTTGGATCTCCACATCGTCTGACAGTCTCGCAGGCGAGACGGCTGCCGTAGCGAGGAGAGGAAGCCAAGGCGAGATCTCATCTGAGTGATTGCCGATCAAGAAGCTTCCCGGGGGGAACAAACTTGATGTACCCGCCGTTGTCGTGCCTTCGCCTTCGCCTTCGTCCTCGGAGTCCAGCACCAAGCTGGGCAGGTCGAGGCTGAGCTGGCGAAGATCGGGTACGCTGTTATGCGGGCTTTTCGACAGCGCGTCGGCTCGCCAGGCATCCCACGATTTCCGCTCCCTCAGGTCCATCCCGAACCCGGCGTAGCCCTCCAGATGGAGAAGGTGAACCAACAGTCCATTCCCACAACCCACATCCACAAACCCGCCCGGAGGTCTCGGCCACTTCGACCATGGTGGATGCCGGTCGCCATCATCACCCGCCATCATCGTCGTCGTCGTCGAAGATCCGACAGGAACCGTACCAGCCGGATACATCCCCCTCCACAAACACATCAACCAAGCCGCAATCCCCAAATCCTCAAAGACATGTTTCTCCGGATCCGTCTTCTCGACCCAGAGCCCACCGCCCGACCCTACGATGCGCTCCGCATGCCGCGCCTTGAGCTGAAGGTACGTGTCCTGGTAGAGGTCCCGGGGTACGAGGATGTCGTGGTGGACTCGTTTGACGTAGGCGTGCGCGTGGCCCCAGGTGTGGGCGTGGAGGGTGGTGAGGAGGGAGAGTACTGTTCGGGTTAGGCGGTGGGTTGGGGGGTATGGATGGGAGGGCGAGGGCGTGGTTGGGTTGGCGAGGGAGAAGGGACAGATGTCGATTCGGATCGTGCCGAAGGGGCCTTCTTGGGTGTCTGTATGCGCGGACGATCCGTCGACTGCGCTGTCACTGCGTGGGATGAAGCGGAAGGCGATGCCGCGGACTTTAGGATGGTAGAACGGGACCTCGTCCTCCTTGGCCGGTCGTAAGCGTGCTCGAGCCCGTGGAGACACGCTATAGTCTTCGACCTCCGCTTTTCCCTCTCCGTCGTCGTCTGCGAGGGGCGTGTATACCAACGCTACTTCACCATGTTCCTCCTCCAATTTCGTCGCTACAGGCAGTGTCCTTCTCCAAAGATCACAGCTCTGCACCAGGGGCCAATCAATCTTTGGCCGACCAGGCAACAACATCCGAAGAACCGTCCGTTCCCTCATCCACCCTTCCGCATTCTCTCCCTTATCACCCCCCACCGCAGCTGGAAGCTCATCTTCATGGAGAATGTCCGCCCGCAAGATCGTCGACGAGTTCCGTTCCGGATGGCGCGTGAGCTCGTTGATGACGACCCGGAAAGAGGATGCGGGCGCATGGGCCGGCATGGAGCCCATCGCCAGCCATCTTGGCTCGGACTCTTCTGATCCTGTCTGTGACTGAGATGAATCGTGATGGAAGGGAAGCAGATGGGTGGGAAGCAGAGGGGCCGTGGAGGGGGCTAGGTAGGAGATGTCAACCTTGGGACGGGGAGGGACGCTGCCCTGCTGAAGAGCGGGAGCGGGAGCAGAAGAAGCGGCAGACTGCATTTCGCGAGCAAACCCAGAGAGCAGAGAGGGGAGAACGAAGAACGTCAGCTTCGGTTTCCACGCGTTGCTCCTCACTCCTTTCCTTCAAACACACGGAGCGTCGTCGAGGTCAGGAAGAAGGAAGAACTTCCCGAAGTCTGTGCGCGTGAAGTTCACTTCCCCCTTCCTCTCTTCCCTATAAACCTACCTCGCCCATCGTCCCACTGGTCACCGACACGCATCAACATCAAACCACTCGCAAACGATGGAGTCCCTCGACCCAGCCTGCACGCCGCTCAAGCACGCCTACGACTCCTGCTTCAGCGCCTGGTTCCGGACCGCCCTCGAGCTCGGGTCCATCCCGCAACAGCAGCAAGCCTCGCCCTCTACTGCCAAACCATCGGAAACAGCGACACCTCCGACCGATCAGCGGAAGAGAAGCTCCGGCGGCTGGTTCGGCTTCGGAGGTGGCTCTTCCTCCTCCTCCTCCTCGTCTTCATCGGGTGCAAGTGCGAGCAGCGACAGTCTGGCGAGCAGCACGGCGACTTCAATTCCCGCATCGTCCCTCGGCGGTAGCTCAAAACAGTCGCTAACCCGGACAGAACCTGCGTCCGCGGACGAGCTGGTGCGGGGCTACAGCGCCTGTGACGAGCTCTTCAAGTCGTATTCTGGTTGTGTAAGGGTGCGTATTCTCGAGATGAAAGGCCCCACGCTATGGGTACTGTTGCTCATCCTCCTGCCCAACCCCCCTTTCATCAGCGCGCGGTGAAGGAGAAGAACCTGGTCCCGCTCATCCATGAGGCACGGCGGATCAATCCCTTTCCATTCCCTTCGCACACGACGAGCGGCGGCGGCGCGGGCGCTGGCACGGGCGAGGGCACGGCTGCGGGTGCAGCTGAGGGGAATGGGAACGAGCCCTTCCCGTTCGCACAGGCTGCGAACCAAGAACAGATCTTCGAGAAGCCACTGTCATAGAGGTCGGTTCATATCACTATATGTAGAAGGAGACGAATGCACTGCAGTCCCGGACCGAAGCCTTGGTGGTCCGTCCCCTCTCCTACTTATGGATCTCGATTTACGTAGAGTTACAGTTCAAGAGAGGGAGAGCGCGGAAATTGGGAGAGAGAGAGGAGGCGCGAATCGGCGACGAGGGGGGCAAGAGTCCATAAACTCGGTGCGGGAGAGGAACTTCTATATATGGACGTGATAACCAAGGCGCCTTTTTAACATTAGATGAAGGGAAGTCCTAGGATCGCGACGCGCGCCAGGACGAGGCAGCGGTCATAAAAGGTTCGTCCCGTACCGAGAGTGGGAGAAATGCTTGCAGGGCCACAAGATTAGGCGCTTGCGATGCTGTCCGTGGTAACTGAGGAGAAAAAGAGGGAGAAAATATTGTCCGGGTGTATGCGTTGGTGGAGATGGATCGTTCGTGGGACAGCCTCGTCTGGTTGTCCGTCTTGTCGTGTTTGGGTGGGGGGGGAGGAAATATGGTCCTTGCGCTGGGAGACATATCATCTTTGCCCTCATCTTTGCCGCCCGACTACGGACCAGCCGCCGAAGAACATGCATGTAAGGACCGCGACGAACATGGTGATCAATGGACTCAGAGACTGCAAATGAGTGGCGCCACTGCATCCCGGGCATGCCCATCCGTCTGAGAGCACACAATTTCGGGAGGGGAGGGGAAAAAACGGTCAGCGCCCATACATGTGCTTTGCTTGTCAGGAAATGAACTCACCAGCGAGAGCTGTATATGACTTGGGTATGTACAGGGCAAACGACACTTTGCTGTTGGGTGCCATCCGACCTCCAACATTCGCAGGCGCGTCCAACCCACGCTCGTCAAAGATTTGCAACCGATACGTCGCCTCAATCAGCTGTGGCAAGTTGTTCGCTGCCGCACTGAGCGAGTATGCATAGGGATCCCATGTGTAGTCCAGCACATTCCCGGGAATACCAGTCTGGGGCGAGAGGGTGTAGGTGACGCTGTTGGCAGGGCAGTACGCTTGGACGTGCAGGGTGGCCGGGGTGGCGATGACGGAGGTGAAGTTCCAGCCGAAGGTTACGGGGACGCCGGATGCGATCTTGTAGTACGATGCTGGGGCGGTTTGGTCTGGTTTGGTGATGGTGATGCCTCCTGCTGCGGCCGTTTGCGGGATGGTAGCGGTGGTTGCTGTGGGTGCTGCGGCCGCGGGCTGGTTCTGACCCTGATTCTGACCCTGGTTTTGCCCCTGGTTCTGTCCCTGGTTCTGACCTTGGTTCTGACCTTGATTCTGTCCCTGGTTTTGCCCTTGGTTTTGACCTTGGTTTTGGCCCTGGTTTTGGCCTTGATTCTGGCCCTGGTTTTGCTGGCGGGGCTGTAGAGCAGACATGGTGGGTGCGCAAGTCGAGAAGGCGAGGGCGAGGGCGAGGAGGAGAGCGAGGGTGAGGGCGACGACTTGCTGTTGGTCGACGGCAGCGAGGAGGACCGCGATGAGACGAAGAGGAGCTCACATGGCAGTCGTCCCTTCCGGAAGTCACGGCGCTTTGTAAGCCGGAAACCGGAAATACCGAACCGTCCGAATCGCCGACTCACTCACTCACACACTCGCCCTTCGCACTGTCCACTTGACTTCCTCCAGCTGCGAGGATAGCATACTCGCACACACAGACAGCATAGACAGCATAGAGAAAGAGAGAATGGCAGACTTCGCAGCACAGCTCGCGGACATCGCAGCGCAGCCAGCCACGAGCCGCTCAGACGCGTACATCGAGCTCTACCGACAGACCGTCGACCGCCCGGAGAGCGAACTCCCGTCCAACGCCCTCGAGTCCCTCACAGCCGACTACCTCGACGCAGCCGCCTTCTCGGACCTCAACTCGACCGGAGGCGGCCTCGTCGTCGGACGCAATGTCCTCTCTGCGTTCCACAAGATTCTCTCCGAGGCGCGCGATTCGGAGGATACTGGTGGCGCAGGCGGGGAGACGAAGGATGACGACGATGCGGTGATGCAGAGCAGCGGGAGCAGTCGGACCAGGAGAGCGATCGACAGCCCAGACACCCGAACCAACATCATCGACGATGCGCTCGAACGTCTCCAGCCGAAAGTCCTCTCCTTCGAAGAACAAGCAACCCAGCTCCGCATCGTCCTCTCCTCCATCCTCGAAGCCGAACACGATTGGGTTCGAGCGGCGAGGGCGTTGCAGGGGATCCCACTCGATGGCAGTCCGGGACAGCGCAATGTCTCGAATCTGTTCCGGCTGCGCACGTATATGCGCATCGTACGGCTCTTCATCGAGGGGGACGATCCCATCCAGGCCGACATATTCCTCAAGCGCGCCAGTCTGCTGATCCACTCCGTGCCCGGAGCCTCATCACGGACGTTTGGCACGCTCGACTTGAGTGCGGCAGAAGCGACGGCGGCAGCCTCCGATCCTACATCGTCCTCAGCTGGAACCGGGGAGCAAGCTACGAAGGAAGCGATTCAGGAAGGAAGGGAACTTTCGCTTCATTTCCAACTGTGTCAGGCTCGCATTTATGACTCTCAGAAGAAGTTCGCAGAGGCCGCGATGCGTTTCCACAAGCTGAGTTACGTTGCTGAGATTGACCCTTCCGAACGAGAGCATATGCTGTGAGTCCATAACCTTCTCGAATCATGCGCATGTATGCCTGTTTCGAGAAGAGGACTGACTTGACTTGAATTCATCTACTGTAGATCCGCAGCGGTGACAGCGGCCGTCCTCGCTCCGGCTGGTGTCACACGAACGCGTATTCTCGGAACGCTCATCCGCGACGAACGAACGGCCAACCTTCCCTCGCACCAAACTGCCATCCTGACCAAGGTCTTCCTCCAACAGATCGTCCGACCCAAGGAGATCGCCGCCTTCGAGGAGATGCTGGCCCCGCATCAAAAGGCAATATTGATGCCCAGCGCGAACGAGAAGGCGATGCTTGCCATTGCGCAGACGAACGAGTCTGCTCGGGCGACGGATACGGAGATGGACGCGGGTGGCGCGTCGTCTTCTTCAGCTTCAGCTTCAGCCATCGCCGCAAGCAAACGGCATTCACCCCGAACAGTCCTCGAACGGGCCATCATCGAACACAACCTGCTCGCCGCCTCGAAAATCTACACCACCATCACCCTCTCCGGCCTGGGATCCCTGCTGGACATGAGCACCTTTGGCGCAGAGACCATTGCGAGTAGGATGATCAAAGAGCGGAGGTTGCATGCGGAGATTGATCAGGTGGAAGGTGTCCTGACCTTCTTGGCGCACGGGGCCGAGGTGGAGGGGAGCGGTAGTGGTGGCGCCGGTGCTGAAGCGGCTGACGACGCTGGCGGTCGTCCATCTGCGGTGGGCGGGATGACGACTTCGCCCCTGGCTGACCTGGCCGGTGGGGATGGGAGTGGGACGGGAGAGGGGTTCGAGGTTCGCTCGGTGTATACCCGTCGGTGGGATGTCCAGATTGGCCGGACGGCGTCGGCGCTGGAGGATGTGTTTCAGAGGATTAGCAAGATGGGAGGGGTGGTGAGCACGGCGGTTGCGAGTGCGACGGCGGCCGAGCCTGTTAGTGCTCCTGTGTAGATGTCATTTGCCAGCTTCGAGATGCTGCGTTTCGCAAGCGTTACTGCTTTGCAGCGCGCTTCATTTGGGATCTGCGGAACCTGAGCTTTGCCTGCAACGACCGCACAACTTCCTAACATCCGACCTTCACGCTTTCCAGTCCGCTTCGTGCTCCAGTCCAAGTGGCATTTAGTTTGCGATTTCAGTGACCAGAGGCACCCCCCTGCTGACCCATCTGGTTGATTTGGTTTACCTGTTGAGGAGGCAAAGCATCTAGTCAGCCTTACGAGATCAAATCGAGGCAGGACTTCACGAATACGCACAACGTGTAGTGATGTGTCCAAGAATCTGAGGTGCAGAACACTGTTGAGTAAGCCACCTCTCCTCCCATCGCGCAGCTTATCATGAACTCACCGCTCGACGCAGTTGGACAGACACGCGGCCTCGCCACGGTTGAAGTCGGAGCTGATGGAGGACGTCCCCTTACACTTGGTCCAGCACATGTTGGTCAAGTCGTGAATGGTGGCCTGTACGCGTGCGCGGGCCGATTCGCCTTCGAGGAAGGTCTGCATCTCCTTCTTGTCTGCGGTGGGGAACAACATCGGTGGGTCAGTTCTTGCAGAGATCTGAACGCGCGCGCGGGCAAGTCAGGGGCTCACCTGCTTCTGAGAGGGGGAGGTCTGCGACGGACGACATGATGCCTGCGAGTTTGAGTTGGTAATGGTTGGGATTGGCAAAGATGGAAGGGGGGGGTTTAAGATTGCTACCACTCTGACGGGGCTGGTCGCTTTAAAAACATGTGAAGAAAATCGCTACGCAATGAAACTAGCCTTGTGCTGGCCCATAAGAAGGGACGAATAATGCATCAAGGGCGCTGATCACCAGCCATTCAACGCGACTCGGGTTCCGCTTCATCAGGGATAGGCGCGAGAGAGAGAGACGAGGCCCACTTGTGCAAGAAGTCCGTGGCGATGCTGCTCCAGGTTTCCTCCTCCTGACCCAGAGCGAAGTCAATGACGTTGATGTTGGCCGTAAGATGGTGCTCCCGCACTCGTCCTTGCCATTGCTGACGACGAGTCGCGAGAGTAGGCGGTTCGGCGATGCAGTGTGCAGGAGATGACTTGAGGCAGGGGTAGTGGTGCCGGTTGAACCTTTCAGCGCATCGCGTTTCGATCGTCAAGAGAAGGAGGAGGAGGATCTCCGGATATCACGGCTTCTTCCTCCCTCACTCGCTCAAAAAAGCTGGCTGAGAGAGCAAGAGGCGAAGAACGTCGACGCTTCCAATATCACAGGCTTCAATACTGTAGATGCGATCCGAAAGGTATGTTCACGACGAGCTCGTAGGGCCGGTTGACGCGGTTGACTCCGAACAGGAAAGGTATGTGCAATTTTGGTGTTTGATTCGTTATTCGTTTGGTTTGGGTACGTTGATGATATACAGGATACAAGAGGGGAAGTCGAACTATACAGGGGGTGACGGTGACTGGAAGGTTTTCCTGAGTGAAAGAGGGCGGAAGGGAACAGAGTTGGTGATACAGCAGAGTAGCGAGCAGAAGAAGGAGTGCTGGGTTTTCGTAAAGTCGGGTCGCAAAAGAGGAATTTTCCGAATGGGTCGAACGTCGCACAGCGAAGATCGATATGTGTGAACTGGGATGGGATGCCGAGCTTGAGAGGGAGGGTTCGTTCTGTCTTCAGGCAGTCAAAGGGCTTCTTCCCAACACCGTTGAGAGAACGCCGCTGGCAATGGGCACGCTCGAGACGATGCCGTTGACAAGGGGCACGCCGGTAGGAGGAATGACGTTGGTGTCGAATTGGCCCATCACGTTTCCGGGCAAGTTGGAGTACTGCAGAGGGAGCGATGGGGACCAGAAGGTGGGAAGAGGGATCAGAAATGAAGATCGAAGGGGCAGGCAAGGCGATCAGGGATTCATGATGGAAGAAGGTCAAAAGTACTCACCTCGCACCAAATGTTGGACGCCATCTCCGGCCCAGTCCACGAAAAGCCGAGCTGCTGAGGCGTGCACTGGACGACAGCACATCCCACCGTGCGGGAGCTCTTCCACACGAGCTGACTGAAATGACCCGTCTCCTCGGAGAAGTTCGAAGCTGAGAAGTTGTAGGCCTTGATCTCGTTGTACCACATGTCCGCAGCGGCGGCCATGGTCACCGGCGTGCCTACCGTCGCCGCTCCGTTCTCGCCGTAAGGCCCGGCACTGTGTGCCCAGATGCATTTGCTGGCGTGGTTCTTGGCGAAGCTAGAAGTTTCGGCGGCAAGGTTGAGACAAAGTGTGAGCTTGGGGAAAGACTTATGTTGGTGATGTTCATATACTCACGCGGCAAGTGTGTTGTTCCATGTGAGAGCGGGGGCGTTGTGCTTGGCGCGGTAGGCATTGCTGTGGGTGGTGAAGGACAGGTCAGCTCATTGAAGGGGAAAAGATAAGCGAGGGGAATTGGAACAGAAACGTACTGGGTATCGACGACGGCTTGTTGCTCAGGCGTCGTAGGGTCGCCGGTAGCGATCGATGTGGGAGTGGCAGCAACGGCGGTGGTGATGAAGCTCGTCGTAGGTGTTCCAGCTGAGGTGGTTGGAACCACTGTCGTAGTGACAGGGACGTTCGTTGTTGTGGTCACTACCGTGATGACAGGTACGACAGTGGTGACGGGGACGACCGTGACGGAAGTGAGCACGGTAGTAACGCCAGAGACCGTCTTTGTTGCAGTGGCTGTACTTGTTACCGAGGCCACCGTAGTCTTAGTCGAGGTGACGGTGACTGTGGCAGTCTTGATGGAGGTATAGGTTGTCGTCTTTGCGGGCATCAACGCCGGGAAGAAGGGAATGGTCCAGACGATGGTGGGCGTAGGACGGACCGAGTTGCCCGCAGCGATAACCTTGGCCGCGTATGTTGGTTTGGTTGTTGAAGCCGTGGTGACGGGCTTGCAGCTGTTCGTGAGCTTGCATGCTGCTGTGTTAACGCCGCCCACGACGGCGCCAACCAGACGTCGAGAGGGATCCGTGGACCGCCCAGACGCTGGGAGGGCGAAGGTCATGTTTGCAGCGGCCAGAAAGGCGACGATGAGCAGGAAGAATGATCGGTTGGTGGCGGTCATCTTGGGAGTGTATCGCTTGATGTTGATGGTCCTATTTGTTGAATCGAAAGTCGTCCGTTGGGTCGATGAAGGTATACAGTGATGTTGCTGTCGCGACGTGTTGGAGTCGTAGAATCGTAAAGAGGAGAGAGATAGAGAGAAAGAGCAAAGAGTAGTCGTGAGAGGGCTCAATGATGAGAATGGGGAGGCCTGGAGAAGAAAAAAAGGTCTGCAGTCAGGATCATGGACGGCCTTCTTATAGACATCGGCCGGCTTCATTGCTAGAAATCCCCAAGTTAGATCTGGTGCAACGCAGACCGAAGCAGACAGCTGGGCACAGACAGAACAGAGGAACGAAGGCCATCAATTGGCACCGGCGACCGCATGAGCTTCGGGCTTGCTGGTAGAAAAAAAAGAGAAGGCAGCAGCTAGACCAACCAGTTCACGGACAATGTTTGCTTGAGAGTCGCCATTGTTCCCCGGTGCATCCGCGACCTTCCCGACCTTCGCCCTCGGAGTGTCGTCGGTGCGGGGTCCGCCCGAGGAGGATGGAGGCGCAAGGAAGGTAGTCGTGCAAGGAAAACCCCATGTCGCCCTGTTCCCCGAGTCCGTGCAGCGCGGAGAGCGAATGGTGGACGTCACTGCAAGCTTCAAATGCCGGAGCATTCGCCGCCCAGAACATCTGCACACAAGGGGAACATGGAGAAGATGGGAGCATGTCAGTGCGTCAAGCGTCTCAAACTGCAATAGTGAAGATCGTCCGTCTGCCTGCAACAGCGATCTTCGCACGATATGGGCCTGTCTGTGCGGGCATCAAACAGCAAACAAAGCAATGGGAGGGTCAGCTTCTACAAATAAGGATCTGAGGACCTGGAGCGATGTGCGACTGTGTACTTGGCCGAGTTCAGAGCGCTCGGAGCTGAGGGATGAGAGGAACAGTGAGCGATGAAAGATTCACGTGAATATGCCGCCCCGTTTGATGAGCCGATGTGGTTGGTGACTTACTTCGACTGAAGTTGGAAGACCGAAGGGATGGTGGTCGTCATGGAGGTCGAAGACTTGGAGACGAATGGGGAACGACGGAAGATGAAACGCTCGTTCCGCCCTGCGAGTTGCCTCAGATCTAGCTCGGTCCGCATGCGTAACGAAGCTACGTGTGGTTCCAGGATTTGTTGAGTTGGTTGTGGGCGAGTACCACCTCGCCAGCGGACCGCAAGACTGTTGCCTAGCTAGGCCGAGAAAGACTGGATGACCATGAGAGCTCTCGGCTCTGCAACCGAGTCTCCGCTCGCTGCAGTCAGTCCTACTATCAGTGCCGTCTTTGTAGCTTTCGCAGTACGTTTCTTTGAGCCTGGCGAGCGGAAGTACGTGCGCGAACGTGCGGAGATGAGCATTGTGGCCACACTCACTTGACGACGTGGCCCAGCGGCCCTACGGCCCAGCACCCAACCAGCGGGCTATGACCCTGGAGGGAGACACCAACCTCGCGAATCACGTTCGCCAGATATCGTTGTGAGCTTCGTGCCCAAGATACGTACGTCTTTTGATGCCCTGAAGAAGTCCGCTGGCCGCATGCGGCAGCGTCGGAGCTTGAAACAGTTGAACTTTTCCTGCAAAAGCTCACTGCTTTTGATCTGAAAATTCTGGCATCGTTAAACTGCGCTAGTCGATAGTTTATCCGAGGGTGTTTCGCCCGTGAAACTCCGCAACAAGCGGTCGGTTGCGTTGATTCTGGGTTTCCGTTCCTCTCCAACTCCTCCATCTTCATCGACTCGACTATCCCTTACGCCAGTTCAGAAACCTGCTCTCGGAAGCTCACTTGCTTTCTTCCTTTTGCAGCATGATGTAGCCAAGTTTTGTTTTGTGCCAGGCGGTTGTTGACTCTTGCTTTCCAGGTGGACGCGGTCCCAATTCCCAAAGGTATCAATCAACACGGGGCACTTGCCTTCCGTTGAAGCAAGGTGTCGGAGTCGGAAAAAGCGAGGCTCTGACCGTCTGCGGAGCTGGGCCCTATCCACTGACTTTTCTTTCTTCTGTGCTTCCGTCTCCACATCGCGACCACATTTGGCGGCACGACTCCGTACGACCCACATCTTCTTATTTTCTTTCGATAGCAGCCAACAGTAACTTCGCCAAGCCACTCTTTGCGAGGGGAATAATGTTCTCTTTCGGATATGCAGCTCTGTCAACGGAGTCCTGCAAGATTCGGTGGCAACAGCATGTGGGAAATTCAGCAGGTCTTAGTTCTTACTGCTCATCGCTCTCCTTCCTTCAGATGGACCGCAACGGCCGTCAATAAGGCAAGGAAGATCCCTCAGTGCGTCGGCACGGATATACGAGATTGTCAACATCTAAACTGTGAACCGCTTCGAGCTCCTTCATCAACAGTCGGTTATGACGATCACGGCCCTCCAGGGAGCTGGGTCGGACGGGAATGTGAGAGTGCCTGCTAGCCAATCAAGTAGGTTCGAAGACGGGTACGGAGGACCAAATCAACACAGTGGGTGAGAGTACTGTGGCTCCTCGCTTGTGAAAAATGGAGATGAACGATGTCTGCTCTCCATCAGTACAACCGACACGTCTACATGCAGTCATGTGCCGGGTTCCCTTCCTATCTTGCTTTCTGCTGGTAATCATGTCCACGACCACTTGCTTTTCACCTCCTCCCGCCTTGCACGCACATACAGGGCCCGGTTCTTGCTTCTTCCTCAGCTCCGAACTCGAGCATTATCATCGCTTGGCTGCTCTGAGTCCGACGAAGAGCCAATCACTTGGAAGCCATTTTGCAACACCGCACCACTTGAGAAGTTCGGGATAACAGGCCAGTCCAACTCCTTCCCACGTTTTTTTGCTTCGTGCTCTGTAGTGAGTATCAGGCCTACCAGGTGGTAAATGCATATAAAGCTGAATCGTGCATGCTCAACCAAGTCGATTTTGGTCCCTCAGCACCTTTCGCTCCTGTATTCATACCCTCTCGCCTCGTAACGCCTTGTCCTACTGTATTACCGCGACATCCAAGTCCTCAAAACATTGATCTCACCCACGGCCGGTCAAGATGAACAAAACGTTACATACGGTCTTTGTGGCGTTCCTCGCCTTCATCGCCTTCTTCTTCAACGACACCGCGGCACTTCCGACCGAAAACCCGGTCCTGATCCCACGACGATCCTCAATCTCGGACGGAGATGCATGTGGAGATTCGGCGAACTGCAAGCTCGTCACGGACTCGTCACCCTACTTCCATAGCCCAAATGCAAAATCGATGCAGGGAAAGCCACTAGGAGCATACAAAGTCGGCGCTGGTAAATCTAGGGCACGGCCCGGCGGCCCCAAGAAAGCGTCCATCCCCGGGTCGACATCGGTTGTCAAGACGACGACGACGCCGAAGCCTACTCCCGTCTCCTTCGATCGACGAGCAATCACGACCATCACATCGATGTCGACCCGGACGGTGACGTCGCCGGTGACCTCGATGAGCACGATCAGGACTCTCACCTCCACGAAGACGGAGATGAAGGCCACGACGATCTCCGGTCGGCGGACGTCGATCCCTGTTGTCATGATTTACAAGACTGTCCAGATCACACCCGTCGTCACGATGACGACGAAGTACACGACGATTCCTGTCATCAAGACGATCACCGTCGCTCCCACGAGCTCGACCACGAAGTCTACGACGGTCACGATCTCGACGAGTCCGAAGCCGGTTCCTACCACCACCACGGTCAAACCTACTTCTACTACTCCGAAGGTTGTCGTCACTCCCACTCCCACATCAACTCAAGTCGACACTTCGAACCAGATGTCAGCTCGAATCGCTATGCTCAATGCACAGTACGTACCCATTTGTAACCGCGTAAATCCCGTCTTCCTCACTTGGTCCGGGGTCTGACCTATATCATTCTGCTTTCGTTCTTCCACCAGCAACAAGTATCGAGCCAAGCACGGTGTGCCTGCGCTGATTTGGGACGACAGTCTTACCTCGTGAGTTTCCGTGCTGGTTTCCCATTCGCTCGTGACGAGGGTGGGTTAGAGGCTCACGAAAAAAAAGCTTTCTTGCCTCCGTCCCCCTTCTTCAGATACGCTGCGGACTATGCCAGCAAGTGTATCTGGGCCCACAGTCACGGCCCGTACGGCGAGAACGGAGCCTCGGCGGTAGGCTTCCCCATGTCTATGGCCATGGCTGTCGACATGTGGTACGACGAGATCAAGGACTACAACTTCAACGTGCCCGATTGGTCCGAGGCCACTGGCCATTTCACCCAGCTCGTCTGGAAGGCGTCGTCGAGGGTTGGGTGTGCGATTGCGCAGTGCTCGCCGTCGTCGCTTGGATTTAACTGGCCGTACCCTGATCCTGCGTACAACGTCTGGTGCGAGGTGAGTTTTTGCATCTTCCTTCCTTTCTCTCTCTGCTGCTGCTGGCGTGCTGTGTCTTCCCTTCCCGCTGACACCCCCTCCCCAACCCACCCACCCACCCACCGACAGTACTCCGACGAGCCGGGAAACTACATCGGCGAATTCGCGCAGAACGTCCTCGCGCCCGTCGGCGTGGCCCTCAAGAATGGGTTCGTGCCCCTTGTCTAAGGGCAAGCCAAAACGAACACTGTCTTTCTCTTTTTTTCTCTCGCTTTCTCTCTCACTCACTCTCGCGTTCAAGCATACACGAACCCAGTTCCGACCATCGTCCTTCGTCCCCAAGAAGCCGTCCGTTCAAGCTGTCCGGCGTCACCAGAAACGATCGCTTTACTCATACTCATTCAACCTTCAAGAATTAAGGCAAATCATAAAAGTCCCACCCCAAGTCATACCGGCTCACCGCTCGCCGTTCACCGTTCACCTTTGAGGCTTTCCGATACTCTCATCCTGTGTATACCTTGTACCATATTTGATCCGGATTGCTGTGGCCGAAATACGAAGTCCTTTTGTTGTATTTTTAACCCTCTCAGATTCGAGCATGAGTCGGTGCCTTACTGAAGCGAGCTGGAATAGCCCTCACACCGACAGTAGTGAAAACGGGGGACCAGAGTAGGTGTAATTTGCGCGTTCACTGTTGGCTGCGATACAGGTGTGGTGAGGAGGACGGGAACGTAGAAGGCGGGAGACTGGAGAGGGAAAACAGTGATTATGAGGAAAGGCGAGAATTGGGGAGAGGCCCGCACGGAGGGGAGCAGAGCACTAGGATCCCCCAGGGGGACGTCGGAGGAAGACAGAAAACAAAAAAGGTCGGCAAGAAGGGGACGAAAGATCAGAAACCGCGCAAGCCAAGGATGTGCCGGACATCCTGGGCGAAGCGGAGACTGTCGAGGACGGGCAGGAGGTCGAGGAGGGCTTCGTCGTTTGGGTCGTGAGTCCATCCTTCGATCGGGATGCCGTTCGCTGCCGAAGCAAAGAGGGGAAAAAGTTTAGTTTTTTCCAGCTTGATTCGCAACGAGATGAGATGTGGGGGGTGTTCAATGTTTACCTGGGTTGATAAGGTATGATGCTGGTGAGTTGTCGACGAGACAGACGCGTGAGAGGTCGGAGTCGACGATGGAGAGGTTCTTCAGGTAGGTCCCGTTCGAGAAGATGCATGCCTATTTCAGGACATGGAGAAGGATTAGCATGTCAGAGGGCTGGTGTACTTGATAGGGGAAAGATTAGTGAACGGGAAACAAGCACTCACATCTCGGAAGAGGCGACCACTGATAAGGCCTCTGCCTTGGTCCAGCCAGTCGATGACGGGGTTGGCGTACTCCTGCACGGAGGCAGTGTATACGACGACGTGGTACCATGCCGCGACCTGGAATGCACGAGTATTTTGAGTGAAAGGAGCAAGAAGGCCTAGTAGTAAGGGTGGGGAGAGCCTCACCTTTCTGAGAAAGTAGTCTACCCACGGACGCTTGTAGACATGGTACATGAGCGATCTTCCCTGCAGGACAACCTCAACAGTATGCGTCCGTAATCTTCCCGAATGCGGTCTTCCCCTAAGCCCCAACAAGGCCCCCAACCCATCAAGCCCGATCAACCAGCCAAAGCCGAAGCCCCCGCTGAGCAAAGCGCCCGCACGCGCCGTCCCCGCCAGATGTTTGGACGCCGCGAGCTCGTAGCCCGGTCGGGGACGAGAGGTGGAGTGGATCAGGGTTTCGTCGAGGTCGAGGACGAGGATCTTGGGGGTGTGTCGGAGGAGAGGGGTGGGACCGCGTGGGATGGTCCGTGGGGCGGTGTTGGCTGTGCTTGTGATGGGTGGGGCGGCTTCTGTGCTGGGTTCTTCGGTGGCGTCGGCGCTTTCTTTGGCTGTGGCGGATAATGGGTCGTCGTGTGCTGATTCTGGGAGTGGGTTTGGGATCTCCTCGTCTCCTCTTCTCCGTGTGCGAGTGCGCTGTTGGTCATCGTCATCGTCATCGTCCTCCTCGTCATCTCCGTCATCGAGATTGTGTGCTGGGGGGGATGATCTTGAGCGCGGCCCTGGTTCTGACTCTTGCTTGCGACTCTGTCTCTGCTGTCTCCGTCGCTGTTGTTGTTGTTGCTGTTGTTGTTGCTGTTCGTTGTCGTTGTCCTTTGTTGATGGCGATGAGGCTGAGCGCCTGCGCTGGGGGACTGCTGATGTTGAGAAGGAGCGGGTGAGCACGGAGTCGATGAGCGTGAGTGAGTTCATGGTGCGGGTGTGCGTGTGTCTGTGCCGATCTCATCCTCGTCGCCGTCGATCTCATCCTTGACCGCCTCGACCTCATCCAGCCCAAAAGGTTCCGAAGCGCGGGGTGGTGATGGTGACGCGCTTACTTATTTGCAACACCCTGTCGCGAGAAATGCACGTGCTTCTCGACCAGTACCATGCAAATACCGTGCACACTCACAATGACATCCTTAACCCCCCCCCCCCTTCTTCCTGACCACCATCTCATCCTCCCTCCTCCTCCTCCTTCTCAATACATACATACAGAATGTCCTCAGCATCCGCAGCGGTGGTCGACGTCGCCATCGTCGGCGTCGGTCTCGTCGGCAGCTCCGTCATCAGCCAGCTCCTGACGATCCCAAACCTGTCCTCGTCGCTCCGGATCGTCCTGCTCCAGAACAGCAAGAAGGCCCTCCTCAAGCCCCAGGGTCTCTCTCCCAGCGCAGCCTCCTCGTGGAACAATGAGCTCGCGGCGTCCAGCGACAAGGCTCTTGCTCCCAACGACCTCGTCGCCCATCTCCAGAGCCACCGCGCCAAGGCCGGCAAACACATTGTTGTGGTCGACAACACGTCCTCGCAGCTCATCGCAGACGCATACCCAGCCTTCCTCAGCGCAGGCCTCAGCGTGGTCACTCCCAACAAGAAGGCCTTCTCCGCCTCGTCGTCCCTGTACGCGTCCATCATCTCGGCCTCGCAATCGGGAGCTCAGGCCGCCAACCCGATCGAACGGCCACTCATCTACCAGGAGTCCACCGTCGGAGCCGGGCTGCCCATCATCGGCACCCTGAACGACCTCGTGGGCACGGGCGACAAGGTGAAGAAGATCGAGGGTGTCCTCTCTGGCACGTTCTCCTACATCTTCAACAACTACTCGACGGTGAAGGGAAGCGACGTGGCTTTCAGCGAAGTCGTCCGTGTTGCGAAGGAGAACGGGTACACGGAGCCTCACCCAGGAGACGACCTTTCCGGCTCGGACGTCGCGCGGAAACTGACGATCCTTGCCCGTCTCCTTCCTGAGGAGTTTGACCCCAAGACGACGCTGCCAGAGGGATTTGCCTCGGTTGATACCAAGTCACTCACACCGGACCCGCTGGCGAAGGTTTCGGACCCGACTGAGTATGTCAACCGGTTGCCTGAGTTTGATGCCGACTTCGACTCGCTCAGGAAGCAGGCCTTTGAGAAGGGCGAGGTCCTTCGATATGTCGGCGTGATTGACGTAGAGAAGAAGGTCATCAAGGCCAGTCTGGAAAGGTCAGTTCCAGTCTCTCTTTCTCTCTATACATCCCTCTCTCACTGCATATATCCTAACATACGAACGCTCACAACCTCCCTTGAACGACCAAACAGCTACCCCTTCTCGCACCCCTTCGCATCAGCACTCTCTGGGTCCGACAACATCATCGCCTTCCACACAAGCCGGTACCCCACCCCGCTCCTGGTCCAGGGAGCAGGAGCAGGCGCGGACGTCACAGCGATGGGCGTCGTTGCTGATCTCCGACGCGTGGCCGAGCGCAGGGCAGTCTGAGCCTGAAGAGCCGGGATCATGATGCATGTTCTTCTTACCCCAAATGCTCGAATAGAAATCTATTTTTGAAGAAGCTCTTTTGGAGAACTGAGTGCACTTTTGGTGACGAAATCAATCGCCGACGTTGCGCTTTGCCCGCTTGCAACGTGAACGAGGCGGCTTGAGCTCGACCACGACGACCTCATCCCAGCATTTCCCGCAGACGATAAGGACAGACACGGCAGCGATGCGGATTCGGCCGCGGTGCGCAGCGGCGACGTTTGCGCGCGTCGCCAATGCCAGCAGCGGTGCCAATAGCAGCAGCAGCGGCGGTAGCAGCAGCAGCAGCAGCAGCAGCAGCAGCAGCGCCAACAGCAACAGCAGCGCCAGCAATGGTGGTGGGAATGGGAACGGAGGCAGCAGCAAGAGCAGCGCTGCCCCGACCCGCACTCGTCTATCCAACGATAGCAGCAAGGGCAAGAGAGCACCAATGATGCCCGCCATCCCGCTCGTCAGACCGCCGGACGTCTCCCAGCCAGATCTCGCGCTCAGTCGCTTCTTCGCTGCACACAGACCGCTGCTCGACATCGAACTCCTCGGCTCGGCGGGCAAGATGGCTGGCAGTAAGGGGAGTGCCAATGCCTTCAACTTCTCCCCGCCTGCTGCTCCTGCTCCAGCTACGAGTCTTACGGACGCAGCAGCAGCGGAAGCGCAAGCGGCGGCAGCAGCAACAGATGCGCACGCTTCCTCCTCGTCCTTGTTCCCAGCTGCGTCGGCCCCTGCGTCGTCGGCAGGAGAGCTGACGTCGGACTCGGCACAAGAACTTCTCAGCGCTCTCACCTCCTCGTCGACCTCCCATCCGGGCATTCATCGGACTTCCATCATCGTCCAAGTCGAATCGGCGGCTGCGGACGATCAGGATTCGACGACAACGACGTCCTCTTCAGTCTTATCAGCCACGAGAATAGGGGCGTACCCCCTTGTCGGACAGCAGGAATGGGTCACGGCTCATCTCCGGAACGAGACTTCGAGTCGGTCGTTGGTGATTCCGCACACGATGTGGAAGCGCAAGCCTACCCAGCTCATCTCCGTCGAACATTTCTCTCGTCTGATGGACGAACTTTCATCCGGGGACGATGTACAGTCCACGAAGGAGCAGGAGGAGAAGGAGGACGTCAAGGATTCTTCTTCCTCCTCCTCGGTATCGAAGAGCAATCGAACAGCGACGTCTTCGTCTATCATCAGCGTACCGAGTTCGGCGCGACTGCAATCGTCCCCATCGATCCCCACAAGTAACAACAACAACAACGCTCAATCAAACCTCACATCACAAACCCGACCAAACCGGCCCTCCCCTAAAGTCCTCGCAGCAGCAATCGAGCTTCTCGCGCGGGACGCCTACCAAAGCTCCCGGGACGCCGCCATCGCCCGCGCACTTGAACGCGGCGAGTCCACCGCGGTGCCCGCCAAGCTGGGCGTCGAGAGTGAGTTGGTCATCTTGGGCGAGCAAGGCGGGCCGAGTGTGGAGTGGGCGAGGGGCGCTGCGCTTTGGTTGGCGGAGAATGGACGGGCGTATTGGCCGCCTGCTGCTCCTTCTTCACCTCAGCAGCAGCAGCAGCAGCCTGAGAGGGCGTCTCGAACTGTATTGGAAGAGGGGCGGAAGGGGCGGGGACGGGGTTTGAGAAGGAAGCTGATGGGCAGGGACAAGATTGAGGAGAAGGAAGAGCAGGGATGGCGGGATGAGGATGATATGGACATCGTCATTTCCGACCCGGAGACGCTCGTTAACGTCTCCCTCATGGACGCCGAGAATGCTCTCGGGGCCCAGGCGGTGTCCGCCCATCAGTACCTGTCCTCCTCCTCCGCTCCCAGCGGACACCATCAGCTCGAATTTGAGGAGGAGATGGAGGACGAGGAAGGGGGGGAGGGGGAGATTGGGTTTGAGGATGGGCAGGGTGCGGGCGAGGGGGACGACCTCGTACCTGCGGACCCTACTTTGCTCCTCTCCCACGCCCTCGTCCAAGCTCGCTTATCCGAATCGCTCGAGTCAGCAAATGCGTTGATGCTCCTCAACCGCGCCATGCAGACCTTGAATTCGGAAGAGCAAGGAGAAGGAAAGGAGGCACGCTCGACTTCGACTTCGACTTCGACTTCGGTTTCGGCTGTGGATGTGGAGGGGGAGAAGGGCTCGTTGAGGCTGCTTGATTTGAGCAGTTTGAATGCTACGCTGACGGACATTCGGACGCCGGCTTTGGGAGCACGGGCGCGGCAAGCCAGGATGGCTGCGGCCGACGCGGCGGCTTCGTCCTCCTCCTCTACCACCACGGACAGACTCTCCTCGGCACTAGCTTCCGTACTGCGAAGGAACGGTCTGGGATCCTCGGTTCAACAAGTTCCTGTTCGGGGCCGGTCGTCCCGGAGACGCGGTGGCGGTGGCGGTGGCGGCAGCGGCAACTCCCCCGTAGTCGTTGTCGTCAATCTTGGCGGGATCCAAGTTGGCGAGAGTGCTGATGCACGACGACGGCTGTCGAGGAAGTCGAAGGTGGATGACAACGACAAGGAGGTTGGGGAGGAGGTAGGCCTGAAGGATCGTGCTTCGAGTGCGGGCTCGGACGGGCCGAGGAAGGCGGGTACTACCGCGCAGCGACTGAGACGGGCCCGGGCGCGGAGGATATTGTCTACAGGCCGTGGAAGCAAGTCGCGGAGCGAATGAGATTCGGGAGCGGCACGTACATACAAGGGGAGGGGAGGGACGCGCCTGAGATGGGTGGGAGTTGGGACGAATGGGAGTT
The DNA here is from genome assembly GCA_032718865.1 of Tilletia caries. NCBI lineage: Eukaryota > Fungi > Basidiomycota > Exobasidiomycetes > Tilletiales > Tilletiaceae > Tilletia > Tilletia caries. The sequence continues at coordinate 868,873 of JALUTQ010000037.1, read as the reverse complement.
GGGTCCCATATCCTTAGACGAATCTGCAATGAACTCTCTGAACTCTCACACATCAACGCTTCGAATACAGCATGCCATACGAGACCTTTGTCTTCGAGCTGTACATGCAGAGCTCGACTGGTCCTGAACACATGCACAAGGGGAAGCTCAGGCAATCCTTATGCCAGCGAGAGCGCGAGAGAGGAAGATGGCGAGCACGAAGCCGGCGCCGCCATCAAGCATGGACCGTAAGCGAGGAGAACACTCGAAACATGAGCGCGAATAACAGGTGCAAGTGCGTATGATTTCCCCGATAGCATAGCTAACATACATGACACATGATTGGGACGAGAAGGCAATGGCGAATAGTAACTCACCTTGACTTGAGGATGGCAATGAGCTCGACGGACGGATGCGGACAGCTCGTGATCGATGAAAGGCGAAGCATCGAGGTGAGAGGCGAAAGTCGAAGGTCGAAGTCGATGAGCAGCAGAAGAGAAAGAGGGGCAAGGGAAAACACCATGTCAGCGTGGGGTCCAAAGATGAGAAAGAGATAGATCAAAGTTACTCACCCTCAGTCGTTATGCACCTTTCCCCCTAACACCAAAGGAACACGGGTTGCTTTAGGTAACTGATATCTTGCGATACAGGCCGGCAGCGCACCGGTCGTAATGGTTTGATGGTCAAGCAGGGAAAAGGGCGCCCCCCCTTATAGAGGTTCCTACGACTCTACAGGGTCCAGAGGGGGAAGGGGCGAGCTGCCACCACTCGCGCCCAACCCCCGGGGTGGTGTTGTGTACCCACGACACAGCGCCCTGTGCGGTGATGGCATCGGTACCGGGTGGGGGGGTTTCAGGTTCGAGGGACTGCAAAGCCTACCACGGTCGTGCCTCCGTTGGCCTCTCGGTCGGGCTCCGAAGAGCCCTTGACGACTCCGAATGGGCCGAGATGGAGGTGCCGCCGCCACCGTCGGTCTCCACTCGACCCGTCGTCCCCAAACTGTTAAGCTGGGCCGCCTGAAACTCGCCCCCCCAAGGTTTGGCGCTGGAGCTGAATCTGCTCAATTGGACAGTGAGCGTATCTGCTCGGTTAGGCGGTGTCGAGATGGTCGGGGTCGGGTATGCTTGTATCTGTATGAAGAAGAAGAAGACAGGTCAGTATAAAAGGGGGTGTGAACCCTGGTCGTGCCCGTGTGGACGAGTCCAGTGGGTGAGTGTGCCGGTGTGGTGGACTGGCGGAAGGGTGTGCGGACCCGAGTCTAGCCCTAGTTAGTAGGTCGGGCCATGGTGACCCGTGTGACCGTGGTTGATCACTGTGATTTCTGAGATGGAACACGGAAGGGAAAAGATCACAATCAGCACTGAGCGAGAATGGAAGAAGGCAGAGGAGCAGACTGCTGAGCGCATACTCACCTTCACGTTATCGATGGTAGGTGTGGACGATTGGAGTTGAGGCGGGTACAAAGCAACTGAGTGTCCGAGCACTCCGTCCATCTTGACGGTCGCCGAGGGAGGGGATGTTGGAGATGCCCTGCTCGTCGCTCGATCCCGATCCGAGGCTCTTGGCCCTTGACCGATGATGGCCGATGGTGAGGAGGGGGCTAGGTCGGAACTCGGAGTGTGGTCTGGGGCCTGTAGATGAAAGACAAGACGAGGAGTGGTGTTGAGGAAGGTGTGGATGTAGATGGGTGTGAGGTAGGTAGTGTGGATGTGGATGAGTGTGAGGGTTGTAGTGTGGATGTGTGATGAAATATGGGATGGTCATGATAGAGCAAGGGGAGAAGGGGCTCTTGGCTCTAAGAGGATGAGGAAAGAAGGAAGGAGGGGGGGATCCTATGAAAATCAGCCTTGTTATATAGCTTCGTCCTGGCAGAAATTTACTCACCCACTCTTCGATTCTCCAGAGCGCAACCCGAAGCAGATTATCAGGAGACCGCCTGAGGCATACTGGCCTCCTGCTGGAGACCGGGCGTTGGAGCCTGCTTGATGCCTTCGCTGGCAGAACTTGGGAAGCCAGAAGGCGAGCTCCGAGGGGGCGACGGGCGTGCAAGCCAGTGCGGCGCCTTGGCACCTTGCCCTAAGCCCACGCGTTCTTGTGAGACCTCCGTTTAGCCGGCGGGCGCGAGGCCAAAAAAAAAAAAAAAAACAGAGGGAGAGTGCTGGAAGGTCCTTCGGAACGAGCACGAAGGAACGCGACGCGCGTCTCCAGTTGCTGTCCAGATTCCAGAACGAAGCCGAATGCCTGATGGCTGTGACTAGAACAAGAAGCAAAGGGAAGGAAACGGTCAGCACGATGCAAATGTACATAGTTCGAGCTCGAGGCCAAGAGATGCACTGAGGATTGAGAGTGAGTGTGAAGCAATTGGAAATGCGAGGTGTGAACAGCGGATAGGACTCCTGAGTTGGCCAGGGTGACTGGGCAACACGCCTCGAAGGCTCAAAGCGCGTCAGAACCAGAAGGATTGCGCAGGCCACAAGGCAGGTGGATGAAGCCAGCGAGATACTTTAGGAGAGCAGGGGTCAAAGAGGCGGTCCGAAAGGATTGTCGTGTCTTGTGGTTGTGGTGGTGCGTTGCTGGCATGCCTCCTTGGTCTCACAGCGCCGCGCAACGAACCTGCAACGTCTGGCATGCCACACAACCACTCCTCAGCGGCAACAACACATGAATGAAACACAGCAGCGGCACCCGGAACGGACTCCCTCCATTTTTCGCATCGTTCTAGGCTGTGTCTTGGAGCTGCCAGCGTGCTGAATGGCGATGGTCACCGTCGTTGGTGGGAGTTCCCGACCCGCTGACTGTCCGGGTATCCGGAAGGTATCTGGTTCGCATATACGTGGTCAGCGAACTCACCTCCTGCTCAGAAGCCTCAAGACGCACTGAAAACACCTGTACTGGATAGAGGAAAATCAGGCAAGGGCAGCGCTGCAAGTTTCCATCGCTTTGTCGTATTGAGCTGTGGTTGTGGTGAGGCTGGGAAGTGGGAGCCTCGTCGTCGAAATGAATCAATCTGTCGCGCGTCTTCCGTCTTCCCTCCAACCCAACCACGACGATCACACGCGTCCCTTTGAACCTCGCTCTCCCAACGCCCCAACGAGGCCATCCAGCATGAGCAGCAACTACAGCACGCCCGTCTCCAGCCGCACTGCGCGCGACGCGAACCGCATCCGGCCGTCCGGGAGCGCGTCCTCGTTGCTCTACTTCGGCCCCGGCATGAGTTCCGGTCTGCTCAGACCTCATCAGAAGCGACAGCGACGCGCGGCCGCTAATAATAACATCACCCCCGCTGCTGCTGCTATCCCGGACTCGGTATCGGCTTCGAGTGCGCCTGCGTTCGCTCTGTCGTCAGCCCCGGCCCCGGCCCTGGCCCTGGCTCCGACTCCGACTGCGAATGTGACTCCTGCAAGACTGGCGATGGCAGCCCCGGCACCGACACCGACACCAGCACCGACCCCAAGTCGCACAGCATCCATGATGCTCGACATACTCAAGGACGGACCCCAACTTCCCACCCCCGTCCTATCCCGACACGCCTCCCATCTGCGACTGGCCGAGCTGGGTAAAGAGTCCGCGGGGACGAAACGGTCGTCTACGACGGCGCAGGGCGCTGTTTCTTCGCCTGCGCAGAATGCGAGACGGGCTGCGATGCGGAAGGAGTTGGAGGAGCGGGAGAGGGTGAAGAAGGATTTGAAGAGGAAGGATTTCGATGGGGAGGGGGATGCGGAGAAGGAGACGGAGGTGGGCGGCGCGACTGCGAAGAAGGGCACGACGACGGTGGAACAACCGCCTGCGAAGAAGCGACTTACTGTGCTCGATATCATCGAACGCACAGCAGGTTCGGGCGGAGGCTTGCCTGCACGACCCAATCGAAGTCTGAACACGCCTTCCAAGACACTCCCGAGTGCGTCCTTTTCTTCGCCTGGAGCTGTGACTTCAAACACAACTTTGACTTCTACTTCGACAACTACGGCTATGACGAACACAGCAAAGACGGTGACGGCGGCCTCGAAAGCAAGTCTGCTCCCCGCTCAGAGCAATAGCAACAACAACGGTCGCTCCCTGTTGGATCGCTTGGGCGGCTTCGCTCCCGCGGAACAGACTTCACTCCCACCCGCACCGTCTTCATCACGCCAAGAGCCACGATTCGTCCCACAACAACAACAACAACAACAACAACAACAACAGCCTTTCAAGCTCACCACGGCACCGGTACCAACACCCGCTGCTCCCGTCCCTTCTCCTGCCGCTGCCGCTGCTGCTCCTACCTTCGACCTCGGTCTGGACGCCGTCGTACAGACGATACTCCTCCAGGCCGGTCGAGCGGGTGCCGAGAGTGGACACGATGGCACAGCGGCGCGTGCGAGTGCGTTGCGAGTGGAACAGGCACGTTTGCCTTCTTTCACCTTCTCGCTTTGAGACATAATATCCGGTCAATCATCTCGATATCTCTCTGCGCCTCGGATGAAATTCATTGTCCTTGTTGGCCAGCTGGATTCAACAGCGCGCAGTATTTGATGAGTGGCGGAAATGTCAGTGAAAGTGGAAGGTTCGAACTTCGCCGAGGCCGCCTGGAGTCTCTGCGGCCTGCGCGTAAGGGGACGCGTGCGATCGAACCGCCACCTCTCGAATCTTTTATCGAACGCCCCGTGCCACTCGAGCTATGGTGAGGACTGCTCGCCTTCGTTATCGACGGACTTGGGTATGGATTGATAGATGATGCATTGAAGGACGAAAACCCGGGCCCGCTTCAACCGAAGGACAGACGGAAGCAGTCATTGTATACGTAGAAAGAGCCGGCACCGTCGGGGGCGAGGGTGAACGCCTGTTTTGCATAATGCAGTCACAAGGGGAACAAAAGACGCAAGTGTTTGAGCAAATGTTGGCTTCGGAGGTTTGAAGCAGAGGGAATGCGGTGAAAAAGCACTGACCTGAGTGAAGTTCATGGGGTGCTCGCCGTCATCGACGACGAGGGCACCAGTGACGAGGACGAAGAGCGAGCTTTGGTCCGCACCGGTCGGTTGAACGTCGCGGGTTCCGACCTGGTGGACGACTTTTTGGAAGGGGAGGGACTGGGGAGGGTTGAAGATAGAGAAACAGATCAGCTCAACCAAGAGACCAACCAAAGAGCGATTAACCGAAGGAGACCTGGAAAAGAAACGTACTGCGAGCTTCTCGACAATGGCGTCGTTTCCTTGGAAAGGCTGGCCCTCGAAGGTGAGCATCGAGTTTGGTCGCTGCGCATGAATGGGAAAATGCGCATATAGACAAAGAAATGGGAGGTGAGCGCAGGGACGACACCAGGGGCAAAGGACAGTAGGGGGCCTAATGGTGTACATACGTAGAGCGAACCCAGCTGAGAGCGGTTGCTGTCGAACGTCTGATAGTAGAAGTTCGTGAACTGTGCGGGAGAGATATAAAGGCAGAGTGAGCATGGGCATGTATGCGCATGTATGGACACGCCTCGCCTCGCCTCGCCTGAAGAGGGACTGACCTCGGTGGCGATGGTGTCCATGTTCATGCTGGGCAAGCAGATGGGGGCGGGGAGCGTGTTCGGTGGGAAAGTCTGGGTGCTGTCGAGATGGACGTCCTCCTCATCATCGCCCGCCTTCACCTTCAGCTTCTTCATTTCCTTTCTTCCTGCCTTTGCCTGGCCCGAACGCACCCGGCTCACCATCAACAACGATCACCTCCTATCCAACACCCAACTCCAACACCCGTGCTACTCATACACACTGCCAAACATGTCGCTCTCTAGCAAGGTAAGCTAGCCCTGGGAACGTATGGTAGAGAAAGCTCGCACCCTATGGCTGATCACTGTGTGCCTAATTTCCAGCTCAGCATCGCCGACCTCGACCTGAAGGACAAGAAGGTCCTGATCCGTGTGGACTTCAACGTCCCCATGGACGGCACCACCATCACAAACCCGCAGCGCATCGTCGCCGCCCTGCCCACCATCAAGCATGCCATCGACGCCGGCGCCAAGGCCATCATCCTGATGTCCCACCTCGGCCGCCCCGACGGCCAGAAGATCGAGAAGTACTCCCTCAAGCCGGTCGCCTCCAAGCTGTCCGAGCTCCTCGACGGCAAGGACGTCAAGTTCCTCGACGACTGCGTCGGCTCTGAGGTCGAGAGCGCCGTCTCGTCCGCCTCGAACGGGCAGGTCATCCTCCTCGAGAACCTCCGCTTCCACGTCGAGGAGGAAGGGAAGGGCAAGAACGCCGAGGGCGAGAAGGTCAAGGCTGAGGCGAAGGACGTTGACGCCTTCCGTGCGAGCTTGACCAAGCTCGGTGACGTGTACGTGAACGACGCCTTTGGAACGGCCCACCGGGCCCACTCGTCCATGGTCGGTGTTAAGCTCGACCAGCGCGCTGCGGGCTTCTTGATGAAGAAGGAGCTTGACTTCTTCGCCAAGGTGCTCGAGTCTCCTGAGCGACCTTTCCTTGCTATCCTTGGTGGTGCCAAGATCAGCGACAAGATTCAGCTGATCGAGAACATGCTTGACAAGGTACGTTTCTCTTGGTCCTATGATTTACCCCCATTCGGCGGGAATTGAAGACGACTGACCACCGCGCATTCTTCTCAACAGGTCAACTCCATTGTCATCGGTGGTGGCATGGCCTTCACGTTCAAGAAGACGCTCGAGAATGTCAAGGTGAGTCATTCCTCTCCCAGCTTTCAGCGCATACATGCACCTATAACGTGCGAATTGTCACCTGACTGCTGTGGATTCGAAACTAGATCGGCGCCTCGCTCTTCGACGAGGAGGGAGCCAAGCAAGTCGACGCCCTGATCGCCAAGGCCAAGAAGAACAACGTCGAAGTCGTCCTCCCCGTCGACTACGTCACCGCCGACAAGTTCTCCAAGGACGCCACCGTCGGCGCGGCCACCGACGCCGAGGGCATCCCCGACGGCTGGCTCGGCCTCGACGTCGGACCCAAGTCGCGCGAACTCTTCCACAACGCCATCGTCAAGGCCAAGACGATCCTCTGGAACGGGCCCGCGGGCGTGTTTGAGTTTGACAACTTTGCTGCGGGATCCAAGGCCATGCTGGACGCCTGTGTCGAGGCGGAGGGTAAGGGATCTACCGTCATTGTTGGCGGTGGTGACACGGCCACCGTTTGCGCCAAGTACAACGCGGAGGACAAGATCAGCCACGTTTCCACTGGTGGCGGTGCCTCGCTTGAGCTCCTTGAGGGCCGCGACTTGCCCGGTGTCGCCGCTCTCTCGGCTCGGTCATGACTTCGCCCAGTCCGGTCCAATCTGTAGACTGTAAGGAGCATGCGCATGAAACGTAGCTCCAGAATTCTGGCAGACGATCCCATGTCCATTCTCTCCAACCAAACAGAAGCGTTTACATAATACCATCTTACAAGCATGTCTTACCTGCAGTTCTTCGAGAAGTCCACAACGACGCATATTTTTCGTCTCGATCTTGCCGTATTCAGGACAACTGGCATTTGGTAAGAGAAGTCGCATGCTCGTTATGTATGGATTGAATGGGGAGAGGCTCGATGACAGGATGCATTCAGCGGTGCCACTCGGCACGTCTAGCGTTGATACCGTACTCTCCGAGGGCTGCGCTGAGGTCGTCCATCGTGAGCACAGTTCTCGAACGATCCTGCAAACAAGCAAGCAGAACACGGGGGATGAGCACGAAATGTGGTTGGCGGGGAACCATGTATGAAAAAACTGCACCTTTTGATTTGCCCCACCCGAGCTCCCAGCGCCCACGCCTCCGGGACCTGCTCCACCGCCAGCGGCACCTGCAGGCCCAGACCCTTTTGGCTTGCCCGCTGGTCCTGCGTTTGTGCGAATACGGGCGTATTGGAAGGCGTCGGCTGCGATGTCGGAGACGAACTTCTCGGCTGCGAGCGAGAGGAAGCGCTTCCTGTTTTTGGTTTCGATGAGGGCCGGGTAGGGAAGAAAGGTGGTCAGCGTGAGGCGCAAAGGGTAGTTAGAAGAAATGGACACGCACAGACGGGCATCGTCGCATTCGAAGCCGACCTTCTCGAGGTAGTAGTCAGTCACCTCATCTGGGATCTGCGCGGATGGAGAAATGTAGGGGAAGATGTGAGAACCACACGAGCCGGGCGCTCCATATTATTGCAATCCTACTACGGCAACTCACCAGAGGCTTGTAGTCGTCAAGCATGAGCATGAACTGAGCTAGTGTGCGATCTTTGCGCGCCTCTTCCTCCTCCCGTCTCGTCAAAGGTGCAGAATGAGACTCCAACGCGGCATTCCCGGAACCGCCTCCGAGCCCGCGCCGGACCACGAACTTGTTGAGGTCCTCCCTGGTTGCGACGGCCATGACGAAGGAGCGCGAAGGGTCGGTGACGAGCGCAAAGGGATTATTCTGCAAGAAGGTCTCGAGCTCGCCGAGACCTGTGTTGGGATCGATGACGGTGAAGGTGCTCCTCGTTCGTCCACCGCCACCACTGCCGCCAGAAGCACCCGCCGCCGTCGAGGGTGCCGCATTCGCGAACCGATTCATAGCACTATCGACCGGATCCGAACCAATCAAGCTGCCCTCCGCCAACCGCTTGCTGAGCACAGCCACGTCGACATAGCCCAGCAGCTTGCGGTCCGTGGTGGAGACGAGGGGCAGCTGGGAGTAGTCGTGGTCGTGTGCGACGCTGAGAGCGGCCTGGACGGTTGCGTTCCGGGGCACGGCGACGGCGGGTGGGAGCTGCATGTCCTCGACGACGGCGCCGCGGTATTTTGCGCTGGTGGAGCTGGAGCCTGCCGGTGGGGGCACGACGGCGGCGACGGTGCGTGGGGCGACGATGGCGCCGGTAACTGCTGCGCTGCTCATTATGTATTTCTTGCTTCTTCTTTCCTTTGTATGTGCTGGGAACTGTGGATGATGGTCGCCTTCGCCATGCTCACTCCCGCGAGGAACGAGGTGCAAGCGTTGTGGCCGGTAATTTTCCGGTACTCGCTGTTGGCCGCTCGTTTGCCGGCCTTAGCCATCTGCCCTTCAATCTCACGCCTCACACATCGACTCCTCCATCAGGTCGGTCTCAGGGCATCTATGCAGCCATGGAACGACGCAGGGCATACCGCTGCGGCGTCTATGTACACTGCCAATCGTCCATGAAGAACTGGGGATAGTCCTCAGCACGACACGTGAGGATCATCCTCGACGATATCGTGCGATCATCCTACAACCCTCGTGGGATCCACGAGATCTGAGGAGATCCTCAGATAAATGAGCACCGCCTGCCATAATTTTTGTACATCTTTATTTATTTCTCAACACCAGGTCCTAATTGAGCGCGTCAGCCAGCATTTGAATGATCCCCATGCCCTGGATTCGTGTTTCCAGAATTATGTTACATTATATGTTTTTGAACTGGAAATGGTCACTATGTGCTGCGGCGCTGGTGGTTTAGTGGTAGCACCGCTGGATTTCGAAAAAAAGTCCCGGGTTCGAACCCGGGTGTGAGTACTTTTATTTTTTCCCCCTCATTTTTTCTCATTTTTTGGGATTTCTGAGGATGATCGTGGGCTTAACATCTCGTGCGACTCTCAACGATTGAGCCCAAAATGATCGTGGGAAATCCTGGGTCGGGTAAGCCTCACTCAGCCTCACGATGATCCTGCGAGATCCTCGCGATGGGTGAGGATCCTCGCAGCCGACTGGCAGTGTACTCCTGCACCTGGAACTGGAAGTGAGGCGGACTCGATGTTGCGATGTTGGGGGATAATGGATGACCCATGACGGTGTGACCGATGACCGCGATGACCCTGAGGATATGTGGTCTCACTCACCTTAGCCCTTGATCCGTTCGCGCGCTCGCACCTTGGACCTTTCTTCGCGCGCCGCTCGTGTTGTTCTTGTTCAGCAGCAGGCACTTACCTTCCAGATACACATACCACCCGCCTTCATCGCTTCCGACCCGACTCGTCCTTGCGAATGAGAGAACTCATCACCTTCTCTGTCGGGCAAGCCGGCAACCAGATCGCGAGCGCGTTCTGGCAGACTGTCACCAAGGAGCACGGCCTGAACGGGAATGGAGTACGTTGTTTACCTTCCTGCGCGTTAGTCTTATGATGGATCCGTGCTCATGCGCTTCGCTCTCTACTCTCTCTGCAGGAATTCGTCGGGGACGACGAGACCTTGCTCGAGAAGATTGGGGTACGTATTTCGGCGGTTTTGCGATACAGGCTCCCACACCCATTCGTACTGACAGCGAATTCTCTTTGCCTTTCACCAGGTCTTCTTTGAGCCTTCCGCCCGCGAGAAGAAATATGTACCTCGGTAGGTCTACGCGCTGATCGTTCGTTGAAGTTGGCCGTGCGCTGACATTCCCGTCGTCCTGCTACAGCTCTATTCAAATCGACCTGGAGCCCGGCACGATGAACTCGCTCCGGGGCGGTCCCATGGGGGAGCTGTATCGACCCGACAGCCTGATCCACGGCCAGTCTGGTGCCGGTAACAACTTCGCCAAGGTGGGCATCTCGTGAAGGGTTTTGCTGCGCGCATATAACAGGGAGGCATCACTCACAACACACCTCTCACCCGCAGGGCTACTACACGGAGGGCGCTGAGCTCATGGACAGCATTATGGATGCTGCGCGACGCGACGCGGAGCGAGCGGATATGTTGCAGGGCTTCCAATTGGTGCACTCTCTCGGTGGTGGTACGGGATCCGGTCTGGGTACCAATCTGCTTACGAAGCTGCGCGAGGAGTACCCGGATCGGATGCTCGCGACATGGTCTGTCCTGCCCTCGCCCAAGGTCTCGGACACGGTTGTGGAGCCGTACAATGCGACGCTCTCTTTCCACCAGCTGGTGGAGAACTCAGATCTGACATTCTGCCTGGACAACGAGGCGTTGTACGACATCTGCCAGCAAACTTTGAAGGTCAAGGACCCGAACTACGAGAGCCTCAACGGCATCATTTCGCTCGCCATGAGCGGCTGCTCGACCACGCTACGATTCCCCGGCCAGCTGAACTCGGATCTGCGCAAGCTCGGCGTGAACATGGTACCGTTCCCGCGTCTTCACTTCTTCTCTGTTGGATTCGCACCCCTCGTCGCACCCGGCAACCGTGCATACAATGCCGTCAAGGTGTCCGAGTTGATCCAGCAAGGCTTTGACCCCAAGAACATCATGGCGGCCATTGACCCCCGGATGGGCAAGTGGCTCACCGTCGCAGCCATCTTCCGAGGCCAAGTTGCCTCGCGCGATGTGGAGCAGGAGATTGTGACGCTGCAGAACAGGAAGGGAGCCGACTTTGTGGAGTGGATCCCCAACAACGTCCTGACCTCGCTCTGCGACGTCCCCCCGCCGAACCTGAAGATGAGTGCGACGTTTATCGGAAACACGACGAGCATCCAGGAGCTGTTCAAGCGCACGCACGAGCAATTCTCGGTCATGTTCCGGCGCAAGGCCTTCTTGCACTGGTACACTGGCGAGGGTATGGACGAGCTGGAGTTCTCAGAGGCCGAGTCGAACTTGGTCGACTTGATTTCGGAGTACCAGCAGTACGAGGTCGCCGGTGCCGAGGTGAGTTGTCAGACAGGAGCGAGTCAGATTTCGGGCAGGTGATTGACCATTGTTCTCGTTCTTTATTTCTTGTTCTGCTCCCTTTTGTCACAGGACGAGGATGGCGAGTATGTCGAGGAGCAGGAGTACGCTGATGAGAGCACCACTGAGGGTTACTGAGCAGGAGTGAGTGGGCGGACCCAGTCCTCCCCTTGCTCGGTACTCAAGACCTCGATCGAAGTGGCGCCAACAACGGAACAACATCAAAAGAATCAAGACATCTCGTGCAACCAGCCGACCTTTACATATGGCTCGTTAGGAACCCCTCTCCCCAAATCAAAAAATCGCCAAACCCGCGGTCTCGTCTCGTCTTGCGTTGCGCCGCGCGCCACGCCTATATCCCTTTCTCGACCGCGGACCCCCCACCCCCCAAACAAGAAGCAAAAACGACTTTCTTTCTCGCATCACCTCACCCTCAATTCATCAACCCATTCCCTTCCACCGCCGCTGCCCAGCGCTCAGCGCATCCCTCTGCCCCTCTCTCCCCTCCCTTCCCTCCCTTCTTCCCACCTCTGCTACGCTCACGACTCTTCTACACTTCTGTTTCTCTTCTTACGATATCGATGAAAAATTGAATGCTCTTTGACGGCTTTGGGGTTGGCCTGCCATGCTCCGCACCCGCGACCCGCGTATGTACGTTGGGACGTTGGACGCGTTGGTGGCGGGCATGACGCGGTCCTTCTCATTAGATCTCAGACGCGCGCCCACCTTTGACGCGCGTTCACATCATCCGTCTTATACGAGGCCGTTGTCAAAAGTATCCGGACACCAAATTTTTAACCATACGTTTACTAAGTAATCGCCTGTTTTGGGCTCTCGATGCAACTCAAAGACATGGATATGGAAGACGCTCAATGACGGGCCATTTGGAAAGCCTCTATACTGGAGAACAACTTCTCTCTTTGGAGATTTCCCAGCTCTGACTTGGAAGACAGGTTGCTCTAAGTGGAAAGAGGAAGAAACGATTTCAATTAGTAATTTACTAGGTGATTTCAAACTCCTTCACACCCACCTTACTCAACCCAGCTCCTCAATTTTTCTTCTCAATTTTTTTGAGTCACATATTCCGATGCTCCTGCGCTCTCGCTAGAAGGTCAGCTAAGAGGTGTATTTTTACAGATTTTACTGACCAAGTTTGACTTAAGGTGAAATAGAGGCGAACACTTAGTAAACGTATGGTTAAAAATTTGGTGTCCGGATACTTTTGACAACGGCCTCGTATTGCGGCTCCGCGAGCTTGACGGAGATATGGGGGAACAAAGGGCAGGCTCGTACATACGAGATCTGTACACCGCCGACCTATCGTAAGGGCCTGGGGACCCTTCACATGAATGTCGTGAGAGAGTCTCACAGATGGACCCTCCATGTAGCCACTCCTGCCCGCGACTGAGACCCTCTGACCCGAAATATCCTGGGAGGTGGTCATACGTGACAAAATTTGTTTTAAAAAATATTTCTTGACTGGATCGGGGATCGAACACGAGACCTTGTATTCTCGCATCAGACCCTCTAACCACTGCGCTATCGTAACTTTCACACAATGCTATAACTCCCACTGCGACAATATATACTGCACCCACAACACACTCAACATCTCCACGACGCGGCAGCAGGTGAATCGCGCCGTTCTGGGGCTTCTTAGAGTTGAGTGGTCCCTGTGGGTCTTCATCTGGACCATATTAGGATCCTCATTTGCTTAGGAGAGTCCCACGATCCTCCGCCTTGGAAGGTTTGAGGACCTTCCCATGTGCAGGACACTCTCATGACCCTCTCAGGGAGGGTCTGAAGATTATTTTGGCAAAATACTGTAGAGACTCTTTTGAAAAAGGGGTCTAGAAGACTTCAGACACCGCTCACTGACAGTCTTCAGACCCTCTCAGGCTCGCCACCCTCCCTAGACCATTTAAAAAGGTTGGCGGTGTATACATGTGAGGTATCCCCGTCGAGAACGCGAAGATCTCCGTGGGGCAGGGTTAAGTTCGAGACAGTTGACTCAGCGAAAATGCGGCATGAGAGCGATCGGCCGACGACACCGAACGATTATTCCTATTCTTTCTCGTCTCCGTGTTCCGCTGCGATGTGGAGAGGGACAGTGTGCTGCAAGGACCCGCGCGTACATGTGCAGCTATGTCCGACACTCCGCCGATTCCCGTCGCTGCCGAGTGCCGAAGTCAGACCCTTTCGCGAAAGGCTGTCGATTTCTGGGTGCATGCGGGGCTGACCCATATGTGGCCATTCCCAACACCTCCTGTAAGACCAGAGCAAGAGATCCCCCCCCCTTTCTCCTCTTTCTTCACTTGCCCCTCTCTTTGCCTGCGAGGAAGGACCTGTCGAGTAGCAGAGTAGCGTGCGCGCATCCAAGATCGAGCGGGTACCCATCGTTCACGACAAAACGTCACGCGTCACGAGTAACGCGACGCGTTCGAGCTCAACCAAACGCCGCAGATGAGCGCAAGCAGCCCAGCGGTCCCGCAGACGGGCGCAACGGACGAGAAGAGCCAAGTAGGCGCTCAGCGAGCAGACGATGGCAAGCTAGCAGTCGCACCGCCACGGCCGACAGCCACGGTGAAGCAACCGAGCGACCATAGCAGCAGCAGCAGTGCGAGCGACAGCAGCCATGATGACGAGGACGGCGGCAGCGATGCCAGGACAAAATCAAATACGGGCAAGACGGTCCAGCCAGGCGACCGGCGCTTCCTGGACGTTGCCCTGCGTAAGCACTTCTGGGAGTTCTGGAAGTGGAAGGAACCTCCTCCAGCCCCTCCCGCTTCCATGGACGATGCCCCGGAAATCCCGCTTGCGAAGGCAAACATCATCAGCATCATAACCTTCAGCTGGTTAACGCCGATCATGATGCTCGGGTACCGTCGTGCGCTCGAGAAGGAAGATCTCTGGAAACTCGATGCCTCCCGCAGCGCCGAGGTCGTCAGCACCGAGTTTGCGGACAATTGGGACCGCCGCGTCGCTCGCGCCAAGGAGTACAACGCCAAGTTGGAATCCGGCGCCATTCAACCGGGCATGGTCCTACGTTCGAAATGGGCCATGGCCATCGCAGCAAATCGTGTCCTGCCTAACAAGCTCAAGCCAAAACCGTATCCGAATACAAAACAACCTCTTTCTATGGCTTTGCTCGAGCAGGAGTGGCGAGCGCCCCCACCAGCAGCACCAAAAGCCAAAAAGGCGCCTGCACCGCCTTCGCAAGGCTCCGGGAAACCCGGAAGCCCCCCGCCAGCACCCAAACGCCCAGCCACACGATCTGGCCATAAGCGTCCCTCCCTCCCAGGCACGGTCTGGGATCAATTCGGAAATGATTTCATGCTCGCTCTCTTCTTCAAGGTCCTCGGAGACGCCATTCAAATATGCGGACCACTCGTCGTTCGGGAGATCATCAAATTCGGACAGGCACGGTACGCCTATGCGAAGTGGGATCCCATTGCCCGCGGTGGACCTCCACCGTTCGAGAACCCTCCGATCGGACGCGGCATTGGACTTTCTTTCGCCTTGCTTTTCATGCAGGTTGGGTTCTCCCTCTTCGCGCATCAGTCCTTCTTCAGGTCCATGTCCGTTGGCGTCTTCCTTCGTGCGGCGCTAATTTCCGCCATGTTCCGTCGCTCTCTCAGGCTCGCCAGCAAAGATCGCTCCACAAGCAAACTTCTCGGCCACGCCTCTACGGACATCTCACGCGTGTCGTTCTTCTGCGACTGGGCGGCGACGGGCACTGGTAGTCCTATCACCCTGGGCTTATGTCTTGGCCTGCTCATTTGGCAGATCGGTCCCAGTGCTCTGGTCGGGTTCGCCTTGCTGGTCGTGGCGATGCCGCTCCAGGGCTTTGTCATGACCAAGCTTTTCTCCATTCGAAAGCAAAGCATGCGCTGGACGGACAAGCGCCAGAAGCTGATCCAAGAATGCCTTGTTTCGATCCGAACAGTCAAATACTTCAACTTCGAAAGCCAGTTCCTCACTCGGCTTCAAGAATTCCGACGACAGGAGCTGAAAGGAGTCAGGAGTATCCTGATCATTCGCGCGGGCAACCAAAGTGTTGCTTTTGCGATGCCCGTTCTTGCCAGTGTCCTGGCCTTCATCGTATACTCGCTCCTCGGCAACTCCCTCAACGCAGCCAACATTTTCACCGCTTTGACTCTCTTCAATCTGCTGCGTCTGCCACTCATGTTCTTGCCCCTATGCTTGAGTGCGACTGCCGACGCCGCCTCTGCTTTCGGACGACTCTACAGCGTCTTCCTGGCCGACGAGATGCAGGAAACCAGCATTCGGGATCCAAACGCACCGGACGCCCTTAAGCTTGTTGACGCCAGCTTCGTGTGGGAGGAGGTCAAGGCCGAGGTAGAGGAGCTCACCTCGTCGGAGACGAAGAAGCGCAAAGCAGCCGCCAAGAAGGCTGCAAAGGCGGATCACGACAAAGACAAAGCTGCGCACAAGGAAATCGGCGACGGTTCTGCTGCACCATCAGGTGTCGCATCTCCAACCACTCGGGCCAACCTCGAGACGCAGGCCCAAGACAGTGCAGCACAAGGGCCTGGGTCGTTGGCAGCGGCCCAAGTCGGTCCTGGACCTGTCAACGCCACCATCGATGCCTTGGCTGACCTTGAAAAGGCGAACTCCGAAGCAGACGACGAGCCCGAGCACAAGCCTTTCCAGTTGCAAAACCTCAACCTCACCATTCCACGCGGCGCCCTCGTCGCCATCGTCGGACCGGTCGGCTGTGGCAAGTCGTCTCTCCTGCAGGGTTGCCTGGGCGAGATGCGTGCGACGTCGGGTTCGGTTACGTGGGGCTCGCAAAGTGTGGCTTATTGCTCGCAGACGGCGTGGATCATGAGTGCTACGGTTCGGGAGAATATCTTGTTCGGCCAGCCTTGGAATGAGAAGCGGTACTGGGAGTCAGTTCGACTTAGCGAGCTGACTGCGGACCTGGACATGCTTCCGGCGGGAGACAGTACGGAGATCGGTGAGTGATTGGTGGCGTATCCGTGCGTTCATTGCGATGAGGATGCTGAACCATCTTCTGCTTTGTCCCGAAATCAGGTGAACGAGGCGTCAATCTGGTGAGTGCTGAGTTGGGAACACACGACAATTGAGCAGTTGGCTGATGTTCTTTCCTTGCATTTAACAGTCTGGTGGCCAGAAGCAACGAATCAACATTGCAAGAGCACTGTACTTCGATGCGGACATCTTCACGTTCGACGACCCCTTGTCGGCGCTCGATGCCCATGTCGGCAAGGCTGTCTTCGAGAACGCCATCATGGGTCTGCGCAAGCGGGGCAAGACTGTCCTGCTGGTCACCCATGCCCTGCACTTCCTCCCATCTGTGGATCTGATCATGACCTTGACAGACGACGCCGTCGAAGGCGGCAAGATCGCCGAGATCGGCAGTTACGAAGAGCTCAGTGCCGCCAAGGGCGCATTCAGTCGACTGGTCGAGGAGTTTGGCGGAGATCGCGAACAGGAGGAGGAGCTCGCTCAGGAGAAGAAGGCAGATGAGGCTGTCGAGGAGGAGCACGCGATCGACGGCAAAGTGGAGGAAGAAGATGAAGCCACGAAGAGCGCCAGGGCGATAGAGGAGCAGGCTCGACTGGAAGAGAAGGCCAAAGCGGGCGCGCTGATGCAGACGGAGGAGCGGAATACGGGCGCTGTGAGCTGGAATGTTGTAGCGGCCTACCTCCGAGCGGGCAAAGGCAACGTCTTCATCCCACTCGTCATCCTGACCCTCATAGCGATGCAGGCCGCCCAAGTCCTCTCCTCGTACTGGATCGTCTGGTGGCAGGAGCGCTCTCTCGGCCTGACCACCGGCGGGTACATCGGCATTTACGCCATGCTTGGTGTGATGGTCGCGCTGACGACCTTTGCGATGGGTACGGTCATTGGCTTCGTTTCGTTCTACGCTTGCCAGGGCTTGCATCATGCGGCTATTCAGCGCGTCATGTACAGTCCCATGAGCTGGTTCGACTCGACGCCCGTGGGCCGAATTACCAACCGGTGAGTGGCGATGGCATTGCAAGGCTCGCGGAAGTCCTATAGCTGATCAGAATGCATCACTTCAACCAGTTTCGGCAAGGATGTCGACGTAGTGGACAACCAACGTAAGCCACTCGTCGTAGATGGAGGAATAACGACCTAAAGCTGACTAACTTTCCTCGACAGTGAGCGATGCTCTGCGAATGTTCATCAGCACATTGTCAAACGTTTTCGGTGCAGCTGTGCTCATTACCATCTTAACGAAGGTGAGTTCTGTCCTTGAGGCTTGTTCGTCAACACAAAGCTGATGCTGAACTCTTCCTTCTTCCTCAACAGTACTTGTGAGCATGCGGCAACCACACCATGCAGCGAACCTTTTAGGAAAAGATACTGACAATTCTCGTTTACAGCATCATTCCGATGGTATTCATCCTCTTCCTATACTGTGAGTTTGCGTAGGTCAATTATCACTGAGAACGCAAGCTGATCTCTGAGTTCTTCAGACTTGGGCAACTTGTTCTACCGTGCATCCGCTCGCGAGTGCAAGCGTCTCGACTCGGTCCTGCGATCGGCCCTCTACTCTCACTTTGCAGAGACGCTATCGGGACTGGCGACCATCCGTGCTTACAGCAAGGTGCCCAGCTTCTTGAGCGAGAATTACAAGCGCATGGACTACGAGAATCGGGCTTTGTTCATGACTGTGACGAACCAGCGATGGCTTGGTGTTCGTCTCGATCTGCTCGGAGGTATGCTCACGTTCATCGTCGCCCTTCTCTCGACCGCGGCTGCGTCCACACTCTCACCTGGTCAAGTTGGTGTGGCGCTAAGCTACATCCTGTCGGTGTCCCAATCGTTCTCCTGGATGGTGCGTCAGCTTGCGGAGGCAGAGAACGACTTCAGTTCTGCGGAGCGATTGCAGCATTACGCTGAGGACCTTGACGAGGTGAGTAAACGCAGATGCCATAGTAAATCTCTCTGCATTCCGCTCACAGTTTTGTGGAACGATTTTGCAGGAGGCACCTCACGAAAGGCCTGATAACCCTGTCCCGGCGTCGTGGCCTGCACGTGGCGAGATCAAGATCGACAATCTGTACTTGAACTACCGGCCTGGTCTTCCCGACGTCCTCAAGGGTGTCAACCTGGACATCAAGGCTGGCTCGAAGGTGGCCGTTGTCGGCCGTACCGGTGCTGGCAAGAGTACCCTCTTGTCCGCCTTGTTGCGAATGGTGGAGACGCCTCGCGGCAAGATTGTCATTGACGGTGTCAACATTGCCGACATTGGCTTGAGCGACCTGCGCAGACGTATCGCACTGCTGCCTCAAGATCCTTTGCTGTTCTCGGTGAGTTTCCTTCCTGCATAACGACTGTAAATCATGATGGCATTACTGACGTACATGTGACATCTTAGGGCACAATCCGGTCGAATCTGGACCCCTTCTCTCAATACGAGGACCAAAGGCTTTGGGACGCGCTTCGCCGTGCTCAGCTTGTGGATGGAGAGTTCCAATCCGGAACTGCCACACCGGCTCTCGATCAAGATCCGGAGAAGGTCGTCGAGCAGCAAGAGGGTGGCGAGGATGAGAAGAAGGTGTCGCGGTTCACGTTGGACACGCCTATAGAAGATGAAGGTCTCAACTTGTCGTTGGGCCAGCGGTCCCTCGTGTCTCTGGCGCGAGCGTTGGTGAAGGACGTGAGTAGCAGACATTGTTTCTGGACCCATGCATATATGACGGTAGATACTGATTGGATACTTCAATCCTTCACAGTCTCAAATCGTTCTGCTGGATGAGGCCACGGCTTCAGTTGATGCGGAGACCGACAAGCGGATTCAGCGGACGATCCGCATTGAGTTTGCGGGCAAGACATTGATTTGCATTGTGAGTTTGGTGCTGCCTCCTCACAACCGTAGTCGTGACACTTGATGAACTGACTCTGTTTCGACAACACAGGCTCATCGTCTACGGACGATCATCGGGTACAACGCGATCGCTGTCTTCTCAGACGGCGTGGTCGCCGAGTTCGACACGCCTCTCGCGCTCTACGATCTGCCAGACGGCATCTTCCGAGGAATGTGTGACCGCAGCGGCATCAGTCGCCCAGACATCCTGAACGCCTTGTCCGGTGACGACCTCAAGGATGAGACGGAAAAGTCGCCCGCCTCTTACACCATGTGAGGAGTCCTCTCCCAGAGACAATGGATGGACAACCAACCCTGGTTAAGGCAGCAGGATGCCTGTGCTTGCTCATGCCCGTCGCTCGTCGGCCTGCTGTTCAGACACAAAAACACCAATTCACGACGTCACGCACATAGGATAGTTTTGCTTTTTGCCAGGTAGACCGGAACAACCCCATCACCGACCGGTTCAGATCTATGGAACGCCGTTTGAGTCACCATCTCAAACGCACTTTCTGAAATCGCAATCGCGAGCAGGAAATGTTGGCAGAGCATGAGCTATGGAATTCCTCACCATCTTCCGCTTGATCTTCAATCACACTGCACACAGCATTCAGGCAACGACTCGACCCAGCTACAATTGGAGCCAGAGGTACCAGCTTCCTGTTCCGCCGCGCCACAGCTGCTCAAGTCGTCTTCTCGAGCTTCCAGAGCCGTTGGCGCGCACTCGTGTACCTTCCCTGCCTCTCGAGCTTCACAACAGCTCAGCTCTTTCTCCACCAAGTAAACATGGCATAGATATTCGTTCATACACATCTGCATGTATCTGACTGAGCCCTGTGCTGGTTCTCGCGGCCGCAGGGACTGATTTGAGAGTCCGAGGCAGCACATTGAAGCTGAGCATGCTGATTGTTCCTGATCCTTCAGGCCATCCTCACTCTTCAACTCCCGTCTACTCTCTTATTCATGATCAAAGACACATGCTTGGAGCTCATAGACCAACCAATGCATACAGATAATATTGCGCGCAGCTGCGCGAGGAAGAGGCACGTAGTATTGGCAGGAAATGCTCGGGAGGAAGCAGAAGGATGTAGGCCGATGTCTTCGACGGTCAAAGACCATGACGAGACAGCCGAAGGGGATGCGCATGGCGCTGATGCAGGTAAGCGCACTTGTCGGCTCGCAGCTGCCTTTCTGCTGTGTAAAGTAGAGGGGTACAACAGCGCTCCGAGCCCGCCTGGTCAGAGTCGAGCATACATATGATGGCATGGCCATGGTATGTAGCTGCTCCCCAATGAAGGGGCCACGTGGAAATATGAAATGCGCTTTAATTTGCCAGTAACTTCATAAGGACGGATAAGATAAGATAACTTCACCACGTGGTTTGCCGTTACCCCAGCACAATCTCTCTTTCCATTTGCCGCGGCCGACCTCCGTCGCCTGCACTTGGCCTGCGTACAGCCACTGCTGCTGTGGGCTGCAGCGGTGTGGCGGTGGGGGCGCCAGCACCGCGATGGCACTCGGCCGTACGCGGCAGGTGAGCGCGCGGGCCGCGCCCGAGAGGGACATCTCGTGCGGTCTTCGGGTGCCGCGGGCATGGTCGAGCGCCTGGAGGTCGCACAAAATGCCTCCTTGCGCTGCGTCCTCCCCGTCTACTGCACAACCCCAGTAGTGGCGCTTCAGATTGAAGCTTCGGTGCCACCCATCGAGCTTGCACTCGATCGGGCTGCGCGCCGGTTTGCCAAGCGCCTGTGGACTCTCTCCGACGACCACCCTCTCCTTCTGCGGCTGGCGGGACTGCCTGGACAACCAAGCCCCATCAACCAGACGCTGCTGCCCCCGGAGCACCTCGCAACATCGCCGTTCTTCCGCCCACCCACTGGTCCGACCCTCTCACTGGACGACTCGCCAGCAGCAGAGGCGGCCGCGCGCTCTTACACCACTGTCCTGGTCAACCACGCCTCGAGGGTGGACAGGCCGCTAGAGCGCGCTGTCTCAGTCGCCTGGGCGCCGTGGAGCACGCCCATCAATCAGCACCCGCGTGTTCAAGTCATGCTTGGGCCCCGGGATCAGGCGGTGAGTGCGCACGAGCAGCTGCTGCAGCGAGCCGCTCGCGAGGGGGACATGGTAGCATACAGTGATGCTTCATTGATGGGCATGGACAGAGGTGTGGGAGTCAGTGTGAGGCATGGGCTCCGACTTTGTGTGGAAACACATTGGGCGGTCACCGCTGAGGCTGAGGTTTTTTTTGACTTGGAGGCTTGGGGATTGTTTGCGGCGTTCTGTCATGCTGTGGCGGCCCAACGTCCTTTCAGTACTCACATTGTCATCTTCACAGATAACCTCTCGGTCGCGCGATCAGCACTGGCCCAGCCACGCGGCTCGAGCCAAAGGACCTTCCTGCGGCTGCAGCAACGTGTGCGGCACTGGCTCGCCGTTGACGCCCGGCACCGCCTCACCCTCGCCTGGGTCCCCGGTCACTCGGAAATTGAGGGTAACGAGCGTGCGGACCAGCTGGCAAGAGCTGGCGCAGAGCGCAAGGCGGTGGACGGACGCGCGCCTGATGAGGCAGTGTGGGAAGAGCGCACCTTCGCCTCTTTCCAGCGTTGGGACCGGCAGCAGCTCCACGAGGTTTGGTCATTGCGGTGGGACCTCATCAAGGGCGAGCACCAACACTACGCGCAATACAGGGTACGGGCCCCTACACTCCGCCCTTCTCCCGATCTGGTTCTCCCTCGGCGACTGCATGGCTTGCTGCTATCAGTGCGCACAGGGCACGGCGACTTTGCGCCATATCACGAACGATTCCAGCACGACGACGCGTCTCTCAACTGCCGATGCGAAGCCCTCAAAACTCCAGAGCACCCCCCCTACTCTGCGAGACCTACGGCCCCCCCCCTCCAGCACCTACTCCACGACGACAACGGTCGAATCTCTCTCCCGTGGCTACTCGACTCTCGGCAGGGCTCTCTCGCCTTTGCACGGTATGCTCAGGCATCTAATGCCTTCAACTGCAACCACCAGCCTCCTGTCCTCCAGCAGGCATAGTTAGGACAACGCGCGCCTGCGCATCTCTCGGGAACCTCTGATGGGTAGAATGGAGTTGGTCTTGTACTGACTCGGTGCGCCAGTGCTCGTCTTTGTTGAGCATCGAAAGTCTCCGTTGTAATTCTTTCACCTCGCACTTGAAAATCAATCATCATCATCATCATCTCTTTCCATTTCTCTTCCAACAACCTCCTCGCATGGTGACGCCCGCTCTGGGGTACTGGACTCCGCCGGTTGATCAGCGATAGGAGCGACGAGACTCGAGCCCGTACTGCGCTCAAAAGGCTACAGCGCTGCTGTTTTATCCTTCATTGTACTTGATTAGGACACCATTGTGGTGTGCGTGTCGTCTCGACGCGCGCCGTCTTGCTGCGCCACTTGCGCGGTTCTGGCCAATAGATTTTCTCTCTCTCTCTCTGTGCTATGGCAGGAGCGATGTTGTAGAAAGGCACCCTTTGGGAGACGGATATCTGTCGGGCCATCCTTATAGGAACGGACAGAGAACGATGGGCGTCTGCGACTGTACCCGATGTGCGTCCACTGTGACTCGCAGCGGAGGAGGCTAGCAGCCTGCCCGGGTTGATCAAAGGCATACATGACGCGTAGACACAGGGGACGACGGTGTCCAAAGATGCACATGCAGCGCAGGCAGGCAGGAGAGAGGGCAGATGATGGCCGCGTACGTGCGGAAAAGCTCTGGAAGCTTGGGTGGTGAAGATGGAGGTATCAAAGACAGCAGAAGGGTGAACATAGCTACTCGAGGCAGATGGAAAGAAGATACGTTAGCCGGACCAGAAAGGATCACCAGAAATCAAAATGGAAAGACGAAAGTGTGAGCTAGGCATAGCAGCAACAGCAGCAAGCGAGTAGAAAGACTCTTGGGGGCAATAACGGGGGGAAAATTGGTCAGTAACACTGGGCATCAGAGGTCAGCCGCGAGCTCTTTTGTATCCGCCGAATGGCTCAGGGAGGCGGCAAATGAGCGATCTTTGGCTCGGGATGAATGCGTGGACTATTGAGCAGCGTTCGGAGCTGTCTGGCACTGTGTTGTGTTGAGTCGACTGGGGTGTGTGAAGGATAATGGTGGGTGACAGTCTGATTCTGGCACCTTGGACATCTTTGTGTTTTGCGATTGCGATTTCAAAAAGTGCGTTTGAGATGGTGACCCAAACGGCGTTCCATACAGATCGACGTCGCCCTTTCATGCTTCATGTATCCTCTCTCAGTTCGTCCGCTGTATCCCAAGTTGTTGCTTCCTTGTCCTGTCCTGCTCCCTCATCTGAAGCCTGGAGACGGCTGCATAGCAACTAAAAATTTGGAAGCGACCCTCTGTCCAGAAAACTTTCGCTGCTCGCAACCTCGACTTCTGCCTGCTCCCTTACCACACAGCTAAGCAAAGATGCCTCCTCCCAAAGTTCAAGCCGACGCTGCGCCGAAGGGCAAGAAGGCCAAGCCGAGCGCAGACATTCCTGACAGCGCGGAGGCTCCCAAGCTCACAAAGGCTCAGCAAAAGACACTCAAGTTCAAGGACAAATCGAAGCGGAAAGGAGGGAAGCATGGACCAGAGGGCAACGAACTCCCAGAGCGGGACGACGGCGATGAAGACGGCGGAGACGGCGTCGAACTAGGCGCGGATCGTTCGGCTGCGAAGGATGAGAAGCTAGCGGTCCTAGGCAAGCCCAACAGACGGACAGACAAGGGCAAGGGCAAGAGTGTAGGGTCGGAGGGGGAACTGGATCGGAAAGCAAGCCAGAAGCGGAAACGGGAAGGAGATGCGGAGAGTAAAGAGGCAGGCGCGTCGAATGCGTGGCCGGATCAGGCTGACTCCGCGGCGGCAGCGACAGCGACGGCGGGGGAAGGCGCCGAAGCTCCCAAGAAGAAGAAGCGGCGAAAGTCGAAGAAGGGCGGGTCAGGCGAAGGTGACGGTTCGGGCGCTCCCAGACTGATTGTCTTCGTAGGTGAGCACAACTCTCATTGCTTCTGGACGTGTGCCAATAGTTGCTGACGTCTATGAATGTCCGTTCTTCAATAGGGAACATGTCCTTCACAGTCACGTCGAACCAGCTCGCGAAGCACTTCGGGGAGACGTGCGGTGAAACACCCTCTGTCCGTCTCCTCACTCGCAAAATGGAAGACTCGAAGCTATCAGCCTCCAAACTCAAGTCGATTGCAAAGGGGAAAGCGTCGGGACCCAAGCAAGCCGCCGACGGGTCCGCATCAGCGAACGACAAGGACCCAGTCCTCATGGGCCAGGACGGAAAGCCTTTATCCAAAGGTTGCGCATTCGTCGAATTCAAGACAGCGACCGCCCTGCAAAAAGCCTTGCGCTTCCACCATACCCAATTCGGCGGTCGACAGATCAACGTCGAGCTCACAGCCGGCGGGGGTGGGAAGGGTACCGACAGGATGGAGAAGATCAAAGCGAAGAATACCGAGCTCGAGTCGGAGAGGGCGAAATTGCATGACAAGTATGTGGCTCCTGCCGCAGCGGTTAAGAAGACGGCGGCGGCGGAGAAGAAGGCGCAGGAGGGCGTCCCGCAGTGGGGATCACGCGGCGGGAAGTCGGCGGCACCATCGTCTGGGACGCCGAGGCCGGCAGGGAAGGGGAAGTGGACACCTTCGGGGGCGAATGCGACTCGTCTCACCGACTATTGAGTTCCGTGCAGTGGGCAATTGTATGCTCGACTTTTGTCTTTCGCTACCTATGTCACAGGGATTTGACGAAGACATACTTTTGTAAGTTGAAGCTTTTGCAAGTTGAAGGAGTGCAGATTGAAACGTATGAGTACATGGTGTGCAACGATTGTTCTGGGGTTGTACTGGGTGGTTGAGTCGGCTTTCCTAATCCGCTCCGGCTTTGCTTTCCGTCAGGAGAATAACCCGGCCAGGCTGTGGGCCTCACGATGTCTTCTTGATGCTCCGGGAGCTCTTCACAGGACGGAAGCAAAGGTACTCCAGAGCCGTCATCCTCCTCGACGCAGACAGCGTCTTCTTGACCGCCTCCAGCTCCACCCGGATCAGCTCAGCCTCTTCAGCAGCATTCCCACTCCGACTCGAATTGGAGCGCTGGAACTTGGAGCTGAGCAAAGCGTACACCTTGTTGAGCCGCTGTTCGGCCTCCTTGGATACGTATTGGGCCAGCGTCTGGTGCACGAACTCGATCTCGAGCGTGGCTTGGAGCATGCCGCCCATGCCGAATCGGGGGACCTCCATGAAGCACTCGTACGTGACTTCGGCGAGTAGCTCGAGCAAGGCTGTGATCGTGCGGTTGACGAGGGGTTTGGCGACGGCGCGGACTTGGGCATGAACCTGTACCATGGCCAAGAGAGCGTTGTAAATGAAAGGATGCACCTCTGCGTATCGTTGATGACGGAGTCGGGCAGAGGTTAGAAGAAAGGGATCAGACGAAACTCCTGGTTGACGCCCCAAATGCCATGCTTGATTCACTCACCTGATGGCTTCGGGATGGTGGACCAGTTGACGCCACTGCTCAAAATCCCTTCGCGCAGAATGTCCGAGATAATGTCCGACTTCCGCTTGACGTAGTCGTCGAACAAGATACCATCAAGCTGTTGCGCAACTTCTTCGACCGTCTTCAGATCCTCGTGCATCTTCACATGCAGCGAGTCCGTGAGCTGCTGGAACAGGGACGGTAGCACCGTCCGTCGCAGATGGTCAATGTTCGTCACCCCGAGTAAGATGCGCGCGTCGAGCTCGCGAACGTCGATGGAGACTTTGGTGTCGGCAAAGACCTTTTCCGATGTCGAAGTCGTCGGATCAAGAGGGTCGTACTCGGAGAATGCGAGCTGGACCAGTCCGTCTAGGAAGGTGTATAAGCCGTTGAGGAACGAGGCCTTGATACGACCTGTAAACTCGGGCGCAATCGAGAGCTGGAAGGAACGCGACACCAAAGCGACTCAATATGTGGCCATCGTCGAACGAACGAGCTAGCAGGAATCCTCAACTCACCTCTCTGCTCTGAATATCAGCCGCCTTCCCACCCGCAATGAGGAACGCTTCGCGAGAATTATTCCTCCAGAACAGAGCCAGATCTCTCAAGAACAACGTCGTCGACGGCGCATCCGTATCCAGTGACCAATCCTCCAGCATGTGGAAAATCGCAGCATCGCTCTCCCAAAGGTTGCACAGCACCTCCGTCATGTTGAACCTCGCATTCGCCAGCAGGTTCTTCAACGACGCATTCGCCGAACCGCCGCCCACATTCAACCCGCAGATCTCCTGGACAGATTCGTCCAGCTCGAGCAGGATACCCCGCATCCAGTGGGCGGCGCTGACAGAACAGCTGTCCTTGGGCACCCATCTCGGTAAAGGCGAGAGCGGCTGACGGCCGATGATGGCGACGTCGGTCAGACTGAAGAACTGGGAGAGGATGGAGACGTAGCTGTCGAGGGCTTCCATTGCCCAGGCGCGAGATTGTGCATTCAATCGATCGGCGTTGGGCGTTCCGGAGCCCGATGAACCCGGGGAGAGCTTGTTGTTGCTGGGGGAAAGTGAAGCGTTCGTCGCGCCTTGACCACGCTCCAGTCGGCCACTGGCGTGATCCTTCGCGATTCGCCAGAAGCTCGGCATGATTTGACAGATCACCTCGGACAGGGAGCGGACCATGTCTTGGATCGCCTTCCAGTGCTCCCACCCGTGCAGCTTGTCTGAGCATTGGCAGATATCATCGTCAGCGATGCCTTCATACGCAGACCGTAGCTCCGCATATGATTGGGACATGACTCACCAAAGTTTTTGGAATGCGTCTGTAATAACCGAATGCATGCCTGTAGATTTCTGGCCTTGTCCTTCTCGTCGAGGGGCATCATCTCCTGGATCGCATATGCTGTAATGACAGGGCATGAGAAGAAGAATCAGCACAAATTTGGGTATAATGCTGTTCGCCGCGTCTCTGACATACCCTGCATGCGTTTCGTTGCGCTGTCGTACACCTTTTTCATCAAGGACCGCATGTGATTCCGCTGTGATTCGAGGAACACGGCGACAGGGTCTTCTTTTGGATTCAGCTCCAACAGTAGCCTGATTGGGTTCAAAGGACGTAAGCAGTCAGTATTTCTGGAGAACATCAGCCAGCATAAAAAGGGTGTTGGGGAACTCACTCAATTGTCTTCTCTTGATCTTCCACACTCCTCCTTGGTTCTTGAATCATGGCAAAGAGCCTTGCCTGCATCTGCTGCATGGTTCCTTCTACCGCATCCCACACCTTGGCAAAGATCCGCTGCTGTTGCTCCTGCTGCCGCAATGTGCCTCGTGCGGTGGGATCGCCTGACTGAGCAGCGGGCACATTAAATGCGAATAGCTGCCCCGGTTTCGACTCAAGGAAGAACTTGCCCTTCTTGTAGTCACGCAGGGCGACGTCGTACCGCCCCGCCTCGATGTTCTCACTGAGAGTTCCCGGTAGGTTGAAGAAGAACTTGCTGCGCTCAAAGACGCCCAGCGTGGAGCGGAGCTTCAGTGTCTTGAGACTGTTCTCCAGCAGCGGGGTGAATACTTGGTCTGCCTTGGCGCTGGCGGCCGCGAGCAGTTCCTTGAGCTCTTTGGCGCCGTAGTCGGAGTCGTCACGCAGGGGTCCATCGTCCGACTCCTTCATCTCCCGGTAGACGCCGTCGGTGGTGGCCTTGACGGCAACGAAGCGATCGAAGTTCTGCTCGACGAGGACCTTGAGCGCCTCGGAGCGCTGCTCGACCGACTGGCGCAGGAAGCGCACACCCCTGGACAGGTCAGCGAAAGTCGCATCGGGATGGACGGAGCTCAGGAAGAGCTTGGAGTCGAACTGTTTGGAGGAGAGGAGGATGTTCGAGCGCAGGGCTGGGTTGAGATCGCGGACGTGGCCGAGGTGGGGCCTGAGTCCGAGCGGGTCGGACTGCTCGGCGAGACTGGTTAGGTGGTTGGGAGTCGCTGAACCCGTGCCTGTACCCGTCCCCGTTCCCGAGGTTGCGCCGCCGCCCCCACCGCCTCCGCCTGCTCCCACGGTGAGGTCGCCATCGCCATCGGCTGGTGTTGCTTCGCTCCAGGTTACCGCATCTTGAGTCTCGAGTTTGTATGCCTTCAGCAGCACATCCTCGTCCGTGTCTGCCAGGGCCAAGGCCATCGTTTCTTCACCCTGACTTGCGCGCGCGGCAGCTGGGTCAAAGAACGAATTGCGAGTTATGAGTTGCGAGTAGCGGACGTCGTGGAAGTCAAGGGCCTGCGAAGCTGGGTGAACGGTGTGGTGAACTGAGAGGAGCTGGCCTGTGCCACGACCATTGGCTTCCTTTTCCCTTTCTTCCAACATCCTCTTTTCCCTCCTCTTTTCCTACCTTGACTCACTCGTCCCTTCCGTCAATGAGCAGACACCGCTCTGATCTCGCTCTGTGTCCTTCCACGACCTTCCACCGTCTCGAGGCTCGGCCATTGCGCCTTCTCATTTCCACGTCTTCCTGTCTTCGCCCCTCTTCCAGACGACGTTTTGTATCTAAGAACGATCATCTACCCGCCTCTCGGCCCAATACACTCTATCCACCTCGTTTGACTTGCCTGCTACGTTCTCTCGTTCACTCTCACACACTTCTATAGCAACCACTCAATTTCCTCGGCGAGAATCCTACCCTCGACCAGGTTCTCGACTACAACGGACCTCAACCACAGACAGAATCTCGCTTGCATATACACACGGCCTCACGATCAAGACCCAGCTCAGATGTATGCAACTCGTTCTGAGAATCCGGGTAGGGGAGTAGGAGACTACAGATAGAGAGGGGCCCTATAAGGAGGCGATTCATAGCAAAGGTGGAAATACAGGTATGTCAATTATGATGATGGGACAGTGTCGTGCTTCAAACATGCTCGATGCCCGTGCGCATGTATGCACATCGGTCCGTCCTTCTCAGTCAAAGACAACCTTCTTCCCCGCCGGCT
Source organism: Tilletia caries (assembly GCA_032718865.1). Classification (NCBI taxonomy): domain Eukaryota; kingdom Fungi; phylum Basidiomycota; class Exobasidiomycetes; order Tilletiales; family Tilletiaceae; genus Tilletia; species Tilletia caries. Next base: position 839,513 of record JALUTQ010000037.1, on the reverse strand, counting down.
TGAGCGACAGCGCCTGCGACATCTGCTCCTTCTGCTTCTGCTTCGCCACCCAACTTGGATGAGGCGTCGTCGTCGCTGCCGGTTTGGACGGGGTCGGCGCCGGCCCTGCGGACGGACGGCCTCCGAAGGACGATGGTGGCGGCGGCGGCGGCGGTCTGTGTCCCCGGGTCGGACCGTCGCTTCGAGGCTGAGGAGCCAGTGCTTGACCGCGCGAAGAGGCCCATCCTTCGTCCCGCTTCAGAGCTGCCGGCCCTGATAGCGCCGTGCTCCTTGCAACACCACCACCTGCTGCCCCTCCTCCACGACCCAGTCGCTCGTTACCCCTTGAGACGTCCGGCCTCGCGCCTCCACGGCGAACATCGCGTGGATCATCCTGACGCGCACTTCTTGGCTCTCGTTTGAGAATGGCGATATGTCTCGCATTCCGACCATACTTCTTCTCCCACAACCTGCGCATCATCGGAGAAACATCAGCTATATGCACTTTCGATGCCGCGGAGATCACAAACTTACGCCTGTCGAGCCCGCTGTCCGGGTCTATTCTTGACTTTCCCATCCTTTCCTGCACTTTTCTTCTTCCCATCGGCTCCTACGGCCGCAGACTCTGCCGCATTTTCGTCGATATCGCCTTCGTCGTCGGAACCGCCGCTCCACTCGTCGTCGGAGCCTCGATCTCGGAAGGAGAGGCCGTGCGAGACGAAACCGGAGGAAAGAGTGGGAAGGTTGCGTGGATCTCCGTCGTCGTCCTCGTCGTCGCTAGCGTCGCTCTGATTGTCATATACGTCGCTGTTGATGTCCGCGTCGTCTTCACCGTCCTCGTCACCGAGATCCGCGCCACCTTTAACTGAATCTTCATCTCCGCTATCATCGGCTTCAATATCCTGGTCTTCAGCTTCGTCCATGTCTTCGTCAACGATTTCTTTGGACGCGATTTGAGCCGGTTCGGGAATTGGACCCTTTGAAGATGAGCCCTCCGTGCGAGCCTTTTTGGCCTTGACTGTGTCGACAACTTCGGAATCCTTTAATTTGACCTTGCGTGATTCGTCTACTTTGGGTGTTTTCGCTGGAGATTCGTCCGCCGGCTCCTTCTCCCGCTCCTTGCCCTTTGACGCATTCGAAGCCTGCGTTTCCCTGGCAGGGTTGATTATTTGCTGCATCTCCTGTACGACCCGACCGACCTCCTCCGCCATCATTTTAGACGATGCCAGGCGCGCCTGTACCTTCTCAGCCCCCTTGTCCTGCTGCAGCTCACCGCCTTCCGCCGTCCTCTTCTCACGCAACGAGGTCCATACGGGCAGAAGACTCCCCTCGGAGCGCATCGCGGCCATGAGCGGAAACGAGCCCGTTACCGCCTCGTTCTCCTCCACTTCCTCGTTCACGTCCTTATGCTTGGGAAGCAACCGACTCTTTGCACACTTCATGAGCAAAGCCCGAGCCGCGATAACGGCAATGTCCACGGTCTTGAACGCTGTGAGCTCCGCCTCGAGGTCATTCCGCTCCTCGTCCGTCTTGGCCGCTTTGAGTCTCTTGACTGTCCGTTGGGTTTCGAAAGTACGAGCGCGCTTGGCTGTTGCGCGCAGAACTCGGAGGTGATGATGCTGCCGGAGAGCGAAGGAAGCGTCAGCGTGTCGTAGCAAAGGAATTGAGAATCAGTGCGTGGTGCGTACCAGTTTCGAAGCGAGTTTGCCAGTATCGACGGGTGCTGGTTCTGCCTCGCTCTGTGCTGCTACCGCCACTGCCGCTACTTCCGGCACCACCGCCTCCACTCCTTCTCCGCTCTCCGCGCGCAACTCGACCGCTTCTGTTCGTTTTCTCTTTGGCATGATGCTGAACTTCTCTGGGTGGACATCGACGTTCTTCGCCTCTCGCTCTCCCCAGCCAACTTTTTTGGGTGAGAGTGAGGGAGAAGGATGCCGTGATATCCGGGGTGTTGCGCCGGACTTAACGCTCTCGGAATTTTGAAATCAAAAACGCACTTTTCACCGCTGAAATACCGCTTCAAGCTCTCTCTTTCCGCCGTCCGCATGCAGCCAGCGGACTTCGTCAGAGCATCAAAAGACGTACGTATCTTGGGTGCGAAGCTCACATAGATGTCTGGCGAACGTGATTGGCGAGGCTGATGTCCTCCTTCAGGACTATAGCCCGCTGGTGGAGTCCTGGGCCGCCGGGTCGCGACGTCAAGTGAGTCTAGCCACAACGCTCATCTCCGCAGGTTCGCGCACGTACTTCCGCTCGCCAGGCTCAATAAAGAACCGTACCGAGAGAGCTGCAGAGTCGTCACTGACAGTACTTACTACTGACTGGTAGCGAGCGGCGGATCGGTTGCGGAGCTGAGAGCTCTCCTTTGTACGGATGCGGGCCGAGCTAGCCCTGAGGCAAGTTGCAGGGCGGAACAAGCGTTTCATTCTTCCGTCGTTCCCCATTCGTCTGCAGAACATCCACCACCATTATGCATGACGGCCACCATCCTATCGGTCTTCCAACTACTTCAGATCGAAGTCAGTCACCAACCACGTCGGCTCATCAAACGGGGCGGTATATGCACGTGAATCTTTCACCGCTCACTGTTTCTCTCCTCCTCCAGCTCCGAGCGCTCTGAGCAAGGCTAGGCAGGTGGTCGGCAATCGCTCCAGATCTTCTGATTCTTTGTAGAAGCTGACCTCTTATTGTTTTGTTTGCTGTTTGATACCCGGGAGCACAGACAGGCCCATAGCGTGCCAGTAAGAGATCTTCCGATTCTTTGTAAGTAGAAGCTGACCGCTGACCTCTCATCGTTTTGTTTGCTGTTTGATACCCGCACAGACATGACCATATCCTGCGAAGATCGCTGTTGCAGGCTGAAGGACGATCTTCTCTAATGCAGCTTAAGTGCCTTGACGCTTGACGCACTGAACATGCTCTCATCTTCCCCATGTTCCCCCTTTGTGTGTATGTGTGCAGATGTTCTGGGCGGCGAATGCTGCGGCATTCGAAGCTTTACCATGCCGCCCGCCATTTGTTCTCCGCGTTGTACTGACTCGGGGAGCAGGGCAGCATGTGCTCTCCTTGCGCGACCACCTTCCTTGCGCCTCCATCCTTCTCGGGCGGACGCCGCACCGACGACACCCCGAGGGCGAAGGTCGAGAAGAGCGCGGATGTACCGGGGAACAGTGGCGACTCTCAAGCAAACATTGTCCGTGAAGTGGTTGGTCTGGCTGTTGCCTTCTGTTTTCCCCACCAGGAAGCCCGAAGCTCAGGCAGTCGCCGATGCCAGTTGATGGCCTTCGGTCCTCTGTTCTATGCCCAGCTGTCTGCTTCGGTCTGCGTTGCACCAGATCTAACTTGTGGATTTCCAGCAATGAAGTCGGCCGATGTCTATAAGAAGGCCGTCTATGATCCTGACTGCAGACCTTTTTTTCTTCTCCAGGCCTCCCCATTCTCATCATTGAGCCCTTTCACGACTACTTTTTGCTCTTTCTCTCTACCTCTCTCCTCTTTACGATTCTACGACTTCAACACGCTGCAACAGCAACCTCACTGTATACCTTCATCGACCCAACGGACGACTTTCGATTCAACAAAAGGACCATCAGCATCAAGCGATACACTCCCAAGATGACCGCCACCAACCGATCATTCTTCCTGCTCATCGTCGCCTTTCTGGCCGCTGCAAACATGACCTTCGCCCTCCCAGCGTCTGGGCGGTCCACGGACCCCTCTCGACGTCTGGTTGGCGCCGTCGTGGGCGGCGTTAACACAGCAGCATGCAAGCTCACGAACAGCTGCAAGCCCGTCACCACGGCTTCAACAACCAAACCAACATACGCGGCCAAGGTTATCGCTGCGGGCAACTCGGTCCGTCCTACGCCCACCATCGTCTGGACCATTCCCTTCTTCCCGGCGTTGATGCCCGCAAAGACGACAACCTACACCTCCATCAAGACTGCCACAGTCACCGTCACCTCGACTAAGACTACGGTGGCCTCGGTAACAAGTACAGCCACTGCAACAAAGACGGTCTCTGGCGTGACCACCGTGCTCACTTCCGTCACGGTCGTCCCCGTCACCACTGTCGTACCTGTCATCACGGTAGTGACCACAACAACGAACGTCCCTGTCACTACGACAGTGGTCCCAACCACCTCAGCTGGAACACCCACGACGAGCTTCATCACCACCGCCGTTGCTGCCACTCCCACATCGATCGCTACCGGCGACCCTACGACGCCTGAGCAACAAGCCGTCGTCGATACCCAGTACGTTTCTGTTCCGATTCCCCTCGCTTATCTTTTCCCCTTCAATGAGCTGACCTGTCCTTCACCACCCACAGCAATGCCTACCGCGCCAAGCACAACGCCCCCGCTCTCACATGGAACAACACACTTGCCGCGTGAGTATATGAACATCACCAACATAAGTCTTTCCCCAAGCTCACACTTTGTCTCAACCTTGCCGCCGAAACTTCTAGCTTCGCCAAGAACCACGCCAGCAAATGCATCTGGGCACACAGTGCCGGGCCTTACGGCGAGAACGGAGCGGCGACGGTAGGCACGCCGGTGACCATGGCCGCCGCTGCGGACATGTGGTACAACGAGATCAAGGCCTACAACTTCTCAGCTCCGAACTTCTCCGAGGAGACGGGTCATTTCAGTCAGCTCGTGTGGAAGAGCTCCCGCACGGTGGGATGTGCTGTCGTCCAGTGCACGCCCCAGCAGCTCGGCTTTTCGTGGACTGGGCCGGAGATGGCGTCCAACATTTGGTGCGAGGTGAGTTTTTTTGGACTTGTTCATCGTTCATCATGATCCCTGATCGCCTCCCTTTGCCCCTCGATCTCCATTTCTGATCTCTCTTCCCATCTTCTGGTCCCATCGCTCCCTCTACAGTACTCCAACTTGCCCGGAAACGTGATGGGCCAATTCGACACCCAGGTCCTTCCTCCTGTCGGCGTGCCCCTTGTCAACGGCATCGTCTCGAGCGTGCCCATTGTCAGCGGCGTTCTCTCAACGGTGTTGGGAAGAAGCCCTTTGACTGTCTGAAGACAGACCGAACCCTCCCTCTCAAGCTCGGCATCCCATCCCAGTTCACACATATCGATCTTCGCTGTGCGACGTTCGACCACTTCGGAAAATTCCTCTTTCGCGACCCGACATTACGAAAACCCAGCACTCCTTCTTCTGTTCGCTACTCTGCTGTATGTATCACCAACTGTGTTCCCTTCCATCCTCTTTCACTCAGGAAAACCTTCCAGTCACCGTCACCCCCTGTATAGTTCGACTTCCCCTCTTGTATCTTGTACATCATCAACGAAACCAAAACCAAATCAAACAAATTGTCATATCAACAACGTCCTTTTGCCCTTCCATCCCTATATCACCGAAAAGCGAAAGCCTTTGTCCGATGAATGCAGGGGCTGACATGTTGCATTCCTGTGGAAAGATGGCCCCAACCAAAAACAGGAAGATCATGTTCTCCCTTCATCTCCCCTGCGACTTCTTCATCGCCGCCTTCTTTTCCTTCTTCGGCATCTTCGTCTTTCTTCGTTCCCTCGCCGCCTCTTTGGCTTCCTTCTTTCGTTCCTGCGAACGGAGAGAGGGGAAAAACAATGGCGGGGGGAGGGGTCAGCAACAACGCCTTCCAGCATGGATCTGTAGCTGGGATAAAACAAACTCACCTTCTTCACGTCTCGATCTTCGTGCCGGTGCCCTCTCGGAACCTTAATCCTCTCCCCATCGCCATCCTCGTCCGAATCGTCACTATCACTGTCACCTTCACTCCCATCCTCCTCCTCACTCCCACTCCCACTCTCCTCCTCCCCCTTCGCCCCATCTTCAGCCACCTTCCCCAACCCCGACTCCTTTCCTCCCTTCCCATCCTGTTGTTTATGCCGAACCTGATCCATACCGGTAATCGAGGCATACACCAACTCCTTCGCCCCGCCCGGCCGCTTGAGGATCTCGGCGTCGCGTTCCGGGTCGTAGACTTCGTCGAGGGTGCGGGGGATGTACGCGCGCGCGAAAACGGCGTTGTTCGCTGCTGCCTCCTCCTCTTCTTGATCCTCTGTCTTCCCTCCAGCGGACGTGACGTCGCTTGCGCCAGGAGCGCCCGCTGCTCCCTCTGCGAAGAGATCTTGGTTCTCCCGTACCTCGTCCAACGACATCTCCTCCGCCCGAGTGATATACTCGAACAAGGCCCGGAGACCAAGCACGCGGACACCACCTTGCTTCTGGAAGAAGTCGTTCACGTGTTGAATGTCGGCCCGGAGGAAGTCGAAGGAGCGTGGATGGTCGTGTTCGACGGATTGGGAGACGTCAATGATCCAGAGATGGCCTTCGTGGTATCTTTTTGGAGGAAGCAGAAGGCATTTCAGTTGTCTCGATCCAATTAAGAGAACGAGATAAGAAGCAGGGCGGGCATGACTCACAAAATGTTGTACTCGCTCAAGTCGGCATGGACCAGTCTGCACTTCTGGTACATGACTCTCATGACCACCACAAGCTCGTAGTACAGCTCATCCCAGCGCGCCTCGAGCCCAACACCCCCGGCCCTTTCCGCCTCCTCCCTGATCATTTCCTTCGCGTCCTTCAACCTGGGGGAAGGCCAGCCATCGTCCCTTCCCAAGAAATCCATAACAAGCACATGATCCCGAATATCAACCAACATCGGTGCGCGAATACCAGCACTGACGAGCCTCTTCAGATTTCGAGCCTCCTTCTCGGCCCAGAGCCTGACCATCTTGCGCGGGTTGTGCCGGCTGTAGCCGTGTCGGAAGCGGAACTCGCCGGAGACGTACCGGTCCCGGTCTTTGAAGACGAGGATGGAGGTTTTGTAGATCTTGAGAGCGTAGCCGTGTTTGTGGGCGTGCTCCTTCTGAGCTGCAATTTCGGAGGGCGAAAGTGGTGGAGCCGACGCGCCGCCGACGGCTGCGTTGGAGGAGGCCGCCTGAGATTCCGGCGGAGGCACAGACGCATGATAGACATTCGCCTCCTTTCCCGTACTTACACACCCATTGACCTGCTCAATCAGATTCCTCTGCAGCATCTTGAACAAGATCACAAGGGTGCGCGGATCGAGGACCTGCTGGAGCGTTGCGCGGTCCGCCTTGTCCCGTACGCGGAGAGTGTCGAGAGAGTCAGCCGTTTTGCGGGGTACGTTGCCTGTGTTGAGGGAGCCGCCGATGGCGAGGGAGGGGTCGTAGGAGGAGGAGATGTGGATGCGGGAGGAAAAGTGGGAGGAGAGGGCTGCGAGCTGGGCTTCAATCTTGGACGAGGCGGAGGCGGAGGCTCCTCCTGCTCCTCCCGAGCCCGTTGATGAAACGGCGGCCACTTTCTTCTGTCGTGCAGCGGCGGAGGGTCTATTGAACGCAGGTAGCGCGACCAGCTGTGCTCCGTCCTTTGCGCCCGAGCTTGATCGTGGGACTGAGCCTGACGCTGCTGGGTCGCTGCCATTGGTGCCTGTGGAGATGGCCGCCGCGAGTTGTCGTGATCGGTTGAAGTGCTTGGTGAAGTCTCCACGTGCGAGTTCCCAATCTGCGTCTTCTACTCTTCCGACAGAGTCGAGGTCGCTGAGATCGTCGTATTCCTCATCGTATTCCTCGTCGTCCTCATCGTCATCCTGCTCATCGTCGTTATGCTGGAGCTGGTGATGATCGTCGTCGATGCGTGCTTCAGCTGACTGGGTCGTTGCCGGTGCTGCTCCGGAGAGCGTCTGAGTGACCTTCTGAGCAAGCTGGTCCTGAGTATGATCGTCGGGAGCGTCTTCGAACTGATCCATCTTCGATATCAATCCTGTCGATGTCGATGTCGATGTCGATGCGGTGGACGTCAAGATGAGCAGGAAGGTTCCCAAAAATTTCCGTGGGAAGCGGGATCACGGATATCGCGGGAGACTATAGATTACATAAGCGAGTGGCAGCATTGATTGATTCAAACGCTTCATCATCGGGCCAGCAGAAGGACGACGAGCATGCTCTCCAGTGAGTGGACGCGAAGCGGACCGTTCCCTTGAATCCGTCACTAAGTCACTTCTACGCTTGGCTTTTACTCGCTCATCGTTCCCTCCTCTCAGGCCCTGATCAGTTGCGAGCGCGCGCCCTGATTTTGGCGCTCAACCCACTGGGCGCGAGGCCCTCGCGCCGCGCTCTGAAAATTTGCGCTCATAGGGCGCGGGCTGGCAACTGATCAGCCCTCGCGCTGGGAAGTGGGCTCTGCTTTTGACCGGGACGGCTTTTGCTATCTCATTTTGTGACTTTGTATTTCTTCTCATTTGGATTACAATGGCGGTGTAACGTGGTTGTAATTGTCAGAGCGGGCGCGAGGGCGCGCGCTCTGTGGGCCGACCTCGGGAGGTGGGCCCAGAGAGCGCGAGAATTGTGAGTGAGCGCGCTCTGAAATTTCTGGGCCGCCGGCCCTAAAAATGCGCAACTGAACATTCGCGCGCCTCATGTCGGCCCACAGAGCGCGCGCTCATTTTTCAAAGTGGGCGCGCTCGCAACTGATCAGGGCCTCAACGCTTCCTTCGCCCGGTCGTGGCTAAAGGTTTTTCCCGTGCCTCCCGCTGGCGCGACGACCTGGATGATCCGATCTCCCATCTCGATTTCTTTATTCCCCTTCTCTTTCAGATTTCAGTCACAACAAGGCAGATGAACTTTGCCAACTCGGGGCTTCCACGGGGCGTTGACTAACTCACTCTTGGCTACTCAGTACTCAGTACTCGTTGTATTGGCTGTGGCCTCTGATCGGTCAATCGGTGCACCCGGGGCAGCTTGAACCTTGAAGATGGCAATCATGGTTGGATCGGTGCAAGGTATATAAGGAGCGCAATCACTGACCCAATCCTTTCGCTCACACTTCCGTACCCCACTTCCCCTTTTCTTCCTTCCCAAGCTCCAACCCCAGCTCGCCTGTGCCATCAATGTTCTACCCTTGCCTTCTCCTCATCGGGCCCTTCCTCCTTCTCGCCACACTGGCCAAGTCGGCACCTCTGCCGGACCCTTCCTACCCGGGCCTATCTCCGACGTCCAGCGTGAGTTCCTCTCTCCGATTGTTCAGGTCGTTTTGGATTGTAACATTGACCAGCCGATTGCTTTCGTTGATTGGGGGTTGCAGCTCAAGGCCCGCGCAGGACCTTCAAGCTCAGGCGAAGCGGCAGGGGATGTCAACTTATTTGAAAAACAGCGCAGTGAGTTCTCACATACGTCAGCATATGTGAAGCAGATACAAGATCTGACAAACTGGATCTGCCCTCCATCTGTTGTGTTTGCGAGTGAGCAGAGCTCTATATCGACGATTTCATACAGGCCAAGACGAAGGCGTGGGAGCTAGCACTCCTTTCCGAGAGTCCGTCGCCTGATCAGGCGGAACACATCAACAAGCTGGAGCAGTACGCCACGAAAGTCGGTGTAACGGTCAAGAATTACAGCGAGCTCATCGAGAAATTGAAAAACGTGCGACCCTGATGCTTGACGTTGTCGGGGCAAACGGGCCGCGGCTACTTACGGGCAGTTTATGTCAGGCGCTCAGGCGCTCGTCAGGCGTGACTTTTCTTCTCCAAATCAAACATACATGCATACATACATCAGCTCCATCGTTCTGCTTCCTGGCCTCAATGATTGTCTGTTATGAGGATCATGGAGATGTGAGCAAAGCGAACGTTCGCCAGAGATCCTATCCTAAGTATAGGCCTGACAGAGGACTACATAGCGGGAAGGAGGGAACTGCAGGTAATCATATGAATGTGTATCTCCCCTGTGAGCTGCGATGTGGACTTGTCGAGGAGAGGAGTGGTACGTTAAACACGGACACCCGTCCGAACGTTCTTTTTGTCTTTGTGATTATCTTCAATCGACCTCGTCTGGATCAGCGACTGCATACACTTGCTCAATGGCGAGGTCATAGGAAAAAGAGCGACCACACTTGCTGCCTCGTACAGGAGAAGAAGGTGGTCCTCGCAGATCGATCTCCATCCGATGCCCAGTCATCTTCTCCAGTTCCCACTTCTTCGACCTCCTCGCCCGCTCCTGTTACAACCGCGGCCCGCTTCCGAGGTACAATCGGTTCTATCTGCGTGGATGAGGACAAGAGGGAGTATGGGATGGAGGCTGACTCAGTGGAGGACGATGTTGACGACGATGATGATGAGGAGGAGGATGATGCTTGTGCGCCGGCGGAGTGTGGGATTGCTGGCACGTCGAGAACGGCACTGATGCCGATGATTCGGATCTTCTCGCGCAACATCATAAGGGGTGATAGCGTGACTGTGCCAGTGTTGGTCAGCACAAAGGAATCAAAGGAAATCTGCATGAGAAAAACAAAAGATCAGCGAACGATTCTGCCAATGTTATTCTTTAGTTTTCGAGAATTGAATGTGCGGCCACTCACGATTAGCGTCTGCCATTCGTCAAACTTGGAAGGATCAAGAAAACCCAATGCTGGAACAGATCTGAGTAGCTGGCCCATCGGTCTGGATGTTGACAAAGAAGCGCGGACCAGGCCGTTCCTCCTGCGCGAGATTGAGACCGAGAGCGTCGATGGCATGGGCAAGGATGGCCGAGGGATCGAAGGAGGGTGGAGGACCGCTTGCTCTCTGGAATGCAGCATCGGCAGCGGAGCGCGGTGACGACGATGCGCCACCTTCTTCCTGAGATTGCTTCTGCTGGGCTTGAGACGTTACTGCTTCGGACTAATGATTTGTCACCGCCGCCGCCGCCGCCCTTCGATTGCGCAGCTTGATGGCGAGATACGGATGCATGGTGGCGTCCCATATCTGGACACCAAAGATCGTAGGTCGGTTCTTGTTGCGGAAGGCAGCATACCCGCTGCATTCGATCTTGGCTCCGCGGGGAATATCGTAGGACAGGGTGCCCCAGAAGCGTGCTGCTCGTTTGGTGGGCTGCTCGTTCGGTGGGGTCCCACGCAAAACGCATGGTGGCAAGACCGCCGATATCGATATCTGATTCTGTAGCGAACTCATGGGTCAGCGGCAGAGTGGCTGATGCTGAGGGCAAGGAGGAAGAGGAGGACAAGAAGGAGGGTAGAGATGTGAACGAGTGTACAGCGGGAGGGCGTGTTTGTCAAGTTCGGCTCGTGACTCGAGGGCTTCGAAGCGCATCACCTTCTCGGTCTCATCGCGGGCGGCATCGACGAAGCGATGGAGCGCGCAAGCGAATGACTTGCTGAACTCGCGCGCATCTCTCTTACTTATTCCTCAGTTGGGCTTGACCTTTCCATGTCCCAAGCAGTGAGTTTGTGAGCGAGCGGATATGTGGGCAGAGCATCGCTTACCTAATCGCTCTTACGGCCGAGAGAATAACAAACAAAGAACTGACTTGGAAGCGTTCTTCCATCTTCCGTCGGCCTCGCTGACTGACTGCGAACGTCGATCACCAGCTTCATCACTCTCTTACCTCGACAACCTCGCGCGCGCAACGAAGGCAGCAAGGCAAAGATGGCATCGAGAGCAGTTGCACTCGCACTCGCAGCAGCAAGTGCGCGCGCAGCAGCAGCGGCAACACGCCCTGCAGCGTCAGCATCAGCATCAGCACTCGCTGCCTCATCATCGTCATCATCACGGTCACCATTCTCATCACCATCAACAACAACAATATCAAGATTATCACTCTCAAGAATAGCACACCATCGACACTTCTCCGCTTCATCACATCCTCTACAACAACAGCAGCAACAACAACAACAGCAACAGCAAGAACAACAGTCAGACACAGGCACAGACAAAAACAAAGACGGGGAGCAAAAACAAAAGGACGAAAAAGCAAAGCCAGGAGGAGGCGGCGGCGGGGGCGGCGATGGCATCATTCGATCTCCCTTCCAGGCCTTTGTCGACACCCTCCGCACCGAGCTCCAGAAGTCAAGAGAAATGCAGGAGGGCATGACCGCCCTCCAAGGTCAAGTCGGCAAAGCACAAGACTCAGAAACCATGCGCGTCGCACGCGAAACCTACGAACGAATGCTTCTCCGCGTCTCCCTCCAGGAGAACCCGCGTCTCCGCGCAGCCGCCGAACGACTCCGAAAGGACGGAGGCAAAGTCAGCGACGCCGTGGCTGCCACCCTCAAACAGATGGAGGAGAGCGAACTCATCAAAGGTCTCAGCAACAGCTCCACCTGGCTTGCCCGTCAGCTCGCCGACTCAACTGCTCCCATCCGACAGACTGAGGCCTACCGTCAGTTCTCAGATACCATCCTCGAAGCCCTCGACGACGGCGCATCCTCCATCCGCATCTACGCCTCCAAGGACGAAGACGCCAAGGCCCTCCGCTCACGAAAACGCGCCATCCGGCTTCAGAAGATTGGACGCTCACCGCCTGCCGTTGAGGATGTCGAGGACGAGAAGTACTGGATCGAGCGTGGTCGGATCAAAGCGATTCGGAGAGCGGAGGAGACAGCCGAAGAAATGAAGGCTGCTGCCGAGTTTGCGGCCAGTCAGGAACAGGCTGAACAGGACTCTTCTGACCAAACTGCCGCTTCCGATGGGACTTCATCACAGGACGCGTCCGGCGCACCCTCCTCGGCAGAGACTCCCTCGTCCGCTCCATCCAAGCCTGCCGCAGTGGAGCAGGATGAGGCTCCGATCGAAAAGGCACCCCCGCCTCCTCCTCCCTCCGGATTTGCCCTCAAAGACCCCCTTGTCAGTCGCGTCAACTACAAAGCAGGCTCTGCTCTCGTCGCTGTCGAAGGCTCGGCCACCGACGACAAGCCCTCAACCTGGTCCCGCGTCAAGCAGTTTGTCCCCCTCCAGGGCCGCATCGAGGCTTTCAAAGAGGCATACGGCGAGAGTGAGAACCCAGTCGTCGAGCGTGTGCGTTCGTGGAGCGACGGCCTCAAGAGCTGGCTCTTTGACGAGAATGAGACGGCCGCCGCGATACGACTGCTCCGACGGACCGAGCCTTCGTTCACGCTCGACGAGTTCCAGCGGCAGTTGCGCGAGTACATCGCCCCTGAACTCGTGGATGCCATGCACAGCGCCAATAAGGTCATTCTCAAGCAGTGGTGCAACGAACGGACCTACTCGGTGATCTCGGCCCAGATCGAACCCATCCTGAAGGAGAAAGGCAGCAAGATGCACGGCAACTTGCTCGATATCCGCTCCATAGACGTCGTCCAAGGGAAACTCATCGACTCGACCGAGGCCCTCGATACCGGCGGGTTAGCACCGGTGATCGTCGTCCGATGGGAGACCACCGAATTGCTCTACTTCACGAGCACGAACCCGAAGAGGATCGCGGAGCACCAGGCGGCCGAGGCTGCGAAGCGGAAGGCGAGCGCTGCCAGGAACAAGAAGGCTTCTAGTGAAGAGGAAGAGAAGGAGAAGAAGAAGGCAGGCACAACGACAACGACACCGACAACGGGGGAGAAGGAGAACGCCGCAGGGTCCGCCGACGCCGCCGCCGCTCCGAAGGAAGTCGTCATCAGCGGCTCCAAGGACCGCGCCGATTCGTGCGTGTATGTGGCCGTGCTGATGCGCAACGAGAAGGATACGGACAATGTTATCACCGGCGGATGGCAGGTGCTGGAGGTACGTCGCTCTTACATCCTTTGCTCACCTGTGATGTTGGGTTGTGTGCTTACGCTGGAACTCGGAATTTTGAATCCTGACAGCTTATCCGGAGGAGCGAAGGTGCCTTCCTTTGAAAACAATACAGAGAGCTCTCTCTCACGCCTGCTCTCCAGCTTTCGCTTCATTACACAAGGTTGGTCGCCCGGCTTGTTCAAGAACACCCATCACCACTCCCCCCTTTATCCTGCCCAATCAGCAAGGTCTTGCAAATGCAAAGCAGCAGCAGGACCTTTTTTTGCCATTGCCGCGTCGCCCGCAGTGCCGCAGCGCTCCTGCGCCCCTGCGACTGAGTTTTTTGGGGGGAAAATTATTAGGCATGCCCTAGCCGACTTGGTGGGCGAGAAGGGGCTCGCTCGTCTTCAGGAGCTTTGTTCTATCTCGGCTCCATCAGCAACCACTTTGCTGGGGTCAAGGACTTGCTGACGTTCACGCAGGCAGACAAGAACAGGGAACGATCCCTCCGCTTATTCGGTGTTGACTCTTTCCCTTCTTGCCCACCTTTTGCAGCAGCAGCTACTTACCCTTGGATTTGCTTCCCCTTCTTTAGACCTCCCTCCACCCCTTTCTACATCTTTCATCCCTCTTCCACCTCCTTCCTCCTCTTCCCCTCCTCCTCCCCCCCTTTTCCAAACCCCTCCTATTTGGCGCTCCGTCCGATGCTAAAACATACCACATCGCGAGCGTTGAAGAAGATTCAATCTTGAGCGGGAAGAACAAACAGCCCCCCTACTTGTACTAGGTGGGGTGTCCAACGGGATTTTGTCCTTCCTTCGAACTTTGCTACGGGATATTGGACTATTGAGTTTGTGACGGACATCTCTTTTCTTCTCTCTTTCTTTTTCATTTCTGCCATGCTCTTGAACGAAATCGGAACTCTCTTTGTCTGTGGTACTTGCCAGGCTACTCTCCTCGATGAAGTTCGGACTGAAGCTGGAAGCTTGAAGAAATGCTTTCATTCACGAGTGAGAGGCTGAGAGAAAGCAAAAGAAATAAGATGTCCCTCCAAGAGACATTGGGTACCTCGTCCACCCTCCGCTCCGAGTCCCTTCTGTCTATGACACCCCCATCCCCATCCCTCCAGTAAGGAAGCAGAGGTTCTGAGGCGAGAAGAGAGAAGAATCCGCGGGTCGTAATACGTCTTCCCGGCGCGAGAGCTTGGCGTAAGGGCTGGAGAGAAGACCAACGAAAGGGAGAGGCACAAGAATGTCGTTTCTCGTCGCACTGGATAAGGAAGACGCCCTTGGCCCTCCCTCCGTGGGCTTTGATGTGAGGGCTGTCCATGTAGGAGATGCAAAGGAAGAAAGAGTGGCTGAAGGGTGCAGGCAGGAAGAGGCCAGGGACTTGGCCCCTTACCTGCTTTTTTTCCCTCGCCTCTGATTCCTTCGACATCCACGGCCCTGGGGAAGGTTTGGAGGGAAGGAAGGGATGCGAGAAGGAAGAGTAGAGCGGACGGGATTCCAGAAGGGACCCGGCTTCCTGTTCAGAGTGGAAAACAGTGGGAGGAGAAAAGCAGTGAGCAGCGCAGAATAGGAACGAATCATCCTCGAATCGAAGGATTAGCCTCAGATTCATCCCGGGTAAGCAGAGCCTGCGGATTGGAAGAAGAAAGGGGAGACAGAAGGTATAGGAAGAAACATTTCTGGAAGGAGGAGGAAAAATAAGGAGAGAATGTAGAAGTCAGTTGACAGTTGACAGTTCGCTGTCATGGGTGGCAGTCGTCAGTAGGAAGTTTCCCTCTCGCCATGGGGAGCAGCAAGAAGGAGACGCTGGGAGAAAAGCCCATCGCTCGCCTACCTCACCACTTTACAGCCTGGTTATCGAAGGAAGTAAGAAGTGGGCATGATGGAGGGGGAACGTAAGAAAGAGTGCCCGACTTGCAGCTTGCAGTTGGGCCGCTGGATTTGGGAGTGCGAAAAACTGCCCCCCGCCCGATCTGCCTTAGGCAGGTCTGAAAAGGCAGATCGGCCAAAAGTTCGGAGAAAATCCAAAAATCTGCCCCCCAAACCCAATATCTGCCTCTCTGTGTTGAGATTTGATGTGATCACGGACTCACGATCAGAGAGTGAAGAGAAGGGAGAGGGGAAGAGCTTGCATTGAGAGAGGGTTTGCTACCACAACCACGACTGCTTTTATAGCTTTACCAAGACATCCAGAACAGGTGAGTAGCTACGCCGTACGTATGAGGGCAACGGGAGGAAGGGCGACAGCAGAATGAGGGCTACTATCCATGGGGGATACTATCGATGAGGGATACCGTTGCTTGGTTACCGGCGCCTGGACTGACGCCATCCAACACTCTGATCCCTATTAGGGGTCTGGCCCAGACTTATGAGACCCACTTTCTGAAATACAGGGTCTTGAGGAGATGGCCCGAGCGCCTGAGGCAGCCACAGGAAAAAAACGGCAGCTTTTCAAACTTTTGGGGCAGTTTCCATAGGCAGTTTTGGCTAACCCAGTCCAGAATCCGATTTCTGCCTCCTGCTGCCCTGGGGCAGCTCCAGAGCTCGGCAAGTGAAGATAGTGAGCAATTTTTCGGACAAAGTATAGTGAAAGTTAAAGTGAAGGTCTCAGCCGGCGGGCAAAGTAATAGTTTAGTTATGAAAAGTCGAGATAGTGACTACTAGTATGAGCCATTTTGGCGGCCACGTGGCAAGCCACGTGGCCCGTTATCTCATCTCATCGGGTTTTCCCCAGTCACTAGGTAGTGATGATAGTCACACAAAGTGATATGAAATGAGTCGTATCGGTCACTTGTTTTCGCAGATAGTGAAGACAAGGCTCGGCAAGCTACTAGAGTTACCACTTTTCTGCGAAATAGTATAGTCAAGTTATAGTGAGTGGTCACCTCGGCGGGAAATAGTATAGTCAAGTGAGATATAGCTACTATAAAAACTAATAGTTACTATTTCAGCCATGCAAAGTTTTCGTTGGCTTTTTCGCTGAACTAGCCACTATAGTCACTTCCAGTAGCTACCTGTGACTAGTTCAGTACAACATGAGATCGACATAGTCGCTATATGTGGCTATAAGTGACTGGAGCTACTATATAGTAACTATCCAGCAGCTGTCTCAGCCAGCCCCTGTCCAACACAAAAGTTACATTTGGTTGAAATACTATTTCAACTATTAGTTACTCCGCGCCGATCTGAAAAAGTTATAGCTACTATTTTTTCTAGGCGGCTTCGCCGCCCAAAGTATAGTCAAGTTATCACTATAAGTTATAACTATATAGTTATCATAGTTACATAGTGAAGATAGTTGCCGAGCCTTGAGTGAAGACAAAGACTATCTCAAAGTTACTTTGTCCGAGCTCTCACCATCCCTCATATCTACTCCATCGCACGCCGGTCCCTCAGCATCCTTCGAAAGATATATAAAGGGCGCTCGTTTTCCTCCCCTCACAGTTTCTTCCCCTCTATCCTCTCCTGTTTGCTTCACTCTTTCCCTCCCTCCTTTCTGCAAACACTTCGCACTATCGTCCACAATCTACCCCTTCACCACTACTCTCCACCCAATTAGCATGGCCGACAACGTCCCAACGCTGCCTCCTTTTGCCCGCGCGGCAGTGGATGCTATCACCGCCGCGAAGACTCTTAGCCCCGCCGACAAGGATCGCCGAGTGTTCGAGATCGCGGGCAATCTGCTTTATGGCCCGACCAATTACACCATCAGAGATGCCGGCAAGGACCTCGACACACTGTGCCTTCCCGCCGCCCGCCGGGCTGCTGTATCCACGTTCTTCAGCGGCCTGGAGGAAGCGATGGCGGATGGAGGCCTTACTGCTCAGTCGGAGTGCTGGGATTCTGTGGTGAGCATGACCGTTTCCTTCCTTGATTCGCTGTTATATCACTGACACACACTCGTTTCTTCAGCCGGCGTGGGCCTCCGCCATAGGAGAACAACTCTGGGCTGGATTCCGAAAGAGCCCCGACCTGCCGACTCACAAGAGGTTGCTCAGTGACCTGGATGGCACCCAATCCACCGGACAAAGCGAAGCCACCGTCCAACGCGACCTTGACGACGGCGGTACGAAGCTCTCCAAGCGTCCCCGGCGACCTCCCTCTCATCTCGGCAACTACACGACAGATGACGAGAACGAAGTCAGCAAGTCTCGCGCTGACAGCCACAGCCGCAAGAAGATGCGCTCGGACTCTGGTACCCCCCCCCGCGTGGGGCTGGTGCGAAACAGGCTGGTGGTTTGAATGTCCGTGGAAGAGCGGTCTTGTCCGACGGAGAAGAGGACGAAGCCCCGTTAGCTTCTGTCCGCCGCCAGCCCCAGGCTTCTTCCAGCCGCCAAACGCTGAGTTCTTCGGCGTCGGGTCTGGGCGCCAAGAAGAAGGCCCCGCCCCCGGAAAAGGCAGGGAGCTCCACCTCGGCCTCCTTAAAGCCCAAGAGGAATGTTCTCCTCGGCAAGAAGGACGCCCGGCCATTGACGAGCGCAGAGAAGCGAGCGATGCGTCGTGCACAGGACGGCAAGGCTTACGACTCTGGCGAAGTGTGCTGGACAGTGTCCATGCGGCTTCTTTATCTTATCTTATCACCTTCCCTTTCTCTCTTCTCTCCTCTTGTCCCACACGCATCCCGCATAGCAACACCCTGCCTCCACTTCCTTCCACTTTTCCCACGTCACACTTTTCTCTCGCCCTCATCTTTACCCTTCTCGAGCTCATCCCTTGTACCTAGTTCTTTCTCTTTGTCATTCATCACTGCTCTTCACTTACTCACTGCTCACTGCGTTGCTACTAGTTGATCACTATCACTAGTCTAGTACATGGTGATGAGAGGTGATTTTCTCTGCTAAGCGAACGACGCAAGCGGAGAGACCCACACGGCCACACATAGCCTCCTACCCTCCCTCGATCTCTCACCTCTTCCTCCTCTCTCCTCTTTTGCCCCTCACACTACTCTTTCTCTTCTTCAGATCTCGTCAGATTTCAAGATGTTTGTCGTCATCAACCTCAAGCCTGTCGACGACAGTCCAGAATCATCCACCATCATTCTACACCCCCCTCCTGGCTTCGGATCATCTTGACGACTTTTCCCTGCCGATCTCCTTCCCTGTGAATGCGCAGGCACAGCTCCACGTCCAAGACGGCCAGCCGGTCATCTATTGCCAGCATCCGAGTTGCGATGTTTTGCAGAACGGCATCCCAGCTACCAAGCGACCCCGGCGCGTATACACAGGAGACTCGATCCAAATACTCTCGTCAGATGCTCCGACTACCACCTCCGTCACCTACGTCGTTCAAGTCGCGTACCTCTCCTTTTCTTCTGACCTGCGCGAGGAAGTCAGCGTCGATCTACCGCGGTTGCAGTCGGCAGCGGCCCTGGCACTCAGCACCGAAACCTCTTCCGCCTTCCCCCTCATGCTGCCACTGGAAGGCAAGCTTCCCACTCCCGCGCCCGAAGGCACAAACTGGGACGGTGTCCGTGAACTCGTGACAGATGTGCGGGTTCAGTCATTGAAGGCATCGGTTCAGCGTCGGGAGCAGCTCAAACATCGGCCGCGTACATCCTCACTTCCCCCCGTTCGCGCCCAGGAGCTCGGATCTTCCCTGCCGCCTCGGACCTATGCGGAGCTCGTTGCCGACCTTTGCCCACCGTCTCTCCCCGTTGGTAGCGACGCGCCTTCCGCCATCACACGGTCGGCCCTGGAAGAGGGACCATCTACCTCTTCACACTCTCCGGCACTGGACACCTCCACTTCTCCATTCACCTCGGTACTGGGTCAAAAATTCGTCTCCTGCTTCGGCAGGCACCTCCACTCCGGCGTTGCATCGCCCTCCTGCTCCATCGCCGCCCGTTGTTGCTGCATCGACGCCCGGTTCTCCGTCCACCCCACGCATTCACCCGTCGACGCCCTTACTCGGAACTTCGCCCTCCATGCCACTCCCTTCCATTCCTCAAGTCACCCCTGCTTCGTCGTCCACTGCATTTCAAGTCGGATCTCAACACACCTGCAGTGCTGATACCCCTTGCGTCGACGGTCAGCCCGGACGCGACACTCGTCGCTCACGCTTATTGGAGGATAGCAGCATCGTTTCGGCGACCATTCATAAGCGCACCGGTGATACATCGCAATTCTTCAAGTCCGTTGATATTGCGTTGGAGCGCGTACGTGCGGCCCTCCTCACGTTGGTTCGGGAGCGTCTCGGTCTGCAAGATGAGAGACAACCCCGTTCTTCGCCTCCTTTCACACCGTCCAGTCTTCCGGCACCAGTGCCTGTCATCGACTGCGCTTTCTCTGCGGGTCTTGCTGCTACGAGTCGGCAGCTGAGGATTGGGAGCTCGTCGGCTAGCTCATTTGTCGGCATTCTCCCCCATATCAGCATTACGCCCACTACCGTCATCGTTGCCTACCTCGTCGTTTTCATCGTCTCAGCCCCTCCGCAACAAGTCCTTCACGACGTCGTTACCACCGCATCCTGTTTATCCAGTGCAGTCATCCGATCCTGGTCCGTCCTTTGGCCACCATCTTTGCGCTTCTTTCTGGTCGACGCTTCAGGCTCTCTTCGCAGGATTCTCTCGTCCTTACCTGTTCCACTTCACCCAGCATCCTCTCCAGCTCCCTCGGCACCCATCTCCGTTTTTTTCGACCCTCATCCCTTGATGCGACACCTCTCACCATCCACACATTCTTCGCTACTCCTTCTTCCTGGTGCCTTTTTGCGTTTACTTCCCCCCGTCCGTTCGTGACTCATAAGTCATACCCCTTTCTCTCTCACGCCCTTCCTCATTGAACGACTCGGGACAGTCGTCTTTTGTCGGTGGGGATGTGCTGGACAGGGTCCATGCGGCTTCTTTATCTTATCTTATCACCTTCCCTTTCTCTCTTCTATCCTCTTGTCCCACACGCATCCCGCATAGCAACACCCTGCCTCCACTTCCTTCCACTTTTCCCACGTCACACTTTTCTCTCGCCGTCATCTTTACCCTTCTCGAGCTCATCCCTTGTACCTAGTTCTTTCTCTTTGTCATTCATCACTGCTCTTCACTTACTCACTGCTCACTGCGTTGCTACTAGTTGATCACTATCACTAGTCTAGTACATGGTGATGAGAGGTGATTTTCTCTGCTAAGCGAACGACGCAAGCGGAGAGACCCACACGGCCACACATAGCCTCCTACCCTCCCTCGATCTCTCACCTCTTCCTCCTCTCTCCTCTTTTGCCCCTCACACTACTCTTTCTCTTCTTCAGATCTCGTCAGATTTCAAGATGTTTGTCGTCATCAACCTCAAGCCTGTCGACGACAGTCCAGAATCATCCACCATCATTCTACACCCCCTCCTGGCTTCGGATCATCTTGACGACTTTTCCCTGCCGATCTCCTTCCCTGTGAATGCGCAGGCACAGCTCCACGTCCAAGACGGCCAGCCGGTCATCTATTGCCAGCATCCGAGTTGCGATGTTTTGCAGAACGGCATCCCAGCTACCAAGCGACCCCGGCGCGTATACACAGGAGACTCGATCCAAATACTCTCGTCAGATGCTCCGACTACCACCTCCGTCACCTACGTCGTTCAAGTCGCGTACCTCTCCTTTTCTTCTGACCTGCGCGAGGAAGTCAGCGTCGATCTACCGCGGTTGCAGTCGGCAGCGGCCCTGGCACTCAGCACCGAAACCTCTTCCGCCTTCCCCCTCATGCTGCCACTGGAAGGCAAGCTTCCCACTCCCGCGCCCGAAGGCACAAACTGGGACGGTGTCCGTGAACTCGTGACAGATGTGCGGGTTCAGTCATTGAAGGCATCGGTTCAGCGTCGGGAGCAGCTCAAACATCGGCCGCGTACATCCTCACTTCCCCCGTTCGCGCCCAGGAGCTCGGATCTTCCCTGCCGCCTCGGACCTATGCGGAGCTCGTTGCCGACCTTTGCCCACCGTCTCTCCCCGTCGGTAGCGACGCGCCTTCCGCCATCACACGGTCGGCCCTGGAAGAGGGACCATCTACCTCTTCACACTCTCCGGCACTGGACACCTCCACTTCTCCATTCGCCTCGGTACTGGGTCAAAAATTCGTCTCCTGCTTCGGCAGGCACCTCCACTCCGGCGTTGCATCGCCCTCCTGCTCCATCGCCGCCCGTTGTTGCTGCATCGACGCCCGGTTCTCCGTCCACCCCACGCATTCACCCGTCGACGCCCTTACTCGGAACTTCGCCCTCCATGCCACTCCCTTCCATTCCTCAAGTCACCCCTGCTTCGTCGTCCACTGCATTTCAAGTCGGATCTCAACACACCTGCAGTGCTGATACCCCTTGCGTCGACGGTCAGCCCGGACGCGACACTCGTCGCTCACGCTTATTGGAGGATAGCAGCATCGTTTCGGCGACCATTCATAAGCGCACCGGTGATACATCGCAATTCTTCAAGTCCGTTGATATTGCGTTGGAGCGCGTACGTGCGGCCCTCCTCACGTTGGTTCGGGAGCGTCTCGGTCTGCAAGATGAGAGACAACCCCGTTCTTCGCCTCCTTTCACACCGTCCAGTCTTCCGGCACCAGTGCCTGTCATCGACTGCGCTTTCTCTGCGGGTCTTGCTGCTACGAGTCGGCAGCTGAGGATTGGGAGCTCGTCGGCTAGCTCATTTGTCGGCATTCTCCATATCAGCATTACGCCCACTACCGTCATCGTTGCCTACCTCGTCGTTTTCATCGTCTCAGCCCCTCCGCAACAAGTCCTTCACGACGTCGTTACCACCGCATCCTGTTTATCCAGTGCAGTCATCCGATCCTGGTCCGTCCTTTGGCCACCATCTTTGCGCTTCTTTCTGGTCGACGCTTCAGGCTCTCTTCGCAGGATTCTCTCGTCCTTACCTGTTCCACTTCACCCAGCATCCTCTCCAGCTCCCTCGGCACCCATCTCCGTTTTCGACCCTCATCCCTTGATGCGACACCTCTCACCATCCACACATTCTTCGCTACTCCTTCTTCCTGGTGCCTTTTGCGTTTACTTCCCCCGTCCGTTCGTGACTCATAAGTCATACCCCTTTCTCTCTCACGCCCTTCCTCATTGAACGACTCGGGACAGTCGTCTTTTGTCGGTGGGGATGTGCTGGACAGGGTCCATGCGGCTTCTTTATCTTATCTTATCACCTTCCCTTTCTCTCTTCTCTCCTCTTGTCCCACACGCATCCCGCATAGCAACACCCTGCCTCCACTTCCTTCCACTTTTCCCACGTCACACTTTTCTCTCGCCGTCATCTTTACCCTTCTCGAGCTCATCCCTTGTACCTAGTTCTTTCTCTTTGTCATTCATCACTGCTCTTCACTTACTCACTGCTCACTGCGTTGCTACTAGTTGATCACTATCACTAGTCTAGTACATGGTGATGAGAGGTGATTTTCTCTGCTAAGCGAACGACGCAAGCGGAGAGACCCACACGGCCACACATAGCCTCCTACCCTCCCTCGATCTCTCACCTCTTCCTACTCTCTCCTCTTTTGCCCCTCACACTACTCTTTCTCTTCTTCAGATCTCGTCAGATTTCAAGATGTTTGTCGTCATCAACCTCAAGCCTGTCGACGACAGTCCAGAATCATCCACCATCATTCTACACCCCCTCCTGGCTTCGGATCATCTTGACGACTTTTCCCTGCCGATCTCCTTCCCTGTGAATGCGCAGGCACAGCTCCACGTCCAAGACGGCCAGCCGGTCATCTATTGCCAGCATCCGAGTTGCGATGTTTTGCAGAACGGCATCCCAGCTACCAAGCGACCCCGGCGCGTATACACAGGAGACTCGATCCAAATACTCTCGTCAGATGCTCCGACTACCACCTCCGTCACCTACGTCGTTCAAGTCGCGTACCTCTCCTTTTCTTCTGACCTGCGCGAGGAAGTCAGCGTCGATCTACCGCGGTTGCAGTCGACAGCGGCCCTGGCACTCAGCACCGAAACCTCTTCCGCCTTCCCCCTCATGCTGCCACTGGAAGGCAAGCTTCCCACTCCCGCGCCCGAAGGCACAAACTGGGACGGTGTCCGTGAACTCGTGACAGATGTGCGGGTTCAGTCATTGAAGGCATCGGTTCAGCGTCGGGAGCAGCTCAAACATCGGCCGCGTACATCCTCACTTCCCCCGTTCGCGCCCAGGAGCTCGGATCTTCCCTGCCGCCTCGGACCTATGCGGAGCTCGTTGCCGACCTTTGCCCACCGTCTCTCCCCGTTGGTAGCGACGCGCCTTCCGCCATCACACGGTCGGCCCTGGAAGAGGGACCATCTACCTCTTCACACTCTCCGGCACTGGACACCTCCACTTCTCCATTCGCCTCGGTACTGGGTCAAAATTCGTCTCCTGCTTCGGCAGGCACCTCCACTCCGGCGTTGCATCGCCCTCCTGCTCCATCGCCGCCCGTTGTTGCTGCATCGACGCCCGGTTCTCCGTCCACCCCACGCATTCACCCGTCGACGCCCTTACTCGGAACTTCGCCCTCCATGCCACTCCCTTCCATTCCTCAAGTCACCCCTGCTTCGTCGTCCACTGCATTTCAAGTCGGATCTCAACACACCTGCAGTGCTGATACCCCTTGCGTCGACGGTCAGCCCGGACGCGACACTCGTCGCTCACGCTTATTGGAGGATAGCAGCATCGTTTCGGCGACCATTCATAAGCGCACCGGTGATACATCGCAATTCTTCAAGTCCGTTGATATTGCGTTGGAGCGCGTACGTGCGGCCCTCCTCACGTTGGTTCGGGAGCGTCTCGGTCTGCAAGATGAGAGACAACCCCGTTCTTCGCCTCCTTTCACACCGTCCAGTCTTCCGGCACCAGTGCCTGTCATCGACTGCGCTTTCTCTGCGGGTCTTGCTGCTACGAGTCGGCAGCTGAGGATTGGGAGCTCGTCGGCTAGCTCATTTGTCGGCATTCCCATATCAGCATTACGCCCACTACCGTCATCGTTGCCTACCTCATCGTTTTCATCGTCTCAGCCCCTCCGCAACAAGTCCTTCACGACGTCGTTACCACCGCATCCTGTTTATCCAGTGCAGTCATCCGATCCTGGTCCGTCCTTTGGCCACCATCTTTGCGCTTCTTTCTGGTCGACGCTTCAGGCTCTCTTCGCAGGATTCTCTCGTCCTTACCTGTTCCACTTCACCCAGCATCCTCTCCAGCTCCCTCGGCACCCATCTCCGTTTTTTTCGACCCTCATCCCTTGATGCGACACCTCTCACCATCCACACATTCTTCGCTACTCCTTCTTCCTGGTGCCTTTTGCGTTTACTTCCCCCGTCCGTTCGTGACTCATAAGTCATACCCCTTTCTCTCTCACGCCCTTCCTCATTGAACGACTCGGGACAGTCGTCTTTTGTCGGTGGGGATGTGCTGGACAGGGTCCATGCGGCTTCTTTATCTTATCTTATCACCTTCCCTTTCTCTCTTCTCTCCTCTTGTCCCACACGCATCCCGCATAGCAACACCCTGCCTCCACTTCCTTCCACTTTTCCCACGTCACACTTTTCTCTCGCCCTCATCTTTACCCTTCTCGAGCTCATCCCTTGTACCTAGTTCTTTCTCTTTGTCATTCATCACTGCTCTTCACTTACTCACTGCTCACTGCGTTGCTACTAGTTGATCACTATCACTAGTCTAGTACATGGTGATGAGAGGTGATTTTCTCTGCTAAGCGAACGACGCAAGCGGAGAGACCCACACGGCCACACATAGCCTCCTACCCTCCCTCGATCTCTCACCTCTTCCTCCTCTCTCCTCTTTTGCCCCTCACACTACTCTTTCTCTTCTTCAGATCTCGTCAGATTTCAAGATGTTTGTCGTCATCAACCTCAAGCCTGTCGACGACAGTCCAGAATCATCCACCATCATTCTACACCCCCTCCTGGCTTCGGATCATCTTGACGACTTTTCCCTGCCGATCTCCTTCCCTGTGAATGCGCAGGCACAGCTCCACGTCCAAGACGGCCAGCCGGTCATCTATTGCCAGCATCCGAGTTGCGATGTTTTGCAGAACGGCATCCCAGCTACCAAGCGACCCCGGCGCGTATACACAGGAGACTCGATCCAAATACTCTCGTCAGATGCTCCGACTACCACCTCCGTCACCTACGTCGTTCAAGTCGCGTACCTCTCCTTTTCTTCTGACCTGCGCGAGGAAGTCAGCGTCGATCTACCGCGGTTGCAGTCGGCAGCGGCCCTGGCACTCAGCACCGAAACCTCTTCCGCCTTCCCCCTCATGCTGCCACTGGAAGGCAAGCTTCCCACTCCCGCGCCCGAAGGCACAAACTGGGACGGTGTCCGTGAACTCGTGACAGATGTGCGGGTTCAGTCATTGAAGGCATCGGTTCAGCGTCGGGAGCAGCTCAAACATCGGCCGCGTACATCCTCACTTCCCCCGTTCGCGCCCAGGAGCTCGGATCTTCCCTGCCGCCTCGGACCTATGCGGAGCTCGTTGCCGACCTTTGCCCACCGTCTCTCCCCGTTGGTAGCGACGCGCCTTCCGCCATCACACGGTCGGCCCTGGAAGAGGGACCATCTACCTCTTCACACTCTCCGGCACTGGACACCTCCACTTCTCCATTCACCTCGGTACTGGGTCAAAATTCGTCTCCTGCTTCGGCAGGCACCTCCACTCCGGCGTTGCATCGCCCTCCTGCTCCATCGCCGCCCGTTGTTGCTGCATCGACGCCCGGTTCTCCGTCCACCCCACGCATTCACCCGTCGACGCCCTTACTCGGAACTTCGCCCTCCATGCCACTCCCTTCCATTCCTCAAGTCACCCCTGCTTCGTCGTCCACTGCATTTCAAGTCGGATCTCAACACACCTGCAGTGCTGATACCCCTTGCGTCGACGGTCAGCCCGGACGCGACACTCGTCGCTCACGCTTATTGGAGGATAGCAGCATCGTTTCGGCGACCATTCATAAGCGCACCGGTGATACATCGCAATTCTTCAAGTCCGTTGATATTGCGTTGGAGCGCGTACGTGCGGCCCTCCTCACGTTGGTTCGGGAGCGTCTCGGTCTGCAAGATGAGAGACAACCCCGTTCTTCGCCTCCTTTCACACCGTCCAGTCTTCCGGCACCAGTGCCTGTCATCGACTGCGCTTTCTCTGCGGGTCTTGCTGCTACGAGTCGGCAGCTGAGGATTGGGAGCTCGTCGGCTAGCTCATTTGTCGGCATTCTCCCCCCATATCAGCATTACGCCCACTACCGTCATCGTTGCCTACCTCGTCGTTTTCATCGTCTCAGCCCCTCCGCAACAAGTCCTTCACGACGTCGTTACCACCGCATCCTGTTTATCCAGTGCAGTCATCCGATCCTGGTCCGTCCTTTGGCCACCATCTTTGCGCTTCTTTCTGGTCGACGCTTCAGGCTCTCTTCGCAGGATTCTCTCGTCCTTACCTGTTCCACTTCACCCAGCATCCTCTCCAGCTCCCTCGGCACCCATCTCCGTTTTTTTCGACCCTCATCCCTTGATGCGACACCTCTCACCATCCACACATTCTTCGCTACTCCTTCTTCCTGGTGCCTTTTGCGTTTACTTCCCCCCCGTCCGTTCGTGACTCATAAGTCATACCCCTTTCTCTCTCACGCCCTTCCTCATTGAACGACTCGGGACAGTCGTCTTTTGTCGGTGGGGATGTGCTGGACAGGGTCCATGCGGCTTCTTTATCTTATCTTATCACCTTCC
Source organism: Tilletia caries (assembly GCA_032718865.1). Classification (NCBI taxonomy): domain Eukaryota; kingdom Fungi; phylum Basidiomycota; class Exobasidiomycetes; order Tilletiales; family Tilletiaceae; genus Tilletia; species Tilletia caries. The sequence continues at coordinate 812,328 of JALUTQ010000037.1, read as the reverse complement.
CTTTCTCTCTTCTCTCCTCTTGTCCCACACGCATCCCGCATAGCAACACCCTGCCTCCACTTCCTTCCACTTTTCCCACGTCACACTTTTCTCTCGCCCTCATCTTTACCCTTCTCGAGCTCATCCCTTGTACCTAGTTCTTTCTCTTTGTCATTCATCACTGCTCTTCACTTACTCACTGCTCACTGCGTTGCTACTAGTTGATCACTATCACTAGTCTAGTACACGAAGAGACAGAGTCGCTTGCCGATAGCGAGCGGGACGAACCCCGTCGGAACGCCACGAAGCGCAGCGATGTCGGACCGCAGACTCCAGCTGAAGGCGATGAGACGGTGACACGCTTCTATCGCTTCATCAGCTCGACCTTGAAAACAAAGACGCGCCGTAAGACGGGCGAGGTCTACAAGGGTACCGACGAGAGATGGCAGTGTCGGTTCTGCAACGGGTATTACACCGGCCACCCCGAAAATCGATCCAACTTGGCCTTACACCTCAACGTCGCGTCGAACAAGAACTGCTGCAAGAAGATCTACGACCCCGAAGACAAGTCTCTTCGAGGCCTATACAAGCAGCCCACCAAGGAGGATGCGGCGGCTCCTGGTCAACACTCTCCCGCAGGGACCGCGTCGTCGACTTCGACCTCGTTGCTGCCTGGCCGAGGTCAGCAGCGACTCGATATGTGGAGAGCGTCTCAGAAGACGGAGATGACGAAGCAGAAAGTGGAAGAGGTCCGGCGACTGGTCCTGCAATGGGTCATTATGGACAACCAGCCATTTGTGCAGCCGACGAGTCCCCACTTTCAAGCCATTCTTCTGGCTCTCAACCCTGCCGTCGGGCCGGCGCTGCTGTCACCTCGTCAACTCCGGCGGGACCTCGAGCTCGCCTACGGTCACGTCGTTCAGGATGCTGTGGCATACCTACGGAAACACGGCATTCGGTTCAGTGTGTCGCACGACGCGTGGACTTCTCCCTCGCGTCGATACACCTTCCTGTCTTTCGTGGTCAGCTACGTTGACGTCGACTGGAGCTTCAAGCAGTTCATCCTTGCTTTCGACGTCCTGGACGGTCCTCACATCGGTGCCATCCTAGCGTGACACCTCATCCGCGTCCTGACGCAGTACAAGCTCCTCGATCTTTGGACGGGCATATTGGTGGGTGACGCCGCGTCCAACAACGGTCGGATGTGCGACGCGCTGGAGTACGAGTTCCAGGACAAGAAAGGGACCTCCATTTCGGGCAACGCTGACGCTCTGCAAGATATCGTCAAGCATCGGCGCGGAGACCACTCGATTCTCTGCTACAACCACGCGCTTAACAGGGCCATGGTCACGCTGTATCGCGCTCTCGGAGTAGCCACGAAGGAGCAAGCCAAGGTCCTCAAGGCAAAGGACGCTGAGGACGACCGCGAGGTACCGGTCAAAGGAGCGAGGGGAAAGGGGAAAGGGTCTGAAAAGGAGAAAGAGGTTGAGGATGCTGGTTCGTGTTCGGCTTCGGATTCGGACGAGGAAGACCGAGATGGGGAAGCCGAGGACGCCGAAGACGAAGCCGGAGCATGCGCAGAGGGAGAAGGCACCGCGAACTCCCCATTTCGATTCACAGGCTCCCAAAATCCGGACGCTCCGCCGTCTAACGACGAAGAAGGGGATCCAGAGCTCGAGCAGGCAGAGGCCATCTTCGCCGACATGCGATGCCAGCTTCCTACAGTCGCCGAGGAGGATGAGGATCAGCAGGAAGGAGATGATACTGCGACAACTTCGAATATCACCAAGACCAACAGCAACGATGGCGAGGAGGACGGCGACATAGACCTGGCGTCACCGCTGAACAAGATAGCGGACGTCGTCAAGCAGATCCACTCGTCGTCGGACGCCCGTCGAGAGTTCAAAAAGTACATGGCGATGCAATACCTTGGCGACCCGAAGGGGACACAGCGCATTAATGTTGTCCCGCCCAAGTTTAACGCGACTAGGTGGAACAGTCGTTACAAGCAGATGAAGGTCGCCACCAAGATCAAAGATGGATTGCTCCTCTTTGCCAACAACTCCAAACGGGTGAAGGTCAAGGCCATTGGACTCGAAGAAGCAGACTTCATCATGATCGAGTCCATCAAGGACATTTCACAGCACGTCTACCGCGATACCATGGAGTTCGAGCGCAACGACAGCCATGCCTGCATGGTCCTTCGCGGCTTCGGCGAGCTTGTTCACGCCATCAACATAGAGATCAAAGGTGCTGATGAAGCGCAAGGGAGCGTTGCCAGCAAGCTAGCGGACGGCCTTAGGGAGATGCTTGACCGGGTCAAGCTCTATCAAGAGGCGGCGGCCAGCAGCCGTACACTGCTTCTTGCCGCCGTTCTGCACCCCAAGTATCGACTTGCAACCTTCCTGGCCGACTATTCGGACAAGGTGGGCCACGTCAAGGACCTCCTCAAGGCTGAAGTCGATCGATTTGCCGGACGCCCTTCGCCATCAGGTGCCACAAAATACCCGAGCGCCAAGGAACCTGCCAAGACAATTAAGAAGTATCAACGTGACGCTCCAACAGCTGCTCCAAGCGTGGTGGTCGCTGCGGAACAGACCGAGATTGACGCCTACTTGGCAGACAGGCATCCTTTCAAAGATGCTGTCGAAGGATCTATGTTCCCAGGCGACACAGTGCTGGGATGGTGGAAAGAGCATGAGGTGCAGTTCCCGACATTGTCGAAGGTGGCACGAATCTTCCTTTCCGCACCTGGATCGACATCGGAGGTGGAAAGGGTCTTCTCGCGCGCTGGACGATACGTTTCCGCCCGTAGACCTCTTGGCCCCACCGCGCTGCAGCATCTTGTTGTCACCAGCCAACTTATTGGGAAAGGCTTTGATCCTTTGACCTTTTCCCATACTTGCTGAGTTTGGAGGAGCCAACACTCCTGTCCAGCGTACTCCTCCTGCTTCACGGTCCCGCTCAGAAAAGGTCTAATGTATTCTTGACCTTTCCTCTTGTATCGTCTTACTTGTAACGAACGCAAATCACGCATGTTGTCTAAGATCTAAATCAGAATTCAGACCCCACTCACAATTAAAAGGAAGCCCTATCAGTCACTAAAAGTAACTTAAAGTTCACTTCCAGTCACTCGTAGTTGACTATCACTCACTTGTAGTTGACTATTATTCACTTGTAGTTGACTATCAATCCCTTGTAGTTAACTACAATTACCTGTAGTTGACTAATTCAGTCTTTCAAAGGCTGTCACTGTCCCTTTGCTCATGCCGAGTTGAGTGTGTGCCTGGTGCGTTGAAATCTCATTTCAGGAACGGCCGTCGATCCCATGGATGGGATCGACGGCCGTTCTCACAAGTGAGAATGGGTCAGGAACGGTTCATAAATCCTGATCAAGATTTAAGAACCATACTTGGGCCGTTCCATATACATTCTTAAGCAGTTCAAACTTCAAGTCTGTTTGGCCACTTTTGTTGATGAAGAATTTCAGACGACTGTCATTCACTTACAAGTGATTAAAAGTGATTAAAGTGACTGAAAGTCAACTACTAGTGACGGAAAGTTAACTGAAAGTGAAAGAAAGTCAACTAAGAGTGAAGGGAAGTCAACTGAAAGTTACTCCTAGCTTTGCTTTAAGTTTTGAAATCGAACGACAGTCCGCAACTCCGCATTCTGTAAAGGCTCAGCAGAACAATGGATTGAGGTTGTTTGCAAGCTTAGACATACACGCGGTAGTGTTCTGCTACTGCTGGCTCAGTGCCATGATGAGCAGGTAGCGGTTCGTTGGAGAAAGCACAGTGATAAAGGAGGTGTTTGGCGGGAGATCGACTGGCGGGATTGAGAACAAGAAGTTTGTCTCTGATATCGACGAGGTCGCCGGCATCGTGCATGGTGCAAGGTAGCTTATCCATTCTGCGACCTCGTGGAGAGAAGCGGCAGCAGCCTTTGGTTGTCAAGTAATAGTCGGCGACCGCATCATCTCCGTCCCACACTCCAGTCAGATTATCAGCCCCCGGCCAGAGCTCTCCCGTCCCGCAGCCCAGGAAATCCAGCATGCCGTTGAAACAGGTGAGAGGGTTAATCGCCAGTTGCGACCACGGCAAATAACCCCCCACCATCTCCGCCACAATCGCACCGACGGAGAACATATCGGCAGCGTAGGTGAAGTGCGAAGTTCGGAAGAAGATTTCTGGTGGACGATAGGGCATGGTTATGACCGTTCTTTGCGCTCTGGCTGGTCCTGGTTCCCGGGAAAGGCCGAAGTCGGCGATCCTAAGCCGATGATCGGCATTGAGTAGGATGTTTTCGGGCTTCAGATCGAGGTGAAGCCCAGGAACCTGGAGAGTGGTTGGAGCCATGGTCAGCGATAATACCAATGGGTGGACTTCCACAGACGAAACACTGACCTTTTCATGAAGATATTTCAAGCCGTCTAGAATCTGTCGGAGGTATAACTTCGCAATGCTGGCATCGAGCGCCCCAGGTCGTTTACGAACGATCGCCGTCTTGAGATCTTGACGAGCGAGACCAAGAACGATACCGAGATTGACGCGGTTGTAGAGCACGGCTTGGAGGAACAGAATGTTTCTGTGTTGGCAGCGCCGGAGCATGTGGATCTCTCTCAACATCGTGTTGGGAGGCCGTCCATTATCGTCGCAACGCGCCAGTTTGACCGCCACCGTGAATCCCGAAAGGCGGTCGACGCTCTTGAAGATTTGACCTTGGGTACCGCCGGAGATTTGGTTGCCTTGCTCGTAGCGGTTGAAGGACTGGTAGTAGTCCGGCGCCTCAAAAGGGTCATCTCCAGCTCCGCGGGGCCGGTCTTTCCGAACCCAAACCCCCTTCTGGGGAGACAAACTCTCCGTCTGGGTCTGCGCTTCGACCTGGACCGGGCTCTCCGGCTTGTTATCTTCTTCCGCCTGGAGTTGTTCAACCGTTTGGGTCCCTTTCTCCACCTTAACCGACCAGTCCGTCCCGATGGGTCGAGAAGGGGACCCAAAACGAGGCTGAACCTGAACCGACCGATCCGTGTTGATGCAGTGCTCGAGAGATGGATTCAGTCGGAAGAGGGAGAAGGGGGTTGTGCGACGGGGAACTGCTCGGTTGAGGCTGATGGGAGATCTGAAACTGAACTCGGTTTGACGAGTTGGAACGGATGCATCGACAGGAGGAACAGACCGAACAACCGGTTCGGCATCTTCCTCCATAGGCGTGTACATCTCGTCATAGCTGGGGAGCGACGGCGTGGCAGAGACGCGCCACGATTCATGAGCACGCGGTGGCGGAGATGGTTGTCTTGGCTCATCTTCTATCTTCGGACCGGGATTGGCGGTAGGGGCGGGAGATGGATGAAGAAGACTTGTCGACGGTGAGGATTTTGGACCTTGAGGTGATGTAGAAGATGACGGTGGTGTCAGCTGTGACGGGAAAATGACCAGGCCGTAGAACGCGCCGTCGTAGATAGCTCGGCGTGCCATGGATGTCTCTGCTTCCGTGTCGGCCTTCAGTAGCAAAACCGCGAGATCGGTGATGGCAGATCGTGCCATACATTGCAAGAGATTTGGCGGACAGCTGGGTTTCAGAGTCTTGAGTCTTGAGTAGGCAACCCAAAACAAGATTCTGGCGCCTCGAGGTCCGTATGGGCCGGCACCACGGACGTCAACGACTTGTTCCTGCGCAAAAGAGTCTTGAACATCGAGAATCGAATTGAACAGCGCATGCACTTGAGGGTCGTGCAGAAGTTGATTCGGAATGGTGTTGAAGTTGTAAGTCTCGTCGGGCCAACATTGTCGTTTTCCGTAGGTACGGATAGCCGCGACATCAGACGACGACAGCTGAGAAAAGGGTTGCTTTGAAAGGTCTTGATAGGTGGGCATGATTTCTTATGCAGTTGGATGTTGTTCTCGAGAGGGAGGCGCCATCAAAGTGAGTAAACAAGCATATGAGATTTGTGAAGCGGCAACTGGAAGAATCATATAAGCGCTATCTAATGTTGACATTTACTGGGTGGTGACTTCATAGTGACTACCTAGTCACTTTCCAAACTATTCATAACTACTAGCGACAATAGTAACTCCGGGTTTATCATCACCTGATATAAATAGGCCCAGACCATACCAAAACGCGTTTCGAATGGTTTTTGTGCCGTCAAAATTGTCAGCGAGATCGGACCGCACCAGGCCCGGGACGAACCCTCACTATCTCTATACTTTCTTCACTTTCCCCAGCCGGCCAAAGTGAAAGTTCACTATTTTTTTTTTCCGCGGCTTCGCCGCCAAAGTATAGTGAAAGTTTCACTACTAGTTTTCACTTCCAAGTTACAAAGTATACGAAGTGAGGGAAGTTGCCGAGGCCTGGGCAGCTCATGATTTTGGGGGTAGATCTAGAGAACCACTGACTGCCAACCGGGATCTGCCCCTGAAGCAGAAAAGGCAGCTAGGCAGGTTTGGATTTCTGTGTGGAGTGTTGGAAAACTTGCCCCAGGGGCAGGTGTGGGCACCCATGAATTTTACCCCCAGGTTTACCCACTCGGGGGTAAAATTGCCCATGCGCCTTTTTAACCTCCACTTTTACCCATTCTCACCCACGCAGGGTGCCCAAATTTACCCAACTCATTTTACCCCTCGGGGTAAAATGGCTCAGGAAATGGGTAAAAGTGCTGAGTTGAGATGTGGACTCTGACTTTTACCCACAAGTCTTTACCCCTTGTGGGTAAGTCTTGGGGTAAAAATATTTCCTCACTCCCATGGGCCATGCCCTCGAGTTTTACCCATTCAAGTTTTACCCAGTGACTACTTTTAGAATCGAAGTTATGGTCCCCACGATTGCCTCCCTTCTCGTCTGGGCCTAGAAATCGTTCACCCTGCGGCTTCTCGTCGAGATGGGAGTGCTCGAGCTCATCGTCGTGGATACCGGAAATATACCGCGGCCCTGCGAGTGCTGGCTCGGAGAAGCGGAAGTGGTCAGAGGGGTCTCATATAAAGAAGACCCCCAAGCACGTGGTCGAGACTCGGGGTCTCTCCGTCTCAAGGGGTAAAGCGCTTGTGGGTAAAACCCGCTCCTCAGTAGGTAAAAGTGAGGATTTGCAAGTGAGATGAACAATTTTACCCCTTCCGGCACCATTTTTACCCACGTGGGGTAAAAGTTCCAGGGTAAAATTTGGGGGTCTGCATGGGTAACGGTGGGTAAAAATGGAAGCTTAGAGGCCGCCTATTCAGTTTTACCCACTTTTTACCCCCGCGTGGGACGTGGGTAAAGTGGCATGGGTAAAATTCGGGACTCTCGGCAGGTGTGGCAACTGGCAGGTGTGACAGTTTTTGCCAATGCCGCTGAATTTGCAGCAGTGTTGTTGATTGGGTACCCGCCCGAACGCCGAACGGGCACCCGTTCGGGTATGGGTAATGGGTAGCAAAATCCGGAAAATGACCCTAGTAGATCGGGTTCGGGATACGCTGGAGCGGAAGGGTCCGGGTTCGGACTTAAGGTCGGGTACCCGACCTACCTGAACTGCTCCGCCTACTCAGATCGCACTTTTTCTACATATCTGCTTCCATGATCAGTTCCCACTTCCCACGCAAAGATCATACATTCATACCACTGCTATATCCACTTCTTTACCTACTCTGTTCGTCTTTTCGCCTTCACCACACACTGTCAGTCTAATATTGCTCTCAATCCCTCGTTTTTGCTCCAGAACAACCCCAAGCCCCCAATTACGGCCATTCACATTTCACGATGGACGTAGCTGCCATCCAACCCTCAGCCGCGGCCCGTACTATTGGGACTCCCATCGTTTTTGACGTCGACGACGACGATTCCCCTCCCCGTGCCATTGTCAAGCGAGCTGCTGCTTGGAGTGAGTTTGAGGAGCTGCCGAGTGCCGGACGAAGAGAAGGTGCAGTGCGTGTACTGTGGGGAGAAGCTCGTGTACAAGGGAGGTAATACTGGTGAGTATGTCTGAGGCATGTCCGCGTCTGCCTATTTCCCTCTCTTACGCGTTCCTCTCACTGTTTCAGGGACTTCTTCCATGGGACGTCATCTGGAGATCTGCAAGAAGAAGGTCAGGCTGGAGTAAGGATGTCGACGGAGATCTCCGCGGAGATTTTCTCCGCCGTCACGTCTCCGCGGCGTCTCAGACTTTTCTCCAATCGATGAGACTCGCAGAAACTCCGCTGAAACTCCAGAGTCTCATGCGGTTTTACGGAGTTTCATGGGGTTTCCACGGAGACGAGTCACTTAGTAGCGGAGACGCGGAGTTACGCCGGAGATGCCGCGGAGATGGTATTTTTACCGAGCGTCTCCGCAACTCCGCGATTTTGGCAGCAAGCTAAAGCGTCTCCCTCCGCTGTTTTCCAGGCAGCTTAGCCGAGCGAAAATCTCCCTCCGCGATGAATGACTGGCGGAAAGGAGGTCTCCGCGGAGATTGGCTGGTCTCCGCGAGCGTCTCCGAGGCTGACGGCGGAGAAAAACTCGCGGAGATTTGCTCCGCGGAGATGGTCGACATCCTTAGGCTGGAGGCGGGACAGCAGACCCTCTCGTTCGGCGTCATCAAGCTTCCCCACGCTGCCAAGCTCAAGATACACGGCATGATCGAGCGTTGGATGCTCCGCGACCAGCAGTCCTCAGCGTCTTGGATCATCCGGACTTCAAGGCCCTAGTCAAGACTCTTCAGCCTGACTTCGATTGCCCGAGCCGCAACGTCATGACGCGCAAGATTGGCGTCGATCACGGCCTCCTCAAGACTCAGGTTGCCGCTTACCTCCGCTCCCTTCCCGGCAGAGTCGCTCTCACCACGGACGGGTGGATCGCAGGAAATGGGGACCAGTTCCTGTCACTCACGGCCCACTTCATCACGGCAGACTGGGAGGTACAGACGATGCTCCTAGACTTCGCCCCTTGGCCCTTTCTGTAATAGTTATACGGTCGAGAGTCAGACAAGGTTAGTATTAGTCGAGGTAGTTGTAATCTTATCTTATCTCAGAAGTAGGCACGACGGTTCACACGGTAGACTTAACTCTGCAATGTTCTGTGAATTGCCAAGTTGGTGTCTGGGATGTGAGTGAGGTGTCTGTTGGGTCGAAAGGGGGGAAGATGGGCGAGAACCCACTTCCTTTTATACCTTTTCGACCAGGCCAGGGTCGCGCGAAGAGCGCGTCCTGGGGCTGAGTCATAATCGATTCACAGATGATCGATTCCTCAGCGCCACAGCAGGACATCAGCAGTCTCGACATCATCCAGGGTGAATCCAACAATAGGGACGGTAGCTAGATACCTTAATGTTGGAAAACAATGACAGAGCGTTGGGTGAAGGCGAGAATATGGAGACGTGAATGTGTGAAGTAGTGTGTCATAGTGACTGTTATTCCATGGACTCTGACTGGTGTTAGAGTCATAGACTGCCGCGTCACGTGTGGGGACTCATGATCACTAGTGTCACGATGTTGTCAGAAGCGCAATCGTTACATCCTCCCCTACAGGATTCACTTAGGGTCACGTGAATCAATTCAGGTCTTTAAGGGGGGAAAAGGATTCTTTGTTTTTGTTTTATAGGGAGACGCGAAGACTATTTTTTGAAAGGGACTAAGGGAGAAACATTTTTTGGGGAAAGCGTTTTTCGGAGCGACAGCGTGAGAGAGGCAAGGACTAAGGGACAGGATCACAGAGAGTTGTACCGGTCCATGCAGGCGGAGTAGACCGTGTTACGCCGGATGATGATGTGGTTCGGGTTGTTGTTGGCGGCCTTGAGGAGCTGGTCGCCGAGGTTGCGGACCTTAGCGGCCGGCATGTGGTGGAAGTCGTTCTTGCGGAACTTGCCCTTGTTCCACAGCGAGCGGGGGTCCATGGGGAAGCGGTTGGTGCCGTTGCCGGTCTTGGATAGGAGGCGGCGGAGGAGGACCGTGTCGCTCGCCAGGGTGGCGTTGCGAGCGCGGAGGTTGCAAGTCCGCTGCTCGATTTCTTGCTCCACCTCGTTGTTGATGTATCTGCGGAAGTAAGAGAACCACATGCGCCGATTCTCTGCCGGCATGACCGAGTAGGCTCCCAGGCAGTTGTCCAGGCGCTCGCGGTACGAGGGTTCGGTGTAGTCCGGAGGGTGGCCGTTGGAGCCGTTCTCGATCACTTGCTCGATCACGTCCACGAACGCGTTCGCGCTGAGGTCGGCGACGGCGGTGTCGACCTGCATGTCCTCGTCGACGTCGTTGTATAGATCGTCCTAGTCCTCGTCCTCGTCGACGGTAGCGCCGACGCTGCTGACAGCCGCGGGGGACGGGTGGTCGTGGTTGGCGTACGCGCCGTGGTCCACGTGGAAGCCCGAATTGATGTCGTTACCGGCCTCGTCGTCGCTGTCGAGTTGGGTGAATGGGTTGTCGGACGTGCCGAGTCGAGCGAGAGGAGAGAACGGGTAAGGCGAGTCTCGTCGGGCAGGGCGAGGGAGTACAGTCGGTGCAGAAGCGGGCATTGTTAACCAACTCAGATTTGTCACCCGGGGCAACTTGTCCAGACTCCAGGTCGATGAGTTGAGCTCATGATGTCGGAGATCTTCCTGTCGATGCCATGCATAATGACCGAGTTGGGAACACTTTGATGGCGATAGGATGGAACGGGAGCCGAGGGTCGAGGAGATCGAGGAGCCGTGTCCCGAGGAGGAAGAAGTCCGGCGCGTCGGAGTCGTTCGTTTTGTCGTTCACGGAGAACTGATTCGGTGTCGAAAGGAGCGGAGTCTTGAGGAGCCGGAATCTTGCTGGATCGTTTTTTCTGAAGGATAGTCTTGCGAATAGTCTTGAGCTCGAGTTCGAGTTCAAGCTCTTCAAGAGTCATGTCTTGAATACCAATTGCCGAGGGACGATCGGGATGCGCGGGATTGCCTTGGACGCCGTCGAATGAGACGGTTCGCTGCCGATGGTGGTCCGGGGAGTTTCGGTCGGAATCGTGTTCGTTCTCGATCGATGCCGCCGAGTTCGGGAGTGCCGTCCAATGCGTCGTTGCCTTGGGGCTGTCCGTGACCTTCGGCGGAAGATCCGAAGTCGGGATCGCCGGAGCCGCCAGGTGCAATGTCCTCTGGATCCTTGCGCTTCTTGGGTGCCATGTTGATACACCGTTTGACAGGCAGAAGTCTTGAGAGTTAAAAAAGATGTAATAGTTATACGGTCGAGAGTGAGATAAGATAAGATTACAACTACCTCGACTAATACTAACCTTGTCTGACTCTCGACCGTATAACTATTACACTTTCCCCGTCCCTCACTCCGCGGAGAATGCCGCCAATCTCATAACCAGCGCGCTTCAAGACTATGGAATCGAGAAGAAGATCTCGGCGTGTGTCACAGACAACACCGCCTCCGCCTACAACATTTCTACCATCCTCAAGCGTCGCGCTGCGCCGGCTTTCTTCTTCCCGTCTCGTTGCGCCGCTCACTTCATCAATGATCAACCTCATCGTCAAGCACGGTCTTCAGGATGCCGGGAGAGACGAGATCTTTGCCGAGCCCCGGGCCTTCGTCTCCCTCCTTCACCGCTCAAAGGCCAAAGCCGACGGAAAAGGCACTGATCGCTGCATGCGAGTCAGTGGGCATCAAGTACGCTGTCCCTCCGACCGCTATGGAGGACAGGTGGAACTCTACGCTGGCACAGCTGCTTGGGCTGCAGCGGCTCGAGCCTGCCCTGCGTCATCTCTTCGAGAGCGGCCACAGCACTTCTGCGTGGTCTGAGCAGGTCTGACTTGTCATGAGGGATACGATCAAGATCCTCAACGGATTCAAGGACGTCAGCGACCACCTGCAGGGACGCTGCTTCTCAACTATCAGCGCTGCGGCCGAAGGATACATCATCATGAACAAGGGTCTGGAAGAGCTTCGAGCGGCTTCGACTCTTACTCCTTGGGGGATGGAGGTTCTGGCGCTCTTTGTCTTTGATACCCGGCTTACCGAGTACTGAGAGCATCTGATTGATACGTTTGTGGTTCATTGGGCCACCATTCTCGATCCTTCCATGAAGGCTGAAGTCATTCGTGCCGACGGAGGGAACGATCTTAGATACATGATCTCGGAACTCGAATACCACTTGTCTATCAACTATCCCATCGTAGCTACGAACAATCACGCCCCAAGCTCTTCCTCTGCTCCGATCTCTGCGTACGAAAAGCGTCGGCAGAAGTTCGCTGCTGCGGCGCCCGCCCCCATCACTATTGACGCCGAGAAGCAGCTTGAGCTCCACCTCGCTGAGCCCTCCATCCCACCCCTGCTCCCTCAGATTCCCTTCACTACTGGTCCGTCAATCAGTCTCGTTACCCAAGCCTGGCCGCTTTGGCTCGCGATCTTTTGGCCATTCCTGCCACCAGTGTCCCTTCGGAGGCTGCATTTTCTCGTGGTGGAGAGGTCATCACCAAGCGCAGGAACCGACTTTCGGGAACGACAGTCACCCACATCATGTGTCTCGACTCCTGGATGAACGCTGGCTTCACCACCATCAAAGACTTTGTCCTCAACGATCTGGTCGAGGACGAGTAGCGTGATGTAATACTGAGTATTCCGACTACTCAATATTCAGTGTATCATCCTCTTATTATGACTCCGGTCTCTGCGATGACTCCAGGATGACTGTGATCATACTTGTCATAATTACGCAATCATGACTCGAGCGCGTCTTTGTGCTGGTGATTTACTTAAGCCTGCATTTCCTCATTGACTCATACTTCTAATATCCATACTCTGTCGGTGTCTACTACAGCATCATTCCTTATGTACTTAGTATCTATCCCACTGTTGGATCTCTCTGGAATGATGTGTGTAGTGTTGAAAGTGCATGACTCGATCATGACTCGGAACCAGGGTGCTCCTCGCGAGCTCCTCTGGCCAGGTCGAAAAGGTATAAAAGGAGACCAGTTCACAGCCAAATTTCTCCCCCCTTTCGACCAACAGACACCTCAGTCACAGTTCACATCACAGACACCAACTTGGCAATTCACAGAACATTGCAGAGTTAAGTCTACCGTGTGAACAGTCGTGTCTACCTCTGAGATAAGTTAAGATTACAACTACTTCGATTACTACTAACCTTGTCTGACTCTCGGTCGTATAACTATTACATCTTTTTTAACTCTCAAGACTTCTGTCTGTCAAACGGTGTATCAACCATACACTGAATATTGAGTAGTCTGAATACTCAGTATCACATCCTCCCCTTCTGGATTCATTGTGCTTCGAAAGAGCGCAAATGGATCAAGTGGTGAAAGTAAAAGGTGAATTGGAGGGAAGGGAAGGATATTTGACATCAGAGAAAGAGTAGACAATCATAAGAGCGAGGAGCGGAAAGGAGAGTGATGTCGGCAGGGATAGTTTTGTGGACTAAGAGGTAAGGGAGTCAGAGACTATAGGCCACTGATGTTAGGATTCAGGAGACAAGAGAAGAGTCATTAGAGAAGCTGGTAGCGACGAATGCAAGGAGAGTATACTGCGTTGCGCCGTATGATAGGGTGGTTGATATCGCCGTCGGCGGCAGCAGGAGTTGGCGCGCCAGAGAGCGAACTTGAGCGGGAGCCATGTTGTCGAAGTCGGTCCGGCGAAACTTGTTCAGAGCCCATGCCGAGCGAGCGCCGAAACGGAAGCGACGCGTGGCATTTGGAAGGCGGGAAAGAAGACGGCGGAGAGTGACCGTATCTTTGGAGAGAGTATTGATGCGGGCGTGAAGATGAGCCGTACGAGCGTCGACCTCGTGCTCGATCTCGGGCCGAAAGAAGCGTAGGACATAGCCTGACCAGTGCTCGCGTGGCTCACCCTGCATGACACTGATGGCGCCGAGAAAGTCGTCGCCCCGTTCCTGGCCGGCCGAAATGATATGATCCGCGGCTGCGGCAACCGCAACCGCCGTCGCGTCTTGAATGGCCTGGTCGACCATGTCCTCGTCGACGTCGACGTCGCTGAGATTGACCAGCCCGAGGCCGTCGTCTTCATCCTCTTCGGTGTGCTCGGAGTCGGAAACGACGTGAGGGTTGTCGACCGTGCCCGTGACTTCGTTGTGAAGCTCCTGCTGCTGATCGTGCTGCTGTTGAACGGCGCCGCCCTCGAGGGCGAGGAAGCGGTAAGGGTCGTCGTCAGTACCGAGACGCGTGCGAAGCGCGCCGGCATGAGGCCGAGGGTAGCCGAAACCGGACATGCTGCGGAGGCAGAAGAAGAGTAGAGAGGGAGCGCAGAGGAGTGTATGGGTAAGGAGTGCTGGCAGAATGGAAGCTGCTGAGTATAAGGCAAAGGGTTGAGCAGGTAAGGACTGGGGGAAGTGGCCAGCAATCAGCAGCGACCCGTTGCTCTTATACCTGTTCTGATGAGGAGAGAGCAAGTAGAAGCTATGAAGACGGCGCAGCCGCGCAGTCAGGTGGTTAGCAATGTTGTGGCCACTAGCTCTGTGAGGATAGAAGGGATTGCATATCCTAGTTGCTGATCACCGATCAGTGATAAGCAAGGCTCGGCAACTTACCAACTTACCTAACTGCAACTGCGGGTAAGTTAACTTAATCTAGTTAAACTGTGACTAAACTGCGGGCGGCGGAGCCTCCGGAAACATTAAGTCAACTTAAACTGTATGGGCCCGGACACGGTAACTTATAGTCACTAGAAGTTGCCGTTCGCAAGCCGAAGACTTGACCCAACTTATAGTTACTCACAGCTACTTACAGTGCGAACTTATAGCTACTTATAGTTACTTACAGTTACTTAAAGTTACTCACAGTGTGCACAGTAACTAACCACAACCAGTGCTCACCACAAAATGTCATATTTATGACATGACCATTTATGATCATGTTACTCATGGATATATGACCAGGTTTTGACGGCGAAATTTGGCACTCATAAATATATGAGTTATGAGTTGAGATTGCCAAATATGACCAAATATGACCATTTATGACCACGACTTCGGCGGTGGAATTCAACTCATATTTTTAAGATCATTTAGGATAATATATGATCATATATGCTCATATTTGAATATGACCATACTCTCGGCGATCATATAAACTCATGTATTTAAGATCATATAGGAATATATGATCATATATGATATGACCATCTGAAATCACGTGACTTAACCACGTGACCTTTATCGTATCTTATCTAATCTTGAGCGCGTCGTCGCCGGTCGCTCAACGCGTTAAACTTTATTTCCACGTGGCATGGGTCATAAATAAATGATCTTATATGATTCGTCAAAAACGTGGTTGGAACGCGCGTGCGAAAGAAAGATCAACATCACGTGGCGCAGAAATGGTGTTGAGCGCGCGTCACGACCGACGCGTTTTTATGTGGTTTATTTGTTTTTGTTGATGTGCTTGCCAGTTGCCTCTTGGACCACCATAACAGGTCAACCCATTACCCACATAACAAACCACCAGATAAGTTTGGCAGTAATTAGCGGAGACCAGCAGCAAGATATGGTCCAAGTTTGAAGGCCGTACGACGAGTTTGAGCAAGGCTCGGCTAGTTATTATAAGTTGTCCATTTTTGTTCCGCAGTTAAGTTTAGTTGCAGTTGGAACCCGGCGCCGGCGCCCGCAGCTTAGTTTAGTCACAGTTTAGCCACTTACTATCATTACAGTTAACTTAATTTTGAGCCTGTCACTATACGTTACTTACAGTTATTTATAGTAACTTAATCGCGTCTCAGTCACCCAATTCACGCAGTATCTACCTCAAGATGTCTGGTACTATTCCATTTTGCCTTTAGGCACGTACTTTGCCGCCTCCGAGCTCCCTCTTACATCTTTCCTCTCTTGACTACCTCCAAAGACTCATGCTTTTTAATTATTTTTAGTTACTTGTTACAGTTATTATTAGTTACTGTGGGCACAGTTGTTAATAGTTAATTGTTCCAGTTATTGTAATAGTTGCAGTGCTCACCATGACTCATATATGATCATAAATGGACCCAAACTCATATATGATTTATCACATGAGTGCCTGCCCAAATCGAAAACTCATATATGAATAACATGAGATGATCATATATGATCATTTAGTCTCATATATGACCTAAATTTTCAAAAGATTTCCAACCACGTTTTTGACGAATCATATAAGATCATTTATTTATGACCCATGCCACGTGGAAATAAAGTTTAACGCGTTGAGCGACCGGCGACGACGCGCTCAAGATTAGATAAGATACGATAAAGGTCACGTGGTTAAGTCACGTGATTTCAGATGGTCATATCATATATGATCATATATTCCTATATGATCTTAAATACATGAGTTTATATGATCGCCGAGAGTATGGTCATATTCAAATATGAGCATATATGATCATATATTATCCTAAATGATCTTAAAAATATGAGTTGAATTCCACCGCCGAAGTCGTGGTCATAAATGGTCATATTTGGTCATATTTGGCAATCTCAACTCATAACTCATATATTTATGAGTGCCAAATTTCGCCGTCAAAACCTGGTCATATATCCATGAGTAACATGATCATAAATGGTCATGTCATAAATATGACATTTTGTGGTGAGCACTGGTTGTGGTTAGTTACTGTGCACACTGTGAGTAACTTTAAGTAACTGTAAGTAACTATAAGTAGCTATAAGTTCGCACTGTAAGTAGCTGTGAGTAACTATAAGTTGGGTCAAGTCTTCGGCTTGCGAACGGCAACTTCTAGTGACTATAAGTTACCGTGTCCGGGCCCATACAGTTTAAGTTGACTTAATGTTTCCGGAGGCTCCGCCGCCCGCAGTTTAGTCACAGTTTAACTAGATTAAGTTAACTTACCCGCAGTTGCAGTTAGGTAAGTTGGTAAGTTGCCGAGCCTTGATTGCGGTGCGGGTTTTATGGGTTATTACATTTTTTGTGGGTGAGAGAGAGAGAGAGAGAGAGAGAGAGAGAGAGAGAGAGAAGAGAGAGAGAGAGAGAGAGAAGAGAGGGGGGCTCACCGCTCAGAGCGGCTTGAAGAAGGAGGCGATGGTGGTCTGGGTGACCCCAGAGAAAACTTCACCTTGGGCGGTGTTTTTGATAATCGTCATGGCGTTTCGAACTTTAGCCGCGGAAAACTCGCCAAGGCTGGCTTGCTCTAAGGCCCATGCTCCAAAATTCGAGCAGCCTTGAGAACCTCCCTAGACTTAACCTTTGGCTTTGGGTTCCATCCTCCCATGTCCAGCATGTCTTGCTCTGTTTCCTCCTCTTGGGTGTCTAGCACTGCTGCCACGATCTCCCCTTCTGTTGGCACCGCCTCTGTAATCGGTACCCTTTCCTCCGGATGATTAAGTAGGAAATTGATCTGCATCCTGTTTGCATATCCTAGACCTGTAATGACCCGGTCTAGTTCCTGCTCAATCTCCTTCTCCTCTGGGAAGCCAGGCTCGGCAGACTCAATTCTCACTGGAGCATGCCCATCAGCGGTGACTGTCACCTTGATCTGAGCATGCGCCCAGCAATTAAAAATTGTCTTCTGAGTAATCCCTTCCCGCCAGGCATCCAAAGAGGCATTGACCGCATCTAGGATATCCCGGCTCTTAACAGCCTCCTCCCTGTTCTCCTCTTCCATTCTTCGCAGCAGCTCTACATAGTAATGTTTTCTGTTGTGAGCTTTAAAGCTGCGAATAATACCTTGGTCCATAGGCTGAAGAATAGAAGTGGTATTGGGATGCAGATAGTGGATTGCAGTCCACCTCAACTCAACATCCACAGAGTGAGAAGAAGCATTATCGAGCAGTAAAATAGCCTGCCGACCAGCCATCTGCTTGTCAAGCCACTGCACCCATTCAGTGAAAAGGGCGCCTGTCATCCAGGCTTTAGCAGTATTTTTGTAATGACAACCCAAGGTCTTCATGTTCACGTGATACTTCCTTGAACGCGCGAGGAGACTTAAATATCCCGACAAATGACAATCCAAAGGTCAAGTTTCTCTGTTCCTTCCATATTGGTGCAACAGACGACTGTAACCCTGGTCTTGTCTTTCTTAGTCCCTCGCAGCTGCTCAGTAGACAGGCCTGTGTCAGGCTGCAGTTTCCAAAAAAAAAATTCACTCTCATCCATATTACAGACGTCTCTGGTACTATATTTAGAAAGAACTGACTGAAGCTTGGGACGCTCAGTAGTACTGTCTGCAGCCTTGACTGAGCCGGACTCTCAATGACGGCGCCAGTTTTTGATGCCATGGCGTGTCTGGAAACCTTCCAGACAGCCATTGGACCATCCATTTCCAGAGAACTTCTTCTTGTCACCATCAGAATGCAGTCGTTAAAAGAAGATGGCAGCTTTTGTCTTCACCATCTCCCCCGTAATACTAATGCTATTCTGATACGCAATAATCCACTCATAGAGAGCCTTTTCAACGAGTGGCCATTCAGCCTCACGATGCCTCTGAGTGATCTGACTAGCACTTAGCAGAGATTGGATAGGCCTCTTTTCCCTTTTTGGGTGTTGCGGAGACAGTTGACTGGGCAATTTTAACCCCATGTTCCTTCGCAAGCCAAAGCATCAAATCCTCTTGATGGAGGCAAGTCTTCTCGTGATGGACACAGAGAGCATGGCGAAGGCTATCGTCCCACTTTTCTTTCTTCGTACTCTTTCCACTCAGAGCTCGGCAAGTGAAGATAGTGAGCAATTTTTCGGACAAAGTATGGTGAAAGTGAAAGTCTCAGCCGGCCGACAAAGTATAGTTTAGTTATGAAAAGTTGAGATAGTGACTACTAGTTTGAGCGCTTTTTGCTACCGTTGCGGCCACATAGAAGACCGCGGTTGTCCCTGCTTTTGTTTCATCAGAGCTCTACCAAGTCACTAGGTAGTGAAGATAGCTGCAAGAGTTTTACAAAGTGATGTGAAATGAGGAGTGTCTAATAATATCATAAAGTTTTGATATCAGCTGGGTAGTAGACTATTAATTACTTTCCTGACTGGATAGTTACTTATTAGCGACTACCTTAACTTGGCCGCACTACTAGTGATAGCAAGTGACTTCAAGTTCAACATGAAGACGAACTCACTACAAGGCTCGGCAACTATCTTCACTATGTAACTATGATAACTATATAGTTATAACTGATAGTGATAACTTGACTATACTTTGGGCGGCGAAGCCGGCTAGAAAAAATAGTAGCTATAACTTTTTCAGATCGGCGCGGAGTAACTAATAGTTGAAATAGTTATGAAAAATCGCACTTGGCTGATATAGCCACTAGATAGTCACTATGTAGTAGCTCCAGCTACTCCTAGTCACATATAGTCGCTATCTCAGTTACTCATAGCCACATATAGTGACTATTTCACCCAAATGTAACTTTTTGTGTTGGACAGGGGGTGGCTGAGACAGCTGTTGAATAGTTACTATATAGTAGTTCCAGTCACTTATAGCCACATATAGTGACTATGTCGATCTCACTTTGTGCTGAACCAGTCACAGGTAGCTACTGGAAGTGACTATAGTGGCTATTTCAGCGAAAAGACACCGAAAATTTTGCATGGCTGAAATAGTAACTATTAGTTTTTATAGTAGCTATATCTCACTTGACTATACTATTTTCCGCTGAGATGACCACTCACTATAACTTGACTATACTATTTCGCAGAAAAGTGGTAACTCTAGTAGCTTGCCGAGCCTTGACTCACTATCTCCATACTTTCTTCACTTTCCCGGCCCCGCCAAAGTGAAAGTTCACTATCTTTTTTCGACGGCTCGGAGGCCAAAGTATAGTGAAAGTTTCACTGCTACACCCCCAAAATTTAAAGAGGACCCAGGATCCTTCTGACGGAAATCCTCTCTTGTAATCTTAAGGGTTTGTAGTTTGTTGAGGAGGCTATTCAAGATGAAAGCAAACAATTTTGGAGACTTCATGCCCAGGAGTATCCTCAAAGTCTCCTGGGCAATCCTGAGGGCTAAGATTCCACCACGACATCCTAGAAAGATCATCTTCGGCACGACGGCACCTCAACGCCTTTACCCTTGAAGCTGAACACTCTCTCTGTTCGCTTTTGACCGTGCTTACTGATGCTCGTCGGGCTGACTACTTCTTTCTGCAGGCCATATTGCAGCGGCCAGCGCCAAAGATATTTTCAAGTTTCAAGAGAACAATGCAGGGTGCAAGCTCATGAATCACGTCCCCACTGCCCCTCTGATTCTCGTCTGCTCAGTGCTCACCAGTCTGATACGCTCCCTGTCGAGACCTGATCGTCGTTTATCACTGTGATTCATACTGCATATACAACTGCTAACCTTTTTTCTTTGCCTGTCTTCTCTTTTCGTCCCTTCGACTTCCCCAGCGATCTGTCCCAACCTCAGCTGCTCATATCCATGGGCCTTGAACTCTGCTTCTCTCGTGCTTCCCGTTTCAAGAATAGATACTTCGTCACCCGCTCCCGAGCGTTCAGTCGCATGATCTACACGTTGAGAAATGCGAGCTTCCTTGTGAGTTATCACTTATAGGCACACCGCAATGCAACGTCGCTCTTGTCAGAAACGTACATTCGTACATCTATCGCTGATTATCATGTTGTTCCTTAACCACACATAAGATCAGACGCCCAATTTTCGTTCTCCTCGACTGTTTGGTTATCCATTTGCGGCCGTCGCTATGAGCTCTGTTTCTCACAGCAGTGAGCAGGCAGAAGCATCGAGTCACGCGTGCGGTAATCGGTTTTGCTACATGAGCCCACTTCTCATGCTCTGCTCTCGCGTTCGACTGTGGCTAACTGCTTCTCAAATCTCCCCTAAGATACGATTTACGAATGGCTTTCTGGCTTGCTGCTCACTTCCCCATTTGCTCTGTGACTCTTCTTTTTCCCTGTTGTCTTTACTTCATGCCTTTCCGCTAATCCTACTGTCCCAAGTCCCAACTCCCACACTTCAATGCAGCTATATACAATCCTCACAGACCACGGTTTCTATACCGCTTGAACTCTGACTTCTCCTGCATTTTTCTTTTGTTCTCTTCTGTTCCTTTGACTCCTGCTTCTCGTACAACCTCTGTCCAGGTCAATTGCCCAGCGACAGACCGAACGCTCTCACGTTCTAACTCCTCTTCATCAACAGTCAATACATCGCAATGCAGCATATGGAGCACATGTTCTTTATCCTCCGCCGGGAAGCATCCCAAGCCTTCATATTGTCTTGTAGATATCACCACTCAGAAGTTATGGACCCAGCTGGCCTGCGATCAAGGATATCTGGTGCTATCCCGTATTCTCATTCAGTCATTCCCACAACCAAGTACGAAACAGTGGGTCCAGGGGAAAGAAGAGTCAGGAAATATGCGTGGAGAGGAAGTACAAAGAAGAACTGCAAAGCCGAGCTCGTATGAAGAAATCTGGAAAGGAGAGTATCATCATTACTCATCAGCGTGCAGCGGGGCATGGAGGACCGAGGTCAGCACTGAGTACTCACCCCGACTTTCACTACCTCCAGCTATAGCCTGAAACGTGTACGTGTCATGCCGCTCATTCGTCGTGACCCTGAAAATGTATTATGTGCGCTGAATCAGATCCTCTTTGAAGGCTTGAGCGATGCTGTAGCGTCTACGAACCTGGCACCTGTACGAGAGCATGAAGAAGCTCAGCCAATGACGGCTGGCCGAGAGAAGAAGGATGATCAGCAGCAAGCTTTAGAGATAGCACGCCACCACGACGAGAAGCGGAGGGGAAGAGAAGACAGCAGCCAAGAGCGAAGAGGCAGAATGTTTAGCTGGAAGTCATACATGTAACATGACACAGGACAGAGAGGTTAGCATAGGTCACCGTGGACGCAGGTTCAGTAGGAGTCAGAGTTTCAGTTGGACAACAGCCAGAGTCCAAAGTACCAACTCTCAGCTGACAAGAACTGTAAACAGTGAAGCAGATTGAAGCCGTCAGCTGAGAGTTGATACTTGATAGAGATCGACGACAGAACAAAAAAAGCAAGGTCTGTGATTTGTCGTCCAAATCCGATAGCGGACTCACAAGTGCAAGGCCGCAAGGGGTCTTCGAATTCAAGGGGTATTGCTCTGTGCACGACGAATCGAGGGACCAAAAAAAGTGGATAAGACCAGGGTATGGATAACAGGACAAGCACAACCCAAAGGAGGGAGGTGAAGGGGGTTGTGGTGGGGGCTGTGGGACTGTGGGAAACAGCTGCAAAGGGTCAGCGAGAGCGGTCTCTTACCTCAACTGGCTCGTCGTCGACGGCCACCAGCTTGCGCCCTGCACTGGAGTCGGTACGGATTGTGATCGGTTGTTGAACGGACGGGAGTGCGGACTGCGGTATGACAACAGGCGAGTGGGAGAGCACACCGCATTCGGCATTGTGATCCCGTGGGCCGTGATGAATCACTATAGGAGATGATGGGGCAAATATGAGTGATGAGTCAGTGGTTGAGCAGGGTGCGGGAGACTGGGAAGAGGAAGAGGAAGAGTAACTCATACGAGGAGAGAGCAGTAAGCAGTACGCAGGAAGCAGTAAGCAGCAATCAAGAGACTATGCCGGCGACCCTAGCCGCCATCGGCCTGGCCCAGATCTTTGGCGCATCGGAAGGAGTCTGGAGAGTGGAGAGAAGGAAAACGTCGAGGATGTCGGAAATAACAACGTGGTGCCTGGAGCCCTGGAACCGTGGTGCCTGGAGTCTGGGTTGACAGAGAAGAATATGCTATGATTGGTGAGAAGGCATAGAAGAAGGACCTTCAGTAATGTCTCATGAACTCGATCTCGACGTTGCAGACGTTGCAGCCAACAACCATCAACAGGAACCGCAGAGTGTTATGCATTTTACTCATCGTCGTCTTCTGAGAACAGCTCGTCCTCCTCGCTGTCCTCGTCTACATCGGCTCCGCCCAGCACCAACAATGCGATGTTGGCGATCTCCTTGACAGTGGGAGGATTTGGAACCTTGGGATAAAGACTCGCCAGAGAGCTGGCCGAGCGAAAGGCAATGATTGAGCACGTATCTTTGCGCGCCCGCCAGACAGTGCACCAAAGCAGGCTTGTACTCCTCAATGCTTTCTCGTTCCATCCGGACGTGTGTAGCCTGTATGTCGACCTGACAGCCATGGTGGCTGCAATCGTGGGCCACATTGAGCTTTCGATCATTCGACTAAATGAACGACAAGCATTGTTAGTATCCAGGATTTAGTGGTGAGAGTTTCTAGAGTCTAGGCTCTCACCGTGGGCGTGGAGGCCACTACTCCCGCCGACTGCCCAACTTCTCGCAGGATGACGTAAGGATCTTCCCGGAGTAGGCCCCGGAGTATCATTCCCCGGAGCTCCGCGGACTCCGGGGGACGCTCTGCACGGGTACGGAGCACGGAGCGAGATTTGGGCGTTTTTTCCTAGCTTTAGATTTGCGGAGCTACTCCGCGAAGGTATGGCTGCAATGCCCCGGAGCACGGAGCGAGTTTGCTTGCATTGTCAAAAAAGCCCCGGAGTACGGAGCATACCCCGGAGTCCGTCGGACTCCGGGGATGGCAAAGTGGGTCACGTGATGGCCAAAACTGAGTCACGTGACCGGTTTTTGAGGGATTTCTCGGCCGAATCAGGTCGAAATGTTATGTATTTGAGCTTTTTTGGGGCAGTAACCCTTGGCAAGGAATGGTATAGACTTCTAAAGCTGCGATTGAACTGTTTCAATAAGATTTGACCTTTTCCTGAGCCCATGTTTGACTCATTTCATGACACCCCGGAGTACCCCGGAGTCCGCGGAGCTATTTTGCGGAGCACGGAGTCCGCCTGTGAGAAATGTACGGAGCACGGAGTAGATTCTTGCGCGCAACCGCAACTTCGACGGAGCACGGAGTGCTCGCCAGCTGATCACCCAAAATTTTGCGGAGCGCGGAGCTGGCCGGATCTCAGACGGAGCTGAGCGGAGCGCCGCCCCGGAGTCCGGGCTCCGGGGATCTACTCCGGGAAGATCCTTAGGATGACGGGCTCGAGCCCAGAGACGTCGGTTTCGTATTGGAAATTCGTCACCGTCATGTGAAGCAGACCGTCTGCCGTCCACAAGAAGTCGTCTACGCGCGCGATACCCCGTGTACCAGCCTCCACGTCGAGAAAAGTCGTGACGAAGTTGCCGCGACCAATCCGATCCCCGCCAAACGAGACGAAGAACTTGCTTGAGTTCCTGGCCTCCTCGTTGACCTTCGGAATGCTGTATTCTTCGTTTCGGGACGCAGACAACAGTGTTTTGAGTAGCGGTGACGGTGTGCTCACCCTCCCATTCTTGATCCAACATCCAGAAGCTGCCACATGCCGAATCAGTTCCTGATTTTGGACACGGGTCAGAATGTCCTTCGAAGGCGCAGATCGATTCGAGCAAATGGAAGCCTTTCGCAGTACGGCGTTGAATGATTCGTATCGCTCGGATGAGAACCCTTTCGCGGGACTGACTGCTCGATGTTGTCGGCCATATGCAGCAACATGTGGAACTTGGGCTTGCTGAGAATTTGAGCTGGGAATGCAACCGCAGCTGTTCCGAGAAAGACCATGATAGCGCATTTGACCTCCTACTGTTCGTTTAGGGATCAATCAAACAGACAGAACGTTCTATGAGCCTGAAGAGTGCATACAGCTAACAGCGCAGTATTAGAGACGAACAGGAGCCCGCACACTTGCTACTCACCTTGTATTTATGAAGGTCCTTCCGATCAATCTCTTCGACAAACAGCAGCCGTCCCAATTGCCCAACAGCACTCCACGCGCCCCACACTTCGAGCTCCATTGTCCCATTTTTCATCATGGGATAGAACGCTGTTGCCGCAACCTGGGCGATACTTTTGAGGTCCTTCCCAACCAAACCTCCAGCATTTGACACTAGCCAAGAGCCGCGAAGGGCACCCGTCCTCGCCACTGCATCCATAGGCGCAGCCGACAGCCGTGCGACAATCTCAACCTTCTGCGTCCCGTTGCCTTGCTGAGCATCTGCGCCCACACGTACTTGACAATACCCAGCTGATATGTGTGCAGAAGGTCAACAGGGGTACCTGAGCAGATGTCGAACCCAATCTTGTCTGACCAGATGACACCACAAGTTGGTATAGTCAGCGCTCAGCTATACAGCATCGTGTCATCAACAAGACACTGTTCAGCTCAGGCCTAAGCCCAACTCACCGTGAAGCGCCAGCAGGGGAGTATGCCAGTTTGTGGTCAAAATCGCGAGCCTACTTCGATCAACCACCTCTGCTCTCTCGGCTTTCCTGCTGGCTTTGAAAAGGGAAATGAGCTCGTTGCAGAGGTCGTTCGTCCACACATCTTTGATGCCAGTCGATCTTTGTTCGGCCACAGGCTGCGCGGTGACTCCCTTGCTGGCTGTAAGTGAGAGCTGCGCCTTGAGAGAAACGACGACCTCTTTGGCTGTCTTTTTTGAACCGATCTTCAGTACGGGAAGAATCAAGATTAGACTGGCTGGGACTTTGAACTGGAAGCCTGTGAGACATTTTGGAGGCCATGCATGATTATCTTTAGCAGCTTTCGGTACCCTCGTGCTCTTTTCATCTCTTCTTTTGTTCCTCCCGCAGAGCACATCCGGCATGGCAGCAGGCCGCGCATACCGATAGAGGCACAAAGAGTTGCGGCCATGGGGTTGTCCGCGACGCAGCAAACAAGTACCGGCCGGACCAGAACGTCGAATCCAAGCACGATATCGAAGGTAACGAAAGGGTCGTCTTGCAGTTGACTGATAAGTGATGATTGTGAGATGAGGAATGCAAGGCATAAGTCACGATCGTTTCAATGATTTGAGACACCAGTGTACAATCTACAGCCAGTAGCCCAGTATACTGAATACTCACATCAGTTCCTCTACAACAGCTGCCATGAGGTCGTGATCGCGCACGTTTGCGCTCGCGGAAAGCATCTTCACATTGGAGGGAGAGTCCATGTCCTTGCGTGGCAGGGCTGCGTTTGAGAAGTAAATGGCGACGTGTTCATTCCAACGCTTCGTTGTCGTGCCGGACGTCTCGTCGATAAAAAGCACAATCGGTACCTGTATCAATAGGCGACCGTCGGCTTTGACGCGAAGAGGATTGATGGATCGAAGCTCGCGTCCAAGAATGTCCACTGTGAATTGTGAAAAGGCTTCAGTACCAGTCATATGCAGCGGGAGAGGAGAAGCGGATAGCATCATAGCATGTCATTGAACCCCCAATTTCCACACGACACACCACACTCACCGACTCTGTAGCTGCTCAGCTCCTCTGAGGCTGAGACGTTTACAAGTTCTGGGTCGAAAATAATGGATTCACGTTGAACTTCGAGGGTGGCATCTTGAAGTGTGCCACACCAACCCTCAGACCATGGAAGTTCGTGGAGGGCCAGGGAAAAAAGTTGAAAGGCCTTACGAGCCGCCCGTCGAGCAGCTTGACGGTTTCGTCCGTAAAAATTGCCACGCCATCACGCCGTTGGATCATAGGCGGGGATCGGCGCGTGTCCTGCTCAAATGCCAAAGCCGAACCATCATATATGTCGGAGATCTGGTCGCCTCTCCACGGGAGAAGGTGCATTCTCGATCGAACCGTTGGGTTCATGAAGTCCTAGTGAATTCCCCTCGCTGCTTCCATCGACTTTTTGCATGCCTCCACGGTTGGAACACCGCTAGCGCCTAGGTCTGTGGAAAGATTCAGCGCCTCTTCGAGAATGACGTTCGAGATGGCTCGCTTTGGCGACAGCTTGAACGCGAGCGATCGAAACGTCTGGTAGGGAAGTGAGATTAAATAGAAGTGGGATCAAATATTCAGAACTTCTCGAGATAGAGACGTTCATTTAACTCACCTCTCGAGAGAGAAACGGAAAAGCATCCCCTCCGATAGCCTGTAATCTGTTGCACCGATCTCTTCCCATCTCCGCCGCTGCATCCCTCTCTTCTGCTTCCTGCCCTTGCCTATCCTGAGACCATTCAGGCTTCAGCCACATCGTCGTCCATGTCAATAATATCCTGCATGCGTCTCAGAGCAGCACGATCTTCGTCCTCGGGGAACAAATGCGAATCGTCCAGCATAGGCTCCGATGGCACATTGCTGGTGGGCCCGTCGAAATAGCTGGAAACGAAGCTTGACCAGGGTGCAAGAACAACTAGGGAGTAAAAGGTCTTCATCAGCACATCGGACGGCTGTTGCAGCAAAGCTGAGAACACTCACACTTGCATTGATCTTGTGCTTCTTCGATGCGACGTGTTGTCTGAGATGTTTAGGATTGAAGGGCGGGTCTGCCTCGACTTCACATGCCAGACAGACAATCGCAGGAGGCTCAGTGCCGACTGCTGTGAAAGCTGTAAGGGTACCGTCAGAACTGATATGAGCAACGATCCGCAGCAGGGACTGGCCGCCTGAGCATTCAGCTTTGAATCTGAACTTACCAGCGCCCACTTCTTCTTGCAGTTCCTCCAATGTCTTTGATACCGGTGGCATCTTCCACTTCCGACTGTGTGGCGGAAAACGTTTACTGATGAGCGTATTCTGAAGCAGTCTGTAGCATGCATACGACCCTCTGGTCAGAACTCACCTCCAGACGAGTCGTGTCCAGACATCCTGATCTCCCGCGCGTCGCGAGCCTTGTGCAATTTGCAAAGGCCGAAATGAGATGCAAACGCGTCGCGTCTTGGTCTTCCTTCTGTTCCATTTCTTCTCTTCCTCCTCTCTTCCTCCTTGATCCTTCTCCCTCCAGACCCAACCAGCGTCGCATCATCACCGGCGCAGAACATCACTCCGCAGCATCAGCAGTCAGCACCATCCCGCAGCGATCATGAACAGCAGTCCAGCTAAACCTGTTGATTGGAACGTAGAAGACGAGGACCTCTACGATGACCAGTACCAGGACAACTACGAGGACGAACTCGATGAGCACAGCGATGAGGACGCGTTTGACGACGATTTTGGAAACGAGGACGAGGAAGAAGACGATGCCGACGTCGAGCGGTCGCCTGCGCAACGGAAGCGCAAAGATCTGGACTTCGACGACGAGAAGGACCGCAATGAGCGCCGGGCTCCAGCCAGAAGCACCAGTACGAAGGCCAGAGGCGTGCGCATTCCTCCAATCTTGTACAAGGCCGCAACATTGGACAAGCTCAGCAGGGCGTCTGTCAAGATCTTTGAGGAAGAGGTTGTCAGCAGAATGGAGGTATGTGCATGTAAATCTACACAAGCGCAAGGTTTTTAACTTGCGTACTGACAATGCATGCCGATGTTCGAATTGCAGACGGACAACGAAATCCCCTCCGCAGCAGATATTTACACAACTGCGCGACAGATGCGCATCTGGGAGAACTCGGAAGCTACGAGAGAGCAGCTGGACGTGCTCAAAGAACGTACGGATGAGCTTGCGGTCAAAGTCAACAGCTTGGCCAAGGCGAATCAGAAGCTGACAAAGGCAGACCTTGTGAGTATAGGCGTGCGGCGTGCGCATACTCATCCTGCCATGCCAGTGCGCTGACGGTTCCTAATTCCTATTCTGGGGACTGTGTATCGACTCTCAGACACAACTTGGCAAAGAAGTGGCCTACTGCTTCTACTCAGAGCTCGTCACTCGTTACTGCGCCAAGGGTCCCCTCTTCAACAAGGTTATGGTAAGTTTTCATGCGCAGAAGAGGCTCATGTATTGATTCGGGCGCTTCTCACCTGCAACTGTTGATCATCACTTCCGTCTACCAGGCCTACTTGAAGTCGAATGCCCTTTTGGTCAGCGAGAATTTCAAGCATCAGTTTGATGATCTCGAAGTCCGCCGGGCGGAGATCAATCCCGCGGTCAAATCCATCTTGAGTCGTCTTCGTGGAGCATGTGGCGACCGCGTGAGTTCATACAGACACCGTATTTTCTTGTCAAGTTGTCCCGTCAAAGCTAATGCCTCATCCCATCCTACTCCGCATAGATCCACGAGTCTATGGGAATAGATACTGGTACGAAGAAGGAGGCGCTTCCACTACTCTGGCTGCGACTCTGCAAGGGCTACGACGTACCTTTTACCACAAAGCGAGCTTATCGCGTTGCAGTGCTGGTGGGTACCCCAATATGCTCGATGTGTTGTCTTTTAAATTCAGTATGGAACGTGAGCTGATCTACAGTCTTCCTGGCGTTTGCACCCTCAGCGATGGATTGCGGCCGACGTCTCAGTGCGCCAGAAGGATGGCAAGCCCACAGGAAAGTTTTGGAAGATTGTGGACGCAACCATTGGGAACCTGCAAAAGCGGCAGGATCAGCAGCCCGAAGAGATCAAAAAGTGAGTAGTCATCTGTCATTCTGTCTCCTGTCCTGTTCCGCTTCGACTGGCTGTTGAACGATGATGAACGCTGAGACCCTTTGAGAAATCGTAACATATTTACACAGACAGCTTCAGCAGATTTTCGACGCCGACAAAAGAAAGTATGGCACCTGGAACGACGCCGAATTGGTTAAGGGCGGCTCGAAGGAGATCGCCTTGAAGTCCGCGCTGTCCTCCGTCTGAGCACCACAGCTGCGACCGCCTATCAGCCAAGATGCAGAGCTGGACTCCGCGTATTCGTTTGGCCCTCTCCTATTCGCTCCTGTATCTCTTTCCCCTCACTCACTCACAATATGGCATCCGTCATCAATCATCACTCTTCCGCAGCTCCTCCATCTCGTTACTCGTAAGTGCAACAGCTGCAGGCACCCTTTCTCCCGATGTTCTTTTTGCTCACTCGCTGCATCTTTCTGGCTTGTGGGTGGCCTTTGCCCGGCAAGCAATCTGCAGGCTATGCATCCTTTTCTCGTTGCTGTTCTGCCGCTTCTTTTCGACTTTCCCAGCCACCCACTACCCTCTCTACGTCCTCCTCCGCCCGCAACCGAACGTCTCTGTGGCCTTCGCGCCTGCCGGAGTCAAACGTGCGCGAGCCGGCAAGAACCGGCTCCCCGCTCAGGCGCCCGGGCTTACCGTTCTATGCCTCCGTATCACATCTAACAGCTAACCTCTTATCACTTGACTGCAGGCCGAAAGTCGAGAGCAGAAGTAAGTTGACTACAGTCTGGAATGCTGAACGCGCTCAGCATTCAGCAGTATGCCACCGTTGTGCGGTGAGCTCTGACCCCCTCTACTCTCTTCGGTCTGAATAGTGAGGACTGGTCCATCGATGCATCTCAGGCGAGTTCTGTTTAATGTCTCCCAGTCCTCTCACCACACCGCGTCTGCGACTCTGCGGCCTCTGTGCTGACCTGCTTCTTCTTTATCAAATATCATCCCCCTCACTGCACAGACTTCGCCAACAAGGGGTCTATCCTTCAGGGTATGTTCTCTCAAGTTCTGAAGGTACTCTCTCCTCTTCTCACACTTTGTTTGGGCGTTTAGATCAACTCTTGCTAATCTTACTGCTAACCCTTTTCGTCCGAGGTTTGGCTAAACTAAGCTCTTGATTTCCACATCAGTCACAGGCTACCACAGTCCACAGATGCCGATCCACGAAACAGGCAGCCTTCCTAGTCCCCCCGCCCTCTCCATCACTTCTGTTCCGACGTCCGACAGTCGACCCATGCACCGCGTCGGTGTGCAGTCCGCGCTCCGTGATTTTACGGATCAACGCGAGGATGTGACTGTGACAGATCACAGAATAGGTACTTGAAGTCAAAACTGGTCTAGACTTTTCCCATTGACAGTGCTAGTTGCTACTATTTTCTCCCTTTTCCTCATTTGACTCCTCTCTGATCTCGTTCCTCGTTCCTATTTTCTACAGTTGCTGATGGCAGCACCTTTCGGCTTTCAGCTTTCCTTTCGGACAAAATAGTGCAAACTGCAAGGACACTGAATACTAGATACTGACATAGTGACACGTACAGCGGTGAGGCATCTGATATTCTGTTTCCTTCCACAGCGACCGGTAGACTACGAACTCCAGTATGCAGTGAGTCAGCTGTAATGTCGTGTACCGTTCACTGTCTTGCACGGTTTGACCCTTCTGCAGTCTACTCAGAAAGTTAGAAGTTAGAACATACAGTTATCACGCTTTTCCATGTTCTTGATTCTCACATCTACTTCTTTGCCTCACTCACAGCTGCCTTCGCCCTCGGTGTTCCCTTCGCGTTCGTTCCCCGTTCCTCAGTTTGCAACTGGTTAGTGATTCGCCATCAGCCGTATCGCTCTCGCCGCGCCCGTGACACGTCAAAGGTCAAAACAATGGCGTTGATATTTCCCGAATACTGATGCTTCCCTGATTCCCTCCTTCGATTTGTTACAATTGTTGCCTCTCACCGACTGGTCACTTTGTTGAACTAACACTTATTTTCAGTCTTCCAGGCTTCCAACCCGTCGTAATCGGTTGACAGACATGAAAGGCAACAGCCTGACAGATCACATAACATTCTTTCTCCTTACCCTCAGAATTCATACGCTCTCAGTTCTCACAGTATGATTCTTATTCCTCTGCTGAGTTTCGTCATGCTGATGTTTACTTTCCATTGGTCGCCTTACGTCTATTTCTATTTCTGTTCAGACTACAGAGGTCAGAATACTCCTGACACTGTGATTTTGCTCTCCTCACTCCACCGCATTGTTCCTTTCTCCAAGCAGCTTGGTGGATGAAAGGGCTTATGGTACTGCACGTTTGCGGTGTTGCGACAAGGCTGGCTAAAGGCGAGGCGAGGCGAGGCGAGGGGTTCTCCGCGACTGGTCATTGGGCCTATGTAGTTGGGGAGTTGGAACGATCGACGGGATGTGAAAGTAGGAGAAGGCGAGAAGCCGAGATGCGGAACAGCGAGGTAGGGCGGAGGCTCGAGGCCCGAGGGCGTCCGGCAACAGACCACTTCCCAGGCTTTCTGTCTTTCTGATCTTACCATGGCAATGTCACACCTTGCGGTGACGCACATATGTACTCCCTGCAGTATTGCGTGCATTTATACCGCTGCGAAGTGAGCATGAGAAGACGTGAGAAAGGGTTGAATGCCTCCTCAGGAGGACGTAGGATAGGCCTCAGAATCATCCCTAACATGTGTTCTCCTCGACATGTTGAGGATAGGGTCTAATGCATGTCGAGGAGGATCCTCCCGCCTATGGTCACCACTGGGTCTCAGGAGGGTCCTCAAAAATCCTCAGGACAGTTTAGAAAAATCCTCAGACTTTGGGGGTGTAGTTCTCACTTCCAAGTTACAAAGTATACGAAGTGAAGGAAGTTGCTGAGGCCTGTTTCCACTAGAGTCAGAAGTTTTCTGTTTATCAGACTCTACCATGTTACAATGTCAACAAGTTGTGTTGCGGAAACAGGAGGAAAGAGAACAGAAATAGGACGTGTGCTGGCAGGCAGCTCGTGGCTACGCCACGTGTTCCTTATCTTGCCTTTGCCATCTCTATCTCTCTCTCACTCCTTTCTCGCGCAGCTGCATAGCAACATCGCCTCCACTTTTCCCACGTCACACTTTTTCCTCGCTCTCATCATTACCCTTGTCGACCTCATCCCCTGTACTAGTTCTTTCTCCCTTGTCATTTTACTCATCCTCACTTTTCACTGTTTGCGTTTGTTGCTCTTACTGGCTTCCTTATACTGTTATACAGGCTCACCATTACATGGTGATGAGAGGAGTTCTGCTCTGCTAAGCGAACGACGCAGGCCGAGAGACCCACCAGCCACAACCCTTACTCTCACCCTTCGACCTCCTCACCTTCTCACATCTTAGTTCTTACCACTACCCTTACTTCCCTTCGGCCTTTTCTTCACACTTCGACCTTCGACCTCTCTTTTCATTCTCTCACGCCTCTCCTCAAGATTTGAAGCCCTTCCGTTTAAATTCTCAACTATCACAGCAGCTCTTTCATCGATTCGCGCGCAGGCGTCGTGGCGGAACCATCCCTCCGCCCGCGACCGCCGTCTCGCTTCTCAAGGTTTCAGGCATTTCACAGCATGACGACGACTCTCACGCTTCATCCGCACCCAAACACTCTCACTTCTTTCGCTGCCAAGACCTTTTCCTTCGATCAGCCGGCCACACTGGAGCTCAATTGGAGCTCAATGGGTACTTCCGAGGATGGAAAGAGCCCGAACCTGCTCCCGAGAACAACGTGTTCCCCTCACGGGCCCTTGCGATCGAACAGGCATTCGTTGAGTTCGACGGATCCGTCTTCCTCTTGACGCCCGAGGACGTTTCGTCCGAGAACATCTGCGTCAACGACCGGCTCCTTCGAACTCATCATGCACTCAAGGATAAGGTTGTCCCCGGAGTAACGCGGAGGGCTCCGCCTCCGCACTTCCAAATTCCGCCGGAATTTTGACTTTATGAGGCGAGCTCCGCCTCCCGCAGACTAAGACAGAGTTGAAAAAAAAACCAGCTCCGCGTTCCGACAGAATTTTTATAAAAGCTGAAATCCCAGCTCCGCGCTCCGCGTTTTTCTGTGCGTTTTCATAATGCT
This sequence comes from Tilletia caries, assembly GCA_032718865.1. Lineage (NCBI taxonomy): Eukaryota > Fungi > Basidiomycota > Exobasidiomycetes > Tilletiales > Tilletiaceae > Tilletia > Tilletia caries. Next base: position 779,070 of record JALUTQ010000037.1, on the reverse strand, counting down.
CCTCCGTGCTCCGTGTATGCGGAGCTCGGGATTCCGCGGAATTCCGTCGGAGCGCAGTGGTGGTATAATTTGCTCTCAGAATGACTCTAATACAATCAAAGCTTTACTTCCACCGTCCGACATTGTCGCGGTATTGGCTCCAGTGCTATTTTGAAGCTCTCAATGGATGATGATGCCTGTCGAATCCCCTGAGCATGTCTCGACGATGCCTATCCTCTCGGAATTCCGCACATTTCCGCAATTTTTTGCGGACTTCTGACGGAGCGCATCCAAAATGAGGTCACGTGACCCCTATTTTCGACTATCACGTGATCTCACAGCTCCGCCGGAATCGTCACATAATTTTGACGACTAGGTGCTCCGCACTTTTGGCCAGTGGGCTCAGGATAGGATTGGGCTCCGCGCTCCGCTTAAATTCCGGCGGAGTCCTCCAGGTGGACTCCGTGCTTTTTTAAGATCAAAAATTTCTCAAAAGTGAGCTCCGCGCTCCACCTCCGACGGAGCCCTCCGTCGGAGGAGTACGGAGTCCGCAAAACCCCAGCTCCGCGTCAACTCCGGGGACAACCTTACAATCGGAAATTGATTCGGCCACAGACGCTTTCTGATATGGCCACAGACAATTTGATAAGGCCACAGACAATGACACACGTGACCACTACAGCCTGGGCACACGCGGCCACCACAGCAGGATCACCACACACCAGTCCCACTCAACACTCACTCTCCACCGCCCACCAGTCCCCCACTATCATCATCTTTCTCTTCCTGCTTCACACATAATTTGGCTCTAACCTCAGTCATTGCTGCAGTGTGAAAAATTGGAAATGAAATGAGATATGAGAAATGAGAATTTATCAAACGCCTGCACCACCTGACGATGAGGGTCCTGCGTTAGAACCACCACGACCAGGACAGCGCAGGTTTCGGGAGTTGTGTCCGCCACCGCCGCATCTCGAACATGTCGTGGTTCGTGCGTTTTGACTGCCGGCAGTCTCGAAGGCGGATGGAAGGCGCTGGGTTCCGGTGCTGGGATTAGGTCGGTTTGCGGAGGAGGGGGTTCTGACGGGGGCCACGGCCCACGAGTCGCTGGGCGACCGGAGTGGGGTCAACGGCCAGAGAGAGCCACCATTGCTTGTTGAACTGGTCCATAGTAAGAGGTGTCCCTGAATCCAGAGCTTCGCCGACCACATGGGCGCAGGGGATGCCCATGGATGATGTAAAGGTCTTGCTGCATGTCGGGGTCGTGTTCGATTGGCTAGGACCATCTGATCGTATGCTTTGTCGACAGCAAAGGTGGGGATCTTGCCTCGAATCTATCATAGGGAGGAGGCACAGGAAGGAGGAAAGCATGATCAGAAGGGCTTCATTGGGGTCCAGCACATGCTGCATATACCCGCTTCTGCAAATAGAGACAATGACACAATCTTAACACTTATGTTACGTTTGTTATTTTCAATGGCATGATGAAGCTGGCGCTGCTGCAGGACAAAGGTGTGCATGGAGACGCCCGCCGAGCAAGGGAAGGTCTCCGACACTGGTCCCCAGAAAGCTCTTGAACGATCGGTGTGCTCCCTCCACGCGCGAACTTGATGTCGAGCGCAGGTGGAGATGCATGTCCGCCCAGGCGCTGACAAACTGGCGGCGAAGGGCGAGGAGTCCGTCGATGTAGTCCTTCACGGCAGGGAGATCGTCCAACGCCGCCAGTAGCTGTGCGAACACAATGGTTCGTAAGTAGGAAGCTGCGTATGCTAGAAGATCATCGATGTATTCGAAGGCTAAGTACAAAGGGAAGTGAGGAAGAGAAAAGAGGTGACTGGAAGAATGGCGTGGGAAATGTGGAGGATGGAAGTGTTGCTATGCGGAAGTGTGGGAAAAGAAGTGAGAAAGATAATGATGATAGATAAGATAACTGGCCATGTGGCTTCGCCACGTGTTGCCAGCACAGTAGCGTCTCGGCATTCGACTCGTAGTCGGTTTCCGATGTGGAAGCCACAACCTCGCTCCAGCTTCGTTGAAATTCCACGAACGTGTCGTCGATGAAGTGTGTCTTGCAGTTTGTTGCGATGTTCTTGTTGATATGCCATCTGCAAAGAATATGCTGAGCCTGTGGAAAAATCTGAGCAACGGCATTGCCCAAAGCAGCATCGCGATCAGGGATGATAACGTGCACACTGAGGCCATCCATCATCTTATTATATTCCTCTAAGATTCACACGTAGTCCTCTTCCCGCTCTCGACAGACCAACGCGACAGCCGAGCAAAACGTGTTGCTGGTAGCGGTAAGGCCTATGATATGAACCAGAGGCATTCCATATTTGTTGTTCTTGTACGTCGCGTCGATGGTGATGGCGAGGGGATAGCGCTGGGTGAGAAGGATTGCGTCGGGATGAGAGAAGAGGAGTGCAGTCAGACGTGATGTGGTGGGGTGACAGGCTCTGATCGGACGGCCACGCGGTAGTGTTCGGACCGCAGGTGAGCCAGCAGCGCCTCCGGAGGCTCCAGGCAGTGAGACGCCTTGCGGCGAGACGTGGCAGCAATGTTGTATATGTCCCTGGGCAAAGAAACGATCCCACCAGCAGCATGTTGGAGCGCCAAGATTTGCTTTGGAGTAGATCCAACAGCAATCTGGCGCTCAATTTCGAGTGTCGTAGCGTCGTCCAGTTTTCGCAAGACAGGATGTACCGTCATGACGCTGGAGAGGTCGTGATTGTGCTTCCGATGCGTGGGCTCGAGCTCGTGGTGAAGAAAGTATGATCCATCATTCTGTTCTCGCAGCTTGACGCGAAAGTTGCATCCGCAGAGACGACTGCTTCGATCCCGCTGTCGATTATCTTCATTGACCCCATGCCTCTGTCTATACGTTCCACCTCGATCGCACCAAAAGAAAACCGTCCGTAACCCCTTTCTGTCCTTGTACGAGCTGCCGATGACGAAGGCATATCCCTTGCTTGACGTGAACTGGCGCATGGCATCGACAAACACTGCCTCAGACGAGTATCGAGCTTCAGGCGGGAGAAGAGCAGACATCAGGTGTATTGCGAGGCTGAAAAAAGAGAAGTATACTTATCAGCGTTGCGAGGAGAGAGCGGAAACAGGAATAGTGATATATACGCACTTTAATTGAGAAATGATCGAGCCAGACGCGACGCGGACGGGGCGGACAGACCGATTGACGCGCCCGAAAAAGGGGAGAGAGGGGAAGAGAAGCGGATCCGGGCTCCGGCACGAGAGAGAAGCAGAAACGCGACAGCGACGGCAGCGCGAGCGAAAGCGGAGAGGCGCAGCCGCGAGAACGAAGGGGGCGAGCGCCGGGCAGAAGCGCAACGAGAGCGAAGGCGGAGACGGCAGAGACGCGCGCACGGAGAGCGTGCAAGAACGAAGATCTGTTGTGAATGAAGAAGGATGATGAGGATGTGTCAGTACGCAGTGACCGGCTGACCGCGCGACTCGCGAGACTGCTGAGACGCAGCGCAAGGAAGGGAAGACGCGCGGAAGACAGGGGTGGGAGGAGACTGACCAAGACGTCGGCCAGGAGGGTGTTGGCCGTGAGCGCAAGCGTTGGTCGCTAGATGATGCCGAGGGCGGAGTCTGGAGAGAAAAAAGAAGGAGAGAAGAGACAGGTGAGGGAGAAAAGGGTGCAAAGAGAGAGAAGAGGTGCGGATGCAGTGGTAGAAGAAGAGCGAAGATGGAGAGAGAGCGCGTCAGTCGGTGTAGACACGTCGCGTGTGCGGTGTGGGCAGCTGCTCACTGTGATCAGGTGTCTCTAAGCTGTGGTGATCATTGTCTGTGGCCTTATCAAATTGTCTGTGGCCATATCAGAAAGCGTCTGTGGCCGAATCAATTTCCCTTACAGTCAAGGACGGGGACATCCTAGACTTTGGGCGGTGCAAGCGCGCGGATAACTCATTTGCGGCCGATTGCACTGTGCAAGTTCGACTTTGCAGCCATGCGCCAACGGGCACGAATTGGCCAGGAATACGGAGATTGATCAGTTATGTCTGGGATACGACGATGCGGAGCACTGCAAGCTTGCAGACAAGCATGGCCTCACCCTCGCCTGCATCGCGTTCGGACTGTTGAACTTGGAGCTATCCGAGTGCAGCAGCAACAACAACCTCGTAGTACGCTGGCCTCAGCCATGACAACTCCTTCCGCTGACGCACTGCAGCAAGCTCGAGCGGATGTCGCTGGTCTGGTGAACTTGAAGCACAGGCTGGACGAGCTTGACGTCCCTCTCAGCATCGTCAAGGCAGCGGTCGAGCGCATCGTCATCTCATCAAACTTCGAAGCTCTCCTCTCTTTGGCGCTGCAGCCTCTCAGCTTCGATCCGGCCGATTACCCCGACGCTTTTGAGCGCGATGGGAAAGGGAAACTTTACATTCGCCAAGAATCCCTCGGAACTTTGGACGACTTGGACACTTACGACTTACAATTTCCAGCCGACGCCCACTATTCCGCAGCCGTGCGAGAACAGGCAACGTTTGAATGCGGTAATCGACCGATCAAGTTCGCGCCCAAGTACGCTGGGCAGACCTTTGCCGAAGACATCAAGGACCGGCTGGAAGTGGATGAGGTGCTTCCACCGCAAACCAGGCTTGGTAACTGGCTCAAGATGCGAGGTCCCGCAGCGAGCATGTCTATCTGGGCTCTGCGAGATGTCGACATGCCAGCTACAGATGCCTATGAATTTCGCAGCAGCGACGTTGCTCAAGAGATGGAGCGGATACTCATCGCGATAGTGGGACTATCGGCACTAAACTCTGCTGTGGGCGGCCACTCGTACCCATGGGGCACCCAGATCTATCACGGTCTTTCTCAAGATTTTTCGACATATCGACGACAAGGCACCTCCGGCAAACATCACAACAGCACTGAACCCGTCGCTCGCGCAACCTCTGGCGAACTAGGTCCTTGTGTCTAAGATATTTCTCTTATGTTTGATTGTTATAGGATTATCTTATGTGATTATATTTCTCCTATTGTAGTGGTTGGATTGATTATTTTATTGATGTTCTTATTTATATTTATATTCATATATTTGTAATTATATAAATTAATATTGTTGCTGCTATTAGCTGGGTATATTTGTATTTGTTGTTCTCTCAATTATGTTATTGTTGTTTACTAAAAAAATATATTGTGATAACGCTGGGTTTAAAGCAATAGTTTGAAAAATTAGGTAGGAAGACATATATTTATTACACAGGATATAGTAAATCTTTAGGGGATATAAGCCCTAGTATAATAGAATAGAAATATCATTTCATAAATAATAAAAAAATAATATGGAATAGAATATATAAAACATCTTACAACTACCTTCATAATATAATATCCAACATATAATAACAATAACAATAATATAGTGATAAACCAAATATAATCAAAATATTTTTACATTTTATTTGACACCTTCATCAACAATAATAGAAAGACCTACTGAACTGAATAATTATAAATAATCTTTTACCCTCTCTTATCGTATAATATACCCCCCAGGGGCGGTGGAGCCTAGAGGCTCGCGCAACCTCGCCTAGGCAACAACATCCGCTCCGCTATTCAAGAATTTCTCTTCCGCATGGGTCGAGATCACGGAGACGCCACTGAAACTACGGTGTCGGGAAGAGCTTTGACGAGGGTTATGCGCTTCGGAGTCTAGTTATGATGAAGGATATTACCCGAGAAGAAGTTACAGTCAACCGTCCCAACCTACGTCCTACACTGCTTCGGAACCGAAGCAGGGCCTGGGCCCAGACTGGAACGACAACTACTCTCCGCAATCGACGCAATTTCCAGCCCTCCGAAGACCACCACCGTCCCTCTACCTCTTTGGCAAATCCGGATGTTCTGGGATCTCTGGTTGTTCTTGGTAAGTATCACAAGACACAACTCATGTCTCACACCAACCTTTCACAAGAGTGAACACAAGACTGACTGCTCCATTCAACTTTCCTACATTAGAGACACGTTCTTCTGTTCCAAGTTGTGCTGTTCCTCAGCCAGCTACTTGTCTTGGTACAGCCGCAGGTCATCCGAGTACAGTCTTCGAAAGTGTCAAACATCTTCCTGAACGGACACGTTTTCAACGTCGAGACCATTCAAGGATACGAGTGGGTGGACCTTCCGGTGTCGCGCTGGCTCGACAAAGTATGCTCGATCTACATCCTCGACGAGCCATCATGCCTTCTGATTCTGGCACTCGATCCCGGATCCGTCAAGTACGACCCACTGCTGTCTCAACATCGGAATAGACTTCTCTACCTTACAATGCTCCTGCAGAGAGGCTCAGAGCTGCTGATCATGCGAGGCAAATCACCACAAGAGGCTCGAGAAATCCTCATCAGCTGCGATCCTTTTCAGGAAGAGGTGGCGCGAGTCAAGAAGGCTTTCGAAATCGATCAACACGCAGTGTGGTCACTCCGGAACCAAACGGCACTTACAAACGAAGAAGCGGTCGAGCGCTCCACAAGAATGAAAACGGTAGCAAAAGATGCTCACGAGCGGCACGGCAAGGCCATTGGTCAACCCTGGAGCGAGGTGCGTCTCAGCGCGTGGGACGACTACGTGAACTCTGGGCCAAGCGATCCTTGGATAACTACTGCAGCACTCAGTTCCATTCCCTGCCCAGCATCTCTTCGCCCCCGCAGTGAGGAACACAAGGCATGGTATTGCTCTCGACGATCGGGTGTCGATCTTGTTTTGTCGGTAGGTCAACACGACACACCAAGGCGGGATCCGGATCAACATGAACACGATTTTGACTGGATGGAGTACGTCGCAACTCGTCGTCGGGCGCAGGCTAGTCGAGCGGTTACCCGTCAGCTCATCGTGGGCGGTGTCGACCTTATGTCCTTATCACAGCTGTGAAGCAGTTTGTGAAGGAAGACTTCAGCAAACCGGTCCGGTTCACTTGCTGCAAAGCATGCGGCTTGTCGTTGTTTTCGGGGGATAACACGAGCCACCGCTGCACGGAGGAAACCGATCTTGTACCTGTCCAGCGTCCTCAGTTCGATCGCAGCATAATGCTGGGAACCAGCGATGCTGTCACTGCCTTTGGAGAGCCTGAAGGAGGCCTTCCAGACGAGGTTTCCACCGTCGCAGTCTTGGACGTGCTTCGCTTGTCCGAGCTCTGGGACATCTTTGCGCAATACGTTCAAGATCGATATCCGGCCGCATTGGCCGAGCTTGAAGCCACTATGAACACCGACCCTCGGCCCAACATCATACTCGCCGCAGGAACCTTTATCGACGAAGGCGAGTACGACGCCCTGGTGTGGGCCATCACAGCTTTGTGGCTTCTGATGAGGGGAAATCCGGCTTCAGAACATCGTCCGACCTCGCGAATGCCTCACAAGCTTCGTTCCAACTTGGTCAAGTCATTGCAACGAGACTCTGCAGAGGCAGCGATTCGGATCGTTTGCGACGTGAAGCCTCCATGCGATCACGACGAAATTGCATCCGCCATTAACGACAAAGGGGAGAGACGAAGACTTCAGCACCCGCATCCGGTATAGGGTACACATCGCACCACAGATCGAAAGGCTAAGATCTCTCGGACATACAACGACATCTTCGACCTCGACTTGAGTGCTGTACGGGACCTACTCGTGCATGAGCGGTCACCCTCTGCCCCAACGAAAGACGATCAGTCACTCCTTCTGTGGCGTCTCAGCAAGACATCAAAAGCACACTGCTCGGTGAGGCCTATGGCGACACGAGAATCATCATCGACAGACCTCAGTGTCGCTGAAGGGAAACGCAGGCGTCCGTCTATGTCCCAGTACGACGGCAAGAGACTGGCTATAGCCATGAACGAATTCGGATTCATTGACTTTCCGCATCGACGGGAGCTTGCCGTAGCGTTTGGCGTAACTCGAGAGGCATTGACGGTGTACATTGGCAACAACAACGCAAGACTGAAGCGGTTGCGGCAAGAGCTGCAGTCGGAGCTTTCCTAATCTTTGCTCCACTCTCCAATATTGACTGCCTGACTGGTCACTGGTGAGTGACTCACACACTGCAGGTTTATGTTAGTATGAAATGCGCGTTCTCACTCTTGGCTCTTTATCATCTAGTTCTTTTCCCACACCATGTCACATTTCTTCCAGTCTCCAGGCTCCAACGATCATTCCACACTTCCACAGCAGTCAGCAAGCCATCTAAGTCTTTTCCCACACCATGTCTCCACTCTCTGGTCTCTAGGCTCCACCGCCCCTGGGGGTATATTATAAGATAAGAGAGGGTAAAAGATTATTTATAATTATTCAGTTCAGTAGGTCTTTCTATTATTGTTGATGAAGGTGTCAAATAAAATGTAAAAATATTTTGATTATATTTGGTTTATCACTATATTATTGTTATTGTTATTATATGTTGGATATTATATTATGAAGGTAGTTGTAAGATGTTTTATATATTCTATTCCATATTATTTTTTTATTATTTATGAAATGATATTTCTATTCTATTATACTAGGGCTTATATCCCCTAAAGATTTACTATATCCTGTGTAATAAATATATGTCTTCCTACCTAATTTTCAAACTATTGCTTTAAACCCAGCGTTATCACAATATATTTTTTTAGTAAACAACAATAACATAATTGAGAGAACAACAAATACAAATATACCCAGCTAATAGCAGCAACAATATTAATTTATATAATTACAAATATATGAATATAAATATAAATAAGAACATCAATAAAATAATCAATCCAACCACTACAATAGGAGAAATATAATCACATAAGATAATCCTATAACAATCAAACATAAGAGAAATATCTTAGACACAAGGACCTAGTTCGCCAGAGGTTGCGCGAGCGACGGGTTCAGTGCTGTTGTGATGTTTGCCGGAGGTGCCTTGTCGTCGATATGTCGAAAAAAATCTTGAGAAAGACCGTGATAGATCTGGGTGCCCCATGGGTACGAGTGGCCGCCCACAGCAGAGTTTAGTGCCGATAGTCCCACTATCGCGATGAGTATCCGCTCCATCTCTTGAGCAACGTCGCTGCTGCGAAATTCATAGGCATCTGTAGCTGGCATGTCGACATCTCGCAGAGCCCAGATAGACATGCTCGCTGCGGGACCTCGCATCTTGAGCCAGTTACCAAGCCTGGTTTGCGGTGGAAGCACCTCATCCACTTCCAGCCGGTCCTTGATGTCTTCGGCAAAGGTCTGCCCAGCGTACTTGGGCGCGAACTTGATCGGTCGATTACCGCATTCAAACGTTGCCTGTTCTCGCACGGCTGCGGAATAGTGGGCGTCGGCCGGAAATTGTAAGTCGTAAGTGTCCAAGTCGTCCAAAGTTCCGAGGGATTCTTGGCGAATGTAAAGTTTCCCTTTCCCATCGCGCTCAAAAGCGTCGGGGTAATCGGCCGGATCGAAGCTGAGAGGCTGCAGCGCCAAAGAGAGGAGAGCTTCGAAGTTTGATGAGATGACGATGCGCTCGACCGCTGCCTTGACGATGCTGAGAGGGACGTCAAGCTCGTCCAGCCTGTGCTTCAAGTTCACCAGACCAGCGACATCCGCTCGAGCTTGCTGCAGTGCGTCAGCGGAAGGAGTTGTCATGGCTGAGGCCAGCGTACTACGAGGTTGTTGTTGCTGCTGCACTCGGATAGCTCCAAGTTCACGGATCCTCGCTTCATCTGCAAGCCTGCGTGCAGCCTGTAAATCATAGAAAAAGGAAAAGACGAACTCTTATGTCTTATCAGTAACTGTCTTTCGAATGTGACATTTGATGGATATGATGAATGATGATTCTCATGTTCATTACCAACACTGACCTTCTTCTGTTGACGTCGTTGAGCGCGGGTGTCCAAAGGCCTGGTTGAGCTGGATGCTCCTGAGCCCTGAGGCGTCCATGTTGTATGACTCGCCCACGATGGCCACTTTGTTGAGCTCGATCTTGATTATTGATTGACCCTTGACAGTGGCAGGTGTGAGGTAAAGGTCTGCGCGGGTAATCACGACCCGTGACCCCCCGCTTGTCGGGGGGGTCACGCGGACGAGTTTCCAAAAACTGGCAGAGCTGGCTGACCAAAACGGCCAAATGCCCTCCTTTCCACAGCTCCCAGCTCGAGATGCAGCTTATGAAGATCTCTTGACTCTGTAACAATATTTTGAGCTCGCGTGTATCAGTATCTTCTTGCGGAGTTTGAGAATCCTAGCTATCGTTGGGACCGTGCGGGAGGGTGACTTGCAACTTCGTTTTTTCAAGATTGAGCACTGAGCCGCTGAGATTCTGTCACGACTCACGAGTCACGCGTCACGACTCACAACCACTCTGATTGGATTCAGCACCACTGCGCAATAAACGCATCTGTTCTTGAGATTGATACGCGTCTGCCGTTTGTCACGCATTGTTTGAACCTTGCCAGTTGCCAGTGAGCCAGAACCATCATACCATGACAGTACCAAGTTACCAATATGCCTCGCACGCCGCTCGCTAATGTCAGCAACAACGTACGTCCTCAAACTCGGTCTCAGCGTTCGTCAAAGCGCAAAGCAGCTCGAGATTCCAGTCCTGCAGAGCCGCAACAGCCCTCAACATCGGAGCAGTCAACTGATGCGGCGCGTCGTTGCAGGACGGAGAACACTCGGTCGAGTCCCAGAAGGAGTTCATGCGTCGAGCCCAGGCGGTGATTCGGGCGGCACGAAATGACGCAGCTTTTCAACTTGCTCACTTTCAAGTTGAACCTGTGCGTCGAATGCTTCTTGGGCACGATGGCATAGTCATGTCTGCGACAGGGTCTGGAAAGTCAATGTTGATGGAGCTTGCCGCCCGGCTTCGCCCTGACATGACCTTCATAGTCGTTTCTCCGCTGCGATCTCTTCAGGAGGAACAAGTGAGTCCCACTTTCATGTACACTGGCCCATTATTCTGTTGTTTCCATATCTCTGAGTTCCAAATTCTGACCGTGTTGTGACTTGTGATATTCCTTATTGGGTCTTCATTGTCCATATCTCCATCGTGATTCACACAGGCGTCGAAGTTCAAGGGTACAACGATCAAGGCCATCAATCTGGACGCAGAGACCCTGAGCGGAAGAAGAGAGGTTATACCTGATCTCCAGAGTCAAAGGTACGTTCTCAGTCTTGCGTACAGAGGTCAGAGTGTGCGTGTTGTGGGCTTAATGGGTACAACGGAGCCTGGCCGCCGAGTCTTTGACACCTGGACTTCCGGCTCAGAGATCTGTTCATTGGGATGGGTGGAATTGAATGCGCTCTAGGTTCAGGGTGCGGAACCCCGATTCTCGACGCAGGTCGCAGAGAAGGATTCAGAGACGGTTGGGAACTTGGGTTGGAGACAGGAACAGAATGGTCAATGAATGAGTCGCTGTCGACACTCGGAAGAGTACATGTACATCTTGATCTGTTGTGACTTGTGACTTTGTGCTAATCAGGACTCTCTTCATCTTTGCCTGCAGTGCGACGAGCAGCAGCCTTACGGAAGAAGAACGGAGGCAGAGCCGTCGCGCGCAACTGCTGGCAGAATTGAAGCGTGGCGCGTTCAATCTGATCTTTGCCTCTCCAGAGACTCTGATTTCCAACTCTCCCGTGTCTCACGCCCTCTCGCAGAAGAGCTTTCGGGCCAAGGTTGGCGGAATTTTCATTGACGAAGCCCACGTCGTCGACGAATGGGGCACGCAAGAAAGTCTCCGCACAAAAGAAGCCTTTCGACCCGACTTTGGCAAGATCCGTGTGCTCCGGCACCTCGTTGGAGCCCGTGTTCCTGTGCTTGCCTGTACCGCCACGCTTCCTTCCAGCACCCTCAAGACCGCCTGGAGAGTATTGGACTTTGGCAGACAAAGCTTCTTTGCCTGTGATGCAGGAACAGATCGTCCCAACATCAGGCTCGAGGTGCGCGCCATGTCCTACAGCAATACCTCGTTTCGTGATCTCGCTTCCTTCTTCTCCCCCCTTGCAAAACAGCCCGAACACATACCCAAGACAATCATCTATGTCCGGACCAAGCACGAGGCATACAAGGCAGCAGAGGCCATTAAGGGTTTTCTGGATCCCTGCCTAGCCTCCACCGTCTGCTCGTTCACGTCTCTGGGCACCAATGCGCTGAAAACCGACGTGCTGCAGCGCTTCTACAAAACGAGCGGTCTTCGGATTCTGGTGGCGACCGAAGCTGGAGGAATGGGACTCGATGTGGCCGATGTGGATCTCATCATCCAGTTTCGACTCTCTCGAACGTTGACCGAGTTTTTTCAACATGCGGGACGTGCCATGCGGCAGCTGAGCAAAACAGGGGTCGCTGTTTTGTTGGCTGAGTCGTGGGCTTTCGAATCAAACAACATCCGGAACAACCTCACCACCACCACCAACTCCGCTTCTCAACACGCTAGTACCAGCCATTCTGCCGCCAGAGGCACTGGCGGAGACGAACCATCCTCGGCCAAAGCTGCTCGGCGAGCCAAAGTCGAGCCCGCGCTATTGCGTTTTGTTCAGGGTGGCTGCTGTCGACGAGCAGTGGTGATGGAGTCGATGAGGATGGATTTCGAGTGGATGCATTCTCAGCTGATCGAGTCTTCCTTCTTCTTTCTTGCTTCACCGCACAACACAGTCTCACCGCAATTACCGTTCATGTCGGATTCCTCTCCGTCTCACAGCCGCATGCAAGCATGTCTCTGGATCGAGCCATCGAGCGAGCGACGCGAATGTGCAGCCACGTCATGCTGCGACGTTTGCGTGCCCGACTCGCCATTGAGGGTGTTCGACATACGCGAAATACCCGAAGCCGCCGAATCTTCCCGCTCAATTAGAGCCTATCGTTTTCCACGCCCACCAGCCTTGGGCAGCATCTCCTGGACTGGCGGCACCAACTATTTCAGCAGCGAAGAACGCATGGAGGGTTTCTTCCCTCTCCCGAAAGCGTTCTCTCTGATCTCAGTGTGGTTCGCATCGTAGCGATGGCAGGGCGCATAGCGAAACTAGGAGCAACCTATCATCGATTCGACGTGGAGCCGCTTCGGCAGCTCCTGGGTACCGAAGCGGACATCTTGCCCGCTTTCCTTTTGCAATCTCTCTCCGATGCTTGCTTTACTTGGGCACGTCAGTCCACTGCTCAAGACTTTGCAAAGGATCTCACCAATGGTGGTGACTGGCGTGAGAAGAAAACACATCAAGCTTGATGGTGAGTTTGGTTTTCCGCACGCAACAGTCAACACTCTGAACATCGCATGAATTCACTCCTCTTTGCCCGGATTACATCTCGTTCAGAAGTCCACCATCGCTCCTCTCTGCAGCGAGTCGCGCTCGCAGTCCCCTATCCGCTTCGTCCCATTGCTCGTCATCCACACCATCGCCTGCTCCTTCGTCGCCGGACTCGCTGCTTTCCTCCTCGTCCGATTGTCGCACCACTGTCTTCAGCATTGCCTCCCGAATCGAAAGTGCATCTCCTGAGCGTTGGAACTTGCGCAAGCTGCCGTTGCGAAGTTTGGACCATCCTTGTGAGATGATATCGTCGACATGAATCTTGCTGTGAAGTGTTTGAAAGTCTTTCCATGCGGCTGCAACAGCTTTACCATCTTTTTTGCGACCCTTCTTCCTTTGCACAGCACCCTCCAGACCACGATGCGGAGTCACAGTGAACAGCCGTTTGCCTGTTGACGTGGATTGTATCAAGGTGATGTCTCTTGACGCATCTTTCGCTGTGCGTTGACGGATATGAAATTGAAGCCCAAGCTGGGCACTCGCCGTGATCTTGGTTGCTTGAGAGACGTGCGGCAGTGCCGAGATTCGGTCTTCCAGGCGTTGTCCAAGATCGGAACCACTCTGCGTCCACGCTGTAGCCTGCTCATGTACAAGTGAAGTCAGTTCTTGCACATCGCCTGGCGCCATCTGATTCAAGACGCGGTGCGATGTGCTCACCTTTACCTCTTTCACAAACGTCTCCTGTAGATGATCGGCTGCCTCCCAATCTCCCGCTCTTCCATGCCTGTTCACCAACGACGCCCCGTACAAGACTCGCACGGCCCGGGATGGAAGGACCTTGGCCGCAAGGGCGCGACTGAGCAGATTGTTCTTGTAGTTATGTTGTCCAGTGGCGATGAAGCCGAGAAGCATGTATCTCTCCGTTTGCGCCATGCGACCGATGTCTCCTTTCTTCGTTGCGTCCTCGTATTCTATCCCAATGAGAGAATCCCGCAAGAACAGACCTGCCGCCGCCTTCACTTGGTCCTTGTTCTGTTGAGCAGTGACCACCGCTTCCGGAGAGATATGATCACGATACAGGCGGCGACAGGCTGCAAAGAAGTCGCGCTTCGGAGGTGTCCATTCTGCTATATTCCATTCCTCTCCCATAACGGTGCTGAAGATTGAAGAGCTTCATGAGCATGCTGACCGGATAAAGACGCAGCGACAGGACAAAGCTACTCACTTCATGGCCGCAAGAAGTCTTCCTTCGAAAGTATGTCGTAGCAGGGCCCAACCCTCGTTGAACTGAGGCTCCTTCTCGTTCAATCCCGTCTTTCCGCGATTCAGCATCTCTCGCACTCGATCCAGCGAGAGATCTGACCCTGCCTTGCCAGTGAGATAGTTCTGACGAAAGAGCAGCCTGGTCCATGCTAGCAGCATGTGCCATGGCGCGGCCCAAGGAGCCAGGAACTTGAGTTGATTGATGGGTTCGGGCTCGTCTTCGGACACCGCGACAACGCTGAGGATGTTGTTGACCGTAAGCAGGTCTCCCACCACTGGAAGAGCCTTGTCGCCCACATTCCATCCCACATCTCTCATCGTCTGATGCAGCACTTGCTGCATTCCCGACAAGTTGCCTTCGTCCTCCTGTACGAGTTTGAGAGGGTGGATTTCAGTCTGAGTAGTGGTGAGAACGTCAATATCGTGATTTCGACGCATTCGGTGGACCTCGGACAAGATCTGCTTTCGGCGTCGGCGAGAGAGCTTCATGTGACGAAAGAGGACCTCACTGATGTGGATGAGTGCTGCATCGTGTAGAAAAAGACTCGTCCGGTTCGAGATCCTTCACTTGGAGTGCTGTTTTGTCCGCCAATCTGAGCGCTTCGCAGTCTTCGATCGTCAGGTCTGCGGGTTTGAACTCAGGTCCCAGCTCCAACATTGTACGCATCGTGAATGAATGCATGGTAGGACTCTGCTGTATCCGTTGCTCAGCGGGGCGAACGTATATGTTGATGTTGTCCAGCACAAAGATTGGTATCCGATCGTGCTTACGAGCCGAGGAAGCAGCTTGTTCCACCATACGTGTCGACATCGACGTCACAGCTCGATAGGCATAACGCTGAGACGCTGTGATTCCGAGGCGATTGAGGAAGTTGAAAAATCAGCGACGATGTGTTCGAAAGCTCGCAGAAGACAGCGTTGAGGCATTGGAATCGATTGCATTGTCGACTCTGCGAGAATAGTAGAGCAGAGATGACTACCGTCATCGTCTGAAAGGCATAGAAAAGATGTCAGCTCAGCGCTCACTTGACAGGTCACAGGGTCACGTTGCACATCTATACTCATACCCTTTCGGCCTTGCTCATCGGCCTGAGATCTGAATGATCAGAATCGTCCACATCCATCGCATCTTCATCCTGGTCCAACCCTTCTCCTTCCTCTTCATCGTTCTCCTCCTCCTCCTCCTCCTCTAATCCTTCTCCATCTGCCTGCGCTTCCCCCTCATTGTGTTCGTCCTCACTCTCCCCCGGGTCTCCATCAGAAGCTGTACCGCTCCCATCCACGTGTCCGTTCAATGTTGTTGTATGGTTGGTGGGAGAGGTCGGAATGAGATGGCGAAGGAAGGTTGAGGTTGTCGGATATCGCTCCTGATAATGGTCGAGGAGGGCAACCCATTGACCTTGTCCTGAAGCAACCGAGTCTAACGTGGCCGAGGGAGTGTGCAAAAAAGAGTCGCGCCGGCAGTTGCGTAGCTCGTTCAGCATGACTTGGGCTGCATAAGTCATGATGGCATCGTTGAATTGGGCTTGGGCGGCGGGAACGGCTCTTTCCTTGACGTGCTGAATGAGTGACCGAACGAGCTCAGCTGGTCCGTATGTAGAGATAGCAGAACCTGCTGCGCCAGTGATCCAAAGACCGACCCTTCTATTTGCCGCGTCAGACCTGCTCAACAGCATCTCAGTTAGGAAGTTTTGAAGTTGTAGTTCATTGTCGGACATGGCATCCAGCACAGCGTCAATACGCCGGGTCTTATCGTCTGAGAGTTTCGTTGCCATAGCTGAATGCTGATCGAAGAGAAAAGGAAAAAAGTCATGTAAATGCGTCAGCTTTCAGCGTCCTACATCGAGCATAAAAGCAGAATGTGTAGGAGACTAGAGTCTAGAGCCAATCGCCAACTGGTGATTGTGAAGAATCCCATCTGGGCTCAGCTCACCTTAATCGCTTTGCTGTGAATCTCAGACTTATAAATCCAGGCACAGCCAGTACACACGTCGAACAAGGCAGAAATACCGATTTGAATTGAGCAGTGTTCTGAAAAATGCGAAAAACACTGGGGGGGTTAGGCTTAGGCATCATTGTGAAATAGTCGCGCAAGTGTTGATGATAAAAAGGACACTCCGCACTCACATATACCGTATACGAGGACTGAGGAGGCGCGGATGTCGTCTTCTGATGAACTGTGCACGGTTGGGAATTAGGAAGTCAGAAAGATGACGCTTGCCGCTTGGAGAGAAGACTAGAATGACTATGCGGTACTCACACTTCACAGCTACGTGACGACAGGACACGCGCACGAGAACCCCGCAAGCACAACCAGCAAGACTGCCAGGAGTCACCGAAGGCTGCGCGTTGGCTCTTGATGCGCGGTAGAAGGAGGGGATGTGCCTGTTGGAAGGTTGGGACAACAGTAGAGGATGGGGAAAGAGTCAGCAGGGAGGAAGAGGGGAAACAGTATAGATGCGATAGTCAGCGAGCGCAGAGACAGAGAAGAGGTCAGCGTGTGATAGGAACTGTTGGGCCTTGATATCTGCTTGCTCACAGTGTGCAGATGGGCTTGCTCGATGTTGACGTGAGTATCAGCAGCAGGATCGCATCTGGCAGAATGAAGGGTGATCGTGTGTGACTTTGGTAACTCCGCTTCCAGCTCTGCCGGAAACCTCAGCACTTGTCATGTGACCGCCTTGCGGCGTCGCCGGGCACGCCGGCGGTCACACGTTGTGATTACTGCGCGGGATGGAGTATGGACTGTGGAGCGGAAGTTGCATGCAGACTACAGTATACAGTTGTTGCTACGCAGTGAAATTCTCACAGCAATATTGCGGTCTT
Organism: Tilletia caries; assembly: GCA_032718865.1. NCBI lineage: Eukaryota > Fungi > Basidiomycota > Exobasidiomycetes > Tilletiales > Tilletiaceae > Tilletia > Tilletia caries. Next base: position 761,812 of record JALUTQ010000037.1, on the reverse strand, counting down.
ACGAATTACCATTTACCAGATGAGAACTATCCACAGGAAGTCGAATGTTACTGATGAGGAAGACCGCGAGACCGGGCTGCTACGCTGATCGAAAGACCCAATATCGCCTCCATAAGCTGTGGCGGGAACTCAGCCCGACCCTTCTCCTGCGGCTTATATTCAACATCACTTTGCAGGTGCGATATATTTGTCAATCCGGAAATTGTTAGACAAAAAAAATGGGTACTTTGCCCGAGCGGTCGAAGGGGTCAGATTCAAGTATTAGCTTGCACGATTCGTGCAGTGAACCCTGATATTTCACGCGTGGGTTCGAATCCCACAGGTACCAAACTTTTTGCAGACCAATTTTTTTTTTTTGAGCTGTTTTCCGGGACGCACGATTACGCAGTCTGTGTGCCAAGGGGTCCACTTCACCACGGACCACATCGCTCGCAAGATAACCAAGGATGCGGATTGTCATGCTGCTGGGTCTGCTCTTGCTCGGCGTCGCTGCGCCCGCTGCGGTTGTGGGCGCTGTGTCCGACGAGAAGAGTGGCAGCCGCAACGCATCGCTCGTGTGGCAGTCGACACTCGCACAAGCTGTCGCGGTCGTGTCCTCCTCGTCACTTTCAAACGCTCAGTCGGCCGCCCACCCGTTCGCGCTCGCCCGGCCGCCCCCCGACGACGACGGCAAGTGCCCGCCGTGCTTCAACTGCCAGCTGCCTTCCTTCTCCTGCGCCCAGTTCGGCAAGTGCTCCGAATACGATGGTCTGTGCACCTGCCCGACTGGCTGGGGAGGACCTGACTGCCGCTCTCCTCTCTGCGGCGACCCCACTCGCGGGAACTCAGCTCGGTACCCGCGCTCTGACAAATCGAACAAGTGCGAGTGCTCTGACGGCTGGGCGGGTCTCAACTGTAACGTCTGCCAACGCGACGACGCCTGTGCTGGCTTTTCTCTCGGCGGTGATGTGCTCGGCGACGACGGTGTGTGCTTCACGGGCGGACAGACTGTGCGCCAGTCCTACCAGCAGTGCGATGTTACCAACTCCAGGATCACCGATATGCTCCCGGGACGGCCGCCGCAGGTCACCTTCAGCTGCGAGAAAGACGACCGGGAGTGCAATTTCCAATTCTGGATTGGCGGACAGGAGTCCTTCTACTGCGCCCTTTCCGACTGCGACGAGAACACTCAGCAGAGCTTGGCCATGTCCTCAGGCGGACTGACCACCAAGTACACGTGCGGAAAGGTGCAATGCAAGTGTGTACCCGGCCGCATGCTCTGTGGCGAAAACGGCAGTATCGACATTCACGAATTCCTCGATGAGGAGATCAAGGGGCCCGGAACGATGACCTGCAAGTCGAAACCTCAATCGAGCCTCGAAAACAAGAATGACACGCAGAAGCTGCCCTCGTCTCGAGACTGCCGCTTCGAAGAACCAGCAATGAACGATCTGATCAGTTCCGTCTTTGGAGACCCTTCGATCTCCCTCTCCTGCTCGTCCGGAGAGTGTATGCACTTCTCCCAGGTGCCTGGCTACGCACAGCCTCCCAGTGATGATGACGACCTCATTCATCGAGCTCCCATCTTCTGGGTCATCTTCTCCGCCGCAGGAGCCCTTCTGGTCGTCATCCTCGCCAGTGTCCTCTTCTGGGCCCTCGGTCGCAAGTACCGAGCCGAGGACAGCGGAGTGCCCCAAGGCTTCTTCCAACGCGTCGCAGCGCGTGCAGCGGGCAAGAGTAAAGGACGTGTGCAGTTGCCGGAAGAGGAGGCTGCCAAACTCATGCAAGATCACGTCCCCGCCGCACTGCATTTCATCAATATTGGCTACAAGATCGGAGCCAACGGAGGCGCGCCTGCCGCAGGTGCCGATGACGCGCCCGGCGCGCCGGCCATAGGAACCTTTTTGAAAAAGCGCAACAAACAGGTTCTCAGGGGTGTCACAGGCGGAGTCAGACCCGGTCAACTGTTGGCCATCGTCGGCGCGAGCGGAGCGGGCAAGACGACATTCCTCGACATCCTGTCCCGTCGCAACAAGCGCGGCCAAGTCTCCGGTCTCGTCCTCGTCAACGGCCGACAAGTGCCCGATGCCGCCTTCAAGCATATCTCGGGCTTCGTTGACCAGGAGGACACGCTGATGCCGACCCTGACCGTGTACGAGACCATCCTGTACTCGGCTCTGCTTCGCCTTCCGCGCGATATGAGCTTTGCCGCCAAGCAGTTCCGCGTGCTCGAGACGATGGACGAGCTTGGCTTGCTGCATGTGCGGGACTCGCGTATTGGCGATTCGGCATCGGGCAAGCGCGGGATCAGTGGAGGAGAGAAGCGTCGGGTGTCGATCGCTTGTGAGCTCGTCACCAGTCCTTCGATTCTCTTTTTGGACGAGCCGACGAGCGGACTGGACGCGTATAATGCGTACAATGTTGTCGATAGTCTTAGTGCGCTTGCGCGCGACTTCAACCGGACGGTCGTATTCACGATTCACCAGCCCCGCTCGAACATCGTCGGCCTTTTTGATCAACTCTTGCTTCTGAGCCAGGGTGAGTGTCCCATGTTCCAGCATTTAAACACACTCGTGCTGACCCTTCATCATTCGCTTACAGGTCGCGCCATCTACTCTGGACCTTTCGACCAATGTGTACCTTACCTACGCTCGATCGGCAAGCCATGCCCCGACGGCTTCAACGTGGCCGACTATCTGATTGATATGACGGCCGCTGCGGCAGCAGGTGAAGCAGGGCCTCCTTCCGCTAGTAGATCACGCTTCAACTCCACGAGCCGAAGCTCAGGCGGCGCGCTTGCACTCGCGCTCCAACACCGCGAAGCCGCCAAGACGGCCTCCTCTTCGAGCTCCAACACGCGACAAGACGAAGAAACCGGCTTGGCCCCGGCTCCTGCTGACGATGCTCCTACTGCATCAGGCTTGAGAGTCAGCGTGGCGAGCAGCGTGTTCGTGTCAGACGCCGAGGCGGGCGATACGGAGTTGCATACAAGACAGAATTCGACGAACGAGTCCGGTTCGAGTTCACCTTCGTTGTCGTCTGAACTTCTGGACCTGATACGCAAGTACGAGGACAGCGAGGTGTTCGAAACGTTGCGGGCGGAGGTCGTCTCCTACCAATCGCGAGGTGCGGCGCAGGAAGGCGGGAGCTCGAGCGGCGAGGGGCACGCGTCGGACGGCCCCAACCTGGAACCGATTGAGACGCGTGCACTCCGCGGATTCAAGAAGGCCTCGCTCTGGACCCAGCTCGTCATCCTCTCCGGCCGGGCCTTCAAGAACCTGTACCGGAACCCGATGCTCATGCTGGCGCACTACGCCATGGCCATTGTGCTCGCCCTGTTCTGCGGGTTCCTCTACCACGGCCTTACGAACGACATCGCTGGTTTCCAGGACCGGCTCGGGGTGTTCTTCTTCATTTTGGCCCTATTTGGGTTCTCGACGTTAACTTCGTTGGGGGTGTTTGCAAATGAGCGGGCGCTGTTTGTGAGGGAGCGGGCGAATGGGTACTATAGCCCCGTCACGTACTTCTTTGCCAAGGTGAGTTCCTACTCTCTCTCTACTACGGTGACGAGGGAAGTTCTCCCGCACGGTGGCTTGATAGGTCTGACGCGTGATCACTCTTTGAAATTTTCCCGCATCGGTAGACCATCTTCGACATCCTTCCGCTCCGCATTATTCCGCCCTTCCTGCTCGGAGGCGTGACCTACTTCTTGATCGGCCTCGTCCCCGGCGTGCCCGAGTTCTGGAAGTTCATCCTCGCCCTCGTCCTCTTCTCCCTCGCCTCCAGCTCGGCTGTCTTTTTCATCTCGGTCGCCATCGAGGACACGGGGGTGGCGAACCTGGTGGGCTCGCTGATGATGCTCTTCAGTCTCCTCTTTGCGGGTCTGTTGATCAACCGGGATCGGATCCCGGTTGGGCTTCGCTGGTTGCAGCATCTGTCGTTCTTCCATGCGGCGTATGAGGCGCTCATTGTGAACGAGCTGAGGACGTTGACGCTCCGCGAGCACAAGTACGGTGTTGACATCGAGGTGCCGGCTGCGTCTATCATCAGCACGTTCGGCTTTGTGAGTGTCGCCCCTTGAAGGTCCACTGGGCTCGCCGTTGTCCAACGCTTTTTGATTAACGTACTTTTATTATCTCTTTCTCTCTTCCTCTGTTCTGCTGCAGAATGCGCAAGCTTACTGGTAAGTTCCAGCTTGAAATGCCACGGTGCGGATCGCAACAGTGAACTAATCTGCTTCGCTATTTCGTCATTCCAGGTGGCCGGACATCGCAACGCTCGGTATCCAATTCGGGTACGTTAACCATTGACCATCTTCTTTCTGTGATTATCCGAAACAAAAGTACAAATGCTCACCTTCGCAACGTCTTCACTTCTGCAGTGGCTTCATGCTGCTCTCTCTGCTGTGGCTCGTCATCTTCGTGCGCGAACGAAAGTGATGGAGGACAAGAGCAAGCTCGGCGATCGAGGGTCATCTTTGGCATACCAAACTGGTGCTCGGCGGGCTGTCGGGCTTTTCACATAATGGCCTCAAGAAGCAGGGTGATAATTCTCAAGACGTGGTCTGGACGATGGGGATGGATGTATGATTGGTTAGTTGTTCTCTTTGATTCCCCTTCTTTCCCTTGTTCCTACTGTACATGCTGTTGCTCTTTGACCCTTCCTTCTCATATTTCACGCGAATGAATGTACATGTCCAGAGCGCGGTCAAGACGAGGATGCCCGCTGTCGACTAGAGCTGACGGGCTTCTGGAGTCGTGTCTCGCACACGACGTGTGTCCATTGCGTTTTCATCCTTACCCTCTCCCGTCCTCAATCTGCACCTTCCCCTGGCCCCTCATTCCCTTCTTCGAAACATTTTGCCTTGCAGCCACGACTACCCTAAACGCATCTGAGGCCATTCAGCACGGCTCGATCGATCATCCAGAAAACGCGCCACCACTGCATACGATATGAATAGGCCGGAGCCACTCCGATGCGACCGAGGTGTTCAAGGCTACGGTTACGGTGCAGGACATACGCCTTCTCCATGTTCTTCTCGTCCAGGGTTTGGTGCCTCTGCTCCCCTCGTCACGACTTCTACCCGCGACATCGAGCTGATTTGTTCTCCCGCTTCCTCTTTTGGCTTCCTGCTGGTTGAATGGCTTCCTCCATTCTCTTCAACCAGCAGGTGCCTGATATCAGCAAGAGAAGGTTTGCTCTCACTCTGCGCTAGTCACTGACCGACTGACCTTTCTCTTCCGTTTCGTTCCACTCTGTCAGCTGTCAGAAAGCCACTGCAACCCTGCTCGCTATGACCTGCCTCTCGCATCCCTTCCAAATCTTCCTCAGGGCTGTGGATGTCAAAGGAGTCAGACACGAGGGTCAAAAGCAGGCAGGGGCCGGATCTCTGGCCCCCTCCTGCCAGCACCCTTCAGCCACTCTTTCTTCCTTTGCATCTCCTACACGGACAGCCCTTACATCAAAGCTCACGGAGGGAGGGCGAAGGGCGTCTTCCTTATCTCATCACTCATGCGACAAAGGACGACATCCTTGTGCCTCCCCCTTTCCTTGAACTTCTCTCCAGCCCTTACGCCAAGCTCTCGCGCCGGGAAGACGTATTACGACCCGCGGATTCTTCTCTCTTCTCGCCTCAGGACCTCTGCTTCCTTACTGGAGGGATGGGGATGGGGGTGTCATAGACAGAAGGGACTCGGAGCGGAGGGTGGACGAGGTACCCAATGTCTTTTGGAGGGACATGTTCTTTTTTCCTTATTCCTTTGACTACATTCGTAAAGTACACACAGCTCGCGAGTTTGCAGGCGTGCACTTATAGCCTTGAGACCGCCAATCAGACTGTGAGTTTTGTGATGCTTTGTATGCGGATGTATGCACACATGGGGGTTCATGCTGACACGCTCTTTCTTTTCGCCTTTGCAGGTTGCGCTTTCAGTCGAGACCCTGCGCGAAGCAACAGCCGACTTCCCCCGTCTCGCCGTCGCGCTCGCCAACAAGAAGGTTAGCTTCTCCCCCTCCCCCTCCTTCACTCTTGGATCCCTGAGCAGCAGCTGACGCTTCCCCCTTTCCCCCTTGGCCGTGCCGGGACTCCATTGGGTGCTGGGAAGGGCAATGACGGCAAGAAGACTCCGTTCGGGACCCCTAGTGGGGTCACTTCATTTGCTGGGCCGGGGCAAGGGCTGGGAGGAGCGACGCCGAGGTTGACGGCTGCTGGGAACCGTTACGGAGATCCTTCCTTCCTCGCCCGCGGTCGGGCCCATCCCTCCTGCGACGATCGGGACGAGCACGATCTTGTCCGTCCCGCTCGACCTGCCCGGCGGGCAGAGCCTCGGTCTGGTAGGGAGACCGAATCCGCTGGGAAGCGCTCTTGATCGGGGTTTCTGTCACTCGGACGAGGCGTCGCAAACGTAAAGACGTCCAGACCTCGATTATTCGCATGTCCTCGAACTTTGCAAGAGCATGTCCAATGTGCACCGAGCCTCGAGCTTGATGCTTCATGCTTCATGGTCGATGGCCGATGCTTCTGCCCTGCATGGCACCGCAGATGCCAAGGTGGAAAGGTTGAAAATAGACTTTAATTTGTCGAGAAAGAGAAGGAAGGAGACAGAGAGATAGAGGAAGAACGAAGAGGAGAGAGGGAGGCGGTAAAAAAAGAGTTCAGACACGTAAAAGAGAAGCAGGGAAAAAGGGTCAAGATGCTTCATGAGTAAAAAGGTCGGAACCGCGTTTCAAAGGGGGGGAAGGAGCAACGAAGCCAAAAGAAGAGCTAGCATCGGCAGCGTCGCGGGGGTCGTCGTGGGAGAGGTGAGGATGCCAGGGTTTTGTATGCAGGGGACAAGGGGCGCAAGGCCAGCGACGCATTCTCGTGGATCGGTCGTTATCGAGGAAGTGAGAAGCATGAACTGGAAAGAAGAGAAGAAGAAGAAGAAGAAAAAAAAGAAGAGGAAAAGGGGAAGATCGTATTCCGGGGCGTCGTGCTTCTGCATCGTATGAGCGTGCTCGTGACCCAACCGCAATTTTGTTTTACGAAACCGGCTGCTGCGATCTCGGTGTCCGTATTGGCGTTGCGCCGCCATTCATCACGCTCGTCCGTCGCGCAGGCGTGGAATGGGTGTTGCTCAAGATGGTCGATCGACTCGCAGAGCTTGACAATGCCGCCGCAGTCGAGCTCTGCTTGCGTCCCGGCGTCGAACTCACTGCACTAGTAACATTCGTCGTCGATCCGCTGCCAGAGCTCGATCCCGCCGCGGTTATTGATGGCGTGACCTTCTTTGGTTGTGGGAGCGAGTAGACGCCATTTGTGGAATACGGCGTCGGGGACGATGCTGCAGCCGCCGCCGCCAATCTCCGACCTTGCAGGATCCACGGATGCCGCAACGCTGGATCAGGCTTTATCCGCCGCTCAGGGTCCCATACCAGACACTTCGAAATGAAGTCGATGAAGAGCTCGTCGTTGCACTTGAGCACCTGCGCCAGCGACTTCGTCGCCGGCCGCCTCCTCTTGCCCTTGGAGTTGACAACGGGACGAGGTCCCCCAGACGAGTCGAAGAAGAGCTTCTTGCGGGAACTCCGGTCGATGAGGTATCGGTCGGGAACGCCAAGCACCTCCATGATGCAGGCCAGCTGTTCTTGCTCGTTTTCACCCGGGAAGAGTGGGTAGCCCGTGTACAGCTCTGCGATGATGCATCCCAGACTCCAGATATCGATGGCTGCAGAAATCAATAGTCAAAGACTCAGCGTACTGAACATGATAATCAGAAGGAGAAGTAAACTTACCAGTATGGTAATTCATCCCGAGAATGACTTCCGGCGATCGGTAGAAGCGACTTTGGATGTAGGTGTACACTATCGAAGTAAAGCACGGCCGAGGTATCATATCAGTATAGGTCGAATGGTGAGCGGAAATCAAGCAAAGTTCAAGAGGCAGAAACTCACCCTTCTCATTCTCAAAGCAACTCGACCCAAAGTCAATAACCTGGATCGCACTCTTGCGCGGATGCTTCAGCAAGATATTCTCCGGTTTTAAGTCGCAGTGCACGACCTTGTGGTGCTTCATGAGCGAGAGCGAAGAGAGCACCTGCGAGGTGAAGCGTCGGATGAGGCGCGTCGAGAACCCGGCAAAGTTGTTCGCCTTGATCAACTCGTAGAGATTGATGCTCAGCAGCTCCATGGCGATGCAGAGGTGGTTCCGGAAGTAGAAGGACTCCGTCATTCGGATGACGTGGTATTGTCCATCGGGATCCTGCGAGTGGAAGGGGGTATAAGCGATATGCGATCAGCATTTTGCACCAAGGGATGATTTAAATCAAGCGATTCTTCTTCAGGAGACATACCCATTTGGTCAGATTCTCCAAGATCTTGACCTCCACCAGCGCTTGCTGATGGAAGCGCTTCTTGTTCCTGATCAACTTGAGCGCCACAAACTTGCCCGTCTTGTGATCCTTGCACTGCAACACCTGTCCGAACGAACCCCGACCAAGCAAGTCGCGAATCTCATACCGGTATGCAATATGGTCGTGTGTCATGATCAGATAGTCGCCACGCTCGTCGTCGTACCCAAAGTTGTTGGCTGCCTTTTCCACGGTCGCTTGCTTCTTGGTGCGCGCTTGGCCCACGTAGAACACCTCCTCGTACGAGTGCATCTCTTTGAACTCGTATGGAGAAAGCCGGTTGCCCCACAGCGCTTCGGCCTCTGCGTATCGGAAGAAGGTGGTAAGGTGACACGGTCAGTGGCTCAGAACACTGTCAACTTTACTAATCAGCATCAGGTTAGTACTCACGTCTGGCCGAGTACGCGCGCGTCGGTGGCTCCGGCTCCGGGAACTTCAACATCTTCTCCAACTCCTCCGCCTTGGCACCCGCCGCGATCTTCTTTGCATGCTGCCGCTGGATGTACGCCTCCATCTCCTCGTCGCCCAGACGCTCCTCCTCATCGACAAAGTTCGTCGTGATACTGCTGATACTCGCGCCGGAGCTGGGCTCGGGCGAGAGCTGCGAAGAAGGTCGACTGGCGGACGTCATGGAAACGGCCGTCTGGCGTGCACCACGCGTGGGCACGGAGCTCTTGCTCGCCTGAGCAGCAGCAGCAGAAGAGCTGGAGGAAGAAGCCGATTGCGACAGTGCCTGATCGCGCGCGGCCTTTGCGCCGCTTGAGAATGTCGAAAGTGACGCTCGGCTCTTGCGCTGCGGGGCGGGCACAGTTGAAGGCGGTTCCATAGAGCCAGCAGTGCGCGACGACGATGAAACCGGAGTCGCCGTAATAGAAGAGGATGGCCCGATGCGAGTGATGCCGGACATCGACTTGGACGTCTCTGCCGAAGGCCGGACGCTCCCCGACGTTCGCTCCTTCGCAGGCGTCACAGACTCCGTAGCCCCGCGCGACTCGTTACGCAACGACAGACTGTTCAGCACCTCACGCTCGCTGGGCGAGAGCGCGCTGGTGTACGACGCGATACGGGCACGACGCAGCACGGCTTCGATCTCCGTCTGCGTCTTAGCCGCCTTGTACGCCTGCAAGATCGGCACCAATGACGAGTTTGCAGGTAGTCGGGCCGCAGCGGCGGGCAGCGCGACTTTCTCGATCTTCTCCACCGGCGCAACAGCCAGCGGTATTTTGCCGAGGGTAAGCGACTGCCGGCGCGCCGAGGGCTGGACAAAGTCGGAGCTAGGTCCGCTTGCTGTGCCATCTTCGACATTGCCAATCCCAAAGTTGGCAGCGAGCGAGGCGCCCGCCTTGTGAGACTGCGACCCACTGAGTCGATGTGACGAAGTGGAGGACTGCATACCGCCCTCGCGCTGCCTGTCGGACGGCATACGCAGGCTGCCTCCCGCAGTGGGGATGGCAGACGTGGTGCTTCCCTTCGTAGTCGCCGTCGCACGCGGGATGCGACTGGCAGTGACAGAGACCGGCGACACCGGTTTGGACGAGACACCTTCCTTCACGCTGCGATTGCTCGACGCAGGCACAGACGGGGACAGGTGTTGTCGCTCCGGCCACAACTCTTGCTGATCCTGCGAGGGCGTCCGCAAGTTGGCGGCAGAGGGCGAAGCCGTGATCGTTGGCAGACCGTTGCGCGTGTTCGCCGAGCGGGTCGCGCCGGACAAGTCCTGAGCTGAATTCGACTGGCTGAGCCGGCGACGTGAAGGTGTGGTGTCGTTCGAGACGCTCCATCCAGCCGAGGCAAGGCCAGATGGCCCATCTACGTGCGGCAACACTCCCTCCTTGAGAGGCGCCACTTGCATCGGCGGTAACTGCGAGGTCTCTGTCGGAGGAGGCGAGTTCGAAGACGGCATCGTCTTCCCGCGTTTCCGACCCAGCAAACCAGCGCTCTTCTTGACGGAGCTCGAAGAAGACTGCTGCTGCTGACCCTGTACTTGCAGATTGAACATCGAGCTGTTCCCCGATCCCGTCGAAGTCGCACTCGTCGGCGTGCCCGGGCCGTAGTCGAGACTGGTCTTGCGCGAGCCGTCGTAAGGCGACTGCTGCGACCCACCCGCGTAGTCCTTCTCCTCCTTCAGGTTCTTCTTCGACTCGCGTTTGAGCAGACCACCGAGACCCAACAGCCCGGACTTGGAACTGCTGCCACCGCTCGAGGTAGAGGCCGAAACTCCGCCCGGCGGCGCAATCGAGGTGGCCACAGAGCGCGGACTGGCAGGCAAGGGCTCGACCTCGCTCTGACGGGCAAGAAGCCCGCCGCTCTGGCGCGCCAATCGCCGATTGTTCTCCCGCTGTTCCATACTCCGCCTGCTCGTCGCCGTATTGGGCGACGCGCCAACGCCACCACCAGCAGCATTCGCCTGCCGCGCAGCTCTCTCACGATCAAGCGACGTCCGAGACGGCGAAGTCCCGTTCTGGTCCCACTCAGGGGCGTCAACGTCGGCCACGTGCAGCACGGGCGTCCGTCGGCTGCTCTTGGATGAAGATGCGACGCCGCCACTCGAAGAGGCAGCGGGCTGCCGGCCCTTGCCACTAGAAGCGTACGGGCTCTGATTTTGCTGTGACGACGAGCCGCGGGTGAGCTCCGCCACAGATCCAGGCGAAAAGGCACCGGCAGTCCGCGAGCGATCTTTCGCCTGCACGCCCGAACCCGAATCGGACACCTGTCGCGAAGTCGCCTTGGACGCGATCTTGGCGCCTTTACCAGTCGACACCGCGAGTTCGTCCATCCTCTGTTCGAGTGTTTGAGCATCATCGCCAGCGTGGAGGTCCACGTCCAGCTCTTCGTCGTCCTCTCCGTCATCGTCGTCGTCGAGGTCCAAATCATCTTCATCCGAGCCAGGTTCTGAGACAACCTCGCCCGCTTCGCGCCTCCGCCTCCGATCGCGCGCTGCCGCGCGTCGCCGACGTCGCTCGCGCCGACGTTCCATATCTTCATTGAGCAACTCGGCAATCGCCGCATTCAAATCGAAGCCTTCGCTCCATCTTCCGCCAACTGCATCCTCAGCGACGACGCGGGACGAGACGCTCGTCTTGCTCGCCCTGATCGGTTTGGAGCCCGACACAGCTCGATCGGAAGTTTTGTTCGTGTCCGCAACCGACTTTTTGGTAACGGCGGCAGCCGACGGTTTGGGGGGCATGCCCAAGCCAAGTCCAGCACCTAGACCCACGGTGCCAATACCAGCGCCACGAGACCGTTTCGAAGAAAGGGGCGCCCCGAATTTATGTCTCCGCGTAAAAGCGTCATCGTCCTCCGGATCAAAGTCATCCTCATCCTCCTCCTCTTCTTCCTCTTCCTCCTCCTCTTCCTCCTCCTCATCTTCGTCTGAGTCGTCCAATCCCACCCCGGGTTTGCGGGCGGGAGGCCGGATAGCTGCGCGTGCTAGGCGGGTCGAGACTCCGTCGCCATTATCATCTTCTTCTTCTTCCTCAGACCCTCCCCCAAATGGTCCAAGATCGACAGATGCGAAACGGTCCGTGCGGCGGCTGAGCTCTACATCCCCTGCACCAAATGGCCCGGTATCGTCTGTCGCCCAGGTGAGATCGCCGATCCTCGCTGAGGGACGCGCGCGCTCGGACAGGCGGCCGGCGGTCGTGTTTCCTTTGAAGCCCGTTCCTGCAGTTGACGACATTGACCTCAAAGCCTGCGCGGACCGCTTAGATCTCATCGCAAGAACATTGGTCGAGGCGGAGGACCGGATGCGCGGGGAGGGAAGTGATCCTACGCCGTCAGATGCCCCGGCATTGGCAGCGCGAACGTCAATTTCGATGCCCGCCGCCGATTTGCGCTTCCTCACGCCCGCATATGGATTCGAAGGAGAAGTCGGATCGTTGTTGTACGGGTTGCTCGGGCCGGCCGAACGGCCATTTTGACCTCCGTTGACAGGGGTCGGCATCGTTCCCAAGGATTTGTGTGTTTTGAGTCGCGGTGCGGGGCCGGTAGAAAGATGTGTGCGAGGTACGCGCGAGCTTGAAGGAGATTCCGAGGGAGTTCTGGAAGAGACACCGGCAACAATTTCACTCGTTACAACTGGGATGGCAAAATACGAGTCGGCTCGAAGCTGTTGCTTTTGCTGATATGGCGAGCCGGGAGACTTGTAGACTGCGGAGTTGTTGTACGACTGCTTCGGGTCAGGTGATGTCGAAGGGGTGAGCTCGAGCGAACTTTTGGCCGCGCGAAGAGGACGGTAGTGCTTGTCAGAATGCACACTTGAACGCGATGACTTTAGTGCAGCACCAGAGGGACCTGCTGGAGAGTAAATGGCACTCGAAGGACTGGTCGTTTCTGACCGGTAAGAAGCTGCTGGCTGACGAGGGGTCGTGCTCGATTCGCCTTGTGCGTGACGGGCGGAACTGCTGTGAGAAGAAAGGGTACCTTGCGATTTGCTCTTTGAAGAAGGCTTCCGCTTGGAAGGTGTCAGGGATGAAGCGGGGGACTTGGCCTCTGATGCGGAACGTGAGGAGTAAGCAGAGAGTCCGTTGACGTTAGACTCAGAGGTCGCGCCGCTTTTTCTAGCTGTGCCGTTGATATGCCTGCTGATACTCTTTGGCAGATGCTCGGTGCGCGGTGATCTCGCGACTTGAGAATATGTGCTCGCTTCTCGAGAAGTGGTGGTGCTTTTTGGTGAGGACGGGAAAGAACCGTGCGTAGCCGTGCCTTGGTCTTCGTCTCTAACTCGATCGTCAGGCCTTCCGAAATCCTCGTCTTCGCTGAAGGCAGCGATTGAGAACACTGGACTGCCTGGATCCTGGGGTGTTGGAGCGGTGCGGGATGCTGCACGCAAGGCAGCAAAGTCGAATTCGGGTGATGTGGGCCCTCCGTCGTCGGCGAATGCTCGTGGCAGAGAGGAAAGAGAGGAGATGGCTGAGAGCGCGCGACTGCTCCCTACTGAGTTACGAGTGCTGTTGGATATCGAAGCGGGATAGGAGTCTTGCTGAGGATAGGAAAGCGTCTGGGAGGGAACAGAACCAGCGGCTGCACTACGACGTCCGCCTGCGCCTGTCGATCCAGTACTACTGACAGTGGTGGAGCGTGAGATGGCCCCAGAGCGGTTGCTAGGATTATATGCGCTAGGAGCGTTGCTGCGGGAGGTCAAGGAAGGCTGCCGCTGCTGTTGCTGCTGCTGCTGTTGTTGGGATGCCTGTAACTGAGCTCGATATGAGGCGGTCGAGGACGACGAGGTCGAGGCGGGGATGTGTGCAGCGGCGGAGAGACCCGAGCTGTTGATGTTGGTTTTGTTCCGACTTCGACTGGGCTGTTGTGTCATAACCGTAGGGTGTGGTACCCTTGGATTACAGCTCCTCTGTGGAGAAGCAGACTAAACGGGTGCCAGAAGGGGGTTCAAGGCAATGAATCAAGATGGAAATGAGCTGTCAGCCGGGGCCCTTTCCGATGGGGCGTATGGAGATGAGAGATGTGTTGGTGTGTGCGGTGTGCCTGGCGTGAGGAGCTGGTGTTCGCTGGATCGAAGGAGACGTGGGTGACAGAGGAGTGAGTGAATGCTCAGAGCCGGACTGAAGTGGGCCGCCTTCGAAGGAAATATGCTCACCCTGCTATGCTCGATGGTGCTGCTCCAGGCCGTGCTACTCCTGTCGGTTGACGGCGTGGACCGTGTGAGAGCGTGCTGGCAGAATGGGAAGTCGACAATGGGGCGGGGTGAGCACGAGCTGTATCTGGAGAATGGTGATGCCTGCTCTCTGAGCAACTCACGCTGCGACTGGCAAGGGAGAAGGGACCCCTGTGAGTTTGTGAAAGGGGTGCCGTCCGATGTCGATGCTGCGTCGGGAGAAGCCAGCGTGCGCGCGATCTTCTGCGTTCGAATGCCTCGCTGCCGTTCGTCAAGATCCGTTTCCTCTGCCGGTCAAGCTCGTCGTCGTCGGGGACAGCGACGCACACGCACACGGGAGAGCGATGGCGAGGGCGAGGGCGAGGGCGAGAGCGAGAGCGAGAGCGAGAGCGAGAGCGAGAGCGAGAGCGAGGGGCGTGATTCAGTCAATCACTACCGTCAGCACTTCTACTCAGGCAGCAGCGGGAATACAGTGAGGTCGACTGCCAGTCCGGCTGCTTAGTGTGGACTGTGGCCTGCTAAAGTGAGTGGGGTGTGAATGGCCATCAAAGGCCGAGCAAGACCTTCCCGGGTCTCGGGTCTCACACACGCCCGTCTCAAGCTCTTCGGATAGGGGAAAGACCCCCGTACAGTGCAGTCTCAAAGTGGGTCATCAGTCATCACTCACTCTGCCATCGGAGGCCGACAGATCTTCCAAACCCCCCTGCCCTTATGTAACTCACAAGCCCACTGCCCAACTGATCAACGATCAACAGGGAGAGTGGATACATATTAGAAAGGCGCAAAACCACCATCATCAGAGCAAATCGACAGTTAGCTCTGAGTGATAGGTGAAATTCATACGCGTTCAAGTAAGGGAAAGCCCAGCACAGTCCCCCCGCGTGGCCCTGCCCCTCATGGCGCCGCGCGCTGCGAAGGAGAAGGCGTCGGCTGGGTTGTTAGCCCAGTCCGCGAACCCCTTTGCGGCTTTGGAGGTGGAACAGTCCGGCCCCCCCCCCGAAAACACAGCAACAGCAGCAACAGATGCTCCCACACAGCTCAGGACGACCGCGGCGACGAGCGCGAAGCAGGCGACAGAGCTGGCCTCCACCATGCTCCTGTCCATGCAGCGACGATCCAACCCGGTCCCCGGCGGCAAGTTCAAAGCGATGAACAAGGGCTAGGTAGCAAAGCTGGCGATGGAGCTCGGACAGATCGTCAAGATGTTAGGCGCAGTGACGGAAGCTGTTGAGAAGGACGATAGCACGCGGCCCCTTCGGAAATGCGAGAGCTGCGGAAGGATGTCGCGGAAATCAAGGCGGCTATCCATTCCAAGGCCTACTCGCATGTAGCGGCAGCTCCCCCTCCCACGGCAGTATCGGCTAAGACCACCAAGCCAACCCCAAGAGAGCTCGAGAGCGCGCGCCGAGGTGCAGAGCCCCGTATCGTCCTCAAGACTCAGCACCTTCCCGAGCAGCACCCTGCCCGAGCGGAAGTCCCATCCCAGCTGCTACAGAGGATCGCCCCCCACCTCTCCGCTCAGCTCCAAACGCAAGCACTCAGCGTCGGTCGACTCCACTCAGGGGACCTGAAGATCTCGGTAGCGTCCAAAGCCGAGGAGAACAGAGTCCTGGACGAGGCAAACGAGGAGTGGCTACGGTTGGCGTTCGATCCGGAAGAGGTGTCGCCCGAAGTTCGTCGACCACTATTCCCCGAACACAAGACCATCGCGGTCCACGGAGTCCCCTTCTACCTAGGCAACGACGGTATCAAGGCGGACGTGGAACGAGTACACGGCATCATCATAACGTCAGCTCGTTTCTTCCTCGGTCAGCACCGGCGCGAGTCCCTTCAGAAGTCCAACAAACGGCAGTTCGGATCAGCGGCGGTCGCATTCAAGACCCAGGAAGACCGCGATCGGTTCCTCAAGTCGGGGAAGATCTCATGCGGCATCTCGCGGTGCACGGTGGAGCCATATCTCAGCCGAACGCACCCAGCAATGCGAGAAATGCCAACAGCTTGGTCACGTCGAGCGTTATTGCAGAAGACCGCCGGTATGTCGCCTATGCGCGGACCGGCACCACACCAGCGATCACCCGTGCAAAGAATGCAAGCCCGCCTCCACGGGAGCAACACCGAGCACCTGTGGTCACCCCCTGCGTTGCGCCTTGTGCGGAGGCGAACACGCAGCCAACGACGAACGCTGTGCCAAGCGTCTAACATGGCGCGCAGCACGGCGGGAGGTCCAACCTCAAGTCGCAGATCCTCATCATGAGTGATCTGCGCATCCTCCAACTAAACTGCCGACGTTCGGCTGCAGTGGTTCACTCACTCCTCAATAACCCCGCCACGCAGAAGTACCATGTACTCTGCATCCAAGAACCCTTCGCACGATTCGAAAACCCAGTCGGACATCCATCGTGGTTACCAGTTGGTGACTCGGGACCGACACAGTACAACCTCGACTACCCGCGGGACACACCCCTCCCTCCGCACCCCCGCGTGGTAATTTATATCAACAAGGACCTACAGACCGCCAACGTCTCGGTGGTAGGAGTACCACATCCAGACTTGGTTACGGTCAATATCGATCTCCAAGGGCGGCCCCAACAGGCTTCGGCCGAAGACGGGGTAGAGCCTGAAATTTCGGCTATCAGCATTACAAACATCTACAACCCGAACAGATCCGCAGACAGCATCGCCCCGCTCGCGGCTACTTTTGAAGCAGTAGGGCAAGACCGACACCATTTGGTGCTCGGCAATTTCAACACACATCACTCCCTTTGGGAGTCCAAAGTACACGGCAGCTCTCGGTTCGCCCAGAAGTGGTTGGATGCCATCGAACAACTCGACCTCCACCTACTCACGCCAAGAGACTGCCCGACGTACGAGTCAAGAGAAGGGCGGTATAGCACCATCGACCTAGCCTTTGCGACGGAGGAATTGGCTGGAAGACTCATCCAGTGCATTTCCCTTTGCGACAGAGAGCCAGGCGACGGATCCGACCATCTACCAGTGGCGACAACCTTGAATCTCGCCCCGGTGACGAAGGTATGGCCTGTACGATTCAACCTCCAGAAGTGCGATGTGAAGCGACTCGGAAGAGAAGTGGAACTCGCATGGAAGGAGGTGGTGGACGGGCTACCACCTATTCGTGCCGCAGAGGGCGTAGAATGCTGGGCGGCGGCCCTTCAGGGGGCAGTAGTGCATGGCTTGGAGGAGTCAGCACCACTGCTGCGAAGCTGCTCTCGAAGTCAACCTTGGTTCGATCATGGCGCGAGCCGTGCTCAGATGAACAAGGCACGACGGGAGTGGCAAGCGAAACGCAAAAGAGTGGTCGAGTTGGGGGAACCCAACGATGACACCCTGCTCGAGGTGGAGGAGTACCGTTTACGGTTCCTCCTCCTGCAACGCGAACACTACGCTAGCATCCGCAGGGCTAAGAAGAACCATCGCAGGCAGACTTTGGCCAATGCAAGCGGTGGGGATATCTGGCGCCTTGCGAGCAGCGGAAAAGGGGCAAGGCAGCAATGGTCGCACCTCTGGCTACGCCGGAGGGAGGACTGGCGCTCCAAGCCCCAGCCAAGGCGCAAATCCTGCGAGCTGGTCTCTGGCCAGCAAGGGAGCAGGTGCCAGATGAAGACGATGATGATGTTGCCGCATCTGAGTTCTCTCTGGACACGGAGGATGGGATAGAGGGGAGAGTGAGATGGGATGGATTTGGGGAAAGGGAAGTGGCGGAAAGGATTGGAAGTTCAAAGAAGGGATCAGCTCCAGGACCGGACGGGGTAACATGGGAGGCACTGCGTATGATCATGCGGGGCTGGGTCGGATTCGTCCCGGTCCTACGCAAGGTGTTCAACGCGTGCCTGGAGTTCGGACATCACCCCAAGGTCTTGAAGAAGGCAACAACGGTGATCCTCCGAAAACCCGGCAAGGCCGACTATCGAATCCCTGGCGCATACAGACCCATTGCCCTGCTCAACGTGATGGGCAAGCTTCTGGAGGCCCTGATAGCAGCAAGGATCCTCACACTCGCGGAGCGACACAAACTCATCTCCGATAACCACTACGGAGGACGACCTCACCGAGCCACCGAAGACGCGCTCATCCGGATTCAGCAGTTCATCAAGGACAATCACCGCCGAGGGCGGCAGGTCCTGGCTGTCTCCGCGGAAGTCTCGGGTGCGTACAACGGCGTCATTGGCAGCGTGTTAGTGAAAGACATGCGCAAGGCGGGGTGGCCGGAACCGGTTATCGAATGGGCAAGGTCGTTCATGCAGGACAGGACAACATCTCTGCGACTCGGCGACTACACAAGCGGTCAGTTGGACCTACCGGACGGCCTACCACAAGGGTCCCCGGTATCGCAGCTTCTCTGGTTGATCTACAGCTCAGGACTAGCAGACGCTGCGGGCAGCACGCGCGCCAACACGAGACTTTGCGTCGCGTGGGTGGACGACGTCAACGCGTTGTTTGCGGGGAACGACCCGGTCGAACTGAGGGACACAGCGCAGGAGTATCTCGACAAAGCGAGTCGATGGGCGCGCGAACACAAAGCGTCTTTCGATCTCAAGAAAACGGTAGCATGCATCTTGCACCGTCCCCGAATACCCCCGGTCACCTCTCCCAGCCTACAACTGATGGGCCGCAGGATTCCGATCGTTGGCGAGCTCAAGATCCTAGGGCTCACCTTCCAGAGCGACGGACGGTTCAACATTCACGCGAGCAACGTCATTGCGAAGGCGACAAGAGCGGTACATACACTCTTGGGGCAGGGGAATCGAGCATGGGGGTTCAATTACAGCAACATGCGGGTCCTCTACGAGGTAGGAGTGGTGCCGATCATGGCATACGCATCAACCGTATGGGTCAAGCCAATGGATACGGTAGTGGGGAGCGGAGGGCACTTGGCAGAGCTTGCGAAGATCCAAAGGATGGCCGCCATCCGGATCACAGGAACCTACAAGTCGACGGCATCGGAAGTATTGAACTTCGAGGCCGCGCTGCTTCCAATTGACCTCAAGATCTTCCAACGTCAGCAACATGCGCTCGTGAGGTTCCTTACACTCCCGGAGACGCACCCGTTGGCAAGGCAGATCGACAGGATCAAGGACAGGCCCGTCCGCTCGGTCCCGGGACCGATCCACCTTCTTTTCCGCGCATACCCAGACCTAGCAGAGGCAAGCGTCGTCCGTCAACTCCCCAGACCAGTCCCAGGGGAGAACGAGCTGCTTCTAGTGGCGAGCGTCGCGGGATCGAAGGAGGAGGCGCTGCAAGAGCACGAGCGCACCTTGGCAGACACGATAGAGGAGGCGGTACACGTGTACACGGATGGCTCGGGGTTGGACGGTCGGTTTGGGGCGGCGTCATTCGTCCTTAATGGACATGTGGCCGGCGGTGAATACGACCCCATCCAGATCCCGATGGGCACCCGCACAACGGTGTACCGGGCAGAAGCTACGGCACTCCACCAGGTACTGGTCACGCTTCCCACTGAGCAGCCAGCGTACGTATGGTCGGACAGCAAAGCTCTGCTCCTGGCGATCAATGCCGGTCTGGCGAGAGACCCCATGATTCGAGCCATTCAAGACCGGTGGCGAGAACTAGGAGACATCGTCAAGATCGGCTGGATTCCAGGGCACTGGGACATCGTAGGAAATGAGGGAGCAGATGAGAGGGCGAAGGAAGCGGCGAGGATGGAGTGCGAGGACGGCCGGGATGAGGCGGCGACCTTAAGACTGGCCGCGACTCGTAGGATGAGGACGGAATGGGAGCGGAGATGAGAAGAAGGGACGAAGGGGCGAGCGTTCAGGAAGGTGAACAGGCTCAGGGTGGGGGAGGCGAAGAGGTTGTACCGGGGAGTCTCCAGGGCAAAGGTCTCCGTGATGGTCCAGCTTCTTACCGGACACCTAGGACTGAATAAGTACCTACGGTGGAGGAAGGTCAAGCTGGACGCACAATGCGACCGATGCCACGAGCTGGAGACGAGGGAGCACCTTCTGTTCTCGTGCAAAAGCACTCGAGCAGCAAGGAGGCGATTAGAGGAGGAAATTGGGATTCGGAAGGCGAGGTCGACTTGGGCACTGCTCAACGACCGCGCGCTCATCAACAAGGTCGCGGCTCTGGCCTCACAGAGGTTACGGGCTTACCGCGAAGACTCTTAACAACACCAACCACAACACTATACCCTCACCGCACTTTGCTTTTGCATACATCGCAGCATTCTCTTCCACGGTTCACAGTCCGTTCAGGTTCAGCATCAATCTTTCCCCTCCTGTACTTGTAACCTCACAGCTGCATAGGCCTCTACGAGCCTCGGTCATAAAAATTAAAAATTAGAAAGGCGACATGATGGCCAGAAAGAACAGTCATCTAGTCATCCTTTGTCGGTTCTCCGTCTGATGCGTCGTGGTCTGGCGGTCAGGGGCCGACGTCTCCACCTGTAATAGACTAGCTATACAAGTGCTTCAGAGTTGTGATTCCATGTCCGGAGCAAGTAAGTACAAGTGCAGGGAGCAGCGAGAAGGTGACGAGCACGAGAGAGGGAAGGCACTCGGCCGAGAGAGGACAAAGGGAAAGGTAGCGACGTGAGGGGAGCGAGCAAGAAAGATAAGAGAGAAAGGGAGATAAGATAGTGAGTCCACGTGGAGTTGCCACGTGGAGCCACTATCTCCGGAAGCGAGAGCAGTAGAGAAAAAGAAAGAAAGAAAGGCCTGACCCGTCTAGCACATCCCCGCGTCGAGCAGAACGTCCGTCTCGGGACGAACGACCAGCCTGGACAACGCATCAGCATTGGTGTGTGTGGTGCCTGGCCGATGAACGAAGCGCAGATGCGCGAGATGCGGCATCAGCTGCGCCCGGCAACGCGAAATCACCGGTCCATAGCGCGCCCCGGCCGAACTCGTGAGCATCGCCCCCAACGGAGCGTGATCCGTCACCACGGTTACGTCGGCCCCCCCTCCAACAAGTGGAGGAATCGCCCAAAAAGCCCACGCAAGGCACGACAGCTCCAGCTCAGGCGCGACAAGCTTTTGCTCCGATGGCATGGTCAACCGGGACAAGAAGGCGACAGGTCGCTCCGTCAAGATCACCGTCCGGCCATCAACCTCGAGACGCCGAGCGCGATGGAGCGGACCACGCAAAGCATCGTACAACGAGGACGACATAGCATGGACGCGCGCCGACACGTCATACTCTCGCAACACACCCGGAGTGCGCCGAGCCCGCGGGGGACGAGGAACCGGAGAGGAAGCACGAGAAGACGGTGCGAAAGGAGAAGCAGGCGCAACCCGATCAGCGTCCTCGACGGGCGAACCCGCACGGTGAGTGACGTACGGATCCTCATCCCCAGGGACAGCATCCAACTGACTGACCGCAAACGTGTCTCCAATCCTCAGGTCCGCCGGCAGCTCCAACCGCACCCGGTGGTCACTAAGGACCGCACTGATCCGGAAAGGACCCATCTTCTGCGGCGCCAGCTTATTCTCCTGGGAACCCGGAATCGGTCGATCCGGCAAACGCACAAAGACGGCATCCCCTACAGCATACGAGGGCAACGGCGCCCGGACCGCATCATAGCGCGCTTTTTGAGCGCGACGAGCTTCCGCCAGCGAGGCACGAGCATCCTCCAACCGCGCTCCCGCCGCCGTCAACCGCTCAACAAATGATCCGACACCCTCATGCTCTTGCGCATCAAAGACGGCGTGTACCACATCCGGATGGGCAACGAAGACCAGGTCGAACGGACAAACGCCGGTGGACACGGACGGGGTGGAATTCATCGCCAACTCCGCGGCAGGTACGGCGCGCTTGTCCCAATGAGCACGGGAGTCCAAGCACAACGTCTGCAGGACGCGCTTGACGGTCTGGATAGACCGTTCGACCGGGTTGGCTTGGTGGTGATGAGGGACCGACGGCGACAACACAGCTCCCAGCGACGTCGCTAAGGCAGACATAACGACGCCGGACAACCGCGCTTCCGAGTCCGGGATCAAGCGACTCGGTCGCCATCCGTAACGGAGCACGCGGTCGCTGAGGATAGCGGCGACACCCTCAGCCGTGACCGACGCGGCGCACGGCTCGAGCAGGATCATGCGCGAGAACAGGTCCAACACCACAAGGACGGCATCATTACCAGCCCTCGACCGCGGGAAACCCAGCAATAAGTCCACCGAGATGGACTGGAACGGGAGGGAGGCGTCATCCTCGACATCTAACCGTCCGGTCCGGCGTGCCAACTTCGTTGCAACGCAAGGTGGGCAATGCTTAACCCAGGCTCGAACAGCAACTGACAGCGCCGGACGCCAGAAATGTCGCCGAACAGCCAGATACGTCTTGGTGAATCCGAAGTGACCGCGTTGATCATGGACGGTGCGAAGGATGTCCGGAACACCGCCTTCGGGTAGCGCGAGCAGCCCATCTTGGCGGCGAATGAGGAGACCATCCTGCATCACCCACTCAGGCTCCTCAACACCAGCATCCAGAGCGCGAAGGATTGGGCCAAAGTGGCGGTCTCGACATAGCCAGGCATGCCAACGCTCGCGTGCGACCGTGGATGGAAGCAACGAGGACTGCTGCACGGGAATCGCCGCAGCGGAAAGCGACACAGCCGGTGCCGGATCATCCACCTCAAAGACCTGGTGCAATACCGCACCAAAAACCATCCTTACTCGCGTCCACGTAAAGCACATAAGGCCGAGCGGGATCCGGATGCGCGAGGACCGGCGGAGAAGCAATCGCCCTCTTCAACGTCTCGAACGCGGCGTCCTGCTCGTCACCCCACGGAATCTCGACCCTATCCGCAGAGGCAGGGGACCCATCGGTCGCGACGAGCCGAGTGCGATCCCCACACCGCTCATACCGCCATCCCCGTGTCAAGGCGGTCAATGGGGCCGCAACGGTTGCAAATCGAGGAATGAACGAGCGGTAGTACCCAAAGAGCCCCATGGCATGGTACAGTTGCCGCAACGTCTTTGGTCGAGCCAAATCCAACACAGCACGAGCACGATCGGACCAGACCGCCACCCCCCCGCGCCGGACACCTTCCTCCCGAGTAGCGTCAGGGACGGCACGCCGAAGGTGCACTTCGCTTGGCTGAAGCGAAGACCGACGTCTTCCGCGCGAGCCAGCAAGGTCTCTAACGCGTGTACATGCTCGTCCATGGTGTTCGTCGCCACAACGACATCGTCAATGTAAACCACAGCCACCTTCCATCGCAGATCCCCAAGCAGCGAGTCCATCAGCCGCTGGAACACCGCGGGCGCATTGCGCAAGCCGAAGGGCACGGTGCGGTATTGGAAAAAGGCCACGGTGACACGTGAACGCCGTCTTCCACCGGTCGCTTTCCCGCACACCGAGCTGATGATACCCCCGCAGGGCGTCCAGTGAACTGTACACTCGCTTCCCTGCCAACGAGTTGAAGATGGCATCAGTGGTCGGAAGAGGATACGCGTCCGCCACCGTATGCGCATTCAGCTTTCGATAATCCACGCAAAAGCGCCACTTCTCGCCCTGGCGGACCATCAAGACGGGGAAGGAGACCGAACTGGAGCTGGGCTCGATCACCTCCCACTCCAACAGCTGATCAATCGTTGCATCCATGGCGCGCTGCTTCTCCGGACTCGCGCGGCGCGGGGCCTCGGGGTGAACGTTGCGATCGTCGTCAAGATCAATGGACATCTCATGGCCGACAACTCGACCAGGCCGACCGTCAAGAGCAAACGCTGCCGAATGACGACCCAGTACCGCAACAATGTCCGGATGCGGACGACCCTCAGCGTCAAGCCCGACTTTGAACACACCGTCGACCATCGCAACGGACACCTCCTCCGTCGGCGACGGGAGATCGGACCCATCGACCGATTCACACACGTCCAGCGGGTCGATGTCGACCTCGACAGAGAAAGACAAGGACGAGCCGGCCGCATGATACGCCTCTCCCGGCATGGCCGCAGGCAAGTCGAAGACGTGCGCCGCATGCACCCCCACCTCACCAAGTTGGGCGACCACAGCGTCGGCGACCGGAGTACGGCGAGAAAGAGAGGTGGAGAGGGTACCGACATTGGTCAGGAGGACATGCGCCGTCCGGGAGTCGATCACAGCCAGTGGCCCCGCCAAGCGCACGGTCTCCGCGGCGTTGGACATCAGTCGAGGAAACGCGGTGTAGTCGAGACCGGGAGCCAATGGGGCGGTGTCGACGGGGACCCAGGCATGGGAACGAGCGGGAATAACGATGTCGCGCGTCGTGCAAAGCTCGGCTTGACGGGCATAGGGCCCCGGCATGTGCTCACGCACTGGAAACGTGAGTGGATTCCCATTGTGCTCCAGCACGGCAGTGCCACGACGAGAGTGGATGGCGATTCCATGTGTGCTAATGAAATCCTGCCCCAAACACAGTCCGGGCGCGAACGCCTCGAGCACATGGAAGTCGACGGTGCACTCCATGCACAAGGACTGGCCGACGGCATCATCGACGGCGACGAAGAACGTCATCGTACTCCACCCCAAGGACGACTTGGAGCCGATGCCGTGGATAGGCAGGGGTTGGCCTTGGACCGTGCCTCCCAACGTCTCGAGCAGCTGGCGATCGATTATGGAGAGAGATGAGCCAGTGTCCAGGAGGGAGGACAGGGGGTTACCAGAGGCGTCATTAATGCGAATGTGCATGGTAAGTGGCACATGATGTCTGTATGCTGTCCCCGTGCCCACCTCCGGTCCAGGAGCAATTGTCACGATCTTTCCAATGCGTCGCGTCTTCTGACGCAATGGTCTATTCTCTCGGTTCACAGGGAACGTCCGCGCAGTGAAGAACTGCGGCAGAGGTTCGATGCGTAAAGCAAGCGCCGGTATGGGCGCGTTTCCACTTGTGGACGGTTGTCCCTCCCCATCCTCAGGTGCGTTCACAGCTTCATCTCTGACTGTGCATTCTAAATCTGTAAATGGAGAAACGTGCTTATTAGGCCGTTCCAACTCAGCAGAAAGGGGAGACTGTACTCCCCTAGAAAGGTGCCCATGGGGTCTCAGATCAGGGAGTGGTCCAATCTCCCTGTCATCTCCACACATGGTCATGCCTACATGGTACCCGGCAGGGAGGTCCCGTCTTGGACCAGAGGGGGACGTAGCCCTCTCCCTGCCGCTCTTGAATCTGGTCTCAGTGTGAGTCCAGGGGCTACGACGAGCTGTCTCCGGCGCGAGCTCGTCAGGACAGTCGTGCTGACCATCCTTGCTGCTTGGCAGCGGAGGGGCGCTTCCCTCCCTTCCAAGATCCAGCCTCACCGCAGCTTCGACAGGGCTGGCATAGGGCCCTGCGTCAGTCTGGTTAGAGGAAGGATGTGGGATGGACCAGTGAGTATTGGTCGATAGTTTAACGTCGTCACGGACAAATGAGACTGAATCAGACTCCGTCTCCGTCACTTCCAAGCTCTCCACGACCGCAGCATGTACGACGGGCGCATCGGGAGGGTGAGGAGGCGGGCGGGCCCGTTCGACGTCGGTGCCCGCCACTAGTTTACCGTCGTTGCGGACGCTCAAAAAAAGGGGCCAGGCCAAGATCAGCCTCATCGATCTCCGGATAGTCGGCGACCGTGAGTGTGTTGATTTGGCCGGCTTGGAGCAGATGTTCGTGCTCAAAGTCAAAATGCTCTCCCCCCCACAGCGATTGCAGTTCCAACCCAGCCGCAACACCTTATTGGAGTTGGGCCGGCGGTACATGCGCGGCAGCCCATTCGCGGCCGGCACGATCCGAGCGGGATCGTATGTCGCCGGCAAGGAGGTCTGCGGGCCCGGGGCCGTCACCGATGCGGGAGGAACGGTGTGATGCACCGCACGGGGAGGACGAGGAGGGGGGCGCGGACGTCGGAGCCTGCCGGATCGGGGCAGAAACCGGAGCTGACGGGGTTTTGACGACCTTGTCCGACGACATCGAGCTCGAGTCGAGGAGAGGAATGTTGTGCACCTTCCTCCAGACTGGCTCCCAACGGATGATGGCGTCCTGAAGATCATCGAGGACGGCACCTTCCTCCGGCAAGCGAATGTACGCATACATGGAGGGCGGCAACTTGTCGGCCACCTCTTGCACCAGAACGCTCTCCGTGTACGAATCGCCGAACGCGTAACGCAAGAGCTGGACCTTGTCAAACAGGTAAGCCATTCCAGACTCCTGAGACTCTTGCCACCGGCGATCATGCGCGTCCTGACGAAGCTGCGCCCGGTTTACAGCAAAGGCGCGACGCATCAGACGCGCGTAATCCTCCACCGTGCGGAGGCCGCGCACAGTCGTCGTTGGCAGGCCTGCATGCCAGCGAGCCGCGATCCCTTCCAGCGCCTGGGGAATCGCCACCACGACCGCAGGTTCCCACGCGGGATCGGAGTTGGAGCGAGCCATATCGGCAACCCGACTGAGGAACCGCTCCAAGCGGGTGGGCTCGCCGTCGTAGGAGCCAATGAGCTCCCGCTGGCACTTGAGCGGACGCGACACGGGAGGGGCCGCTGTCGGAGGGCGCGAGTCGAGATCGGTGAGGGTGTATCCCGCGCGACCAAGCGCGGAAGTGACGACACTTCGGGAATCGGAAGGCAGACGCGACCACAACGCCGGATGTTGCGCGGCGAGTCGTGCGGCTGCCTGCTCGGTAGGGGACGAGACCGATCGAGCGTCGTCAGAGGGGGATTTGGTGGCCACGTCGGGTGCGACGTTGGTGGAGGTGTCGGGAGCAACCGCAGCCGCAGCGATGGGCGGTTGAGCTGGGGTGGCCAACGTGGCCAGCTTGTAGTCCACAGCGTCCATCCGGGAGTCCATCCTGGTCATGAACGAAGCCAGAGTCGAGGCAACATCTTCGAGGGTGATGGCGGGTGGGTCGGACAAAGGAGAACCGGACCGAGAGGTGGTCGGCTCTTCCTTAGACTTGCCGGATCCTTTTTGGCATGGCGAATGTGAGTGGGGAGATGGCTGGGGGGTGGGTGTGTTCCTTCTGTCGTTCAGTGTAAACTTGGAATCTATACTCTCATCACCATGTAATAGACTAGCTATACAAGTGCTTCAGAGTTGTGATTCCATGTCCGGAGCAAGTAAGTACAAGTGCAGGGAGCAGCGAGAAGGTGACGAGCACGAGAGAGGGAAGGCACTCGGCCGAGAGAGGACAAAGGGAAAGGTAGCGACGTGAGGGGAGCGAGCAAGAAAGATAAGAGAGAAAGGGAGATAAGATAGTGAGTCCACGTGGAGTTGCCACGTGGAGCCACTATCTCCGGAAGCGAGAGCAGTAGAGAAAAAGAAAGAAAGAAAGGCCTGACCCGTCTAGCACACCACCTCGTCGATTGAGCATGCCGACCACATCATAAGGCACGACTGCATGAACGCACGAGCAAAGCACCAGCAGCGGATACTCTCTCGCTCAGCGCTCATCGCTCATCGTCGACAGTTCCCGGCAGTAGACGGCAATGATGCTGGCTGTCGGGGCGAGCCGTGAGCAGCGGCGGAGGGCAGCGCTGCGAGGACGAGTGGCGAGTGCACGATCACAGGCAGAAGTCGGGTCGGGACCAGACAGAGGGCAAGTTCCAGCTTTCTTTCTTTCCTTCCTTTCTTCGGTCTTCCTCGTCCACATCAACTTGCCCACAGTCAGTTTCACCCTCGGAACAGGCCGAATATATTAATCAATCGCCGAAAGGTGCAGATGGTGGAGGAGGTCATGCTTCTCTCGGCCGAACTTTCATCCGAAAAGAAAACAAATATGTGTCAGATTCGAAAATCCGTTTGTGATCCGTTTGCCATCTGTTCAGCCGTTCTCACTGACTCCCTCCCTTCCACTCCTCTGACTGCTCTCCCCCTTCCCTCTCTGCGAAGTATGTACGGAGGCTGGGTCCAGGATCTGGGGCAGAACGAAAGAGCCAAGTTCAGCGCGTTCAGCAGATATAGAATCAGAGTTGCCTGTAGTTTACCCCCAAAGATAGAAAGTAGCGCATAGCATAGTAGACGAGACGAGGAAGAGGCGGGAAACAAAGGGAAAGAGGAAGAAAAAAGGAGGAAGCTTGCATCGATGCGAGGAAGAATTGAAGTCAGGGGGCGAGGGGGCGAGGGGGGGAGGGGGGACGAAGGCTGATAGCAGTAAGAGATAAGGCGGGCAGGAATTGATACACTCAGGAGTGACTGCAAGGGAAACATCCACTGGAGAGGGGACGGGGCTGGGAGAGGGGAGGGACAGCGAAAGGAAAAGAAGAAAGGGAAAGGGGATTCTTGCCAGTGAAGGACAGGTCGAGAGGGTGGGCGAAAGGTCGGATATGAAGATGTCTCACTGCTCCTCCGCTTCGTCCACGAAGATTTCCTGAACAGAGGTAATCCAAGCTCAGTCATCAGTCTTCCGGAGGGTCACATACAGCAACAGAGAAAGGCAGGAGGACAACACTCACCCGATACTTCTCCAAAATCGTCTCCACAGCCCGACACTGGAACGCCATATCCTGCAACTGAAGCCCACTCGGCTGACCCAACGGATCGCCCATCATCCCACCAACACCGCCCATCCCCCCGCCCGCTCCATTCGCCGCAGCGGCTGCGGCCGCGGCAGCAGCGGCTAACGCAGGTGCGGAGCCCTCGCGTGGGCTCAGTAAGGTCGGTCCGAAGACGATGGCCAGGTTCGAGGCGGACATCTGGTTTATCGATTCTTCTTGGCGGATTCTGTGCGGCCGAAGGAAGATGGTAGAGAGAGAGAGGGAGATTGTTCGGTCTTTCAGTCGGGAACAGGTTCATAGGACCACAGCGCCCGTCACGATCCAACGTACCTGTCTAGATGGCCCATAAGATACTTCAGTGTCGCATAGTTCGCATCCGGCAAATCGTTCACTCTCTCGTGTAATCTGCGGCAGGGGGTTGTGGTTAGCATAAGCAAGGTCTGTCAAGCTTTATACCTCATCGTCGCATCGACTTGGGGCCTCCTTTCCTTCCCATGCGCGCGCGGATTGTGCTCACCTGATATGCCTCAACCGGTCATTTTCCACCTCTGTTCAAAGGAAAAGAAAAGCACAAAGCAAAAGAAAGATACAATCAGATAACCGTGAGCGAAACATAAGCTCAACGAAGAGCGCGCGCGCGCGCAAAAGAAAGAGAACTCACTCGCAGCGTCGATGAAGCCCGCATATAAGTCGTGCGTCAGGAGCGGCTCGGGCAGCTCCCGGAACCAGAGCTTCAGACAGCCAGTGATGATGTTGATATCCGCAATCGCCTCGTCATTCATCAGATCCACCGCCGTCCAGTCTGAGGGAGGGAAAGCGAACGGGCACGTCAATATTTTGCCGCCCCAAACCGCCCATTCGTCCGTCGCGTCGCGTACGCGTAAATGCAGGGAAGGAAGCCGCCAACAAGACTCACCAGTATCAAACTTAGCCTTCAACTTCTGCACCTTACTCGACGTGCCCGAAAGCCGATAGATCCCCATACTCTGCACCCCCAACGCCTCAATCGCCCCCGCACACTTCTCCAACACCGGCGGCATCTCCACCCCATCCCTAACCATCTGCAGCGCGAGATCGACCCCAAAGAGCGGACGCGAGCCCGCCGCATTTGCATTCCTGCCGGAGGCGGAGGAGAGGGACGAGGAGGCTGTGTTGGTGGATAAGCCGCCGATGTTGGAGTTTGCTCCGGTGGTGCCGTACCGCGCCGCTGCGCCTGTGAGCACAGCGGACCCGGACGACGCGGACGCAGACGCGGACGCCGACCCGGAAGGCTGAACAAACCCTTCCTCCACGGGTCCCTCCCTCCTCGGCCCGCGATAGGTGTTCCCATGAACGACGATGTAATTCTGCATGAACTGCTTGAAGTCGCCCCGGTTGTCGATCGTCTCGATCGCGTGTTTCAGACCCGGGTGGGTTTCCCGTGAAGAAGAAGAGGAGGTGGAGTCCGGGCCGCCGACGGGACTGATGGCCATGCCGTCGGCGAGCACGGTGGATTCGAAGAGGAAGGCGTAGCGGGCGAGGTGGTACTGCAGTCCGTTATCGATTTCTTCCGCGTTTTCTTTCAGTGTCTGTGGTGCCGAATACCTCCGTCAGCAACATGAACTGGCATATACGCGCGTGATGAGGGGCAAGGAAGGAAAGGGAGGGGGGAGGCGAACTCACTCTAAGTATCCGTGGCAGTTGCAAATTAAAGTATTCCTGTCGAATCTGCTGGGCATTGGTGACCTCCTTCCGGAACGCATCACTCGCATTACTCGTCCGCGTCCTCACATCCTCCTCCTGCCTCAAGATCTGCTGCGGGTTCTTCTTCTGGGAGAACAGCAGCCCTCCCTTCCCAATCGCTTTACCCAACGTGCGTTTGCTGACCTGCGCGGCGGAGCTGCCCCCGCCCCCGCTGCCGCCGCTGCCGCTGCCGGAGCGGTCCGAGGTCGCGCTGTTGTGGTGCAGTTCGCCGATCTTGGTGCTCTCGCCTGATTTCATGAGTAAGAGCCGCTCGAGCTCCTCAGCGGTAGAGTCAAACCTCGAGCGAGCCTTATCGACACCCGTCTCGGCTTCCTGCAGCGAGCGCTCAAGTCGGAGACCCGTCTCGCGCGCCGTCTTACGCGACTTGTCCACCTCCTTCGCCAGCGTGTTGAGCTCGTCGGAGATACTCGAGAGCTGAGTTGCGAACCGCAACCTCGACTCGCCGAGCTGTTCATGCGTCTTGAGAACATTATGCCACGCACTGACGAAGGTGCCCGCTTTCCCGTCGCTGGCCGTGTAAGCCTGTGCGGTGGAGAGGGACAGTTTCTGCAAGGCGCGGGCATACTCTTCCTCAATGGCGGCGCGCTTCTTGAAGAAGGTCGCCGTTTCGCGCGTGGAGACCATGCTTTGCTTGATGCGGTCGTAGAGGAGGGGCATGCCGCAATCGACGTCGCACAGGGCGCGAAGCATGGGCTCGTCAAAAGCCAGAGGCACGATCTCCTCCGGTCCCGTCGTGCTGGGCGTTTGAGGCGGGCCTCCCGCATTGTTGGTCGCGGTTGTTGCAGAGGTAGGGATGGAGGCGGATGAAGAAAGAGATGAGCCGCCATGTGCGCCCACCCCACCCGCAGCGGAGATGCTCCCCCCACTGACGGAGGACATCGTAGTACCCATAGTAGGTCTGGATGAAAAAGTGGTGCTTGCGGCTACGGCCGCGGGGGCAGTGGCAGGGTCATCGAGCAAGTCGCGCGGACTGCTGAGCGGGTTGATGGATGCGAACGCGGTGCCGTTCCGGAAGCTTTCGTCCAGGGCGAGGGAGGGACGGCCGGAGGAGGGCGAGGTGGTCGTTGCGCCGGTGGCCCCGCGCGAGTTGGAGTCTGCGGAATTGGAGTGCTTGTGCATGGCGTGTCCGTGTCCGTGTCCGTGTCCGAGTGCGGGTGAGGTCGAGGTATTGGTATTGGTGTCGCCGGCGGGTGAGCGTTCGAGTGCTGATGCTGCTGATGCGTCTGTGCTGAGCCAGGCGTGCTCGTTGTAGAAGGACATGGGCGTGCTGGCTGCCGACGCTCTCACTCACTCGCTCACTCACCCAGGCTGACTGCTGTCTGCGCTGTCTGTGGATCCCTGGCTGTCTGTACGATGGCAGTCCGTAGTGATGGCGAGGGACGTGCTCTTCCACCCGCTCACTCACTCGCTCACTCACACACACGAAAAGGCAAGACACTCCGCTGGCATGCCGATCCTCCCACTCCGAACAAACATACATCGCCTTTCTCACACAAGCATCGCCTCAAGCCTCACTGAGTGCGAGTAACGAGGGAAACGTGTAACATGTGTGTGTGTGATCCCAAAGCGACTGTGGATTCGGGTCCGAGCGCCATATGTATGTATGTAGCATCCTACTTCACTTGAACTTCTTCAGCGGATCAGCCTTCTTCGTCTTCTTGCCCCCCGTCCCAGGCCCACCCGAGCCCCGTCCTCCCCGTCCTCCACCCCTGCCTCCCCTGCCTCCTCCCCGTTCACCACCACCACTGCCCCCACCCCTCCTCGTACTCTTCTTCGCATCCTTACTGAACCCCACAAAGCCCAGATTCCGGCCCTTGTCGTCACGCAGCACACCAGAGGCCCGGCCCGTCGTAGAGCTCGATCCACCGCCCGCACCCGAGTCGCGTGCGAGCTTCGGCATCAGGTACGACGGGATGTGCTTCAGATGTGGCTGGACCCGGGTCGGGTGCAGCGCCTTGTCGTGTCGCAGGTAGGCCAAGTCCCGCGGGTTGTCCTCGAAGTACGCCTGCGAAAGTACCAACTCGACAACCATCAGTATTCAATTTCCACACGGCACAAAAGATCCTCCAAAGAATGAAGGGACTCACCTTAAGCTTCTCCGAATTCAGAATCTCCTCTTTCAGCTCCTTGACCCTCGCCTCCCGAATACCCCCCTTCGTCACACTCCTCAACGCGTCCTCCATCCGATACCGGAACCCATCCACCTGCGACTGATCATAACTCCACTCCTTCGGGCCCGCCGCCGCATTCTCCCCTCCTCCCGCAGGACCAACGGAGTCAGGCCCACCAGCAGCCCTCCTCTCCCTCCTCAAAATCCGCTTCCACACCCTCTCGTCCCCCCTCGCACTAGCAGAGCCCACAGCCCGCCAATGCGAGTCCGTGCCCGTGTTCTCCGCATCATGCGCCTTCTCCCAGCTCGCGCGCGGGACAACGAAGGAGAGCGCCGTGCCCGTCTTGCCCGCGCGCGCCGTGCGGCCGATCCGGTGCGTGTAGGCCGTGTGCGAGGTCGGCAGGTCAAAGTTGATCACGCAGGCTACGTTGATGAAGTCGATTCCGCGGGAGACGCCGTATTCGTTGGAGTTGCCGTTGGCGTTTCCTTTTGCATTGCGCTTGTTCTTCTTCTTTTGCTTTTGCTTCTGCTTTTTGGTGGACTTCGAGGTGTCGGCCTCGGCTTCTGCCTCTTCTTCGTCATCGTCGTCGTCGCCGCTCTCCCAGATGTTTTCGTCCGTGCCAACTTCGTCTTCGTCCTTGTCGGCGTCCTCCTTCGAAGCCTTGGTCTTCTTCTTGCTCTGCTGATCCGCATCTTCCTTCTCGCTCCGTTTCCGCTTCTTGCCAGCAGCGTCATCGTCCTTTGCTGGCTGCTCCTCCTCCTCCTCGGCATCCTCATCCTCCACTTCCTCTTCGCCCTCCTTCCGCTCCTCCGCATCGGCCGCTTCTTCACTCTGCTCAAACTGCCGCTGCGGTTCATCCGTCGCAATGATATAGTCGTACACGCCCTTGTTGAACTCCTGCACGATGTGATAGCGCGAGTTGATGGGCAGCTCCCGATTGAGCGCACACGCCCGCAGACCAAACTGCTCGAGGAAGAGCTTGACCCGATAGCACCGCTCCGTGTCGTTCACAAAGATGATCGCTTTACCCCGGATCAGACGCAGTTTGAGGATGACGTAGAGAAGCAGGAACTTGTCGACCTCGCTCAGGTAGACGTAGAACTGGCTGAGCGGGTTGGCGACGGCGGCCCCACCTTCGCGCGCCGGTTGGTTGTCTGGCAGGTTGAGGACGACGGGTTTGCGCATGACGAGACCTTTGAGGATGGAGACGTCCTTGGTCATGGTTGCACTCATCAGGAAGGACTGGAAGGTGCGTGAGAGGGTGGGGGAGGCGAGGAGGGCGCGCAGGTCGGCGTCGTGGCCGTAGGAGAGGATGATATCGGCCTCATCGATCACGAGCGATTCGAGCGAGGACAGGTTGAGCGTTGCCGAGCCTGTTGATGATGATGAGGAGGAGGATGCGGAAAGGAACTTGAGGGCGCGGGACGGGGTGGAGACGACAGCATCGGGTCGATCGGCGAGTAGGAGCCGATGTACGCTCGCTGATGCGTCCCTGGCGAGGTTGACGACGAGGACGTCATCATCGCCATTCGCAGCTGAGCCGCTGCTGCTGTTGTTGTTCGAAGAGGAGCGAGTATCCGAAGAGAGCTGAAGAAGCGTCGTAAGCGTCGCAGTGACCTGCTCCGCCAACTCCCTCGTGGGCACAAGGAACAACGCCCTCGTGGCCCTCCTGCCCGGATCCGACGGAGGCAAGGCCCTCTTGGCGCCCAAGATGCGATGCAGGACCGGCAGCGCATAGGCGAGTGTCTTTCCGGACCCGGTGCGTGCGCGTGCGAGGATGTCGTTGCCTGCGAGGGCGAGGGGGATGGCGTGTTGCTGGATGGGGGTTGGGTGGGAGAAGCCTTGGTGTGCGAGGGCGCGGAGGAGGCGCGGGTCGAGGAGGGACTGGAAGGCGGAGAAGGTGCTGAACTTGTCTGCTTCCTCCGCGGTCATCATCTTCGCTGTCGTCGGCGCGGTCGTCGCTGTCGTCGTCGCTGGCTTCGTCGCTGCCATCTTTGTCGCTGTCTCTGCTGCCATCGTTGCTCTTCGCTGCCCGAGGCTGGCCAGAAAAATTTGGAAGGTGAGGGAGTGGGAGTGCGGATATCGCGGCATCTCCGGTTGGATGGCCACGTGGAACGGCTGCGGCACGTGACTTGGTGAACGGGGTGAGAACGGGAAGCGCTGCTCAACTTCGCCTTCCGCCTTGGCCAGCTGGACGAACAGGCCACTTGACTTTGCTGTCTGCGTCCTTGCTCCTTACCACTGCCTGCCAGCATCGCACTCGCTCTGCCTTTGCTGCCTTCGCTGCCCTCGCTCTCGCCACACTCACACTCACAGACGCGCGCGTCCACCGGGATGAATCGCCCCGACGATCGGCTGCGGGCCTCGTTCTCATCCACATCGAGCACGTCCTCCTCGTCCTCAGCCAACTCCCTCGCAGAGTCATTCACAACAGCAGCACTCCATCCAACAAACCAGCACCAGCACCAGCACCAGCACCAGCACCAGCACCAGCACCAGCACCAGCACCAGCACCAGCAGTATCAGCAGAATCAGCAGGGAGCAGCAGCAGTAGCAGCAGCAGCACATCGACACCGCCAGCCGCCCATCACCACAGCATCACCACCGTCCCAACACGCAACACCAACAAACCAATGGCCACCGGGACGCATCGCCCTCCATCCACCCGACCAGCCGCCGTCCTTCACCTTCGTCTGTCTCGGCGTCGGCGGCGGGCCCCTCGAGTCAGACTGCTCCTGCTACCTCCTCAAACCAGCAGACCAGCCATGGGAGGAATCCGGCGCAATCGTCCTCGAGGGCGGGTCCTGGCTCGGAGCACTCATCCGCGTTTGCGAACCCTCTGGCCCGGACTCGCCTTTCTATGATATCGACTTCCCCTTCGACGATCCCGCTCTCCGCGCTGGCCTCGTCGGAAGCTTTGCTAAGACCTTCCTCATCAGCCATGCC
Organism: Tilletia caries; assembly: GCA_032718865.1. NCBI lineage: Eukaryota > Fungi > Basidiomycota > Exobasidiomycetes > Tilletiales > Tilletiaceae > Tilletia > Tilletia caries. Next base: position 726,611 of record JALUTQ010000037.1, on the reverse strand, counting down.
CATCTCGACCACATCCTCGGCCTTGTCCTCGGCTCTGCATCGCTCCCCGGCAAAAGGACCGTGCTCGGTTTGAAGCCGACCCTTGAAAATATCATGGATCTCTTCAACGGGAAGATCTGGCCAAAGCTCGCCAGCTGGAAGGAGGACGAACCTCATACCGTGTACCACATGAAACCGTACGTGCTTCCCTCCCCCCATCATCCTTGCCTAGTCTCTCCCCCACCCCGCACGGACGCTCACATCCTTATCTTTTTTCTCTGCAGACTGGAGCAAAGACATCCCACCCCCCTTCTCGCAAACTCTCTCTCCGTCCTTCCCTTTGCCCTCTCCCACGGCCTGAACCCGTCCGTGCCGCCCCAACCACCGACGCCCACAAGCGTCTACACATCCACCATGGGCTCCTTCTCCGCCGCCTTCCACTCGAACGCCTCGAGCTCAGCCGCAGCCGCGGCAGCAGCGGCCAACGCGTCCTACCTCTCCAAGCGGTACAGTCTGCCGCTCTCCAGTCTCAGTCTGAACATGGGCATCATGGGTCTCCCCGGCGCGCCGGGTGGGAGCTCACCCTCCCCACTCGCGGCACAGCGCTTCCCCGGCGGCCATCCCGCCATCGGTAATCCGCTTCTCTTCCCGCAGAATTCAGCTAGTACGAGTGGGAGTAGCACCAGCAGCGAGTACCTCGCTCAGCAGCAGCAGCTTCAGCATCACTCCGGCTCCCTCTTCCTGTCCTCCTTCTCCGAACGGCCGATCTTCACCAGTCCGTTTGCTCCCGACCCGGCACGGCAGCTCGAGAGGAATAGCATTGGCGGCGCGAGTGGCGCTGGGGGACTCGGGGTGGGAATAGGTGCGAATGCTGCTCAGCAGAGCACGTCGCCGATGTCGCAGCCCCTCCAGACTCCAACGCCCACAGAGACACGCGGCATCAACGTCGACCCTTTCTCGGCCACCACCACCGCAAAGCCCTCCACCTCCCGCCCAACCCTGTCCACCAATCCATCCACCTCATCCTTACCTGCTTCCGGCCTCGCCGTGGCAGGGCCAGGGACAGGCGACGCGATTAGCCCACAGGCTGACCCGCAGGTGTTGTTACCAGGTCCCGCGTTCAAGCCAGAGAAGGATGCGCAGGGGCATGACATTTCTGGCCTAGGTCTCACTACGGATGGGGCACGGACGGCGACGACGCCCACTCAGACGAGCTCCCTCTCACAACAGCAACAGCAACAGCAGCAGCAGGCCTCACGAACAGGAGCGGCAGCGGCTGTGGCGGCTGCTACGACGGCATCGAGCACGCACTCCGCCACGCCGGGCATCTTGGGTCGGACTACGCTCGGCCGGACGAAGGCGCCCCGGCGTCCACGCACAGCACAGGGCTCGGAACGTGTACCCGGCGCTGGCGTTGGGACTGGTGGCGCGAATCCGAGTGGTAGCAATGCGGCTGCGGGGCCGGGGGCGAAACGGGCGGAACAGCAGCAGGGTGGTAAGGCTGCTGGTGCGGGGGGGAAGGCGGCGGAGAATCGGGCGAATGCGAGGAGGGCTAGTGCGGATCGGAGTCCGCCTGCTTTGGATAGTACGGCGTTCTTCATTACGAATACGCGGACGGGGAAGGATGTCCTTGTGAGTTTTTGTCTCTTTTTTCTCGTGTACATTGTGCCCCTCCGTCAAGCTGCGGTTTCTGACTGAGACTTTGCGCACAGTTCTTCGGCGACGTCGAACCGGACTGTGTCTCCCGCTTCCCGCGAAACAAGCCAATATGGACATACGCCGCCTCCAAGTTCGTCGAGGGCAAGCTATCCGCCGTCTTCCTCGAGTGCTCCTTCCCAGCCTCGCACCCGACCGAGTTCCTGTACGGCCACCTGAGCGTGAACCACCTGTACGACGAGCTGCGCGTGCTGGCGAGGTGTGTGCTGAGTGAGCGGAGGCGGAGGGAGGGCGTTGCGCGGAAGGCGGGCGGGTATTTTGGGCATTCTTCTGCGTCGAGCACGGGCACGGGGACGCCGTTGACGCCGGGGTCATTGCCGCCCATCCCGCATTCGCCGCGTGATCCGGCGGGGGTGAAGGAGTTGGAAGAGGTGGCGGCCGACGCGAAATCGGCTGGTTCGTCGTTGCCTCGCTCGGCGGCGCGGGCGGCTCAGCGCGCTGCTGCTGCTGCTGCGGCGGCGGCGGCGGCAGCGGCGGAGAAGGAGAGGGAGAGCAGTACGGATACGACGACGCCTACGCTTCAGCAGCCTTCTGGTGCTGGATCTGGAACGGGGACTGGGAATGGGAACGGGAACGGGGCGGAGGACGTGGATCTGAGGGAGATTCTGAATGGGTTGAGCGTGGTGATCATCCACGTCAAGACGGCGTTGTTCCCCTCGTATGCGCGTCCGCATACCCCCCAAGCCTCACGCGCGTCCACGGCTTCGCTCTCGCATGGGAATGAGGGCGCTGCTGCTGCTGGTGGGACGAGGGCCAGTGGTGCTGGATCCGGCTTGTTGGGCCGGTCTGCGAAGGGGTCGGAGGACGCGGGTCTTCCGCCGTTAGGTCCTACGGACGCGTTGGCGTCGACGTCTACGCCGAACTTAGTGAATGCGAGCTCGAACCCGTTGAACATTGCTGCTGCGGGTGGGAAGGGCCGTCGGTCGATGGAGGACCATTCGATTGGGTCCCGCGGGAGCGTAGGCTCCGGTGCGATGGTTCCCGGCTCGTCGACGACATCGGCATCGACGTCGACATCGACCAATCTGGGCGACCTCTCGATGGCGAGCACGAGTTCGTTACCGGAGGGCAGCGAGCAGCAGCGTCGGGAGAGCCAGAGCTCGATGCGCTCCAACGGCTCGTCCTCGATGTCGATGGGCACCAGCGCCGAGCGTCTGAGTGTGGGCCATCTGAGCACGAGCTCGTCACTCACCTCGGCGAGGAGACACTCGCATCAGGCGGTGTCGATGCATGCGGAGAGTAAGAAGGGGGCTGCTGCTGCTGCGGCGGCGGCGGCGGCGGCGGCTGCTGCGGCTGCGGCGACGACGGCGACGATTTTGGATCCGAGGACGATGCAGGAGCGGATTATGGAGGAGTTGCGCGATACGGAGCTGCAGTGTCGGTTGGGTGTCCGGTTTGAGCTGGCGCAGCAGGGGTTGAGGATAGGTGAGTCTCTCTCGCCCTTTTTTGTGGATTCATGGGTCCTTTCTGTGGGAATGGTTTTGCTGACGGTGCGGTCTTTCTTCTTTGCAGAATGTTGATGGGTTTGCCATATGGTACACACCAGATCCACGTCCATTCCTGCTACCAGAAAGGTCAAGGGTTTATCGTTCACCGCTCACCTTCTGTCGACGAGGCTCTGGCAGACGGTCATACACCCTCGAATTGCGACCTCGTCCAACGACTCAAAGAGCATCTCCAGGGAACTCAGCATTTCCCGTCTTCTCGGCCGTTCAGTCCCATCCACTCGCACCCGCAGCATTCTTGTTTGCTCTTTCCCCCCCCCCCACTGGAATGGGGGCTTTCTTCTGCACCTTTTTGCTTGTTTCCTCTTCTTTCCTCTTCTTCCCTCTCGCTGCCAAGTTGCCACACACACACCTGTTCGAAAGTCAAGTCAAGTTCTTCACACAATCGCCATTCGCCAGCCAAGGGTCCAGCGGTCCAGAGTGGTCGCTGTTTCCCTTTGTTCTGGCTGTGAGAGCACACGGTGGAACAATGTGGCACGTGATCTGGACGCGTCTGTGTAAGAACACGCCCCTAAGACCAAAACAAGGAAACTGCCAGACTGACTGAGTGACTGAGTGACTGGGGCCTGATCTCATCTCATCCCACACAGGAAGCGAGAAGAAGAGCAGACGGACGACGGCGAAGGGACGCAGGCAGGACCACAACATCCCCACGGTCGATGCATGGCGAGCATGAGCAGCAGCACGCGCACGCCGCCCTTCGTCACCCCAGACGAGCTCAGGAAGGCTCAGGCTGACAACAAGTCGACGAAGGCCGATCCATGGACATCACGGTAAGCACGCTCCCCATTCCGACCCTCTTCTTGCCACCGCTGCAGACTGAACTGACGCTCGTCCCTCTCCAGGTATGTCCGTGGCTCGCTCTCCGGCCTGGCACCGCCGGAGTCCTCCAGCCAAGCCTCCATCTCGAACAGGCGCTCGCCCTCCCCAGCTGCGGAGACCATCAGGAGCACTCTCGCTTCCAACCGAGGTCTAGGATCCGCCATGCCTTCCAGCATAAACCGCGACCTTCGCTCCTCTAACGCCTCCACCCTCTCCAACAGCAGTAGGAGCAGTGTCAGCAGCAACACCAGCAGGGCCAGCACTTCCTCCACCGCCACTGTCAGTCCGCCCAGTCTGGCTGCCGACCTGTCTATCGGGTCTGATTACACCTCCCCTACCCTCGAGGGTTCGGACGGCACCCTCTCCAAAGTCGTCGGCAGTCTCATCGATCCCGTCGAGAGCCGTCAGACATGGGCCTGCCACGGCTGCGGTTCCGTCTTTGCTCGAGACTCGACCATCTACGCAAGTCCCGCCAATCACAACTCCGACGAGCAGGACTCGGCTTTGCACCGGGATAAAAAAGGATCCGCATACTTCTGTCGACCCTGCTACACTGACCGCTTCAGCATTGGGACCTGCAGCAACTCGTCATGCGCCAAACCTGTGCTCGGCTCTACGAAGGAGGACGGCAAGTTCGTCCGGGCGGGAGAGGCACTCTGGCACGGACGCTGCTGGCGCTGTACGCTCTGCTCTCGTGGCGGGGGTGCTCCACCACTCGGAGACGGAGAGCCTATCATGGTCGGCATGGACGGCCAGCCTACCTGCGAAGATTGCTTCGGAAAGAGGAGACCTAGGGCTACCTCCGCTGCGCAGCGCGATGGGACGATTACTAAGGCGCGGTCGCATTCCACTACGACGTTCGTCGCTGCTGCTCCTGGGCCCAAACAGACGTACTCTTCTAACGGGAGCGCAAATGTTGGGGTCGCACGCGACACTCGACCGTTACAGACTCAGCCGCAGCCACAATCACAGCAACAACAACAACAACAGCAACAGCAACAGCAACAGCAGCCGTCACAGGCCATGGGACCGCCGCCCACCACGCTGATCCGAGGCGAGGCGATGAAGGCTCGCCCTCAGTCCCTCGACCTCACTCCCCGGCCTGGTTTCACCCGCGGCTTCAGTGGCGCCAGCATGGGTCGATTCCCACAGAACGGCCAAGGCGGAGGCACCGTTGCTGAACTGTCCAAGCGCTTCGGCTCCACCACGTCGATGACGACGGCGCCCCTGGCCTCCCCACGTCTGAACGCGTTTGCTTCGCCATCGATGGACCAAGGCTACTTCTCGGCCTCATCTTCGACTACGATTGCTCCTCTCTCGCCTACGATGGCAACGACGCCTACGATGGAGAGATGCCCGGCGCCCAAGTTGATTCGGACGAACAGTCTCACGGGCTCGCCGCCCAAGCCTCGTCCTCTCACAGCAAGTTTCTCAGCAGAGAAGGGCTTCAACCTCGGTGCTTTCAACGCGACTGGTCGTGGAGGGGAGGGTGCTATCAAACGCAGCGACTCGAGGAGTCGCAGTGTAAGCCCGGTGAAGCGGAATGCTGGTCTGCCGCCTGTTGATGATGACAAAGTCGGATTGGGGCTCGGCGAGTTCGGTGGTGCTCCTGCTGCGAAACTTCCGTCCCGGACGAGGGTTGCAGATGTCCCGGTTGCAGGACGGGTCTCGCCGGCGAAGAGCACGTCCTCGTCCCGGCAGTCGTCGCCAGAGAGGAGTACGCAAGTACAGGAGAAGGAAGCGGACGAGCAGGATGATGCGATGCGATGTGCTGTCTGTGGTCTGGGAGCCTTTGATGGCCCGAACCAAACCTCGGACGACGCTGTGCTGGTGACCCTTCGACAGGGAGTCCAGCTCCACGCCGAGTGTCTCCAGTGCAGCATCTGCTCGGACGTGATCGATCCGAAGAAGACGTTCATCCGCCTTGATGATCCGGTGTACGCGGAGCTGGCGCCGTCGATTGGTGCCTTTGCCCATCCGAAGTGTGCACCGAGCGTGACGATCAAACGCCCGACTGCTGCTACAGCCCCGCACGATGGCGAGTTCAAGAGCCGGGGCACGGACGCGTCTGATGATGAGCACCCGACTCACCAACGCGCCCCGCGTCCCAGCCAAGAAACCCAACCCCCACCCTCAAGCGTGGCAGCGAACAAGACGATGCTCGACTTCTCCACGAACGCAAGCGCGGCCTCGGCCCGGCAGCTCGCGCTCTCGAACACGGCTGCGAAGAAGAACGGTGGTGCGGTGGGCGGGAAGAATGGGGTCAGTCTGCGCACGCCGGGTCTGCCTGGTGTCTCGACTACGGATCGGTGGGAGTATGGTCAGCATTCGGATGCTGATTTGAGGCGGTTTCAGCCGAGTGCGGGGGCGGCGCCGCCGACGAGGTCGTCGTTGAACGTGACGACGAGGGGGGTGCCTTCGTACATGGCTGCTGCTGGTGTTGGGGGTTCGGCTTCTGCTCCTGCTGAGCAACACCGTGGAGCCAATACGGCCGGTCCCGGACTGGCGTCGCAGCGGAATCCCGCTGCTGGTATCTTCGCCCGACGGATGGCGGAGATCAGTTCGAAGACGACCCAGATGGCCGGAGCTGGTGGGGACTTGGGTGGCCTGCTGAATGGTGCTGGCGTGGGTGGGTCGGCCCGGTTGGGAGGGATGCCTACGTGTGCTGGGTGTAACACGAAGCTTTCGATGCTGGAGTCGGTCCCGGGCCCGCGTGGGACGTCCTGGCATCGAGCCTGTCTGGTCTGCGGTGGCGATCGGTCCGAGTCTTCGCTGTCGACCACGTCCGCCTCGTCCTCTTCCACTACTGCGGCAGGGAAGATCCTCAACGGCTCGGCTCCCCGGCGGATCAACGTCAACGTCAACGTCGGGACGGAGCCGGTGCTGTGTGGGAAGAAATTGGATAGTGGGGCTAAGGTGAACGTGGAGGGGCGGGTGCGCTGTCGGGATTGCTATGATCGGGAGGTGGCGAATCGACGTCGGGCCACGGCGGTTGGCGGTGCGGGCACTGCTGCTGCTGCTTCGGGCAGTCTTCATGCTGGTCTGTCGACGTGATGGGACTGTCCCGTTCGCAGGCCTTCGCTGAGGCCCCCACAGCCCACCCTCCCGCAACCCGTCCCTCGGTCGCATTTTGTTTTCGTCACGTCCGCATTCATTCAGGCTTCCTTTCTCACCTTTGTACGTACCTCTTTCTCATGCTCCGAACTTCCCTACACATTTGTGCGCTTTGAAACTGAGCCGGCGCTCCCCCTCCCCCCTCCCCATGGACATTTCACATCAAATAGCATCGTCTTTTCATCTCGTTACTTCTTGGGGGTGTGCTTCGTCTCTCTTCTGTCTGAAGGTGGCGAGGTTGAGAAAGTCGTCCCGTACACGCTCGGACGCAAAGCGTGACAGACTCCGAAGGCGTTACGCGGATCCAGGTCGACGCTTGGAAGCCTTGATCCTCAAGCTTGTTGGGGAGGCCAGGCCTCGATCGTCACCACTTCGCAGCCTCCGCTTGGTTAGTGACGCGTGACGTGGCGGTGGCCGGTGCACAAGCGATTCAAGTTCCTGTGGGCGCGAGATGAGATGTATGGCAGGCCGCAGGACGTACATATGAAAGGTGCGGCTTGTGTACACCGCCAAATCTGAACGGCTAAGCTAGGATCCTCCTGCCCAAGATGCGTAATCTCAATCCTGGAAGATAGTTGGGAACACTCCTCAGGATGAAATTTTACTATCCTAGAAGCCTTATGTTGAGGAGTCTCCCCACTGGTCTCTTGGGGTATCCTGGGTCAGGATCCACACAGAGAATTTGGCAGACCCTCACAACACGGTGTCGCGAGGTCGGCAACATGGTGTCGCGAATAATTTGAAGACTGAAAATTTTTCTTCTCCCCCAAAGGCTCACAGGAGGAGCAGCTGCTTGTACTTACCCTCTTCCACCACATTCATTCGCACAGCCAACAACCACGCGTCCATCAACAGCAGCCCCATTCTTTCCACAGACAGCTCCGTCACCCATCGCGCGCGCAGTGCGCAGCAGCTCACCAGTATCTTCCCACTGCACTTCCCTCTCCGAGCCACGCTCATCCTCGCCTCCCTCCGACCCTCCCTCATTACTTCTCTCTTCTCCTGCAGTCTTCGCTCCTTCGGTCTCCTGATTCCCGAACCCTGACCTCCCGAGCACTGACTACTTCTCACTGCTGACGTTGTCTCCACTCTCCCACACTCGCAGCTTCCTTTCACAGCCGTTTCTCTCTGCTGAGTGCTGACTGCTATCTTCCATCGTCCCCCAGCCATTCTTCCTTTCTGATCTGATGTCTTCTCTCGCCCTCCTCATCCAGACTCTGCGCGTTCCCCATCAGGACTTCTTCATCTTCAACGCGCAACTTTGCTCCCCAAGTTCCTTTTTACCTTTCTGCTGTTCTGCGAATTTCTCTCTATCAATGTCGTTTGCATTCTGGTCGCGCAATCGATGCCCCTTTGATTTCTCCTCCTCTCCGTATCACAACACACTCAGTCTGACAAGAAAGAAGAGGACATGAGCAGCGCTGAGGGAAATTCCGATGCTTCCATTTTGGTCTGAGGATCCTCCCTGACATGTGTTCTCCTGAACATGTCGAGGAACCGGTCCAAAATGAGTTGAGGAGGATCCTGGTCAATATGGTCTCCTGGTGGTTTCTATGAGTTTCAGGAGGCTCCTAGGAAATTTTGAGGATAGGCTACAAAAATCCTGGGAACGTGGCGGTGTACCCACTCTCTCCCGTCCTCGTCGCCTTCCCTCTGTCCCCGCGCTCATCCTCTGACTCTCCCACAGCCCACAGGCCACAACACTCACAGCGTCGAGCCCAATCATCACCGTCGTCGAAGAGCCCGACATGTTCCAAGGACCGTCGCCAGCTCAGTCTCCCAACAATTTGGAAGAGAACCAGACAGTAGAAGTCGACGCTGATTCTCAAGGCACGGGGAGCGATCAGCTGACCACACGTCCGCAACAGCCATTCACGTCCGAAGAGCAACAGCAGCTGCGTGTTCTACGCGAAGCCATGCAGCGTCTCTTCCTACCGGGCGACTCTGAAGATCTCGAAGGCACCTTTCACAACGACGGGGCAGATGCCGATCCAATTGCGAACTCAGACGACCCAGCGCAGTCGGCCTTGAACCTTCTGGACAAGCTGTGCGACGAGCCCGACCCATCTGACAGTGAACAGACTTTGAGACGTCTGCGCGAGCTCAGTGACAACCTCGAGGACCTCGGGCTCCTTGATGAGGACGTCATGGTCCTTCAGCTCCTCACTGCGCTCTGCAGGCGCAAGGTGACCTCAAACGGATACGCGCTGGACCGCGTCAATCTTGCATCGGCGCTGCGGTACCTCAGCAGTTCCTTCTACTCGGTCGGTCGGTGGGACGAAGCCTTGGCCACGTCCGAAGAGGCGATCTCGATCATCAAGCCAATGGCTGACCGGGAGCCCAAGAGGTACAACGCTCATTTAGCAAGGGCGATGAGGCAGACATCCGTCTGTCAATCGCGGATTGGAGAGCATGATGCAGCTATGCAAAGCACTGTCTGGGCCTTGGATGTCATTCGATCCCTGCACAAGACGCGACCGGCGGTATTCAAATCGGACCTTGCTGAGACGCTTCTCAACTACTCGGTCGATCTCGGCAATGCAGGGAGACACGAGGAAGCGCTGAAGGCTATAGAAGAAGCCCTCGCATTGTATCGATCCTTGCACAAGGCGCGACCGGCGGTATTCGAATCGGAGCTGGCAAGCACGCTTCACTACTACTCGATCTGCCTGACGAAGGCAGGGCGACAGGAGGAGGCGCTGAAGGCTAAGAAAGAGTGCCTCGAAATGCGGCGATAGGCGCGACTGGCGGCATTCGACGTGGACCTGGTTCGGACGTGCTCAACTACTCGGTCTGGCTGAGCGAGGCAGTGGCAAAATGGCATGGCGACATGATGAGGTGGCGAATCGACATCGGGCTACGGCGGTTGGCGGTGCGGGCACTGCTGCTGCTGCTTCGGGCAGTCTTCATGCTGGTCTGTCGACGTGATGGGACTGTCCCGTTCGCAGGCCTTCGCTGAGGCCCCCACAGCCCACCCTCCCGCAACCCGTCCCTCGGTCGCATTTTGTTTTCGTCACGTCCGCATTCATTCAGGCTTCCTTTCTCACCTTTGTACGTACCTCTTTCTCATGCTCCGAACTTCCCTACACATTTGTGCGCTTTGAAACTGAGCCGGCGCTCCCCCTCCCCCCTCCCCATGGACATTTCACATCAAATAGCATCGTCTTTTCATCTCGTTACTTCTTGGGGGTGTGCTTCGTCTCTCTTCTGTCTGAAGGTGGCGAGGTTGAGAAAGTCGTCCCGTACACGCTCGGACGCAAAGCGTGACAGACTCCGAAGGCGTTACGCGGATCCAGGTCGACGCTTGGAAGCCTTGATCCTCAAGCTTGTTGGGGAGGCCAGGCCTCGATCGTCACCACTTCGCAGCCTCCGCTTGGTTAGTGACGCGTGACGTGGCGGTGGCCGGTGCACAAGCGATTCAAGTTCCTGTGGGCGCGAGATGAGATGTATGGCAGGCCGCAGGACGTACATATGAAAGGTGCGGCTTGTGTACCCACTCTCTCCCGTCCTCGTCGCCTTCCCTCTGTCCCCGCGCTCATCCTCTGACTCTCCCACAGCCCACAGGCCACAACACTCACAGCGTCGAGCCCAATCATCACCGTCGTCGAAGAGCCCGACATGTTCCAAGGACCGTCGCCAGCTCAGTCTCCCAACAATTTGGAAGAGAACCAGACAGTAGAAGTCGACGCTGATTCTCAAGGCACGGGGAGCGATCAGCTGACCACACGTCCGCAACAGCCATTCACGTCCGAAGAGCAACAGCAGCTGCGTGTTCTACGCGAAGCCATGCAGCGTCTCTTCCTACCGGGCGACTCTGAAGATCTCGAAGGCACCTTTCACAACGACGGGGCAGATGCCGATCCAATTGCGAACTCAGACGACCCAGCGCAGTCGGCCTTGAACCTTCTGGACAAGCTGTGCGACGAGCCCGACCCATCTGACAGTGAACAGACTTTGAGACGTCTGCGCGAGCTCAGTGACAACCTCGAGGACCTCGGGCTCCTTGATGAGGACGTCATGGTCCTTCAGCTCCTCACTGCGCTCTGCAGGCGCAAGGTGACCTCAAACGGATACGCGCTGGACCGCGTCAATCTTGCATCGGCGCTGCGGTACCTCAGCAGTTCCTTCTACTCGGTCGGTCGGTGGGACGAAGCCTTGGCCACGTCCGAAGAGGCGATCTCGATCATCAAGCCAATGGCTGACCGGGAGCCCAAGAGGTACAACGCTCATTTAGCAAGGGCGATGAGGCAGACATCCGTCTGTCAATCGCGGATTGGAGAGCATGATGCAGCTATGCAAAGCACTGTCTGGGCCTTGGATGTCATTCGATCCCTGCACAAGACGCGACCGGCGGTATTCAAATCGGACCTTGCTGAGACGCTTCTCAACTACTCGGTCGATCTCGGCAATGCAGGGAGACACGAGGAAGCGCTGAAGGCTATAGAAGAAGCCCTCGCATTGTATCGATCCTTGCACAAGGCGCGACCGGCGGTATTCGAATCGGAGCTGGCAAGCACGCTTCACTACTACTCGATCTGCCTGACGAAGGCAGGGCGACAGGAGGAGGCGCTGAAGGCTAAGAAAGAGTGCCTCGAAATGCGGCGATAGGCGCGACTGGCGGCATTCGACGTGGACCTGGTTCGGACGTGCTCAACTACTCGGTCTGGCTGAGCGAGGCAGTGGCAAAATGGCATGGCGACATGATGAGGTGGCGAATCGACATCGGGCTACGGCGGCTGGCGGTACGGACGCTGCTGCTACTGCTGCGGGCAGTCTTCATGCTGGTCTGCCGACGTGTTGGGATCTTCGCAGGCGTCGTTAAGCTGCCCACAGCCCAACCCTCCCGCCCCGTCCCTCGGTCGCATTTGGTTTTCGTCACGTCCGCATTCAGCTTCCGTTCTCACCTTTGCATCTCTCTCATGCTCCGAGCCTTCCTATGTATTTGTACGCTTTGCAGCTGAGCCAGCGCTCCCACGCTCCCCCCAATGGTCATTTCCCACCAAACTGGCATCGTCTTGCCATCTTCTTGATCTTATTTTTGGGTGTGTGCTTCGTCTCGCTTGGAGTTGGCGAGGTTGAGAGAAAGAGCGAACTTCCATCACGACGGCCATCAATCCCGTCCAGGCTTGTCCAAACATCGGTCTCCTCCGTCCCAGCGCTGCCTGTTCTCAGCGCCCCGTCAGTTGAAGGCATGAGCTACACGCAGAGACTCGTGCCCATCTTCGTGGCTTCCTTCGTTGGGATCACGACAGGTTAGTTCTTTGCCCATTTGACCCCCTCCTGGATTCGACGATGGCTGACCTGATCATGACTTTCGCAGGCGTCTACGTCTTCCAACCTCTGCTTGCTGAATACGGAGCCAACACGCACGGCACCTTCCGGCCAGAGCAGCACGATCTCAGGCTTGACCCGCAGGCGGTCGATTCCAAGAACGCTCAAGGACGGGGAGCAACAACTCCGAGCGGAGAAGACGTGAAGGCGGCGGCGGTGGCGGTGACAAGTTCGGATCAGAAAACCTCGTAGGACTCAATACAAGATTGCCAGTCCCATCGCGAGCGGAAGAAGGTTGAAGGCCCGTGATCCTGGTGTATGTGAAGGCGACTCTAGAATGGCGCTTCATGCTTCATGTTCGCTGGCTGTCAAGTACTGAGCGGTGGATCTGTGGCGAAACTCAGAGACGATGTGCCTCCTCAGCAGTACGGCAAAGCAGGATCGAAGCCGGGCCTACACCAGCAGACCATGGGCAAGTAACCTGAATGTCCCGATCTATGGTCGATTCGCCCCGAGCATGAGGCGATTGGCCCCGTAAGCGTTTTTTGAATTGAACCCGTAAGATGAGGCGATTCAGCCCGTAATTATCGGCGACTGAACCCATAAACAAAGGCGATTGAGCCCATAAAGATGGTCGATTGGCCCCATAAGGCAGGGCACTGGCCCCATAAAAATCTCAAATCGCCTTTGGCGACCTTCCCTGCTTCCAAATCTTCCAGATAAATTATTCTACAGCGGCCAGGGTGCCTGAAGTAACTGTACTGAGCTTCCAGGGTCATATCCGGTCATAGGGGGGCCGGGATGGCGGTCTTCGGCGACGTAATTCACTTTGAGAGCTCGTCGACGGGCGGAAACGCTTCACAGAAGCTCGACTTGTGTGTGAGTTGAACCCTCTTACATACCTGAAGGCCCGACCGGTCGTTTGGACAGTGTTAGTACACACTACCGCTCTATCCGGCTGAAATAGACATTACGGGCTCTGTCCACCATCTTTATGGGCTCTGTCCACCATCTTTATGGGGCCAATCGACCATCTTTATGGGTTCAATGTACTAATCTTACGGGGTCAATGCACCAAAATTGCGTTTTTTACGGGCTCAATCGACCATCTTTATGGGGTCACATGACCATCTTTATGGGGTCACTCAACCATAGATCGGGGTCAGTGCCGGGGTGCTCGGGGCGAACCGACCATAGATCGGGACATTCACCCGTTCTCGAGACCATGGGGACAGGTCGTGACGGTCCCGCGGGATCTCCCGGGGCGGTCCCAGATCTGTATGGGCCCAGCCAGCGGGGGACTGTCCCGGCGGCGTTTCCTCCGCTATCCCGGGACTGACTGGGAGCGAAATCCTGGGACCGGCACCGGGACCGCCCCAGGACTGTCCGAGAAAGAGGAAAAAATTTTGAATAAAAACGAAAGATCAAAATCTATGGGGTTCGAACGCTCGACCCGCACAATCAGAATGACCAGTGCTTTCCACTGGACCATAAGCGCTTTTTCAGCACGGCAAATTATTCTCTAATCAGTACTTATACACTCAGTATTCAACCACCATCATCCGAGCAACTCGACTGTTAGCTCGTGAGTGATAGGTGAAATACATACAGGTACCAGCTCGACACACCCCAGCGCGTGAGCGGCGCAAGCCAGCATGGCCCCTGGCCAGAGGAGCGCGGCAGGCGCAGCCGCCAGGCAGATCTCGCAGCAGTTGGCGCCGCCCTCCGCAGGACCCCAGCAAGTGCAAGCCCCCTCACAGCAGCCCCAAGGAGTGGCTTCGCAGCCCACGGCAGCAACAGTAGCAACATCATCAGCAGCAAGCGCGACGAGCAGCAACCCGCAACTCGATCGTGCGGAAGAACTGGTTGAGGCGATTCATTTATCCCTCTCCAGACGCATCGAACCCCCCCGCCCGGAGCCAGCAAGTTCAAGGCTATCAACAAGACCGAAGTTGGCGGATTGCTCCGCGACCTAGGTCAGTTGAAGGACCTCTTGGCGGCTTCAAAGGTACGGGCTCAGAAGGAGGATCCGGGAGGGCAGTTAGGCGGGATGCGTAGGGACATCGCGGAGATCAAGGCCGCGGTGCTGGCGACGCCGAAGACACGGTCGACAGAGCCGCCTTCGGACAAGCCGGCTGCCACAAAGCCGTCGGCACGAGACATCGCTGCCGCGAAGCAGAGTGCAGTCCCGCGCGTCATCCTTGGCACACAACACCTCCCGGAGGGTCATTCGGCACGGAAGGACGCACCCAACGTGCTTCTCGAACGCGTCGCAGGACACCTCCAAGACAAAGCCGGCATCCAAGCACTCAGTGTAGGCCGGCTACACTCTGGGGACCTCGTGGTCACCCTCCCAAACAAAGATGACGAGCACAAGTTGCTCGATGACGAAGAAGACAGCTGGATACGAGAAGCATTTACGGGAGATGATGAAGGTCTCCCTCAACTCCGCTGACCCCCCTTCCCAGAGCACCGGTCGTTGGCAATCCACGGGGTCCCTTTCCACCTTGGCAACGAGGGCGTGAAAGAAGACATCGAGCGCATTCAAGGCGTTCGGCTCGTGGCCGCCCGGTTCTTCCTTGGCGAGAAAAGACGAGAGGCGCTACAGAAGTCGGGCAATCGCAGCTTCGGGTCAGCAGCCATCGCCTTCGCTACCAAAGAGGACCGAGATCAGGCGCTCAAGGCCGGTCGAATTTCCTGCGGCAATGCCCGCTGCATCGTCGAGCCATATCGACCTATGGAGCGAATGCAGCAGTGTGGCAGATGCCAACAACTAGGACACGTCGAGCGACACTGTCGTCGTCAAGTTGCGTGCCGCATCTGCGGTCGCAACCATCTCATACCACAGCACAAATGCGCCTGCAAGGATTGCACGTCCGCCTCCACGGACGGAGAACGCCAGCAGAAGTGCGTGCAAAAACCAGTACTGCTGTTCCCTATGCGGGGGGCAACATGCAGCAAACGACGAGCGCTGCCCCAAACGCCAGGCGTGGCGTGAGGCTCGGCGCCTTGTCCACCTTCCAGGTGCAACTGCTCAGAAATGAGTAAGTTGCGCCTGCTCCAAATCAACTGCCACAGATCGGCCCAAATCATACACTCACTACTCAACAACCCCGCGGCACAGGATTATGACATCCTGTGCATACAAGAACCTTTTGCGAAGTTCGATAGCCCGGTTAGTCATCCAACATGGCAGCATGTAGGGTACTCCGGATCAACACCAACACCACGCCAACACCCGAGGGATACCCCACTTCCGCCCCATCCCCGGGTTCTATTCTATATCAACAAATCGCTCCAGACGGCAAACGTCTCAATGATCGGCGAGCCCCACCCGGACCTCGTCTCGATCAACATAGAGCTCGCGCTCCAACCCGGTGCCGAACCTCAGCAGGCTGCGGCCGAAGACGAGGAAGAAGGTCAAATCTCGAACATTCACATTCACAATCTCTACAACCCAGTTCGATCGGCAGACACGATCCCCGCACTCAAGGTCAACTTCGAGGGCGCGGGACCAAACAGCCACCACATCGTGGTCGGCGATTTCAACGCACATCATCCCTTATGGGAGTCTCGGGTTTGCGGCACGTCGAGGCATGCTCACTCGTGGGTAGAGGCAGTAGATGACCTAGGTCTTTCTCTCCTCACGCCACGCGATTGCCCAACCTATGAGTCACGAGAGGGACGGTACAGCACCATCGACTTGGCCTGGGCTACAGACCGGCTAGCTGCACGTCTAGTGCAGTGTGCCAGTCTTGTAGACCAGGAACCGAGTGATGGTTCTGACCACATCCCGGTGACGACAACTCTGGATCTCGCCCCTGTCAAGAAGGAGTGGCCGGTTCGGTTCAACCTGCGGAAGTGCGATGCAAAACAGCTGGCAACAGCAGTGGCGCTAGCATGGCAGAGGGAATCTGAAACGCTACAACCTGTCGAGGACAGTGAGGGTGTAGAAG
The DNA here is from genome assembly GCA_032718865.1 of Tilletia caries. Taxonomy (NCBI): domain Eukaryota; kingdom Fungi; phylum Basidiomycota; class Exobasidiomycetes; order Tilletiales; family Tilletiaceae; genus Tilletia; species Tilletia caries. The sequence continues at coordinate 710,248 of JALUTQ010000037.1, read as the reverse complement.
TTTGGGCGGCGGCCCTCCAGAGGGCAGTGCGGGCGGGCTTGGAGGAGTCTGCCCCGCTGTCTCGCGGATGCGCACGGAGCCAGCCTTGGTTTGAGCACGGTGACAGCCGTGCGAAGATGAACAAGGCTAGGCGTGAGTGGCAGACGAAACGCGGCGATGTCGAGCGTAAGCGAAGACACATCGTCATGGGAAACATGGGAACTGAGGCTGAGGACTCTCCGGAGCTCGATGATGCCAAGTGTGAAGCGGAGGTGTATCGGATGCGGTACATTGACGTGAAACGCGAACACCACACGAGCATCGGCAGGGGCCAAGAAGGAGTACCGCAAGCGAGCTTTGGCTGCAGCGAGCGGGAAAGATCTTTGGCAACTGGCGAAGTTCGGGAAAGGCGGAGCTAATGCATCAATGGTTGCGCCCCTGGCTATGCCGGAGGGTGGACTGGCTACGCAGGCGCCTGCCAAAGCTCAAATCCTACGCACTGGCTTCTGGCCAGATAAGCCGCAGAGAGCAGAGAATGATGAAGACGCTGCCGCGTCCGAGTTCTCATTGGATACAGAGGGCAATGAAGGGAGAGGGGTAAAATGGGAGAGCTTAGGCGACAGGGAGATCGCGGAGAGGATCGCGAAGTCAAAGAAGGGGTCAGCGCCGGGGCCGGATGGGGCGTCATGGGAAGCGCTAGGGATGATCATGAGGGGGTGGGATGGATTTGTCCCCGTCCTCCGCAGGTTGTTCAACAAATGCCTGGAGCACGGATGTCACCCGACCGTGTTCAAGGCAGCAACAACTGTGGTCCTGCGAAAACCCGGCAAACCGGACTACACGGCGACAGGACCGTACCGACCAATCGCGCTTCTCAACGTCATGGGCAAGCTCCTAGAAGCCCTCGTTGCGGCAAGAATCCTTACTTTGGCTGAACGAGCACCACTGCTCTCCAAGCATCACTTCGGAGGTCGGCCACATCGCTCGACAGAGGACGCTTTACTGCAGTTCCAACAGTTCATTGACGACAGTCATCGGAACAAGCGACACGTCCTAGTGATCTCGGCGGATGTGTCCGGCGCATACAATGGGGTGATTGGGAAGCAGCTGGTGAGGGACCTTGAGGAGGCAGGGTGGCCACAACCGGTAATTCGGTGGGCTGCCTCGTTCATGAAGGGACGTTCGACGGCACTGCGACTCGGAGACTACACGAGTCAGCAGATGGACCTACCGGACGGCCTCCCTCAAGGATCACCCGTCTCTCAGCTACTCTGGTTAGCATATTCAAGAGGACTGGCCGACGCTCTCGGGGACCGAAGAGGAGTCTCAATCGCGTGGGTGGACGACATCAATATTGCCGTCGCCAGCGCAGACCTTGACGAGCTCGAAGAGAAAGGCCAAGAATTCCTCGACAAGGCAGAAGCATGGGCTCAAGACCATGAGGCCAGCTTCGACAGCAAAAAGACGAAGGCATGCATCTTACACCAGCCTAGGTTACCACCGGAAGGGGAGGTGGAGCTCTGGTTGATGGGGAGCAGGCTTCCGCAAGCCGAATCGGTCAAGATCTTGGGCGTCACCTTTCAAGCGGACGGCAAGTTCACGACCCACACCAATGACGTCGTAAGGAAGGCGACCTCAGCGGTTCATGCGCTTTTGGGCCATGGAAACCGCGCGTGGGGCTTCGGAGTGGACCAAATCCGACAGCTCTACGAGGTAGGGGTCGTCCCCATCATGACCTACGCGTCAACGGTTTGGGTCCGCCCATTGGACACTGTGCGAGGAAGTGGAGGGACCTTGTCGCAGTTGACCAAGGTGCATCGACTGGCGGCCCTCAGGATCACCGGGGCGTACCGGTCCACAGCAACCGACGTCCTAAACTTCGAGGCAGGAATCCTTCCGATGGACCTCAAGATCTTCGAGCGACAACAAAAAGCTTTCGTGCGGCTCATTGCACTACCGGAAACCCATCCCTTGGTACCGGTAGTTGAGCGAGCCAAACGACGACCAGTGCAAGCCATTCCGGGGCCTCTACACCTCCTGTGTCGAGCCTATCCGGACATTGCAAGCGCACAGATCCCGAGAAACATGGCAAGAGACTTGCCGGGATCGAGGTGGCTACAGCTGAAGGCCGAGGTAGGCGAGAGCAAGGAGGAGGCCATCGAGACACACCGGACGGCACTGCTCGACAGCTTCGAAGACACCGTCCATGTCTACACGGACGGGTCGGGCATTGATGGAAGGTACGGGGCCGCAACATACGCGGCAAACGGATACCTAGTGGAGGGAGGCTACGATGGCGTCAAGATCCCACTCGGTACCAAGTCAACAGTCTACCGAGCGGAGACGACAGCACTGCATTACACATTGGCGACCATGCCAGCAGAGCAGAAGGCACATGTCTGGTCTGACAGCCAAGCTCTCCTCCACGCCATCAACAGCGGCCCAGCATCGGACTACATGGTGCGGGCAATCCAGGACAGATGGGAGGAGTTAGGGGGATAAGGTGAGGATCAGTTGGATCCCAGGGCATATGGGGGTAATTGGGAACGAAGCGGTAGATGAAGAAGCGAAGGAGGCGGCCAGGATGCCATGCGACGAGGAGCTACAAGAGGCGGCGTCCCTCAAGCTCGCGGCAGCTCGAAGCATGTGGGGCATCTGGCAAAGGAAATGGGACGAGGGGGTAACTGGTCGAGCGTTGAGGAAGGTCAACAAGCTCAAGGTGGGCGAGACTCGGAAGCTCTACCGGGGACTCTCGCGGGCAACGGTGTCGCTCGTCGTGCAGCTCAGAACAGGTCACATCGGTCTTAACCGATACCTGAAGTGGCGGAAGGTCACCGACGACGCGCGTTGCCCTCACTGCAACATGGTGGACACCCGAGAGCATGTCCTCTTCGAATGCAGTAGGACCAGGAACCAGAGAAGGGAACTGGAGAAGGAGATTGGGCCAAGGAAGGCCGGGTCGACTTGGGCATTGCTCAACGACAAGAAGTTGATCACCAAGGCAGCAGCAATGGCATCCGCCAGACTGCCAGCATACCACACACCCGCATAGATACGATACCCTCACAAAGACACAACAGTTCGCAGCATCACACTCTCCGGTAATACCGTCACAGCACTCTATCATTGTCACGCTTTGCATTCTCTGCTGTACTTGTATCTCTATAGCTGCATAGGCCTCTTGCGCCTGGGTCGGCAATTCACTTGATTCAAAAAAGAATACACTCAGTATTGGCATTATCGCGAGGCTGGTTAAGAAAACTCGCCCAAAAGTCTCGAATCACACCTCAGGGAACCATCCTGAGCATAGGCATTTGGAAAGGGGAGTGATTATCCTGTTATTTAGATTGACAGTCTTGGGACGGTCCCCGTGGGACAATACCGGGATTTTTGCGCTAGGTCAGTCCCGGTCAGCCCCGTGGTCTTCTCCCGGGACACTCCCGCCCTGGGACACTCCCAGTCAGTCCCCCAGGTCTGCTGGTGTAGTCGGAGTCCGCCTTGTGCGAGCGCGAGAGTCCCGAATTTTACCCATGCCACTTTACCCACGCGGGGGTAAAAAGTGGGTAAAACTGAATAGGCGGCCTCTAAGCTTCCATTTTTACCCACCGTTACCCATGCAGACCCCCAAATTTTACCCTGGAACTTTTACCCCACGTGGGTAAAAATGGTGCCGGAAGGGGTAAAATTGTTCATCTCACTTGCAAATCCTCACTTTTACCCACTGAGGAGCGGGTTTTACCCACAAGCGCTTTACCCCTTGAGACGGAGAGACCCCGAGTCTCGACCACGTGCTTAGGGGTCTTTCCTATATGAGACCCCTCTGACCACTTCCGCTTCTCCGAGCCAGCACTCGCAGGGCCGCGGTATATTTCCGGTATCCACGACGATGAGCTCGAGCACTCCCATCTCGACGAGGAGCCGCAGGGTGAACGATTTCTAGGCCGAGACGAGAAGGGAGGCAATCGTGGGGACCATAACTTCGATTTTAAAAGTAGTCACTGGGTAAAACTTGAATGGGTAAAAATTCGAGGGCATGGGAGTGAGGAAATATTTTTACCCCAAGACTTACCCACAAGGGGTAAAGACTTGTGGGTAAAAGTCAGAGTCCACATCTCAACTCAGCACTTTTACCCATTTCCTGAGCCATTTTACCCCGAGGGGTAAAATGAGTTGGGTAAATTTGGGCACCCTGCGTGGGTAAGGATGGGTAAAAGTGGAGGTTAAAAAGGCGCATGGGCAATTTTACCCCCGAGTGGGTAAAACCTGGGGGTAAAATTCATGGGTGCCGTGCGAGCGCTGGGAAGGAGAGCGAAGATGCTCACATCTCACAGGAACCCTTCAGTCGGCTTCGGATGCATGACTCTCATATCTGACTCTGACAACTGACCTTCTCATCTACAACCCCCCAACCATGTACCTCAGAACTTCATTTGCGACAGCAGGTGATTGCGACACGATGATGCTGCGGCTCGGCGCAAGTGACGAGCCAGACTGCCGCCTGCCAGGTCTGGGGGCTCTCGACATCAGAGCTATACGACCCGACCGCGAGCCAGCGCGAGATTTCATCGACAGTGGACGCTGAGAGTGATCTCGACTGGACGACACTCGACAGTCGACAGGCGGCTGCAGCGGCCAGGCGGATCACTTGGCATACATCGCACACCTGAGGTCGTCGCTGGACCCTCGCGATGCCGCGAAGATGCGGAAGACGACATCCCGCCTGCCACACCCTTCATCTGCCTCCCCCTATCCTTTGCCGCTCATCTGCTCACCCTCGCACCCTCTGTTCCCATACAAGCCCCGTATGGACACATTTGACCCTGTTTCCTCCCCCATCTTGTCTGCTCCGCAGCATCGCCTACTCCACTCACACCCTTTGCCCTCGTTCTTTCCCCCAAATCTCCCCTCATCTTCTCTCGCATACTCCTTCACTCGACCTGAAGCTGGCGAATCCACCCCACAGGCACCGTCATTCCGTTCCGTCCATACTATAGCGGAGCTCAAGAAGTCGTGATGAAAACCGTCGGCTTCGGCATCATCTCCGCCCTGGCGGCGCTGGTGATCACCGCCTCGGCTTCTTCACACGGCCCGCTCGACATCTCAAAGATGCATCGCGTGCAATACAATGCTCGTCAGGGCTTCCTCGAAGGAGAGCTTGCAGAGCACGGCCCTACCTATGTCGAATTGAACAAGCGTGCCTTCAACTTCGGAACAACCAAGGTGCGCGGCGTCAATCTGGGCGGATGGCTGGTTGCGGAGCCTTGGATCACCCCTTCTCTCTTCAGCACAGTCGACAGCAGAGTCGTTGACGAGTGGACATTTGGACAGTATATCAGGGACGCCAGGCGTCGCTTGCAGAGGCACTGGGCGACTTTCATCACCGAGAACACCTTCAGGGAAATCGCCGCCGTCGGCTACTTGAACATGGTCCGCATTCCCATCAGCTACTGGGCTGTCGAGACCAGCAGAGGCGAGCCCTACGTTAGAGCGAACCAGCTCGAGTACCTCGCCAGGGCGGTCGGATGGGCGAAGAAATACGGGCTCAATGTGATGATCGACCTGCACGGCGCGCCAGGCAGTCAGAACGGCTTCGACAACTCGGGTCAGCATCTAACCAACAAAACAATCTACTGGAATGCCAATTCGACCAATGCAGCGCGGACCAAAGCCGTCCTCGTCGCGATCGCTAGGCGGTACGTCAACGACGATAATGTTGTGGCCATCGAGGTTCTCAATGAACCTGCATCCTGGAAGAGGACTCCCAATCCCGACGCTCCCAATCTTCTCACTTACTACCGCACTTTTGCAAACGATGCGTACTACGCCCTTCGCTACGATTCTGACCCTGGCTCACTGCCAAACTACGACCTCACTGTTGTTCTTCACAACGCATTTCGGAACGCGTCCTACTGGAATGGGGCTTTCCAACCGCCAGTGAGCACTCGGAATTAGCACACTGACACAAGCCTCAAATTGACCTTCATGTCTTTGTCCCTGCAGGTATACCAGAATGTTGTCATGGACATTCACAGATACACCATGTTCTCCCCTGGCCAAAATGCCTGGTCGCACAACGAACGTCTGCAGTTTGTCTGCTCCCTCCGCTCCGAGCTTCGCAACTCTGCAAGGAATCTCTGGACCATCATCGGCGAGTGGACCACTGCGCCGAACGACTGTGAGTTCTTGCGAACCTCGACTGTTTTGGGTAAGCTATCTTCACTCATCAGCAGCCTTTTTTCCGGTCCTTGAATCTCTCCCCCGGCTCGTTCTCCCAGGCGCCCAGTGGTTGAACGGTCGTGGCCGCGGATCCAGGTACGAGGGCGAGGCCAAAGGCGAGCCTCGAATAGGCTCATGCTACAACTTGACGGGCAACGCCTCGCGCTTCTCGCCAGCGTACAAATCTCTGCTCAAGGCCATGTTCGATACCCAGACCAAGCTGTACGAGGAGATGACGTCTGGATGGATCATGTGGACTTGGATCACCGAGAACGCTCCTGAATGGTCTTTCAGGGAGGGCGTTAGGGGAGGCTGGATTCCCAGGGGGTCGATTGGCCCTCGGTCCAGTGCCTACTGCTGATTGTCGCCCGCCCTCCTCAGCGACTTCGAGCGGCATCGACCGCTTCAAGCTTCAAGTCGCTTTGCTATCTCCTCGAGGACTTTTCTTCGCGTTCACTCCTCTCGTTGCATGTAAGAGCTCGTCTCGAGGCAGCAACACAAATATGACCCTATCCAGTCATTCACGAGCAATGCTTGGAGATACAATTGGCAGTGGAGGAACTCTGGTCCGAGAAAGACAGTTGAGGTGGTGGTACAATCGTGTGTTCATCGCAATCGCTCGTTGCCCAAGGCCGCCTGAAGATGGGAAAAGGCACAGGTCAGAGATTGCATACAAATCGATGGCGAGAGGACAACCTTGACCAAATGCTCACCGACAGAGCCTTGAAGACGACACTGAAGTCCTTGTGCTGGAAGGCCTCATTCTGAGCGAGATGCAAGTACACGTTGGAGGTCAATGTGCCGAGCGCCATGGGTACGCCCTCCATCTTGGCGGCGTCTTGCGCCAGTCCGAGGTCCTTCGCCATTAGCTTTGTGGCGAAGCCGCCCTCCCAGTCTCGCTCTGCGGGCGGGCTGTGCTGCGTCCCCTTCAACGCACCTGGCGCTGGGTTGTTCGTCTCGCTCGACCAGCACTTTCCTGTAGAGATATGCATGGTTCAGTGATCCTGAGCTCTTTAGCTGGCTAGGATCTCAAGCACATTGATTTGGAGGATACGCACCGGTTGACGTGTTCAAGATGTGGGCGAGCACTTGTGGATTCAGGCCGTGCGCCTGCCCTAGAAGCATCGCCTCAGCTGTCTGTGGAACCAGCAAAAGAGAGATCAGCAGTTGTACAAGCTCAAACATGCGGGCTGCCGGTCACTGACCCCGAGCATGCTGATGCCGAGGAGAAGGTTGTTACACAGTTTTGCGATGAGGCCGCTCTGCAAGTATTGAAGAGGGATCAGTCAGGCTGAATCGGTTCGCACAGCGATTGAGAGTCGCCAGAATCGTACCGAGTTCTTCCCGCAGTGAATGGCCCGAGCACCCATCGTGAGCAATGTGGGCTCCGCCCGGGCGAAGCTTGTGGGAGCATCTGCCCCGACCATGAAGCTCAAAGTGCCCGCGCGCGCACCTACGACTCCACCAGAGACGGGACAGTCGAGCATTTCGAATGCACCCTCATGACTAGTCGACCCTTCGAGCGCGCCCGCATTCCGAACGAGCTTGACGACGTCCAGGGAGGTCGAAGGGTCGCATGTCGTTGAATCGAGGAAGAGGGTGGAGTGCTCTGGCTGGGCAGGCTGATCTCCGCGCAAGTCACTCAAGCCGTCGAGAAGGCCGCCTTCGGCCGTGTACACCTCGCGCACCTCTGGCGAGGAGGGCAGCATGGTGACGATGGTCGAGGCGAGGCGGGCGACGCCTGCGGGGGAGTTTGCGGTGACGATCTTGCGGCCTGGGTAGAGGGAGGACTGGGAGGAGAGGAAGCGGGTGACGGTGCGCTCGGAGACGTCGTGTACGACTATGGTGATTTCCTCGTCCGCGTTTTTGAAGAGGGAGCGGGTCAGGTTGGAGCACATCTCCTTGCCCATTGCCTTTGAAGGGAAGCACGGGGGTCAGTCCAGCAGCATGTATGTAGTCCCACGGCCAGCTTTCGTACTCACCCCCAAGCCAATGAAGCCGTACGCCTTGGACCGCGCGAGACCCGCTGCGGGCCCAGCTGCCTGCTGCAGAAGCGCTCTCGAGACCAGCATCTTTGTGTGCAGACTCTTTCAAGGATGTAGGTAGTGGTCGAGGAAGGGACAGTGTCCGAGCTCATCACCAAGGTCGAGCTCGAGGTTTGTGTGGGGATCGGCTATCATCGGCTCATGCGCATTCATCCACAGCATGATCATCAAGAGACATCTCCTCAAGGCTTTCGATTCAAATAGGTCACAGCGCCTCGTCGGAAGATATAGCTGGCTCCACTCCAGATGGTCGTGCCCGCGACAATCCACTGGAAGGCCGTCATCGCAGGTGCACAGAGTTCCTGGGTCTCCGGGCTGAAGATCGGCAGCACGGTCGAGAGTCCGACCAGGCTCAATTGAAGGAAGGTGTTGTACTTGCTGATCTGTGTCGGTTGCACCGAGGCCGAGGGTAGGCTGAAGTCCCAGTAGCGCGAGAACGTCTTCGGCGGAGGGAGGGACTTGTAACGAATGTAGAAGGCGGAGATGACCAGACCGACGTCGCGGCCGATGATCAACATCGCCAGCAACGCTTTGAACAACAAGGCATGCGATCAGAAATGAGACCTCCTCGCCTTTCCTTCAGCCACGTCAAACTCACGTGGAATCAGGCCCTTGATTCCGAGGGTGACGACCATGACGGTCATCAACGCCTTGTCTGCGGCCGGGTCTGCAATGCTGCCAAAGACGGTATGGCTGTTCATTCGGCGTGCCAGGTATCCGTCCAGCAGATCCGTCAAGGCCGAGAAGAACAGAAGCGCAGTGGCCGTCTTCATGTTTCCCTCGAGCACCTGCCATCCTATGATGGGACACGTCGCCAGGCGGGAGGCGGTCAGGAAGTTCGGGATCGTATAGATGTTTTCCGACAGCTTCTTTGGCTTTTCCACGGTACCATCGACACTTGATCCGCTTGTCGATGCGGCCAGCTGTTCGGCGAACTTCGTGACCGTGGAGACGGAGGACTTCGCGACTTCTCGCTCCCCGTCTTGCTTCAAGTCGTTGACGCCCTTCTTCTGAGGCTCTTGAAGCTGTGGCCTTGAGAGATGGAAGTCACGCTGCGACACCTTGGTCCTTGCTGGGATCGAGAGGAGCGCAGCCTGGCGCATGGTGAAGCCCAGCCCTGCCGAGAGCGGCGCACCAGGGATGCATACGTCGCGTCGAATGCCAGTGTAGCTGCGAATCGAGGTTGTATGCGGCCCGAGTGTGTGCGATATGGCTGGGAAGGAAGTCGCGACCCGAATACATGCTGATGGAGTCGCACCCGGGAAAGACGTCCGCGGCAGCACCGTCCTCGCGAGCGACCTGGCAGCTGTCAAACGGAGCGCGGCCATCACGTTGCTTTCCTTTTCTTACTGTGGTGGCAGCCAAGGACAAAGGCTGGCGGAAGGATGGGGAAGAGCATGATCCCGCATTGATTCATTCCTGCTTCCATCTTCCTGACCACCACTTACCTCATACCCTTTCCTTGCACAGTGGCCCCCCATTGCCTCGACGACACCGACGGACGATGAAGCACTGAGCGAGAGCGCGAGCACCAGCCGCAGTCGGCATCAAGAAGAAGCCCCGAAGTTGTTTACCATAACCCGCAGCCTGCACCCACTACTTCCTGAATCCTGACCTTCTCGCCCGCGGCCGTACCAAGTTTTTTCAAAGAAACCCAACGCAACATGGCAAGGTCGTCTCCGCAGCGAGTGCGTGACAGGGGTCACGCCCGGGGCGCAGACGGAGGACGTGCTTCCGCATCAGGTGCCGCAGTGTCCGCGAGTGGGATCGATGGACAACAGCCGGCCGCACAGAGCAAAGATGCAAGGTCGTCACAGCTGTCCAAGGAGGCCAAGTCCCAACGAAGCGTCTTCAAGGACTATCTCGCAAACGCAAGCGAAAAAGCGAGCTCCCATGGCAGTCTGCCTTCCTTGACCGGACCCAATTCGGATCTGGAATTCGCCCGCAAGAACCTGCGGAACACCTACCTCAACTTACTCTTCTCCTGCACCTTCACCCGTTCTGCTCATGGCGTCGAGTCGTGTCTGTGGATCGAAACCACCCATCCGATCGTTGCTATCTACCGCAAATACCTTGGCTCCCTCGAGAAAACCATCGCTTCACTCAAGGTATCTGGATCCGGGACCGGGGCTGGGGCCAAGCGCGGCTCAAATGTCAAGCAGCAGGGCAACAGTAACGGCGGCGGTGGCTCATCAAGCACGCGAAACGCAAAGCTGAACGAGTACGCCCGAGTCGCGACCGAGTATCGCAAATTCTTGTTGAGCGAAGAGACATTCTGGCAAGAGCTCGCCGCACGTATCGTGCATACATTCAAGTTGCACGAAGCCAGGCCCATGTTCGATGCCCTCGGTATCGCCAATGATCCGGACTCAAGCACGGTCAGTAGCTCCTCGCCCCTCCCTGCCTCCTCAGCGGGAGCAGAATCGAGTCGCGGGGGCGTCCGCACCAATGACGTGGACGACATTCCGCGAAATGCCGGGTCTTCTGCTGGCATGAACCGTGTCCAAGGCGCGGGTACGATCTCCTTCGTCTCATCGGGCGGTTCGACAGCAGAGGCCGCAGCTCAAGTGAAGGCAGCTCAAATCCCGTCCAACCGGGATCGCCTCATTGAAAATGTGCACAAGGCCTTGGTCTGCTGCGGTGATCTCGCCAGATATCGAGTGCAGGTTTCAGACAAGCCAGTAGAGAGCGCTGCCAAGGGAGGGAACGCTAAGGGTGTGGCAAAGCCCACAATCGACTATACGCGCGCCTCAATCTTCTACACACAGGCACGCTTGCTGCTTCCCGACAACGGCAATCCCTCCAACCAGCTGGCCGTCATTGCCACGAGCGTAGGGGATCCACTCAGTGCGGTACACCACTACTACCGAGCACTTTGCTGTCGAGTACCCTTCGAAACGGCCAAGCCAAACCTCGAGACGGCTTTGGGCAAAGGTGTTGAACAGTGGGCTCGCAGGCTGGAAGCTACGCTGCATGAAAGCACGAGTGCGGGTGCAGGGGGATCCGCTGCTAGGGAGCCCAAGTATGAGCGTGGCTGGCGGCCCAGGAAGCTGAGGGAGATGGTCGCCGGTATGGAAGCCGAGTACGCGAATTCCGATCCACATGCATTTGTGGAGGTGTGGAAAGGTGAATTCATTGCCCTGCATGGTCTGTTCCATCGCAAAGTCTTGTGAGTCGAATCGCACCGCCCCGGCAAAAGCGTGTACTGCTTTCGACCGTGCACTGAGCTGTGAGTCCTTCTTCCATCCAGCTTCACCTCCCTTGAAGCCCTCAACCAGGTCGTCGTAGCCCGCTTCGCAATTTTGGTCAAGAACAGAGCTCTGACACCCGACGTCATCAGCAAAGTCGTCATCAGCGGACTTTCCGCCTCCTGGACGGTGCGGCTTTGGCGCAACACCCCGGCAGGCAATGGTGCTTCTTCGCGCCAAGCTTCCAGCTCGCGCCGAAAGTCTGCTCCCGAAAAAGGAAAGTCGTCTACTACACCTGAGGCAACTGGGAAAGGACCCGACGTAAAGGCACAGCAAGCAGTGGGCACAGATGGTGACGAGGATGACGAGGATGATGAGTTTTTGCCAGAGTCCTTCACCTCCGAGCAGCGTCAGGCGGTCCATCTCAGCATCGAGAATCAGCTGGTCGCTCATGTCCTCGAAGTCATACGCGTCCTCTTAGACGTCGGCACCCAAGAGACTCGTGGCATTCTCCAGAGCGCCAGACGGACCACACTTGTGGCAGGAGAAGGTCGACGGACGCAATTGCCTCCAGCGGAGCAGCGGGTGACCGCCACGTTCCGAAGAATCCTTCCTGCCTTGCGCGTGGCCATCAAATGGGTTAAGGCTCATCTTGAATACATTCAGCGGTGTAAAGACAGAGCCTTGACCTCGAGTCAGAGCTCCGGCTCCGACAGTATTGCCGACATGTCGCTCTCGTTCGATCGCATTCCTTCTGCACGGGAAAGTGATGTTATTCTGGCCAAGTCCAGGGCGGACGGCGGCGTAGTGGAGAGCATATTCACCTTCTGGAGGAGCTCAGTCGACTTCATCAACACCCTCCGCTTCGCATTTCCTTGGGACGACCTGCCATCGCTCGACACGCTTGGGCCGCTCGGCGCGCCTGCCCTCTGCCTCGAGGAAGACTTGGACATGCGAGGCTTCAGTCCCACCAAGAAGGCGATGCTCCCGCACTCGAGCGGCGGCATGGGCGAAGCCTGCGGAGCGATCGGTCTCAGTCAAGCCCATCCGAATGAGGAGCAACTGATGCGGATCGCCGACCTGCTCATCGATGCCAAGGTTGTTGCCGAGTCACAGACGAGTCCGATCATGTTCGACGACGAGCGGAACGCGTTCATGTATGCTGTCCCTGACAGCGAAGACATCAGGGTCGGAATGACTGGCGACCACAGTGGACCTTCAACTGCTGGACGCGGCAATGCTCGGTCTTACGATGCGGGTGGCGCTGCTGTCACAGAGACAAGGGGCATGGAACACATCGATCGGCAACCACTCGAATCGACTGGCCGTCCCCAAGGTCTGGCAGATGCGTTCGCAGAAGTTAGCTCGGAAGGCTTCTCAGAGTCTACGGATGATGTTGTTGACCTCGCGATGCGCGCCGTTGACAATCGTTCCGATGCCATGAGTGACGCGCCAGACAAACTTGAAAGAGACGGAGCCAGTTTTGGTGACGATGATGATGACGAAGAGGACATGATTCTCGTCCCTGCCGTCCGGGATCTGTGGACTCACGCCCAAGGCGGCCAATCGACGGACGCAGGTGCAGACTTGGCGGGCCCGAGCGTTGGTACAACGGGAGGGGAGCGCCCGACGCATGCGCGAGTGCAGTCACAAGCACTGGGCGGAGCTCGTACGGCACAAGACCTCCTTCTCCAAGTGCTCAACGGCTCCAATCAATCCACGGGCTCTCCGCAGCAAGCGCTTGGATCCCCACATCGTGTTGCTCAGGTACCCGCATCGACGCACGCCACGCCAGCGGCTTCGGCGAGCGCTGGAGCCATTTTCCCCCACTCGAACAGTCCTTACACAGGTTCACCGGTTCCTGCAGCCTTGAATGCTGCTTTGTCGCCACCACCTCCCTCTCAGCAGCCAGCATTGCTGTTCGGTGGGATGGGTGGCTCTGCCAACTCACCTTCCGGCGGTCATCGTGCCAGTATCTGGTCGCCGGGCCCCATGGACATGCGCACTGCCGTGGCTCCGGGACAAGGCAACATCTGGGGCCCACCGGGCAGCGGTGTAGGTGGCGGCGGCGGCGGCGGCGGCGGCGGCGGCGCGATGCCCTCTCCGAACTTTGCTGCCGCGCAGGCCTTTGTGAATGGCGGGTTCTTCCCTCCCGGCTCTGGACAGGGGCCACCACCACCACCACCACCTCCGGCGCACAATCACCAACCGCCGAATCCGGGTCCTTTCCCTCACCAAGCACAGCCGCACCCGGGCTTTACCTATGAACAGCGGCAACCTCACCCCTCAGGACAAAGTCTCTTCGACGATCCTTTCGCGGCACGAGAGAGGGACCCGTTCAACCCTTATCCTCGGAATGCGGGCAGGTAGTACGAATGGCAAGAGGTGGTGTTCAAACATGCTATTCCACAAAAAGGCTGCACGGTCTCGATTGTTGCATTTCTTTTGCCAAAGGTTCTATCTCTTGCATGCGTCTGAAGAAGCTCTACATGCGACCACACGACTTATGTCCCGCCAGACATGATGGCCAGAACCTTCGCGCGGGCGTCGGCTGTGGTTGTAGCACCTGCCGTAGGTGCGATCGGTGCAGAGGTGTCGATGCTTGCGATGTCATCCGCCGACAGAAGCTTGCGCAAAGACAGGTCGTACACCACTTCCTCGATGCGCTTCACATCGTACTAGTTGTAATGCAAACGAAGAAAACATGATCAGCCAGTCCTTCCTGAGAGACAGATGTCTGAATTTGAAGCTTTTGTTCTCTTCCATACCTTGATCGCGTCGAATCGCTTGCGTAGACTATCGTTCTTGAGATTCAGGAGTTGGAAGCCGGCGTGTACTTCCTTCACGAAGCTCGACATGCGAAGGGGCGAAGAGTAGTCCCCTGCACCAGGAGCCCAGTTGCGGACTTGTCAGTAAGAACTGCTTGTGAGGATCAAGGGGCTTCAAATCGACAAAGCTCACCGACTGTGACAGCGTTCATTGCGAGTCTGGACAGGTCGTTGATCATGTTGACCAGACCGTGCAGGTACTCCTCGGTCGAGAGGAAGATCCGGGAGGAAGTCTCCTGGCTCACTGTGCAGAAAGAACGATGGAAATTTTCTTCAGCTCAGAGGGTCCTTCTGAGGGAAAGGATCCCGCAAGGAAAGCTTTTGGCGCGGTACTGACATCCCAGTACCTTTGAGCTCTCGTCCTTAGACAGAAGCAACCCTGTGCTCAAGAAGTAGGCCAACGCAGCCGTCCCAATGATGGCGCTGAACGAGCTGTTCCAAATGCCATTGTACTGTGAACAGTGGCAAATATCCGTCAGCACTGCCTTCGCTGCCTTCAGAATCGGTCCAAACACACGCTACTCACCTTCCAGTATTGCTGCTCTGGCACCGATGCAGTCAGCGTCGAGATCGTCTGTCTGCATTCCGCAAGAAGCGGAGCCGAGTCCGCGACGACGACGGCAACTGGGGGGAAAAGGGAGAAGAGAATGCATTCATTTTGTAAGGTCCGCAGAAAATGCAAGGCAGAGTCTCCAGCCCTGCCACACTCACTTTGCTGTGCCTTGGCCGAATGGACTCGGTTCAGGTGGGCCGCCAGCAGTCTATGCGCCCGTTCCACTGCCTTGGCATTCTCTTTGATAGTCTGTGAGGAAGTCCGAACGGTCAGCTGCGTTTCTGTCTGCCTTGAGAGCGTCTGAAATTCCAGGCTTGCCTCCGACTCACATCTGCCACGGCGCGATCATCCTCCAGTTGCTGCAGCAGCGAGGAGAAGTCGCTCACGATATCAAGGGCCGGCATCTTTCTTGCTTTCGTGCTTCTTTGTGAGTGCTATTCGAAAGCTAAGGTTGAAATCCTCCAGGTGATCGTCGTCGAAGTGAACGAGTTTAAGCCCCTTCCTCGCTCTTCGCCTCATCTCCCTCAACCTCATCGTTCCTCCCACACGCCGCAGATCCTGACTCTCCAGCAAGTGCCTGCTCCAGCATTAGACAGCTCAATCCAGAACGATGTGGCAATAAGAGACTTGCAAGAGATGCGCAATATAACAACAAAGAACATCCGGGAAGAAAAGGGGGAAATCCGAGAAAGTGTTGGAAACCGTCATGTGCATCGCATCGTTCATTCGTTCCGCTTCATCGCCCACAGCTCCAACTTCTTGAGCATGCCGCGAAGATTCTGAAGCAGTGGAAAAGAAGAGAGGAAAAGCCTTGATCAGTCTCCTTCTCGAACATGGGGCTGACCCAGGGGTTTCTGCTACTCCATTACTCACCTTTCCAGCACGATTGCTATTCGCTTCCAGCCAGGTCTCCATTTCGCCCCGAACGTCGGCCAGCTCGTCTATGACAGGCTCGAATGTGGTCTTCCCAGTGACAGCCGCAGGGTTGAGCAGCAGGTCGAAGAGCTTGCTCCAGATCTCGCCTTGCCAGTACCGCCGCAAAGGCTGGCTCAGCACAAGCTTCGATACTCCCGCTTCTTGACCGTCGCCTTCCTCGGTGACGACTGCTTTGGTCTCCGTCTCGATGTACTTGCCGAACAAGAGGCAGTGTGCCACCGCTGCGATACCGAAGTAGTCGACTTCGTATACCCAGGGCTTGCCTTCGCGCATCTGCAGACAGTCACGTTCCTCTGCTTCCCAATCTGCGACAAAGGTCTGCCCCTCGGGGTAGCAAGACAGATCGATCGCGCGACCAAAATCAATCAGAATCATGCCCTTGGCCGCCCAACATCCGGTCCCGCTCGGCGCGTACTTGTGCGTCCACTCGGACTCGTCCAAGACTTCGTCCAGCCGGAGCAGGCAGTTGTCAATCTTGATGTCGCCGTGGACGAAGCGGCATCGATGCATCTGCTCCACGATCCGGATGAGCTCGATGGTGAAGAACATCGCCAACACTTCGTCGACACCGGTCGATCCTGAGCTTCCCGTGCCGGAGCTCGCAACACCAGCCCCAACGGCCCCGTTGACGACGTCCAAGAGTGTACCCTTGTCACCGTAGTGGAGCAAGAGGAACGACTCATCTTCATATGCGATCAACTTGCGAGCACTGATGAGCGAAGGTAGGACGTACGGCGGCAATCGCATCTCGAGTTGATGCAGGACGTAGAACTCCCATGCATTCGGAGGACTCTCGATCTTGATCGCGACTTTCCGCTTGGCGTCCTCATCGTCGATGTCCATCGAATCCTCGGGCTCGATCATGCATAGCTGGGGACGCAGCGACGGCGCAAAGGACGTGACATCGTCCGCAAGGAAGACGGCGCCATAGCCACCTTCTCCAAGCTTGCGTCGAACATGGAAAGGCGCACCCGCAATATCCAGCCGGCATTGAATCTTGACCTGTCCATTCTTCGCGATCGAAGCTCCGCCGAGTGACTTCCGCGTCGCCGACCGGACGGCCGACTGCAGCGTGTCCAGCATCCCGCCAGCGCTTTGATCACCGAGGTCGACGAAGTGTGGAAGCTCCTCTATCTTGTGCTCAAGCCTGCCAAGGATGTAGGCGATATTCTTAGCATCGACGGGCGGGCACGGATTCGCAATGACATGATGGCCGTCATCTACCACCTCAGCCATCATGGAATCGCCGGCATCAACCTGCTGGTACTCGCTAATGACCAAGCTCGAGCCAAAGTCTTGATGAGTCGGAAGAGCGACCGAAGCACCCGTGTGCTCATGTTTCTCGATCAACACGCCGCTGAGCTCGCCGGCTGACGCGCGAGAGCGATCCCAAAGGCCCGTAGGCTCAAGGGGCTTCTCGCTGGGCCCCGGGAACCCGTGACTCGAAGCATCCGAGCGATCCGCAACGTCGTTCTTGATGGACATCGAAGTCTCCTCCACGATGCAGTTCGCCGGTGCCATCACCACATCCTCTCGTGCCTTGCTCGACGGTCCAAGCTCGCTGACACTACCACTGACGTTCTCCGAGCTGGTATCCTTTTGCATCTGCTGGCGTTGAGCGTCCGTGAGGACCATCAACTTGGGGATCTGAGGCTCGCCCGTCTCGTCCTCACTGCTGCTGTCCTCGTCATCCCGGGCCAGAGACCCTCGCGCCGAACCACGCCGAGAGTGATTCCATCGAGCCAGGACGTCTTGGCTCATGTCCGTTCGGCTGGGCTTGCTCGCCGTACCGGGTGTTCGAGCAGTCCGGGCCGTCATCCGTGTGAACTCGGTGGCTTCTGTGATCGGTGTCAGAGCATGATAGACGTGCGTCCCGTTCAAGAGGACCTCGTCAGGGTTGCCATCTTCTGGATAGTGCTCCTCGTCTCCTTCTGCAGCTGGGTCCCTCGATCCGCCGCTGACATGCGCCTCATCCTGCTCGTCCTCGTCCTCCTCTTGAAAAATTTCCATTCTCTGAGGTACCCTTACCGCTCCAGCCGAGGCCGTAGGTCTAGGAACAGGAGGTGGCGGCATCATGGGCGCCGCAGTTAGAGTCGGACCCGAACTAGACCCGGGCACGTTCACCTTCTCAAAAGGGATCCTGGCCACCAACGGTGCTCGGATGGGAGTGGCCGAAATCGTACCCAGTGCAGCCAGAGGATCCGAAAGAATCCGGGGCGCAAGCACACCTCCTCCGCCACCGCTCCGCGAGACGCTTGGCATCCGTCGACCCGACATCAGAAGTGGTTCACCGTTCTCGTCGACAGGTGGCCGCTGGGAGGCTGGTGTCGCAGGCATGATGATCGGAGCACTGACGTGTCTTGCCGAGGGCGTAGGAGGCACTACTCCTCGTCGATGAGAGTTTTCGTCCTCACTCTCCTCATCGTCATCATCATCGTCGTCGTCGTCACCGCTGTCCTCAGAGTCGTCACCGTTAAACATGCCGCGGACGTCAAGTTCGGCCGCCTTCGTGAACATCGTCACGGTCTGTGTGACCTCCCTTTGCTTCTGCTTCACTTTGAGATTGACTGTACCCGTATGACCATCGCCTTCGCGTTTTCGCTTTTGTGACCCGGTTCGTTCTTGGGACGACGATGCTGTCGCATGCGAACTGATTTGTTCTTGGGATGATGATGCAGCCGCACTTGCAGTCGCAAGGCTCGGCTCGACATCGGTCATTTGAGGTAGTTGAGGCTCGGAAGCGTTCGATGATAGTTGAGGCTCAGGAGCATTCGATGGCAGTTGAGGCTCCGGCGCCTGTGACGGACGTACAGGCTCTTCAACCTTCGCTTCAATTCTCGGCGGCCACGACACCCCGACGCGCTCGTCCAGGTACGCCCACGGATCCGACTGCGACGAGCAAGAAATGCCCCGCTTCGCCAGAAGGATTTCCTCGATGCAGACCTCCCCGCTCGGCTCGATCCATTTGGTCTCCCCCTTCTCGAAGCTGGTGACCACCTCTTCGATCGTGTTGAGATCAGGGTAGAGAAGCAGGATCGGGAGAGCATGACGTTCCCGCTTCGGACCGGCGGCTGGTGGTAGATCCTTGCTGGTAGACGCTGCAGCAGGCTCCTTCGATCTGGATGATGATGAAGCAGACTTGGGCCTATCGCTCACGGCTGAGGCTTTGCCTTTCTTGCTCTTCTTGGCTTCCATGACCGACTGGGTTTTCGCCGTCGTCGTAATCGTCGTTACCGGAGCTGCACTTGTGACCGGTTCAGTCTGTCGCTTGCCGTTCAACAAGTCCTTGTCCCACCGCAGGAATGGATTTTGACGGAGCTGGTCCGTCTCAGACAGAGTAGGCGCCAAAGCAACTCTTCCCGTTCCCAAGCCCAGACCTGAACGCGGAGTCCGAGAAAGTCCATCAGCCCCTTCCTTCGGCGCCCGGGCAGGCGGCGCCTGCTCCTCGTCATCCGAGTCCCGAAAGACACTGACGGCGACAGCACCCGCTTTTCCCGGCGTCTTGCTCATACCGCCCATCTTCTCTCCCGCCCACGCCTTGGCCGTCGCGTGATTTTCCTGCTTTCGTTGGACTTTGGAACCCAACGAGTCCCACCCGGACCCGCCTTCCTTTCTCGATCCACGTTGAAGATGATCCGCCGGTTCATCATCGTCGTCGTCGTTGAACACAGCCAGTTTCTTGACGTTGGAGGAGGCAGTCGCAAGAGAAGGTCCGCTCGACGAGGAGCTCCCTAATCCAGCACCCGCGAGGCCCGCTCCCCTGACTGAGTTTGCAGACATGCTCGATGCGCCGGACCGGGCATCATTTTTGGTGCCGAGCATGGATCTCTTCGCTGCGGCCATAGCAGCCTTCAGTGCGTCGGTATACGTGCCGTTCCCGCCGTTCGCTGTCGCTGAATCCGAAGCTTCAGGTCGGAGGAGGATGCGTTGCTGGTACTCCTTGTAGCGACGGTTGAGACGGTCGAGAGGATGTGCGCGGCGGTTGATGCCTAGTCGGTATGTTTCATCAGCTTCTTCGTATCTGCAGAAGGCGATCGGAGATTACAGCGTCAGCGCAAAAATCATGGATGAGAATGAGCACAGCAAGGATGATACCCACAGTGCATTCGCTTCCAAGACATTCGCCAGCTCCTCGTACAGCGTCGCCCAGTTCGTCCCGACCTCATTCGCGAGCAAGAACCGAAAGATATTTCTCCGGTCCTCGCAATTGTTGGCATACAACACCCAAAAGCGCAGATACCGTACGTCTTGCGCGTACACCCTCTGGCTGAAGAAGGAGCGAGTGGCGAGCTCGAGCAGAGGGACGAGACCACTTTCGGCCGTTTGGCCTGCCGGGTAGGAGTCGATCGTCCATCGGACGTACGAGTCCCACGCCTCCAGCGGGTCCTCCGACTCGGCATTGGCGTCCGGGTGAATGCGCTTCTCGTGCTCCTCTCGCTGCGATGCTAACTTCTCGACGCGCTCCCGATGTTGAAGCGCGAGGTTGTTGTGGAGCGCAGAGGCGGATCGTCCCTTGGCGCGCGGGATCACGTTCTCCTTTTGCGACTCGATGGCGAGGGCCATGTCGATGATGGGCGTCTTGGACGTCTGCTCGAGCGGTGTACGCATTGGTGTCTTGAAAGCGGCTGAGTCGAGCGCTGATGGTCGTCGGGGTGTTTGGAAAGGAGCACCGCCAGCCAAGGCCGGGGGTGCGCGATTTCCATCCATTCTTGCGAGCTGTTCTTCACGATGCTGTCTCGATCCTGGATGCTGGATGCTGGATGCCTGATGGTGCAGCGGAATGCTGGTCGAAAGTCGAAAGTGTTGATCTCCCCTTGCGACGCGTCCAGACTCCAGGCGCGTCCCAGAATCAAGTCACGTGAACAACAAGGTGTTCGCCGCGGGAGACCATCGACCTGGGAGGGTCTGACAGGGAGTCACAGGTTACACCTATTCACCCTATCTCGATTTCCACGTCCCCTTTTCCACCGCGACGCTCGGCATGAGAGCAAAGCAATGCACGACGTGCGCGTTCTGACGATGAATGCTCGGAAACAACACTTTGGAGTTCTGGACTCAGGCGAGATCTCAAATGTGTGTGTATAAGGCTATGGATTGCGCGAGAGTAGAAGAAAAGGGAAAGGAAGGTGCCATGGTCCGAGAAGAAAGCGTTCCAATACAAAAATCAGTGCTTGCCGCCGAATTGGGACTCTGTGACACCCTTGCCCATGGCAGCTGTGCTCGAGACACCACCAGTGACCGTCTTGAGCAAGTTGTCGACAAAGTCGGCACCTGACCACTTCTGGTGCGTCAGGACGTCGCAGCCAGACTCCCGCTCCTTGCGCTGGACCTGCTCGACGTACGCCTTCATGCCCTCCTTGGCGAATGCCTTGGCGAAGACGTCGGAGATGTAGGCGTTGGAGTGCAGTCCACCGAGGGTGATGAATTGCCAGACGAAGCCGAGCTTGCCGAGGTCCCAGACGTAGCTGCGCATTTGGTCGGTGGTGAGCTTGGCAGCGTCCCAGTTGAAGGAGGGCGACAGGTTGTAGGCGAGCCATTGGCCGGGGTGTGCCTTGCGGACACCCTCTGCGAACTCCTTGGCCTGCGACAAGATGGGAGACTTGGTCTCCATCCAGAGCAGGTCGGCGTAAGGCGCGAAGTTGACGGCACGGTTGATGGCGCACTGCGTTCCACCACGGTACTGGTAGTAGCCCTCACGGGTTCGCGGCGCGTCCCAGTCCCAGAAGAAGCCGGACTTCTCGTCGAGACCGTAGCTCTTGGCGATGGCGCGTGCCTGGTAGTTGGGTACCTTTGCGACCTCAGCGAGGAACGCGTCAACCTTGGAGGGGTTGATGCGTTGCAGAGCGAGGGCGGCCGCCTCAGAGAAGAGGGCGAGGCCGGCCTGTTGGGTCCATGCGTCCTCAATGGCCTGGAGGGCGTCACCGGTCTTGCCTTCCTTCTCGGCGCGGGTCATGACGCTAACAAGGGGCTCAAGGTTGGGGTTGGTGGTACCGAGGATGAAGGGGTGGTCCCGCTCGTCGACGTTGGTGGTGATGAGAGTGGCGGCCTCGGAGTCTGTTCGGGCAACGACCAAGTTCTCGACACCCATGATGTCGTACTGCAATCGGATGGCGACGAGACGGTTGATGTGCTCGGAAATGGGGACAAGGACCTTGCCGGCCATGTGTCCGCACTTCTTTGTGCCGGGTGCCTGGTCCTCAATGTGGATACCAGCCGCACCCTTCTCAACAAAGAGCTTGGTGAGCTTCATGACGGCGGTGAGACCACCGTGTCCGGTGTCAGCGTCGGCAACAATGGGGCGGAGGTAGTCGATGTAAGTAGTGGCTTGACGCTCAGCCTTGGAGAGACGGAGACGTTGTTCGCGTTGCTTCCGGTCGTGGAAGAGCTGGGCCATGAAGAGGTGCTCGACCTTGTTGGGGACAGTGTTGTAGGGGTAGTCAGCAAGATCCGGACCGGGCTCGTTGGTGGCCGAGGCGGTTGATGATGATTGCCAGCCGGAGACGTAGACAGTCTCGAGGTACTTTGCCATCTGGGTGACCTGGACGGGGTCGAGGGCACCGTAGGTGTGGGAAGTGGTGCCGGCCTTGTCGTGTGCGGTAAGGGAGGTCCAGAGCTTCTTACCCTGCTCGTTGGAAGGGTAAGTCTGCTTGATGGTGCCGCGCTTGCTGACGACCTGCTCTGCGGTGTAGGGGCGAACGACGCGTGCGAAACGGGGTGACTGAGGAAGATCGATGAAAGAGACGCGTTTCGAGAGGCGCACGAAGAGTGTGAGGATCAGCAAGCTGGGACGCAGAGCAGAGGGAGAGGTGAGAGCATATGGAGAGTCAGGGAAATGGACTCACCTTCCACCATTGCTTGACGGCCTCGACCTCCTGCAAGAAGGCCTTCTCCTCCTGCTCGATGTTGAATCCCATGTTGACTGATTAGTTGCTGTGGATACGAATTAGGGGAATGGGTGTGTGGAGTATAGGGTACCAGCTTTCTTAGTATGAGAGCTGATGGATGGTGGTGGTGGGGAAGCAGGAAGAGAAGGAGGCAGGTGTCCGATCTTTATAAGGGGGTGTCCTTGGCTGGGGAAGGGGGAAGCGGGAGAGTAGGGTGACAAGACTGCAGAGCTTCGAGCTTCCAGGCCGCTTCCTCCGGACGCTAGCCTCAGACCGAAATTGGGAGACCGACCGCCTGGCGCCTGCTGCCTGGCTGTTGGCTCATGCTGAAGCGCTGAAGCCGGCAGCGGGCTCCCCTCTCACAAGTCACAACGAGACAGGTTTGGCACATGCAGCCGGTCCAGCACATCACTGAGACTCCCACACAAAGGTCGAGAACGAGATAGAGCATCGAATGTGAAGCCGTCGCCCGTCTGGCCCGGATCCTTCCCACTTCCCGCCTCCCGCAGTCCCGCCCGCCCCTCCAGGCTCCAGCACATCCCAGCATCTTCCTCACCCACCCCTCACACGATGCTCATCTCCGCGCCTGGAGAAGGGCACCGCAGCAGCGTTCATGCGTTCATGCTCATCTCCGCATCCACCAGATCAAGATCGCCAAATGAAAATGAGAGGTTCGCGTGCGGAAGAGGCCGAAGGACAAAGCGGACGAACGCAGGCGCTACTTCCATATTCCCGCTCCGTCCGCAGTTCCCCCCGCACCAGGGCCACATGGTCGCGTCTGATCGATCGATCGCTCCAGGTTGTTGGCTGCAGTCGGCCTGACAAGAGCATCACCGTCTGAGGCAAACACTTCCACTGAATTTCTCAGCGTGAACCGTGGAGATATCCGCCTGAGCAATTCGAATTCCCTTCAAGAGTCATGGGCAAACCACGCGGAGGCAACCGAGGCGGCGGCGGAGGAGCAGGAAGCTCATCGAAACGCGGACGAGGCGGACGAGGAAGAAGGGGCGGCGGGCCTGGAGGAGCCAGTCGCGCCGACCATTATCTAGAAGGCGACAGTTGGAAACCGGCCAGCATCGTAGAACCGGACGAAGAGGAAGACGATGAGGACGAGGACGACTCTGGCTCCGAATCCGGGTCTGGTTCTGAATCAGAAGGCAGTCGTACCTCTCCTTCCCGCTCCCGGAAAGGCAAAGCACGAGCCACCGACGATGATCAGGAAAATGACGATGACGACAAAGAAGAAGACGACGAAGAAGACGAAGACGACGCCATCCTCGAAGCCCAACTCCAACTACCCCTCGCCCAATGGGACTTCGGCCACTGCGACCCCAAACGCTGCTCCGGCAAAAAACTAGCCCGGCTCGGCCTGATCCGCGAATTACGAGTCGGACAGCGATTCCGAGGCATCGTCCTCACACCGAACGCCACCCAGACCCTCTCCCCCGCCGACACGCCCGTCTTGGCTGAACATGGGTTGGCCGTTGTTGAGTGTTCGTGGGCTCGGTTGGACGAGGTGCCCTTTGGGAAGATCAAGAGTCCGCATGAGCGATTGTGTGAGTGCCTCTCCCTCGTTTCCCTTCGTTTTTAGAAGCTGGCTGAAAGGAGTTGGGTTTGGCCATTTTTTGTAGTGCCCCATTTGGTGGCAACCAATCCAGTCAACTACGGCAAGAGTATGAAGCTCAATTGCGTCGAGGCGGTACGTCCCATTTCCCACCCGCCAGACTCCAACAACAACTCATCCTCCTTCCTTTCTCCCCTATCCCACACAACCAGCTCGCAGCCGCCCTCTTCATCACCTCCCACGATCCGCTCGCGAACCACCTCCTCTCCAAATTTGGATGGGGCAAACAGTTCCCCATCGTCAACAAGGGTCTCCTCGACCGATATCGAGCCTGTACCGGTCCAGAACAGGTCCTCGGCGTCGCTGATGAACTCGTACAGCAGGAGATGGAGCGCAAACAGCGAGAGAAAGTGGACCGTGGGCAGAGAGGTGAGTTCTCTTCTCCCCCTTTTCTCTCTTACTTTTGTTCTTCTTATTGAATTTGCCCCTTTGTCATCTCTCACAGGCGAGGATCTGTCCCTCTCCAATCCCAATCACACCGGGCCAGACGACCCAAGCGATGATGACGAAGATGAGGATGGCGAGGCGAACAGACTTCAGCAAAACTTCTCAAAGGTGGTTCGAATCACCTCGGCATCCGAAGCGGCTGCCTTGGAGGAGCAATCATGAGGATGTCGCTCCAACGACCTAGCTAGTATGTCCACAAGCGTGAGATCCAATCACACCCTTCCAAATGTTCCTTACGACATCTTGCCAGCGAGCCGCCGTCTCCCAGAGGGCCACGAGCAGGAAGGGCAAAAGAACAGGTCTCTGACATTTCGAAGGGTTGTCAGAAACGCGCGCGGAGAGAACAGAGACTGTCACAAAACG
Source organism: Tilletia caries (assembly GCA_032718865.1). Classification (NCBI taxonomy): domain Eukaryota; kingdom Fungi; phylum Basidiomycota; class Exobasidiomycetes; order Tilletiales; family Tilletiaceae; genus Tilletia; species Tilletia caries. The sequence continues at coordinate 685,185 of JALUTQ010000037.1, read as the reverse complement.
AGAAAGGCTGGAGAAGAAAGAAGAGAGAGAGGACAAAGAGGAACTTGGGAAACAGAGACAAGAAGAAAGAAAGGAGGAAAAGAAGACACGAGAAAGGGGGGAGGAAAGACGTGAAAATGGGAGGGAGGGGAAGGGTTTGTCACAGTTGGGGGAGGATTTAACTGATCCCTTTCCAAGGTTTGGGTTGCCCAAAGGAGGGTAGGTGAAGAGCGGGTTGGGTGGGCATGAGGATGGGGGGACGTGTCGATCCATGTTGGGATGGGAGAAGTTTCTGTGCAATTGTTCGTAAAAAAGAAGAAAGAAAGAAAGAAAGAAGAGAGAAGGGGGAGGGAAGGAAGTGGGCGCGGATTCGAGTCGGGGTCGGGGCGAGGTAGAAAAAAGAAATTTGGGCATTGAAGACCTGTCACCCCCCGGACACTTGGGCTGTAGGACCCAGGACCGAAGCTGGAGAATTGGGCGGGAGATTGGGTTTGTGTGTTTGTTTTCCATAGCATATGAAGGGGATTCTTGAGGGGGAGTTTAGGTATGCTCGGGAGCCGGGAGACGGGATGTGCGTTTGGGGATAATGTCTTGAGGGGCGGGAAGGCTTCGTCCTGGGGACCTGGGGAGTTTATGTGGTCGCGAGTCAGAGGGGGAGAGAAGGGTTGGGAGGGGTTGGACGTTGCAAAGAAGAGTGGATCATGGGCATCGGAACGAATCGAGGGCGAGAAAAGGCGAATGGGCGGTCTTCCGATGATCCAGGTCGAGCGCGATGGAGAGTGCCCAACGGAAAAGGCAGAATTAATGGGAAGTCGGGGCGGGTCGTCCAGGGGGGGGGAAGAGATGGGGCGTAAATCAAAAAAAAGGTGCACGGGTAGCCCCTGCTGTCTGTGAGGAAACGGTTCTTCAATGTAGCGTATCATGTGGTGTTCCTCCGTCGCGATTCCTTTAAGAGCGGGCCAGACGTGCATTCTTCGAGTGTTCGCGTGGATTGGGAAATGGAAGTCGGGTGGCGATCTACGTTTGACGGGGGTCGATTTTGGTGTGCTTGGGGGCATAATAGCACGAGATCGCTCATGTGCTGAACAGGCCACGCCATCGAGCAGACGATGCTTCGTAAATGACCCATCCAGACTTGACGTGGTTGGAAGAGTTGTCGATTCGGTAAAGTAAGATTGAGATGATTTCCCCGGCCCAGCTGTTCGGTCGACTTGATGCTCGTTCGTGAATAGAGTCACGACCCGTACACGCCAGCAGACTCGACCCATTCACACCGAGTCTTCCATAATTCCGCTCCCCGTCGATCCCAACCCGCAGCACCCATCGTCCGCTATTGCACCCTTCCACGCCCTCCGTCCCTAATCCGATTCTATGTGTGGTCCAATCTTTGCCTCCCTGTACTCCTGCTCACGTGTCTGCCTTCGTACCACCCAATCTCCGCATGCCCCTTTGTTCCCCCCCGGCTCTGGTCATTCTCTTTCTTCACTTCAGAGAATGACACAGTTGTTCTTCTTCCTTGTCTTGATGGGCGCTGGTGCCACTGTTTCATCGCGTACGCGCGAGATGGGAGGAGACAAAGGGATTGTCAGGGGTGTGTGTTCTGTGTCGAGAGAGAAAACAAAGGGGGGGATGAGAAAGAGAGATGACTCACAGACACACCGAATCGCCTCATCGAAGACACCCTTGAGACCCTTCTGGGTGAGAGCGGAGCACTCGAGGTACCGGACCGCCCCAATGTCTCTTGCCATGGCGTTACCCTGCGCATAGCTGAGTGGTTGCATTCGCCGCTCGGCCAGCTTGGCGATCTCGTCACGGTCCTCGCGCAAATCGAGCTTGGTCCCGACGAGGATCATGGGGATGTGAGGTGCGTGATGGCTTTTGGGTGTGAGAGATGGGATAGTGAGAGGGTGTCAGTTGAGGGGGTGCACTGAGATTACCGGTTGTATGCGTGTTTTGCTGCCACTGCTCACCAGATCTCGGGCCACCACTATGCACCGCAAATGCGAGAAGAGAGCGAAAAGGATGATCGAACGCGTCAGTCAAATGCTGACCAACCGCATCGCGAGTACAAAGGAAGCCCCACACACCTTTGTCCGGACGTTCTCGAAGGAAGGCGGGGAGACGAGGGAGAAGCAGATCAAGAACACATCGGTTTGTGGGTATGACAGCGGTCTAAGGCGATCGTAATCCTCTTGACCGGCGGTATCCCATAGACCGAGACTGACGGGCTTGCCATCGACCATGACATTTGCCGAGTAGTTGTCGAAAACGGTGGGAATGTACTCTCCGGGGAAGGCGTTGGTTGTGTATGAGATCAACAGGCAGGTCTGATGGCACGAATGTAGATGAGAGATTTGCGGTGCATTGATCGAGATGGAAGACCATGTGGTGGTGGGTGGGCGAGGGCAGTGCGTTTGCGATGCGCGAGATTGGGAGTCGTGTGATGGCGACGGAGGGGGAAAGACAGGAGGCAAAGGGTGAGACAGGGAGTCAGTCGACTGTTTCCATCATTACTTCGCTCTGGAGTGAAGGGCCAACGATGCAGCTGCCATGAAAGGGAGGGGAGCCTCGCCAAACGCTGGAGCCTGTGCGATCGTCGACGCCTCCGCACCAGAGCGAGGCACAGGGTGGGGGACGGGCTTGAAAGCGACTCACCTTTCCGACCGCACCGTCACCAACGACAACACACTTGATTGTCTGCATGTTGCTTGTGGGCTGATATCCGTGGAACTACGAGATGGAGATGATGTTCTGCTGCTGCTGTGTGTGCGCGTGGGTGGGTGTCTGTGTGCGTGTGTGGTGCTGTTGTTGTTGGTCGTTGACAGGTTGGGTGGGGATGAGTGTTGGGGGCTCGGGAGAGTGATGGAACGGCAGATCCTTAAATTTTCTGAGGGAGAACGGACTCAACGGCGAGTGTGAGTGAGTTGACGAGTGAAGCAGACGCTGCCGTGTGGACCAGACGGGGCGAGGGGCGGTGGAGACGAGGGGAGGGGAGGGAAGGGATGATGTTAAGGTGGTGGTGGAAGCAAGGCAGTCAGTGTTTTGCTCGGTCCCATCCCATCGGTGCTGTCCCTGCGAAGTGCGATCTCCTCGTGATCAGTGTTCCGCTGGCCATCACCACGAACGCTCACCCAGTCACCGACTCACAGACCGCACTCCGCACTGCCCGTGCTCAGGGCAGACCGTCAGATGGAAGCAGGGTCATCGCCTCGTGCTCCCTCTGCCTTCGACGGGGAGCATCATCCAGTATCATGAGTCCCTCATTCGTATACCTGGCTCATTCGCCTCCCCATGCAAAACATTTCCACGCATCGCAGGATGAGAAGCTGACTGCCTCATTCAATTCAACCGCAGCCCTCCAACACTCGCCCGACTTCCACAGCGAGAGCCACGGTATACACAGGCTCATCTAAACCTCTCTCCCTTGTGCCATGCCTTGTCCGTGGCACTCGCATTTGCGGTTGCTAACTCGATCGCGAATCATGAGCTCGGCCTGTTCTTTGCCACCCACTGACCCTCTCTTCGCTGACACGACTTTATGTTCCTCCTTGCTCCGCTTCACCTCCCTCGGTTCGACACAGATGAGTGGTCCATGCACCTATGGACGGTGCAGCATGAAGTTGGCCTGCTGTTATACCGTCATGTCCACTGTCTGCAGGCGCACGGGACGCCCTTCAGCTCAAACATCCGCTTCGGCATTCTCTGACAGCATCGCGGACAGCTGCGATAGCCGCAAGGCAAGTGGCCCTATATCTTTCTCAACGCTGACATCCTCTGCAAAGTAACCAACAGCGCTGAAGAGTTCCGTTTGCTTTGCTTAGGGGTTTTTTACCAGAGCGACCGTCGGAGCGGCGACCGTTGGGATTTTTCATGCACGCCCACCGCCCACCTCGAGCGCGTCGAAGTTCTTCGCAACCGTTTGCCAGCTCCGCTTCGACCTAAGCTCAGCACCTCTCGATCAGACTTTCAGGCCCAGCGCTGAGCGCTCAGACGTCCGGACACGATCAACGCTCCAAGGAAGATATTCAACACCAACCCATTCAGAACAAGAATCTTCCGAATGGCAGAGGAACCATCAACGAACCAAGCTGTTCCAATGACCAGTCAGCAGATCGTGTGATCGGATCGGAACTTCAAGGAAAAATCGGTAATACAATCATGGAGTTTCTCCCTGCGAGGTCAGCTCACCCCCGTTGAGCATCCTCATCCCTCCCCTTTCCCCTCCCTCCCCACCCTTCTGTGACCAGGAACAGGAACAGGAGCACGCTGCGCGCGCGACGAAGCTCCGTGATCCAACCGCATACTCGCTGTCCAACCGCATACTCGCTGTATCATCCGTGTGCTGGCCACGTCGACTGCTCGATCAGGAACATCGGCGTCAAACAGGAGACATACAGCCCCGACAGCGAGGTCGGCGTTCGCAGGACTTCATCTGCCCATCTGCGCCCTGCGTCATCGGCTCAGTCTTGGACGGCAAGTCCGCATTTCCGATTCCCGGACCCCGGCATCGACCTATACATCTCGCCAGCACTCCGAGTCCAGACCTTTTCCCATGCTCGTTACAGCATTGATATCCCTTTGTCTTCCCTCATCCCGCTCCTGAGTGCTACAGTTCCTCGTCGCCTTACTGCCTATCAAGACCTCATTTCGTATGGAACGCCGTTTTCACCACCTCCGCTTTTCCCTTTCGCTTTTCCCTTTTCGCTTTTCCCTTTTCGCTTTTCGCTTTTCGCTTTCCGCTTTTCGCTTTTCGCTTTTCCCTTTTCCCTTTTCCCTTTTCGCCAACAACATGCCCGACTTCTCGCTCTTCCCGCTGCCCGCACTCATTCACATGAAGACTAGATAGGTATCCCTGTTTCCTGACCTCGTTCGAAGTCTCAAATAATGGCCTGCTGCTCACTTCTCTCCTTCCGGCTCGACCTCATTTGCTCTGATACTGCTGACACTCTCTCATCCTTCCCTCCCTGTCTTATCTCCCCTATTCTTTGCTCCCTCGCATTTTCTCTTTTTATACAGACATCAAGAGAACTCCTTCCTTTGCGCCGGCCCCGGCCTATTGTTGGCTCTTGTGCGCGAGCCGCGAACGCTTAGGTCTATCCGCCCATCTCACACGTTATGTCGCGCACATGTTCCCATATGTGCTTGCGTCTCTGACAGACAGTCAGACACTGTGTCCAATCGTCTTCTTCTCCTTCCCCGTACTCTCACATCCGCACAGACAGCCGACAGGTACGATGAACTCAATGCCAGAGCTAGTACGGCTCACTTATACTGACGCATATTTTTCTGCTCCCTGTTCTTTACTTCCCTTCTCCTCCCCTGCCCGCAGCTAGACACCATTCCATCGGCGGAGAGCGGAGGATTACAGGGCTCGCACAAGTCTGAGGTTCGGCCTCGCCTGATTTGCCGGCAGAGGGCGTTGCCAGCCATGCAGCGCGCTCTCTGTCAGCAAATCGACATCAGGGGAGAATTCATGTCATTTTGGAAATGATGCATCTATCGGTATGTCGCTCCATCTTTCCTTCCTTCTCGGTCGTTGCTCTCTCGTACACACCACTCTCATTCCTTGCTGCTTTCCCACAGGCTTCAAATTTCGCAAGGACCGTCAGACCGTGGTCCATGGGAGAGAACGAGAAGTGCGCATGGCGCAAAAGCGCGTAACCGGGCTGGTCGGCTCGTACCTGATTTCTTGCTGGGGAGACTAGTGAGTGGAGTCAGTAACGTTCTGAGACCACCAAATGTCAGAGTTGGACATGTACAATCAATAGACCAGCATTGGGCAGCAGAATCACATGGCCCATCTGTAGCGGCCACGTGAGTTACACCTAATTTGACAGCTTGAGGCCCGAGGCCAGATGAGATGAGATGAAGATCCACGTGGTAAATATGGCTCAGCTATCAGCATGAAGCGGCAGGGAGTGGACTTGGCTTCTCCCTCTGCAACTGGCCGAGACATGCATCCACCATGTCACCTTTGACCTTCCATGAGGCGTCGCGCAGCGGAGGCCGAGGGAGCTGTCCGGGTTGTGAAAAAGGTGCACCTGGCGCGCAGACACAGAGAACGACGGCAGTGAGACTGTGAGAGGGACTAGGGTCGATAATGGCCTGCCGCGTGGATCAGATAACTCTGGATAATGGAGGCTGGAGCTGAGGCATCAAAGGCAGCAGAAAAGGAAGATATGCGTATCTGAGGGAGATTGAAAGGAAACGAGTCAGCTGGAGTGGAAAAGATCACCAGACATCAAAAATGGAAAGATTGAAGTGTCAGTCAGGCAGAGCAAAGCGAGTAAAGGGACTGTTGGAGGCAACAGTGGAGGAGAAAGTAGTCAGCACTCAGCAGCAACGGGCATCAGAGCCCAGAGGTCAGCTGCAACCTACTTTAGTACTTGCTGCCCACCAGGCACCAGGGGAAAACGAGCACTATTTGGCTCGGGATAAGGTCTGGGCAGCGTTTGAAGCTGGCTGGGACTTAGTCGACTGTGATGTATGAGGGATAATGGTGGGCGAGAGCGTGAGAGGCTGGAAGTCGTCATGAAATTCATGGCGAAAAGGGAAAAAGGGAAAAAGCGAAAAGCGAAAAGCGGAAAGCGAAAAGCGAAAAGCGAAAAGGGAAAAGCGAAAAGCGAAAAGGGAAAAGCGAAAGGGAAAAGCGGAGGTGGTGAAAACGGCGTTCCATAATTTCGAGCATATCTCTTCACCCGCTCATCCGTCGCCATCCGCCCTTACTCCTACCTCATCTCTCCCCCCTTTGTCTCATACTTTCGTTGCACGCAGGTTTCCCTCAAAAGACGGCCTCTGCGAAGTTCTGAGCGGACTACCGACTCTCTGGGCTGGCCCCTTTCTCTCCTTTCTTCTTGCTTTTTTCCTTCTTCAGTTCGCTTTCACAAAGCTGCAGGTCAGCTTCACAACACGATTTCGTGCTCCACCGGTTTTTACGTCACTTTCGCATTCGCCTTCACCTTCTTTTCTCAAGGCCGCTCGCTCCCTTGCCCACCTAATCGGAGAAAGTGAGTAGTTCAGGATCGGCTGTCGAAGTTCCATGTGCTCATCATATTGAGGCCCTGACCCGCAGCCCCCCTCGATCTTGTCAGCTTCAATCGATCTTACCATCGGTGCCTGTCCCCAAAAACCTGAACCACGACGAGACAAGTTGCACACCCTTCATAATGATCGGCACCCTTCATCATCAACGCGCTCCCTTCGGACTCTTCCCGGAGATCGTCGTGGGCAACGAACAACAGCAACTTCAGCTCAGCAACAATCAACATCATGAACATGTTTCCATTCTTCTTCCGAACCATATCAGCAACTCGACCAGCTCATCATGCTCGACGCCCACGCACTTGCCTTCTTCTGTCTCGTTCCCGCTCACCCCCCGGGAGGAGGCCCAAAACCGACTGTTGTCCGCTCTATCAGCATCGACAGCTCGGAGACGGAAAGAATCCGATCCGGAGATCCAACGTCCCCGACTTCGGTTGCAACAGCAGAACCCTCGGCTGTTCTTTATGAGCACAAGCGTTTCTATGCCGATCATCGTGAACGACCCGGAATCCACTCATCCCGAAGGAGGCAGCAAGCCAGGACCCCCATCAGATCCGGCTGCGAACGCTCGGGCCTTACCTGTGCCCTCCTTCCGCATCGAGAGTGAGCAGGACGAGGAGGATGGCGATGCTGCATCCTCATGCCTCGGCGACAACGGGCTGAGCGGCTTTGATGTGGCTCCCAAGAGCTTCGCCACCCGTCGAGCGGCTAAGTTCGGCCATGTCCGGATCCCTTCGCTCGCCCAGATCTCCAAGTACGTCGATGCTCAGCGTGCCGCAGGCGCTCATTCGCGGCCTAAGCCCGGTTCGGCTGCTTTCTTGAGTCCTCGCGCTCGCTCGGTCTCGACTCCGGCGTCTCCAACGATCCTGCATACATCCTTCTGCACGAACGATGGTAGGATCGCGCCGGAGTCGTCCCCGTCGACGCAGACGGACTTCGCTGTCGATGATGTGCGGACGCCGAGACAAGTGGTCGTGGTGTCTGCACCGTCTTCTTCCTCGGAAACAGATAGTTCGCAGGCGAGCTCGAGCGAAGAAAGCAGTACTTCCGGTTCGACCTCGTCCTCGTCGTCATCATCGGACGAAAGTGAGAGTGCGCAGAACTCAAACGGATGCGGCAAAGTGACGCATGCCACCACCAACCCGCCCACGTCCCGAGGTCCTCCTCGGCCCACGCCCACCCGACGGCCGTTCTCGATCTCGCACCAGTTCGGAGCGATCGAGATCAACCTGACCCCACCCACTCCGATGTTAGCGCCCCTCACACCCCTCCCACACCACCGGTCCGGACCGCCACCATCGCCCACCCTGCTGACGACACCGGCGTTCCAGATGGCTCCGGGGCTCAAGTTGCAACAGGAGCAGGCGGAGGCCTTCTGGACGATGTGGACGGCAAACCTCCAGGCTGCTGCGGCTGGGCGGGCGGGGTTGAATCGGGGGGTCGGTCCGCGGTTGATTCAGAATATGCAGGTTGAAGCGGTTCTTGGGCGGCGAGGAAGGGCTCGGTCACGGCGGGCGGGCGAGGCGGTATGAGATCTGGCTCATCCATTCTCTCCTTTCCTGGGCATCGTCTCCAGATGTTCCCCATTCATTCATCTCTCCTCCTCCTGCTTATACACAAGCGAGCATACATAATCCACATCGACTTCATCTATGAACAGCTCGTCCCCCGTTGGTGGAAACTGGGAAGCCGGTATGTCCGGGAACGAGCGCGTGTACGGCCGTACGCTGAGTGAAGCCGGGAAAGTCAGATCGTTCCAAGGGCAAATTATTGCATTGCAAGCAAGAGATCGAGCGTATATAAGGACCGGGCTCTGGTTTCTGGTCTTCTGTCCCCATCGCGCATTCCCTGATTCCCCTCCCTTCTGCGGCCCACCCTTCCCACGATGTCATCCCTGCCACCGCCTTTGAAAATGACAACGACGACGACGGCGGCAGGAGCGGGCGACGCGCTCTCCGCTCTCTACCTATACACGCACGACGTCGCCAGACAGCTCAAGCCCAGCATCGACGGCGAACTCGCACACGCCCTCCACGAGACGCTCCACTTCGCCCTTGACGCGCAGGAACAGGACTGGGGCACAGACTCCGGCGACGCGAGTGCGATGCCGGACTGCGGTGGGAGCGCGGCGGCCGCGGCCAACGCTGCTGCTACTGCTGCTGCTGCTAGTAACAGCAGAGTCAACGTCCTCAAACAGCACGACGTCCTCAGTCCGCGATTGGCAGATTCGCAGCCTTCTTCCTCCGCCGCGTCACCGCTTCTCCGACCGGTATCCGCCTCGACGCTGCCGGGTCTCTTGCCGGAGCTGCCGCAGGACTTGCCTCCCGCGCGCACGGGGTTCTTCCCGAACCCGTTCTGGTCGCGGTCGGGGTACACGACGCCGAATCGGAGTGGGAACGCGTCACCCACGCGCGCTTCTGTGAATGGTGCGGCTTCATCATCTTCAACGTCGACATCGACAGTGATACCGTCGTCGTCGTCGTCGTCATCATCGCGTCGGCGTCCACCGTATATCTCGTACGGCTGGCAGCCCCGCACCAAGACGCTCAGTCTGCCTCACCCGGCCACCATCTCGAACCCGACGACGCTGGACCCGTGCAGTCCCGAGGCCAGGAGCGCGTTCGACGTCACAGCGAAGCTCTTCTTCCTCGACGACATCTCCTCCCCTTCGGACACCGAGAGCGAGAGCGACGCCAGGGCGCGTGAGGCGCAGGTTCATGCACAGGCGGATAAGCTCGCTACGTATGTTGAGAATGCGCTTAAAAGATTGTCGGCTTCGACGGGGATTATCACGGTGGATACGTTGCTGCTTTCGTTCCCGCAGGCCAATTTCGACCTTTCTCTCGGTCGTGGTGGGTCGCAGGGCGGACAGGAACTTCAACGCGCGCTGGAGGAGCGGCTACAGGTTGTGGCTGAGCTATGGCGCGTGAGTTTTTTCCTTTCCACCCCTCATTTTCCCTTTTGATGTAGAGAGGATAAACTGACATTACGCTGCGCCATGGTCCGTGAATAGAACCTCTCCCCGAACCCGCAACTCCTCTCCCTAGGCCTCTCCCGCTTCTCCCTCTCCTCCCTCCAGACCCTCTTTCACTTCCTCCACGGCATGCCACACCCACCCGGCGGCCCACCCCCAACGACGCCCTCCGTCTCGTCCTCGCTCGTCCGGTCGCTGTCCCAAGCGGGGAATGCAGGCGCGGGCGCGGGCGCGGGTGCGATTGGGCAGAACGATGGTGCTCGATGGCCGGATGTGTATTCGACGCCGCGGGATGTGAGACGGCCGAGGTTGATTACTGTCTCGCTCTCGAATAGCTCTTCTTCTGCTGGCTCGACGAGCGCGAGCGCGAATGGGAATGGGAATGGGAATGGGAATGGCAGTGTGAGAGGGCCACAATCACAACAACAACAACAGCAACAGCCGGCTGTCGCAATGGCCATACCCTCTACGTCTGGTTCCCACTCGGGCTCGTCTTCGGTCGAAAGTGCCGGCAGGGGCAGGTCGTCTGGCACCAGGGAGGACGATGAGTTTACCGCCATCACGGAGTGGTGCGAGCAGGAGGGGATTGTGCCTGTGGCCGACAGCGATCGGAAAGGTGAGTTTAGTTCCTTCTTTTTTTTCTTCATGTGCGCGCGCGGGCGAGAAAGAAGGGCGAAATGCTGAGTTTCTTTCGAGTGAATTACAGACGTCCTTCCGAAGCGAACGCTCCCGACGCTCCTGAAGGAGTTCCGCGATGCACTACCGCACCCCGTCCCTGAAGGACACCGGCTCGTCCCACGCTGGGTGATGAAGGTGAGTACATAGTGTTTCTCAGGGCCCTCAACTCATGACACTTTTCCTTTTCCTCTGACGCCCTTGTGGTTCATCGTGTTGTAGTACTCTGTCATCATCCGCGACCGGGGCGTACTGGTGGACCGAGGATACATCCTGTATGCGGAGGTAGAACCTGAGCCGCAGGTGGAGGCGGAGGCATGAGGGCTCGCCGCTCGGGCGTGTGAGGGGGGGGGGGGGGGGGGTGTCTCTTTCCAAACCGTAGTCCATCTCGGATCGTCAACATCATCCGCCCTACTCTGCCCAGGCTTCCGACTTTTTTTCCCGTCCTTCTTGACGCTCGCGCCAACTATCATGCGTATGGGCCATCCCCAGGAGATCTTCCGTAGTTTTCTCTCATGCGCTCCGCTCGCTGCTGTACACTTCTGCCCGGTTGCTTTAAGGACCTCTGTTCCCGTCATGCAAGTGTTTATAATCGAATGAAGGTCACAGCTGGTGCATAAGTAGTACATTGAATCGCCCTCTCTCCAGAAAAGGCCCGTATAAAAGGAACACCGACTTGTCGATACGTGTCGGGGGGTTGTCACAGCTGAAGTGCGGTACTGCCCACCGGCGCCAGTCCGATCTCCCGCCACATCCCCGCCCTGGCCTTCCTCAACTCGACATTCTCCAACCTTGCAATCGTCGTGCGGCCGAGTGGGCCCTCGTCCCCCGCCCCCGCTCTCGCCCCCGCCCCGCCCGCTGCTACGTCTTGAAGCGCAGAGGCAGAAGGTTTGGCGACGGGCGCAAAGAATTTCGAGATGGAGGTCACGGCTGCGCTCGCTGCCTCGCGCTGTTCGTCGACCCATTTGATGGGGTATCCTTGTTTGGGCGCGGTGAGGAAGAGAGAGGCTGTGCCGTCCAGGTCGTCCCCCTCTCCTTCCTCCTCCTCCTCTTCCTCTGCGTCGTCTTCTGTTGCTCCTGCTGAACGAAGCCCTCGCCCAGCTGTAGAAGTCCCTTTCCCTCCCCTCCCCCCTCTCCCCCTCCCGCGAGCTTTCCCACGGCCTCCGGCAGAAGAACCACCCCGACCACCCGCGGCGCCGCCCTTCTTGGCAGGCTCCAACATCGTCCGGACCGTCCCCCAGCTAAACCTAGCAATCCCCGGCCAACCAAAGACGGGATCCAAGGTGGCCTTCAGGAACGCAACGGTGTTAGGATCGCCAGGATAGCCCGATCCGACGTTCGTAAACGCCGGGTTGGGACTCTGGCTCAGTCCATCCGGCTCGCCGGCCCACCAGACGAGGGAGGAAGGCTTCGTCGTCGTCGCTGTCGATGTCGCTGTCGATGTCGTCTTCTGGACCTGGTGGGATTGACGAGTGGCGGCCGCGCGGAGCAGGGCCGTCTTGCGTAGGATGCGTTTGAGCGCCTGGTCCGCCTCGATCTCGGCGAGCTCGATGAGTTTGGTAGAGGCGGTGCGTTTGCGCTTGCCTGCGCCTGCGGAGGGGCCCTGGATGGGGAGCTGCGCTGTGGAGGAGGTGTCTTCGGAGGAGTCGAGGTCCATGCTGACGTCGCCTTCGCCTTCACCTCCTTCCACCTCGACATTTACTCCGGCAGCGAGGACGCCGCCGACGATCTCAATCTCGTCATCAAACGTATCTACACCAAGAACCCTCTTCTCCGACTCCTGCCCGCCGGCCAGGAGGCCAGCAGTGGACCCCCTGGCATGTTCCCCCCTTCCCATCTTCTCTGGTGCGAGCATGAGCACTTTACCCAGTCCGGGTTCGCGATAGATCCATCCCTCGAGGATGCGGTCGCGGGTGACTTTGGCTGCAATGGAGGCTGCGCCGACGATGGGGTAGATGGCGTCTGCTTTGGAGGTGACGGTCCATTTGATGTGGGCGTGTCGGGGGAAGTGGGAGGACAGGTTTTTGGCGTGGGTTTCTGCTTTGCCGAGGGTGTCGACGTAGATCTAGTCAAGCCGGGCATCAGTTGAGGTGTGTATATATATTAGAGAGAAAATTGGAGGTGGGTACTCACCTCGGTCAGGTCGACGCCGCTGTCGAGGACGTTCTGGATGAGGAGCACGGTTGCGTCGAGTGCTTGCTGGTTGAGGTTGTAGGGGTGACGACGGAGCATGCCTGCTGATATGTCCTGGGGCGACATGACGCGCACCGCCCAGCCTGATGTTCCATACACGAATATGAAGGGTCAGCTACAGGGAGAGACGCGGTGATATGAAAGAGAGGACGGGGGCGATGACTGACCTATGTTATCAGGATTCTGGATGAGAGCGCGTAAGAGGGTGTCTCTCCTCTCTGCGGTGAGGGCCTTGGAGTCCGCGAAGCCGATGGATTTGAGCTGGTGGGCATAGGAGATGGGAGCATATGCGACGGCATAGACCATGGGACCAAGAACAGGCCCGCGCCCTGCTTCGTCGATTCCCATGAGACAGGGCACGGCTTTGATCGCTGCTGCGTCAGAAGAAGAGGTTTGTGGTAGATTTGCGTTTGTGGGCACGTGGGATGCGTATGTGTATGAGTGTGTGAGGGGGTCGTGTGGGCGTACGGAGGGGATGGCGTGTGACAATGGGGGCTGTGGTTGAGGAGATGGTGCTGGTGCTGGTGCTTCGTCCATGGTGGTGTCCTCCTCTGCTTCTGCTTCTGCTTCTGCTCCTGCATCCGTCTCTGCTGCAGCTGGAGCTTCTGGGACGGCCAGCGCTGTCTCTGTGTCCATGGCTGCGACCTCCACCGCTGCCGTCGCCGGTGCTGCTGCTGCTGCTGCTGCTGCTGCTGTCGGTGTTGAGTCTGCCATCGATGATTTCAGAGTCCAGACGCGTGTTGGTTGTCGGGTCAGAAGTCAGTGGGACGCGTTCGAAGGTCGCGTCTCATCTCATCTGTGTGTGAGGTCAGAAACGCTCCGAGGCCACGTGTTTTGATCTGCTCACGTGACACGCACTCAGCCCAGTCAGTAAAATTGTCGGTGGGAGCAAGCTGGAAGACGACCATGAGCCAGCACAGAAGCAAGGAACAAGTAGGAAGTGAGCATGGCGAGCTCATCAAAGCACAAGCTCGACAGCGCAGGGGCAGGGGAAGCGCTCGACGTGGCTGCGTATCTCCACTCCGTACAGCACGCACTCGTCCCCCTCACCCGCACAGCCGCACAGCTCCCCTCCGCGTCCGACCTCGAGTTCCACCGCTCGCTCAACCCAGCACTCGCAAACAAACTCGACTCCTCAACACACGCACTCCTCGACCTCGTCAACAGTCTCACAGCATGGATCGACCCAGCCACCGCGGCCGCAACAGCACTCGCACCCGCATCCCTCCCCAGCAACCTCACAACCAACGTCCCCAGAGCAATCGGAGACCTCGTAGACTCCCTCCTCGAACGCGCAGACATCAACCTCGACGAGTATGCCGGAAAGCGCGAACCTAGGAAACCTGCATTCTCCGTCGTCGGCAGCAAGAGCAGCAAGACACAGGCCAAGCAGGCACAGGCTCAGGAAGCAAATGCGAAGGGCAAGGGCAAGCAGTCTACAACAGCAGCACTCCCATCTCACATCACAAACGCACCCATCAAGAAGCCACAACGTCTCTTCACCAACAAACCAGACAATCGCTCGCACATGCCCTGGACCCGTCCACTCAAGTACGGCAAGCCACACGCGACAAAGACGCCCCTCGCACAGTCAGGAACAAACCGACCCGGCGGGCCCGACCCGAAGCAGGTATGGAAGAACCCCAAGACGCGCCAGGGCATGTGGTGCTCCGAGGGCGATCCCCAGGACAACCCGTACTTCAACGAGATCGTCCAAGCCGAGCTCCCCGCCCACGCCTGCGAACCACGCACGCCCATCCGGACCGAAGCTCTAGACCCGGACCAGCCCGAGGCGCCCACGAATGCAGGGCCGTTCACCTGGGTCGACACTGCCGAGGGGATCCATACCCTTCTTGCCCATCTCAAGGAAGACCGCGTGAGGGAGATCGCAATCGACCTCGAACATACCTCCTACCGCTCCTACATGGGTCTCACCTGTCTCATGCAAATCAGTACCCGTTGGGGCGACTGGATCGTCGACACACTCGCCGACCCCGTCCGCGAGACCGCCGAGCTCTTGAACGAAGCCTTTGCGGACCCTTCCAAGATCAAAGTCTTGCACGGGGCCGACCATGACATTCTCTGGATGCAGCGCGACCTGGGCCTCTACATCGTCGGTCTGTTCGATACCTACCAAGCCGCCTGCATTCTTGACTACCCCATGAAAGGCCTGGCCTATCTTCTCGAACGGTTCTGCTCGTTCCATGCTGATAAGCGGTATCAGCTCGCCGACTGGCGCATCCGGCCCTTATCCAAGGAAATGCTCTACTACGCCCGCGAAGACACACACGATCTCCTCTACGTCTACGACTCCCTTCTCACCGAGCTCCGCGCCAAGACAGGCGAGGGCAGCAACAACAACGAAGCCGAGGATGCCATTCGTGCCGTTTTCCAGCGGTCGAAAGCCACGGCGGCGAAGACGTATGCGAAGGATGTGTGGGATGAGGAGGGATATAGTCGGGATGGGTGGAGGACGCTGGTGATTAAGTATGGGGGCATGAATGCTACGCCGAATGTGCCGCGGCAGCTCTGGTTGGTCAGGGCTTTGCATCGCTGGAGGGACGAGATGGCGAGGAAGGAGGATGAGAGTCCGAAGTGAGTAGTAGTCCCAGTTTCCTCCCATTCATCGTTCTCGCCAAAAAGCTATTGTGGCAGAGCGCTCACGTGCTCCTTTTATCACACACAGATACGTACTCTCCTCAACGCACCTGCTCGCCCTCGGCTCCAAAGCGCCCCGCTCGCCCCAGGAGACCCTCAACATCATCAAGTCCGGCCCACGCGAGCTCAAGGCGCGTCTGGGCGAGCTCACCAAGTTGCTCGTCGATGAGGTCCGTGCGTTTGAGGCGCATGTGAACGAGGCGGCCGAGGCGGTTAGGGTGGCTGCCATGGGTGGCGTTGGTGGTGATGGGTCGAAGATGGTCGTTGGGCCTGGGCTTGGGGGTGGGGAGTCTTCTGACGAGGAGGAGGTTGGGGAGGTTGTGAAGGACGGGGATGTGGATATGTTTGAGGTCGGTGAGGCGAAGACGACGGAGTCAGGTCTTCCTGCTGCTGCGGCGGCGGCGCTACCTCCGACCAAACCGGCGCCGAAGCTGATCGAGGACGTCAGCACGAAGTTCGCATCGTCGCCTCTGGTCGCGCCGAATGCGCTTTGGTCGGGCTCTGTGGGCGCGACGACGACGAAGGAGGAGCAGGCAGAGGGGGAGGGAGAGAAGGCACCGGAAAAGGAAAAGCCGAAGCGGTCGCTGTTCTCGCTGCCTTCTGGCTTTGGCGGCCGGTCCCTTTTCGGTTCGTCGTCGTCGACGACACCAAAGACGGAGGCAGGGAGTGCGATAGCTCCCGTTGCTGTAGCGCCTACCTCGACGACGGTGGATTCGACTGCGGGCGCGGGTGCGGGTCGACCGGTTGGCAGTACGCTGTTTGGCGGACTCCAGGGTGGTCAGCAGCCATCAGCGAAGGCGGCGACTGGGACGAAGAGTACTCGCTCGGCATCTTCGTCGTCGTCCGCATCACGATCCTCGACAAAGGCGGGCGTGATCCGGGCTGGCTTTGCGGCTGCTGTCGGTGGGCTGCTCGGGAGCGCTGGTGAGAATCAGGCTGGGCGGGAGCAGGAAGCGGTGCCGGCGGCGTCACTTCAGAGTGACTACGAGATCGTCGATGCGGGCGCTCCTTCTTCGGCGGGTCCGGTGGGCAAGATGGCGTCGGGACGGAAGCTGAGCTCGATCACGCAGAAGTTGCTCTCGCGTGGGTTTCACAACGATCCTACCTCCACAACAACGGCGGAAGGAGAGAAGAAGAAGGATGAGGACGATGTGGGTGCGAAGGAAGGAAAGGATCTGAGTGCGTTCGGGGACGTGATCCGGCTCAAGAAGAAGAAGGAGAAGGGGAATGGAGGAGGTGCAGGTGCAGGTGGGAAGAAGCGCGGGTCGGACGAGGCGGAAGTAGAGATGGACGGCGGAACGCTTGCGGGTGGAGTGAAGAAGGCTCGACTTGGTGGGGAACCGTCTTCCTCGACGACGACGGCGGGGACGGCGGCGACGGGGTTCCTGAAGCCGTTCGACCTTGCGAACGAGGTCTCGATTTTGGACATGGGTGCTCCTGCGGCTGGGTCGGCGGGTGGGAAGCGTGGGAAGGGGAAGAAGGGCGGTGGTGGAGGTGGCGGTCGAGGTGGGAGTAGCGGCGGCGGGAGCGGCGGTAGTGGGGCGAACTTTGGACCGGCGCCGAGGAAGCGGAATGAGTTGGGGAGTGGGAATCGGAGCGCGACGTTCCGCTGAGGGCCTGGTTGGATGGAGCCTGAGCTGCCTCTCTCCCTCTCCCTTTTACACTTCTCACTTATTCATACATACATTCATGCAGCTCGACATGCCATTCATTCAGCCTGCTCATTACCCTCGACTTTCGACGATGGGAAGTAGGGCAGATACGTAGAAGGGTGTTTGACTCGTATGCTGGCTTGTGCTTGCAGTCGCCAGTGAAGTGGAGGGTCCAAGCATGGGGCGGTGGGGAACGCTCGGTGGCTGTCCAGCTGTCATCAACACATCTCCCATGACAGATGGAATACATCGCAACGCAACTGAATGGTCGTGGGAAGGGGACATGCTTCGCGGCGTAAGGAAGGCGCCCCCGTCTGATTGTTGAGTGTAATATCTGCGTGAGGCGTGAGGTATCTGTTAGTGAGGGTGGTCCGGCGTCCCCCTCCTCCTGCTCCTGCTCCTGCTCCCTTATAAGGACTGAGCCATGCTGAAAGTCTGAGGAAGTCGACCACCATCATCAGCCGACTTCAGCACGAGCACGAGCACCAGCACTCACCAAGACGACGGCGAGCCCAGCGTATATGCTAGTCCGCCATCGACCGCTGTGTACTCTCCTGCCACAGCATTGATTGACCCACTCTCCCAACCCGCCACCCCCCTTTCCCCCTTATCATACACGTCTCCCCCCACCCCCCCAAGACTCAGCTTCCATCTCCCCCCTTCTCCCCTGCGCACCACCCTACCTTCCCCAATCCCCCAATCAAAGTGTTCTTCCAGCCTCCCAGAATCATACTCTCTCCCAAACTGTCGCGCCCGCGCTCGCCCCACGACGACTGTCGCCCGCCGAAACGGCAGCGCCAGCTGTCCCCGCAGCACGAACACCAACACCAACAAGAACACCAACCTTACTCCTACCCTTCATCCTCATCTTCATCCTCGCTCTCGCCTTCTACGGCCGCGCTCAACATGCAGACGACGCTTCGTGGCGAAGCTAACGCAGGGGAGGGGTCTACCTCGAGACAGAACGGCGGCGGTGGTAGTGGTGGGAGCGGCGCCCCTACGGCGGGACTTGACAATGGCGGGGCGGCAGCTGCGTTTGATCTCAGCGCGGACAGCATGGTCAGCGCTTCTTCGACGAGCAACGGCAACGGTAACAGCGGCGGCGGCGGCGGCGTTGCAGATCTGCAAGCAGACGACGCAACGACGACGACGACGACGACGCGAACCCCATCGGCGGTCCGGAACGGGAAAGCACCTGCTACCAGCGCTGACGACGATGACTCGTCGGATTTCAGCGAGGAGGACGATGACGATGATGATGATTTCCGACCGATCTTTGAAGATAGTATGATTGACAAGAAGGAGTTCGTCAGACTTGCCCTGCAGAGCTTGCGCGATCTTGGCTTTAAGTGAGTTCACTTCCCATCTCCTTCTTCTGGGAAGGCACCTTAAGATAAGAGCTGACTTCTTTTTCCCCCCTTCTTTGCTCGCGGTTTTCTCCACAGAGCCGCTGCGCACGCCCTCGAGAAGGAATCAGGCGTCAAGCTCGAACATCCCTCCATCACCACCTTCCGCACGGCCGTCCTTTCCGGCGAATGGAAGAATGCCGATCGGCTCCTGATGGAAGGGCTGAGACATGCCGCTGCCAGGCGCTTACGGCATTCCTCCTCGTTGTTGTCATCATCAGCGGCAGCGGCGGCGATCGCAGGTCTCGCTGGTGCTTCGGGCTCGGGCTCGGGTTCGAGCTCGTCCGTCAATGTTAACTGTGTGCTGCGCGATCCTGAATCGCAGAGTTTGGAGGTGAGTCACCGCTTTCCTACTTTACTGGGGCTGTATGCGCCTTGGGGGAAACGAGATCCGTGGATACTCAAGCTGTATCTTCTTTCCTGTTTTGGGCAGTCGATCAAGTTCGCCCTGCAACAACAGCGGTTCCTTGAGTTGCTTGAAGCGGGTCATAACAAGAAGGCTCTCTCCGTGCTGCGTGACCGGCTCACACCCCTAAACTATGGCTCCGAACGACTTCACCAGTTGTCAAGGTATGTTCATCTTTCCACGACTCCACAACCGTGACTGCGCTCCCAAAATATCACGTTTTGGCGCACAAAGCTCACCGCGAAACTCCTCACTCCCCGCTTCGGCATTCATGCGAACACACGTATAGTCTGATGATGTGCGAATCACCAGAACAGCTCCGCGTCCGCGCAAGATGGGACGGCGCCAAAGGCCAATCCCGGCGCGACCTCCTCCAAGAGATCGAAAGTGCCGTCCTACCCACAGTAATGATCCCAAGCCGTCGTCTGCCGCAACTGCTCGAACAGGCCCAGATGCTGCAGAAGCAGATGGATCCCTACTACAACCTCGACAGCCGGACGGAGCATCTGAGTCTGTATGTGGACGTACAGTCGGATCGGTCCGGGTTTCCGTCGTGGCCTACGAATGTGATGTTTTCGCATCGGTCGGAGGTTTGGACCTTGGATTTCTCGCCGGACGGGGGGAAGTTGGCTAGTGGGGGGAAGGATCAGACGGTCATTGTGTATGCGGTGTCGGTGAGTGTTTGCTCTTCCCCCTTCTCCCGCGTCGCGTAGACAAAAGAGAAGACAGTCGTTTCGCGCGCGCGCCTTGGGTTCTTGAATGACCGACTGACCTGGATGTGAAATTTTCCTCTTGTTGGCGGCAGACTTCATTGGTGGAGAAGATATGCCATTACGGTCCTTTCTCTGCAGGTGGGGTGAGCTGTGTCAAGTGGTCGCCGGACAGTCGGTGGATTCTGTGCGCGGCGGAGGAGGTCGTATATCTGATCGACACAGCGGTGAGTAGAGCGAATGATTCCTACGTCGTTCCGGTAGCTTGGTAGGAGAAAACTGACAAGTGACTTTATTGGATCGTAAGGATGGGACACATAAGTCTTTTCGGGAACACATCTACAGAATCTCGGCTTTAGCTTGGCTGCCGGATGGATCTGGGTTCGTCACGGGCTCGATGGACGGCAAGATCCTGTTTTGGGTGAGTCACAACGCTTGGATTATGTTGCATTGTTCCCCCCATAAGATCATCGTGCCTGACCTTACTATTTGCCAATGCATTTCCTGTCATAGACGCTATCGGGGTCAGTCAGAGTAAAATGGGAGATCGCGCCCTACCGGGTTTTGGGACTGGATGTTTCAGCCGACGGCCGCCGAATGGTGGTGATCAGCTACCGAGTCGAGCCTCCGAATCAACCGCACTCCTCGACACCGTCCTCCGTGTCCTACTCCGACTCGCCCTCACCGAGCTCGACGACGATGGGCCATCATGACGACGGCGGCCGAGCCGGGCTGAGCGCCCTGATGCGGGCCGGCCAGGAACGAAACCGGATCTACTTCTACGATCTCGAGACGTACTCCGTCCTTGGGCTCGCGGGCGCGACGGAGGAGATGACGTGTGTGAGCATCAGTAAAGATTCGCGCTTTGTGCTGTTGAACAAGCGGCCGAACGAGACGCAGGTGTGGGATATCGAGCTGGCGGAGGTTGTGCAGGTCTATCAGGGGCATACCATCTTCAAGAATATGATTGGGGCTTGCTTTGGAGGAGCGGAGAAGAATAACTTTATCGTCACTGGCAGTGAAGGTGAGTTTGGGCTTGTTTCTTTTTTGGACTCTCTATCCCGGCGGCGGGATCGAAGAGCTGACCCTGTAGCACACATCATTTTCAGATGCCAAGATTTACGTGTACCACCGAGCCTCGGGTCGGACGCTGGAACGGCTGAGCCATGGGGTGGGCTGTGTGAATAGCGTGGCCTGGCATCCGACCAACAAGGCCATGTTCGCCTCGGCCTCCGACGATTCGAGCGTCTGTGTTTGGCAGCCTGGGCAACGACGACGGGGCGCCAGCGGTTCGGGCTTGAATGGGAGAATGGGCGGCGGCGGCAGCGGCGGGAATCAGCATAATGGGAATCTGGGCTCGTCCTCTGCGCAGAACGGGAACGGGTTCCGACGCGCGAGTAGTGGGGCATCGCTTTTGATGGGTGGTGGGAGTGGTGGTGCGGGCGCGAGTGGATCCAGAGGGGATCGATCGGACTCGCGTCGGAAGAGCGAAGGGGCGAGCTCGAACCCGGCTGGGTTATTAGGTGGCAGCGGGAGCGGTGGCAATGGTGGAGCCGGTCCCAGCGGGAGTGGTAGCGGAGGCGCGAGAGGGAATGGGGAGCATGGTTCCGGCGATGGCTCCGAATCTGGGATGATGATGGGTGGGCCGATCCCGTTCCCTTGGGCCGTCAGTCCGCTGCATCCGGGTGATTCGGCGGAGGATGTCTCGATGTTGGATGAGGGGATGTATGATGACCCTTTGTGATGGGCGTTTGGGGCGTGCCCCTCATCTTTCGTTGGAGTCACTTGGCGGAAGACGACGCACGAGGACGAGGACGAGGACGATGACGGGCAGCGGACCTCATACTCGTCCTATCAGCAACCTCGAGCCTTGAGCCTCGAGCCTGGAGCCTGATGGAAGCAGGCCAGTCTCGGGCCCTTCGACAATCGGTGCTTTCCGGCCCTTCGAACTTCCACCCCCCTCCGCGTACGCAAGTCCTCACACACCGGTCTCCAGCAAAGCCTTTCCCCCGACCATTATCGCACGACATCCAATCATTCTCAGTCCGTCCCATGTCTCTCTCTCCCACGGTTACTTCCCTCTTCAATTGCTGTACCACGACCTCTCCAAGCCGTTTCTCCCTTCGCGCTTCGCCCGACTGCCATCCCAGCAAGTAGTATGCCAACTCTCCGATCGTCAAGCCCTCCTCGTTCGTTCTTCGCCTCGCCAGACTGTATACTTCTTCCCCCCACCCACCCACCCACCCACCCTGGTCGGCCTCGGCATCGCCCGCCTTCTATTCGACCCCCCCCGCTGTAACTTCCATAAGCACGACGCCCACCCCCCTTCGCCACCTCATCTCCCGTTCTACCATCCAGTCTGGCGCGCTTACACGCTCTCTCTGTTTCTATCTTTCTCGCTTTCCATGTACTCCTTGTGCCATCAATCCCATCCATCACTTCCACGCGTTCTCGCTGTCTTACCTTAACTTGTGAGCAAACCGGAGCCCCGCATTTGGAATCGATCCTCTCCACGACGACATCGCCAGCGGCAGTCATCCATTTTTTCAGTATGAGCAGCGCAACCTTGGAGAAGATGTCGACAGCGGCGAGTGGGAGCAGCGGTCGGAGTGCGTCGGCGCCGCGTCCTCGGTCTGCGAACACCGTCTTTGCATACAAGGCAGCCTCGCTCGGTCTCGGCATCGCCCTGCGCGCCTTCCTCCTCCAGGTCGGCCGCGTCCAGGATGCGTCCTCAGCGGTGCCCTACACAGACGCGGACTACGCAGTCTACACCTCCGCGGCCTCCCACATCCTGAATGCGTGCCCCTTCAACAGCATTCTTGCGGTCACGACCATCTCGGACGACATGAACGAGGTTATTGAGCAGCGCTTCCCACAGGCGGCCTGTGCTAGGGGATGGGCCGCCCTGGCTGCCCGGTACACCCTCGCTGCAGACCCGATTCGGCAGCCGGAGGAGAGCTACATCTTGGACAAGGACAGCGTCTTTATGCACATGGTCACCGGCGCTTATGCGCTCCTTCGTCGGCCCTTTGGTCTCCTGGCCAACATGGGCGACCCGTACCAGCGCGCAACCTACCGGTACACCCCGCTCCTAGCTCTCGCTCTCGCTCCCGGTGAGTGGGCAGGCTGGTCCGACGTCTTCGGAAAGTGGCTCTTCGTTGGTGCGGATATCCTGTGCGGCGTGCTCATGTGGGCCGTGCTCGAACAACGACACCGACAACGCACACGTACACGCCGACGTACCAGCGCCGGGATCGAGTTCCAATCCGAGGGCACCTACTGGAGCTGGTACCCAACCTTACTCTGGCTGCTCAACCCTTTCCCCGCCCAGATCTCCACCCGCGGATCGAGCGAGAGCGTGCTGGGCGTCTTCGTGCTCCTCTTCCTCCTCAGCTTCCTCGCGACCAACCCGGAACGGAGCGAGATCAAGTCAGCAGCGGCGGGCGTGGAAGAAGTCACGGACTCCAAAGGGGGCAACAAGGAGGACGATCTTCCCCTGCCACCCGATTCGCAGCCGCCCATGACTCCGCTCACTCCCACCTTCGGAACCGCGGCCCCAGCACCGGAGACCGCACTCGCACCCTCCGAATGGACCCTACCCACCCTAGCCTCCTCCGTCTTCCTCAGTCTAGCCGCGAACTTCAAGCTGTTCCCCATCTTCTACGGCGCACCCATCCTTGCCCACCTCGCCGCTGTCTCTGGCAGCGCGCGGGACGGGCCGATTGGGGCTGATGCGCTTACGCCTTGGGAGAAGGAGGAGTTGGAGAACGGACATCGGGCGACGGGGAGGAGTTGGTTGCAGCGGAATCGGGCGGGGATCAAGTATACGCTTATGTGCGCGTATGTCTTTGGAGGGATCAACTTGGCACTCTTCGGCATGTGAGTTGAATGCTTCTTCTTGACCCAGTAGCACTGCTACTGCTGTAGGCCTTGTCTGTCGGCCGTTTCGCTCATCTCTCATGGTGGCTCTGTGCGCTCTGCTCCTTTTACTCCTTTTCTTTCCCTTCCCCTTTGCAGTTTCGGCTTGCCGTACCTCCAACAGGCCGTCTTCTACCACCTCATCCGACGCGACCACCGCCACAACTTCAGCGCATACTACCTCCCCACCTACCTCCTCGACGTCCTGCCCACCACCGGCGAGAACAGCTCAATCCACGCCCCTTCCTTCCTCTCCTTCCTCCCCGCGGCCCTCTCCAACCTGCTCTCGGCAGAATCAGCGCCGCTCCTGGCTCAGCTCCAGCCCCTCCTCGCCTTCGTGCCCCAGCTCAGTCTGGTCCTCTACCTCGGCTTCTCGCTCGGCGCTCATGATCTCGTCTTTGCGTGCGCGGCGCAGACGTTGGCCTTTGTTGCCTTCAACAAGGTCATCACGTCCCAATATTTCCTCTGGTTCCTCTGGCTGCTTCCCTTGGTCCTGCCTGACCTCCAGTTTGCGAGCACGTTGGAGGGATTTGCTGTGCTTGGCGCATGGGTCGGCTCACAGGTACGTTGCATCCTCTTGATTCCCCCCCCCCCCCCCCACCTTTCGCTTGATTCATGTCCTTCCTGGGCTGACATCCATACTCGATCTCTTCACCAGGCTCTCTGGCTCTCCCAGGCCTACCTCCTCGAGTTCGCCGCGCAAGACGTCCACTTGCGTATCTGGGCAGCCTCGATCGTCATGCTCCTCGTCCACACCTGGATCCTGACCACCTGCCTCCAGGCATGGAGAAGAGCCCGCGTCCAGCGATTGGAGTTGCTCAACAAGAAAGGACAATGATCCCTCGGCCTACGTTCCACCTCAAAAGCCGTACGGTTCTCAGCTTGAACTGATAGTGTACTACACCTATGCCTCTCTTACGGCGATGCTATCTATCTTGCTCCGTTGCAAACACAAAGGAACTGTTCACTTGCTACAGTGACGATTCGATCACCAGGAATTGAAGTGGAGACGCTCATTTGGAAACTGTGCTCGTATTACGGGAGAGGAAAGCGACAGAGGCTTGATGCTTGATGATTGTATGTAAGGGAATCATACCGGCGCGTTGAAGCAGCACGGAAAGGGCTTAGGGGAAATTGATGGGAATTCGACCGTGTAATGTGGGGAAGGAACATGCCATCGTCCATGCTTGATGCGGAAGAGCTGCCGCCGCCTGCCTCGAAAGCGGCGCGGCGAAGCTGGATGGAAGAAAGAGAGAAGACGAGAAAGAGTGAGGCCGGGAAAAGTGCTGTCTGCGAGGCGCGGTCGGGAAAATCGCGACCTGCGAAACTGAAGAGCCGACGACCTTGACGCGTACTTGCGGGTCCTTCGTCGGAGGATCGATTCGAGTGGAAGAGCTTTGATGTAGAGACTCGGAGAGGATGTATGTAACGATTTTTGAAGGGCGGCAGGGTTCAATGTAAATCGACCAGCGAGCGTTGTGTAAGAGATTGCACGGGGGGAACGTCGCGCCCGTGCGAATAAAAGAAGAGAAGTCGTGAATCGAAAGCGTCAAGGTGCAGTTCGCGATGCCGGCAGCGGCCGGCGCAAGGAACTTGAACCGAGCTCAGTCGTGTTGGATGTTTGGGGTGGTTTACATGTACCAGGCCGACAAGCCAAACTCGGGCCGCTTGCTGATGCGACCCATGAGTTCCATGGCCTTAGCCTCCTCGAGCGGCTCGTAAGGGCGCGACGAGCCGCTGGTGCCCGTGGCCATGGATTGCGCGTCAAAGTCGCCCCAAAGGAGGGCGCGGGCCTGACGAGGGACAGCAAGCGAAACAAAAGCCGGTTATGTCAGTACAAGGTGCTGGAGATGTATCTGCAAGCCAGAATCCTGGGCTCACCTTCTCTGCGAGAATGTCGGAGTAATAAGCAGGAGGGGGCAGGGAGACCGAACGCGTTGCGCGCGAGTAGCTGTAGCACAGCGTATTCGTCACCGTCTGCAATGCGTCGTTAGAGAACTTGCACTCGTCCTTAAGAGGGAAAAAAAAAAACGAAACACAATTGTCAGATCGGAGATGACAGAAACGAAGTCCGGGTGAAGGAACAGTGACTCACCTCAAGCACTATGTAGCGAGTCGGCTTGGCGGTACCAATCAGGCCAGCATGCTAAGAAGACAGAGGAGCAGAGTCAGATTGTCACAGCCAGGATTGAGGCGAATGTTCAGCACATGAGAAACTCACCGCCTGCAGGAAGAACTCAAAAGCCACAGGCTAAAGGGAGATCGGAAGATGGTTAAGCACATGATATAGCGATGAAAGCCCATTGGTCAACACGACAAAAACTCACGTTCGTGACACCCTTGTCGACGACGGTACCGGCACGGAGGTTTCCCGTTCTATCCGTGTCCGCTGGGCTCTCAGCAGAAAACCGCACATGGTGTCGCTTGCCGCAGACCACGTACGTCAGCTTGATTTTGGCACCGGGCTGAACAATCTGGACAGCCTCGCGAATGGCGCGGATTTCGACATCCTTGGCAGCCGCGAATTGGCCCTCGGATATTCCATCCTGAATAGCGGGGAGAAATGCCCGTGTCAGAGATCTAGACGGCTCAGAGCTAATGTCAGATGCTGCACGTGAGGGACAAGACTCACCCGGTACATCAAGATGGCCCCAGGGAGTTGCCCCTTGTTCTTCTGCTGCCAACGCTTCAAGTGCGTCACGACCATGCTCTTCATCGCAAGAATGATCCTGTACAGACACAAGGACAACACAGTCAGCAGAAATGTTTCAGGTTCAACCCATTAAATCGGCTTAAACTCACTCCTGAGACTGCCCGCGACCAGGGTTGCGCTGGAGGCGGACCTCGTGTCCGTAAATCATACGGCCACCATCAACGGTGGCAACAGACGCAGCAATAGACTCGAGGCCGAGTCCAGGGGGTGGGTGCGTGACATCAGCACCCATCACTGTCAGAGCAAGAGAATGGAGGTGTCAGTGCTGGAAGGCACGATAAAAGGCAAGTCAGTAGCCCAAGCATGACTTACGCATAGTAGTAGGAGGGAGGTTAGGCAGATCCTGGGAAGAAACAGCGTGGTTCCCGCCTTCATACAAACAGCACAGCAATATATCGCGATCAGCTCATGACGAACGCTTCAAGAAAGGAACTGGGAAATCATGCTCACCTCCAATCTTGACGTTGATCTTCATGCCCACGTTGGCGACGTATTGGTCGGACACAGTACCAAACCCAATCTTTGCCTTCTTCACATTCACGCACTGGGTTGGGACAGGCATGAAAAGCTCCTTCATGGCGACGCGCTTAATGCTCTCGTAGAGCTGAGGTTCTGTTCACGCAAAGCCGAAAAGTCAGTGCCGTATCAAAGAGAGCAATGATGGGTGAAAGGGCTAATAGAACGTACGGTTGGCCTCGAGCAAGCAGACTATGAGCTGAGGTGGAGCCTTGGAGGCTTTGAATGCCTCCGTG
The DNA here is from genome assembly GCA_032718865.1 of Tilletia caries. Lineage (NCBI taxonomy): Eukaryota > Fungi > Basidiomycota > Exobasidiomycetes > Tilletiales > Tilletiaceae > Tilletia > Tilletia caries. Next base: position 658,108 of record JALUTQ010000037.1, on the reverse strand, counting down.
GTAGTTACTCTGATCAAGTCGGCAACAGCTGCATGCCCTCCCTGCCCGCCGCTCTTATACACGGGAGGACGGGATTTAATGCCCAACTTGCCCAACGTGACCGAGAGCTGGTCTCCGAACGCTCTAACGTCCTGGTCGTGGCAGCGCGTGAAGTTGATAATGGCCCACGAAACCAAAGGCTGGGCGGGCGTGACGAATGCTGCGTACGAGATAATAAAGATCAGAATGAGCCCTCAAACCGTGAAGTGTCGAGCGATGGCCGGTACTTCTCACATTTGCCCATCAGGTTCCATGCTCCGTCGCGTGGCGCCTCGGTCTTGTTGAGGCCATACATAACGCGGGGCGGGGGCAACTGACGGCCTTCAAGACGCACGGGCTCATTTGAGACCTGCACTCCCCAAGCCTGTAGCAGGTCGTCCTGCTCGTACTTAACCACCTCGTTTCGGAGCTGCACCACGCTTTGCTGGCGCTGCTGCGGCTCTTGACGAGCAACATCGATCATCTTGGCCGTCTGCGCAACGTTGAGCGAGAGTGGAGGGACTCGGCTACCCTCCACGACGAAGCACAGCTCGAGGGGAACGAAGCCGCCCTGGCCGCGAAGCTTGACGCATGGAGCGTTGGGGAAGCGGACCGTGTAATTGTACGTGTCCTAAGGGAGCCACAAGAAGGTTTTGTGTCAGTCCACATTGCAGAGTACGGTCAGACGCAAGGAACTATTCAGTCATGATTGCATGCTTACCTTGAAGTAGGCAGCGACGGAAATTTGTTCGCCGTTCCGATCGAACTTGGTCTGCGTCGCCGACGTGGTTGTCAAGCTGTCGAACATCTCCAAGCGACGAGAGGGGCGGTGAGTCAGGCGAAGTCGAACACCATACAGGTGCTTGCGCAAAGCTTGTCGATCCGCAACGCCGATGTTGGACAGGATCGCGATCGGGTGACTGTAGGAGTCCATCAAGGGCAAGAGTTAGCATCCGTAAACTTCTGAACATGCTGCAATTGCTCTTCAGTGCTTACGATGCCTGCTGTCCATGTCCAGCTTGAGGAGGAGCGGGTGCTCCTCCACGTCCGCCGCCACGACCACGCCCCCTGTCACCACCACCACCGCGGCCACCCCGTCCGCCACCGCCACCACCGCCGCCTCCTCGGCCGAGAAGAGCGACGCACAGGGCGCCCAGTTCTCCCTTGTCCAGGAACGCTGAGAAGGAGACGTCAAGGTTGACGACAGGGCCAAGAGCGGTGGGTCGCGCGCTCTGGAAGAACCCCTTCCAAATTGAGGTCCCGGTCCCTTCCACAGAAGCGCTGTTGGCCCCCGTAAAGAACCGACGTCCGCCGATTATGACGTCGCAGTGTTGTTGCTGAGAAGCACGCAGAGCGATTTCGAGAGCCTGGAGAGCACTCGAGACGTTCTCGCTGCCGGGCCAAATGGGACGAAGAAGAGAGATTGAGTCGATACATTTCACAAGCATGCACATGGACTTGTCGAATAATACTCACGGCACTGCGCTACCTGCGCCCATGATGGCCTGGCGATCGCCACTGCAGAAGTCGAGCAAGTTTCCCAGATCGATCTCCCTGGTGAGCTTGAATTCGACGGTGAAGGGCCGATTGCCGCCCTGGTCTGTTGCAGAGACGGTCCCTGGCTTTGTCAAGGGGTACCTTTCAAGTTCGGGGAGATCTTGCTTCGGTGGCAGCGTCGTATCGACGGTGATTGCCTACAAAAAGGGGGTTTGAGTGAAGTTGTCAGTTCTGCTCATCGAGATGTGTTCGGCCTTTAAGTGACTCACGTCGAGAGGCAGACGATGGGCGGTGTAAGCAATGCGGCGGCCGTCAAAGGCAAAAGCGCGGAGTTGGAGATCCGTCACGCCCGCTTCCGGCTGGGACTTCAGCTCGCGGAGCGCAGCCTGAACAATTTCAAGAAGCAGACGCGCAGGAACGGCTTTGGCACGAGTTGACCCTTGTCTGTGAGGAGAATCGGAACGGCGTGAGCATGCAGTGGAGGACATGTCTCTGAAAGTTGATGCGTTGATGCTTCAAAAAGATGCCTTGCGGGCGTTGTACGTACTCATTATCATCATTCAGTCCGCGAATGATAACGTCGTACTGATAGATCATAGGCGCGTTCGATGTGGTGGCCGATGTAGCTTTGGCGCCGCCTGCAGCTTTGCCACCACCGGCACCTTTCTTGCCGCCCTTACCACCTCCGCCACCAGCGCGAGCCGGTGGGGCCGAGGCTGCGGGAGCAGGAGCACCAGATCCAAAGCGTACTGCGAACATGTTCGACTTGAGCTTGACAACTTTGCCCTTGGTGCCTCCTGCATCTGGCTTGCGAGCGAAGTCTGGAAGTCGACGATCATTTGCGACGCGCCAGAATCTCGATGGTCAGGACAACAAGATATAAAAGAGAAGAGTTATATGGTATAGACAGGAGTACGTACCCAGCATTGTGGTGGCGGCATTGTTGGCATGGGTTATGTTGATTCCCTTGAGTTGGTTGGCAACATCGATGATATCTTGAGAAGTCATGTTGAGAATAGGATCTGCAGGAGCGAGGACGCGAAGAAGAGGGGAGGAGAGGAGAGGAGAAGAGAAGAGAGGAAGAAGACGAGAAGTATGAAGGGACAATGAAATTGGTTGGGGGGCAAGCAACAATGTCAGTCACCTCTTGTACGTGTGCGCAGGATTTATATGAGCGCGAATGACCAACCTGAGCGACGGCGCGAATGATCTGCCCCTTTTCCTTCCTGCTCGGTGCTGGTGCTCTGACTGAGTTGCGCAGAGATTTGCCTGCGCAGGAACCGTTGCCTGCACACAAGAGACGGGAGGACAAGGAAGGAAGATGGTGGTCCGGCTGAAGAAGCTTTCCTCTTGTTGCCATCCGTTTTATATGTCCAGTAACGAGTAACACGACTCCTCTCGAGAAGCTCGAGCATGAAGACCCCCTGCGCAACTGGCAGCAGTCCATCACGGTGCAATCACTATACGAGGATCGACATTCATTTGTGTGACAGCTCGCGCACGCACTGCTTCAGCCCCGACTTGCACAAGGAAGCGGGACAAGGAAGCAGCGAGCCAGCGCAAGTACAAGGACACCTCGACAAGAGTCCTCGGCAAGGCCAATCTGCCTTCGAGAACCAGAAGCTCGGTAACGTGGCGCGTGCGGCGAAGGGAACGCCTCCAAACTTTAATCTCATCTATGGAACGCCGTTTTCACCACCTCCGCTTTTCCCTTTCGCTTTTCCCTTTTCGCTTTTCCCTTTTCGCTTTTCGCTTTTCGCTTTCCGCTTTTCGCTTTTCGCTTTTCGCTTTTCGCTTTTCGCTTTTCCCTTTTCCCTTTTCGCCATGAATTTCATGACGACTTCCAGCCTCTCACGCTCTCGCCCACCATTATCCCTCATACATCACAGTCGACTAAGTCCCAGCCAGCTTCAAACGCTGCCCAGACCTTATCCCGAGCCAAATAGTGCTCGTTTTCCCCTGGTGCCTGGTGGGCAGCAAGTACTAAAGTAGGTTGCAGCTGACCTCTGGGCTCTGATGCCCGTTGCTGCTGAGTGCTGACTACTTTCTCCTCCACTGTTGCCTCCAACAGTCCCTTTACTCGCTTTGCTCTGCCTGACTGACACTTCAATCTTTCCATTTTGATGTCTGGTGATCTTTTCCACTCCAGCTGACTCGTTTCCTTTCAATCTCCCTCAGATACGCATATCTTCCTTTTCTGCTGCCTTTGATGCCTCAGCTCCAGCCTCCATTATCCAGAGTTATCTGATCCACGCGGCAGGCCATTATCGACCCTAGTCCCTCTCACAGTCTCACTGCCGTCGTTCTCTGTGTCTGCGCGCCAGGTGCACCTTTTCACAACCCGGACAGCTCCCTCGGCCTCCGCTGCGCGACGCCTCATGGAAGGTCAAAGGTGACATGGTGGATGCATGTCTCGGCCAGTTGCAGAGGGAGAAGCCAAGTCCACTCCCTGCCGCTTCATGCTGATAGCTGAGCCATATTTACCACGTGGATTTTTTTTCTTCATCTCATCTCATCTGGCCTCGGGCCTCAAGCTGTCAAATTAGGTGTAACTCACGTGGCCGCTACAGATGGGCCATGTGATTCTGCTGCCCAATGCTGGTCTATTGATTGTACATGTCCAACTCTGACATTTGGTGGTCTCAGAACGTTACTGACTCCACTCACTAGTCTCCCCAGCAAGAAATCAGGTACGAGCCGACCAGCCCGGTTACGCGCTTTTGCGCCATGCGCACTTCTCGTTCTCTCCCATGGACCACGGTCTGACGGTCCTTGCGAAATTTGAAGCCTGTGGGAAAGCAGCAAGGAATGAGAGTGGTGTGTACGAGAGAGCAACGACCGAGAAGGAAGGAAAGATGGAGCGACATACCGATAGATGCATCATTTCCAAAATGACATGAATTCTCCCCTGATGTCGATTTGCTGACAGGTAAAAAAGTTAAAAAAAGAGCGCGCTGCATGGCTGGCAACGCCCTCTGCCGGCAAATCAGGCGAGGCCGAACCTCAGACTTGTGCGAGCCCTGTAATCCTCCGCTCTCCGCCGATGGAATGGTGTCTAGCTGCGGGCAGGGGAGGAGAAGGGAAGTAAAGAGCAGGGAGCAGAAAAATATGGGTCAGTATAAGTGAGCCGTACTAGCTCTGGCATTGAGTTCATCGTACCTGTCGGCTGTCTGTGCGGATGTGAGAGTACGGGGAAGGAGAAGAAGACGATTGGACACAGTGTCTGACTGTCTGTCAGAGACGCAAGCACATATGGGAACATGTGCGCGACATACCGTGTGAGATGGGCGGATAGACCTAAGCGTTCGCGGCTCGCGCACAAGAGCCAACAATAGGCCGGGGCCGGCGCAAAGGAAGGAGTTCTCTTGATGTCTGTATAAAAAGAGAAAATGCGAGGGAGCAAAGAATAGGGGAGATAAGACAGGGAGGGAAGGATGAGAGAGTGTCAGCAGTATCAGAGCAAATGAGGTCGAGCCGGAAGGAGAGAAGTGAGCAGCAGGCCATTATTTGAGACTTCGAACGAGGTCAGGAAACAGGGATACCTATCTAGTCTTCGAGTGAATGAGTGCGGGCAGCGGGAAGAGCGAGAAGTCGGGCATGTTGTTGGCGAAAAGGGAAAAGGGAAAAGCGAAAAGCGAAAAGCGAAAAGCGGAAAGCGAAAAGCGAAAAGGGAAAGCGGAGGTGGTGAAAACGGCGTTCCATACTCATCTCTCTCTCTCTCCCACTTTCCCCTTTCTCATGATCTGCATCTGGAGAACTGCAAGTCCGGGCAGCGGCGGGCAGCGGGCAGCGCTGGGCGACTTTTCCCAAAGAACCTGACCGCCTGACCCTACGCGCCTCTGTTATCTTGGGTGGTGACAGACGCTACGGTTGAGACTCGCCTTCGAAGTGACGCGTGACGCTTGAGTGTTGGAAAGAAATGGTACAGATCTAGGAAACAATGGATTTGGTGGGAGGAAACGCTGGTACGGCCTGGGCGAGTAAGGGACGGGCGAGAGAGGGAGAGGGTCGCGCGACTCTCAACGGAATCGCTTAATCTCCTCCCGTTCCCTGCCACGCATCCAGTCGGGCTCGGAGCCGGGGTAGCTGTTGGGACGAAGACGAGGGTCGGAGCTCAGTTATCAGTATGTACGAGCGAGAGAAAGACTACGACGAAAAGAAAGCCGAAGAAGAACTCACTAGATGTCATCCCACAGCGTCGACACCGCAGGCTCAGGGCTCAGCTTAGCCTCCTCCACAGCCTGGTCAACCTCCTCCTTCGCCGCCTTGTCAATCTTCTTCAACTCGGACTCCTCGACCACGCCCCACTCGAGAATCTTCGTCTTGAGACCTTGGATCGGGTCCGAGGACGATCGCATCGCCTGGATCTCGTCACGCGTTCGGTAGGTCGTGCCGGGGTCCGAGAGGGAGTGGCCGCCGTATCGGTAGGTGACGAGCTCCATCACGAGAGGGCCATTGCCCTCAGTTGTCCACTTGCGCGCGAAGGCAGTCGCTTGGTGCACAGCGAGCACGTCCATGGCATTCACCTACAACGCGAAAACAGAAAGTCAGTTCCGCATGTAATCAAAGGATATTTGGGGGAAGCAACTCACCTGAAGACCAGGGATCACGTCACCGCGCTTGTAGTACTGCGTGTTCATACTGGAACGCTCGGCACTCGTGCCCATGCCGTACCGGTTGTTCTCACAGATGAAAATGCAAGGCAACCCCCACAGCTTGGACATGTTGAATGCCTCGAACACCTGGCCCTGGTTCGACGCGCCGTCGCCGTACATCGCAAAGACGGCGTCCTTGGTGCCGTTGTACTTCTGCGCAAAGGCGATACCTGCGCCGACGGGCACTTGCGCGCCGACAATGCCGTTGCCGCCGAAGAAGGTTGGGGTGAACATGTGCATCGAGCCACCCTTGCCCTTGGAGATACCGGCTTCGCGACCTGTTAGATCACATGTCGGAGAAAGGTGTAAGTCGCCCATCCACGCTGCGAGCTGTATGCACCTTCGCGAAGAAAACTCACCGAAGAGCTCAGCAATCACGCTCTTGATCGTACCGCCCCGCTGGACCGTGAACGGATGGCACCGATACGCAGTAATGAGCTTATCCGTGCGCTGCATCGCCGACTCCATACCCACAGCAACCGCCTCCTGCCCAATCGCCAGATGACAGAACCCGCGGATCATCTTCTGCTTGTACAGCTGATCAGCAGCCATCTCCATCCGACGCATCTTCACCATCTCCTCGTAGAGATGCACCAGGTGCTCCTTGCTCGTCTCCACCTCCGTCGACGGCCCGGACTCAAGCAGGTGCGTGTGGAAACTCTCCGCGGACAGGGCTACGGTGAATTTGTCGGAGGGAGACGAGGGCACGGAGTCTGATTGGAGCGCGGACGTGTCGGCGGAGGCGTGGACGTGGCGAATGGAAAGAGTCGCCGGAGCAGCCCCTACTTGGCTCTTGACGGAAGCGGTCCGCGCCGAGTTGACGGCAGAGAGCGCAGGACGCGCCGCAGTGGCTGAGGTCGATAGCAGGCAGCGACTGCCGGCGCGAGACGAGGAGGCGGCAGCGGTCACGGCGGAGCGTGCCACGGGTCGCACAAGGGAGGCAACCATGATTCGAATCGGATTGAGGCGGTCTATGTAGCTGTTTTCGGATCGCACCTGGAGAGAGGAGAGAGATGGGCGAAGGAGGAAAGTAGGCCAAGAGAGACGGCAACTTCTCCTTCTTATAAAAAGCTGAGATGAGATGGAAAGTGGTGAGAGTGAGAAAGAAGCAAGGCTGTGGTTGTTTGGGGTGGGGCACGATGATCCGTGCACGCTCGCTCACTTTTCGGTCAACCCATCCATCCACCGCCCACGCAACGACAACCTCAAAACTTTTCCGGATGAAGAGAGGTCGTATTCACGAATCAAAAGATGTAGGAGAGAGTAAAGACAAGAGGAATAACAAGTGAGAGACGCCGGTAGGGAATCTAAGCCTTGCCCGACGACGGCTGCGTCCTCCAGCTGGCCGAAAGCAAGACCCCAACCGTGTTCAGCGCCTGGTACTTGACCTCCGCATCGGGGTGGGACATGAGCGACATGATCTTGACCTTCGCACCGAGCTCTTCCAGCCGTCTAAAGTCATGAATTCAAAAGGCCAATCAGTGGTCGTCAAGTTGAAAAAGCCAAAGTTACGAAAGAAAGTACGTACCGCTTGCCACTCTCGTTGAACTGCACAAACTTCCGAACATCATGCAGCGCAATCGCCACACTGGTCGTGTTCTCCTTCAGCGCCAGCTTCGCATCACCATTGGCCCCGTCTTGGATCTCAGCCGCCGAGCCATCGGCACCGTCCAAGACGACCCCACTGGCCGCTCGCTCAATGATGCCGACGAGCAAGCGCAGGTTCTCCGACTCGTTCTCGGTGAGCTTTTCGGCATTCTTCTTCCAGAAGTCGTCAAGCTCGTGGGCGGGGTTGTCCCATGATAGCTCGCCGGAAATGAGTTCGGAGACGTACTCGTCGTATGTGCTGTTGAAGGAAAAAAGGATGGTTTAGTATCATAGGGGCGGTGCGATCCCACGACGGAACTCAGAAGGAGGACACTCACCTCATCCACTTCAATCGCTCGCTGAGAACTTCTTGCACCGCCTTGAGATCCTCCTCGATGTCTTCGTCGCTCCATTTTCTTGCAGCTAGAGTCTCGCTGAGGGGCAAAATGCGCGAGCCGATCAATGCAGGTGCGTTGGCATCGGGAGCTTTCGTAAGTAGGTTCTGTGGTATAGGGGGGAAAGCGATGATTCGCACGTTGTTAGAAGGCTGCGGTGATATATATATCAAAAACAGAAGAAAAGCTCACCTTGAAGGTGGAGAAGATGATTCGGATCACCTTTTCTTTGACGGCACGCCGGGCGATGTCAGCAAGCAAAGGAACGATCCCGAATTTACTGTGAAAGAAAGTATCGCAATAGTGAGTAATCGAGCATTTCTCTAGCACAATACGAATCCAAAAACTCACACATTGAGATTGGCGGCAATGTCGGCGTCAAAGCTGAGGAGCCAGAAGGAGAGAATGACCTGGTACTGCGCCTGTGCAGGGCTGAGGTTGACGGCAACCCCAACACCCGACTGTCCATTGGACGACGAAGGTGCATTGAGAGCGGAATTGCCCGCCGAAGAGGACGAACCACCCTGCTGTTGTTGCTGCTGCTGTTGAGACGGTGCCGCCGACGAGGAGGAAGCGGACGCACCCGCCTTGTTAGGCGTAGCTGTCCCCGACCCGGCCGCGCTGGAGCCATACGACGCAATCTGGGAGTTGACAAGAATGTTGACGAGTCCCTTGAGAGCACTGGGAGCGACTCGCTTCGAGGCTGCCTGCTGTCCCTCGCCGTCGTTGCTGATGATCACCGACTGTCGACGCTGTTCGTCCTCCCACACTTTGGCGCGGTAGGTCTGCGAGCGGAGGAGAGACTCAAGGAGTTGGATACCGATGTCGGCTCCGTTTCCCTCCGCGTAGTCTGTGCCGACAGAGGCCGAAGCTGCGTTGGGTGAGGCACCGGTGGTGATGAGTGCGGTGAGGAAGTCGAAGAGGGTTTGGAGGATGCGTGGGTCGGGGGTTTCGTTTCTCGGGCTGGAGACGACGAGGAGGGTGAGATACTGTGCTGCCTTCATCTGAACGAAGTCATCTTGGACCTGGAGCAGCCTGGTGATCAGGAAGGAAAGAAAAGAGGAACAGGAGAAAAAAAGACGAACGATGAGCAGTGAAGACGCGGAGTAATGACGGTCAGAGATGGCCAACGCACTTGAGAAAAGGACCGTAGGGCAGACCGACACCTTCGAACTCGGGCTCGCCGGCATCTCCCTTGGACTGGGCAAAAAGACTGGCCCTGTCATCGTGATCACGCAGCATATCGCCGACGAGGACCAAGATCTGCTGGAGGGTGTCGGTCCTGCTCAACTTGGCGAGGAGACGGAGGTAGAGGAGCGCATAGGCCCCGCCCTCGGCATCGTACACGGCGTCGACCTTGGAGCGAGCGACCCTCTCGACCTTCTTGATGAGCTTGAGCTCGTCTGCGGAGACGAGGTCTGCGCGAGCATATCCCTCCCAGGGGATGGGACGGGAGCGAGTGCGGGAAGAGAGTTCCTCGAGCCAGGTGTTGGCGACGTGGACGAGGGCAGGCGCGGATACCCGCTCGGCAGCGGGAGTGGCAGCGGCAGGGGCCGAGCCCTGCTGGGACTGTGACTTTGCGTTGCTGTCTGACATCCTGACCTTGCTGATCGTTGAGAAGATGGGATGGCCGTCGTCGACATGCGTATAGGAGAGGGGGTTATGGTGATGGAGCGGGCGCGTGCGTTGAAATATTTTGCCAAATAAATGCGACGAAATTCGAAAGTCCTCCTCCCTCTTCTATATCTGCTGCTCTCTGCTTGCCTCCTTTTCCTTCTTCTTTACCTTCACCTTCACCTTCACCTTCCACTTCACCTATACCTGCATCTCCACCTTTGTCAGTCCCACAGGCGTAAGGCAGAGCCACGCCTCCCTCACTGACATCTGTCCCTGATCCATACGAAGCCGAGGTTGAGCTACTGACTGTGCACTTTCGTCTGAATGCAAACAACTAACAGTTTCATCCCTGCCTGCTGAATCTTCCTTTCCCTTCTCTTTCCAGGATGACTTATGTGCAGTACCATCTGTTATCCTCCGATTATGTCGACGGTAACCTCCCTTTGGATCCGTTCAAGCTGATTCTTCTTTCCTCCCTCCGCTGAGCCGCTCTCCCTGTGCCCTTTTCTATCCTCTCTGCCTTGAAATGCTGCGTCCGACAGGTTGTTCCGGCCGTCGCATGATATAGTCAATATTCAAGTTGCCTGGACATGGGTCAATGCTCAGTCAAGCTTCAACCCTCGCAACGATCTTCGCCTCGCGGTCCGGTCAAACAACAGGTCCTCAATCATCGATGGCACTTTGGGCGGGACAGTTGCTTGTATGCACTGCCGCCACCTGACTATGCAAGCCGTCAGGAGTCGCCAAGTGTCACTCTCGCCGACCTTGGCCTCCAGTTGGACCTTCCCAGCAGATGGCTGAGGTGAAAAAACTTCGCTCCTTCCAGCCGCGGCATGATGCTCGACGACGACTTCCGCCATATGATCGCTTCAAGCCGAGCGACGGCGCAATCCTATCAATCAAACGACGACCCAAAGCTGTGCCCAACCACGGACCCCTTTCGATCGGAAAGAATATACGATGTACATAGCAACGTCGCTCGGTCTGCCTTTCTTTTCAGTCGCGGGTCCGGCGCGAGACTCAAGACATTTGTGAAGAAGTCTGTGACCTCCAAACCGGGTGTCTCGGCTTTCACCTCACTATTCGGCCTCGGCTACTCCGCATGAAACTCGGCCTGTTCGAAGGCAGGTCGCAGCTAGCCCGAAGCCCCGAAGGTCAGTCAAGACCGTCTCACCGATCGCTCCACGTGCGACCGAGACTGAATTTGTGATAGGTCTGGCGCAGGAACAGGTCCGAGCACGAGGCAGGGACTGTGCCCTACTATTCCCCGCGCTGCAGGAGTGTTGATGTTGGACTACTGGGTCACATATTGGACGTGGTACGGTACCGTATGTGGTCTCTACATAATTGTTGTGTACCCTTTGCATACGTTTTACACTTTGGGTTCCTTTGGGTTACTCCCCGGTCTCAGGCAGGACTCAGACCGTAGCTCAGACACACAACTGACTGACACTGACTACTGACTCCTCTTAACCTTGTGCTCGCTCGCTGCCACTCTGCCTCACGTCCTCCCTCACTCAGAGCATCTTCGTACATACATATTAGCGGAAAGCTTCTGTGTGTCTGACCTTTTGCTTTGATCTCCTTGGTTTCCATTCCCCACTCTACAGTCTTACACACTGCCAATTTGCCCGCCCTGGAGGCCCAAGTGCAATACCCGCCTCATAACGCGGCCGCAAGGCGAGCTCTGCCGTCGTCTTCATCCGAAGCAGCAGCAGCTTCATCAGCCTCAGCGACAGCCTCAGCGACAGCGACATCAACAGCAGCAGCATCATCATCAAGGACCACCGGCGGGAGTCCAATGTCGTTCTCATCCACTTCAGGAGGATCGGCCTCGGTTGGGTCAACCGCGCCATCATCGTTATTCACCGAAGACGAGGCGCGCTTCATGCGCGACAGCTTCAACAACCTCCACGACAGCTTCGACCCGTTCCAGGCAGGAGCACAACGATTCAAGGTGCCCGCCGCACTCCCACCCAGCGTCGGAGGTCTGCCGCCGTTCCAGCACCACCACTTCAATGGGAGCCATTCCTCACTAGGTTCCTCCTCACTCGCCCACGGCTCAGACACCACCGTCGGACGCAGCGTACACTCGTCTGCCACCACCGCCGCATCACCCACGAACCAGAGCCGCCACCACTACTACTCGGCAGGACCCCACAGTCCGGCCACGCCCACAAATCACGCAGTCGAAGGTGTCACGCCCTCCTCAACAGCAACTGCATCCCCGCCCGCAACCACCTCAGGGTCCGCCGCAAGCAGTGACGCCATTGCCCTCGCAAGACTCAAGAACTCAGAGAGCTGGGAACGTAATGCCGGCAAACAACAGCCGGCCACCTTCTTCCAACCAAGCTGGTGGTCCTCCGCTCAACCCCAACAGCAAGCACCGGATGAACACCATCACCACCCCCTTTCAGAGCAGCAACGACCACCCCACAACACCCAACAGCGCAGTGCATCAGATTTGCGCTCGACCAACATCTCCCCAACCTCCATGGACACAGCCTCCACACACTCCCGCTCTAGCTCCGCCCTCGACGCCCTCATGCTCGGCATGGGTGCACCCGGCCAGGGTCCGCCATTATCAGCACCTCCCTCTGACGCATATGCAGACCTCCTCCACCTCCAAGACAAGGGCCGATCGCCCGAAGGCGCCTCTTCCTCAGCTGAAGCATCCTCATCACGACTTACATCGGCCCCGAACGACCCGTTCGACAAGATGCGCTCGGGATCCTACGCAGGCAGGTCCGCAGGCCGACCTGGGTATCGCGACGATGGAGCTTCGTATCCTCTCACTTCTGCCCCGGGAGAATCGTACGGCGACCTGTACACCATGCGCGATCCTTCCGAACAGCTACGCAAACAACGCGCAGCGGCGGGCCCACAAGCCGGCGGATGGGCACCTCCACCCCAGCTTGCCGCCACCATACAGCAGCAGCAGCAGCAGCATCGTGGATCACATCAACATCAGCCTATACAGCCACAAGCATCAGCACTCTACAATCAGCCACAACATCAACCGCCACCGGGAGCTGGCCCGGGAACACAGGCCACCGCTTCGGGCGTGTATGGCCAAGACAGGGCATGGCAGATGGAACAACTCAACAACTTGCGTTTCGAACGCGAGAAATGGGCTGGCCAAGGTGGTCAAGCCGGTGCACCAGCGGGCACAGGAGCCGGCGCAGCTGTCTCCAATGGTCATTCGCAACAACAGCAGAGCCTCGCGGCGGCTATGGGTCTCAGCGGCGGGGAGGACGAGGACATCGTCATGCATACGCAAGAGCACGAGTACAATACTCACGGCCGCTCACATACCTCGAATGCAAACCTTGGTGGCGGCGGCGCACAGGGCCCCTTCAGCAACCTGTCGGCTCCCAACGTGGCGGATTCAAATGCACACCAACGGCACCGGACCGCGCCCGGGATACCGAACGGCGCACAGGGTCGCTCGCAGTCACTGCAGCAACAAGTAGGCGCGTCCGGACCCATCTCCGCCTCCAGTCCCCAGGGAACAACCATCCCATCGGGCCACCTGAGCATCCTAGGCTTGATCATGTCCACCTCCCACACCTTCCCCACCAAGGCTGCGTACGCCCCTGGCGCCACTCCGGAAAGTGGGCACGGCGGGACGGGGACGGGGACGGGGGAGTACGCGGGGAGTCCGGCTGGTTCGACGCCCGGAGGAGGGCCCGGTGGCTTCCTTGTCACTGCGTCTGCGCTGAGTCCGCATTCACCGGCGGCGGGCTCCTATACACAGCAGGGCGGGCACTCTCCTGGTGCTGCTGCTGCTGGGGCACGCCCGTCGTCGAGCGCAGGCATGGGGACCAAGCGAGCTCGCAACTCGTCTATCAAGTATGGTGGGGTTGATTCTGGATACTACACCAATGCGCACATCAGCAGCAATGCTGCCGAGTCCCCGACGAATGCGCGCACGCCAGGAAGCCATCATAGTGGCCATAGCGGAGCACCGCCGCCGCCGGAGGACAGTTCGTCAAACCGGCCGATCCTGTCCCTCTCCAAATCTCGCAACCGCTCGACCTCAATCGCAGCAGGCACGCCACCCACACCTTCCTCCTTCGCACCACCAGGTGTGTCAGCAGCGACAGCATCAGCAGCAGCTGCAGCCGCTGCGATTGCCTCCTCGCAAGGATCCCGCCTCGCCTCGACGTTTGCGACGCGTCGGGCGCCCCTCGTCCGCCCGCCGCGTCAGAACATCAGGGTCAACGTCGATCTGGCGCGCGGGAAGATTCCGGAGCCGATCGGGTGGGCGTTCTTCACTGCTGAGACGGCGGACCGGGCGCAGGCGCATGTGGATGGGATTGTCGATCTCAGGAAGGGACCTGTGATCGAGGACGGAGACGCCAAAGCCGCCGGAGGGGAAGGCGCGTCGTCATCTTCTGCTGCTGCTGCTGCTGCTGCAGCTGACGCGGCTAGCGGCGCAGCTGGGAAAAAGCTGAAGGCTGGACATGTGCTTCTGACGGAGGCGGAGAAGAAGGCGAACCACATCGCGTCGGAGCAGAAACGCCGGGCGAATATCCGGAAGGGGTACGAGCTGCTCTGTGACATTGTCCCGCCGCTGAAGGAAGCCCTCGAGCGCGAAGCCAGCGGCAAGGACGGCGGGATGGGTGGGGGCGACGAGGATGATGATGATGAGGGTGGTGACGATGGTGGGGCCACGAGCGGGCGCGGGAAGAAGAAGAGGAAGACGAAGGGCAAGAAGCGCGATCCTGATGCGGCGGGATGTGAGATTGGTGGCGAACGGATCGATGGGCGGGCCGGACCTCGAAGTGAGGCTATAGTCCTGATGAAGTGTGAGTAGTCTTCCTTCTATTTCGGTATCCGTTCTTGCGCGAGCTCTTATACTCATATGCCGCGTTACGCTCTTTCCCCCTTTCCCTCACGAAAACAGCGATCGAGTATCTTCGTGACCTGCTCGAAATCCGTCGCGACTTGCTCCTCCGCCGGGACCATGCGCGATATCAGGCAGCGCAGATGTGCGGCGTCAACATTGCGACGTACTTCGGTCCCCCCGTATCCAACGAAGCTGCTCGCGGCGGCAGCGGCGGCGGTGCTGGCGCCGGACCTTCGTACTACTCGAACGGCGTTGACGATGGGAAGGGAGAAGACGCCATGCAGCACTGAAGCGGGCCTAGTTCAACCTCCGCGGCTTTCTCAGGCGTCGGCGACGGTGCTCTCTCAGGCTTCCACCAAACCCGGGGGTTACATGGGAGCCCCAGAACAGCACGGGGAAACGGACAGGACACATTCTTCAATGCTGCGTTTTTATTCGACTTTCTCTTTCGGAACCGCGCAACGCACCTCGTATCCGCCGCGAGGACAGGCTTAAACGGACGCTTGCGAGATTTTCCTTCTCATTCTGCCCCCCTTTTTTTGTGCGGCCGACGAGACAAAGCGGCCCTCGACCCATACCCTCCGAATTTCTTCAAGTGCGCGACAAAACCCCATGCGAGACGGACCGGACTGGTTGGGATTATTGCCTTCGCCGTGAAAGCGCCCACTTCTTCTCGCCTTTCGACTTCGGGTTATCATATCTACCATGCCCCCGCCTATCCTTTCCTTCGACGAATACGGTTCAAGCGACGCGGCCCACATCCTCAAAAGCTCTCTCTCAGTTTACCCTTCCCTTACCTTTTCTCCCATTCGGCCGTTTTTCCTTTTTCTTCACCTTTCCCGCCTTCTTTCTTCCGCGACTTCAACACTTTGCATGCCCCCACGCCCACCCCACCTCCAATGCTTTCACAGCGTCGCCCGTCTACCATTTCTTCCTTACCATTCGCTTCTTTACTCTTCATCTAACTCTTTGGGACATATATACACACACACAACCCCCCCCCCACCCCCCTTCTAAGCTATGTATTCCTATTTGTCCCGGGCCTCGGCTCTTCCACATCCTTCTGCAACCAAGGTCAACGTTCGTTCGGGCTTGCACTCTTGCGTTCTCCCTCAACGGGGCTGGAGACGTCGAATCACACCCAGCGCCGGCTGGGCGAGGGTCGAGGCAAGCTGAGCATTTCAGCTTCCACCAGAGATATGACCTTACGCTACCCCTCGCCACAACCAGCAAAGCGAGCAGCGGACTTCCGTCCACCACTACTGGAACAAAGGGACCGCAAAAGCATGCGGAAAGGCGAACGTTGCTGTTCTAACTTCTAAGCGCTGACTGCGTCTCTTGACCTTTTGAAGGTCTCCTTCCCTTGAATATTGCGCGACACGCTCACATTTTTTCCTTCCTCCATCCCTTTTCCTCCTTCCTACGTTCCTCCTCGTGTTCCTACAGTTCAGGCAATCGCGAGCATCCACAATGAGCGAAGGTCCATACGCAATCCTGCCCCTCGTCGACCTCACAGAGGATCAACGCAACCGTCTGGACGAGGAAATTGAAGACGTGTTCGAAAGCGGAGGATGCTGTCTCAACAGCACGGACCTCTCACCTCGACCTTTCCTCCCCGGGTTTGCGGGAAGGGACTTCAACGGACTTGTGAGCCTTGCTCTCTCTCAGCCAGAAGACACAGCGTCCGGCGGCAAATTCCTGTCCGACTTCTTCGGGCTGGCCAAGAAGCACCCACATGAGTCCGCGACATGGTTCCTTTTGATCGACGAGCGTGGGGCAAAATCGCTGACGGAGGAGGCCGAAGAGGCCTTCAATGTGCTCGCTTCCGAGCTCGAGCAAACTTCGCTCCAGCAGTACCTCACCGACGATATTCTTGGTGAGCTGCTCCCCGACATCATGTCCGAGGGGGACGAAGAACTTCAGTACCTGGAAGAGAATCCGCCCGCCGAATCATCGGCAGCTCGTCTACGACTGAAAAGCATCGTCGAGAAGTTCGCCCAAGCCTTCGTTCAGCAACGGTACGGAGACCATTACGCCAACTTTGTCACGTTCCGGTGGAACGTGAACGACGTCGATGCCGTCCTGACACGCAAGGAGGGTGAGGACGCGGACGTGCTCACTGAAGTTAAGTACTTCCGTATGTCGTCGATTCGGTCCGAACTCTTTTCGGCTGCGGATATGCTCGGGGTGTGTGAGGTCAAAGATCCCCTCGATATGTTTGCCTACGTGAGTTTCCTTCATGCTGATCATCCACGAGGAAGGAAAAGAGGGCAGCGTCGCCCTTCACGGACACCTGGGCTGACATGCTGTCTCATGCAATCATCTTCCATCTCCTCCCTTTCCAAAGCTGGCACGCAGAGCATTTACCAACCCACGGGGCATCGCGACGGAAGAAAACGTTTAGCTTACCACGCACACAGGACGTGTTCATCTTGCGTCTCTGCGAACCCATATTTGCACACGGACGAAACCTCACGTTCCCAAAAGCGAACATACATACATATCTATTTGATTCATCTAAAGTGCTCTTTCTTTCACGCTTCACGCTTCACGCTTCACGCTTCACGCACTGCTTTTGCGTCCAGCTTGGCGTGGGAATGGGAACAGAGATCGATTCGATTCGGGGATACATGACAATTAACGAGAAAGAAAGAGGACAAGGCTGGAGAATGGAAGGCATGTTGCGTGTTTATGGCGGTCTCGGAATGCTGTTCGTGCACCTCAGCTTCAGCCCGTGTTACCAGCTTGCAGAACGCCTTGGCCTGGAAGATTGGAAGGAAAATGACCCGTTAGAAGTTGCCCATCACTCAGTGTTTTCCGAGCATGTCGGTACTCACCACGCTCGGGATCGCTCATGCGCAGAATGCGAACCTCGCTGAGATGAGGAAGAAACAGAAGGAACGTTATGAGATGTGCTTTCGTCAGAAGAGCAGGTTACGTTCCCGGGTCGAACACTTACGGGCCGAAGTTGACGTTTGCCATGTTCTGGGGAGTGATCAGAATGAACTGCGTAGCAGGGTTGTTTTTGGCGGTGTCGGCCTGCACAGACAAAGAATGGGATGAGTTACGAAAACCTGCTGGCTGGAAGTCAACACGCAGACACAACAGACTTACGATCATCTTCATCGAGATCTTGCGATTGACAGCGTCCATGAAGACGTCGAACTCATCCAAGCAGCGGACTGGGCAGCCGATGGCTTCCCAGAGGGCCAAGAGCAGGCAGATCGTAGCGAAGGACTTCTCACCACCGGACAGGGACTTCGGGTCTTTGTCGCGGCGGACCTTTGTCATATCCTCGGTTTGCACCTGCCAGAGAACATAGAAGCTGAGTACGGTCTCGCACAATAGTTGACGGGCACATGCTGTGACCTACTCTGAGACGGAGCTTTCCGCCATCGTGATCGAAGGACAGCGAACCAGTGTAGCCGCGGTGTTCGAGATGCATGGTGAACAGGTTGCGTGCGCGCACAGCGATCGACTTTCGGAACTGATGCCAGCGCTGTTGACGAATTGCCAGCGACTCAGCAAACATCTGGATCATGAGATAGAAATGAGTCAGCTGTCATTTAAAGTTGCGTCAAGACCTGGTCTACTCACCTTGGATACGTCGCGAATGTCTTGAATGGAGCTCGTCGCCTCCTGCAGCGCTTTCTTCTTCGTACTCAAATCCTTCAGCACGTCATCGATGTTTTCGACACCCCTGCAGAGCAAGATGGTCAGCTTTAGGTTCTGGTCTCCTCGATGTTCGTTGTTGCGGCAATAGACTCACCTTTTGCGGGCCGCAGCCGCGTGGGCCTCAATGGCTTGAATTTTCTGCAGACACCGGACGGGCGGAACACAGGAAATCGAATCAGTCAAGCTGAAAATATTGTCAGGGTCGTCATGAAGAACTTACCTTGCCATACTCATCGGGCTTCAAGGTTGCTTCCACTCGAGGGCAAAACTCTTCAGCTTGGGTCGTCCAGTCCTGCAAAGATATGTGTCAGATATCAGGAATGCTACCGTTCGAAACGCAACGAACGCCAACACATACCACCAACTCCGCTTCGAGTTCACCCAATCGATCCTGCGCCTTCTTGTAGGCTTCCAGTTTGGCACCCAGTTGCTCTCTGCGATGTTCCAGCAAGGTATAGACCTTCATTCGCTCCGGTGTCCTTTTCTCGAGGATTTCCGTGAAAGTTCCACGACTTTCGAAGAAAGCAGACATTTGGCTCTTGATCTTGTCCGCCTTGGTGTGCAGAGGCTTCAGCGCAGCCTTGGCTTCCACAATCTGTTCAGCCAGCTCCTTGAAGTTTTCGGCGATTTTCGCCTGTTCTTTTCTAGAATCCTGTGTAATGACAGGGCCTGTCAGATTCGTTCTTCAGTTTGAAAAACTGAGAATCTTGAAACAAACCTCTTTCTGCTCCTGCAATGCGGCAACATTTGCCGGCTCGTCTTCACGAAGATCGTCCTCAATCTGCTGGATGCGATCGGTGAGCTGACGCACTTTACGGCCAAAGCCGGGCAGTTTGTCCTGTACGAGAGAATACTGTTAGCACACGTGCTAAGACTTGAACTAGCATCGCGCTCACTTTAATATCGTTCCTCAATTTTTCGTTGTCCGTGAACTGCTTCCTGACGGAAGCCATATCCCGGTCCAGCTGGAGTTTCTGTTGCTCAGCTGCTTGGAGCTCCTCTTTGATGCGTCTAAATGGAAAGAGGCATTTTTGAGCTTCTCAGCATTCCAAACAAGGACAAGATTCACTGACCTGATGCCATCGTCGAAGTTTGTGGTGAGTCTCGGAGTACCATTGAATCTTGACACTGTCTGAGTCGAGCTACCTCGAGTACTGCAATGTCATAGGTACCAACGTAATGTCAGATCTCAGTGTGACGTATCCGCGACAGAGCATCAGAAGTACTTACCCTCCAGAGACTCGGTACAAATCCGCACTGAATGCGAAGTTGACATTGCGGGGATTACTGCGAACGAGCTGGTCCCCCTCGGGACGAGTCGGCACAAGAGCGGCCTTCTCGATCTTCGCAGCATTGACAAAGGCACGGAGAACCGCAGGCTCAGTGAACTAATGGAGCGAGATAATCCGTAAATCAGTGAAACGCAAACTCCTAAGAGTGCCAATCTCTGACTCACTTCTAAGGCACGTCGGATGGTGAGAATGCTGGGATCTGGCTCTCCCGCACTGAAGTCGAAGTCGTCGTTTGGTGCGACGAGGATGCTGACGCCGTGCATCTGATGATTCTTCAAGAGTTGTCCGAGGACTTTTTGGTCGTTGAAATTGGTGACCAGAAACGCTGGGAGCAGGTTCGTAAGTACTGCCTCTACTACTTCCGACCACCTTTCATCCCTCAGCTTCACATAGCTACCCAAAGGACCTAGCGGCTTCTGTATCCAACGCGGGTAATCGTCGATGGCCTGGAGTACTCTCATGATGCTGCCCCCGTAGACCAGAAGCTTTTGCGTGCGTCCTTGAGTCATTGTCGCGATCGCCGTCTCCTTGGCTGCGATGGTTTTTTGAATGTTGAAGTTCTCGCGCTTCAACTCCTCGCCCTGTTGACGTAAGGGAGCAACGGCGTTTTCGAGCTGGTGAAGCTCTTGCCGCATTTCAGTCTCTTCCGCACCGAGCTCTTCTCGCTGTCTCCTGCAGTCTTCGCGCTCCGCTTGCGATCGCTCGATGGCCTCGCGATTATCTTGGGCTAACCGCGCAGCTTCGTCATCGATCGACTTCTGCAATCGCTTGATATCTTCCTCCAGCTGGTTGTACAGCTCGTTGAGGCGGGCGGACTCGTCCTGTAGAATTTGACGGTCAGCATATCCGGCAATGGCTTAAATGGGGAGGGACATGCTCACCTCGAAAGTCCGGACCCGAGTGACCTGCGCTTTGATCTCCAGACTAACTTGAGCTTTGTCTGCTTTTAGCGGTTCTTCGCGTTCGCGACTGGCTGCGGCACGATCCTCGACCTGCTTGATCTCCGTGTCGAGTTCCTCTAGTGCAGCCTGCGAACGATACTTATGGTCAGACTTAAGACACAATGGAGAGCTTCACCATTTCGGGAGCATGATACTGACCTCCTGTTTCACGATGTCTTGCTCGACCAAGTCATGCTTCTCTTTCGCTTTGTCCGTCACACCCCGTTGTTGTTTAACTTCCTGCGCGTGTCAAAATGATCCGGTCGTCAGCATACAGATCGTGGGTACAAATTGTTCGAGCATGCTTACCTGCTCTTTGGCTATGACTTGAGACCAGACCATCTGCTCTTGAAGTTTGACGAGTTCCTCCTTTCTGGAACGCGCCTTGTCAAGCACCTTGTACCGATTCATCGCTTCTCGAACTTGCTTTTCCAGATCAGGAAGCAGTTCCTCGTGCTTTGACACCGCCGTTTTCATCTGTTTAACAGCTTGATCGATGCTGTCGTACTCGGTCGCCAATTGGTTGAGCTGAGTCCCCTTCAAGAAGAACTGAAGTGCGGAAAAGTTCAGTTCACCGGGATGTCCAGACGGAAGTTGTACTGCTATCACCCACCGAATATTTGTCCTTTGCGTGAGACGTACTCAGGAACTGTCTCGCAGCGTCCTGACTGAGGACGTTCATTGGGTTGTCGACCTTTCCACAGAAGGGGGGGTCAGTCCCTATAAGATATCAAAAAACTTCTCATGCAGACTCACCTGGATGTTGGTGTGATCACAGTACGCATCGATCTCCTCGCGCTTGGTGCTGACCATCTTGCCTGCGGAGTTCTTCATCTTCCACGACGTTGCGCCTTGAGCCATGATACGGCGCTCGATAATAATTCTCTTGCCATAGAGAGCGGGCTTGAATGCTTCGACTCCTTCGTTGCGCATAGTGAGAATGACCTCCGCGGACCTTTTGGGAAGTAGAGCTTTCAGCATCACATTGGCAGGATAGGGGCAGCGACGGACGTTTGTGCTCACTCTGCTGCTTCACGAACGAAGCTCTTCAGACTGCTGCCTCGACTCGTCGAAGAGGCTTTACCACCAAGAGCGATGGTGATACCGGTCAATATCGCACTTTTACCGCCTAGAAAGTGCATGTATGCGTCAGTACTCTCCAAAGTTTCAGGAAGTGCAATGGTGAAGATAGACTCACTGCCGTTGTGACCAATCACGAAGTTGAGCTGCTGGCCAAGCTTCATCGTGAGATGCTTGTGACACATGAAGTTCTTCAGATCCACCTTGTCGATGACACCGGCCTCAGCTGGTCGCTGAGGGGCGAACAGGGGAAGGGATAACAAAGTCAGTGCATATTTCAACTGCGCAACACGGCCGCAAGAGCAGACTCACATCGCGAGCATCACCCTTGCGATTGCGAATCTCCTCCATCATGGCCTCGTCGTCCTCCTCGCTCTGCTCGTTGAGCTCATCTTCTTCGTGTTCGAATGCGTCCACGTCCGCCTCTTGGTTATCCTCCTCGCCGTCGACTTGCATGTTTCCGTTTTGCTGGTCGGCGGCGCCAGCTACATCACCTTCATCAGCTCCATCGCTGACGCGGACTCGTTTGCTGCGCTGAAGAAAGGGAACAATCACAGCATTATCGTCAGTACGGGAAGGAAGCAAGCCTAACGGATCTGACCTCCTACTCACGCTGGGGCCGACAGCTTCGCCGCTCTGCTCGAGCTCCGGCGAGGGAGCTGAGCGCTTTCTACTCATGTCTCTTGTCAGGTTCACACTGGCAAGGGTGCGTGACGGGGGCTGATGTGGTGATTGTGCTGCGAAGCAAGTCAGTGTTGATCTTCCTTATTTCCCCTCTCGTTCTCGAAAGTCGAGAAGCGCGTCCGGCAAACGCGCCCGGCAATGGCGCGTTCGCGTGACGCGTCTCCACGCGATTTGGAAGCACGCGACGCGACGGTCAGAACTCAGAAGGCCATTATTTGCAAGTCATGATATGGAGGATCGTTACATGTTGCTCTACACGCGCAGCGGTCGAGAACCGCCTCCAGTTCAGCCGTCCTCCTCCGATGCTTCCTCCCGAACCGCCGCCTCCTTCTCTTTATCCCTCTCCTTCTTCAACTGTTCCCTCCGACGCTTTTTCCGAAGTCTCCGCCCCTCAGCCAATCCCGACTTATTCTTCGCATCCTGAGGCGATGCCGCCGTTTGACTCCGCTCTTGGCACGTCGTGCATGTCGTAGAGACCGTCCTCTGGTGAGGTCCCGAGGCTGTAGAAGAAGGCGTAAAGGTATACGTTGCCATCCCGTAAGTGACCTCGTCTCCTTTGATGCCTTCTGTGACACTTTCAACTCACAACGGGTACGTGTTCTCGACGTCAGGCCTGGGATCAGAACCGTGCCACACTTCTGGCAAAACGCCTGTTTCAACAATCCATCGCTGCAAGTGGAAGAGAACGACGTCAGCGCAAGTATACCCAGTAATTTTCGATTCGGACAGGACTTCTCCTCACTCACAGCGGCGTGACCGATTTCTGCGCTAGCGACACCAGATCCTTGGAGGAGCCCGTTTTGATCCTCTTGTGCGGCGGACCCGAAGAGTGTCCTTCCGGATCTTGCCCTACCACGCGCAAGACGTCGTAAAAAGCCGCGCTTTGCGCCAGCGAATTGATGGAGTGGGACACCTCCGAGATCGGAGGCATCTTCATCTTGGGATTCATCGCGCCGCGTGCCTTGTCCTCGCCGCCAGACTGCTGTGCAGCACGTCCTTTGCCCAGTTGTCCGCCATGGGGCTGCTGACTTTCTCCTTTCGCCATCGATTGCGATCCTTATACGCTCGAGGGCCAGCCTTTCGCCAGGGATGATGGTGGTGGACACGATGAATTCTTCCAGCCCACAGAAAGCTCATGTTCAGGCGTACTGGTCAGCCAAGTCAGCACATAAACACTGCATGGATTCTGGAGCCTCGACGAGGTTGCCAAGCCGTAGATTATAAAAAGCAGACGACCTGTAAGAATGATGTAGTACAAAGGAGGGTGTCGCTGCGAAGGCAAGGAGGCTTAAGAGTCAACCGGCACAAGAAAGCGGTGACAGATAACATGTACAAGTTTTGAGGAAAGTGAGGGGGGTGGGGCAAGTTGTTGCATCTCGAATGGAGTCCGAGACGAGATGTGGTTTGAAGGGGGAGTATCGTTCATAAGTCGTCAGACATAAACCTCCCAACGCCCAATGGGAGGGCGCAAAGAACGATGTACGTTCGACACCGAAATAATCGTGAAAGGTTTGGAACCTCAGGGCCGCAGTCGAGTCGAGATAATACCGGGGTTGATTCGTCCTCGGTTGGCCGTGCTGTCCTCATACGTTTCGTCATCATCCTCATCGTCAACTTGACTCTCCGACTCCTCTTCTTCTTCCGGCTCGTCGTCACCATCGTCAGCCAACTGATCGACTTCCTCCTCGTCACCATTCACATCACCCACCGCTCGCTTTCGCTTGAGCGCCGCCTTGCCTCGCTGGACCGACAAGAGCAAGCTCTTTGGGCGTGGCTTGGATGGCATCTTCTGCTGCTTTCGGCCTCTTGCAGCGACTGCTCCCCTACGCGCTTGAACCGCACTTGGAGTGGGACCGAGTGCGCTTGACGTGGAACCAGATGCGCTGCCAGTAGCCTCCAGCGAGCTACCGCGCTGAATGACTGGGACCGCGGTAGGAGTCGAGTGCAGCCGGGCACTCCCAACGTTTGCAGTGGCCTCATTGTCGGCACTTGCGGAGGCATCCTGGTCGACGAGTGCGCTGGCCGACGCCGCCAAGACGTCCGGCATCCCCTCATCTTCTTCGGCAGCGAAAATTGACGTCCCTCCTTCGAGCACGATCTCATCCCTTTCCGGACCAAGGCGCAGGACGCTGTACGATCGGTCCCAGTCGTCGGGAAGAGATACCGTCGGAAGGACCGAAGTAGACACATCCCTACGGATGGGCGCAAAGCTCGAAGCACCCTCGCTCTCCAGTTGCCACAGCGTCAATGCAGACTGACTGCGCGGCTTGAACTTGAGACTGGCGAGTCGCCGAGCAATTTCGGAAGGTGGGACGAGCTGATCTTCTTCTTCTTCGTCTTCTGGTTCTTCTTCCTCCTCCTCCTCTTCGACTTGCATAGCATCGAAACCGCCCGTCGTCTCCGTACCAGCCACCGTTGAGCTACCGGAAGGCATAGACGAGCGTCCCATGACTCTGGGCACCACAGCGTGCCGTGCTGCTGAGCGTACCAAGGCCTGCAAAGCCGTCGTGGGGGCTGTAGCAGGACCGACTGAGACTGCTGGGACGGCGGGAGGAACCGTGTCCGCCACTGGGCCCGAAGCTGGCTGAGTGGTTGTCCGCGATGGCAATCGAGCCGGCAAACTGGCGCGCCCGGTCGGCGCGATCCTCGGCGGCATCGAGCTATAAGGTACCAATTTGCTTCCCGACGCCGCTTGACTGCCTCCTCGACCTGGTTTTGCCGCGTTGCTGGCCCGCTTTCCAGTGGGTTTCCGGAAGTTGTTCGGCGCCGTCCCGAGCAGAGCAGCAGATCTGGCGCTGGCCAACTGGAAGAGAGGCATTGTGTCGTCATAATCGTCGTCGGAAACGCCAGTGTACCGACTTCCAGACGCTTGCGGCGCTGCGATTGATGCTGCGACTTGATGCAACTGCGTCGTGCGTCCCGAGCCTGTGGCTGTCGAAGGAGTCTCCCCGTGTTTACTTGCGGTAACGCCAGTCGAAGCCGGAGATGCTGACGGTAGTGGGGCAGCGGAGGAAGTCGCCGCAGCCGCCGGTGCATTTCCTCCGCCTTGGGGTCCATCGGAGGCCGTCGCAGGAGGTGATGATGCGTCCGCTGCGCTTGAGGCGGCAAGAATAGCAGTCGATGAGGATGTGGCCGAGGTTTGTACGTCGCTGGCCATACCAGTACCATTATTCACAATCGGCAACGTAGCAGCGCTTGATTGTGACTGCTGACCCGCCGTTTTGTCGAGACCGCTCGAGGCACCATTAACAGCAGTGCCTGTAGTTCTGTTGGCAGGCACGAGGTTTTCGTTACTCTGGAGTGTAGGCGCGGCCATCGCCGAGGCAGCTGATATGCCAATTCGATCGACTTGTTGCACTGCCAGTGCCGATACTGCTCCGGCAGGTGAGGACCGGATCGCACTCGCCGAGGGGCCTGCGGAAGATGAGCCAGCGAGAGCAAGCTGCAAGTGAGCAACGAACGATGCGCATCAGTAGGAGAAACTCGATCTGCATGAGGGAAAGCAGCAGAAAAGTGCTGGAGCCGCTGTAACACTTACAGGTGGTGTAGCCGGTGAAATTGGCTGCGTTGTCTGTCCGGCGAGTCCCCCAAGCGCAAGTCCACCGGGAGCCGATCCTGACGCTCCGGGCGCCGACGATTCCGTCGGCAAAACGGAAGGTGGCGGGTTCCCTGCTGTAGCCGGCGCTGAAGTTTGTCCAGACCCATCCCCATCCCCTTCCGATGCTGACGGACCCGCAGCAGCTGAAGGACCGTCGTCACCGTCTGCGGTGCCCGCCGCCCCGTCCAAAGCCCGGCCCTTGTCCTTCCGCATCCGAATGCCATCGGGGTCGTCCGGGTTGTGGTTCACTTGGAAGTAGCCACGGTAACCTCGTCCGTCCTTCATCCAGGCCTGGAACTCTCGACATTTCCGCATCGTCGCTCCATCCGTTGGGTGCTTTTTCTTCATGTGGAGGTGAGTGGCGGATTGCTGAGCGGACGTAAAGTTGCAACCGTTGCAAGCGAACCCGTGGGAAAATATGTTGAGGTATGGGAGCGGTGCACTTGTGACCTCCGGGCGATCAAGCTGTTCTGGAGCGAATGAGTCTGGAAAGTAGCGGTCGATGATCGCCAACGCTTCTTGCGCCCTAAGTCTTGAAGCAGTAGGACCTGGGGGCAGAAAAAATCGGTTCGAGTCAGTCGAAGCGCGAGAGACATTGTCTTCGAAAGCTGGCAAGAGACTTACCCAATCGCAGATGCATTTGCTTTAAGTGAGTAAACAGCCCCTCCTCCGACGCCTTAACGGCCACTCGGCATATGACACAGACTGTGGCCTTGAACTTCTTGATGACCGCGAATCCGTGGCGACGGAGGAGCGACTGAGCCCGGGTCTCAGCGGATCGGGCTGGAACCTTGTCCGGAGACCATTCGAGGTCCGTATCGTCGTCACTGAAGTCCGGTGGCCACCGTACCATGGATGGGTCATACCAAAGCAGGCCCCGAGCCACTTCGAAAGGCCGTTCGACGTTGTTCCAGAACTGAAGAACCGAGTATCGAGGCTGGAATAGCGGGTCATCGCATGGCAACGCTGGGTGCGTGTCCTTCATGTGCTTGATGACGTCCTTGAAGCGAAAAGCGACAAAATTGCAGTTCTCAGCGGTACAACAGTACCCATGCCCCGTCTCGAGGTCTGAGATCGGCATGACCTTGGGGTCTGGAATGGGAGCTTCCGAAGCTTCAGAGATCTCGCGATGCTCTGGATAGCCGGACTTGATCGCGGCCCGTAGAAGCTCCGCTGCCTCGACCTCTCGAAGGGCGTCGAGCTGTCCAAGGAGGACGTGATGTCGCATGTGGGCCCGAACGTTCTTGACGGCGCAACGACACGCTTTGCAAATTAGCACACCGATGCCACCCTCGAGGAAGTATCGGAACCCCCAACGAGTCAACTGTTCTTCGGCCAACTGACGTGTTGCGGGAACCGGTCTTTCCGCCTGGGAGCTTCCGCCAGCAGTAGCATTGCCAGCGTTGTTCTGCTGTTGATTGTGGTCGTGAAACAAGGCGGCCCCAGTCGAGGATTCTCCTGACGAGACCTCCGGCGGGTGCGATTGATTCTGTGCCTGCCGGCTTTGCTGAGGGACGTCGCTGCGACCTTGTTGCGGCTGCGAGGTATTCTTCTGCGCTGGTGGGAGCCGAGACGCTGGTTGAGGTGGCTGCATGGATGAAGGGCCGGCCTGTGCTTGTGTCGGCTGAGCATGGCTCTGAACAACTTGAGGCTGCATCAGCTGTTGCTGTCCAGGCTGAAGTGGCTGGTGTGAGTGGGACGGAGAATGGTTGGCTTGCGTAGCTGGGTGCTGGAGTGAAGGCAGCGGCGGGAGCTGAGGCGGGACACGAAGCTGCTGCGGTGCTTGCTGTCGCTCGTGAGAAGCCTGCTGCATTCTTCGTGTCGCTTGACGAAAGTGAGGGTCGTGGAAACGCAACTCAGGATGCTGTTGTTGCTGTTGTTGATGCGGATCTTGCTGCTGGTCTCGTGCTGCTTGCCGTGCCTGCAGCTCCTGCTGGCGGTGCAGCTCCGACCGGTCCAGCCCTTGACCGTCTGCTCTGGAGGGAACCGTAGCAGGTCCGCTTCGGGCGTGGCTAGGATCCAACTCGGTTGTCAGATCTCGGAGAAGCCCGGGGTGATCGGCGCTGCTGCCTGTGTTCGCTGCTCCGATAGGACCAGTGCCTTCATAGGTTGGAGGGGGCGAAGGTGACGAAGGTGAGAGCTGAAGGCGGGTGGATGCATCGTCAAAAGGCCGTATGGTGGATGTGTTCGATGCGTGGGATGCCGGCGCACTTTGACGAGGACGTCCACCGAAAGCGAGCGGGGCCTGTGCTGATGGCTCGGAGGAGCCTGGGCTCCTCGTAAGTATGCGAGTGGAAGTGTAGGGTGCGGCGGAGTTGATGAGCTCGGACATACCGAAGGATGGGTTTGGCGGTGCGATGTTGGTTCCGCCCTGAGTCGGAGCACCGGCGCCGACGCTACTGGTGGTGCTGTGGACGCTCGCCGGCGACCTGCTCTGGAGTATGGGCGGGAGGCGGGAGGGGAGCTGGGAAGAACCAGGAGGCTGCTGCTGGCCGATGCGCTGCATACGACTGTACTGTTGTGCCGGATCGGACCGGAGTGGTTGCTGTTGGTGTTGCTGTTGCTGTTGCTGTTGCTGTTGCGATGGGTTGACCATATTATTATGCGGGTGTTGTTGGGGATGCTGCTGCTGCTGCTGCTGCTGCTGCTGCTGCTGTTGCTGGCGCTGCGATGCGTTCTGCTGGGTCTGTGCTGGAGCGCGCTGGCTGCCGAACGGGCGCTCCTGAGGCGCCGACATCGCGTCCAATTGATTCAAGCGTGTGAGCCCGTGGATGCTATTGGGATGCGCAGGTGGTGGGGTGCTTGATTGGGACGCATTCCCCACCGCACCCACCTTACTTATGTTCATATTGTTTGATTGATTCACTATTCACTCTGGCGTCCCGTTTCTCCCGTCGATTGACATGGTCAATGTTTTTAACATTCAGCAGAGCCAAAATTATATCCTCCACCCAATGACAAGCCATGAGTGGACAGTGAGTGAGTTGAGTGCTGTGCCAGCGTGCCAGCATTGTGAAATATTTATCGCTTGCCCCATTTTTTGCACCTTTCCTGTGCGCCTCCTTCATCGGCTTTTGATAGGCATGTGTCAAAATCAAATGATATGAAACCTGACTGACTACTGCAACGTTCCCGTCTCTTGATCATCTGATCGATTGATCAATGATCACTCAAGCAAAAACATGTATCCGTTTGCGGACCTTGTGGAACGCGTATGCACTATGCAGCATGCACGCTTACTCACAACTCAGATACTCGATACTCAGACTACTGCGATAGACCGCCTCGGCGGGCAAGTCGCATACTTAAGGGCGCTGAGAACGCCGAGCACTGAAGGAGGCCTCCCGTCCATGATCAAGCACATCGTCCCGAGCTGGGTCGGTGCGTACGTTGAACGACGAATGGCGCAGGGTGCGGAGCCAGCAGAGGGTGGTGATCTACCCGGTCATCAGCCTCGGACGCAGTATACGCCTTCTGGATAAGGCTTGGCATCGTTCCCGCCTCGTCAGAACGCTCTCGATTGAGGATTTGATGGATCAGATCTACAGTGAAACTGCTTACTTTCTTTTCTTACAGGTGGACTCACGTTGACACTCACGTTGCCTTTTGTTCGTCTCCACCCAGATCTCAACCGCTCGGATTCCCACGCACAGGTGTTCGTCAAGGTCATGTCCGAAGTCGATGTCGATCTCGTCACCTCCGATGTCGTCAAGGCCAAGGTAAACCACATCCTGATCTCGGGTCACGTCGGCAGTACGAGTACGGCCTGCTGGTCCTCTTTCGCGTACGCCGCCGGTCTTCCTTTGGAGCTTGGTCTTCTGGAAACGCATCCGACGCTTCTTCAGGATGACCTCCAATGTCCAAGGACGGCTGCGGACAGTCAGATGTTCGAGGATCGGTTGGGATATGGTTGTTGCTTGACTGCTTGCTGGGTGCTGAAGCGGTCGCTATACTACTGGCTTCATTGCTCTAGGTTACATATCTGCCGGGTATCTGAAGTACAGATGTAAAGAGACTTCTGCTCTGAGCTGCTCGTGCTTGCAGATGAGACGCTGCAACTTGGACACCTGTTCAGTTGGTATCGCCACTCAGGAGCCCGAGCATGGTGAGCACATGCGCCTCTATCTGCGTGATATTTCTCTTCACTGACCCTTAATCTCATCATTGCAGCCATCAGCTTACTTTCCTGTTTTAGCAGTTTCGAGACAACACGTATACGTTCGGTCTGCGCATCATGAAGGACATGTGGATGATCGTGCCGACCTGGAAAACATGGGCGAGAGCCTCCGCATGGTGGGCATCAAGACGCCAAAGCTCGATCTCAACGAAAGAAGGAGGGAGTCCGCTCAGAGTGCCCCTTCCTTCCAGGGGCCGAAGGTCATGGCGCGGGCACGAAGCAGAGTCATCGGAACCACGTGGAGAAGAGGAGCAGAAGAGGAGCAGGATGATAATGGCTGGGCATGAGACCGTTGACGGCAAAGAATTTGCACGCCATACATACGGCCCGCATCCGAAGACGTGAAAGTCACTGGTAACATCATAAACAGCAGACGGATGGGAAGCATCACGTAGAAGTAGGACCAGGTATCGCAAGTACCTATCAAGTCCTCATGGGCAGGACAGTGTGCGAAGGAGGAGTTGATCCAGCCCCAATGCTGGGTCGCTTTCACATGCTTCCAACCGCTTCGCGTGTAACTACATAAAGGAAAGGCATATGCCGGAGGACAAGTTCTCGTTCTCTCTTCTCCGCAACTTAGGCGAATAGCCATACGATATGAACTACTCCGAGATGTCTCTGACCCGTTTGCGCCGTGGTATACACACTTCGAAAGATTCGCTTTCATAAACGGAGCAATAGATCAGTGGATCAGTGGGAGAACGTTCGTACAATGGCCCTCACGTTCTGGGTGCAACCTGTGATACATAAACTTGAATATTGATTGGCTTAAATAATTTTACAGAGTCCGGATAACTGTAACGTCTTGAGGTGAAAAGCGAAGAGATTGGAGATAGCGTGCTGCGGGCTCGTTGATGACGGGGGCTGTGGGCCGCTTACTGCGGGCCAGCGGAACGAGTGGCAAAGCCGACGCGGCTGTTCGTGCGGTCGAAGATGGCCAGGGTGTTGCGGAGCAAAGCATCGCCGGAAATCCAGGCATTGAGACCAGTGTCTGTGAACGTTGGAGAGTGCGGTACAAAGGCAAGGTGAGTCACAGAACAGTCTTTCGCGAAGACAACGAGACAGCAGGCTGGCTTACCTTCGCCCACGATGGACAGTAGACAAGCTCCATCGTCGTCCGTACCGATAGTGATCGCCGACGCATCCAGAGCGATCCTCTTTCCGCCGTACGTGAAGCTGACCGGGGGAGGCGAGTTGCAGTTGTAAGCGCCGTAGATCGTTCCACTGTAGGTTCGCTGCTGAACTCCGATCGAGGAGAAGTAACCGCTCGCAGCGTTCGAGGGAGCCACGATCAGCGTCGTGCCGGTGTCGACGATGGACTCGATGCCGCCGTAGTACGTCGCCGAGGCGGGCACCTGCCAGAAGCCTTGGGTGGTGTCCACAGAGACCCAGGTGGGCGAGCCGGAGATGTCGGAAGGGTTGTAGCCACCCAGGTACAGGTCACTTCCAGACGAACCGAGCTTGAAGGAGAACTCGAAAGCGGACAGCACGCCGGCTTTGTAGAGGGAGTCCAAGAAGGGAGGGTACGAGGTACCGAAAGTTGCGAGAGCGGGGAACGACATGCCAGAAATGCCTTGGTTGCCGCCCTCCTGGCTAGACTGGATGAAAGTCGAGGTGCTGAGACCGATGGCTGTCTTCGCAGCCTTAAGACCGCCAATGGTGATGACATCGGTGTAGACAGTACCACTGGCTGTGGTGCCGTCTCCGTAAGCGGTGGAGAACGTCTTTGAAGTGCGAACAGAGGTCGAAGACGAGCCTGGAGAGTACGCTCCCGGGTTGACCAGAGTGTCGGCTGTGAGCCACGACGGCAAGGATGAGTGTTCAGTGATCAAGAAGTACGAAGACTCAGGAAAAACTTGCGGATAAGACTCACCAGATCCAGTGTCGAAATCCACCTTGATGCTCTGGGCAGGAGTTCCGTAGGCCAGGGTGCCAACCCAGAGGTTCTCCTGAACATCAGTCAGAGCAACCGTTCCCGTCGAGCGCTTGTGGGCAGGGACGGCGACACGAAGAGGGTGGTCCTTGCCGGTGTTGGCCCGGAAGTTGTCCAAGCTCTTCGCGTACTTGCTACGGAGCTGATCGAGGTGGGCCGAAACCTTGCCGAAGTCGACCTTGTCCGAGTCGGGCTTCTTGAGGGAGGCGCCTCGCTTCTCGATGGGGATGCGGAGAGGGGCAAGCTCCTTGGGGGAGGGGGCTGGGGCGGCCGAGGTCAGGATGGTGCCTGCGACCAGGGCAGCTGCAACGGTGGAGAACTTCATGTCTAGGGAGGTAATAAGGGAGGAAGGATAAGATAAAGGAGGAAGAGATTGTTAAATAGCAGGGGAAGGGGGAGAGGGGTGGTCAGCGGGCACTGATGGATATGGGGAGAGGATGGCCTTTCAATGAAGAAGAGTGAGAAGTAGCTGGTGTTTTATACCCATTCCATCGACTGGCTGTCCCCAGTAGTTTCCCCTTCCGCCTTTCTGGCTCCCGCCTGCGCAGGGATCGCATCGCGTACTCGTCGGGCGGGACCTGTCACCTGGTAGCATCAGTAGCTCTCAAAGTTAGGCAATCTGCACGATACCACTGAGGTCGATCTAGTGCCCTCAGTTTCCCGCGCCGGAAACGTCAAACACGGAGTGAAGGGCGACTCACTATACCCATTGCTTGTGCGCTTATGGACCGAGCATGAAGGATTTCCGATCCGCTTATCGTCGTGTCGCAAACGAATTTCCTGCAGGTCAGGAAAGCGAGAAGTGAGTTACACAAGGTGCCCCGTCCCCCTGTGGAAGGTGGATGGCCAGTAGGGCACACAGTTAGTTGTGGTGGAACAAGAAAATGGATCTAAAAATCAACACGTGAAACTGCATATGTATCTGCCGAGTGCCAACAACCTAATCTCGGACATGGAACACACCCAAGAAACAACTTTCTCATCGACATAATGCTGCTGCTGTTCACTGCTGCGACCAGTCCAATATTGTGTTTTGGCTGGAGGCTTCGCATCACTACTGTCCATAGAGCGTAGAGGCGGTTTGGCTTCTGTGGATAAGGAAACTTGGGACGGGCGGCGGTCAGATGTTTGAATAAGCGATGTCCTGGTGCGGAAGAGCAACGTAACTATGCTGTCCGGGTTCCGTGTGAGGATTTTACTGAGAGAATGCCAGCGATGGGAGCGGACCGAATCAACAAGAAAGAAGCGCCTTACCGGCGGCTGGCGAACGGGCCCGTGACGCGGAATCTGGGATGAGCGATGCGCGCGCTTGGTTTCGTTCTGCGGCCATCCAAGCTTCACGTCCACCTCGCGTCACGTCACGAAGCATGCTGTATGAGGCAAGAGAGAAGATAAGCAGGCGCAAATCTCACGTCCTTGCCGCCTCAGCTCGAGGGGGGCAGCGGGCACAACCAGGCAGGGCGAAGACACCCTCTACAGACGTCAAAAGACAAGCAAGGGTTCCGACTGGCTGGATGTGCAGCGGCAGTGATGCGGGATCACCGGCGGTTGGAGCGGCAAGCGAAAGGCGATCTTCGACAAACCTGCATATGTACATGATGCCTGATGAGATAGAGGTGAGCGGTGGCCGGTGAGCATACTGCTACTGCTGAGGCTGAGGAAACAACCAGGACGCAAGGATC
The DNA here is from genome assembly GCA_032718865.1 of Tilletia caries. Taxonomy (NCBI): domain Eukaryota; kingdom Fungi; phylum Basidiomycota; class Exobasidiomycetes; order Tilletiales; family Tilletiaceae; genus Tilletia; species Tilletia caries. Next base: position 624,425 of record JALUTQ010000037.1, on the reverse strand, counting down.
CGATACCCGAACGCGAAGTTCCGTGAACCGTGAATCCGCAGTCCGCAGTTCGCGTGCTTCGGGAAACTTGAGGCACAATAATCAGTCCTCCAAAGTCCTCACCGAGAAGGGAGGTCCGCGAGACTTTTGAAAAATGGCCTTGAACAAGCCTTTGACAAATTTTCCTGGCACAGTCCCTCAGGCAGATGCTTGTCGCAGGCTCACAGAAATCCTTGGAGGAGCCTCCGCCATAAGCCTGTTGAAAGACTTACCGGGCTACTAGAAAGGCTTGACCAAGCATTCCTCGACGGGTCGCCCTGCTTCTGGATCCCGCACCAGTATGGCCCAAGCTCAAGTCGACGCGTGTGCGCGCATGGGCCTCTCCGCCTCGCACCTTTGCCCCTTTCGCCCCTCCACGGACCACTCCAACTCTCTTCTTCACCACCACAGCATCCCACACATGACACACGGCTAACCACATCCTCAACTTCACAGCCCACAGTCCGCGTTATGTCTTCCTTACCCACCCCCTCCTATCCTCCTCACTCCCTCACTGACCTCCAATCCACCGCACTATCAGCTCAAGGCTCACCGCTCACCAGCACGCGCCGTTCACTGTGAGTTGCGAGTCTCAGATCCTCATCTTTCCTCTCCAGCTTCCCAGTTTCTGTCGCCATCGCCCACCAGCATCAGCTTCACCCTCTCCGACGCGATGTGCTGTGCTGTGACATACGGTGAGCTTATTCCCTTTCCCTCCCTCAGTCTCCACAGCTCGCGTTTGCGACCTGGCGCATGACAATCTCACTCAATCTTATGGCCATCGCATCACAGCTCACTCTCCGTTCCTATCGTCTCCGCCCTCTGTGAGTACTTCGCCGACATCGTCGTTCTCTCTCCCTTCTCATTCCCGTCCCATGCCCTTCCCACCCATGTCATCGGTACTGACAAGATAATATTTTCCCTCTTGTCTGCCACTTACAGCGGATAGCCCACTACCAATGAGATGGACCTCGTACGTGCTTGCTGCGATCCGAACCCAAATCTCTGCGGGTGACGACTGACATGCGACATCTCTAATCTTCCACAGGAGTCTGCGCGCAATAAAAACTCCCGTTGTCGATCTCGCCGCCCGCGCCAGGCGGCGCGCATCAACGGTAGCAGTCGCCTTTGCTTGGTCTGCTTTCCCCCTCGTCCACAGGTTTCCAGTTCTTAAGAGAAAGGCGCGAAAAACCAAGCACTGAAGCCTCAAGCCTCAAACGTCTGTCGCCTTCAGGTTGCGTTACTGCTCGTTGTTGTCTTTTCTTATACCAACCAGAATCATACATCATTATGCCTTTTATCAACCCTTTCGCGAGTGATGTGCGTGACCTCATAGTAGGCATTGTCTGAGGCTTGGCGGGCAGCCTTCAGTGAGGCACATCGGTAACTCATGATGTATCCTGTCGGTGATCCTTGCCCAAGGCTTTGTGGCCATCCTTGTCCAAGGCTGGCAACCAACCCTTTGAAAAGCGTTTGAATATTCTCAGGAAGGCATTTTTTTGCATGTTTCTAGTATGGGATAAGGCTCAGCTAGCTTAGGTGGGGTGAGCCTTCTGTGAGCCTTGGCCCGGATCCCTTCAAAGCATTTCGATTCATTGGCAGTGTCCAAAATCCAAGCAGGAGCATAGCTGGGGGAACTGGGAGAAAGTGTGGGTGTTAGACATTACCGTTATCAGCGTGAAGATGAGGCTGACGCATGCTTTCGGTCCACAGGTTGCTCCTCAGTGTGTGGCTGTCATTCGAGCATTCCAAAGCCCAAGGCCCAAGATTCCATCTGGAAATCTCTCCGACCTGGCGCTCGCACGGCCGACTCGATACATCCTTGGAAACTCGAATTCCATATCAGCGCTCCCCGGCTGGATCTCAGAACTCAACGCTACGAATTTGCAAATGGCCTCCTCTTCCTCGGCCGTGCAAGGCATTGCGCCAGGTGCAGGCCCAAGCAATCCCACAACAATTCCACTCACATCCTCAACAACTCCCGCCCAGCCGGCTCCCTCCCTTTTCGATCCGACCCACATCCCCTCCCTCCTGCCCCGGATCGAACACCTTGCCACCCTCCTCCTCACCGCATCTCGCGACCCACACAGCCTGAACGAGCCTCTCACCCCGGAACAGCGCGAGGCCGTCCGACAGGCACACGAGGAACGGGCACGCATCGCTCGTGAGGCCGACAAGGCTGCGAGGGCTGCTAAAGGTCCCAATGTCGCACTGGGAGCGAACACCGATGGTGATGATGAGGATTCGTATTCCTTCTTCGTAGGATCGAGAGACAACGGCAGTGGTAACAACGACAGCAAGAATGCAACGGGCCCTTCGGACACTGCCACGTCAACAAGTATGAATGAGGCCCTTCTAGGACGACCGACAGCCTTACGCGAGGAGATTGTACGGGAGGCACAGGCACTCAAGGATGCATTTGCTTCGGCTCGACGCGCCGTCGACGCGCTCAACGGTGGAGACATGGACATCCGCGAGCAGACTCGTCTGATCGAGGTCCTCTCCGAGTACGGCAAGCATCAGAACCAGGTGCGCAACGCCTTGTTGACGGGTTCGGAGGCGTTGTTACAATCCGATAGGCATCCACAGCCACCATCATGAGGAAACCTTTCTTCGTTGTGCAATGTTCTATGCGTGAAACTTGATGCTTGATGTCTGATGTTACAACATGTTGTAGCCCCCGTCTAGGTTATGAGGCCCTGCCTGCATTCAGATACGTCCTGGCTACTCAGAGCAACCAAGGAGTCCACGGGAACCGCGAAGGCGCTAAAAGTTCGCTCAGGCTCGATCTGGTGATCTCGAAGGCGACCGCGAAGGGGACCGACTGACGTATCGAGGCCTGTCATCCTCAATCTCTTCTTCCAACCCACCGTCCGACTCCTCTTGAGACGGATACTCCTCCTCTCCTTCTCCCTTTGTGTCTTCGTCTCCGTCCACGTCCATTCCGTCCCCGTCGGCAACAGGAGCTTTCCTTGTATCTGGTCGCCCCTTGCCCTCTTTACCCGTGACGTTCCGTGGTCCCGAGAAGACGTCCATCTCGTCGCCAGCCGGTAAGAAGTCAGCCTTGACAGTGGACCGAAAGGAAGCGACCGCGTCCGGATTCCCAATCTTCTCCAACGCTTCCGACTCTCGTCGTTCCCGTTCCCGCTCCTCGCGCACAGCCCGCGCTCGCTCGACGCGCGCTTGTAATGCTCGGCGCTCTTCGGCCATACTGTCGTCGCTCTCCGCCCCACTCCCGTCGTCCGACCCGTTACGCCGCCGTCTGCGCGTCCGCTGATCCCCTTCGGCGTCGTCCTCCACTTCCGTTCCTGCCCCCTCCAGCATGATGTCCTCCAACTTGCTAATCCTCGGCGCCAAGCCCTCCGTCTCCTCCAGCACCTCCCTCTTCGTCAAGCGCGGCAGAATGAGCTCGCACACGCGGTCCTGCGTGAGCAACTCGTCGACGAACTCGTCCATGTATGTGAGGATGTATGCGCCGGAGAGCTGCCGTTTGCGAAGTTTGCGATAGTCGTTCAGGAGAGGCTCGAGATGCTCAAAGACTTCGGCGGAGGGGAAGGTCATGCGCAGATACATGGCTGCCAGAGCTCTCAGATATCTGGCGACCGCAGAGAGGGGAAGCGTTCACGTCGGTCAGCCTGAGGAAGGAAGGTTGCCGAGCGGACCCAGACGAAACTCACTTGAAATCCTCCGCCTTCAAATATTCAAACACCACCTCCCTCTCCGGCTGCAGCTGCAACAGCTTCAGCAGCAGACACAGAAAGGGCGTCGGTTTATTCGTGCTGTATGACCCGCCGATGTGTGTCAGCGCAATAGCTTTGTCGACCAAGGTCTCCGCCGTCAGGCCGAAACAGTGCTCTTTCCAGTAGGCCGAGTCGTAGACGCGGAAACGGAGCACCTTTTCGACCAAGAATTGCGGGTTCGTGCCGCGGATGAACTGCGCGACGCGCGAGGTCTTGTTGGCCATCGCGGTGGAAGCGAGCGAGGCTGGGAGGGAAACAGACTTGTCAGGCTGTGGACGTCGTCAAGATGAACTTCAAGCTCATCATGCATTCGCGAAGTGGAGGTCATCCTTTTTAGGCGAAGAAACAACCTGCTCTCGATGCTCCTGCTTTACAATTGTGGAACGCTTCGATTCCTCGCAATCTGTCTAGCTGTCTATGTTAAGTAAATGTTGCGCCTGAAGGCCTGAATCCTAGCGGGCGGCAGTGGCAACACCCACAGCAGCAGGGGGCTTCGTGTGCACATTGCCATCATCACCTCCATCCTCTTCCTCGTCATCCTCTTCGTCCCCATCCCCGTCATCCTCAACAAGTTCCTCCTTCGCAGCCTGCTTGGTCCGATTTTGCGCCTTACTCGAACCCGGCACGCCATTCCCGTTCGCCGTCGTAGCAGTCCCTGATGATCCGCCGTCCTCCTTGCCAATAGCCCCGATCCAGCCTGTCAGCGTCGCGTTCAACACTTCCCTCGCCTTGTCGAGAGTAGCCAGCGTCGCATCGAGTCCCGACGTCGACTTGTGAGATGCCGACGTTGGAACGGGAGCGACCTCGATCGACCCCTGCGCAGGCGGGAACGGAACGGCCGACCCATTCGCAGACGCGCCATTCGTCTGACTCTGCTCAGGCAGATTCAGTTTCCACTCCGCCTTGACGGGTCTCTGGCTCTGCGCTGCCGTGGAGGACACATGGAGCCCAGCCAGTGCAGCAGGCAGCGTACCCTCTACCCCACCCTGCTGATGATTGATCGCATCCTGCCGCTCCCCCTCCGCGCCTGCACGAACAGGGATCGTCTCCAACGTCGAAATCGCACCCTGTCCGTCTCCACTTCCGCCGCCCTCGACATCACTCGCGCCGCTCACTTTGCCGTAGGCCCCACTGGCCTCGAGCCGTTTCCGGGCCGCCCAGAGCGTCTGGAGCTTGATCTGCGGGCTCGCGTTCCGTCGCCGCATCGCCTCGTCGTCCGCTCGTAGCAACCCTACACCCCGACCAGCCACGTCGCGTCCGCCTCCCGCGTAGAGAGTATCCTTCCCTTGGTTACCACTCTCCTGCCCCCACGAGAGCGGATCAGCGGGGACCTCGTACACGCCCCGGTCGAGCTCGAGATCGGGTCGGGCGGCCAGAGTGATGGTCCGGAGGGTGTGAATGAATAGAAACTCGTCGTTGCCGGGACAGTGATACTTCGACATTAACTCCGGCGCCGTTTGGAAGAGCGACTTGTCCGCCGGGATGCCCTTGGCAAGCGCAGCAGCCACATCGGCGCGTCGTTGTTCATCCACCTGTCGGAGCAGCGCGCGCTTTTTCTGCAATTCGCGTACGCGCTCGCGCTCGTCACTCTCCCGCGCCAGTTGCGTGTTTCCATAAACGCGAAGCGACCTGGGCGGTGCTGTGACCCTCCCAGATTTCCCTTCGGGGTCGTTGGAATGCACACACTCGTCGCGGTCGCTGACGGTGACTTGCTCTGGGGCGGAGCCATCCCAGACGGCGCGTAAGACTCGACTGCAGAAGTCGGCGACAATGAAGGGCCAAAAAACGGTGCAGATACCGACGATGCCAAGGGTGCCGCCATTCCCGCCGCGATGGGTGGAAACAGTGTGTAGGAAGGTGCTTTTGACGCGTGCGACGGGTTCGGCCCGCTCTGCGTCAGTCAGGGCTGCTTCTTGTGCTGCTTCGTAGGCGAGTTCCTCGGCTGTGCCATCTGCGGGGGTAGGCGTGGGTAGCTGAGCGACAGATTCTTCCTCGGTCGCGCGTTCAAAGAGGTCAGAATTCGCTTGGACATATGCGAGTGGGTCCCAAGACTGGAAGCGCGACGCGTCCGATGCTGGGTTTGGAACTTCGCTGAGATTTGGAGATGTGAGGGCGGACTCTTTCAGGAGATGCGTGTACTGGTAGCCATAACCGTACCCAACGCCCAAGATGACAAGGTCCACGTCCTTGAGGACAGTGCCGTCGTTGAGATGGACATCGACCGCGTCTCCGTCGCGCAGAGTGTACTTCTCGATGAAGGCAACATCGCGAATGCGCTCGTCTGGCAAGCTGACAAAGTTGGGGAGGGCGGGATGCTTGATGGAGCGATAGATGGGTTCGGCATCGATTCCTGTGACGCCTGGCCCGGGCAGTGGCTTGAGTGCAGCAAGGTGAGCGGCGATGTCATTGGAAGAATTGCCATTCCCGACGATCACGACGCGTTTCCCGCGGTGAGGAAGGGGTGAGCGGTACCACTTCGCGTGGACGAGCTTGCCTGCGCTTCGGACGGCTTCGATGCCCGGTGTGCGGGGGTATACTGGGTTATCATACCAGGCCGTCGCGAGGGCTACGGCGTCCCAATGCTCGGTATGCGCGCGTCCGTTCTGACCGTTGCTCCACTCTGCAATGCGGATGGCCCAGCCGCCCGGTTGGCCTGTGTTTTGATTGGGCGGGAGCTGTACAACGCCGAGGACTTCAGTTTCGGTGCGAATGTAGTCGTGCAGACCGGGTGGACGATTCGCGCCGAGTTCTGCGTTGTCTGTAAAGTTGCGAAGATAGTCGTACGTCTCGGACAAGGTCGGGAAGGGCTCTCCGTGGGCTGGCGCTGGGAAGCGGGGGAAGTCGGAGAAGGATGTGAAAGGGGGCAGGACGTTTCCTCGGAGCTGTGGATAGGCGGGTGATGGCCAATGGGGCCGCTCCGTTGGATTCTTGGTTTTTGGATCCTGCTTGATGGGCCATAATCCGTCTGCGTGATGGTTCCTATGGGCTTGTTCGAGCGCGAGGGTTTCATTGTCGAGGTGCCAGACTCCGCCGACGTCTGCCCTTCTTTCTATGAGCTGCACGCGTTCGAAAGGTGGGGGCGCATCATTGGGGCCGTGCTGGAGCAGATTGCGGAGAGTAACGAGACCTGCCGGTCCTCCGCCGATGACGAGGACTGATTTTGGTCTGGGAGGGTCGAGAATCCGAGGCGTTGACCCCGAGCCCGAGGCGCCGGCAGCGGAGGGGGATGCCATCCTTCACAGCGCGTAAGGAGAGGCAGACTTCTGGAGTTGGGGGCTCAGAAGGGGTAACGAGAAGAATCAGCGTGTCTTCTGACTTCTTATACGGAATCCGACGCGCCAGTCACACGAGGAAACGGAAGCTCGCACGTTCCCTCTTTCCACAGACGCAACTGTGAGAAGTGGTCAGTCGAAGATGGCGTGCTAGACTGGTGGACATCCGCATGTGAGTGAGTGAGTGAGTGAGTGCAAGACACCGACAAAAGCGCTTTTGCCCGATGCAAAGCGCGTATTTTCAAAAGCTGGACGCAATCGTTGCGCAACGAAATTTCCAGCACTTGGCCCACTACTCACTCCGAAAAGTTGGTGGACATCCATCACTCGCTCGCCCTCTGGCAGGAAGAAAGGAAGGAAAGAAAGACAGAAAGAAGAATGTCTGGCAAGGAGAGCGTTCCCAACCAGTCGGGCAGCGCGCCGTCCTCGTCTCAGCCGCGGCCGCCCCAGCCGCCGTCGCGTGGAATCGTGCCCTCAAGAGGCGCAGCATTCGCAGCAGGCATCGGACGAGGAGCTTCACGTCCTCCAGGACCGCACTTTGTTCCCAAACGGCCTCAACCTCAACGCGTCGCATCCCCCGCAGCGGCCCTCTCTCCTGCACCTACGTCGGCCGCAGCGTCCTCATCTCAGCCGTCAAATGCGTCTGCGTCAGCTTCGGGTACAGGGCCCTCTTCGTCCACTGCCGCAGCTCGCACCGGCGCAGATCGAGGAGGTCGAGGTGGAGGGGGTAGAGGCGCAAGAGGGAGAGGAGGACGGGGTGGAGGTAGAGGTGAGGCTGGAGCCGCTGGAGGAGGGCCACGAGCGCCCGTCGAGATGACAGCCTCCGGTCCATTCGCGCTCGGCACAGGTGCCTTGCGTACATTAAGGAACAAGCCTGCTGTTGTGGCTCCCATCCTCGCGCCAGCCATTGCTCGGCCGCCTACGATAGGCGGAGATGCAGGCGGAAATGACTCCAAAAATGGGTCTTCGTCAGCCTCAGCTTCAACTCCAGCATCCGGATCGACATCGGCTTCAGCGCCAGGGCCATCGGGTTCATCGGCAAAGTACAATTCCTCCCCCGTTATCGACCTCGACGCACCTCAGTACTCTAGCGACGGTCTCCGGATCATACATATGCAAGACGTACCTTTACTCGACGAACGCGCCCCAGCCGTCATACCTAGATTTGACACCCGGACGAGGAACCGCGTAGCGAAAGCTAAGAAACCTACCGCGGCGGTAAAGAAGGAGGAAGACATGGATGAGGACGACGGTCTTACTCCCCCGCCCGAGGTGGAAGAGGATGATGCTGTTGTCGACCTTGACGAGAGTGATCACGAGGTCGAAGAGCCAGATCAGCTCGCGAGTGATTTTGTACACGTCGACGGGGTGAGTTTTATCGACGCTGTTCTTTTAACTCTCAGACTTTTTCTCAACTTTTCTTCTATCTTCCTTTCTTCTTGCCACAGGGAATATCGCCAGAGAACAGGTTATTACAATTCCAGATCCCCAGACCATTCCCCTCATTTGTCCAAGATCCGACCTACGTCCCTCCCAAACCCGAACCCGAGGTCAAGGCCGAACCGAACCCCGAAGCAGACGCAGAAAACGCTCTTAATGGAACTTCTGCTGGGAAAGGCCGAGAAGAAGACGGCGCCAAGCCAGCAGGTTTGGGTAGTACGATGATCATCCCTAATCGCGGCGAGACCTCTTCGATCGGAGCACCCGATCCAACCGCACCCTCAGGCACCTCCGCTCCTTCCAAGCCTCGTCGGAATGTATCCTTTGCGCCGGACACCGTCGGGGGACCTGGTTCAGCTCGCGATAATCGCATTGATGTCGATGCCGATGAGGATTCTAAGAAAGTGTTCACGGACGACAGGCTCTGGAACGGCAGTCCCGAGGGACAGATTGGCGAGCTTACTATCTGGCGCGATGGATCGGTCAAGCTTCACTTTGGCAACATTGTCATGAACGTGAGTTCTTCCGTCATACAATCTGAGCATCTCGAAAGCGTGGCTGATCAATCATGTTTTCTCTGCGCGTGCAAATCAAGGTCTCCGCCGCCCTCCAACACACATTCCTCCAACAAGTAATGGCCCTCGACGACGTCAGCGGAAAAGCGTACACCCTCGGCGAAGTGCAACGCAAATACATCGCCACCCCAGATATCGACTACTCCCTCGACGACTATGAGCAACTCCGGCGCGAGGAAGACGAAGCGGATGAGAAGCTCAGGATCGAGAAGGAGCGGGAGCAGGCGGAGCGGGATCGTATCGCTGCTGAGGCGGCGCAGAGGCGGAAGGAGAGGGCCGCTTCGGGTGCATCGGCTGCTTCTGGTAGCAAGGCTTCGTCGTCCTCCCCGGGACGGAAAGCGGCGGGTTCGTCCAAGAAGGGATGAGAAATCAGGACCCTCCTTTCCTTCCGATTGTGCTTGTGCGAACGTTCGCGCAGCTTGTGCAACATCAATCGCACTTTCCTGCTGGATCTCCGAGAAGATATCCCATTGACACGCAGAGTGATCGCAATCGACTGGCCCTCCCTCCCACAGGGAAGAAAGGCCCGGCCTTGTCCATTATGTAGATGTCAAGAGGAGGAGGAGGTGGTGGTCAAAGGGGGACGAGTAGGGAGTGAGAGAGGGTGAAGGGTGCATAAGTAAGATTAGTAGAAATTAGGGACAAGAAGGCAGTATAGAGAGAGTTGAGATCCTGTCGCGCATGAGCGACGAGGACGGACTGAAGGCATCGCCTCCTCGAACTCTTGGGGTTTGAAGGAACCAGGGGGGAACAAAAGACGGACGAGCGAGCGGACGAACGGGACGAACAAAACGAAGAGGAAGGAGGAAAATGTCGTGGGCCGGAGGGAAGACGAAGGGAGGCCATAGGCGGCCAGAGAAGGCAGAGTAGGTATGACGAAGGGGTCTGACGACTTGGTATGCGCTGCTGGAAGGTAAGGAGAAGGGGAAAGAAAGGGGGAAGCGTACTTGTTTGCAAGCTGCGAGGGTTGTAGATATGGCGGCCAAAATAGTAGTCGAGGGTTGCTGACGTGGGATTGGTGTGTGCACAGCGCGTGGACGATGGTCGAACGTTTGGTAGAGTGAAGAAGGGAAAAAGAAAGAGGGTTTGGCGAATGAAGAACCAGGACGGGAAGACGAAGCGGAAAGTGGGACGAAGCACGGGGTGCAAGGTTTCGAAAAGAGAGCGACAAGGAGGAAGAGGGCTGCTGCTGAAGGTGCGCTTGCGAATTTTGGACAAGAAGCCCAAGGGACGAGATGAAAGTCGATCGAAAAGGGGGGAAGGAGGGGTGGAGTATGCCGCCACAAGGACGCCGACCAGTCGGGGGGTGGAAGAGCCGTTTTTGCGATAAACTCCTTTACTGTTTTCTGGGTTGGAGCTGAATTCAGGGTGGACCGAGAAGAGAGGAGAAGAAGAGCAGACCGGGCCGAACAAGGTATAGGGTCCCAGGGTGAAGCATGGTGGCGCCAGGGTTGAAAACCCGAAAGGATCGAAGTCGGCGGGTCGTTGAACCAGGTGGTTGCCACATACGAAAGGTCACTTTGTTGCTGCACCGAAGAGGTTACCCAACAAAGGCCGGTGGACCATTACGGGTGCAGGAAGAGGGCTGAAAGGAGCGAAGAATACCCGAAGGCTGAACGGCCGCTGGCGCACTTTGGAAATTAAGGACGTGCGAAGTTTTTGCGCTGAGGTTGATGCGTTGATGGGTCATGAGGCGAGATAAGGTACCGAGGAGGACATGCCAGGAAAGATCGAATCGACATAGGACTATGCGACCGAAGACCCGTTCTTCTTCTTTTGCCGTCTGCAGAACAGCAACAAAGGGAAGGTATGGTCAGTAAACGGCGAAGCGCAGCCGGAGTAGCCCTGGTAGCTCAGCACACACCTCTTCTTGTTCTTATTGCTCCACTTTCCCTGCCCAGACGGGGACGCATTCGCCACGCCATTGACCGAATCGTTGCGTTCGTGCCCCTCCTCTTCCTCAATCTGGGACTTCGCACCCTCCGTCTCCTCCCGCGAATGCCCATTAACCAGAGCTGGCTCCTGGTCATCCGAGGGAGGGTACGCCTTTGTCGGCGTAGTCGGTGCAACGCTGCTCCCCTCCAAGGTGAGAGACGTCGTTGATTCCGTCGTCGGTGGGGTTATCGCACCGGTGGTGCTCTCCTGGACTTTCGAGAACGTCTCTCCGACTCCGACCGAGGGCGAGGGCCCCAGCAGGGGACTGTTCTGCGATGAAACCGACCGTCGACCGACCCGGCTTGCGAAGCTGGCAATGCGCTGTCGCATCGTCCGCGGGCTCGCCGCCTCCAGGGCGGGCGTGCCCGGAGCTGAGATCGTAGTGGCGCGGGAACGTAGGGCCTGCTTGATCTCCGCCGACGATGGGGTCCTGCTACCGCTCTCTTCAACAGGCGGGCTGGTGATGATGAATGGCCTCTCACCAACATCACTACTTGGGGTAAGCAATGGCTTGTCCGAGTTGGTCGCATGGGCTTCATCTATAGCCTCCGAAGTTCTTTGGATGATGGACGTGTCGAGTCCGAGTCCCACTGAAGCCTCGCGGCGACTGTGGCCGTTCGCATGTCCATTGTTGGCCGAGAAGACGAAGAGCTCGGGTGACGGAGAGTCTGCGTTCGAGACCGTCTGCTTGCCCTTATCCCCGTTCGTCTCAGGTCCGCTTTCCAAACTTCGGAACCCGGAGTCGGGAAGGGGCGTTCCTGCGATGATTTGCACCGTCGGTATCTGGATCTGGCCACCGACATTTGTAAACTCCGTGCTGTCCTCCAGAGCGGCTTCCCCATCAACGGTGACAGCGGCGGCAGCCTCCAAGGCAGCCTCTTGCTCCTTCTGGGTCTGGATCTGTTGCATCCATAGCTTGTGGTACTTGCCCTTGCGCTCAAGTAGCTCAATGTGGCTGCCTTGCTCAACGACCCTCCCGGCTTCCATCACGATGATTATGTCGACATTGATAATTGTAGACAGTCGATGGGCTGAAGACGGAAGATGCTCGGTAGGTAAGCAACCCAATGATGATCAACACCTGATATGCGTGCGTCGACTCACCGATCGTCAGACTGGTGCGACCTTGCATGACAGTTCCTAGTGCGCCCTGAAGCTGACGCTCCGTAAGACTGTCCAACGCGCTCGTAGCCTCGTCGAGAAGAAGAATCTACGAAGCTCCACGAAGACTGCGTCAGCTTCCTGAACGTTTAAATCGGACTCTTCCCACAATTTTGCTAAACTCACCGGTGGGTTCTTCAAGATGGTCCGAGCAATGGCAACACGCTGCTTCTCACCACCGGAGAGACGAACACCACGTTCACCAACAACCTCCTGCATGCCCTTCGAGAACGTCTGAATCCGGTCCCAAATCTGAGCCGCCTCGGCGGCCGCTTGGATCGCCTCGTCCGTCGCTTCTTCGGTGTTGCCGTAGTGGATGTTGTGCCGGATCGAAGTGTTGAATAGGGAAGGCTCTTGAGGTACGATGCCGATGGCGCGACGAAGAGATCGCTGCGTGACAGTCTTAATATCTTGTCCACTGAAAGGGAGGGTTGGAGAAACAGGAACGCGTCAGTAAACTACAAACGCGAGGTCCCAATGGTGAGATGACTCACTCGATCAGAATCTGACCACGTTGAATATCATAGAAGCGATACAGCAATCTAAGCACACTACTCTTGCCCGCTCCACTCTCTCCCACCAGGGCCGCGCTAGACTTGGGATCGAGCACAAAAGACAAGCCTTGAATCGCCTCGTTCTTGCTGTCGTATGAGAAGTGTACGTCGCGGAATTCGATCACACCATCGGTGACAACCAAGTCCTTTGCGTCGGGCAGGTCCTTGATGTCGGTTTCCTCCTCAAGCAGGGACATCAACTTGTCAGTGTCAACCAGGTTTTGTTGAATGACACCTATAGAGGACAACAAGCATGAAACACGTCTTCGTCAGCGTCTCGGCCGGCTCCCCAGAACCCATCACTCGGAGCGACCTCTGAAATTCAAAAAAGAACTCACGGTACAATGTTCCCAACATGCTCAATGGTCCGAACGCTTGCGACAGGTAGGTAAGGAAGACGACAAACTCCGCAGGCCGAGCCTGTCCTCTGACAACTCGGTGAGCCACAAGGAGCGTCATACCGAGCGTACCCACGGAGAGCACCGTGTTCTGCAAGAAGTTCAGCGCACTGAGCGAGATGAGGACCTTGGCCGATGCGGCTTGGTAGTCGAGCAGCGAGAGACGGTAGCGTTCGGCTTCGAAATGTTCATTGGAGTAGAACTTGACCGTTTCCCAGTTCATCAACACGTCCGTGCTGTCATAGAGGAATTGTTAAGAGGAACTGGTCTGATGTGTAATGGCTGATCCATACATCAACTCACTGAATGGCACGACTGACGGAGTCCTTGTTGTTAGCCTCGCGTCTGAGTTCTGTCCGCCACGTGGTGAGCTTGACAGACATGTACGTGTCTGAGTACGTGAAAGAGTCAGATAGTTCAGATCAGGCCAGGGACAAGCATCATGAAACTTCAAGGTAAAAGAATACTCACAAACCAGCATGATGGCCAAAAGCGAAATGCCCACAGCCAGCGCAAACGTCTTCGTCAACCAAATCACCGCGATTGTTAAGTCCAAGAAGATCGGGAAGAAGCGGAAGATGAGCATGTCGAAGAAGCTGTTGATGCTCGCACCGCGATCGAGGATGCGCAAGACCTCGCCCGTTCGGCGCTTGGTGTGAAATCGCATGGAAAGGTTGAGCAAGTGTTCGAATGCCATAAGCGACATCATGCGTTCGCTAAAGAGGTTCAAAAAAAAAGTAAGGGTCTTCAGTCGGGATCAAGATTCATGTGGGCTCGACAGAGAATAAAAAAAAAAAGAAAAAAACTCACCTGTACTGCTCCACCGGCAGCCAGAGCAAGCTCTGTGATGCTTGGATAATGCCACCGGAGCCGCGAAGCATCTTCAGCCCCGCATACACCAAGACCGGAATCCAAGGCTCCTGCGGCCCTACTCCATCCCCACCCAACGAGTCGATAATCTTGCCCAACTGCAACGGAACAAGCAGATTGACAATTCGCTCACAGAGAAGCAGAATGAAGCAGATGCCCGCATAAAACTGGAGTCTGTGACTGTCCCAGGGCCAGAGGTAAGGGAAGAGGGCTCGGAGCCGGTGGGCGAAGACGCGGAAGGTGGGTGGTGGGGGTGAGGACGTGACTGACAGACCCATGGATGCGTTCGCAGCCTGTGCGGCGGGCGCGGCGGTACTATTAGCCGCCTGTGAGAGCGTAGTGGACGAAGGACGCTTGCTTGGGGTGCGATACCCCGAGGGTGTGTCCACTCCTGAGCGCGTTCCTGCGTCCGCGGCGAGACCGTTGCCAGTGGCAGTGTTGTTGGAAGTCGATGCCGTCGCGCCATAACCGCCATTCCGGTTGCTATCCGAGTTGGCCGTCGAGGGAGGCTGGAGCAAGCCTGTGGCTTCGTTGACCGAGCCTGTGAGACTACGTGCGCTGGAAGTGGTCTGACCCCCACCATGGTCGGAGGGGGACGAATTGCGCTCTCGCGCCTCGGCCTCGCTGGCGAGAAGGAAGCGGACGCGATCATTGACGAGAGAGAAGAAGAGCAAAGGGTAGAACAGGACGATGCGGAGGAGGACGATGACGAGTTGCGCGGCTGTCCAGGGAGCCAAGAGCTGCAATTTCTCTCCGCGAACGGAGAGGTAGACGACAAGGATGGCAAGATCGGTAGCGCTTCCGAGGATGGTGGCCCAGTACACCTTGTTCTTGCTGTACTTGAACTTGCCAAGCTTGCGCTCCTCCCACAGACACACGACGCTGAGCAGGGCCCAGCCTAGTAATGCGCCCAGATCAGAAATGTCGAGACCGTACCAGAGGGGCAGATCCGGCTGCCAGAGCCGGGAACTTGCAGGCGGCAAGACGGCGCGGAGGATGATGAGAATACCGGAGAGAACGTAGGTGGCTGCGATGACGAGAATGGAGAAATGCATGAGCTGGCGCCTAGGAGTGCGGACGGGGACGCGAATGGCGACAGGCTGTGCCGCGGCATCGAGAGGGTTGGGCGATGCGCCAGATGCAGGCTCCTGTTGGTCCGCTTCCTGGTAGGCGCTTCTCCGGGGATGTAACATGTGAGAAAGTAAGGCGCTGACGGGATTGTGAAGGACCGCGATGAGAGGAATGAGGAGAAGGACTGCGAGTTGAGCGAACCTGAGGGTGAGGAGCGTTTCGGATGCGGTTGCGAGAGCGTGATATTCATCGCTGATGTTGCTGCCGCTGAGGGGACTGCTTATCGACGCGTTTGTGTTGGACCATTGAGCTTGCAGTGAGGGTGCTTGGGCTGCCACTGCTTCCGCGACCGCATGTAGCCGTGTATTTTGCAGGGAGAGTGCAGCAAGCGCAGGCGGGGCCGACGTCCATGCGGAAAACCACGCTGGCGGGGGGGCTACGGCGGCTAGCGATAGCGTTGGATCCGGAGCGACCCATTGGTGTGCGACTCCGGAAAGCACTGCGACGACATCGTGCAAATAGGAGGTGGCAGATGTGACAACCTGCGCCATTGTTTTTTTTTTTTTTAACAAAGGGTCTGGACGCGTCCTGTTTAGGAAGCGCGCGCGTGTATGTTGACCGTGGAAGAGGAGGGAGCGTGTTTCCTTGCTTGCTTGCTGCCTGTGCGTGAAGGTGCAGATCAAGCGGGAAGGCGAGGTCGATTTCTTTTCCTCGGAAGAGAGAGAGACGAAGGAGCGGTGGGTGATGACACCAGCTCTCCTTTATGGCTGATGGACGCGTCGGAGGCAGAGAAAACCTTCTTCCTTGCCTGGAGTCCAGCAAGGGCGGGAGGGGAGTGCGGGTGCGCGATGCGTGTGGGCGTGAAGAAGAAAGGAGGAAAGAGGACCCGAGTGGACGCTGATCGGATTGATGTGTATGGCTGTATAGATGAACTGCTAGCAGGCTGTCACTTGCCCTTTGTTTGGCTTTCTCAGTTCTCTGATCTGGATACCCTGACACAGACTCTCGTCCTTCCCTTTGATCCGATGCTCGCTCGCACGCACATGCGACGATGATGCTGATGAGCGCGAGACGCAAAGGAGGGAGTGTAGGCGGCGGGGCGAAGCTTGTGTTTGCCCCGCCCCCAACACGGACGCGATTCGCACCCCTACTGCTCGTCCGACCGCCGACCACAGCCCACAGCCAAGAAGGTCCCCGCACTCCCGCCTTCTCTCCGTATCGTCCGCGCTCTGCAGACCCGGAACAAATGACACAGCACACAGCACAACCCACAAGCGCGCACACAAAGAGTAGGTCCAAAAGTAGATAGATGCAAATGACAGAACAGGCACAATGCACGTCGAACAAAGCAACAGTCATCAGCCAGAAGGACCGCCCGACCCCTACTTTATATACGTGAAGCTGCAGGCCGGGCGTGGGAGAAAGGGAAGGACTGGAAGCGATGAAGCTGTGAAAGGGGTCGGTTCGTGCCGAGTGTCGGCCTGACTCATGACTGGGTTCCGACCGCCGCGGCACCTTCATCTCAGAGCGAGTCAGGCACGACAATAGGGGGCCCCGGCTGATGGCTCCAAGTCGACCTCCAACACGACCTTGGCGGGAGGCCAGCTAGTTAGTCGGCACTCGGCAGAGGGGAAGGAGAAGGGAGAAGGATCCATCGGAAAAGAACGGAAGTGAGTTGGATGTCGGGAGGAGCCGGAATCGAGGTCACGTGACTCACTTCACTTCTTGTTGCCCGATTTTGGATGATGTTGTCGCTTCCAGAATTTTGGCCACAGCATGACCATTCATTGTTGACCTTGGTCCCATCCCCATCCATTCATTCCTCCCACCTTCCCTTACATACATCTCATCCGCGCTGTCTGAATCGCAGCGTCTCAATATTGTCAGCGTCGGCGAACCTCTTTCTCCCCATCCCACGCAGAAGTTATTTCGCAAGTTATGCTTCATCTCAGCCCAGCAAGAGCTGCGGCAGTGGCAGTGGCAGCGGCAGCCCCGGCCTCAGCCACGTTCACCAACACGGCATCAGCATCCTCGAGGGTCCAAAGCAGGAGAAACTCCATCGCTGCATCAGCTGGAGTAGCGCCAGTGGCTGCCTCCTCTTTCTCTGTCTATTCGTCCGCATCTCAGCAGTATCAGCGAAATCGTTCACTATCCCTCCTCGCACTCTCAGCAAGTCGACGAGCGCAGGAGCTGCCCAGACATTATGCGATCATCGCAAACGCCGCCGCCTCCACCTCATCCACATCCTCCTCCTCCTATTCCAGCTCAAGCTCCACAGGAATTCCATCCGCTTCCTCAGCAACAAGCTCGTCGTCCAAGCGATCCCTCAACCAAGACGAGGATGACGACTCGGCAGGCTCCCGACCGCGCAGATCGCTCCTCTACGTACCCGGATCGAGCGAGAAGATGATCAAGGGAAGCCAGAAGACGGACGCAGACTGCATCATCTTTGACCTCGAAGATAGCGTGGCTCCACATCGCAAGGGCGCAGCGCGCGAGACGGTGCTCCATGGTCTTAATGTAAGTGTCCTTGATAGGCATTACACCTTCGTTGGCAAGGGAGACACTGACTCTCACACCCCTTTCATTCACGCTCGCGTTGTAGGCTGCTCCACGTCCAGGTCCGGAGCTCGCTGTTCGTATCAACCCACCCTCGGGCGACATCGCTCTTGCCTCGGACGATCTCGACATCGTGTTGCCCAGTCATGCTCTGCAGGTAAGGCCATTCTCTGAGCACGACTTGAAAGCAAAACTGAGTACTCACCAGCTCCTTTCATCAGGCTCTCGTGCTACCCAAGGTGGAATCAGCGGAAGACGTATTCCTCGTCCTCGACAAGGCATCCCTTCTCCGGCCCGAAGGGTAAGTTCAATTTCCCTGTACGTTTCGTCTGCGTTCCTCACGACGCGTCGCTGACCACCTCGAATCTTGTGGTAATGAACAGCTCGCCTCCGATCGCGCTCATCCTCTCCGTGGAGTCCGCCGCTTCGCTACACAACATGCCCACCATCATCTCTGAGGTCCAACAACGAATCGCCGAACTAACGCACGCCGATCCCTCGAACCCAGCCCCTCCACCAGCCTATCTGTCCGCCCTCCTCTTTGCGTCTGAAGACTTCTGCGCAGCAACTTCCATCATCCGCACCCGTTCCCGACACTCCCTCCTCGTGCCTCGGGCCCAGGTCGTCCTCACCGCCCGCGCGTTCGGACTGAGTGCCATCGACATGGTATGTGTAGACATCAAGGACGAGGCGTGCCTGACGGAAGAAGCACAAGAAGCCAAGGAACTCGGCTTCGATGCCAAACAGGTCGTTCACCCGTCCCAAGTCGGCCCTGTCCAGCGCATTTTTGCCCCCTCGGAGGCAGAAGTCCGCCGCGCGGCACGGATCACCTTTTTCTATCAGAAGGGTATTGCCGCGCACTTGGGAGCGGTGTCTTTGCCCGATGAAGACGACCCGAACGGGTCGGCTACGATGATTGATGCGCCCATGCTGAAGCAGGCGGATGCGGTTTTGGCCAAGGCACGCGCGGCTCGGATGGCTGTGCCGGACATCGCCGCTGAGGAGGAGGAGCGGAAGAAGCAGGGGAATGGTGGAGGGGCGAATGGAAAGGTGGGGGACGCTGTTTCCGCTGTCTCAGGAGGGAACGCGAAGGGTAAGGAGGGCGGCCTTCCTTTGAGCAAGCGCTGATCAACGCGCATGTGTCGCGTGACATATATATGCATGTATGCGTGCTCACCTCAACCAATCTGG
Source organism: Tilletia caries (assembly GCA_032718865.1). Taxonomy (NCBI): domain Eukaryota; kingdom Fungi; phylum Basidiomycota; class Exobasidiomycetes; order Tilletiales; family Tilletiaceae; genus Tilletia; species Tilletia caries. The sequence goes on along the minus strand of JALUTQ010000037.1, from coordinate 605,641 downwards.
TCGGCAAGGCCATTTCTCCTTGGTTCTTATTGTCGCGCCACTGCACCATCTCTGAGAAGGCCTCAGTGCCTTTCACACCTTCACCGTTGTAGCATAGCCTCGCCTTTCTTCCTTTCACAGTCTGTGGAAAAAACACATGTTCTGTTCAAAGACAACGAGCTGACGGTACAAAGACAGTGGAGCTCACGAAGAGCGGGACGGAAGCGGGAAGGGAAATGTCGAGAATGCTGCTGGCCGACAAGCGAAAGGACGAAAGAAGTCGAGAATGAATGCTGCTGGGAATACAAGGGTCGGTCGAATGCGGAACGTTGCTGGACAGGGTTGCTGTTGTTGCCTCAGATTTGGGCACGGGGTTCACTCTTCACGAGTCGACGAGGTGTCACTGGAAGAGTTGGTTTCGATGCTGCTCGACGAGTCTCCCTGGCTCATCGTCGAGGTCGAAGGGCCCGAGGAAGGGGCATCCTTGGCTGTCGGAGGGGCAGGTAACCGAGCAGAACAACTTGAAGAGTCAGTAACGGTAGTCATATTTGCACGCAGCCGCGCGCGCGTGCACTCAGATGCAAGCTCACCATCCTCTCGACGCGCCTCCTCCATATCGCGACGTGCATCTTCGACAGCCATCTCTTCATAATCGAGCTCGTCCTCGCCGGTGAGCTTGTTCTTGTTCGGACCGGCGCTGGAGCCGGGCCAGTTCTTGGACAGATGGTGGTCCTTGATCGCGACCGACTTGCTGCTGGCGATGGGACGAACCATTTCTTGGGTTTGGGTACTTTTTTGTGGGTGGGAAAGTGGTGAAGGTGGTGGATGTCGTCTGTGCGGAGGCGGGCTCGAAATTTGGAGCGTCGGACCCTTCTGGGCAAATCCAGATCGGGTCGCTCGCACGGTCACACGACCTGATGAAGGAGCTTCACGCGCACCCTTTCCAGACGGAAAACGAGCTGCCAGCAAGGGGGACGATTGCATTACATATCTTCTAAGAAGACGAGAGGCATCGATAACATATCTCAGCACAGAGCCCAAGCCTCGGAGCTCGGAGGAGTATGCTGAACGATCAGAGCTCGCTGTTGTAGATGAGCTCGACAGGCTTCGCCAACCAGGGCTGTGGAAGAAAGAACAGGTCAGACTCGGGGCGAGGTCAAAGCATGTGCCCCTTCCTCTATGCAACGAACCTTAGCAGCCTCGCCGAACTCCTTGAAGAAGGGATTGGACGCGTGTTCCTGTGGATGACCAGTGAATGCGTCAGGACAGTGGAACTCGAGTGCTGAGGCTGAGACACAGGTGGCGAGCTCACCTTCAAGCCGTCTTCTTCGCTGGTGTAGCGCTCAACGGCAGTGAACTTGGTGGGCTCCTTCTTGTTTTGAGCGATGAACCTGGGAATGAACGAAGATTTCAGTCCTACATGCGAAGTTGTCCGTCAGAAGGATTGGGTGAAGTGGCTTACCAGTCGATCGTGTGCTTGTCCTTCTTGTAGATGCCCGACGCTTTGACGAGGAGCTGACGCAGGTCCTCCTCATGACCGGGCTTGACCTGAAGGATAAGAATGCTGGATCAGCAAATCAGTCAGTACATAGAAGGAGAGACCGATCTTCTCACTTCAAAGTGGGCGACTTGAAGGCGAAGGACGGAAGCGAGCGTGAGTAATCAACATTCGTACGAATTCGACCAGCATGCCGAACGTGCACTCACCGAGTTGGAATACCATGGCAATGACTTCTAGAAAGGACAGACAGGACAGGATGCTCTGGAGGGGAGATGCTGACTGTAAGAGGGAGGAAGCAACGTCCATAGCCACTCTGGCTTATAAAGAGCCATGTATGATGTAGTGCGATGGTCCCGGCTACTTCCCCAGCTTCCCCAGCCGGGCGGTATCGCGACGGTGCAGCCCACTTCGTCCCACGCTCCCAGCTCGTTTTCACAATTTCCTTTCATTCATTCCTTCTTCCGTGCGAAGCGCGAGGCTCAAGTGCCACTTTCACGAAGTCGACAGTAGAACCGAGGATCGAGGACATGCTAGAGCGATGTCCTGCCTTTGCGTACAATGCGGCACGCCCCAGACACATCTCTATGTGAGATATTCTCACGGCGGTGTCCTCAGCGCGCCATGTGAGGCCTGCCACAGCGAATCGTTCAAAAAGGATGCCGGCACCGAGCAACACCAAGGAACAGGGGTGGGAGCGGGCACAGCGACGACGGCGACGGCGATCAAGCGTGCAGCGGATCCATACGTCGAGAACGACGACATCGTCGTCTTTCTGGATCTGATCCTCGTCAAACCTCGGGCATTCCGTCACTTGCTCTTCAATCGCCCGCTGTTGCGACACGCCGACGAGAACGGTCAAGCGAATCAGAAGTCCGTCGGCGGGAAGGATAAAGGACGAGGGAATGACTCGATCAGCTATCTTCCGGACGTGACGATTTCGGCTCGGACGGCATGGTTACGTGCGACCCGGAGCTTTGTTGCGATTCAGCTTGTTGATGCCTTTCTACGATGGTATTACCTTTGTGAGTTGCCGAACTTCGCGCTTCCCTGTCTGTCAACACATGCTGAGCAGAGGTCTCTGCATGCGTATACAGGTGCTTATGATAACGCAAAGGAACGTCGATCGGATATAGCGGTGCATCCACTTCTGACTCTTTGGCTGGGGCCACAAGCCTCGCCGCGAAGTGTCCTTTCAAGCTACCTCCTCGTCTTCAGTGCAGTCGTGGCAGGTGTGTACCCAAGAAGGCCGCTGCTTTGATTCTGCCTGCGATCTGATGCGATTTCTGGGCCTTAACAGAAGCGCTTGTCTACCATGCCTCTGTCACTCTCTTGATAAGTGGCTATGTTGCAGTCTGCAGGCGAGTGGCAGGGTCTCGAGGCAAATCCTCCTCATCTGTCGATCTGTTCAGGTACATTCTTCTCCACAAGATTCAATTCGCGAAGTTTACCACACTGACGTTTTCTCTCATTCACAGACCGCACTTGGTCGTGAATGCGTTGTTGTTGGCGAACGTTTCGGCCTTCTTTCTACTTTCGCTGATTTTGCTCTGGGAAGCCAGGTACCAACAGCCTGGGACGAATAGCCCAGCCTTTGTGCCGAATCCCACATCCGCTGACCTGCGGACAGTGCTGGACTTCTTGGCGTATCGGTTGCGGACCTGGCAGCCAGACACTATCATTCGACACTTGGTGGCAGGTTTAAGCTCGGGTGTGGCTTTAGCTGGTGAGCTGATGTCCCTAATAGCACATCTAGATGCAGAATCATTCTGACTGGGTACATTCCTACAGTCGTTCTACCCCGAGCTCCACTCATCACGACGACGTCGATACTCGTCGGATGGACTTTGGCGGCGGTGGTGCGTACGCAAACGCTTTTGCCCAGCCACAGCGGCGGCGGAACGGCTCAAACAATCGAAGGGTTGATCGCAGCACCCTTCTACTGCCCCGTCTGGCCGCAATGAGAAAGAGAGTCGAGTATTTCTTTATCCCAGATTGGTTGGAATGAAGAATATTCGATCAGTCTGAAGCAGGAGATGTCGGAATATTCAATGTGTTGGTGGGTAGGTTGGTCGGTGGAGATGTTGATGGTTCAGAAGCATGAATAAGAAATGAGAATTGATGACATGAGATGTGAAATTCCCACGCTCGAAAAAGGATATGCACGCATGAACCGCCCGTGCATGCATATACAGATACTGTACAATTATACACCAGAACAAGTCCCAGAGCCCTGCGTTCCGACGTTCCGACGTTCCGACCCAGCAAGATCGGTTTGTGTTCTGTACAACTTCTGCGCCTGCCTTCTCCAGATCCGCACGGAAGCGGTATATGCATCAGCCCTGCTATGCATCTCGGCGGAGAGTAGTGCCGTCGATGCGTCTTCTCAACCAAGATAAAAGGCAGAGCTGACCAGTATTTGCCAGGGCCCCTTTCCACACCCACAAATCCCACTCCTTTCCCCTTTCCTCTTTCCTCTTTCCTCTTTCCTCTTTCCTCTTTCCTCTTTCCTCTTTCCTCGGTACATATAGGTTCGCTGCCAGTTCTCGTTGCAATGCTTTTGCTCGCCCTGCTCGTAGCATGGAGCGTTGCGCTCACCCTGGGCTTTCCCGCCTCCGGCATGGTATCCTCAGACCAACACGCACCTACTTCTCCAGTCTCCCTCCCCATTACCAAGCGGGTCCAACACTTTCACATTGCCAACTCCACCATAGTTGACTTCCACAAGTTCTCCGGACATTTGGCGCACCTTCACACCAAATATAGCCGTGCCTTCACCAACTTCCGAACGAATACGGGTTTGGCGCATCCACTTCAAAGTCGAGCTTTGACGCCACTGGAGAAGGAGCAGCTGGTTCGAGCAACTGGTTCAGTTTCCCTGACCGACTTCCAGGATTTCATTTGGGTCGGAACCATCGCGTTTGGACAGCCTGCCCAATCGATGTTGGTTGACTTCGACACTGGCTCAGGTGCGTGTGTTTCCCATTCGTCACATTGATGTCCCACTGACACTCACATTGCTCCTCTTGATCCTTTGTGCGCTTCTTTGACTTACAGCCGATACATTGGTGAATCCCGGAGCATACCGTCCTGAGGCCTCCTCAACCTCTGTTCGAACCTCCCGACGATTTTCTACTGCTTACGGCGACGGAACCTCGGCCGATGGATTCGTCTACCGGGACACGGTCCAGATTGGAGGGCTTCGCGCGCCGTCGGCAGCCATCGGACTTGCTGATCTACAGTTTCTCGATCCCACACGGGAGGGAGGCAATCAAGGTATCAGCGGCATGGCCTTCCAAAACATCTCTGCTTTCAACCTTCCAGGCTTCTTCGACTCGCTCCGCTCAGCGGGTGTTCTTTCAAACCCGATCTTCACCTTCCGCCTCGCTGAGACGGGGAGCTCGCTCACGCTCGGAGGATACAACCGGGCTGACATCAGCGGGTCTGTCACCTGGCTTCCTGTGGACCCTTCTAACGGGTTCTGGGTCGTTCCTGGCCAAGTGAATGGCTTTGGGCCCATCGCTTCCACCATCATCGACACGGGAACGACGGCGATCGTCGCCCCTGTCGCCGACGCTCTGACTCTGTTCAGGAACTTGGGAATGCAGGTCCGACGACAATCGCAGCAAGTTTACGGCGCATTCCAGTGTTCTTCTCCGCCCGCAGTCACGTTCACCTGTGAGAGACGTTTCCAAACCTGCACAGTCACGAGCAGGAAATTGCGTTGCTGACTCTCATTCCGCTGACCTTCCTTCAACTTTGCCTTCCGGGACGAACAGACGGAGGCAAACGCGTAACGTTGACTGGCTCCTCGCAAACTCTAGGAACGGATACCGACGGTTCCTGCATCTCCACCATCGTTGGTCAGGATGGCGTAGGTGCCTGGGTCGTCGGCGATGCCTTCCTGCGCAACACAATTTCCATCTTCGACAAAGGCCGAAATCGGTTTGGGCTTGCGACTCCGGCGCGATGATATGGGTCATCATTGGGAGCGGACAATGGCAGCAGGAGCCTTCCTTTTCGCGACGTCTCATTCCCAACATTCGACTTCCAAGAACGTTCGAAAAACGTTCCCCCGACTGGACTTGCCTACTGGTTTCACATTGGTTTCACATTTCACCCGCACACCACTTGCTTCCTGCTCACACGTACCGCTCAGGGCTGTGTTCTTCTCCATGTCGTCTCTCCCACATCGGTCAATGAAAGTTTGAAGGCGCCGGTTAGCAGAAAGGTACTAACTACTCTGATGGAATTGGTGATAGAGGACAAAAATTTGAGAGTGTAATACAGCAAGAATCTGTCGAGCAGCAGGGGAAGAAGGGCAGACAAGAGTCAAGTTGATCCGCCTAAGAACAGGGTGTATGTACCTTGCAGCCAAAGAGAAAAACCGCCATTCTCTTCAGTTCATCCCGTCCGCCCGAAGTTCGCGCAGAACACCAGCGAGCACAGCCGAGTAGACAAAGACGAACTGCCGCGTCGTCTGTACGCTGCTCATCCGCTGCTCGCGCATCACCTCCACGATCTTCTGCACGATGTCTGCCTGCTTGACGTTGTCATCCTCGCCTCCTTCAGCTGCCTTGACAGTCGGTGCAGCATTCGCAAGGGGAGAAAGCGCCGCTGCCTGGGGCGTCGGACCTAGCATCATGGGACTGCCCTCGTCTTGAGGGAGGAGAGGCGTACCCCTCGGCGAGGCCGACGTCGACGTGAGACACATGCTGTCCAGATGCCTCAACGGCGTCGGAAGCGGACTCGGAGCCGCCCGACCGGGCTGCGGTTCAGGACTGGACGTGCCCGAGGTGGCAAGATGCGCGGCCCCGTACGCGTTCTCGTTCTCCCCGTCCGACCCACTGGGCTCGATGGAGCGAGACCGCGAACGTGGGCGATGTCCGGAGGGGTCGAAGCTGAATTGGAAGGGGGCAATGTTGGCTTTGAGGTTGCCCGGTGGAATATCGTCCAGATCCATCGAATGTTCCCTTTTCAGCGCTCGAGGGGGCGTCACGGGCGCTGGCTGCGCCTGCGACTTAGAGACCTGCCGCTTCGTCGTCGTGGAGGAGGAGGAGGAGGACGTTGCAGGTGGCGTCACAGTAGACATCTGATGCTCTGGAGCGAACGCAGCAGTGACCTGGCCACTTTGCCCGCCAACCCATGCCGCCTTGCCATTATCCCAAACACCATCCAAAGACTCTCCCTTCGCCTTGGCCCGCTGACGCCTGATCGCATCAAGCCCAGAATCAACAGCTATGAACGTGCCCGTGCGACCGACGCCCGCCGAACAATGAACAAGCATCGGGCCCACAGCCCGCTTCGTCGCCGCCTTGGAGACCGAGCCGCCATGGAACGCGTGCGAGAAGAGGTTGCTCGGCTGCGTCTGTCCCTGGGCTGCGGACGGGCTGAGCTCCTTCTCCGCCTCGAACTGCGCCGCATCGGCCACGTCGAGTAGCCGGAGTAGACTCTCGGGCGATTCGGGCACAGTGTAGTCCGGCCAGGCGACATACTGCAGCTGCGTCAGCGTACGCTCGCCTTCCTCCGGCTCGGCCGCGTTCGAAAGTGCAAACGTGCGTCGAATGAGCACAGGTCGACCCGGTTCGCCAGTTTTGACAGCGGCAGCGGGTTGCGGCATGGTAGGGAACATGCCGCCGCCAGCTTCGTCGTTTGCGTTGCTCGCAAGCCTGTTCGCAGCTTCCGCATCGTTGACCTCTACACCAGTAGAGTCGAAGCACTGCTCTCGGATCTGACGCAGTCGCATATCACGTCCGTAGCAGGTGTCATCCCAGTACCGATGAGCCTGTATGCGCCCAGCCTCGTGCTCCCGCGTGACCATGACGACGACCCGCACGTTCTGCTCCCAGCACATCGTCCAGAAGTGCTCAAACGTGGTGGGCAAGGGAGCCTGGGTGGCAATGTACATCCGAGTGCAACCGAACTCGCGCGCCGGTTGGATGAAGGATGCATTGATGTAATTCGAGTTTGGGTCGGTCAGACTGCGGAGTCGGGAGAGTTGCACCCGACTGTGCTCGTACGTCCAGATATTGTCGTAGCGGTTATCAGCACCTCGTTCCAGGGCAGCAGCTATGCTGAAGGGGAACACAGGCGAAGTTGGCTGATCTTTCCAAGACGTGTGGATGCCCGTCGTGGATGGATGAGCGTCTTCACCGGCACCTATACCAGCCAGGGAGCTGGAAAGCTGCGCGGCCTTCCGGAGACTGTCGTTCATGGACGATTGACCTCCTGGAGTAGGCGATCCATCGTGTCCCATGAGCTGTCTCGGGTCCGTACCACACTCCGCGGCGTGCTGATGCATTGTGCCCATCAACCTCTTCTGCTCCGCCTGCTCGATAGAGAAGAAGCCCTGGGCGAGCTTCTCGGCCCGGTCTTTTTCGGACTTCGCGGCCAGATTTTGCAGGAAGACTGGCAGGGCCGATAGCTGAGTGGAAGACAGAGAAGGGAGAGTCATGGGCACACGATCCGTGACACCATTAGCCAATTCTCGATTTTGCCGGATGTTGTCGAAGAAGGGGTTCGCACAGGCCTGCGGAGGAAGATTACGATACGTTCGACATCAGTGGCTGCGACAAGGTTCCAAAGAAAAATAACAGACGCTCCGCCATACTCACTGATGCTGAATTTCTGGTCTGTGCTGTACCAAAGCCACCCTTGCCGCCAGTCGCATTACTTGTCGTCGTACTGGTGTTGAATGCACTGAGTGGCAACCCACGAGGCTGCACCAGGAGTCTCCTGTTGTTACCATCGCTCTGCGCCGCCATATCACTCCCATTTCCGGACGTCTGACGGTCGTGTGAGGAAGAGTTGCTCATCCCACCCAGGAAGAGTTTGCCCGCATTGGGAGCCGAACTGCGCCGGGAGGCCAAATCATTTTTGAAAGGGGCCAACCGGCGATCCGCGTCTCCCTGTTGTTGCTGGGCTCCTCCATCTCCCGAAGCGGTAGAACTCTCATCGTCTCCCTCCGAATTTGTCAACGGCCCACGCTCGATGAGACCAGCTTCGTTGGCACCTTTACACCCTGCGAACCGATTGAAGCCGCCGACGAGCCATCCGAGTTCACCAGCAAATCCCGCCGCCTCGAATTTGCGGAGCATGCCGACCAAACAGGAGGCACCACCTCCCATGGCGGGTTTGCCCGCGGTGGCTACGCGTGTGGTGTCAGTGTCGAGTACGATGATCTTGGTAATGCCGTTTGTGGAGCCAGGCACGAGCGTCATTTCTTCCGTTCCCTGGGGATCCGAGATGGGCGATGACACTTGGCTAGAGTTATTGGTTGCCGATGTGGCGTGGGATCGATTGGACGGTGGTGTGGGAGATGATGATGCGGGAGTCGATTGATGAGGGGACTGCGGATTTTGAGCCGTCTTCTTCGAGCGCGAGTTGGAGCGACTGAGGGACATGGCTGAGTGGCCTACGTCAGTAGACTTGGGCCGTATCCGTCGGGGACCCAATCTCCACAGCTTGAATCGTCGGCGATCTCCCTCGCTACCGAGCATTTCGTCCTCGACCTGGTCGACGGTGATACCAGGACGCTTAAGCAGGGTCGAAGGAGCGCACACATTGATGCTAGTGCGAATGCGGGCGGATGAGTAGGATGCCGAGGGACGGATGTCGATGATAAGGACCTTCTCTGCTGCCGAAAGTGAGGAGGAGGACGATGATGTCGATGTGGACGAGATGATACTGGTGGCGTCCATGGAGGACGAGGAGACTGAACGCGCACTTGATGACTCGGCCAAGCTTTCGGAAGATGACGAACCGGAGAGGAGCGATGCCAGGACATCTGCTTCGACGGGGCGGAAGCGTGCGAGCTCCTCTGGGAGGCCGGTGGGCGTGCCTGACGCAGAGGTTGCGACCGAGTTTGCGCTATTGGTGCTAGCTGCAACACTATGGGCTGAAGGTGCGGTGCTCTGGCGGGAGGACCGTGCGGACATGGAGATGCCGCCAAAGCTGGGGACGCCCTTGCCGCCGTGGGGGGCTGGCAGGGTGAATCTGGAGGCTGCCCCAGTGCTGGGACCCATGACGGGTCCACTTGGGATCTGGAAGCTGTTGTTCGTCGCTAAGCGGGGTGGCTGAATGTTGTTGAAGGGATCCGACTCATGTTGATGGGCGGACATCGGCGGTGGGTGTGAGGTGATGTCGGAGGTGCTGGTGGCGGCAGGTGTCTGAGCAAGGTGCTGGGCAAAGTAGTCTGGTGCCTCTGTGGTACTTGTGAGTCTGCTGGTGGCGAGCGAGGTGATGGCGCCGTCGCCGACCGATGAGCCGAGCGGGCCAGCGAGGTGCTGTTGCTGTGCCCACGGGAAGGCTGCTGGGTGGCTGAAGGGTGTTGTGGAGGAGGGCATGGTTGAGACAGCGGGGGGCATGCTGCCTGCGAGAGAGAGCATGCCTCCGCTGAAGGCCCTGTTCATGTCTTGACCGTGTGGGCCGTTGCTGATCTTCTTCTTCTTCATAGACGGCCTTCTGATGACGTGATTATCAGAATCCGTGTTGGGATGCTTGAGGTCGTTGGTGGGCGAGGTTGCCGCTGTCGCCGTCGTCGTCGTCGTCGTCGTCGCTGCTGCCGATGCTGTGGGTGACACTTGATGCTGGTGCTGCTGCTGATGCACGAGAGTCTCGCCTCCTCCTCCGCCGCCGCCGCCTGCTGTCCCGCGGTGGCCGTGGTGAGCGGAGAACATATCTCGCGAGTACTGAGTATGTACTGTGTATGTTCCTTTCTGGCTGGCCTGCACCTGGTGCCTGCGCTGCCTTTCTACCGTCAGTGTGGGTGCGGGATCGCTGGCGTGGGGGTCAAGCACGAGCTGAGGGTGATGTGTATATATGCTCCTTATGCAAAGCGGTTGGGGCTCAGGGGAACAGGCGAGGCGAACAGGCGAGCTCGGCGATGACGAATGAATGGCCAAATAAAGTCTGTGTAGGTCCGACATGACAGCAGTAGTGACGGGAGTCTCACTCAAATTACTACTTGTTCCACTTGCACGCTTGGACCGGTTATTGAGCAGCACAACTGCAGCAGTGCAAGGCAAAGGCAACAGGCAGCGGGGGTGGGCGTACGAATTCATTGATCCGTCCCTGCATCTCACAGCCACCGACCAGCTCACAAAAGTCACACGACCGACGCGGTGGCGGAGCAAGGCGCGAGCGCGGAGCTGGAAAGAATGTTGAATGACAAGAAATAAAAGGGATGCGATTATGCGACGATAATGCGAGAGCGATGTCGGTGAGACTTCCGACTTCCGAGCCGAAGAGGACGCGCACACTGCTACCATGGGGGTTGTTTTAAGGGGTGTAAAGCGCTTCTGGAACGCACGTGTTTACCCCATGTTATAATTTTCTATTTTGTTCCGCTGATTTGGGTGTTAAAACACCTTTCTAATAGTGTTAAAACCCAGTAGGCATAGTGATCACGTGACTGCTGCAGCGACCCGGGAAGTGAGACTAGGCGTCTCCAGACGCCTTCCTCACCGCTTGCTCGACACCACGGCCCTCACCACACCCACCCGCCTTGCCCAGCCAACCTCCACATGTCATTCACGGGTAGCAATACTGTAAATCGAGGGTTTCTGTCTTCAGAGAGCAGCATCAATTGAGTGTGGAAGCAGCTGTGAACCTTTTGAGATACAGGGCAGAGACTCTGAGACCACCGAGCAGACCCATTCTAATTAGAGAAACTGAAAGTCTATCTTGTCTTCGGTTCTAGCAGCCGTAGAACAACCTCCAGGGGGGTCCAATACGTCATTGTTTTCAGACATGATTCCGCACCACGTTAAAACGCTGCAGTTTTTGCCGAGCCCTTAAAACTCCTCCACAACAGGGATGTTTTGAGAGAACCGTAAAATCACTGTAAAACAAATTATTACGAAGCGCTTTACACCCCTTAAAACAACCCCCATGGTAGCAGTTACGAATGAGGGATGAAACGGGTCAAACAACAAGTCTCATCTAATTTTGCGCCACTGTAGTTTATCCGGAATCAATGATGCTTCACATCGGGCTGTTGTTCCCCCACGAACGCGCACTGACCGCTTCGACCTCGATCTATCACGACCTCGCTCAACCTCGACTTCGACTCCGACTTCGAATTCAGACAGCGACACTCACAGCGAATACGAATCCACCCATAGCTTCAAGCCAACATGGGTCTCGGTGAAACTCTCAAGAAGCATCTCGACCCCGAGGTCTTTGGTGAGTTCGGCACGCACAATGATGTTGTTCCTCTTACCTGACCATCGTCTTCTCTCCGTTCCCGACCTGTCGATGCTCATAATGCCAAATCGAAACAGCGAACTCCATGTCGCGCCTCGCGGTCTCCGTCAAGACAACCATCAATTCCAACCACCGGCACGACGAAGAGCACGAAAGGGAACGAGATTCACAGATCCAGGCCATCTGCGACTCGCACCGCTTTCTCTCCTTCGCCAACCAGCACGAGGGAAACAGCGTCAAATGGTACAGCTGCGGCCATGACTACTTCTGGGCGCTCTCTGAGCTGCTGGAGAGGTGAGTTAAGGTCGGAAGCATCCATACAGATGCCGCTTCCTGGCATACAGTGCCTCCTGACATCATCCTCCCTTCACGTATTCAGTGCAAAAGTGTCAATATTCATCCTAGACTGGTGGCTCACTCCAGGTAAGTACCTTCGCTCTAAGGACACTCTCGTTCGCAAGTGACGAACGTCGCTCGCTGTGTTAGACTGACCCAGAATCGCCTCTTTCTTTTCTTTCCTTTTCAAAACTGTGGCTCCGGGCCTTTTCCAGAACTGTACCTCCGCCGCCCACCGTCCAAGTTCGAGGAATACCGCTTCGATCGGCTAATCAAGCGCAAAGCTGAACAGGGTGTCAAGGTCTACATCGTGGTGTGAGTGAATGCCTTCATACGCCAAAACTTACTTTCCTACCGAAACCTCCATCTGACGTTGAAAAGAATGATTCTCCTCGAACAGATACAAGGAAGTCACCCAGACCATGACTATGTCCTCCAGCCACACGAAGCACCATCTGGAAGGGCTTCACGACAACATTCAGGTAAATAGAAGTCGAGGAATCGACCTTGCGGGCTTTTTCTGCTTCCGAAGTAGGCTTACCATGGCCCATCTCTGTCCCTTGACTGCAGGTCATGCGTCATCCAGACCATTTGGGAGGCGAGGTTAGTTAAATGCAGCTCTTTTTCCTGTTTACCCTGTCATCATCAAGTTGGTTCCTCACTGATCATGCGTTTTTCTTTTCCCGCTTCCAGGTTACCCTCTACTGGTCTCACCACGAGAAGCTCGTCTGCGTCGACAACACCTTCGCATGTATCGGAGGAATGGACATCTGCATGGGACGGTGGGACACACAGCTTCATCCAGTCAGTTTCTTCTACCCCTCTCCAATTCTACTTGAAGTGGTGGTGCAACCCTGACATCCCTTGGCCTTGCATATCCTCAGCTCTCCGATGTGCACCCGACCGATATGCACTCCACTTTGTTCCCTGGAGGGGACTATAACAACGCTCGTGTAGAGGACTTCCTCGACGTCGGTGAATTCCTTGGAAATCACCAGAGTGGCCTCCAGATCGGCCGTATGCCTTGGCAGGACTTGCACACCACGCTCACAGGTCCCGCCGTCCTTGACATAGCCCATCATTTCATAGAGCGCTGGAACTTTATCAAGAAGTGAGTCCAAGAAAGCATACTCTCCAAGTGACGCGACTGTCCTGACTCTTCTCCCCTCCGCGGTTCCATCTCTGTTCAGGTACAAATACAAGCACACCCATCATTACGACTGGCTCGCCTTCCCACATGGCGCTGAAGATCGTGGGCGTATTCACGCATACTGGGACTCGGTCCGTTCCCACCCTCTCACCACCGACTTCCACAACGTCGGAAGCAAGTTCGCCCACCCCTTCTCGCACTACGAGTCGGACGAACTCGTCGAGCGTCGTCCGCCTGCCTCCGCCGTCGAAGCTCGCCGCCCGGACTGGGCTGGAAACACCAACGTGCAGGTCGTTCGCAGCTCGTCCGATTGGAGCTCGGGCATCTTGACGGAGCATTCGATCCTGAACGCGTATATCCAGCTGATCAATGAGGCCTCGCACAGCATTTACATCGAAAATCAGTTTTTCGTCAGTGCCACACAGCCCGGCGGCCCTGTGACCAATCTGATCGCAGGGGCTCTCGCTCAGCGGATCATCTCCGCACATAACAGTGGAACGAAGTTCAGGGTGAGTTCTGTCGAAATTGCCTCATTCCAATCACAGGGCCTATCTGAGACTGATGGCTTCCCTTTTCCCGTCCCGACAGGTCTACGTGGTCGTCCCCACCTTCCCCTGCTTCGCCGGCGAATTCAAGGAGACCATGTCGATCATGTGCATCATAGATTACCAGGTGCGTTTCGACCAGAGGGCAATCGAATGCCGTCTGTTGTTGACAGGATTCATTCTTCTACGTCTTTAGATGAAGGGAATTCGTTCCATTTATGAGCAGCTGCAGAAAGCTGGCATCAACAACCCTGAGCAGTACATCAGGTATGTATGCGAAATCCATCCTTCCTGAATGCACATCTGCAAAAGCTGATTGTACCATCCTCTTCCTTCCCTCAAGCTTCTTCAATCTGCGCGGATACGACCGTATCAACAACGATCGAGCCATGCTAGCCCAGATGGAGCAGAACAGCGGCATCAGCTTCCATCTCGCGCAAGCTGCGCTGGCTCGAATTTACGCGGGAGCCGCATACACCCCGGGCCAGACTGTGAAGATCAAGAACCCAGCTACAGACGTGGCGAAAGTCGGTGAGTGCTCGCATACGATTCCGAAGTCTTCAAATCGTTCCTTACGAGTATACTTCTGTGTTCTGCACTCAGACGAGAATGGAAAGAAGCTGCCTATCGTTATCGCTGAAGTCAAGCTGCCCGAATCAGTCGAAGAAGCCGAGGACATTGTGCGCCGCTTCCAGGAATCTGCCCCGCGGGACGATCGTGCGGTCAAGGACTCGATTGCATACTGCTTGTTGCACGGCCAGCCTAGCATCATGGAGGCGGAGTGGAAGGGCAGTGCGGAAGATGAGAAGGCTGCGTTCGTGACGGAGGAGATTTACCCACACTCCAAGGTATGTCCCAAATGCTGTAACTTTAAGGGTTGAGCGACGCGTTACTAACCGGCCCTCTCCTTGCAGTGCATGATTGTTGATGATCGACGAGTCATCATCGGAAGTGCAAACATCAACGAGCGAAGTCAACTCGGCAATCACGACTCCGAGATTGCCATCGTGATCGAAGACCGCGACCTGTTCGAGAGCACCATGGACGGCCAGCCCTACATGGCGAGCAAGTTCGCGGCCTCGTTCCGTCGACACCTCTTCCGTCAGCACCTCGGACTGATCCGGCCTCAGTTCTGCGACGAACAGACGGCGAAGAACTACCCGACGGATGCGATGCGCGCTGCGCCTCATCCGAACCCGGACCCGTCCCAGAGCGGTCAAGATGAATGGGAGAGGATTGTGATTGATCCGCTTTCGGATGAGCTGGATGCTATGGTGAGTAACCTGTCCAGGAGTATGGTGAGAATCCTGATAAAGGTCGGCGAACTGATTATCGGACATCTTCATACGCTGTAACAGTGGAAGGGACAGGCCCGCCAGAACACTCAGGTGTACGAGGAGGTGTTCCACGTCGTACCCTCCGACAGGGTGAGTGATTGTGTCCAAGAGGCTCTGGTGCAAATGTAGCCATTCATCTCATCGCTTTGATTGCACCTTTCTTCATCTCTACGACAGGTTCGAACATGGAAGGTTCGTTTAGTCAAACATACGAATTCCCGCCTGTATTGGTGCCGGGGTCCAAGTCGCTGATATTGCTTGTGTTACCATTGGCAGGACTACGATGACTTCTTCACGCAGCCACCCATCGCGACTGGACACGTCTCTGATCCCCAGGGCATGCAGCTTGACTGGATCAAGGAGCAGCTGTCCAAGGTGAGGGGTCACCTCATCGAGTTGCCGCACAACTTCATGGTCGACGAAGACGTGAGTATCAATAAGAGTCGCCTTGCGGGGGATCCAAAAGTGTTGTCGACAAGAACTGAACAGTCCTTTCTTGTGTCTTTGCATCTGTTAGCTTTCGAAGAAGTACAACGGCGCGGAGGTGAACGCTGTTACGTTGCCGTGAGTAGACCCTGTCGGTCAATCAATGATCCCTTCGCTTTCCACTCGGCATGGTGCTGATACTTCTGAACCACTTGCAGGATCTACTTGTAATTTTTTTTTAGAACGCTCTCGATTCTGTCTTCTAGTACGTCCGCACATCGATGCTCGGGCATTCATTCTTTTCTTTCTCTCCTCCTGTTGTTGTTCTTCCATTCTCTGTCCTTGCTCACCTGGAATCGTTCCAGCATCGTTCCAGCGCACCTCTTACTCGATACACTTTGCTACCCTGATGTGATTTTGAACCCCTTCGATGGCAAGCTAGCTAGCCAGCATCCAGCGATGCAGCGTCTTCCAGCACAAAGGCGGCCTTCGAACCCAGCATATGAGGTTGGCGATTCCGGATTCCTTTGTGCACAGCTGGCTGTAACCCGGTTGCAAGCAAGCGGCGGCCAGGCGCCAGCGTTGCCTGAGGCCAGAACAAGCGAAATGAGGACGTTGCATAGCCCTTTTGTTGCTGAGTGCTGACCGACACCTTTCCTCGTCCACAATTCTCGCAGACTTCTGCTCCAGCTTGCTTTGGCTCCTGGAGAGCTCAGTATATGTATCTGGGCCCGGGACCCCAGTGATTGCCTGCGATGGAACGGACACATCACACATGTGTGCTGGAACCGGGCGTCCTTTACGGACATGATGGGGCACACGATGCGAAGAGTCCATGCTGGGTCTAAGCGGCGCTCGGGCTTCTTCCGGATGGAAATGAGGGGTCGAGTCAGGGCCCCCTGGCCCGTGGGATGAGACAAAGGACAGCGTGTTGTTGTTTCCTGTCAGGCGTCCGGGCGAAGGGTATAAGAAGGGAGGGTTCGCGCTGCTTCGACCACCCACGAGCCCTTCACCTGCATCTCTCACTATCAACTTTCCCTCTTCCCCCGACTTTACCCACATCCTACCTCGACAACTCCTCAAGATCGACTTTTCCACAATCGCCAAGTAACCTCAACCATCCTTTGACAACTTCGACTGATCTCCTCTTGTCGCCAATCCCCATTCCCCTCCGACAGCTTCTACCTTTCCACCCCTCACAAGATGCGCGTTGTCCTCTTCACCGTCCTCTTCTTCACACTCCTTTGCCAGACGGTCCTCGCCTGGGCCCCCGGTGCGCCTGCCCACTACCACCAGATGCTCTCGGACAAGCAGGCGGCGGCCGAAGCCGAAGCCTTCGCGAAGGCCCAGGCTGCTCTCTCTTCATCCGTACCATCTGCAGCCGCCCTTGAGGAACGAGCTGAGCGCCGACAGATCCTCAAGCTGCAAGCGATCAAGCGGGAGCGGACTCGTCGCGCGGCTAACCGGACGATCGGGACGAACAAGCGCTTTGCCCTCAAGAAGAGGTGAGTAGTATTCGCACCTTGTTTCAGGGAGTTTCAGTTACTGAGCGGTGTGTCTATCCTTCATCATCCCTGTTGCAGGTCAGCCAGCATTGCTGATGCCATGCGCAGCTCGCTTTAGAGCCATTGAAGGGAGCACCCTTTCGCAAGGTCCGGAGTTCCAACACTCAGGGTAACGGCCGCGCTCATGGTCTACGCCCGCTCCAACTTCGAACCGAGTGGTTCTGATCTGGCATCAAATCAGCAACTGGTTGCAACACTTTCCCATTCTGCGAAGCGTCTGGCCACGTCTTCGGGAACCTTCCCTTCGTCCGCTAGCTCATCATCGAGAGCCATGCTACTCCAACCCCTTTGACAGCGTCTCTTCGTCCGGCATTGCCCTCTCGATCTTTTCGCTTCCGGCCTTGTCTCTCAACCTCCATTATCTACCCCAGCTCCTCCTTGTCTCTCTCGCAGGTGGGCCGTCAGGACAGCTCTTGGCCTGTGACAGATGCAAGGATTGCAGCATCTTCTTATCTTGAAATACAACCAGCGTCTCCACTGGTGGAAGTCTCTATTCAGCTGTCTGGCCCTTCATTTCCATGGCATCGTCCATGACGCGTGACGCCGTGACAATCGATGATCGTGGAACCAGACAGAAATGGACAAGGACCAACTGATGTGAGCGCCATAACCGATCTCTGGCTTTTTCCCACGCTTTTAAGCTTCGGGCACTGTGTTTCAGCGCCACCAGATTTGAAGATCCCTCCTCTCACACGCACACAGTTTCTTCGACCGTGCAACCACTTGACGTACTTTTATTGGACTTATCTATTCTTGCCGGAACACATATGCTGGACATCGAAGGCTTTCGACGGGCGGGCTACGCGGCCGTCGATGCAATTTGCGATTATTACACCAAGCTCGATGACCTCCCCGTCCAGGCGCAGGTCGAGCCTGGATTCCTCAAGCAACAGATACCAGATTCTGCTCCTGAAGAGGGAGAAGAATGGTCGGCGATCGACAGGGACTTTCACCAGGTGAGCGCGACGTGTGAATCTCGACTCGTTATTTCATGTAAGTCGCTGAACCCTTTCTCTTCAGGTCATTATGCCTGGCATGACCCATTGGCAGTCGGGCATGTTCGCCGCCTACTTTCCGGCCAATGCCACCTTTGAAGGAAGTCTGGCCGACCTCTACGCAAGCTCTATCAGCAACCCGGGCTTCAACTGGTCCTGCTCGCCGTCCGTCACCGAGCTCGAACTGATCACTGTCGACTGGTGGGCCAAGATGCTCGGTCTCGGTCCCCACTTCCTCTCTTCTACTCCCGGATCTCAGGGAGGTGGAATAATCTACGGGAGCGCAAGTGAGGTCTGTATAACCATCGCCATCGCCGCCCGCGAAAGAGTCCTAGCCGAGCTCGCCAAGACGAACCCGGCGCCACCGTCAGTGATGGAGGGCAACAGCACCGCTGCGTCGGGAGAAACGACGGAGACTGGGAGCGACAGCGTAGGCGAGCTGTCAGTGTCAAGGTGGAGGGGCGAGCTTACCTCCCGTCTTGTGCTGTACGCCACTACCCAAACGCACAGTATCGCCAGCAAGGCGGCTACCGTGCTCGGTTTGAGCTTCCGAGCATTGGAGGTCCACGCTGAAGATGCTTATGCATTGCGAGCAGATACTCTGGAAGCGGCCTTGGAAGAAGATGAGAAGGCAGGCCGTGTTCCTTTTCTCTTGGGTACGTCGGATTCGGTTGGGTTACATCTCTTCTTCATCGTCAGGCACTTACTTCTTACTTGATCACTTCGCTGCAGTTCTGACCGTTGGCACAACGAGTTCTGGAGCAGTGGACAACATCACGGAGGTAGTAGAAGTAGGTGCGTTGAGCTCGAAGTTGCAGTCCATGTCGACTTTCTCAGAAATGCTGATGATTTTCTGTCCGGGAAATGCTCCCTTAGCCCGCCACCACCCAAAGTTATGGCTCCACATCGATGCCGCTTACGCAGGCGTTGCTCTTGCCTTGCCAGAACTCCGCGAGTCGTCACACTTGACCGCCATCAACGCCCACGCGGACTCCTTCTCGACCAACGCCCACAAGTGGGGCCTTACGCAATTCGATTGTTCACCGCTACACGTTACAGACCGGGGCGCTCTCACTCGAGCACTGTCCATCACTCCGGAATACTTGCGCACCAAACACGGCGATGCAGGTAACGTTCTCGACCTCCGCAACATGCAACTTTCGCTAGGTCGTCGCTTCCGAAGCCTGAAGCTGTGGTTCGTGCTTCGTAGCTTTGGAGTCAAAGGCTTCCAGGCTCACTTACGCCACTCGTGAGTTATAAACACATTCTGTGAGGTTAAATTGGCTACGACTCCTTCCTTATCCGCCCTGCTGCCTGTCATTACAGAATCGCCTGCGCCAAGCTCTTCGAAACCGCGATGCGGGATGACGAGAATCCTTTCGAGTTTGTCGCACCTCCGCGATGGTCTTTGGTTGTCTTCCGCTTGAACCCTTCTCGCACCAAGGGCCAGTCGCCTGAGCTGGATGATCTCAACCGACGGTTCATGGACCGCCTGAACGCTCGCAGCGCGGAGCTCACGCTCACGCAGACTATCCTTCCTGAGATTGGCTTCTGCATCCGGTACGTCGTCGGCTCCCCTCGAGTTCGTGAACATCACGTTCTCAAGGCTTTCGAGATTGTCAAGGAGTGCGCGGAGGAAACGCTGCAGATTCAGGCAAAATCGAAAAGTGAGAATTAGACGACAGACAGCATTCTATAGTTTCCGGCTTTTAGAAATGGACTTTTCTAATGGCCGCCCCGGGGCGGGTACGTATGGAGAATGTTCTTAAGCCCGCCCCCCACCTTTCAATCATCGCGGATAACTTAGGCCCTCGCGCAGACCTGTGCGAGACCAGTGCGAGACCCTCTAGCGCGGAGAGTGCGCGAGACTTGTGCTTGACGCAATCGCGCACACCTCGCACAGGCTGCGCGAGCTCCTTTCCCTCAGCTCTTTCAGGCTGCTCGCACACCTCTCGCACGCATTCGCGCGAGGCAACACTTCACGTTTTCACACCCATACAGCACAAATCATATGTAAAAAAAATATCATCATTCATTCATTCACTGACCATCTACACGCTATGGGGCTAGGAGCGGTGAACCAGATCATGCTGGAGCCGCGGCGAGGTCGATGCGGGATACGTGAGACTGTGAAAATCGGAAACTCGGAATGGGGAAGAACTGAGCGTGCTGCGTGAGTTAGTTAGTTAGTACGTGCAACTGCAAATGCATGTATGTACTTTCCAGGCGCGAGTACCACACGGTGAATCAGGAACTCACGCATCAATGCCAGCGCTCGATTGCTCAGAACGAAGGATTATGTCTCTGGATTGTTAAAGAACTGTGGTCTGTGGACAATGAGGGGGACCAAGGTAAAGAAAGTACAAACGGAAGAGGAAAACATTGTTAGCAGGATCGTCAGCGCTCCGCAGCCAGCAGGAGAACTGTCATCAGGGAACACGAACAAGAATCAGCAGTCAGCACCAGGGTTAAAAGTCGGGCATGAAGAAAGCAAGCCGCAGGTTGAACTTTGGAGTAGAATCCGGTGGAGAAACTGGGGGAGGGTTAAGGGGCAAAAATTCAATGCAGCAAAGTTGTCGGGCTTATTGGTGACTGGTGAGAGAAATCGGAATGGGCCAATGAGCATGAGAAATGCTATAGAAGTCGACATAGGGGAGAGAGTAGGTCATCAAATTAGCGCACAAACCATGGGTGAATGGGTTAATGGTCCATGGTTTGTGCGCTACTCAACAGTCAACACTCGACACATGTGCATGCAGCATGGTCGAGACTCCATAGCAGACACGGGTGCCTGAAGAATTGATAGAAGAGATGTCAGCAGCAAATAGAAAAAGAGATTGAAGGATCTGTGAGTTGATGTATGTGTCCATGAGCTGCAAGAATCTGGAATGGCCAGAAAGGAAGTAAGGAACTTGGGGAGGGGTTAAGATGCGTAACTCTTGCCTCTTGATGATGACGCCGCAAAGACCGCATGGTATGCTTTCCAGCCTTCCTGGAAAGGGGTTGTCAAATGTCAATGGATTGTCAGTGGTCGAATGTAACTCGTTTCTGCAATAATACTTGGTCTGGACTTGGAAACGTCAATGTCAGTCATGAATGCAAAGAGACCGAGAAGATCAGGTGTGATCGTCGACTGGTCAGTATTAGTCAGTGGGAAGAGTCAAGAGAAGATGGCAGCCGCCAGTCGGTGTCCTGGGCAAGTGTTGACTGTCAAAAGTCGACATGATCAGAAGTTCAGAAGTCAGAATAAGTCAGCATGCAAGCCTGTGTATAGACGGAATCGTGCTGGACATCGTGGTCCATGAGGGAAGTCGGGGGTGTGTAAGTCCACACATCACACGATATCACCGCCGAGGTATCGAGCCACCTACCGACCTGCATACATATACATGCGCATATGACCAAGGTCCAAGTGCCTGGGTAAGAATGAAAAAAAGGGGATCAGTCGTTCCATTCACACTTGCCATGAGGAACGAACCACTCACTCACCGCAGGACATTTGAAGGTGGAAGACAAAGGGAAGCTGGTGCTGAGGAAATGGAGGTGGGAGCCCAGAGACTTTGTGAGACAGGGGTTGGAACAGAGCTTTATCTGGACGTCACCACACAGCATCTCACCATCAACGAAGCATGGTGCCCGCCCTCCGAGTAGATGCGATAGCGGCAGAAGAGGGAATCAGGGAAGAGAGTAGAGACATGCCTTCAGATCGAGCGAAGCACCGATGAACAAGGGAGAGAAGAGCATGTCAGCTGTCAGCATCGGACTATGACGCAGAGGACTGAGGAAATTCAGAATCGGGTCAGCAGTCGGGACATGTCTGCGGGAGTGTGGACAGATATAAAAGAAGGACGTCAGCCGATCGCAGCCGTCGCCCGCCCCTTCCTGTTGTGCTTTCATCTTCACAAATCTCGAGATCTCCACACTCGACACATCAACATTCCTACTCGTCTTCAATCGCCATGGAGCAGACACAAAACCAGAACAGCAGTGGTCAGTACTTAGCATGAGGCGTAGTGAGAGAGAGGATCCGTGTCTGACTAACATACCTGATCATGTTCGCTGAACTTGCAGACGTCGGAGGCCGTGGTGGTCGTGGTGGTGGTCGCGTCGGTCGTGGTGGCGGTCGGGGCGGCTCAAGTGGCGCCGCGTCCATCAGCCCGCCAAACGTTCCTGGCGTCACCAATCTCAACGACCTCAACGCTCAGTTGCAGGCGGCTATGAAGCAAAACAATACAGCTATGCAGAATTGGGTCAACGGAGCGCTCGACAAGTACCACCAAGCTGCCTCCAGTTTCGCTACTACTCACAACATCGCCAATCTGGAAGATGTCCAAGTCTCCGGACGCAAAGACGAACGAATCGTTATCGTCTCAACGCTGTGGAGTTTGACGGGCTGCAGGACGTCATGAGGGGACAACGGGAAGTTGGGAAGACGGTTCAGGATGCACAGGATCAACTCAAAGAGACACAGGACCAGCTCACCGAGGCCCAAGCCAGCATTCGAATCTTGGAGCAGCAAGTCCAAACATTGACCCAGGACCGCAGGACGCTGCCTCGAGGAGTGAAGCGCACTAGAAACGAAGAAGATGAGAACGAGACGACAGACGAAGACGAGCCCCAAACTCACAAACGGATCAGAACCGGCCATGGACGCAAGGACAACCGCATCCAACGGGCATTTGAGCGTCTTCTCCGCCTCAGAATGGGACTTGCAGCAAAGGAGGGCTGGCCATTTTTCCGAATGTTGACAGGTCGTCGTCAGAATGGCCGCGGGAGGTACCGGAAGTGGATATGGAGGATCCAGACGCCAACATCGATCCGCGCCTTCGCGACAATGTACCGCTGGGGGCGCCACTGCTGCGACTGGACTGGATTGGTGGACGACTGGACGACAGTCAATTTTCTGCTGTGCTGGCGGACTTGTCAGAGGAGCTGGCGGAGAACGCTGAAGCCCATGACTTACCGGACGACCCAGAAAAATGCACTGTTCAGTATATTCGAAACGCATGCAAACGCACCATGGTCAACATCAAGCGAAGCGCACGCGAGCTACAGGTCAAAGGTGCGGAGGTGGTGGAGCAGGAAAAAGCTCACAAATTGCGGAACGATCGACGCGGAGGGCGACACAGCACAAGACTCAATGCGCGACTGGCCGTTGCCGACCAGAATCCGCTGGTGTTTGGTCCTCCCGCCGTCGCAATGGTTATTCCTGCGTGCGTGGAAAAAGGACGAATCAGAAGATGAGCTGCAAGCAGAGCAAAGCCAGGAAGAAGACGACCTTCCAGCGAGGCGAAAAAAAGGACTCCGTGCGAGCGATGATTCCAGAATGGTGGTCACAAGAGAACAAGGACTTACAAACTCGGCTCGACAAAGAGGTGCCGGGATCACTGTCTTCATACAGGATAAAAGCGGCCACACATCTGCATCCCCACACCAAGCCTCTCGACAGGTCAATTCCTCGCATCGCCATCAGCTCAACTTGGGCCAATGCTCACCCAGATCTGGTCCGCGGGGTGAAGAAAAACCCGGCTCCGTTCAAGCCGGAGCGCGGGGCACTCGCTGCGAACGCCGACGAGTTCGGCTCGCCTATCACGGGGCTTGATCTCCTAGCAGCGGGCACTCCGAACAACGAGGGTAGCAATGATGACTGATGCTGGACGAAGGCTAGGACGTGGAAGTGGAGCTGATCAGATGATCGAGCAGCGGGGTTCAACCAACAATGATTGGAGCAAACGAACGACAAGTGACAACTCACTAATGATGATTGTTGGAGGACGAGGAGAAGGAGGTGAGCAGGTGGCTATCGAGGTCACAGGGCTTTGACTGGTTATGAGAGGGCGGAGGCTTCGTGTGGCACGTTCGATTGACTGTCTGTTTGGAGATTATTCGCGCAAATATATGTTCCTGTATTCGGATTTCGGACTGGACGGGGTGTGAGATCCAAAGTGAGCCCTTAAAAGACGGTGACATATAGGAGTCTGGGGCTATGTGTGTAACTCACGACTCGATGAAGCCAATAACCTCGCTCCCTCCATACACCACAGATCACGACAAACCGGAGTTGTAGCGCTCGGTGGTTGGTAGAGGAGGGAGCAGGACAAGCGGAGGATGATGGTAGCTTCAGCAGAGCGAAGGCGAATCAGAAGCGGAAGATTGCCCGGACCCTGCGGCCTGGGGGTGCAGACGAGAGCGAGAGCCAAAGGTCGATGACTGAGGGGTGTATGAAGACGCAAAGCTTTGGGATAAGGAAGCGGGTTCGGCAGACAAGGCAGGGAGGAATCGAAGACTGATGAAAAACCGAAGGCAGGACGGCATCGGGGGAGTGGAGCGCCAGAAGCCAGAAGAAGCCGAGCGAGGAGGAAGTGGATGCTGACGGAGGAGCCACGAGGTGGAGGAGAGGAGGATTGAGGCCGATGTCGCAACAGATACCTGTGTGGCAGAAGAAGAAGAAGATGATGAGACTCGAGACCATGGCGTGGAGGAATATAACATAGGGACTGAGAGGACATACAGTTGAGGTCTTGAGGGTTTGGTAGCTCGCACGCCGCGAAAAGAAGAATGGTTGGCGGCGATAGAAGGAGATTGTAAGGAGGGTTTGCTTGTGTGCGCACTGCGCTGTAGACGACGAGGGAGGTGGTGGTAGAGGTCCAAAGATGCTCAGGGTTGACGTTGGTCCTCTCCTGGCGACACGGCTGTGAGATCTTTAGCATGAACTAGAGCAGCATCGGAGCTCAACAAGTGTGCGGGCAGGAGCTCCGCATCATCCCAAACGTCCTTTTGAGTCCAAAAGAGTTTGAGGGTTCTTTGCAGCACCGGCTCGTCCATAATCGAGTCGAATGCGGCCACCGCTTGTCTTCTTCCTCGTCGTCCAAGTACGTATACGGTGGTGTGTGTTCGTCCTGTGATGTAGATGGTATGACTGAGGATTGCCTCAATGCAAAAATTCCAACAGATCGTTGGCTCCTTCAACCACCGCAAATGTACGAGACCGGTTCGCATTCGCTCTGCTACCGATGCTGCTGAAGGAGAGATGTCCGAATTTCATATTCTGATGCTGCTTTAGGAAGGGCAGCAACCTGAGACCGACAGATTCTCGGGACGTTGGCGGCAGCAGAGTCGGAAAGCTGCTGTTCCAGGAGCGCTTGACATGATGGAAGAGCTGACCGTGGAGCTCCCGCGCGAGATCGTATGGACGACCGTCCGACAGCTCAACGTCAACGATGCCGACCGCACCCAGAACAGAAACCGGGCTGAGTCGAAGCGCCTTTGGGGGATCAAACAGCGGAGCGCGGCTTCGCAAGGCCGCGTTGATGTCGCCTCCGCTATCGACGAGCAGAAGACCGGATCGCGCGTTTGCGACGAAGGCCTTGGTATATGTTGCTTCGATCTCGCCGTTCCGGTGACGATTGGTGGGAGTTTTGGCGAGTTGGCCATTCATTCGTTCAAAATGGTACGCCGAGAAGTGGTAGGGGGGTCCGAATCGGCGAATGTGCTGGGGAATATGAGTCATGATGTGATGATTATAGACGACCCAACTATCTCCGTAAAGAGCCGCTGTTGTCCTGCCAAACTCACGCAATAGCCAATCAAGGTCGTCGACCTCGTCAGCTGAAATGCGTCGTACGAGCCGCTAGAGTAGCGGCCCCTGCGAGTAAAGCTGCGTTGCGCAACGCCGCTCGTAGCCGTACGAGCCGTCCATTCCCGCTTCCCGCGTTGACACCGTCTGCTTCCCCTGCCGTTACCGGGCCTGCTGGCGCTGGTGCTGCTGGTGCTGCTGGCGCTGGTGCTGCTGGCGCTGGTGCTGCTGGTGCTGGTGCTACTGGCGCTGGTGCTGCTCGCGGTACTGCTGAGACTGTTGGTGCTATGACAGTTGCTGTGGCTGCTGAAGCTGGTGCTGAGACGGATGCTGCTTCTGTTGCTCGAGTTGAAGCAAATGCTGCTGCCGTTTCTCCGGCCTGGGCTGATGCTGGTGCTGCTGTGGCCTGTGCTGGCACTGCTGAGGCTGCTGGTGCCTGTGCTGCTCCCGATACCAATCCTGCTGCTGCTGCTGTTGCACGTGCTGCTTGCGCCGCCGCTTCTGGTACTGCTGCTGCCGAAACTGGTACTGCTGCTGCTGCTCGTTCTGATATTGATCCTGCTGATGATGCCGATACTGGTACCGGAGGTACTGCTGCTGCTGATCCTTCTGGTCTTCTCGCTGCTTGTGTTCCTGGTCCAGCTGCTGTCGCTGCTGCTGCTGTTCCAGTCGCAGCTGATCGTGCTCGTGCCGCTGTTCTCCTTCGTGCTGCTAGTCGTCCTCTCGATGCTGCTCGTCCTGCTGCTGCCGCTGAGACAGTACCTCCCTCCGACTCATTGTCTGGGTCGTCGGCGTCGAGGGCCGCTGCCGCTGCCACTGTTGCGGCTGCAGCTGCCGCCGCCGCCGCTTTGCTAGAGGGGGGCTCGAAGCACACTGAGCCGTCGTGCTCAAGAATGCTCTGCCATGATGTGTAAAGAAGGAGGACAAGAAGCCGTCGGCCATGAGTCGACCAATGGGCCGCTGTCGCCGATCCACCGCCTGGATCTCCTAGTCTCCAGTCTGGCGCTTGCTCGGAGGGAGGGAGTTGGGCGGTTAGAAGGCAACCCTGAAGCCGCTTGAGTTGAGGGGCAGAAATCAGCTTGCCTTCAATGAGAGTTCGATGGAACAGACGTTTGATGACGCCGAGCTCCAAGTTGTGCATATGGTCGACAGGTGCCCTCAACACAGATCTCCAGTACGGAAGCCTATTCAACGAAGAAGATCGCGCGCCTGTGCTCCTTTCGTAAAGCGTTCGAGCCTTCTTGGTTGAGAATGGCTGATCGAGACGAAGCGACGCGTCTCGATGCCCGAGAGGATCGCGCATTGAGGACACCGGGCGTTGATCGAACGCATTGATTGTGGTGCTCACCGTGACATCGCAGAATCCGCAATACAAACCCTTCTTCACCGAATGTGTGGGAAACCCGCAGACCTTGTTCCTTCCCACCGAATCTCCGCAGAAGAAGGCAATCCGTAATCGCACCAGCTGACCATGCGGCTTCGCTAGCGTCGGAATGCGCACACCCTCTTCAAGTTGCAAGAGGTCATCGATAAGTGGTCGAAGGTAGCAGCCCAGGCGGCTCGCACTCGGCTCCTTGGGCCCAGGGGTGCATCCGGAGAGGTAGGTCATCGAGGGATGATATCGTAGGCGTTCGGGCAGGTTGAGAATCGTCATCATCATGGCACCGCTGGAATGCCAAGATGTGTATTGAGACCGGAAAGGGGAGAACCAATCGATGCCGAGCGCTGCAAGAAGGGATAGTGAGTGATTCACAAACCTTTTCTTGTGCCCATCCTGCTCTGTTTCCCACGCGTCTCCATCGTAGACGTCACGAAATCCCCCGCTCGGCTCCCGTTCTCTCCACTCCTGAAGCGCATTCTCGACTCCTGGCTGTACCAACAGCCACCGCAACCAGGCCGTGAGCGGCTGGTAGATGAATATGATCTTTGGCTTTCCCTTCCGCTCGTATGTTGGCTCGTTGCAATGAGTGCATGTCGTTGATGAGTCGGCACTCGATGATATCAGCGCCAACTCCTCGCACGCTGGACACACTGCATAGTGAACCAGGGGAGGAGACAGGCCCAGAATCTGACGCACCGTTCCTATTTGACGGGGGACGATCTCTCCGGGTTGGGAGAGCAATGGCTGTACGACCGAGCCGAAGAAGACGAGCAGCATGTTGGCCGGCTGCTGACCCAGCCCGAAGTACGCGGTAAGCGAAACCACCAATATCATCAAGGCGCGGGCGACCTGGGAGAACTCCAAGGCGGAGGAAGCAAATTCCGCCGGGAGGTCGCGAGAAGCCGACTGCTGAGAGACGAGTGGCCCCGACCGCTCTTGCGAACCGTCTTCGCCCTCGCTATCGACGTCTGGGAGGAGGTGCCGGACAGCATCGAATCGTCGCTCCACCTCGACGCCGTCCCCAAATTCCGAGCCGGCCTCACCCTCTTGATCGTCGCTGCTGCTTTCGTCCTCGGAATCGTCAACGGGGTCTTCTCTGATGCTGCCCCCGCCACCGCTGCCGTCCAAATGAGAAAAAGTCGTCCAAATGAGAAAAAGTCGCCAAGGACGTCCGGATCGTCTGGCTCGTGGATACCGAGACCGACATCACCATGTGACATGTCCGAGCTGCCCGTTAATGGAGCTGCGTTCAACACCGAAGCGGAAAATGACTGGGAGTTGAGAACGCTGAGATCCGCCAGTTCTTGCGCCTTTCTGTGTCTTTGATATGTTCGACGAGAAACTTCAGTGAGGCGCAAGTTGGCTGTTAGGCAGAGCTCGGCAAGTGAAGATAGTGAGCAATTTTTCGGACAAAGTATAGTGAAAGTGAAAGTGAAGGTCTCAGCCGGCCGACAAAGTATAGTTTAGTTATGAAAAGTTGAGATAGTGAGTACTAGTTTGAGCGCGTTTTGCGACCGTTGCGGCCACATAGAAGACCGCGGTGGTCCCTGGTTTTGTCTCATCAGAGCTCTACCAAGTCACTAGGTAGTGAAGATAGTTGCAAGAGTTTTACAAAGTGATGTGAAATGAGGAGTGTCTAATAATATTATAAAGGTTTGATAGTAACTGGGTAGTAAACTATCAGTGACTTTCTCGACTGGATAGTTACTTACAAGTGACTACGTTAACTTGGCAGCACTACTAGTGATAGCCGGTGACTTCAAGTTCAACATGAAGACAAACCTCACTATCTCCATACTTTCTTCACTTTCCCGGCCCGGCCAAAGTGAAAGTTCACTATCTTTTTTTCGACGGCTCAGAAGCCAAAGTATAGTGAAAGTTTCACTACTAGTTTTCACTTCCAAGTTACAAAGTATAGGAAGTGAACAAAGTTGCCGAGGCCTGCTGTTAGGCATCCCTGTAGGCGGCAGTCGCACCAGCAGCGTCCTGTCCGCGAGTCTAGGCCGGGTGTTTGGCGAGCTGTCCGGACAGGTGGCATCTCCGCAGTAGCGCGTGCGCGTATCACTGCGCGAAGAAAAGATGTAACTGCTGCTCAAATTCGACTTTCTGGCCAAGGTTCATCCCGCGCATGGCCTGCGCGAGGTCGTGAGAGATGAGATAGCACGGGAGGCAGTCGCGGGAATCAGTGCGAGATGAGATCGCACAGGGCAGTCTGTGCGAGACGCCGTGCGAGGTGGTCTCGCACAGGGGTTTTTGCGCTAGAATCTGCGCGAGACCACCCCACACAGCCCTGCGCGGACACTGCGCGAGAGGCGCCCA
This sequence comes from Tilletia caries, assembly GCA_032718865.1. Taxonomy (NCBI): domain Eukaryota; kingdom Fungi; phylum Basidiomycota; class Exobasidiomycetes; order Tilletiales; family Tilletiaceae; genus Tilletia; species Tilletia caries. The sequence goes on along the minus strand of JALUTQ010000037.1, from coordinate 576,328 downwards.
AATCCGGATTGAATGCCCCTCAAAATTTCCGCCCCCCCCATGATCATTACGTAAGTCTCAATTATCTCACGGCTCGCATATCGACACGTTAGAGTGTAGTTGGTGATTGGTGATCACGCTATGAAGACCGGGGGCGGTTTTTGGTTCGGAAAGCAGCGGTGCTAGGGGGGGGCGGGCTCAATTGGAGGGCCGCCCCGGGGCGGCCATTAGAAACGCCCTTTAGAAATCTACACTGTGGGAATAAAGTTCCCAGATTAGAGGCGTGCCTGGTCCTATCCATTGGCATCAGCTCTTCGGGCAACGCAGAAGTCGTCGACATCTGGTCTGTGCGTCTCGAACCATGAGGCATGAGGCATGAGGCATGAGGCATGATGCATGATGCATGAAGCTGATCCTTTGCGATAGGTCGTCTCCTGCAATGTGATATCTAGGGCAGCAGCCAAAAAAGCGGACGGCCCGCACCTGTCATACGGTCGGTTTCACGGTGAGTCTCGTTTGCATTGGTGCCCGGCTCTGAACTCTTCTCACCAAAGTTGTCGGCACTAGCCAGTCTTTTCGCCCATCATCGCTTTGCTGCCGGACCGTTGGAGCCCTCAAGGCGATGTTGCAGCGAGGGTCGGCAGGACGCTGTTTACCCACAACTCAGCTTCCAACCTCCAGCGACCTCTTCGCCGAGCGCTGCTGCGATCCTTCATATCCCCTAGTCAGGCTGCTGCGGCGAAGGTTGAGGAGAACGTTGGTCCTTGAGCACAGGCCGCTGGACGCATTCGTGGAGCATCACCGCTGAACGCTGAAGGACGACTTCGAACTGGCGGTTCGATGTCTGCGCGGGTGTTGATTCGAGTACCAGGCAGCGTTTCTCGGAGGCCTTTGTGACCAATCCCGAAGCACGACGGTCGAAGTTGGCGCTCAAGAACGTTGCGCTTTGGTTTTGGTACCGGACATGGCATCCACATCGGCGTGTGTCGGGCGAGTGAGTCCGAAAAACTTGAGAGCTGGTGAGTGCCGCGAGTTTTGGATCGCTATACTCCCGGGCAGATCGAGCTCCTGATCGCTATTCCCGGGTAGACCGAGCCCTGATCGTAACGTCTGCGGTATACGGGTATCAGGAGCAGCGCTGCTCTCTCGTTCTAACGATACGTCCATCCGTCACGATATTTCGGAGTCGAAAGGCGCGGAATCGTTCTTCCGCTTCGAGGCCAAGATGGGCTGCGGATTCAACCTACGAAGGGTCTGGACTCTGGGCCCAGCCATGGACAGCTCCGGAGCGGAGGGCGTTACCCTGGATACTTTCTGACTTCAAGATGAACATTGGCAGCCAGGTAGAATTCCATTCTATTCTTGTCAGCATCAGCCGCCTCATCCATAACGCCTTCGCCTTTCTTTTGGTCACGCGCGATTTCCTCGCTGGCGCGTTATCGGACCGCCGATACGGGACAGACGAAGTGCATCGGCTCAAAATATGATATGCTCAATGCTGTATCTAGGCCAATCCTTCGAAATGCTCGGACGTCCGGAAAGCGCTACACACACACGCGCAAGCCGCAACATGATCAGCGGGCCCTGCACGATTCCGTTCCTGCAACGCTTCGTTCCCGTTATCGACGTCCCTGCATCGGCTCATATGCGGCTGGCAAAAGGATCCAGACCATGCGACGGAGGGTCCGTATGGAACACCGGTCCGAAGGCACTACAGACAGAGCACAACATGAGCGGTTCCTGTGGCGCCTCGTTCATATGGGCGATGTATATGCATCAATTGGTGCCTTCATCGTTCTTCTCATCGATCGGTCTCATCAACTGCGACCTTGCCGTCACCGTCTTCCCCGAATTCGGCTTTCTTCAAGGCTTCAGCTAAAATGTCACCAAGACCTTCTCGAGTCTCGACGTGCGACAAGGATCTGCGCGTCTTCAGCCTTTCGGATGAGATCAGCAACAGATACACAGTTTTCCGAGGGCATCGGCGTACTTTCCCATCTCGAACTGAAGGTGAAGCAACGGTACATCCGAAGAAGGCAAGGTCAGAATGAAGGAAGAGATAACTTGTTTTCCAGCGCAAGGCAACAAGGTGACGAAGCGAGGACTGCAGCGATGCCCTATATAACCTGGCCTTTCTTGCTGACATGGATTGGAGGCTCATCCATTTTCACCTTGACCATCTTCCATTCCAGTTATCTCAGCCCTCCTCTTCTGCTTAGCGTCATCTTTTCACCCCTCTCAGTACCTTCTTCCTCTTCTGCTTAGCGTCATCTTTTCACCCCTCTCAGTACCTTCTTCCTCTTCTACATTTTCCCCTTCCTTTACACTCCACATAGATCTCAGCAGCATGTTAGACATCGAAGGATTCCGACGAGCCGGGTATGCGGCCATCGATGCAATCTGCGAGTACTACGCCAGGCTCGACGACCTTCCTGTTCAGGCGCAAGTCCAGCCAGGCTTCCTCATGAAGCAGATTCCAGACTCTGCTCCTGAGGAGGGAGAAGAGTGGTCGGCCATCGACCGGGACTTTCACAAAGTCAGTACTACTTTTAACAGCAACAGACTTGGTTCAGAACGCGTACTGACCCACCACGAAGGAACGTTTTTTTTTTTTTTTTTATCGCTTTCCCTTATTCCCAGATCATCATGCCTGGCATGACCCACTGGCAGTCGGGCATGTTCGCCGCTTACTTCCCCGGCAATGCTACCTTCGAAGGAAGTCTGGCCGACCTCTACGCAAGCTCCGTCAGCAACCCAGGCTTCAACTGGTCCTGCTCTCCCTCGTGCACCGAGCTCGAACTGATCACCGTCGACTGGTGGGCCAAAGTACTCGGTCTCGATCCCGCCTTCCAGTCCAACGTGCCTGGCTCTCAGGGAGGCGGAATCATCCACGGCAGTGCGAGCGAGGTCTGTATCACCATCGCTATCGCTGCCCGCGAGAGGGTCTTGGCCGAGCTTGCCAAGACGATTCCGCCGCCAACAGTCAATGGCAGCAGATCTGCTCTGCCAGCTTCTGCTAACGGCATGGGCTGCGACATCGCAAACGAGTTGGACGTCTCCAGGTGGCGTAGCGACCTCACCTCTCGTCTGGTGCTCTACGCCACGACTCAAACTCACAGCATTGCCATCAAGGCAGCCTCTGTGCTTGGTCTCAGCTTCCGAGCCTTGGATGTTCAGGCCGAGGATGCGTACGCTCTGCGCGCTCATACACTTAAGGCAGCCCTGGATGAAGACAAGGAAGCGGGCCGCATACCGTTCCTTCTGGGTATGTCTCAAAACGTCACCGAAGCGGTCTGTTGTAGTTTCTCGACTGACCTGCAGGTTGTTCCTTTCAGTTCTCACCGTCGGAACGACGAGCTCTGGAGCGGTCGATAACATCACGGAGGTGGTCGAAGTCGGTACGTTGACCTCAAATGCTGAACGTGATCCTGATTCATGTCCCCCAGGCGCTGAACATGTCCTTGATGTCTCCGTCAGCTCGGGAATATCCCAACATGTGGCTCCACATCGATGCAGCGTATGCCGGCACCGCCCTCGCCCTGCCAGAGCTACGCGAGTCCTCGCACTTGGCCGCCATCAACGCCCACGCGGACTCGTTCTCGACCAATGCTCACAAGTGGGGGCTCATCCAGTTGGAATGCTCACCGCTGCACGTCAGGGACCGGGGTGCTCTCACTAGAGCTCTGACCGTTACGCCAGAGTTCTTGCGCACCAAGCACGGCGATGCGGGTGACGTTCTCGACCTTCGCAACATGCAGCTCTCGCTAGGTCGTCGCTTCCGAAGCCTGAAGCTGTGGTTCGTGCTTCGCAGCTTTGGAGTCAAAGGCCTTCAGGATCACCTGCGTCATTCGTGAGTGCACAAGACGTTCCTTCTCATCACAGATTGTGGCTGATAGCCCAGCTGGCTCCGACTACAGAATCGCATGCGCCAAGCTCTTCGAAATTGCGATGCGGGATGACGAGAATCCTTTCGAGTTCGTCGCACCTCCGCGATGGTCTTTGGTTGTCTTCCGCTTGAATCCATCCCGCATCAAGGGCCAGTCGCTTGTGCTGGACGATCTCAACCGACGGTTCATGGACCGCCTCAACGCTCGCAGTGCGGAGCTCATGCTCACGCAGACCGTTCTCCCCGAGATCGGCGTCTGCATTCGATACGTCGTCGGCCAGCCCGGACTCCGCGAGCATCACGTTATCAAGGCCTTCAAGATCGTCAAGGAGTGCGCGGAAGAAACGCTCCAGGCGCAGTAGTACCTCAACGTTGATCGTTGATCTTGAAACTGATGAAAGGTTCGCAGCCGTAGCCGCAGCCGTAGCCGCAGCCGTGTTTTATATACGACTAGAGATTTCCACGGCTTCTCAGAACGTATTTCACACCTACCGCTCTCACCATTTGCGTCTCCTTCACGAAATTGAACCATGAGGCGATCAAGTCGCGTCAAGACGAGAAATTTACCATGCGCGTGAAAAAAAAACTCATCTCGACCTACGAAGCCTACGACCTCCTCTCCGATCTTTGGCCCTCCGCTTTTCGTCATCTTCGCCGTCGTGTCGAACTTAATCAATGCTCATGACGATCTTGATCCTGTCGTTGAGCAACACCTTTATGGTCACTGCGATGCGGGCAGACGAAGAGTGAGCATACATGCGCTTCCACGGCGCTGTTGAGTGCCCCTTTTCTGACCCCTACTCTCTCTGATCCAGAGCTGCCTAACAGCATGCATGTCGCTCCATGGCCGGAGTCTCGTCGGACGCGTTGTTCAGCTAGATTCCGCCTCTCAATCTCGTGCTTATGGCCATCATTCTGCCCTGCAGTTGCTTCATGAGCGAATGCTATCTTCACAAGACGCACGTCTTCCTCGTCCGGGCTCTCTCCTTTACTGTCCTCCTTACCATTCGTCTCCTCGAGCGCGAGTCCTTCAATACCGGTCTCGAGCTTACTGCCGAGCATGGCCGGAGGGCATTCTCGTGGGTGCCGCTCATCGGCTCGTCGCGGCGTCGGGAGGAACGCGAACTTCTCAATATAGTCTTCAGCCATGAGCCCAGCGCACTCAACGCAGACGTGGATGCGTACGGCGATATGATCCCTACTGGGCCAGGTGGCTCAGCCATACATAGCTTGGCGGGCAGCGGCCGCGGCTCAAACAAAGCGAACGATGAGGACGACGATGATGACAACGACACAGAGAACGGGGACAACATTGGAGATCGATATTTGGACGAAGTTATGTCTCACGTTGTTCAGGCTTCTACGCTCAAGAACTCTGGAATGGGGGACACCGTGGCAGCCGAGAGTCTTGAGGGGGAGGATTCCACGCCAGGCGGCCAGCAGCCAGTACTGGGCTCGCAAGGGTCAGTACCCGAGGACCGGCGACGTCCAATGTACGGCCAGCACCTCGGTCCAGAAGGTCCACAAGCTCTAGACGGTCTCCCTTCCACCTCAAGAGACGGCAGCGCAAAATCAGCAACGGCTTCCCAGCAGGCATCTTCGAACGAACTCATGCCCCGGACACGCGCTACGACCAAGAGTTCCGTTCAGACTGGCGCTTCCATTCCTCTTGTTCATGAACCGGGTCCGACGTCTCCGCCGCCGCGCGGCCTGGGCTCGCTGATCAGTCCTCTGGCGCGGTTCTTCGGCGGAGGCGCGGGTGGAGGTGCTGGTGCAGCGCCGACCTCTCGTCGTTCGAACAGGGGAAGTGCGGGCCCTCCCCTTCGAGAAGCTGCCAATGAGGCTGATCTAGACGGCCCTGCGAGACGTACCATGGACGCCGGAGGTCAGGCCGCTTCGTCTCGGACCTTGCTACAAGACGAACAGCGGGCGGCGGGATTGTTGCCTGCAGGAAGCGCCTATGCGGTCGGCACTTTCCACTCGGCGGGTCCGAGTGCAGGCGCAGGAGATGGTGCTGCTGTAGTAGCTCAAGCGGAGTCATCGGGGCCTGGGCCTCAGCCCCATTCACCAAAACATGGGCTGGTAGACTCGCCTGCGGCCCGGGCGCTGCTGAAGCGGATGGACAAGCTGGAGAAGAGCAACGAGGCGATGCTCGAGCTTCTTCGCTCGGTGAGTGACACTTTCCTCATGCAAGGTTCGCATCTGCTGCCTCATCGCTGACATACTGCCTTTCCCAACAGCTCGTCGCTGCGTCCTCCACCAAGGATTGAAAACGACGTTTCCTCCAATCATGTCCTTAACTGAGAAGCCTCTGGCCAGCGACTTCCTCCCCTAATCTCATGGCCGCCGTTCGGTCCGGCTGAGTCTTTTTGATACATTCCGAGTGAGCTGAGCATGATGCAGGCGATGTTGGAGTTCAGTTTTTGAGGAGCTCGAAGCCGCATTCGCGAAGGCAATCCCTTTTCGTCTCCTTCATTCTCCAAGGCGAGCCTGACTATAGGGTAGTTCACTCAATCACTCGTATCAGAACTTCCACTCTCTAAGCCGCTCCGAGCCCTCTCTGGAATCCCCTTGGAGCTTCTCAAGAACCTCTCCCCATCATGGAGGACGTCGTTTGAAGGGAGTGAGGGGGTCCAAAAGAATAATTCAACGACGTGGCCAGCGTAGGCCTGTGGCCATCTGGGCCTGAAAATAAGATAAATTGTGAACTTGAACAAAAAGTCCAACCGCGGAAGTGTTCGAACCCACGGCCGGACAGAAACTGGTCCCAGTCTTGTACTAGGAGGACGCGCTTCTTGACAGCAACACTGAATACCACCTATGCTAAACAGCTGTGTCCTATGAAAACCTTCGCAGTCACAGATACATATACGCAACACGCATTGTTGCTGAGCCACCAAGCACCAACCAATCCCTGGTGCCTTTGGCTACTCACCACGTAACAGGCCCTCTTTAGGGGTCAAAGCGTCAAAGGCAGAGTCGACTCACTCGCTCACTCCCATTTTGCACCCGCAATGGAAACATCAAAACGTCCAGATTCCTTTCATAGAGCATATCATCCTTCCGACGGTGCTGCCTTACTACTTACACGAGAAGATCGTGCTGGTCTGATTCCAGGCAGACGCCGATGCTTCTCGGGGGTCAGAGCGGGTCAAAACGTGAAATTTACCATGCGCGTGAAAATAATTTCATCTCGACCTGAACGCCTCAACACTGTGGTCGGAGATCTCATGCAAAGGCGGCAAGAACCGCAGGCGCTTGGCCCCACCTGCACATGCTGGGGCGCGAGAGCTGACAGTCTGACACGAACAGGCTTATTGCGATTGCGTGGATAAAGCAGGTGGAGCCGCAGAAAGCGAAAAAGGAAGGGGAGACGCCAGGCACCAGCCGTCAGACGTGTAGAGTGTAGACGTTCTTGAAGGTGTTTCCCCTGGCCTCGGAGGTGAAATCGAATCTGAATCTTGATCGTGATCTATGGTGAAATATGTGTGCGGTGATATGTGATATATAGTGGCTGGTTTGAGTGCAACGGGTCGCAGAGAAGTGCACCGACCCCAGTTGCAGAGCGAGGTCGAGAGCGAACCCGATTGACGAACAAAGGGTGATGGTATGTTGCTGCTTCCGTGCGACGTGGATTCTCGCCCCTCTCCTGTCTTGGCCCTCGTGCTTACTGGCTAAACCAATTCCCAGCTGTCCGTGTCGTCCATCGTCTCCTCCTCCCCAGGCTGCCGTCGCCTTTGTTGCGCTTCCAGCCCACTCTCCCCAGCTCGATCCGCCAGCGTCCCCTTACTTCCTCCCTCTGCGATTCCCTCTCCGCCAGTGCCGCTGACGACACGGAAGACGCCGGTGCTGCCACCAACACCCACACTCGCACCTGCACCCGTAGCCCCAGTCGCACTCACACTCGCAGGAGCCACAGCGACCCGCCTCCGAGTCCGCCGACGTCGTTTCCGTTGCCTGACCCGCCACGAGATCACCTGGGTCAACAGACAGCTCAGGCGCACCAACATGGTCAAGACGAGGACGGCGCCAAGGCCGAGTCCAAAGATGGCCCCTCCCCGACCAATGCTCAGCTCCGACGCCTTCAGCAGTACAAATTGAGAGGACGAAGACGTCGTCGCTGCCAACGTCCCGCCCAGGGCAGGCGCAGCTTGCAAGAGCAGCGCACTGATCGCCATTCCTGCTGCCAGCGTCCCGATCGTGAGCACATTCACAGCCAACGTCAGCACGAGTACCATTGGGTGTGCCGCAATGCTCGCCATCGATCCGATCCGACCTCCGAGCGCGCTCTTGTGGTGTCCGCCCTTCCCGGTCGACTGGGCCTGATCCACGCTTGGGCCGCCATCGCCATCGCCATTCTGACTGACCTGCGCTCGCAATCGATCTTGACCGTGTTCGGCACTCGAGCGAACCACGACCGGCGTCGAGTTACGGATGATGACCCATCGCTTCTGCTCGGGCGTCCGGGACATGAATCCGAGCCGGGGTTGCGTCTTGTTCACTTTCGTTTCCGTCACCGCAGCAGTCCCACCCGCACTGGAGGCTTTCCTGTAGATCTCAGCACCGCCACCCGAAGGTGACGCGTCCGCTTCTGCCTCGCTCACGAGCCGAAGCGCCATTCCTAGCCTGCGACCAAAGGAGCCAGCTGGGCTTGCGTCTGCTGCAAAACCGCCAGGTGAAGGCGATGCTCGACGTGATGGGGCCGGATCACCAACAACGCCGCCATCAGCTCGTTGGCGCAGCTTCTCCACGTAGGCGTCATCGTCAGGTCCCTCCAGCCGCATGAATTTGAAGCTCGACCGCGTCTCTGTGGTCCCAGGCGTATCGAAGGGCAGGCGACCTGTACCGAGCACAGACCTCGTGACCTCTGTGTCAGCTCGCAGTGGAAATCCTGTTCCAGCAGCACCCCCACTTGGACTGTGCAGGATCAGCGAGGGGCCACGGCCTTGTTGCAACGAAAAGCCCACTGGCGGCCACAGTGGTAGCTCGACAGGCATGCGGTTCATGTACTTGTCCTTGATCGTGATGCCGAGCCCCCGCACATCGGGCATAGCTGGAGAGGTTGAACGGCTATGGTGGGCTGAACCGGATACCGATGCGCCCCGTCCTCGCCTGTTCATCTTCGATCCGGCGGGACTGGCCCTACGACTATTGACCTCAGAGCTTGCACTCGCCGATCGCTGTCGTTGCACGTGGCTCTCCAAAGGCTCAACGTCGGCACTGTGCATGGCATCCTCCGGAATTGGCGAGGTCCGATCCCGTCTTCGAGGTGCAGATACAGATTCTGACATGGACCGATCTCTTGACTGCCCGGTCGGTTGGATCGTCATGCGCCCTTTGCCTTTGACATCATCGACCGCACCCTCACGACTGAGGACGTCTGACGCTCCTGTCGCCGACTGCATAGCAAACGCAGCAGCTTGCGAGAGAAACGACATGCTTTTGCGGATGTAGTCGGGCCGAACAGCTGAAGCGGAATATACCGAGGAGAGGGAGGACGAGGGCCGACGTCCGTCCCGGCTGTGTCTAACTGTATGTGGCTCGGGCGTGTCTCCGGAACTACGGTTGCCGTCGCTAAGCGCGATACCAAGGTTGAGGCGATCGCTCTTGGGCACAGGTTGAACGTCAACTTCGTCAGAATCATTGCCATCGAATTCTACGGTGCGCGGTAGTAGTATTAGCAATGGAGATGTCAAGCGTGGATCGGGGCTGATGCGGTGCTGCGACGGGCCAGGAATATCGTCGTCGTCGTCCGAATGTCGACCTTCATCGTCGTCGTCGTCGTCTCTGGTCGAAACCCATCTGCTCCCGGAGCTTCCTTTTACGGCTGGGAGCATGCTGATAGACGCTCTAGACCAGGAAGCCCGCAAAGCGGACATGCTCTGACTGCGAAGTATGCCTGCGGGACTTTCATCCAGGTCAAAGCCGCCTTCCAAATTCGACGGTAACGCCGCTGGCACGCGCCCATCGAGCACGTCGAGCACATATTGACTCCTCGCTGCTTGATGTGCGCGAAAATCGGCAATTCGAGGTCGGACACTCCTAACGCTGCCGGACCGACTCTGCGAGCGTGTCTGTGGCGGTGATTGGCCGGAACCGGAGCCAGAAAGAGGTCGGGTCAGGGACGAGCGAGAGGGAACCTTAGCCAGTGCGGAGCTGTGCGACCAGGTTGCAGCTAATTGCGACCGGTCAATATCCAGGGAGGCCATGGCTTCTTCATGGAGACCAAGGGGACCGCCATACCCTGCGCGCCGCTGGCCCGAAGGTCTTCGGCTCGTATGCCCAGCCGTCCAGGCTTCCTGGTACACTGTTTGACTGGAATCTGCCGTCCCAATGATCGGAGTAACTCCAGGCGAAACAGAACCAAGGTCGTGTGTCGCTTCGTCAAAAGGGACAAGGGCAACTACTGTCTCCTTCGCACCTTGTCGATCTTGGGCATATGTTGTGGCCACTGTATCGCTTGTGTCAGCTGCACTGCGCCCAGCTCCAGTCGGTGTAGCTTGGATCGTTAGAACTCGGCTTCGGCGACTAAGATGTGCTCCCGCTTGAGCCACCCACAACTCGCCGTCTGGTACACCGGGACGCGGACTGTCGCCGTTCGCATTTGCCATATTGCTGATGTGCGTGCTGATCTCACGTTTCGAGGGAGGCCAGGAGGCACTGGAAGCCAAACTCGACGCTGAACTCGATGCTGAGTGGGCATGCAAGCTGAGCGGATTGGGCTGCAGCTGCCCACCCCGCTGATGTGATCCCTTTTCGCTACTGCGGCCGGGCGCTCGATGACGTTCGCGCATGGTCAACTCGTCCGTTGATGGGTGAGCGTTCAGCATGGTGGTAAATGCAGGATGCGGTCCGCTCCCACCTCTCTCATTCTGTCCCCATTGGCCGTCAGTGCCTTCGTCTTCCTCCGCCAGTGGACCTTCTGCAGGGACAGAGGCCATAGAATGGCGGGAATGGGATTGTGACAGGCCCGGAGGAGGTGTAGGAGACACGACGGTCAGTAGTCCGCCGTGCTGCCCCGAACTCGAACTTGGGCGTGGCGCACGTGTCGGACTTGAAAAGCCCCTCGGGCGAGAATGGTGCTTGGAGGGGCTGTGCGTGCGAATCTGATCATGACTTGGGGGACGAGTCTGGGCTGCACCCGACCCCGAAACAGTGACGTCGGAAATTACTGGTGGTGATGGCTGTGGGTCTGTCGGAGGAGGTAGTGGTGTTCCCTGCACTCTACTCTTGCGCTCCGCAACATTGGGTGTCGCTGATAGGGAAACACCTCTCGAGCGATGCTCCGATTCGGACCCTCCACCTCGTCCTAAAGCAGTCGAACTCCACCTCCGGCCTGATATGCTGATTCGAGAAGTTGAAGCAGTCGCGTGGTGGCTTGCGCTTGCTACCTTCAATTTTGGGATCTTGCTTCGGCCCCGACCATTTACAGGTCTTTTGGGCAGCTCAGAGCCAGAACCCCTAAATTTTCCGACCAGGACCCTTCTCCGCTGACCCGCTGGTCGTCGACCTTCCCGCTCGCCGAGCGATGTTTGATCAGCTTCAGATGCCGGATCGTTGTCGGACTTCTTCGAAGATCTTGCTCGGATGCGTATCCGCCGCGGACCCGTGTTCTCGGGCTGCCGGCCATGATTGTCGACCGACTGGTCATCAGAATTGTCCTGAAGCGGCTGGCTCACTGCCCGAAGCGCCCAGTACAATAGGCCCAAGTTGATGCAAACGCTGCCCGCCATCACTGCCAGTGGCACGAAAGCAGCCACGGGACTCAGTCTTCGTGCATCGGCGAGGGCTCGACCGGCAGTTGCCAGAATGACAATAGCCCAGGCGAGGACGATGACGAACAAGGGCAGGCACCACACAAAGCTGCTATCTGGCGGGCGGATTGTCGAATAGTATAGTCTGAGCAGCATCCTGGTCGCCGAGTTGGGTAGATCTGAATCTGCTGCGATCGGATCCGACTTGCGAGCGCGACAGCTGAAGGAGAATAGTTGAGGCGGAGGCAGTTCCTCTGGTGGGATGGCAGCCTCGATTTCGGCGACCTGGTCTTTCCATTTCTGCACCTTGCGGACGGCCACACGAAGGTCAGGACCGGACACGACCTCGAAAGACAGATGTACGACCGAGCCACCCGCAGGCGTACCAGCCTGGTAATTGCTGTAGGTGCCTGGAAGTTCCTCGTCACCATCACCATTGATTGCATCATCAATTGCGCCCGCTTCACCTCGATTCGAGTCGGCAAGTGAGCGCGAGGCGCTGATGACTCCCGAGGCGACCCTGGATAATCGTAATGTTGATCCGCCATCGGCCGTCGCCTGCCCTCGGAAGGACGCAGCTTGGATCGGCGCAGATGGAAGGTGGACAAATGCCTCTGGCATGGGACTGTGGCTTGATTCAGACAAGGCAGGGTCGTCGGCTCGGCGGAATAGACCACCTTCATCCGATATTGTTGCATGCGTCGCGCCAGCACCAGCGACATTCGCGTCAGGGTGCCAAACACCATTGACGAATCCCCCACGCGTGTTCGGCATGCGACTCAGCGACCCTAAGCGGCTATGACTCTGCGATAGCGATGACGAGGTGACCCCGCCGCGTCCGTGCTTGCGTTTGGAGCCACCCCTACTCTGAATACCAGATGCTGTGATGGTGGCCGTAGATGACAATCCTCCCTGAGCAGCAATGGGAGAATTCCTCCCTGTGCCACTACCCGTGCCCGTGCGCACGCCTGTACTTGTGCCGTGTCCGCCTCCGCCCAAAACTGACGCTGGCGGCGTGATACCGGACTGCCGACGAGAGGACATCGCCGTTGCGAAGCCTGCCATCAATTCGGCATCGGACCAGAGCCACGGCAAAGGCACAGCGCCAAGCCCATCAGAGGATATGTATCCTTCCCCTCCATCCTGTCTTGGCGTTTCGGAGATCGAATGCGGAAGTCTCGAATGTGGACTAACTTGTCCTGGCGGAGGAGACCTTAACCCAGCTGGTATGCCCGCTCTAGCAGGACGTTGGTTCCGAGCCTCGATGCTGCTACCACGCTGTAGACCGGAAGCGATGCTGAATGCCTCGAGCTGGATGGCACGGTCCCGTCGAGCACGAGCGTAGTCGGGATCATGTTCGTCGAGCGTGTTAATGGGCGTGCGTGAGATAGTAGGCGACTCGGGCGGGGACGGCTCCATCCTTACACGAACGAGACCTGATAGGTTCTATGCGTCGTGCCGACGATCTGGTTCAAATCGTTCGGGCGTATCCAGAACGGCGCTCTGCAATGGCGATCGTCTGTCAGCCAAGATATTTTAGAGGCCCATCATGGATCTGTGCTCACCAGGTATCCAAAATACAGCAGTGCAATTGTCTGCAAGCACCCTTTGTAGCCGTCCTCCGTAGGAAGTCGATCACAGGCGGGACGCGAAATGGGGGAAGATTGGGAGGGGAAAAGTGACGATCTGCTGTCGGAAGCTGCGATGACCTTGACGATGTGAGTGAGATTGTCTTGAGAAAGTTTTGAATGCGTGTCTTGAATTTAAAGAATGTGTGCCTTGAATCCGCCGGGGTCGGACGAGTAGAGACAGTGAATGCGGTTCTGCGCTATGAGTTGGTGGGAAAAGAGTGATCGTGAAAGGGCGATTGCACGCTGGCGGTATGTTTGCGTCCGAAGGCACCGAAGAGTACTGCTACACTGGGCCTCGTCGGCTTTGAAAGGGGCGTGCAGATAGTGAAGTCGAAACCGAAGCAGGGAAACCGAGTCGTTGAAGCCCTGTCCTCCTGTTCACTTGTGTTTGGAAAGGTGGGATGTAAAAGCGGATTGAATTGAAGGTTGTCCGTGGATTGCCAAAGCTCGCATACCTGTACCCCTCAGGTGGAAGGAAGGATGGAGCTGGAAGTCGGTGGAAAGATGAGCCAAATCAAGGTCAGATTATCTGATGCCGCGTAAGAGCTCCCTAGGGCCCCGGGCCGGGAACAATAATGTACGTACCACCTTCTGTTACGACAGCGGCCTTCCTGAAGCGCTTCGAGCTGACCTGATCGTGTGGTGCGCAAGATGAGGAACAGAAGCCAGGCAGGCTGATGCGTCGAACCGTCGAAGAACGCCGAGATGAAGGTATCTGCTTCCCTATGGAACGGGACAGTAGCGCCCAGCTCGTTTCGGTCGAAGGGACTCGAACGAGAAACGATGAGCGCCAAGCCCGCTTCTCCAAAGCGGCCTGCCGTCGGCAAAGATGTGACGCTGGACGCGGGCGGGGCGATGCTGCAAAATGAGAGGAATTGGCGGAGTCAAGGGTCGCTTGTCGCCTAGGCTCGGGAAAGACTCGTGTCCTCGTAAGAGCTCGTGCGAGTAGGGTGAGAATGACGTTCGTCCGCGCAAGCCTTGACCGTGCGCAGAAGGAGAGCGAGGCGCGTGGATCAGATAGAGTCCCCTGTGGACAGCACGCTCAAAAAGTGATGGGAAGAATGTCAGGACGGCCAATTCATCAGGTCGCGCACGATGGAGCCATCACGTTTTGCTCACCCGGATAGATCAGCTTCGGATGCTGCTGCTATGCGCTGTTGGATGCTCGCAACGTTCCGCGCAACAAGGTCGTCAAATCCCGTCCGGTGGACAAAGGCGTGCTGTGAGGAAGGGAGGAAGTTTGGGACGGAGCAGGTGTAAGAGCGATGTGATCGGAAGCAAAGGAAGTAGAGCCAGCTCGGAGCGTCAGCTTTCTGCCCTGTTCAGCCTTGTTCTCTTTCGCATGCTCACCTTTGCTGCTCCTGCTGCTCCCTTGCTGGAGAAAACGGGCTGTGTGGTTGAGGATCTTCGGCGAAATGAGTGCCTCACTTTCTTCGAATCGATGACCTTGATGCTTGATGGTAGATGCACACGCCTGTCGATCGCCAGGGAAGGAAGTTAGGCCAAGCGTTCTCGTGGTGCGGCCTCTGGATCTTCGAGTGACAAATCCTCCCTGCGTCCCCTTTGTCCCAGGCAGACGATGGTGCGAACTGCGAACGTGGAGAAAGCGCGCCAGCAGGAAGTAGGGTCGTCGATATCGGAAATGTGGCTGCAAAATTCCTAGCTCGTATACAGCTTTACTTGCCGTCGGGCGTCAGGCGTTAAGGCAGCCTGTATATGGGCAATACAAGGCCGCGCATGAACGATGAAGCATGAAGCATGAAGCATGAAGCATGAAGCGATGAAGCGATGAAGAGAGATGGCCGCAAGGCCTGGGAAAGGGGCAACAATAAGAAGAAGGAAGGACAGTGCGAGGCGCTGGGAGGCGGCATGACTGTACATGTTAGCACTGCACGTGTGAAATGAGCTGCAGGCAATCGCAGCGCGCGTGAAACTGTTTACTCTTCTGTCAATGCCTAACCCAGAATAATCAGACCGGAGGGGTCGGCGAGGACCGCCTGCTGTCTCGTACAGACAGGCCTGCCTGTGATGATCGTGAGAGAGACAGGGGATCCCGGCCCATACTCATCAGCGATTCAGCACCTCGACCTCGAGTGAGTTGTGGGCAACTTTGGGACTTTGGGTGGATACATAAACCTCGGAAAAGGACGATCTGTGGCGTTCAAGCCACAAGAGGAAATTAAGCTTCTGTTTGGGTTCCACCGCAAGCCTGGTGAGACGCGCGACGATCTTTATTTCCTTCGCAGCACCGACAACCTTCCGAATCAGAATGGTTCTGCCTTCCACGCTTCCACGATATTTTTTTTGGGGACTTTTCTAATGGCCGCCCCGGGGCGGCTCGGAGCCTTTGGCCGCCCCGGGGCGGGTACGTATGGAAAATGTTCTTAAGCCCGCCCCCCACCTTTCAACGCGCCTCAAAATTTCCGCCCCCCCAATGATCATTACGTAAGTATTCCCCAGTCTCTTTAGAGATTGGGGTTACTGGAACCAGTTTTCTTACGGCCGTAAGCGTCTGAACCAACATCAATAGAAAAAATATTTTCCCTCTCAAGGAAAGACGTGCTGGAGGTCAGAACGACTAGGGTCCAAATCCTGAACTCTTTCAGGCTGCAAACTTACAGCTGGTCAGGTTGTGTGGTTGATGCTGTGGAAGCTGTTTCTGACTTTTTCTGCTTATGTAATTCTAGAAACTTAACTCCGCTCACCAAACACGAAACAAAAAGAAACATCCCACCATCATCGATACTCTTTCCTTCCTACATCTTCCTTGCACAACCGCAAAGGATAGAGATAATGCCAGGTGTCAGCCTGGCGGGCAAGGCGAAGGGTGGCTGCGCCACCCTGAGCGCGAGACCGCGCGTACCTGCTTAAGCCTCAGTAGCCTTCCTATTTCTCTTCCTCGACAGGCAGCGCCCTACTTCCCCCCCTCAGCTCATCAGCATCCTTATTCCTGCTCACCAATCGCACCTGCAGAGAACATCGGCATGGCGAAGCGGGCGAAGCAGTGATCATTATGATGCATATATGACAATTTTTGGGCGATGTCATATATCTGCATTATGACAATCTAGTTTTGGGAAGGCGATGTCATATATATGCATTATGCAAATGTCATTTTTCTTCTGTCATATGAAGTCATAAAAATTGTCATATTTCTGTCATATTACGTAAGCAAACTTTCCGCCTCTGAGTTGACCGTAATATCGCGTGGCGAAGCGCGTCTCGCCATGTGGTGAACCGCGAAGCGCGTCAAGCCGCGTCGCCGCGTTCCCTCTTTCAGGTTGGCGCAGTTTTCACCTCATATCCAGCCATTCAGAACAGGCGCGTGAAGCTTGCTG
The DNA here is from genome assembly GCA_032718865.1 of Tilletia caries. NCBI lineage: Eukaryota > Fungi > Basidiomycota > Exobasidiomycetes > Tilletiales > Tilletiaceae > Tilletia > Tilletia caries. The sequence goes on along the minus strand of JALUTQ010000037.1, from coordinate 559,740 downwards.
CGGAACATGTAACATGTTGGGAGCCATTTTGAGCTCCGGAGCGTTTTTTTGTATCGGGAGAAGGGGCAGGGCCCAGGGGGATGCTGGAGACACGGAAGATGCCAAAACGCTTAATTTTATTCTGAAAATGCCAGGCACTCGGCGCCTGAGCGGTGAGCCTGACCAGAATTTAGAGCTCAGGTCATATAAAATGTCAGATTTGCCAAGAATATGACATGATTATGCACGACCATATGACAGAATTATGCATCTTTTCGGCCCGGCTGTGGACGTTTTGTCAGAATACTGTCATACATAAGGCATATGTTCTGCATTGTCATATGACAGAATATGACAGAATTTAGGGTGGGAAAATTATGTCATATTTCTGTCATAAAGCTGTCATATGACAGCCACGGGAGGCATTATGGCCATAAATATGACAATGAGACTCTGTCATAAACCTGTCATATGACTATGACAATTTTTGTCATAATTCTGTCATATGCATAATATGACTTCATATGTATGACAAAAGGTGATGATCACTGGGGCGAAGGGTGGCGACGCCACCCTGAGTCGCGCGCAGCCATGCCCATACGACAAACTCTCACAACCCAGTCGCCCTAGTTCAGCATTTCTTTCAGCAGCGCAGTCTCCACTTTGTCATAGTTGCCTCCGCTGATTGGAAAACGTTGCCGGCCAATTGTGCTGATCGCTGATCCTCGTTATTCATTCTTACTTGCGCTCCCTTCCCTTCTGGTCGCGCTTTTTCATGCCTGCGATCCCGCTCAGCAGTCTAACACTTCACTGGTATGTTGATGTCATTGCTTCTATCTTTTCGCCTTGTAGCTCGTACTGACTCATGCTGACCCTCCTGTCACCTGATAAGGCCAGCAGAGAGTATCATACGAACCTCACACAAGATAAGAACAGGAAAAGGAGACTGACATCGTTTCCTTCCTAAGTCCTAACCAGCGCCTTTCCCAAGTTACCCTCACCAGTTCAACTTCGACGTGCATCCGCCTCTTGGTGAGTATCTCCTCTCTCTCTCTTCCTTTTGATGTGCTTTCCACGCTCACACTCTTGATTACATGCGTATACATTGGCAGGAAAAATGCTCGTCGGTCTCGCAGGCCACGTCTCCTACTACGATGGAAACCACGAGCTCGACTCCGGGGCCACATGTCCCGCAGACGTTAACTATGTTACACCCATCGGCATGTTTCGTCTCCACTGCAACCGGACCAAGACTCGCACATTTCCAGGCAGTCATCCGATTGCCGTACATCGACGAACATCTACAAGAACGATTCAAGCAGTACGTGGTAGCCAGTCTCCTCGACACAGTCTCCTGGCCTAATGGATACGCCTTTTCTTCCACAGTCTGGCGCGATCTCGGACATCTCGCCGCGGTTTACGGTTCTGGAACTCGGACCATAGTCGACATCGACAGCGTGTTGGGACCTGCCATCGTGTTCCCCGGTTCCCACATGCTCGACAGTTGGAACGGCGTCGTCGCAACGCTAGCACAGTCGGTTTACAAACCGGTGTACCGATGATCCTTGGCATCTTGATCTTTGACCGTTCTGCAGAATTGCAGACTGTACGGGCTCCAGTTTGCAGAGGACGGCACACCACAGTCACTATAGGTGTAAGGTGCGTCCTGTCAACTTGAGCGTAATTTACGTCCGTCCAGCTGACCTCATCTCCTTCTCGCCCTCTCTCTTTCCAGCTCCTTCGGTTGTCCTCGCTCGTCTTCTTCGGAGTCAGCTTCTTCATAGGCACCGCACGGTCTTTTGCCTCCCGCCCCTGTCCCTCCACTTCCAGCTTCCGTCAGGATCAGACGCACTCAGCTCGTTTTCTGACCCTCTCACCTCTCTCATGACCCATACATCCACCACCACACACACACACTCTCAGTAACGATGCTGTCCCGCTCTGCTGCTGGTGCCGCCGTCGCCGGTCTCGCCAGCGCGCTTCAAAATCGTCTCTGTGAACCACTGCTCTTCCTTCGGCTCTGTGCGGCCTCACTTCGACTCCTTTCAGCCCAGAATGAAACGCACCCACGCATCACGACTCCACGACTTCCCCAGCCCCGGCTTCCAACAATGTCCTTAGCCGCGCGAATGGCGCCAATCCTCGGTCTGCCTCTTCTCAAACCCGTAGCGCGACTAGTTACCCATCTGATTCCCGACGCAGTCACGCCCGCGCCCCGCTCCTTACTCAGCACACCCCTCGTTCTTCCGCCGCGCTCGCCCAGTCACACACGGTGCACACTGGCGCACACTTCTCTTACCTGACCCCGCTCCCCGCAGAGTTCCCCTATGACATCCTCGTCTCATCCCCGTCTGGCGCTGACTCCCAGATCGACGAGGAGGACCGCAGCAGGATGCGCATGGTACAAATGGAGGAACATACAAAGCAGTGGGAGATCGAGCACGAACACTGCGCCCGCTTCCCACTCCCTTTGCCTCTTCATCCCGCAAGGCAGAACAAACGCACCGCCCTTCGACTCCTTCCGCTTGCTCGGCAGGCATCTCCCCCGCAGCCTTGCCTCAGCTCGACATCGGAGATACACGCGATCTCATTCTCTCCCACTCTGGTCAGCCCTCCACTCGGCACACCATCACCTCGGGTCCAGACGTACCCGTGCCTGACACTTGGCGAGGTCCTCAGCGGGAGAGGCATTGCCGCCCATTTCTCCTCCAGCCATAACGGCGGCGGCGATGACGAGGTCGAACCCGTCGGAGTCGCCCTTCTCCGCAAGCAAGCACAAGCAGCATTGGCGCGCACCCAGGCAGCCAAAGGTGGCGACAGCAGCGGCAGTGCAAAGGCAGAACCCGAGTTGAAAGAGACTCTTGCCCGTCTCGATGCACTCGCACAGCGCAAACGCAAGGCAGAAAAGTCGCACGCCGATATCGACATCATGCCATGGCACAGGTATATGCCGACCACCCGTTCGGAGAATGGGTAGGACAGCTTGAAGAAGGCCGAGCGACCAGTCACCAGTCTTTGTGAGTGTCTTCATTGCCCAAAATCAAGTATTACCCTTCACCGACTCATCATATCATCATACACCAATCCCAAACTCCCAGTCGAAGTCGCCCTGCCCACCCCAATCACATCCACCCCAGCCTTCCCCACCCAACCCCCAACAGCCAAACAGGACCGTCATCCAACTCAAAGGCTCCGGACCGACCGTACTCTCACTTTGCTGACGGCTTCGCCACCTTGCAGTCCTCCCTTCGCGAGTTCCTCTGTGCGAGCTGTCGCGGGCTTGCGGTTGGAGTCTTTTTTTACTAAGCCTGTGGCTGAATCGAGCAGCGATGAGGATGAGGTTGCGCAAGTGAGGTTTCGTGTCAGGAGGAAATGCTGGCATCGTAAGTCCGGACTCAATCACATGCCAGAGTGCCAGATTCTCGAAGCTGACTCCGGTCTCTTATGCACCTCTCCTAAAGCGACAGCCGTGATGACTCGTATGCCCCCTGCTGGGTTCGCGTCGGCTCCTTCGAGCTTCGAGCGAGTCGCGCAGTATGGGAAAGCGTCCGCGTCCTGGGCGAGTACATGGTCCGGTACCTGTTCCAGTGAGACACCTCCGCCGACCATGGGTCCGAGTCCGGGTCTTGACAGACCATGGGCCTCTTCGCCCTCCAGCACCTCGTCCTCGCGCTCTCCCCGCTCATCGGTTCAAACACACGCACGGCCCGGCTCCACTGTCGGGAGAGTTGGCGAGAGTGGAGGCGGAGGAGTTGAAGAGGTTGTCGGATGTGGGATAGGGGGAGGGGAAGGAGGTCGTTAAGAAGTTGCATATGCGGACGCTTCGAAGGGGAGTGGACGGTGCGTTGGCTTGCTCGGTTGGGTCTGGGGTCTGCTTCAGGAAATGGAGGGAATGAGCGCAGTGAGGGTGAGGATGAGAAGACTCAGCATGAGCTGATCGACACGCGTCTGGTCGTGCTCGAGCGTCTGGACTTCAGCATCCATCTCCGCCGACTGGCCGACTTCCCCTGCCTTCCTGGCGGGCACGTCTCGGGTCCCAACCTATTCGCCCTGTTGAGGGCCTCGTACTCCGTTCAGTCCCTCACCTCTTTTCATGATCCGGAACTGACCAACTGACCGGCTGAACTTTTTATCCTGTCAGCAGAGATCAGTAGCTCTTTAAGCCCTGGATCATAACGCGCTATCTACGACGGCATCGTGAGAGGTGTTAGAAGCAGCCTCCCTCAAGTCATTCGATAGCAGCGGCGAGGCTTCCAACTCGCGGTCTCGGAAGGGCACGACAGGCGCCGCGTCCAAAAAGCGAGACGTGCACCGAGGTTTTCTTTTCTTCGCATCACGCGGTGTTCGCTAATCGCTGGGATGCAATTGCTCGTCCTGTACTCGCTGGCTTATCTAGCTATCTACCCTCCTTTCAGTGATTCCTTCCCTCCTTCCCATCCCTTCTGCCCCCTTCACAGGCCTCTCTCTTCTCTCTTTAGCTTCTCACGGGAACCTCGCCCTCTGCCCAGGATGCGACTGCGAGCTATGATGTGAACAAAGAAGCTCGCCCCGTTTCTTGCGCTCGCTGCCCTCGCTCGAGCCAAAATCTTCAGGGACTCTTTCTGCAAGCGAGATTTGTGTATTACGGCGGTCTACGACAATGGAATGTCCTCCGTTAGCTACACGGCGGTAGCCTCACGCAAGGTTGGCTGGGTCGGTGTAGGACTAGGGGAGCAGATGGCCCGTGCAAAAGTGATGGTGAGGATTCGCTCATAAAATAACGTTTGGTTCTCAACACACATGCACTGTCTTTCATTCGAGCAGGTCGGATGGGCGCAACCAGGTGGAACGGTCGTCTTCTCTCAACGCTCGACTGTGTCACACGTATGCAGATTCAAGTTGAGGCCTTCGTTCCGGACCGAGCTGCGTCCATGTCAAGTATGTTGTCCTCTTTCACTGCGTCGTGAAATTACAGGCTCTACTTCTGACATGCGTCTCACTTCGACGACGGCACCTACAGATGCATCGATGACAGTCTTGCGTTGGATGATTCCCGTTCGTGCTGATTTTACAAGTGACAGGAGTGCTATTGTCGACAGACACAATGTGCGCCGCTTATACTCCTGACCCACTCCAGGCTACGTTCCGACAGACAAATTTGAGCTCTCCGGCATCGCGCCTGCTCCCCCTGGTGTCCCCCAGATCGAGGTCACCTTCGACGTCGACGCCAACTCTGTCTTCAACGTATCGGCCGCGGACAAGACTCCCGGCAAGTCGCAGAAGATTACCATCAACAACGACAAGGCCCGACTGTCCAAAGACGACATCGAGCGCATGGTCAACGAGGCTGAGAAGTTCCGCGTATGTATTCGATCCCTTCCTCACGTGTTTGTAACAAACTGACCATTGCATTCACCTTCTCGTCCACAGGCTGAGGACGAGGCCGCCACTGCCCGCATCACCGCCAAGAACGGCCTCGAGTCATACGCCTACAACCTCCGCAGCTCGCTCAACGAGGAGGCCTTTGCCTCCAAGTTCGAGCTGACGACAAGACTGTCCATCGTCCATTTCCAGGTAAGCGCAGCACTCAGCAAGCCAGCCGCCCAGCCCATCTTCCACACTGCCTCCTTCAGTCACCCACATCCGCTCTCTCCCCTTCCTCTCTGCAGAATGTCGAGATGACCAGCGCAACTGCAAACTTCACTGACCCATACATCTTCCGCGTCACCTTTGAATGCATCTCTCCACTCACAGAGCTTGAGTGAGCCACGCCGATCCACAGGTAGCGAGCTCCTCCTGCCGCTGCTGCCCATGCTTATCTCTCTCCTCCCTCTTCTCCTCTCTTTCTCTCTCTCCCTATAGACATCGAGATGACTAACCCTTGTCAAAGCTTGGAAGTCGCTCCCTTCGCCTCATCATCCACATCCTTGTCTTCAGCTGATGAATCAAATATCAACGCTTCAATCTGTTCTGCGAGGGTGAATGCTGACGGAGAATAAGAACACCCTTCATGCTTCTTTTCGCCAGAGTTCGATGGTCAGAATCACCATCTCGCATTCACCTCTTTACTGCGCATGAAAGGCTTGGTGACGATGATGGCCCACGCCCCAAGCGCCCCTTGTCATGCTGCAGCATGGTGAGTTGGGCTTGTTGCTCCAGAACAGCATACCTGTATACTGCGCAGACATACTGACCTGGCTATGCCCTTCCTTCCCCTTCCACCGCTCTTCCCCATCAAATAGAATCTCGCAATCATGTCAACAGCTCTCCAACTCTCCCCCCACCAGTCACACGACATAATTGGTCGCTGTCGAGTCCGGTGCCAGTCCACCGGCCACACAGTTTCCCACTCGTGACTCGACTCACACGCGCCCATCCCTCCTCTCACCGTCGGCGCCAACGGAGTTCACGTTAACGTCCAGGTGCCGGCCCTCCAGAACGTTTGACTCGCATTCCAACTCCTCCACGTGCACTGGGATTTTGTGCGATCACTTCACTCATTCGGAGGACAGAGTACTAATGAAGTGGGTGTTTCGATTTTCTGGCAGACACGTTCCAGGACCAACTGGCTGACATCTCTTACTCCACCCCTACCTCAGGTCTACTTCAACGAGATCGAGCTTCTCTTCAACACACACTGGCCTCTTGTCGAGCGCCTCATCGTTGTCGCTGCCAAGACCCTCCAAGCCTCTACATCAACATTCAGCGTCACCAATTCTCACAGGTCGACCAGGTTGGCATCGGCCTCTACATCTACAACGGCACTCGCTTATACGTCTTCACTGACCAGCCTCGGACCCCGCACCCGCAGCTGCCAACCCTGACTTCCCCATCATCTTTCAGTGATCCGGCGGCCGAGCTGAGGGTCTCGACCTTCTGACCGAAGCCACTGGCGGGATCTCTATTTTCCTCGAGGTGAGAATTCCACTCCTTGCCTCTTCGCGTGGTCAATGTTTTGTTATGCTGACGAATGTCTCAATGGACAGCATCGATATTACGGTACCAGCAAGCCTCGACTCCATGACATCGGAAACACCCCATTTTGAACCGTCTGCGCAGCAAGACCAGCAGCAGCAGCGTCCCATGTTGCTGGCCCACGCAGAAGCCAACCAACTGACCGCCTCCAGCCTCTTCAACATCCGTTCGCGCTCAACGGAATACACCCCAGGTCCGCAGCTTGTCTCCTCTCTGCTGACGCTCTCTTACACAGCCTCGTACTGTTCTGAGGCATTTCCGCCTACCTCACTCACCTCCGGCGTCCCCGACCGGCCCGACATCAACGAAATCAACCGTCTTGGCTCTTTTCTGGCAGGCCTTCACTCTCTCGCTACCCAACAGGGCGCGCCTCGCGGCACCGGTATAGGAAGTGTGGACCGACTGGCGATCATCGACGATCATTTCGACCCTTGGCGCCCTGCAACCCCTCACTCGGGATGATTATGCAGAAGGAGGCTCGAGGACCGATACGCCGATGCGGCCATTCAAGTTGATCCCGAATTGCTGGCAGCATTGCGACCAGAACTCACTTCCAACCCCAAGCGATGAGTGGAAGGCAGGGAAGGTACGGGAGAGGACTCGGAAGATTCATGAGGAGGAGGTTACTTTTCTTCGAGCTTGGTTGTTGCGCTGGGGCAAGTGACAGTCTCTCCATCGGAATCGTTCTGTCTACATGTAGCCTCCCTGAATAATCCTTGCTTTGCACTGGATATCACTTCTATTATGCGTAGTAGACACGCTATGTTTCAAGATACATCCGAGTAAGTACGATAGTCAATGAGCAGAATGAATCAATCATTGAATGTTCCCGAACGCAACTAGACAAGGAACCTCCCTTACATTTTGGACAGTTGTTCGGAAAGTTCTTCTGCTGTATGTGCATTCCGTGGCGCCTCGGCGAGGCAGGATTGCCAACCTGTCCAACCGACCGCCGTCCGCCTGGGTGGGATCTGCGAGGAGCGTGAGGAAATCGATTCCCATCTTCGATTGAATTTTGTCGAGGTTGATCAGGGAGACGGAGAAGCCGAGACCGCCCTTAATGCTTCATTAGCTGTGTCTAAACAGATCCCGGCGGACGAGCAAGGCGGACAACCAAGCCTTGAGCGGTGAGCCAGAGCTGCAAAGAAAGGGAAAACCAAAGTCAGCCAGAAGTTCCCGCACCCCTTGAAAGAACGACAAATTTCTACTCACGTCAACGAACTCCGAAACAGGCATCGCCGCCAACGCCTTGTGGTCCTCAATAAGGGACATGATCTTGCTGTCGCGCGCCTCGTCAAAGTGGTCCTCGAGGTACTTGCGCAGCTTCTTCGCAATGAGCGGCATGGCCTCCTCACGGCGACGGGCATAACCGACGGGCTGTTCGTCATTGAAGAAGAGACGCGTTCAGTCAGGGAGTCTGTACGAAAAAGGGGAAGAGGGACACAACTCACGTAGTCAAACGCAATCGGCCCAATGGTGCTACCGTCCTTAAAGACGATCTCAACAGAGTTACCAATGCTCCTCTTCTCCGGCTCCATGTACTCCTTCGTGTACCGACCCTCCTCCTTAACCTCCATCTTGGCCCGCAACTCTTCAATCTTCGGGTTCGCCGCATAGTCATCGTTGTACATGTCAGGCGTCAACTTGCCATTCATGAGCGAGACAGCGACCATGTACTGGCGCGAGTGATCCCGGTCGGCGTAGGTGTGCAGCGTGCCCGCCTTGCTGATGATTCGCGCGGCAGCCTCTTGCGTCAGGAGCTTCACCTTCTCAATGTCGTCCGACGTCTTGCAGACCTTGGTCATCTCGGCGTGGGCGAGGGCGGCGGCCTCGCAGGCGGTGTGGGCGTGGAGCTCGGCGGGCACGAGCTTGAAGAGGCCGTTCTCCATCACGTAGGAGGTGTAAGGGCGCTGGAATGCGAACTCATTGCCCTTGAAAAGGACGTCGTAGAAGCCCCAGACCTTGGCGGTGAGGACACTGGGCAGACCGGGCTGACCCTTCTGAACGAGCAGCCCAGGACTTACGTGAGGAATCGTTGGGCGCGTGACGGTAGGTGCGAAGACTCTGACCATCAACAAAGGCCTGGGAGATCACGTCGACAGTCTGGTCGCGGGAGTTACCGATCATCTTGGATTCGACGGCAGCGGAGGCGACCTTGACGAGTAGGACGTGGTCCAGACCGACACGGTTGAGCGAGTTCTCGATGGCGAGGGTGCCCTGGATCTCATGGGCCTGGATGGGGGCGGTGAGGATGTCCTGGACGGTGAGGGCTTCTTGCCGTTGGCGACTGCTGTGCGGGAGAGCCAGTCGGCGACGGAGATGATGGTTCCAAGGTTGTCGGAGGGGTGGCCCCACTGTAAGATGCAAAAAGCAGAGGATGAGGAAATGGTGAGACGCGTCCAGGCAGGGCGCAGGGCGCAGGTACTGTGGAAAAACGTACCTCGACAGCGAGCCAGGTGTCGTTGAAGTTGAGCCAGCGGATCAAAGCCCCCTTGTTGAAAGCGGCACGGATAGGGTCAAGGACGCGGTTGGTACCAATGACCTGTAACAGAAACAGAGGGAATGTCAGTCATTGGAGACGCGTTCGTATTGGAAGAAGATCATCTACCAACTCACGCGAGCACCGTTGGGGACGGTGGTGCCGGGCACGACGGCGCCGAGGACGGAGACGGCCTGGGAGAAGTGGAGAGCCTCGACGGCGGATCCGACGGAGTCGAGGAGACACAGACGCGCAGTGTTGTAGGCGACCTCAAGAGACACTGTCGATATTCGAGGGACGAGGATAGAATGGCAGGTCGGAGGTGACAGTGACAGGAGCGGATTCCGGGAGAGGGTGACCAATGAAGTGAATGTAACAGGCAACTTGATCTGCCAAGGGTTGAGGACTTGAGGTAGATGTGGTATAACTAAGTCTGGTGACTAGTCGTCAGCCGGAAGAAGGGTAACTGCGGTAGTCGGAGAAAAAGGGAAACGGAGAGAGGCGAGAGAAGTCAAAGTACAGACCAGAAGAGGTTAAGGGAGTCAAGAGAAGAATGTAAGGGTCAGTGAGAAAGAGGTGAGCGACAAGCAGGAGCGTGATTGCGCACTGGAGCACAAAGTGATCAGTCATGGACAGAAATACAGTCCCCTATCACCCAGTGGAACACTTATCACCCAGTGGAACACCACCACAACACACCACAAAACAATGCTACAGAGCTGAAAATTTAGGACATTGTGCACTGTGTACTACAGAGTAACCTCTCCAAGTTTGAAGTCGCTGCGAGGTGTCTACGGAGAGTTATGGTGTTCCGAAGGTGAAGAAGGGCCAGAATTCCATTAGTAGAAATTTGTACAGTCACTTTGAACACCACCGACAGAGAACTGACATGATAAACTAGCGCTGCGACTTCGACGGGAGTAGTAGCGACATACGCATGGAGCACACTCCAAGTTAGAGACCTTGAAAAGGTTGGATGGTTAGGGTGCTATGGCTGTTGCAGTCTTAGGCAGTAAGGGCCACCGCCAAATCCACTGTCGGCATTTGCTTTCCTCGCTGAACGGGTATTTCACACGATGCTGAAAAATTCTACCAGTGATTTCATCCATAGCCTGACTCGTTGGCTCGCCAGGTCGTTCTGAAAACTAGCGGACACAATACGGCCTGGCATTTTGAAAATCGAAAGTGTTCCACTGGGTGATACGCCGTTTGTCTCATTTGTGCAACTTTTTTGACACCACTCAAGGCCACCCTCCTGCTCGACCAGGAGACCAATTGACAAACGGAAAGCGGGAGCGGGTGCATCTATGGGAGGTGCATGATTCTTTCCAAGTGTCTGAATGTGGTTGCGTTGTGTTATTGTGACGGTTATCAGAGGGTTAGTGGTGCAAAACTGGTGCAAAGTGTTCCACTCGGTGATAGGGGATTGTAACAACGACTTCAAAGCAGACTTCCAGCGCTAAATTCACGCTCGACTGCAGCCTGGGTACGCCTTGACGAGAACGGTGAGCGATGAGCTGCTCGCAGACCATCCAAAAGTGAAAGGGAGAGGTGAAGGTGGTACGAAAGGGGCGCTTTATTACAAGCAGACGATGACTCGGCCATACGGCATACCATCCAGACTCGAGGAAGCTGTAGGCGTCGACGGCCGACGAGGCGTCCGAATAAATCCCGGAGGCAGAGACTGGGGAATCCTCCGGCCCACAGCCGGGTCACTATCAATTATGTAATCTTATCTCACGGCTCGCATATCGACACGTTAGGAGTGTAGTTGGTGATTGGTGATCACGCTATGAAGACCGGGGGCGCTTTTGTGTCCGGAAAACAGCGGTGCTAGGGGGGGCGGGCTCAATTGGAGGGCCGCCCCGGGGCGGCCATTAGAAACGCCCTTTTTTTTTGTACTTGGGGTGTCAATTGCTGATCTAGCGAGAAATAAAGATCGCCCACCGTGGGAGCATAACAATATGTGGAGGACACGTCAGGGATGTTGGGAAGGTGGTTTTGAAGCAGTCAGATCGGCCTCTGTTGCATCTGCTGCCTGCTTCTCTTGTCTGGCCCCGTCCCGCTAACGATATGGAGAGGGTTCCTTGACCGCCACTGTTTCGAAAGGACCGTGCACATGTCGCCTGATTGGAGAGACTTGGACGTAGGAAGAGATGAGGAGTCGAGAGGTATGGAGCCACACGAGGCGGCGCGCGATGCTGTTGTTGCTTTTTAGGAAATGGTAAATGGGGTTATCGGAGAGAGAGGGTGCCCTAGTGACGAAGGTTGAGTTCCGTGTTCACTGGTCCTCGAACCGGTGTCGGGAGTTTTCGTCCGTGAAGACCGGCTTGGGCGCTTGGCTCGGACTCGGGTACAGGCCTGGCGGTTGCTCTCGGACTCCATGAGCTGAAGGGAGGAACGGAAGAGGCCTGCTCGCGTGTGTGGGTGGGACACAATGTGTCTTTAAGGCGCCAGAGCTCGAAGATGGGGTGGTTCCGGTGTGAAAGTGAGGGTGATCGTGACGCTAATTCTGCGTGTGGTAGTTGGTACGACATGCCCGCGGCTGCATTAGGGCAATCGAGATGATGGTCGTTCGCGGAATCGAAGCGGAGGGCAGAGAGGCATCTTCCGGAAGCTCGTGTAGGTGTTGTGTGACCGTTGAAGATGTCGGAGTTTGAAGTCACAAAGCGGTTGGGGCTTGGGCTTCGTTGATAGGGGGCAGCAGGTACTAGGTAGTCGCAACAGAGCTAACGGTCGCCTGGAATCTGTTGTCGGGCAGGGCCGTGCATTGATCGGCCAGTGGGTGCCGAGGAGGGGTGACGCGGCTAGCCGTAATCCGAAAGGGCGTGGGTTCGAATCCCACTCTCATCACCATATGCTAGAGTGCAGCTGGATAAGGATTCACCTGTATGCGGGTGCGGAGTAATTAGTGAAATGAAACCTTTAGCCGACAGAACCTTCTTGGCGAAAGGGAGCAGCAATTCCAACGCGTCCGAAGCGAAGGAGATTGCGGACCCTGAGCCGATAGTCGAGACTATACTAATAGAAAGATCTGTGTCAAAAGCTGTGGATTTCTCTATGGGTACAATGGGGAGGAGCCGTTTTATAGGCGGGGGAATTGGAGCGTGAGAGCAGAAGAGAGAAGTGCCACGACGTTGCGCAGTGATCTGGAAGCAAGAAAGGAGGAGACGCGTGGCGACTGGCGAGCGCGTGGCGCGAGCGCGGGAAAGCGAACTGGGAAAAGTGGGTCTGAAGAGTCTGGGTCTGAGAAGTCTCGAGTCTACTAGTAAGGATTGAGAGCCGAGTCTGGAGTCGAGTCTGAGCCATCCAGTACATCCCCACCGCCGGAACAAACTTCTTGTGCTGGACGAGGTCCAAGGCTCGGCAAGCTACTAGAGTTACCACTTTTCTGCGAAATAGTATAGTCAAGTTATAGTGAGTGGTCACCTCGGCGGGAAATAGTATAGTCAAGTGAGATATAGCTACTATAAAAACTAATAGTTACTATTTCAGCCATGCGAAATTTTCGTTGGCTTTTTCGCTGAAATTGTACTGGACAAGCTATGGATAGCTGCCAGCAAACAGTAAGTCAAGGGTAAAGTGATTCGATGTCGATGCTAAGTACAGTGGTGAGCAATGCGAAGGTGACAAGAGAGGAAGAGAGAGAGCTACGGCCGAGAGAAGAGATGTGGAGGGAAGTAGCGAGAAGGAAGAGAAAGAGAAGGAAGGGAGATAAGATAAGATATCGGAACGTCGGGTTGACAGTACCGATAGCACATCATCGCCCAAAAAGAGACGACTGTCCCGAGTCGTCCAAGAGGTGCAACTCCGCGAGTCGCGACGCGCGTGAAGCTGAAACGCAAAGAAGAATGAAGGGCGTGGAGTGGCAGGGTGACCGTAGCAGTGTGTCTGCCAGGAAGTGTGGAACACGTCAGTACCCCAGTACCGAAGTCAGTACCGAGGTGAATGGAGAAGTTGCTGTGGATGCGATGCAGTCGTTCAATGCGTAGAAAGCGGAAAGAGGCGAGAGTTTTGTGGGCAGGCAACGAGAGAAGCAGTGATGCGGCAGTCGTGCAGGTGGAGTATGGACGGAAGGGGTGTTGTGGAGATCGTAGCCAGACGCAATGGTATGATGTGCTTGTCCGGAGGTGCGTGAGTGCGTCCGGAGGTGTGTCTGAGAGTCAACAGCTCTGCGTGAAGATGCACTGTCGACTCGATATGTTGGATGACGGGTGCTCGTCACCTCAAATAGCTGACCTCCGCGCAAATGGTGCCGACCAGACTGGCGCGATCTTGCGGTCGTGGGCGTGAGAAAAGCAGGGCCATGTAGGCGCGCGGCCACACAGCACCAAAGAGCTGATCCCACGCGTTGCAAAGCGACATCCTCAGAGAGATGGGGTTCCCTGCAGGCATGCATGCAGTTGGCAGTCGGGCAAGCGTCGGTGACGGTCGAGGTCGGTGCCAATATGGATGCTGAAGTCCAGTACGACATGAGCGGCGCGGAGAGGTCGGATGTGGAGGCACGGTCTGAGCCAGAGTTGCAGGACGCCGCAGTCTCAAAACCCAGGCTCATGATCTCGAGACGTAGGTGAAACCAGGCGGAGCGCACGCGTGCGATCACCACGTCAAGGGAACTGGCGCTTGACCCTGGTGAGGACGTTGTAGGTACCCGGCCGGGGATAAGGGGAGCATCGATGGCCGAAGAAGAAGGGAGTGCGAGTCCTGAAGTGGATACCGAAGTTGGGTCGTTGAAGCTGCATGCGTCGAGGTTAACCGTTGAGGTCAAATTATGTGGGGGCGAGTGGTGACGAAGTCGACGATGCTGAGGGCGATGTCCTGAGCTCCTTTCGGGATTCGGTCTGGAGGTCTTGTCTGGAACTGAGTGAAACGAGCGCCCACTTCGGAAGAGATGCGCTGGACAGAGAAGTCGGACTACGCGGACGAGGAGAAGTGGGAGATGGGCCGTCGCGCGATGCCTCAGTTGTTGGGGCCGAAGATGGTACCACAATGGAAGCCGCCGCCGTTGAAGGTTGCCGCGATCCAGAGTTGGGCGGTTCAGGAGTTGACTGGTCACCCCGCATCCGCTCGCGCAGCGCATCGATGATCTCCCCATATGGAGTACAGATCGGAGGCGATGCCAAGGCCGGCGGCGACGGGCAAATTCGAGCCGGGGATGAGTGCGTCGGTGATACGGGTGGGAGCGGCGATAGAGGGGACGGCGCTCTGAAGGATGGCTCGTGCTCCACCTTGACAAGATGTCGGTCTGCAGGAAGTAGCGGGTCGGATGGCTGTGTAAGAGGTGGGGTGTGTTTGGCCACCTTGATGAGAAGGGTTTCTTCATGGGACGAGGAGTCTTGGGAGGCGATGTGAAGCCGGTCCTCGTCTTGAAGCAGAACAGAGCCGCGAAGAGTGGGGAGGGGCTGCGCACAATTGTTGATGTACATGTCGAAGGCGGGAGAGACTGCTTGGAGATAAGGGCGACCGTTGTGCAGGAACACATCCCCGACGTACGTGCGGTGCGCGGATGGGCCGGACGTGATCCTAGCCACATCACTGTCGTTACAAAGAAGGAAAGAGTGGGCGGCTTCGGACGATGGCCATGGTCGCACTGTAACAGAGACGGGCATTTTTGAAGGAAGTAGAAGGTCGAAGTGTTGAGCAGCGACGCAGCGTAGAGGAAGAGATGGGGTGGGAGGGCCAGGGAGGGGGGGAATGAGGCACACAGAGAGCGCTGCCGATCAGTTCTTGAGGAACAAATTTACTCTCATCACCATGTACTGGACAAGCTATGGACAGCTGCCAGCAAACAGTAAGTCAAGGGTAAAGTGATTCGATGTCGATGCTAAGTACAGTGGTGAGCAATGCGAAGGTGACAAGAGAGGAAGAGAGAGAGCTACGGCCGAGAGAAGAGATGTGGAGGGAAGTAGCGAGAAGGAAGAGAAAGAGAAGGAAGGGAGATAAGATAAGATATCGGAACGTCGGGTCGACAGTACCGATAGCACAGAAATAGCCACTATAGTCACTTCCAGTAGCTACCTGTGACTAGTTCAGCACAAAGTGAGATCGACATAGTCACTATATGTGGCTATAAGTGACTGGAGCTACTATATAGTAACTATCCAGCAGCTGTCTCAGCCAGCCCCTGTCCAACACAAAAAGTTACATTTGGTTGAAATAGTCACTATATGTGGCTATGAGTAACTCAGATAGCGACTATATGTGACTTGGAGTAGCTGGAGCTACTACATAGTGACTATCTAGTGGATATATCAGCCAAATGGGATTTTTCATAACTATTTCAACTATTAGTTACTCCGCGCCGATCTGAAAAAGTTATAGCTACTATTTTTTCTAGACGGCTTCGCCGCCCAAAGTATAGTCAAGTTATCACTATAAGTTATAACTATATAGTTATCATAGTTACATAGTGAATATAGTTGCCGAGCCTTGACGAGGTCCATGTGGCTTCTTTATCTTATCTTATCTCGTTCTCTTTTTCTCTACTTCCCTCTTTTCCCTCACGCATCCCGCATAGCAACACCCTGCCTCCACTCCCTTCCACTTTTCCCACGTCACACTTTTCCCTCGCTCTCATCGTTACCCTTCTCGAGCTCATCTCCTGTACTTAGTTCTCTCTCCTCGTCATTCACTCACACTTCACTGGTTGCACTTTGCTGCTCACTGCTAGTTCATCTAGTATATGGTGATGAGAGTAGATCTGCTCTGCTAAGCGAACGACGCAGGCTGAGCAACCCACCCGCCACCACCATTTCCCTCGCCCTTCGACCTTCTCCCCACCCCCTTTGCCCTCACTCTTCTTTGATCCTTTTCACACACTTACTCTCAAGAATCATTCACTCCGAGTCTTCTTCTCCTGCTTCACCGGCTCCGGTCTTTGTACCATCGCTCCATAATCTTCTTCCAACACGCGCGTCGCGCCCAACCTTTCGGCCTTCCTCCGCGGCTTCATCGGCTCTCCAGTAGGTGCGTTGAGGTTGAGGCATCTCCCCCCGCTTTCCCTGGACCGGTCTTCACGCCCAAGCACGCCTTTTGCGACATGTTCACCGTCCTCCGGTTCACGCCTCTCGACTCGACCTACGCGCCGTTCTCCTTCGTTCTTCACCCTCGTTTGTCGAACCGCAACATGATCGACGACGACCTCCTCCAACTGTCATTCTTCCTCGAGGCCAAAGCCTCTGTCAAGCTTGTCGATGACGTTCCCACCATTCGTTCCTTACGTTCTGGTTTGGGCATTTACCTGAATCACCAGATTCTCGGCTCAACCTCTTCCCTTCTCCACGACGGTGACATCGTTGCTTTTCCGCAACGTCGCCACAACCTCAAGACTGCGGTGCGTTTCCTGGTCGAGACGGAGGTCATACAGCTTCGCTGCGGCGTAGACCAAGAGCTCCTCGCGCTCAGGGGGTGCTTACAGGAGCTACGGGAGGAGAAGCGCGCGGGGCTTCTACTATCACTTCCTCCGACTCGTCCGAGGCGATGACCCCAACCACCGCCGCGCCTCGCACCTTTTCATACGCCGCTCTCGTCGCATCAGACACCACACATTCCTCAGCACCTCCATTGCCGACATTGCCCGGTTCGTTGACGCCTCTTCCTCCGCGCTCCTCGGAGAGCACCCCTCCTTCATCAAAGAGCTCGTCCGCGGCGACTCACACCCCCACTTCGTCATCGTCCGTTCCGAGCAGCACTTCGGTACTGACTTCGGGACTGGGATCGGAACCGGCCTCCTCTTGTCCCGATTCTATCACAACCTCCGACACCACCATCTCATCTGAAGCAGCTGTCGCCCAAGACACCCCAGCGCATACATGTACACCACCTGCCGCTTCGAAGTGCATACCGCATTCGGTGCATGCATCATCACCGGCTGCCGCTTCTCCTCCTGCGGTGCCCGACCCTCGTCCTGCTGGCGTCTCCTGTGGTGGCCTCGACGACACAAGGCGGTCAGACACCGATTGCCCCGCCCAAGGCCCCCGTCCCTACATTACTTCGTCGGCAGTAAGGATGGGCGCGGAGGGCCCCGGAGTGCTCCGTACTTCGGGGCCCCTACTCCGGCTGACTCCGGCTGATTTTGAGATGCTTTTTCGCGCTTCGTACTCCGCTCATTCTTAGGCAGTCGCCCCAACTCCACTCCGCGCTCCGCACAAAATCTCCCCATCTCATTGCGCCAGCTCCGTACTCCGGCTAAATTTAGTAAAATTTCAGAGTCCACTCCGTACTCCAGGGTGACGGAGCGCGACTACTCCCCCGAAACTCCGTACTCCGGGGAAAGTTCGCAGAGGTCCTACAAAACTTGAGAAATATGGACCCTTACATTGGTTGCCGCTCTTCCGTCCACTTGTTTGTTCGACAGAATTATCGTTGGCGGTCGTAGAGCTCAACAAGACACAATATGAACCCCAAATGAGAAATCTGGAAAAGAATTTTTGCCAAATTTTTGAAAACCAGAGCAAAATATGCCCATTTCTGACTTGAATTTTCAAAATTGCGACCTGGTTTTGAAAAGGGCAAGGCCCCGGAGCGCCCCGGCGTTTCGGGGAAACTCCGCACTCCGTCTGGCATTCGAGCTAGTCACTCCGTACTCCGGCGAAAAGTTAGCTCCAGGCCTTGCCGTACTTCGCGCTCCGGGGACATGATAGGCTTGCGCTCCGTACTCCTGCAGAATCCGATCAGCGGGAGTAAATCCTCGAAAATGCACTCCGTAATCCGTACTCCCCCGGAGTGAGGCCCCGACTAGTCGGGGAACTCCGGGAAACCCACTCCGGGGCTTACTCCGCGCCCATCCTTAGTCGGCAGACGATCGTGCAGCATACATCGACAACGGATACGCTGTCGTAGCATCCACACCTCACCCTGATCATGCCAGGGCATCGGTTACGGCTCAAAGGCACGTTCCTGGGTCTCCTTTGCCATTGGGTGATGATGCAGCTTCACATACGGCGCCGGTCGTCATCAACGTCGACACGATCCGAACCCAGACATCAACACGCGCAGATTCCGCACGTGTCGCAGTTTCTCGAGCACGAGATGCGTGGTTGGTAGCGCGACGGGCCGTAGTTGACGCTGCCGTGGCGACTGCAACTCTTGCTTCGGCTCGGATGCGGACCGCATGGATTCGCGCACGTTCTGACCTTGCTGTCTCTGCTTCGACTCCCATCCGACCGCCAATCGCCTCGCCCTCGTCTCCATCCCTTTCCACCCCGACAGTTGACGACCTGTGCGCCATCAAGACCCCTAACATCAAGTCGTCAGTTTCCGCGGCCGCTCGGTCGCCTCCGTCTTCCGTGGCTACTCTGGCCTCTGCTCTTTACCCTACCCCCCAGTTGGTATTGCAGGACTCTCCCACTTTCAATGGTCCCGCGATCGCCTTTGCACACCTCTTTGCCGCATTCTCCGCCTTCCAACTTCAACAGTCGTTCTCGGCATCATCTTCGAACACATATCCCATTCAACATCACGCGCAATCCCTCCCATGTCGTCTCTATCCGTACCTTCCTGCGCTTCCTCCCATCCACATTCGCTGACCGTTCACCCCCTACAATTCTTGCCCCGTCAACGACTCGGGACAGTCGTCTTCCGTCGGTGGGGATGTGCTGGACGAGGTCCATGTGGCTTCTTTATCTTATCTTATCTCGTTCTCTTTTTCTCTACTTCCCTCTTTTCCCTCACGCATCCCGCATAGCAACACCCTGCCTCCACTCCCTTCCACTTTTCCCACGTCACACTTTTCCCTCGCTCTCATCGTTACCCTTCTCGAGCTCATCTCCTGTACTTAGTTCTCTCTCCTCGTCATTCACTCACACTTCACTGGTTGCACTTTGCTGCTCACTGCTAGTTCATCTAGTATACGTACGCGTGCGATGGCTTGCTGGGAGTGAGTACGCTCGCATGCGTGCTGGGATATTGTGGGAGGGCGCTTCGCGCCCAGGAAAGCTGTGCTCGAAAAGTCGAGGCAGTGGTGTCTTGAGCCAATCTTGGCCGTGGGTAGCCCAAATGGGTCGTTCTTGGGCGCGTTCGGCGCGTCGTGGCGAGCTCTGCTTGCTCGCGAGGGGCTCATGTTGAGCCGGTATCGTGTGTGCCCGTACTAGGCGTTCTGGCCTTTCGGCATCACATACTCGCACACTCACACTTGGTTCATGTCATCGTTCATCGCTTCATTGCTTTGTCTCAAGCCCTCCACAACCTTCCAGGACAGCGGCAACCGGGTCAAGGTGAAGGATGGAAGCCAGCGCCTCGGATGGTCGAAGGTGCGTCGGGGGGCGTCTGCATCTGCCCTTGCAGCAGGGAAGGAAAGGATAATGAGCTCCCAATATGTAATAATGCTCAACTACATACATATACTACTCTCATCCTCAGATAGAGGTCACTGGTCAGATGTCAGACGGTCAGAGGCGGATGCCAGAGAAGCAACATCGGGTCATCAGCGCATCAGCGCAGAATCTACAAATCCTGCAGTCAATAGTCAATATGAATGTAGTACTTATGTTTTGTGGGGCGGTGTGCGGCTTATGGACTATGGTTCATGCGTTCATGCTTCATGGACCATTATGCATTATGCATTATTATGGACTACTACTGGAACAATGGGTGGTAGACAGTATAGTGCGGAGTGCCCGCTATGTACCAAGGCGCGACGGCCATTCCTTTTAACCGGAGGGGAGTGTGTGTAACTGAGGAAGAAAGGCGGGCGTGTGTTCTCGCCTTCTCGGACTGTCTTGTTTGCAGGTGTGTGAAGCGTGAAGTGTCGATAGGCCTCATCCGCTCAACAACCAGGTCGATCAAGAACGTCGCAAATCATGGTCAGGTCGGGACCTGATTTTTTTTTCCGATCAGGTCGATCTGTCAGCGGGCACGGTACGAAGAGCGGCGCGGTTGGAAGCGGTCAAGATTGAGAGAAGCTCCAATGGGTGTCCTAAAACCACCCCATCAAAACCCCGTCTCCATTCATTCGGATGTCCCATCTTGCTCCTCGCAGTGTCTCCAAGTAGGTCCCACATTGCACGGAGCGAATCACGCAGCCTTCTCGAGCATCTGCAATCACGCGAGTCCGTAGCCTTCAGACCGAAAGGAAGAAGAACAAGGAGGTTTAGGAGAAGGGCGAACTTAATGGCCGCCCTAGGTGTGCTATCGGCCAGATAGCCTCGCATTCCTTATCTTATCTTCCTTTCTCAGACTCCACTTCAGACTCCATTCCCTTTGTGACGCACTCCTCCACTTCCCTTTGTCCTTGCCACTTTCTCCCAGGCTCGTGATCATGATCATCGCTCCCAGCAGCTCTCCCTATAACTTCCTCTCTCTTGTACATAATTCCCTTCTCTTTCCTCTCAATCAATCCTCACACTTCTCACTTCGCCTACTTGTTGGTTGCGGTACTTAGTGATAAGTAACTGTGAGCACATGGTGATGAGAGTGAGTCGATTTCCTTGCTCTACATTCTGACAAGCCTTCCATATAGCCATCTCCCCCCCAGAACATTCCATCATGAGCAACACCCCGAGCGGATCGGTTTTGCGCAACACTCGCACCGGTGGCCCCACCATCGAGGAGTTCCGCGCGCTGGAGTCGGCGTCCGCGACGCTCAGCGACCGTGTCGACGCTCTCGGTTCACAGCAGCGCGCTGAGGTCGGCGACCTCCGAGACCGCATTCAAGCGGTCGCCACCGCCCAGGAAGACCGGTTCGGCCGCCTGGAATCCCGTCTTGAGGCCTTCCTCGACAGCATCAAGGCGAAGCAAGAGCCGGCATCCAGCTCCGCCGCCTCGACCGACCTCCCCAACCCAGCCACCTCCCCGTCCTCCGGCTCTGGCGTGTCCGCAAAGGTCTATACCGTCAAGACCGAGGACACCGGTACCTTCGACGGCACCCCCGAAAACCTCGAGCTCTTCCTTGCTCTCGTCCAAGCCATCCAGTTCGCCGAAACGGACGCGGGATGGGATCGTGCCGTCCTTCGCGCGATCACGCTCGCGTTGCGGGGGCGGGCGGCAATCTGGCATTCAACCCTCACTGACAAGCAGCGTGCGGGTCTGTGCCGCATCGATTCCTGGTTCGAGGCCCTTCGCGAGAACTTCTCGCCGCAGTCCACCGTCGTCCGCCAACAGGCCCGCGATCGGACTTGGGATCCGGACCACGAGGACATTCTCGGCTTCGTGTTCGCCAAGATCGCCCCGCTCAAGGTGGGATTCCGGAACATGTCCGAGGAGGATGTCGTCCAGGAGATCGCCGATCGTCTGCCCGTCGACATCCAGATGCTCCTCCGCCAGCCGCGGGAGCGTCAGCCATCGCTCGTCCGGCTTCGAGAAGAGTTGCGGATCCAGGAGGTCTTTTGGCGCGCTCGCCACAACCGACCCCTGCTTCCTTCCTCAACCGTCGAGACCGCGAGCCCGTCCCTCGTCACGGGTGGCCAACGGATCTCCTCGTTCGCCGAGTTAGTCGTTCCAACTGCGCACCCCATCTCGGCTCCAGCTCAGTCCGATCGTCGTCCTTTCCGCGGCTCGGTCGCACAGCGTCGGGGGAAGGCATATGCCGAGGATTTCGATCCGGCTATGCTTGGTCGTGGTAAGAGTCCTCGCACGGGGAAGGACAACACTCCCAACTACCGGGTGCCCGGCACCGACGAGACGATCTGGTGCGAGCGGCCGTGCAACCGCTGTGGCGGCGCCCACTTCGACTTCGCCCACGACCACTCGGTCTCGAAGCCGCAGGCTCGGTTCGCTGAAGAAGCAGACGACGACGGTTACCCAGCTGCGTCCTTTGTCGCGGACACTTCACGTCCCAGCGACTCACAGGATTTCTGAATGTCCGGAACGACGTTAAACTATTCACCGTCAGCCAAGAGCTACCCCCTCTTCCCGTACCACCGCATCCACCTGACAGGACGCTTAGCGGTGTCCTGGATGGCGATGTGCTGCGCACGGGAGAAGGAAGAGAGAGAAGCGCCTCTCTGTCGATGAATGACAGGGGACAGTATCAGTCCTCTCGTCCTGGTGAGCTCGCGCATATTGAGCCTCACTGCAGCCCTCGTCACTCACCTGACGGATGCAAGAGCCGTGGAGAGTGGGCTGCGTCCCCTTGTGGTCCAACTGGGGACCTCTCCACGGGGTACTGCGCACCGCTAGTTCCACGCGTGGTGAAGGCAGAGGGACTGGACCACCCTCTGACCGGTGACCCCGTGGACAATTCTTCAGGGGAGTCTCCTCCTCCCCTCATCGCTTCGTCAGAGTCGGGTACTGAAAATAATGAGTCTGTTTTGAATCAGCATGCATCGCCATTGTGGTTTGACAATCGACCACAGCTGCATGCAGTTCGGGCATTGCCGGTCGACGAGCAAAGTCGTCCTCTGGCCCGTCCAACTCGGCGATGCGGCACGGTCGTGCGGCTGCCACCCAGTCCTGACACCGGCACTGGCCGCGCACACCGCCGCCACGTTCCCCTCACCACGCACATTCACCTGAACGATGCCGGCTCGCCTGCCCTCTCCTCGTTGCTTGACACGGGTGCGTCGTTGTCCTGCATTGACGCGGCGTTACTGTCCGAGTTGGGCGGGACGCCGAGCGGGTCACCCATGCGAGTGCATGGTTTGGGCGACGTCGAGACTCTCGGCTGGGTCACCATCCCCTTCTTTGTTCCGGCCCGGGACTCGCACGGCTTCGAATTGATGCTGGAGGTCGCATTGGACTTCCATGTCCTGCCCGTTCTCGCGCCCGGACTGCTGCTCGGCCTCGACTTCATCCAAGGTCACGGTGTGACCATCGACGCGCCGCGCGGGAAGGCCACTGTCCTCCGTTACGCGTTCGATGTCGCCGAACACTTGCCGAGCCCCGCCGCGAAGGAAGCCGCTCTGTGCTGCGTGGAACCCGTCTGCTTGCCAGGACGATCCATGACATGGATACCCGTGGATGTGGCCGCGTTGTCGTCTGACGTCGACTATACGTTCCATCCGCGGTTGATGACCGACCCGGATGAATCGGTCATGATAGCTGGTCCTGCCGCGCTCGGCAATCGTTCGACGACACATGTGCTGCTTGGAAACTACGGCACCCGCTCAGTCCATCTCGACCGCCGCACACCCGTGGCTGACGCCGTTGCAGCCCAGCTGGGAGACGTGTTAACCGCGCCAGCCGCTGGTCATCGCTTCGAGCTCGGTGACGCTATGACCCCGGCCATGGTGCAGGTCGCTGCGACCGATCCTGGTGCTTGGACTTCCTCTGCCGCCACTGGCGATAATGTCGAGGACAGTGTCGCGTCTCCTCTCGACTTGTTCGAGAACGTCGAGGAGCCGGCCGCGTCTTTGACTCGTGACGCAGAGACCGTCCTCGTCGATGACCATTTCCGGGTCGGCGTCGATGCATCTGGGAAACCGCATCCTGATGTCGTGTCGCTACTTCGTCGGCATGAGGCGGCCTTCGCTCTTGATGGGCGACCCGGTTTGATCAGGGGCGAGGAAATGCCGATCGAGTTGCAAGAAGGGGCGCAACTTCGGTCTGAACCGCCTCGCCGGGCAAGTCCAGAGAAGCGGGAAGCCATGGACAAGGTCATCGATCAGCTGTTGGATTGGAAGGTGATTGAGCCGAGTACGAGTCCCGTCTCGTTTCCGGTACTAATGGTCCGGCAGTACAACAAGTGGCGCTTTTGTGTTGACTACCGGAGCCTGAATTCCGCGACTGTGGCCGACCGATACCCTCTCCCCACAACGGACGCTGTGTTCCAGACCCTTCAAGGCAAGCGTTGGTATAGCTCCCTTGACGCTATTCGAGGGTATCACCAGCACCCCGTCCGTGAAGCCGACCGTTGGAAGACCGCATTTGTCTGCCATCGTGGCCTGTACCAGTATCGGACTGTTCCGTTCGGTTTGCGGAACGCGCCGGCGGTGTTCCAGCGGATGATGGACCGCGTGCTAGGGGAGTTGCGCTGGAAGACACCAGTGGTCTACATCGACGACGTGGTGGCGGTGGCGGCAACGCTTGAGGAGCATCTTGAGACATTGGAGGTGATCTTGTCCCGGGCTACGGCGATGGACCTCAAGTTTTCCCCGTCGAAGTGTACCTTCGCCGTTCCCAGTCTGACGCTGCTTGGGCGGAAGGTGTCGGGCGCCGGCGTCGCTGTATGGCAGGACCGTGCCAAGGCTGTCTTGGACTTGCCCGCGCCGACCACGCTCCGCGACCTCTACCACGTCCTCGGCTTGTTCGGATATTACCGTGGCTTCATCCCCAGGTATGCAGAGCGAGCAGAACCCTTGACGCGCATGACTCAGGGTTGGCGCTGGGAGTCGGTCGGGGATCGGACCCGGTTGGTTCGGAAGGACGGCACCGTGGCGAATGCTGATAAAGAGCGCCTGGAGTGGACCGACGCTCAGGAGTGTAGTTTCCGTGACTTGAAAAGTGCCATTGCTCGTCCGCCCGTCTTAGCGCATCCCGACCCGACGCGCCCGTACATCTTGTACGTTAACGCTAGCAAGGACGCGTTCGCTGCCGTCCTGCATCAGGTTTTCGAAGACCCTGTGGGCGAATCACCCGCCGTTGCGTTTCCACTTCAGCCCGCTGTCCTTGTATCGCCTGCGCGCTGGGCGACTTGGCTTCGGGCCGATCGTCTCTTCGGGCCCATCCTTCGCCGTCTGGAGCTCGATTTCACTGACGAACCCGATTGGGTTGTCGAGAACGGGCTGCTCTTGCGTCGCGTGGATGGCCGGCTGGCGCTCCCCGAGGCTGCCGCTCCTGTCGTGCTGCGCTCGGTGCATGATGATAACGGCCACTTTGGCTACACGAAGACTTGCCTGGCGGTGCTGAAGAATTACTGGCGCCCGCGGCTCGCGGAGATGGTGTCGGCATGGGTGCGGCACTGCGCTGTGTGCCAGCGCGCGAAGTTGGGTCGTCGTGTCGGCGAGCTGGATGTGGAGAAGGATGCGCAGTTCCCGTTCGAGACTTGCTCTTTCGATCTTGTGCTCGGCCTGCCGCGCTCGCAGCTTGGAAACGATGCGGTGCTGGTGATGCACGATGTCTTTTCGCGGATGGTGTTGCTCGAGCCCTGTAAAGCTACGATCGACGCTGCCGGCATTGCTGCGATCGTTAGCAACCGTATCCTGCGGTTGGGCTGGCGACCCCGTCGGTTGGTGTCGGACGCTGAGGCGCGGGTGACAGGTCGAGTGATGCAAGCGTTGGCAGAGTCATTGAAGGCTCAGTTGACGCCTTCTCCACCTCACCATCAGCAGGCGAACGTCGTGGAAAGAGCGGTCCAGACGGTTCAGCACGCCCTGCGCGCCCTGACAGAGAAGCGCGCCGCTGGATGGGATCGACGCGCCGTCCCCGCCGTCGAGGTCGCTATGAACAGCACGCCGAACGTGACCACCGGCTACGCGCCTTTCGATCTCGTATTCCTGGCCCATCCGGGTGCCGCGCACGCCGTGATCGATGTCGGCAACGCTCGGCCCGGGGAGTCGTTCGAAGACCGGCTGCTGGCGGCGACGGAGCGGTTAGAAGATGCTCGTCGTGCCATTGGCGTGGCGCGCGCGCAGCAAAAGCGTCGGTACGATGCGTCGCGAGGGGCGTTGCCCGTGCTCGCCGTAGGAGACAAGGTGTTCGTCCGCCTGCGTGACCGTCCCATTGCTGGCTTCGGTGAGGGCAAACTTGATGGGCGAACGTTGGGCCCGTTCCGCGTCGGAGAGGTGCTCTCGGATCACCGAGTGCGTTTGGAGCTACCGGAGTCCCTGGGGATCGGAAAAGAGTTCGCTGTGGATCAGTTGGATGTTCCGCCGCGCTCGCCGGACCCGTTTGCTGCGAGCAGGGACCTACCAGAGATTGTTCCTCCTCCTCTGGCCATTGCCGACGATGCCGATCGCGGTCGCGCTCATGTCGATGAGTCGGGGCCTGCTGCCGTGCCGAACGCGCGTGTCGATTCGGACAGGGGCAGGGATTCCGCAGAGGGCGGCCTTGTTGATGACGGGGACGCAGAGGGTGTTGATCCGGTGCTGCAGCCACGCGTGCGTGGTGCGCCGTCTGCACTGCGCGACTTCGTCCTGTGTGTGCACGACGCAGCAGTTGCACAGACGGTGGTGGCTGCTGCGACAGAGGTCGCCGACGCTGTCGTACCCGGGACTGTGTTGGCTGCTGCTGCGGGTGGTTCAGAGGAAGCACCCGTTGTTGTGCCGACTGAGCTGTTGCGGGGACCGCTGCCTGCGCCGAAACAGGTTCAGATCGGAAGCTGGTCAGTGAAGCTGCGCGAACGCCCTATCGCGTATCAGTCCAGGCTTACCACGCTATCAGAGAAACGCCTCGTCGCTCCCGAGCTCGAGCTCTGCTGCTTCGCCTGGGCCTTTGCCCGTCTTGCCCACTTGCTCGAAGGTGCGGAGGTCACGGTCGTCACGGACCATCTTCCCATGGGGGCCATGTTGACGTCCGACGCTGGCGCACGCTACGGCCCGACGATTTCTCGTTGCAGGGCGCTGTTGCTGCCGCACCTGCACTCGTTCCGATTCGTGCATCGGTCTGGCAAGACTCACACGAACGTCGATGCTCTCTCGCGCTTGCCCGTTGCTCCTTAACGACCAGAGACGGTCGTCTTTTCTCGTCGGGGGATGTGCTATCGGCCAGATAGCCTCGCATTCCTTATCTTATCTTCCTTTCTCAGACTCCACTTCAGACTCCATTCCCTTTGTGACGCACTCCTCCACTTCCCTTTGTCCTTGCCACTTTCTCCCAGGCTCGTGATCATGATCATCGCTCCCAGCAGCTCTCCCTATAACTTCCTCTCTCTTGTACATAATTCCCTTCTCTTTCCTCTCAATCAATCCTCACACTTCTCACTTCGCCTACTTGTTGGTTGCGGTACTTAGTGATAAGTAACTGTGAGCACACTAGGGCGGGAAAAGGCTCCGCGGCCGCCCCCCCTTGAGTTCTCCACAACGCACATATAAACGAGTGCTCAAATTTCACACGCATGTCGAGGACATCTTACTGAGCATCCTTGCCAAATTTGAGAACATTCGGAGTTGATGTGAATGGCATTGCCTTGGAGAGAAAATCATGGGCCGAAAAAAATTCAAAGTCGTAGATTTACCAAGCTTATCCTGCACACACTGCTCTGATGCATGGGGGCGGCCAAAGGCTCAAACCCGCCCTAGGGCGGCCATTATAGATCGAAGTTACAAGTAACAGAGACGGCCTCGTGAGCGGTCTTGTGACGATCCTGAAATGAGATATACCCTTCCTCGAAGAGACGGAAGAGGAAGAAGGGAAGATGGAAGAAGGACACATCGATCGGTACGTCTTCCATCTGCGCAGACAGCAGGTTCAGGATCGTTCACCAGACAAGCTGTCCTTGCTCTACGTTTCCTTTTTCTTTTCCCACCACTCCCTCCCTTAGAATGCAGAAGCAGAGGTTAGTCAGGGGGTTTTGAGTACTCTATAAAGCCCGCCTCGGGCAGTCTGTTTTTCCCACCCTTTCCTCCCCTACGCGCTCTCAGAGCTACAGACAGAAAGGGCAAAAGGGACAGACTGACAGGAGGGCCAGACCCTAGCGTCTGGGTCTTACAGACATGTGCATCGCTGATGCACTGAAACGGATAGACGCTCCGCTGCTGTGCCATCAGAACAATCCAGTGAACGAGGAGTTCGCCCTTAGGAAGGAAGGAAGGAAGGAAGTGTATTTCACGTCACTAATTAAACCACTACAGGTGTGGGAAGTGACCGGCAACTCCACACAACAACACGAGTGATGGAGCTGGGCGCACGGGCGAAGCGTCAACATAAAGCTGAGAGGGGGCAGATAATGAGGAGGAGGAGCAAGAGAGTTCGGGAAGGTGTTGTCTAGCCAGTGTCTGAATGCCAAAATTACTCTAGCAGCCCACAATGACCTCGCAACCGCCGGAAGTTCGCCCTTAGGAGAATTGACTTAGCCTCAGAAATAGTGACCTGGCTTAAGGCCAGAGGATCCCCCAGACTCGGTGTAGACCTCTGATCCTTATGACCCGGATTTCCTCCAAAACTGACTGGAGGCGTCCGCCCAGCGCAAGGCTTATACGGGAGTTGGGAATGGAGCGTAGGATTGAACTCAAGACTGAGACGACATGTAGCAATGGCAACCATAGTTTGACAACAGGCTTTGAATAGAAGCATAGACGGGAATGGAGCGTAGGATTGAAGTCAAGAGTCAAGACTGAGATGACATATAGAACGCCAACAATAGAATGACAATAGACTTTGAATAGGAGCAAAAGAGATAGGAACAAAGGTCATGGAGGTGGCCAGGGAAGACAGGAGAGAGATCAGTCTCGTC
Organism: Tilletia caries; assembly: GCA_032718865.1. NCBI lineage: Eukaryota > Fungi > Basidiomycota > Exobasidiomycetes > Tilletiales > Tilletiaceae > Tilletia > Tilletia caries. The sequence continues at coordinate 531,061 of JALUTQ010000037.1, read as the reverse complement.
CGCGTTTGCGTAGACCAGGAGCGGGAGACGGGGAGCCCGGAGTCGCGAGGGGGGTGCCGGTCCTTGCGGCCTTGGGAGCGGAAGGAACGACCGGTGCGTCCGGGTCGACGGCGTGTGGTGCGTCGGGTTCAGAGATCCGAGGCCTCTTCGCGGCTTGCTGACGTGCCTCGCGGAGGCGTGCGGCGCGGTCGTTTTCCGCTGGGCCACTGACCTGGAGAGCTTGCTGAAGGCCAGGTGGGGCCATGCCGAGGGAGGTCATGCGCCGGATCAGCATCTCCATGTCTCCGTCCGCACCCCCGCGAGAGAGGATGGCGTCGAACGACACCAGGTGTCGGGGGGGCGGCATGAACCAGGGTTGGAACCGAATCGATCCTTCGAACATCAGGTTCACCCTCCACTCCTTCCAGCCCATGGCCTTGTTGAGATAGGTCAGGCCGACGACCGTCCCGCTCTTGCGGTCGGCCTCGACGGACCGAATCACCCCGATGCCGGTAAACATCGGTGGGACGGCGTCGAGGCTCGGTCCTGTGAGATTACCGCCTACAGGACAGTGAAATGAACAAAGCAATGGAATGTCAGCACAGGGAAGGGGAAGACATAGGGCAGAGCACGCACCATCCATTTCCTCCGGCACCCGGCGCAGAGTGATGGCGTCCGAGATTGCCATAATGGTGGGGCTCGTCGCAACGGGCACACTCGTGACCAAGTAGGCGCCCTGCTCGGGGACGTCACGCGCCCAGATGTTGAGGGTGGCCGGGTGTGGGCGATCGTCGATGTCGTAGGCCGTAGCCTCGATGTTGTGCACGTAGTTGTCGGATTGAGCGAGGCCCAGGACGAGGTCGCCCGTAATCGCCAGGTGTGTCGGCCATTTGCCAGTTTTGGCGAGTGATCCTGTGGGAGTTTGGAAGGAAGCCATTGGATGAAGGAAGAAAGGTGTGGATGCTGAGTGAGTGAGGGTATGTGCTGGGTGAGGGGAAGGACGGAACTCACAGAGGTTCGGGGCGGCCCTTAAGTACCAGTGCAGCCCGAACACCGCCGCTGGGAGAAGGCTGGGAGGGGGAGAGCAAGCACGCGACTGAAGGGGGGCTGAAGGAGAGGAAGGTCAGAGGTGAGCGGTCCTTGCACGAGAACGAATGGGTAGGCAGTAGGCACAGAGAAGCGCGGAGACGGAGAGCATGAGAAGGGTCAGAGACTACCGAATTGAAGGGTCCCGGTGGGAGCATGCACGAGCAAGTATCTCGTTGTGCTTGGCGCACATCGAGCTTGTACGAGTATTGTGGTGGTCGAGCAGATGATGTTGCTTACACGCGCATGCACGTACATGCAGCTGGCAATCTCCACCAAACTCCTACGTCCTCACACGGCCTATGTATACCCGAGCTCTGTGAAACACACGCTTTCTTCGCGGACAGCGTGCCAGACCTTCTCCACTCATACGTGCTCGTCTACCTCGTACACTAGTGCCTGAAACGACGCAATTCAACAGCACATGCATATCCATTGAGACTTGAGAGGGAAAAGAGACATGGGGAAGGTTGAGAGCCAGAACATCAAGGGAGGAGGCTGGGGGGGTTAGGCAAGTATCTGAGCGGGCGCCGTGGGCTGAAGAAGAACGGACGGCCGAGCGTAGCGATCCGGATTCCGGGACGAGGGACGTCGCTTCGCTCCCCGCGAAGGAAGCAGATCTCGATGTTGAACCAGACGCTCATGGCCTGTATGATGCGGTCCGAGTTGAACGACTTCCCGAAAGAAGCAATGAAGCTCCTCACGCGGTCCTTGTCGGCTTCCGAGATGGGTAGCTGCAGAACTTCGCGCGTGCGCCGGACGATAGAGGTCATGAGCAGGCCTTGTGGATAGGCGTCGAACACCAGCAGCATGACCGTAACGTCCTTGGCGTGAAGAGGGATGCGAGGTGGGTCGCTGGTGAGGTGGGCGAGCTTGTCGTCTCCGTTGGGTACAGAGGTGGAAACGATCAGGGGGGATGCTGAGGGCATTGCAGGAGGTGGGCCGGCATTGACCGAGATCGTCGCGAGCGGTTGGGGCTGCGGAGCGCTGGCGAATGACCAGTCGGTCGTCTGCGCAGGGTCTTGATCCGCTGGTGTAGCAATGGTGTTGTTGTCCGTCAAAATTGCAGGCATGAACACCCCGTTGTTCCCAGCGCCAGTCTCGAGCGGAGGCGTGAGGAGAGTGGGGGAAATGCTCGGACCTTGAGGCGTATTGAGGAGGTGGGCTGTTTGTTGCCAGAGGGCGATAGTGAGCATCTGTTGGCAGGTGTCATACGCCTGTTGTTGTGAGGGGTCTGTTGGCGGACCGGCAACCGTGAGGAGAGTCTGGAGAGCCAAGCGATTGACGAGGCAAAGACTGCCGTCTGCATATGACATGAGAGGCGCAATTTGAGGTAGAATATAGGCGCAATGTGACTATGTGAGGAGGAGGATGATGGTGAGAGAGAGCGGAACGCGTTCGGCTTGGACGCGACGCGCAGATGTATGAATGCACCGCGAAAAAGAAGAGGGAGAAATACGTTTCTGGTTGAATTATAGATGTATTTATGATAATTGATACAGCCACGAATAACGAGGATCAGGCCCAGGGATCGTTCGCAGAATCCCGAATGGACGCACGCTGCAGAACGGCCAACGGATGTCGATAGCTCTCGGGTGAAGTGGTGTTTCCCGGTGGTGAAGGGTGCAAGGGACTGATGGGAGAGCTAGGAAGTCAGGACGGAGGAGATGGAGCTGCCGTTGGGGCCTATCGTTACGGATCGGTACACTCACAATTAAAGTCTCATAACCGCACGCCCTCGGTCGCAGCGGTCGACATGAAGAGCGAATTCCCTCTGGAAGAGCCGTGCATGTGCAAGGCGCGGCAGCCAGCTTGCTCATCCGCCTGGAGGGCGATTTTCCATTATCTTCGCTCGGCTGACTGCCGGAGCGCAATCAACAACTGGCCGAGGATGGTGTGCCGCCGCCGAGTACGATGGCCGATAGATCCGTCCCACCAGGACTCGACCGCCCGGAAGCTAAGCCGCCGTCCCTGTCCTTGCCACCCCCACTAGCATCGAAACCACCGTTGGCAGCAAGCACATTAGCCACAGCCGCCGCAGCCGCTGCCCTATGCGCCGAAGCCGACATTTGCTGCTTGAACGCACCCATCGGTGGATGATGTCTGCCCACGCCTCCGATCTGCGCCAGAAGATCCAAGCTCGACTTGGCACGTTGCCTGCCGTCGCGTGTAGGCGCCTGCACCCAGAGGTAACACAGATGCGACCCGGAATTGATTTCCGTCTGATGTGGGGAACGTAACCAGCTGATCCTGGAGGAGGGCAAGGATTGGATCAGAGATTGTCAGTCATCGGTAGATCTCCCATTCGGCTGCGCAGACTAGGCTACTCACCATGCTTGACCATATGTGCCAGTGGGGTTCGGGAGCTGGCAGAGGTGATGCTGGACCATGCTGCGGGTCGGGTTTGCGGAGGGTGAGTTGGTGTATGAGGGGCGCGCCAGTCAGACTGCATCTGCTCCCCTCTTCTTCTGTATCCGTGCGCGCTGCTGCGAGAAAGGAGCTGAGGCGAGAAGGGTGTCGGATGGCTGCGTCCGGTGCGGGTGGGATGGATCTGACAGAACTGGACGTGGCTGGACGACGCTGCGGAAGTGGGTGAACCAGGAGTCGAAGAGATCTGTGAGCGATGAAAGGCAGAGCAGGGTGGAGTGTTGAATCGCAATCTCTTACCGTGGAAGAGGATGTTGTGCCTTTTGGACATGCATGTCGAGGGCTCGAGATGGTCGTTGGTAGGAAGGTCGCGACCGACGTGGTGTATGTAGTATAGAGAGGAGGAAGAAGTGATGAGAAATGAGGTATGACGATGCACCGACCTCGTGGACCGTGGTGCCTGGTGATGAGAAATATGTGGGGCGAAAAGGAAATTGTGGAAGGGTGAACAAAGACCTTGTTGTGTGATACACATACGTAGCAGCCCCACACCACCGACACGTCAGTCATGGCCAAGAGAAAGCAGAAGAAGGCGCAGGCGTCAGGACTCCACCCTGCCTCCAAGAAGAAGGGCGGTCCGAAGGACAAGTCTTTTGCCTATTCGGCCATCTCCAGGGTTGCGCGCGCGACGGTTGACGGCCAGAAGGGCGTTGCCGTGGGCCAGTTCATCTGGTACCCTTCTTACGAGCCCCTCTGGCAGTGCGACAATGAGAATGAAATGGCAAAGGCGCATACGAAACTTACGCGCGCAGAAGCCGCAGCATCCAAAGCTGGTCATGCTGGCCCCTCTGTTCGCAACAGCATCTTCCATTCGCGGGGACCGGGCAAACGTATCGATCGAGATGCGCGAATCAAATGGGCCAAAAGCAGCCCCTACCGCATTGGCCCTCAACCCGCCCTCATCCGCAAAGGTCTCGAAACCTACCACTTTATTTTCGACGAATCTCTCACAGACCGCATCGATCAGCTGCTTCTCCTGTGCGGACAACCTCCTTCCTTCCCCCATCGCGAGCCCATCCCCGGCGATCCCATCATCAAGTGGTGCAAAAGCATTGGGAGCTTTGCGACAATCCGCCAAAGGTTGACGACGACGGGATCGAGGCCGAAGATGTTTGCGGACCTCAGCTTGGGCACGACATGCTGGGCGCCGCCGGATGGCAGGACGCCCTGAAAGTGGACAAGCCAGCTGAAGACCACCACGTCCTTCTTCGCGTCATTGCCGGCCTTATGCATCTATGTGTTCTCTCATACGAGCAGAAAAAACGGTTGTATCCCGATCACGAGGATCCCACATACTCTCTGTCTCTCTCCTGCCTCCTGCACACCGTCAACCGATTCCACGAGCTATACAACGATGCGACAAACTTGGGCCTTCAAAACGGCAATTGCAACGAAGAGGAGCACGCGGAGGCGCTCGCGGCCCGGAACCAGGCGCTGAAAACCCACAAAAAAAAACAGAAACAGCGCATCGTGGAGCGAGCCGGCGGTGACAAGGGGGACGACGACGATGATGAGGACGACGACGACGATGACGATGATGAGGTGGACGACGACGATGACGATGATGAGGAGGCGCTGCACAACCACAAGAAACGTCGAATCGCCGACCGCGAGAAGGAGAACGACGACGATGAGGAGGATGCGGACCAGGCGGCGGAGGGGCTGTGATGGATGGGGTCCATATCTTGACGCCAGGGTTGTGTTTGTGTCGAGGAGTCGGTCTATTCAAACGAGATCCCTGTTCATGTGCTGCTCCTTCTACCTTCTCCCTCTGCCTCAGCTTAGTCCTCTACCCTCTGCGCCTCCCTCACACACTCGAAATTGAGATTGGCCGAGCCCGAATTGATTCCGCCACCGCTGTTGCGGCGTCTGTGGCTTCTGCTGTCGCCCCGCGCCGTTCTCCGTCCTTTTCCTATCGCGCTGCCCCTCCCTCTCCTGCCTCGCCCCGTTCTCCCGCACAAGTCCCCATCTTCAACATCCACGCACACGCACCTGCCCAATCCCGACACTGACCAAGTACATCCTCCCCCTCCATACTCCACTTCCCAATCACCTTCCCCACACGCTCATCCCACAGAAGAAGGCACGAAACCATCCGCGATCGGGATCCGAACGACCTCGAGCCCGCACTGGCGCACCACGAGTGCGTACTGATCCCATGGCGTGTCGAGGAACGCGAGCTTGATGTCCGTTGTCGTCGAGATAACAGAAGACGAGGGCGCGCATGCCGAAGGAGCGGATGCGGAGGAGGTCGAACGGGAGGGAGCGGAAGGTCGTCCACCACCGGTACGCGTCTCGTGAGACGGATCTCCTTGCCGGGACAGGACAAGAGGAGGAGGTACCCGACTCGACGCAGGGTGAGTGCTGCGAGTGCGGTGCCCGTGCTTGAGGCGGCTGAAGTCGACGAAGCGGCAGCCTCGGGCAAGGACAAGGACAAGGTGAAGACAAAGGAGCTACCTACGTGGCCAATCGTCGCTGCGGAGAACCTGCGCTGGCCGCCACCGTTGACGAGGTCGCCGGAGATTGAGAAGGTCATCCAGGGTGTGCGAGGGTTCGATCAGTGCGGATGACGAGCCGGCGGTTGGAGCCATCCGTTCGGAGCGCTCGGACGGCTTCTTGACGCCCTTCTCGCAGCGGCAGTCCATCACGGTGCTCGTGGAGGGTACGAGCGACGTGACTACGTTTGCGGGGACGGGCGTTGTTCGTCCTGCTGATCGGGCGGAGGGTACCGCGCGGTCGGACGTGAGGGAATGCACTGCTGCGCAGGCTGGCGCGGTGGTAGTGGGGGGTTCGGCTGCTGTCTCTAGTGCGGGGACGTCGAACGCTGAGAGTCATTCGAATACGGATACGGTGGGCTGGACGAGTCAACCCCTCTGTGCTTGCCGTGTCTGCACTGGATCTGCGAATGACCTTGCTGTGCATGTGCCGGAGGAGACGGCGAGTGATGTCCGGGCCAAAGAAGTAACTGATCTGTTGAGAGTTGAGACCTGGTGCAGAAGCGCAGAAGGCAGAAGGAAGAGGCAGACGTCAGACACGCGCGGGCTGAGATCCACACTCGGACGAGAAACTCACTCATGATGCATGATGACTGCGTAAAGAACATCAGGGGGTCGTGGGTTGGGCAGGTCATTGGATTCCTTGATCAGAGCTGGCTGGTCAAGTGAGTGGTCAAGAGCTGGCTTCAACTGCTTGATGTGAAATCATTTTGAGAATTCAATTTTGGTTGGTTACATTTTGCGTTTTGCCCTCCACTTTAAAAGTGATGTCCGCGGCGATCGATCATGGCAATCATTCATTCCCTCGCCGTCCGTGCATCTGGTTCCACCCAGAGGCCAAGAAGGCGGGTGCACAAGGAGAGGATCATCGAGCTGTGCGGCCGCCGTGATGAGGAGGCCAACAACCTGCTCCGGGGGTATGTCAACGAGGCGATTCGTCTGAATGGGTGAGGGTTCTTGAAGCGTGGTGTTCGAATGACTTTCGCTCGCACAGGACAGAAGGCTCACAACATACTTTGCCTGTCCTCCTTTCTGCAAAGCACCGGCCGCTCAACACCAATGCGGTCCTGCGCTGCTGTGCTGAGGGTACGTATCCGTGTTTCCGTCCCTTTTACGGTCGGCTCATCAGATTGAAGCTGACTCTGTGCAATCCAGTCTCCTCTCTAGTCAGTTCGCATCTCGGCCTACAGCCATCTGGACTGTCGATGCTTGGTACTTCTTCGCCGCATCCGGCCACAGCCACGACCCTCACCCCTCCTGTTCCACTTTCTCGCGCCGCTAGCATCTTGCGGTCCGACAGCGAGCCTAGACGCACGACGCTCACTTGCCATCCATGAACGGTAAGCAGCTCACCTCACGCCAGAACTTCAGCTCACACCAAAGGGCCGCTGACGATGCTCTCCTCCGAACTGCTGATCTCTTGCCTCCTGTCTTCCAGCTCTTGTCTCATACAGCGACGACGAAGGCGAGCACGATGCGCCGCGCACAGCTGTCCCAGCGACGGCGATGACCTCGCGCACGGCTCCATCGCCCGCAAAAACGGTACCCAGCGGCACAGCGACTGGTGTCGGCGCAACAGCAGCAAGCAAGAACATGCGCGCTGCGTCCCATCTCCTCAAGAGCGGCAGCTCGTCGGGTTCGCCCCTTGCCGTGCGACAGCGAGCTCCACTCCCGCCCTCTGGCAGCTCCAAGCTTGCGGAATCGACATCGGCAGCTTCGGGGCTGGGCAGCGCATCAGCTGGCCCTTCGGTCAGCGCCTCTAGGTCATACGACGGTTCATCAGCGAGCGCCTCGGTCCCGCATGAGCGTTCGCCAGTCGCCGGCTCGAAGGGCAAAGAGCGTGCGCGAGAGAACGAAATGCTGTCGGCGGGGCAGTACGCGGCGGCCTATCGGAGCGCATGTCGGCCTGCGTCTCGCGCTGATGGGGATAACGAGTGTGGTTTGACGAGCGTGCCGCAGGAAGGTGCAGATTCCGAGCTTGAGGTCAGTCCGCCCCCTCTTTCATCTTGTGCCTGAGGTACTCCCCAAACTGAAATACCTCTCTCTGCATCACATACCACCGCGCGCGCAGGCGCGTCTGTGCAACTTCCACAGGCTCACAGCAGCAGGGGATACACTTCAACAGCTCGACCATGCGCTTCCAGGCCACTCACAGTCCGCTCATATACGACAAGCTTGTGTTCTTCGTCGACATCGAGGAGACGGGCAGCAACTACAAGCTGCTCACACGGCCAGCGGCTTGGGATTCGCATGCTGCAGAGCAGCTGAAGCTGGGAACGCGCGCACGATCTGTGAGTAGATGTGGATCCAGAAGACGGCTTCGTTCGTCTTGTTCTGTTTGCTGATGAGTTCGAGGACGGTCCATCAGTCGAGGTACATGGCAGCGGGCGGTGTGATACCGGAGCAATAGCAGCAGGCCGCGCAAGAAACTGTGGACGCCGTCGCCACTGGAGATCTCGACGCCGCCGATGCTGCGCTCGCTGCGGTCATGGGAGGCGAGGGGTTCCCGAACGGAGAAGGAAACAGCAGTGCCGGAGCTGCCGTGGCTGGTACCTCAGCATCGCCCTCGTCCGCTCGTTCGGGAAGACTGACAGCTGTGCGCAGGGCGGACGCTTGGCAATATCGACTACTGTGCGGGAACGATGGTACCATGTCGTTAACCGTGTCATGAATGAATGGGTGTACATTGCTGCTATCGGACAGGGGCGCTGACCAGCGCAAGCAGGAGGCAGAAGCTAGACCATAGTTAATTCCTTTTACCTGAGCAAGTCGTTCAAGCACAACAGAGCGTCCGCAAACTGCAGTTGAGGACAATGGTACAAAACTGATGGATATGATGGATGTGAATTTGACATTCACCACCCTTGTCACCCTTGCACCCATTTCCGCCCACTATCCCCCAGTTGGTGGCAGATGCCAGGAATGTTCGTACGCGCATATGTGCGACCCCCGAAGAGCCTCTCAACTGAGAGCACTAACTTCAGAAGCCGCACACGCGACAGAGGGCATGCTCACACAGAGCAACATACCTCAGCAGCTTACGACCGCCTCTCACATAGAGAGGTACGTCCCGGACAGAGCCAGCTGACAAATACTCCTGGCACTCGCACCCAATTGGGGGAGGTGGACGGAATGGTGGTGAGGGTGGTGGGGGTGGTGGTGGTGGTGAGGGTGAAAATTTTCTTCTGAACTAAGGAACTCAACGGACGCGCTCTGTTACGTAACGTGCCAACGATGTTGCCTTGCGAGGTCCACAGCATGTACCAATATCATAATCAGGATTCAGGAAACTTATCATCCAACCTGAGCCATTGACGAAGGGGAGGAGCGGGGTGCGGAAGGCGGAGGACAGAGGACAGAGGACAGAGGACAGAGGACAGAGGACAGAGGACAGAGGACAGAGGACAGAGGACAGAGGACAGAGGACAGAGGACAGAGGACAGAGGACAGAGGACAGAGGACGGAGCAGGCGATCTTGGTTTTGCCGCAGCGAATGAGGAGACGGAGACAAAGAAGGAGGAGGTAAGAGTAGGTTTTACACCCCATTTGCTTAGTGCACAATCTCCTCCTCCGAGCTGCGAAAAGAATTGGAAGAATGAGCCCTTGAACTACGACCAAGCAGTAGACGACGCGCATTGATGGGCAGCAGCTCACCTTGCCCTCCCTGAAGACTCGGTCACAGAATGTGGTGGGGGCCTCGCCGACCCTGTAGCCTGCTGCTTCAGCATGGACCAAGATGTCCCTCTGGAAGAAGAATCCTGACGACATGACCTCGCGCTCGATCACAGGTCGCTTGTACTGCCTGATCCAAATAACAGAAGATTAGATCTTGGAAAACAAGGCGGGGAGAAGAATGGCACTGAATGCGAAACGTACCGGAAGGAGCCAGTGATTCTGACGTTTCTGGGGTTGACGCCTCGACTGACGGGTTTCAGCCAAGGGATCCAGGCTCCAGCTGTATACGACTGCGCAGGTCGATGGGCCGTGTGCCTCGGACATGTGCGTCGGACAATGTCGAGGTTCTTTGGTGCTTAGAAGGTCCTGTGTGGGATGAACTTGGGCTGTCCATCAGAAAGGGAATGGGGGTTAGGGAATCAGCAAGCTACCGGATGCCACTGATAGGAGCGGGAGAACGTACGTGGTGGAAGACTTCGGCGTTCTTGATGACGGCAAAGTCACCCGTGCAGTGCACGAGGCCGTGTACGTAGGCAGTGATGTTTCCGCAGTGCGAGGGATAATCGAGAGACGAAGGAACCGAACGACATCCTGCTGTTGAGTATGAAGGCATGGCGCATGGAGGAGGTGAGTAATAACCTTGATCCCGCTCCTGTAGCTGTGGCTATCGCTGCTGCTGCGCAGTTGCCGGTCTGCTCATTGACATCATGCGCAGGGTTGTGGATGGTGAGGAAGACGCTGCGGTGCTGCGTTTGGCAGTGGGCATGCGGGGGATGGCTGCTGCTCTTCGCATGAGTAAGCTGCATTCCGCTTTCGCAGCCTGGTGGGCAATCCATGTCATTTCGTCCTTGGGCGCTTCGTTGGGCTTCCTTGGTCATTGCTGTTGTCCGACCCTCGTTGAGAAGACAACCTCCAGTGTTGATGCCCGTGTTTGGTCTTGGTCCGATTGGCAAGCGTTTGGAGTCGGCTCAGTTCCGCTCTGAGCGCCTCTGGTAAGGGAGGAGAATTCAGTTGGCGCAGATCGACCGCTTTCAACAGGAAGACATCCTCCCGGCGCGTGCATCTGGAAGCCGAAACATACGCTTCGAACCCACCGTTACTGAGTTCCACCGCCACGGCCCCCTTCGAAGTCATACCCTGTGCCGAATGCACGGTCATAGCGAACCGAGGTTGCAAGGGTAATTGTCGTCGAGAAATGCTGTGTTTGACATCGTCTTCGTCTTTGAAGCTGAATGAAGTCGTAGCTGGGTAGACTGGAAGGCATCCTGGCTGGAGACCAGTGAGAGACCATTGCGCCTCCTCGTCGAATCGGATGACGGCGCCAGTTGCGACCTTATGACCCCACTTATCGGTGCTAACGTCCCAGCCCGCAACAGAGCCAAACGCCCCATTCGTGACGCCAAGGCATATACTGGCGTTCCTGCCGCGGTAAACAATCGGCATTCCGATGTACAGAGGAAGCCGAGCCGCACCGATCTTTCGCTTTTGGGACTGGCCGTTGTATGACAGGAGGGTGCGACGCAGAGCGCTGTCCATGGAAACTGAGCTCTTGTCAATGGCGTGGCTGGTGGTGAGATTCTTGCGGTCCATTGACGCCTGAACGGATGCCTTCCTCTCGTTGAGAGCTCGCACAGTGGCATTCGTGCGAGCTAGGACAACAAGGCCGCCCCTTCCTTTCACCTCGACACCGGTGGGATTTTCGGTGGACCGTAGGACGTTGGAGTTGAACAAGTTGACATCATCGTGTGTGCATGCACGGATGCGAAGGCGAGACAATGCAGCCGCCATGCCTGCATCTTGCATCCGCATCTGCTCGTGGAATTCGACGACCTCATCGACTTGCAACCACGCTGCTCTGCCGAGCTCCACCTTCGTCCTTTGTTCCGCAGAAAGCGAAGTTATTGATGCCCGACTGTATAGCGGAGAGGACAGGACGGGAGGGAGCTGGCATAAGTCGCCAGCAAAAAGCACGTTGACGCCTCCGAACGGCTCGTCCAGCTGTTGAGTACCGACGCGGAGAGCATGATCGATTTCGGCTAGAACCTCGCACGATGTCATGGACACTTCATCGAAGAAGAGCCACTTCACGTTCTTGAATTTGTCTTGCAAAAACCGAATCCTACGGCCGGTATCGCTGGCGGGAGCCGCGTTGAGTTCATCGGTTGTCAGGCCACGCTGCTGCACGTCAAGGCCGAATGCGGAGTGTTGGGTCGTGCCGCCGATCGCCGCGGCCGCTTTGCCTGTAGGGGCCATGAACATGATCGTCTTCCCTTGTCCGAACCTGTCCATCAGCTCGCGGAGGAGGCGGACCACTACGGTCTTTCCCGTCCCAGCTTCTCCGTGCATCAAGAGCCGGAGAGGCTTGCCTTCGACGCCTGGAGATAATTCTGTCATGCAGTCAGCAACATGCTTTGTTTTGTTGTGGGGGAAGTGATTACATTTACGCACCAGACAAGTTTTCTAAGAAGCGTCTGCCCGCCATGGTAAACGCAAGTGCCTGCGAAGGTTTGAGGTTCCGCTCAGTGGCCAAGGCGTCCAGCATCTCGTTGGGAGCCCTCTCCGTCCACAGGTAGCGTCGGGTGGGAGGTGGGGCGATCTCTTGAAAGTCTTCGGAAACAGAAGAGTTTGTCGCGCCCATCGCATGGTCTTCCTCGAAGTCGAGCTGTTCTGCCAGGATACCTTGGGTGGCCTTGGGGATGGAAAGATCGGCTTTCGTTTGAGCTTCGAGTATGTCCTGCTCTGCCGTCCAGCGCCGGCGTTGCTTCGCATCGAATGAAACAACCGGGCTGTCTGCCTCGTTGTTCGAGGATCCTGGCCCGGTGCGATTGTCGGAGTCGAACCATCCACTCTTGGCGAGCGCAGACATGTAGGAGAGAGTTTCCTTGGACTGCCGCGTTTGTTGGGTGAGAAGCTCCATGTCCACGTCGGCATTGGGATTGTCGGCGCCTGCCTCTTCGTCCCCGTCCCTGCAGAGAGTAATGTCGGCGTCCATGTCGAAAGATCTTGCTGCCTCTCGTTTCCGGCGGCAGAGCTGTTCGTCGTCCCTTGCATCTTCGCACTCCGTTAACGCCGCCCAGTTCGACATGATCCTCTGTGCGTCCGTGGAGAACAAGGCGTCTGCGTACACCTGTTCCCATGTCTGGTGCTGTTGCTTGAGGGGCCGATCCTCAGAAAATGGGATGAAGTGCGCGAGCATACTGGAGCAGTAGGAATCTCCATGGCGATCGGTTCCGTTCGAACGGGGAAAGGAGGAGAATATTGCCCTCGGAATGCCCAACGGCGCGTCGGGTGCGTAGCGATGACAATGTTCAGCCACATTGGCATGATCCTCGCCCAGAGGATGATGGTTCTTGTTCCACCGACGGGGTTTCTTGATGATTTTGCAGCAACGAACAAAATCGTAGAAGGTGAGATCCGCGAGTGTGTCGCCGCGATGTAGATAGTCTTCGACTTGATGCGCCATTCCTTTGTTGTTGAGGGGTAAGAGGTAAGCGTCCTCCGATTCACGCTCTTCATGCGTAATGGCTCCATTGGACGCTTCGACGATCGGCCCCCCTTCAGCTTCCAACTCGGCCCCGTCCAGCTCCATCGCATTATCCGCCAGCATCACTTCGCCCTGTGCGAAGGCATCTTGGGTGGCCGGACGGTCAGCATCCTGTTGAGCCGGTTCGGGTTCAGGATCACCGCTGTCCTGGCGTGCAGGTCCGAACAATTGAAGAGCTGTCCGCACCAGGCGGCCACTCAACATCGGAACTGTCTTGTGGCTTTGTAAAGTGTCGCCGAGGTCGCGAACGTAAGAAACCGCCTGCTGGGCATGAAGCTGACGTTCCCTTCCGAACTGCATGACACAGCGAGAGAGGAGTGCTTGGGCGTCGCTGGTGTCGGTATCGGTCTTGTCCATTCGTTCATACACAGTGTTAATCATCAAAATTTGATTGGCAGGCGTCTCGTCGGATTTAGTCGCGTATGAGGTGATGTACGACGCGGCCGCAACGCCGCTCTTTCCGCTCTGAACCGCCTTCAGGTCGTGGTTGTGTCGGGTTGCGACTAAGAGCAAGGGATTGTGCCAATTAACTGTCCCATCCCGGATGCGAGGGTACACCGAATTCGTCGCTGCATCGAAGGCTGGATGCTCATTGAGCTCATGCGGGAACAGAAAGCGGCACGAATCCCGCCCCCCTTTGAAGCATGTGAAGGTACAGCGGTGGCGTTGAACGGCCTCACCGAGGAGCCTGTGGTCTTCGGCAAATTTGAGTGCATAATCTGGATCGCTGGGGTGCGGAGGGCGCTCCTGCCGAGGAAATCGAGCCGGAGTGACCTCTGAGCTGGTGCTAGGGGCTGCAGTGGTGGGCGAAGGAGGTAATTCATGAGCGATCAGGTCGTCAAAGAATTGGAGATACCGCGCGCGGAACTCGTCCGAATTCCGAAGCTTTGCACGAAGGGTTGATGGATTGAGACCGCCCTTCAACCAGAGCAGGCAATGGGAGTGTAGCTGTCCCCGCATGGTGAACTCCTTGACCAAGAAGTATGCTGCAAGTTCCCCGAGGATGCCGCCTTGGGCCGAAGGTTTCTTCTTGCGCATGTCCCACCCCAGCAGACAGTGGAAGACCGCTGCCAGGTGGAAGTGGAAGTAATCGGCCGCGGCCACCGGATCGTCGGCGACACGTTTGGCTCTTGCGCTCGCTGATGGTAGGGTTGGGCAAGGCACCTCGAGATCGACTGTCTCGTCGCCAAAGAACACTTGGAAGACCGGGGAGTGGGTTGGACTGGGATTCAGGGTGAGAAACAGTTGGAAGATGCCGAACTCTCCGATGTAGGCACGAATGTCCGCCCGAGCACGATTCATGATGGCCTTCGATCCGGGGACCATCGCAGAGACAAGCTCGCATTTCTTCAGCAGGGAGAAGATACGGCCTTCGACACCGGTCACCCCGTGCAGATCTTCGCCGCGCGCAACCCGTTGGGAAACCCGCTTCACGACCGTCGAATCAAGGCCTGCGAGCAGTGTCGTGAAGTGTTCGTGGTCGCGAGCCTTACAGGCTAAGCGCGTGCCCAAATGCACAGCTCGACGTTGCTTGATGTTTGCAACGATGAAAATATACGACCAATGTCGTCGGAAATCGTTCTGCGCAAGGTCGAGGAGATAGGTGGCCTGGCGGTTGAAGGACAATGGGGTTGTGCGCGTTCCTTCGAATCCTCCAACGCCCCAGGGGAACAGTGTCGGAAACATGCCAGGGAAGAGCCCAGGGTTATTGTACTCCTGCACGAACTTGGTACCGTGCTTAATGACGAGGTCCGGGCGTTCAGTACCTGTTACATACTTGACGGCAGAATCAGTTTGTTGAGCGGCAGGGTCGGGCTGTTGCGTTCCCGTGGCATTCGCCAGCGCAACTGCCGTACGATAGTGGACAGGAATGGACACACCGTTGATGTCGATCGTGCCGTGGTGCTCCAGGAATGTCCCGCCGTCAGGGTCCTCGTCCTCTGCATCCTCAGGGATGAGGGCCGGATGCTGCTCCAATCCAGCCGTTTCTTGATCGAACAAGCTCGGAACTTCTCCGCGTGCCTCGTAGATGACGTGGCGCATGATCAACTCCGGAACATCGTTTTCGGGCAGGGCTAAGAGAGCCTCTTCGTCGATAGGAATCTGCGGATAGTCTTTGAAGTGTGTGCGAAGGTACTTCATGAGCGAAAGTACTTTGTTCCTTCTGACCTTGAAGACTTTCCGGAGGTCCTCGCGGCGGGGCTTCCGTGGTCCAATAACAATGCAGCTCAAGATTGGCCCACCGTCTCCGAAGGCCCATGGCAGCTTGACGGCCGTAGACACCGTATTAAGCGGGAACGAGCACGCGTGGCCCTTCATCACCCGCGGTCGTGACTCTGCGGCGCCGGGGGAAGTAAGGTCGTAAAGGCGGATGACATAAGCGGACGCCAGATACTTGGCGCATAATCGTTCCTCGAGCCACGTAATATCCTGCAAATCGTCTGGTAGGACGCCGCGTAGATTTCCATTCGCGAGGGCCAATCCCGGTAGTGTGGGAGGATCATGCGTCAGTGATGAAAGACAATCACCACACACGTCCAGCTGCACGTCCTCGTTGACGATGTGGACACCAGCCCTTTCCAATGCCAGGCCTTTGAGGGAAGGATGTCCGTATTCGAAGTGATGCTCCGGTCGCGCAAGGACATGAGGATCCGTGATTGCAAGGAGATCGAGGTCGAGCCGTTCGGCACTGACCGTGCTGCACTTGAGATCGTCCTTCGTGAAAAGCAAGTCGTTGGAGAATGTGCGGCGTGCGCAGACAGCACATGTTTTTGCCGCCTTGAGGTTCGTGTGGTCGAGAAAGCCGGACATGCACTCGTCCTGGATTGCCTTGTCGATGGGTTTCGGCCACACGTTGGCTGCCAAGGTCAGGTCGGATCAGTCCCATTGCGATGTGTGCGAGGATGTAAGGGTCATTGGGCATGAGACGTACCTTCAGGGGATAATGCCTCCGTAACTGTGAGTACTCGTGCGCTTGCCGAGTCTTGCGTCCTTATGGCTGCGGGTTCTGCTATCCTTGGATGTGTGGAGTCTCGCATCCGTGATAGCCGTGCATCGTTGGTCCTGGAACCCGACTGCAGGTACTTTGGAAAGAGGTCCCCGTAACGGTCTTGCATTTGTCGGTGGACTACGGGCAACAAATGTGATATGTCGTCGAGCTCTTCCAAGCGGCGACGCGATGCCTTCTCGTAAAGCTGCACCTCCTCGTCCGCCATGCCCTGGAGGAAGAGCTCAACGAGAGCAGGTCGATTCATTCGACTGGCCCCCTTGCTCGGAAAGTAGGCCACTGCGAGACATTTGAGGGATGGTGTCGTTGTTGGACTGAAGATGTCTTGCGATTTGACCATGGTATTTCGCAGGATACGCCGAGCTGGTCCCGCAGGGAGGAGAAATTTGTATCAGAACAGTGTCAGTAGGTGAGGGATGCGCGTTAGGGATTCGGGACTACATACGTGCGGTGTTGTCAACGCTAGTTGGTGGGCGGGATGGAGATGCGCCGTGGCATGACCGCCGCGTTAGGGGCCTTTATACATGCCGTTCGTAGTCCATAGCCACTCTTGGTACAGTGGTCTGCCTGGGAGCAATCCGTACGAGGGTGAACTTGGTTGCGCGGTGCATGTAGGAGGACGTGCCTGGTTGGATGGTGCATGCAGGAGGACGTACCTTGTTGGATGGTGCATGCAGGAGAACGTACCTTGATGGGTGGTGCTCGTAAGAGGGTGCGGTGTGGTGGGGGTGGCGCCTAAGGGCGTGTACCTTGGAATATGGTCGAAGCAGGCAGCTGGCAGATGGTCGGTGGCCGTCCGTGGAAGATCAGGATGGACATTGAAGGATGCGGTTGGTGGACGTTTTGGAAGTTATGGGGGACCGGGAAGGTCATAGCGTCAGGGATCGGGCACCGCCTGACAACTCGAGCGCCGACTTTTTGCGAGAAAACCGGACCATGGAACAGCCCCTTTCTCCGACGTCAAACGCGTCCGACATCCATCACTCAGCTCCAACTTGAGCATCTCGACCTCCCGCGGAGACAACAGTCGCTACCCATCATCACTTGTTCGTCATGGAACCTCCTCAGCGGCCGACAGGATGGCATCCGCCGGCGGCGGCGGGCGTTCCAGGCAACCTCATTCGCTACGCCTCGGCTTTGGAAGGAGCTTACCTCAACTCCGGGCGGCTGAGCGATGGACTTGCTCGACTCAATTCGGTGACCCTGTCACTCTCAAGCGTGTCGGAGCACAACGTCAAGGAGATGGAGCGGCTACACGGACAACTTTTGAACGACCTGCAGCACCTCGAGGATGGCGTCAAACATGAGCTCACGACCGCGCAAGGACGGCTGCAGATGCAGGTTCAGGGAATGCAGGCACAATTGCAAGAGGAGCTGGACCAAACACACCAACGGGTACATCAACAACTGCTGGCAGGATTGCGGAGGATACGAGGTCAGATGGTGGCGACAAACGAGGCGTCAAGCGTTCAACTCGAAGCCGCGGTCAGCGATGTCAGCGGATGTGCGGCACAGCTCCGGACCGACATTCAACACAACGAGGCGGACTACATGCAAGCACTTTCCCAACTGCTGATATACAACTCTTGGACTTCGGCTTGGTGAGTGTCCGGTGTCGCCGTGTTTGCTGCTGCAGAGTCTGCGTGAAGCTGACGTTCCTCTGCCGTCCACCTCAGGCCTGAGGCCTGAGGCTTTGCGGACCGTTCAAACAATGCAGCGCGGCTCACAAGTATCGCCGCCTGCGTACATGAACGCTCCGAGCGCGGCCTTCCCGCCTCATCAGGGCGAGCAAGCAGCAGCCCGTCACAACGGCGCGGCCGGGGCGGAACGATCTGCAACCTTGGAAGGGGCAGTGGAAGTTGGGCGTCCCCCACAAGACTCGGTAAGGAGGGCTGACTGATGACTGCGGACCAGTCGAACGATGCTACGCTCCTCAAAGGTATCGGCGCCCGCGTCCATGCTGACTGCATCGCGACAGGTCGGACTCATCAAGGCGAGCCAGCGGAACATCGACATGACGGCGCGGACGGGGTGGAAGGATCGGCAACCGTGGGAGGGGCAGGGGACGATAGGGTTCCCTGGAAGCAGCTACTCTACAGAACAGCGCGGCCGGGGTGGAGGGGTCGCCAACCTTGGAGGGGAAGTGGACGCTGGGGTCAGACGGAGCTCGGCAGCGACGGCTAGCAGATATCAGATGATGACCGCGAAGGGCAATGACAACCAATCGTTCACAAACTTTCGCCTGGATGGCGTGCAGATCAAGCACAACAAGTTGAGATGATTTCCAAAAGCGGCTTGGCTTCAACCGGCGACGACAACGACAAGGACATTACAGGGGAGTCAGAAGGGACGGTTGCGAGAGGATTGGAGGGGAGGGCCTTTCCATTGAGAGACTTGAGATGATTTGCGAAAGAGGGACATCATAGAGTGCGAGAGGATTCGAGGGCTAGAGGACTCAAACTTCAGATGGAGATGAGAATCGAGAACTTTTGGATTGAAGGATGAAAGAAGGAGACAGATCACGGAAGAAGGAGTTGGCATATTGAGTGAGGAATCTCAGCGGTGTCGGGGTCGCTTTCCTCCTAGATCGGTTCCACGACTAGGACGTTTGCCAGAGCTGCTGGAGGACGCAAGGGCACGGCCGAGACGTGTGGAGCTGCCGGAAGCGCTGCTCGTCCGTTCCTCCGCGGGGATAGTGCTACAGATAGTGACGGGCTCTTCTTCCGGTGTGCTGCCGTCACATTGCGAGCCAGGGGACTGGAAGCATCCCTGGCGGCCCGGAGGCGAAGCGGGGAAGGCGAGGGGCGCGGAAGACGAGGAACCTGGGTTGCTGACCGAGTCAAGTGAGGGGGTACCGGCCAGGGTGGTGAGGGTCGGATTGATGTCCGAAGGGGTGAGGCTTTGGACCGGCCCAAATACATCGGTGGATGGTGGATCGGCTGCAGCGTCCGCTTCTGCGTCGCCAGTGAGGGCTTCAGCGTCGGCTGCGACTGCGTTGTTGGTGTCGGCGGGGTCGGCAGCAGCTGCGGCAGCAGCTTCGGCGGCCTCATCAGCGGCATCCTCCCTGGCCTGTGCGGCCGCCCTCTGGAAGAAGCTGCTCGGGCTCTCGGCGTCAATCGTGCTCGGCGAGGACTTGACGTATGGCTTGATGTAGGCGGTGAAAGAGTCCTCGTGAAAAATGCTGTAGTTGTGCGTGTCGTTCAGGTTGTGGTAGTACTTGGATCGCGGGATACCAAGTGCATCGAGGCGTGCGGCGGACTGGCCAGGCAACCACATCGTGACTGCGAAGAGGGATGGGAAGTGGCCGAGGGGGCAGGGATGCCAGTGGTCGATGTTGACGATGCTGTGAACGCGAAGGTTGATAAGGCTGGGGGCGTCGAGCATGCGCAGCATGACGGAGTCGACCTCATTCAGCTCGAGGAGGAGGTCGGTGAGATCCGGGAGCTTTGCGATCTTGATGGGCGAGAGATCCTCGGAGGCGTCGTCCTTTAGGGCCGATACGGCGAACTCGCAGGCCTTCAGCTTTGGGGTGCTACCCATTAGCTTAAGGGCCCACTGCCAGTTCTTGACGGGCGTCGAAAGCCTGGCGACGGCAATGCCGAATTCTTCAACCTTTCGGAGCCGCTTTGTGAGTGGGCCGTCCTTGTCGACGACAACGTGGACCGACGGCGCTCGAATGATGAAGCGCTTGAGAGAGGAGTACGACTCGTCTGGGTGGGTGAGATTGTCGAGGTTCATTATGGGTCTGAAGCAATCGTCGCGTTGGTGTGCGGAGTCTACCTCGATGTAAACCTTGCGGAGAGACTTGTTGTTGGCGATGAGTTTTCGACGATATTGATGATGTCCTGTTGGGGAGGGACGCGCAGGTTAAGCTCTTCGAGCGTGGAACAGACCGCCAACATCTTGCTGAGGGTGGTGGTGACTTGGATCCATTGCGGAACATGAAGGTCATTCCACATGCGAGTGGTGTTCGATATGGGGAGGTCCTTGAGGCGCAGGTCCAGAGAAGTGCTCTTCAGTTTGGGCAGCTTGGCAATCTGAAGCGTGTCCGAGAGCTTGCGGAGGTCTGGGAGGTTGTTGTGCCGGACCCCTTGGTGCAGGAACCAGTACAAGTGATGCACACCCGGCGGATCGCGGAGAGAGGGAATCCATGTCGGGAGGTTAGCCCGTATGGGCCGCTCATGCACCAATTGGTACGTATGGAAGTGCTGGCTGAGGACGAATGGGACGGCCATGTTGAAACGGGGACTGATGAGCCTAAGTTCGCAGGCACGACGGCAAAGGGAACAAAGGTCTTCCTTGGCGGGTTCGTCGGGGATGAGGGCTTGTGTGGCGATCTGTAGGATGATCTCGCCAGGTAGAGCTGAGGAGGGAAGGTCTGATGTCAGTGACAGCGGGTGGGGTCGAGAAAGGGGGGGGGGGGGAGGGGGGAACACTCACCACTGAAGGGCATCAAGCTCGAGAGGGGATATAGGAAGGAGAAGATTCTTTACTCGAATAAGCTGTGTGAGGGATGCAGAATCTTGTCCGAGCGGTTGATGACCTGTGTTTTATAGGAGAGTGGTCACGGCGGCTGGCGGCGAAAGCCAGTGCGGCTGATGGCCCTGCACTGCATCTGAAAGTTGTCGGAGTGAGGAACGTGGTGTGGAAGGCAGACCAATGCTCGTGGAAGGAAGGAGACAGGCGTCGGGGCAGAAGGGATGATTGTCGTAGAAAGGGGGAGATTGATGTGCGTGTGCGGGGAGAACGACTGGCCCACGTTGGAGGAGGGAACAGGTGTGCAGGTGTGCTGGTGGGAAGAGGGTGTCTGGCGTGGGTGGTGGAAGGAGGAGTTTGGCGTGGGGAGTGGAAGGAGGATGTCTGGCCCGGTGGGAGGAAGGATGTCGTACGTACATGCTCGTCTGTAATCGTGCGTGCTCGTTCCCGCTCACCCGTGCTCGCCAATGAACGGGACGCGCCGCTAGCGCCGCCTTGACCGGAGTCGACACTGTCCGTTGTAGTCAGCCGTTTGATTGGAGGCAAGGTCGCACAAGCTCGGGGTGTGGGCGTGTGCGCTGTACGTATGACTGGGGCTTGGCAGTATTGACCGATGAAACAGATTGGGATAATTGCAAATAGTGTATTCTCCAAATCGCCGCGAGCAAACAATTGATCTAAATTATTGAATCTCGGCTGCGTTGCAAGTATGCCTATTGCCTAAGGGGCGGAAACATTGCCGCCTGTCTGCGCCCTTTGTAAGATCGACGTGGAAGCTGGGGACCGCGACCGAATTGGCCGTGAGTTGTTGGCGAATGGAGGGAGATGGCTAGATAGATGGTGTTGTCGTCTGTGCCTCATGTCTGCGGCCTGGATGAGCCGACGACAAAGGGCACAAAGTGGGCGGTCGGTGGCGTGCATTACATACGTAGGCAGCTTGCCTCTTCCTTCCCCCAGTCGGTTGTGGCGGACGTGCTGGTAGCAGCCGCGCCTGCTTCCGTCTTGAGTCGCTTCGCAGGACCGAGGCGGAGCCCATCCGTGCGTTTCACCTCTACGGCCACGACATCGCGATTTGGACGTATACCTGGTGCACAATGAGTGAATGGGCACGAACGCCGTGTGCCTTCCAACCTGTCTACAACTGCAAGCCAGTGACGAGGCGAGTGTGATACGGGATATGGAGGGCATCGGCGGTCTAGACGACGAAGGAAGAACGAATGTCAGCTTCTGACGCGAGCGTGGTCGAAAACTTACCAGCGGATGTGACCATGCTGCTCTCATGCTCCTCTCTTACAGTCTTACCTCTGCAAATGGAGAAGCGTAACCGCATGCAGGCTGCAGCCGGCGAGACGGCCAACGAAGCAGCCAAAGCAGCGCGCGGTGACGATGACAGATGCGTGCGATGAAAGTGGGAGCCTGCCTGCTGGCGCAGAACGCAGCCTAAGGGCGGTCAACGTAGCAGCCGCGGAGGAGATCGAGGACGAGGATACCGAGCGGTCGGGTTTGCTGCTGGTGTCGGCGGCGGCGACAACGGTGGTGGATGCCGGCGACGATCTTGTGGCGCTCATGCGTGGCGATGCAAAGGAGTGCAGATGAGACGAGGTCGGCGACGTAGCCGAAGGAGCGCTATACGTCCGTTTCGTCCCCGCGGATGCCAGTCGGGCCGTGCCATCGTTGTTGATGGTGGGAGCAGCCGGTTCTTCACGAGTGCCTTGGCGGCGAAGTCTATGGTGAGGGCCTCGCTGTAGCTGTTGACGAAGGTGGACTGCAGGGACTGGTGGAGCTTTGCAGCGGCGTACTGTGTCTTCTGGCCATCGGCCTTGACGGTGGCATAGTCAGCCTGCTGCCTGCTGGGAGAGAGGAGAGAACGTGTAAGAACCAGAAGACGGTGGCAGCGAGGAAACGTGATGCTCACGGATACACCGGCAAGGAAATCGTCGACACTCGGTGCCGACACGAAGGGAAAGGTGGCTAAGCAGCGCACACAGCCTGTACCCGTTGGCGCTCAAGACTGGCGTAGTGTGGACTGTGAATGAGTGGGAGGAAGGGTGTGGACTGGGCGACGAGGAGGCGTGTAAAGACTGATGAGACTCCTGGAGCACTGCTATGAGCGGGCGGATGGCTGCTGGGGACAGAACCAGGGCGGTTGTGGGGCTGTTGGAAGCAAATAGAAGCTCCTGAGAGCCCATGTCGGGATCACTGCTGGGACTGGACGTAGAAGGTTGGGACTTGTGGTGTTGGCACTCGATACTGACTGAGGCCGAAAGACAACTGTCGCCTGCCTGGCAACAACCCGGTAGATGCGATCGGCCGACGAATTTAATTAAAGGTGACACTTCAGAGCGTCTCCAGCGCATGGATTATCTTTCAACTGCTCTCAGATTTGGAATGGTAACAGAGGATGGCCATAAGATCAAGATATGTTAGTGTTGCGAGGTATGTTTGCTTGGTGCGAAAAAAAAAGTTTCAATCGATGTCGAGAGTAAAAGTTCGGCCGAAATTCTAACCAGGCTCAAGGAACCCCAGAACTAGAGTCTGGGGAACTCAGGCTGCCAGTGGCAGGGCGTGTGTCGTGTGTCGTGTCACGTGACCGAGCTTCAAATTGCATTAGAGGCTTCCGGAGGACCTGCCAAAGGCAGCCTGAGCGCAGATCACTAAGAGCCACCTTGAACTGCAACCGAACCCCAACTTAGTGAAATTTCGACTGACACCACACGCACAAACTGACCATGGATCGCGCTCACACTCACCAACATCGAGCTCCCACATTCCCAACAGCAAGCGCACACCTCGCAGGGCACTCCCTAAGTAATCTAATACATACTTCTTTCACTGACTGACTGACCTCCAGATAGCGAGCACCAAGAGAGAAAGTTACGCACCACGATCTGTCAGCTTGTGTGTCAGCTTGTGTGTCAGCTTGTACGAGAACAAGCTGAGGAGCGCACGGATATGGTACAGTGTGGGTGTGTGACTGCGTGCGTGCTTGTAGTGGTGACGAGAGTGAGGATGGTGAGGGGGGAGGGGGACTTTAAGGTTTACCACTCAGACGGGGCTGGGCGAGCGCTGATTTCACTAAGTTGGGTTGCGGTTGCAGTTCAAGGTGCCCATTAGTAATCTGAGATCAGGCGTGCTATCGCACAGCTTCGCAAAGTCTCACTTGCAATTTGCTGTCGGACCCGACAAGGGTCATCAACGCACGCCTGATGATATGAGGCTAGAATTGACTTGGCCACTGGCCAGCCAGCGAAGGAGAACGCGAGCGACGAGGACCGTTTGCGTCTGGTTCAGGAAACGTTCGCGACCCGTTCGTTGAGATAAGATATTCGATGTGCACGTGGCACGCGTGGCACTCACCATTAGAAAAGATTGCATCATCGACTACAATGATTTGTAATTGGCCCAGCGCCATCCCCGCCTCCCCAATACCGGCCCGCCCTCATCGTCGAGGTCGCGCTCGTACCTTCACCTCCGACTCGATATCGACAGCGACAGCGACAGCGACGCGCACGCGCCGGAATAGAAGACAGCAGAGAGACCCTCGCACAGTCAGCTGATGCACCGCGTCTTGGGACACCAATAACGACCTCCAGCAGCCTAACCCCTCACGGTGTACTCCTGTACCACTCTCATCCATAGCTCGCCGACGACGCTGCCTCTCTGCTTCAGGTGAGAATCGCAGCCGCAGAAGTCAGCATTTATTCACCTTGCGACTCGGACGGAAGCACTTTTCAAGGACGTGGATTCACTTGCTGCATCCTCATCGACGCAACGCAAAACAAAGGTATGTGCGTCGCAAGCGGGCCATGTTGCCGTCCCTGGGTTGCTGATCCTCATCTTTGCTGCGCCGTCTAGATCCACTGCCCCGCTATTACTGCATATATTCCCAACATGACCGTCATCACAGACGCATCCTCGGGCCCCAACTCATCCGCCACGCCTGCATCGCCATCCATGCCTCAAGACGAGCAGAACTTGCCCCTCTGCTCCGCCTATCTTCTTCAGCTCTTTCACTCGCCCATCTTCCTCACCGCGCAAGGCCACAATGCCACCGTCTCACACCATCGTATTCTCGCTATCCTTGCCGACCCGAGCACTGACCAGGACGACCGCATCGATGCCGTCCGGTCCCAATTCGAGTCCTGTCTCCGCCTGAACCCGAACAGCAACACGTCATCAGCAAATGCAGCCAGGAGGTCCTCGGGAGGAAATGTACCGGCGGGAGTATCTTCATCTCCTACTTCCTCCACAGCTAATGGAGATACAAAGATTCCCGATGAGCATCTTGACGACCTCGTCCTCGAGCTCATGCACAGACATCAGCAGGACTGCGCGAAGTTCGAAGGATCGGGATCCGCTGAGACGTCCAAGCCGGTGCAGCGATCCGCCGCTTTTCGGCCGCCACGCCCACAGCCACAAGCTGCGGTCGGATCGAGGATAGGAGGCAGCAGCGGGGTTGGCCGGCGTCCATCGGATCTCTCCAAGACTCTGCCCCCTGGTTCAGCCACTTCATCGCTTGGCGGTCGTCCCTCGTCATCTTCTGGCCTCCATTCCAGCCTGGCAGCGGGAATCTCTGGTATTGCCCTCGCACCCGGATCCAGCACCAGCAGTCCGCGGCCTTGGACCCCTTCGGGAGGTGGCACAGTTCAATCGGGTGTATTCGGAGCAGGCAGCGGACAGGGCAATGCCGACACCTTTGCCTCCAGCAGCAGCATCGGCGCAATTGGATCAACTTCCTTCGGTCCCACTGCGTCTGGACCAAGCTCTCATTCGCCATTTGGGAGTCCAGGCTCGAGCCCGCGTCTCTGGACCCGCGGTCTACCTTTACCGCTCGGAGATGCGGCTGGAGGTATCTTCCGATCAAGTGCGACGGTACAACCCAACTCGACCTCCACTACCTCCTCCTTCGTCCCGAACCCGTGGTCGAGTCCACCCGCGTTCTCACTCTCTACGCCAAATTCAAACTCAGCTGCCTTTGCATACCACGGCGCGGATGCCGATCCTGATCTGCCTACCGCGGCAGACTTGCAGCGCACCAGCTCTGATCTGGGGGGAGAACCTACGAGCCCAAACTCCTCTACTCGTGCTCCCTCTGCTGGCGGAATCGGAAGGACTCCCGGAGCTCCCGGCTCAGGTGCGATATCCGGATCGACGGCCTCGTCCAATGCCCAGCCATTTGCTAGAATAGCGACTACGAACGCAGCAGCTAAAGCAGCCGCGGCTGCAGCCGCAGCCGTGGCCTCTAAGTCAACTGCCATCGGAAGCGAGCGAGATGCCGACTTTAGACCGCGCTGGGGCTCGATATCGTCATCCGCGGGGAATTCAGAGCGGAGACCGTCTGATGTGGAAGAGGACGCTCGAGGCAGCGAAATCGAAACTGGTCCCACTTTCAATTTGCAAAATACCGACGGACAAACTTCGCCAGAAAAGAGATCTACCTTGGGTTCGGCCGCACTCGGTGGAGATTCTCCATCCCCTAAACGAGGTGCCGATGGTGCTTCTGTGCGTCCTTTGACCGCTTCTTCCTCTTCCACCTCTACTGCGACCATCTCGGCGGGAGGTTCGGCGCCAGGATCGAACCGTGCCAGCCAACCGACATCTCCAGAGGCTGGTGGCGCCGGGGACACGACTTCTTTGACGCCTGCACTCTCGAGCACGACTGCCGCCACGCCCGTGACTGCCAAGGCGGCGTCTGTGTCTTCTACAGCGTCTACCACAGCCTCGCCTCGTCTCAACGTGGCTGCAGCGGAGTTCAAACCGCGTGTGTTATCTCCTCACGGAGCCAGCGGACAGGCGGTCTCAGGGCCAGGGACACCGCCTCGGTTTGGCAACGGGGCAGGTGAAGCGGTTCCTGTTCCTGGTGCCGAAGCGGGTGGTGCGGCGTGGTATGGGTATGCGCTGGCAGCCGCAGCGGCTACTTCTTCCTCTTCGACGCCATCCTCCTCTGGCGTCGGTGCCGGGACTGGTAACTCATCCGGCCCGTCTGGCGGTGGGGGTCTTCTCTCCAGCTCGCCTGGGTCAGCTGGCATCGGGCAGGCGGGTGGCACAGCCAGTCCCCCAGTCTCTCCAAGTCCGAGTCACGCGTACGCGCGTAGCAGTGTACGGCCCACTCCACTCCGCAAACAGGTCGGCACGGACGACGACGAAGAAGATGACGAGTATCATTCTGAAAGTATGGGGGATACTGTCCAATATGCCACATACCCAACGGACGCCTACGGAATGCAAGTTGGCTACGGTGCCGCTGCTCCTCCGCCATCTTCGTCGCATGGCTCGACCACGAGTCAAGGCCCTGGACGCAAATCACACGAGCGCGAGGAGGACGAGGAAGATGATGATGAGTTCTCGCCGTTTGGGACCTCGAAACCGTTTGCACGGGGCGGAGGTGCGGGAGGATATGGGCATCCGGGATCTGTGGGGCCGGGCATGGCAAGTAGCTTGGTGGCGCGCATGATGGCCGGCACGGGGTCTCCACTCGGTCCTTCTCGCTCGCGAGGCCCGGGCTCGGCTTCGGGGTCGCCTATCAGCTTCGGACACGCTGCGGGCATGTACCAGGGCGAGGGATATGAGTATGGCACGTCGCCAATGGAGTATGGTGGAAGTCCGGGTCAACATGGGTGGCATCGTGGTCCGCCACCTCATACGGCATCGCCGCGCGGAGGCGCGGGCGCGGGTCACCTGCAGTATCTGCAAGGTCAACTACCGTCCACTGGCGGTGGCGGTGGATCTCAGGACGTCTTTTCGTCTAGCTACCAGCCGCATTCAGGTGGCATGTATGCGGAAGACGGGTACGGAGGCGGAGATGGCAGTGCAGGGCCGGGCGATGGTGTTTCCGATGCCGAGTTCAACGAGCTGGAGGCGGCCATTGAAGCTGAGGAGGCTGAGCGGAGACGTGCCAACATGACGCCCTTCGACGTGCTCTACTCCATTCTGAACGGGACTGGCGAAAACTCGATAGCCGGTCCTGATGGAGGAGTGGGGGCTGGCGGTGGCGGAGAAGGCGGAGGCGGATCGCGCAAGACGGGAACGCGTTGGACACCCAAGCAGATAGAGACAGCGCTGTCTCGGAACGGATGGGATGTCGAGGCCACTCTGAACTGGATCATGGCAGGCGGAATGAACACGGTCCAGCAGGGTCAAGCACCGGGCCCGGCTGGAGCAGCCACCAGCGAAGGCAGCAGTGCCAAGGCTGGTCAAGAGGGTGCTAGCGGATCGAACCCACCAAGTACCTCGGCGCCCAATGCGACTCAGGGTCCACTCTCTTCCAGCCTCTCAAGCTCGGCCTCCAGCTCTCTCTCTTCTTCAGCCGGTACGGGCGCGGCGAACTCCGTCTCAGGCGTTTCGACAAGCGCAACGTCTGCTACCCCGCGCGCGGGGTCAACTGGGAGTATGAATGGAAACACCGGAGCGGGTGGAAAGTCGACAGCGGTCGAGGGTGGTGCAGTGAGCGCGGGTCCAACGCCACCGAGCACTAGTCTGCCCCATTTCGTCCATCACTACATACCTGGTAGCACTAAGCCTGGCGGATTCGCTTCGCCGCGCGCGATGTTCTCGGTCGGACAGTCTGGAAACGGCGGTAATGGCTCCAACATGGCTCGCAGCGGCAGTGGAGCCTCGGGGTCCGCTTCTGGGACGGGTGCAAACACCGGGTCAGGTAGCGGTGGTGCTGGTTCAGCAACGACATCGTTCAGGCCCATCAGTTACAGCAACGGTGTGGCTGTGCTACCGCGGGAAGCGTTCCAGTCGCACAAGGGCGGAGTGGCGGCGTCCTCAGGTGGAGGGACCGGCGCTAGCGGTGCAGGAAATGCAGCGTCAGGAGCACGCTCACCGAGGATTGGATCACCGTCGCTCTTCCACATGAACATCGCGACTGCAGGCGGAAGCGGCGGGGCACCCGGTCCACTTACGCCCTCTCACTTTGGCGGGGGCTCTAGTCCACTGCCCTCCCCGGGTCTGAACGGGCCGACGACGCCTGGTGGAAGCGGAGGCACTGCTAGGGTGTGTCGATACTTCCTCGCGGGCGAATGTCGGCGGTTCGACTGTCGATTCTCACATGATCTCGGTCGAGCGCTCTGTCGGTTCTGGCTCCGGGGCCAGTGCCTGAATGACCCCTGCGGCTTCTTGCACGACTATGATGTCGTGAACAAGCTGGCGCGTGGGATGAAGAGCTCGCTGTCGCCTTCGGCGGGTAGCACGCCTGGCGAAATGTCCGGTGGCGATGGATACTTCGCTCAGCGGCCTGGTGGAGGGGGGTCGGTAGCGGGCTCGGTGGGAGTTGGAGACGCGCTCGGCAGTCCTGGAGGGCTGGGAGGTGGGAGATGGACTCCGTCCGGCGCTAGCGGTGGGAAGGAAGGGCTGGGAGGAAACTGGGCAACTAGCCGATCTGGTTCTTCATCATACCGCGACCGAGCCAATCAGGACGGTTCGGTTGCATCGCCTGGAACTCTCGACTTTCGTGGACTGCCGTCTCAGTTCGGCCGAACCGGCGGTAGCAGCGGTGGTCAGCAGGGTGCGACGTCGGGGATGATGGCTGTTCCAGATGCGGATGCTCCTGATGAGTTCCCTGTCCTCAGTCGTCCGAGCGGGCGGGACGATGGTGGGAAGAAAGCCGGGGCCAGCAGAGGTGGTGGTGGAGGCGGTGGTGGGCCGCGCTGGGTGCTGGCTTCGTCTGGCGCTCGGTAAAGCAACGAGCTCTCCCGTTCATTCAGCTTTCGGATCGATAATGCGACGCTCCTCTCCGCCCTCGCGTTTTCGTTCCGGTCAGCCCTCCTGCGCGTACGGATTACTCAAGACAATCTCTTTGGCGCTCAAATCTTGCGATCGGCAGCTCGACCTTTCCCTTCTCTCTCTTCCTCGAAGTGCATGCGATCGATACCCGTTCTCTATTCCACTTTCCTGTTCGAAACTACCCAATTCTGACGAAGCATCAAACCCTCCTGTTCGCGACCTGCCGTTTTATAGCACTTCAACTCGCGCCCCCCCCGGCTCTCTCCGTCGTACAAGCACAATCAATCTCTATTCGCAGGCATCCCTTGTTCTTCTCTCCTCTCGTGACGGTGAGTATGTATGTCTGGTCCGCACAGCATGCCAGCCCAGCGTGCATGGCCTTCGGACTTCGGGGGGATAAAGGATGCCATTACTCGCGAAAGAAAGGGAGCGGGAGGAGGGGGGGGGGGAGCAGCCCGGGAGGAGGCTCGGTGATAAGGAACACGCACGGCGAAGGGATACAAACATTTCCCTTCTTGGCCCCGCCTGACGCGTGGTACATACTTATACGTAGGGTGCGCACGCCGCGCGAGGAGTGAGAGTATGAGTAGATGAGACGGTAATCGCGCGTCTGATCGTCGGCCGACGCTCGATACCAGGTCGTTTGCGAAGCTCATTCGCGTATCTGTTCACTTTCATATGTATCCGCGAGGGTGACCTGACCGCGATGGACCCGGGCACAAGGTTCGGAGGGGAGCAGGGAGGTCGACATCCTCTCCAGTCTCAATGAATCGCGCTCAGATCAGCGATAGGCGACCAGCCAAAGAGATGAGGAGGAGGTGAGACGGAGGGTTACTTAAATCCGTGGCGAACAGACCTTGAAAATTCATTCGGGCGCGCGCACAGATGGTTCAGATCGTCCAAAACTCTGAGTGAGAACCAGAGGCCTCTCGAGTCTCGGGGGTAATAATGTTATAAGTTGGGCCCTTGCTGATCGCTGATTGCTTCTGTCCTTCCTTTTCGCTTCCCCTTCCCCCTCCTCTTTTGCTTGCCCTTCCTTCCTAATCTGCTCTCTCTCTGTGTCCCTCCATCCTGCTTCCGCGTCTCTTCACCCCTTCCCAAAGCCTCTCTCCAGAATCTCTGCAGCAGGGGCGCGGGTGTAACAAGACGGCAACAAGAACAACACACGATTTCCCCTAATCATCGACCATGCCCAAGCTCGAATCCGTGCTCAGCGGCCGGCTGGCTCTGGCTCGCGAAATCGGGACGGTAATCATCGTCAGTCTCTGTATGTTGTTCACTCAGAGTGGGGTCGGACAAGCGATCTCGACGCTCGACTACGTCTCTCGCAGTTTTGGCATCGAGGACTCCCCCGGAAACCAGAGCTGGCTTGCCGCGAGCTATTCGTTGCTCGTTGGAACGCTCGTATTGCCTATGGGCTCGGCAGGTGACTTGCTCGGACACAAAAAGCTCGTCGTGTGAGTACCCCTTCTTGGATGTATGCGGCCATCAATTTGCTCACATCCGCATCTTCAAAATCATCAGCATCGGCTTTGCGTGGTTCGCTCTCTGGTCTTTGATAACCGGCCTCTCATCCTATGCAGGCTCGCACATCTTCTTCGACGTCTGCCGAGGCTTGCAAGGCGCAGGGCCGGCCATGATCTTACCGAACGGGGTTGCCATACTCGGACGCATGTACCGCAACGGTTCGTTGCGGAAATACATCAGCTTCTGCGCCTTTGCTGCCACGGCTCCGAACGGCTTCCTCGTGGCCGCCGCCTTCTCTGGTATTGTTGTTCAAGAAACGAGCGTCGGGTGGCCGCTCACTTTTTACCTCTTCGCCATTGTGCTCTTCCTCGTCACGATCGCCAGCATCTTTATCTTACCCGACGAGGACGAATTGCTCGCAATACACAGGCAGCACGAGGAGGACGATCGCGAGAAGGAGCGGGACGAGCGCGAGAAGCAGAAGTTGGCAGATAATCATGGTGGCGGAAAGAAGGACGTTTCCAGAACTCCCTTAGACCCCAACTCGATACTCCAGCGCAACGATGCCGAGACTGCCAGTGTATCCTCGACGGGACAACACCGATCCATCGTGGCAACCCCACCAGAAACGACAGATACCGATCTGATTGCTACAACGTCCGCAAGATTTGATGCCGCCCATGATGGCAACCAGTCACAGGCGCGGATCATCAAAGTTGCTCAGCCCGGAAATGATGAGGAACCTGTCAAACCACGCTTCGACTGGATCGGCGCTTTCCTCGGCGTGAGCTCCCTTCTCCTCCTCAACGTAGCCTGGAACCAAGGCGGCGTCGTTGGCTGGCAGGATCCACAAACTTACATTCTGCTCATCATCGGCACGTTACTCGGCGCCGCTTTCGTCTACTCGTCCTTCAAACTCGCTCAGCCGCTCTTGCCCCCGGATGTCTGGACGGGTGAGAACGCGCTCGTGCTCGGCTGTGTGGCTCTCGGATGGGCCTCCTTTGGTCTGTGGTGTTTCTACTCCTGGCGTATCTGGCTCGTCATCCGACAAAGTTCCGTCCTTCTCTCGACGGCTTACATGAGTCCCGCGGCGTTTACAGGCATAGTCGCCGCCTTCGGAACGGGATACTTCCTACAAGCCGCTGGCCCGGGACCCGTCTTGGTCATTGCGATGTGCTTCTTCTGTTTGGGCAACGTCTTGGTCGGCACCATGCCGGCCCAGCAGACCTATTGGGCGGCGTCCTTCATCACCATGCTGCTCACGCCCATCGGGATGGACTCCTCCTTCCCATCTGCCAGCATCATCATCTCCGACAACCTGCCACACTCCCGACAGGGTCAAGCAGGCTCGCTCGTGAACACGGTCATCAACTGGTCCATCGCAATCGGACTGGGCATCGGTGGCACCGTGGAGCGCTACATCACCGAGGACCTCAGGAAGAATCCGAACGGGCTACAACCGATCGAGATCACTTTCAAGGGGTACCGGAGCGCGATGTACGTCGGCATTGGGTTGTCCTCACTTGGGGTATTACTGTCTCTTGTGAACTGGGTGGTCATTATACGACGGAACAAGGCGGTAAAAGCACAAGCCAAGGGAGGGTCTGGCGAATCTGTGGAAATGAAGACCCGCGCCGCTCACTAGACAATGAATAGACATCAGAATTTCTTGCAATTGATTCTGCATCATCATCTTGCCATCTAGCTGCCTCCATGCTCTTTCTTCTGCTCGTATACCGAAGGATGTCCATATCTAATTCGCTCCGGGTTCGTTTGCCGTGGGCATGGTAGGATCCGAACGAACTTCGACAAAGCCTTCTACATACATTGATTCCAAGTGAGATGTCATAACGAGAGAGAATACGATGGGGGAAGAACATAATGTGCTCTAGAAGAAAACAACAGGAGGTCCGATGAAAGGTACAGTCAGGCGAGTCAGCTGGGTGTTTCTTGAATCTTGATCCGCGGGCGAACTTGTTTGTGCTTAGGCTAGGTCGCCCACGTTGATGAGAACGTCCGCCTTCGCAGGCAATGAGGATGGCTGAGGCTTGCCCTTAGAATCGGCACTGCTTTCGTCATTGACGATATCCTTGTAAGACGGCGGCGCGGAGAGAGTAGGGGCGCGGAAAAGAGTACCCCGAAGGGTTCGGCGGGCCGCTGCGCCAGGGATGGGTGTGAGATCGACACCCTCGTCTTCGCGCGCCTGTTCGTCGAGTTGCAGACGGTAGCGGTATACGACTGACCGGAGGGGACAAAAAAGGGCGGCGAAGTAAGCACATTAGCCGATTGCACAGCCAGGTAAAAGTAAGGAGAAGAAAAAGACAACTCACCCATGCAAGTCCAGAATTCGATCACCTTGACGCATGCCAACATGGAGGAGAGCCCGACGATCATAGGATTATACGCAACCTGGCACAGCGCTTTGATGTCCTCTTGCCACTCCGCTTCCGATTTGTCTTCTGGCCGGTTGACAATCTCTGACATCTTCGAACGGCAACTGGACTCAAAGTCGGGACGAGTAGGGAAACTCTGGACGGCCTTGATGGTGTCGATGAACAGGTACAGGCCGAACACGACCCAGAGCGCTCGAGAATAGAAGGTGATCAGTCGGCGGTCGGTATAAGCGGCACCGATGAATCCCGCCGTGGAGATCAGGACGGTCGCAATCTTCTCGCAGAGGAGGAGTTGTTGAATAAGCTTGCTGTTTGGGTGATTCGCACTGATACCAGAACAAAGCATGGGGTCAGTCCATCAAGTATGCATAGCGTATAGCGCAATCGCAAGGCTCTGCTGGAATTGAGAACTCACAAGGCCGAAGCCACGGTGGATGCGGTGAGCAGGTTGAAGATGCTCAGAATGATCACACCCGCTCGGGTGGGCTGTGAGCGATGAAGACAGTAGTGGGTGACTTCAAGAATTGCCATTAATCATTAACATTAACATTAACAGTGGCATAGATCATTAAATCAATGCCTCACATAGGAGATCAATCCAGCCCCTGGATAGATTTTTTGCGCTGTCGAACCTGTCATTGACTTGGGTTCACAGCCAAAAGCTGAGCAATTCTTGAAGTACTCCGCCATTGATCCATTAATCATTAATCACGCCGGCATAAATCATTGGGATTCTTGAAGTCACCCAGTATGACACAGTCAGATAAGAGCTGCGCAGTGCTGCATTTCAAGCCTGTACTATATACAGACTAGTGCAATGGCCGAAGCCAAAGGGGTGCAGCTCCCAAACGCCGATCACGTGTGATCGGCGGCATTTTTCCGGAAAGAAAAGGCGAAAAGGGAAAAAGAAAGCGAAAGCGCAAGAAAAAGAAAGAGGAAAGAAAATGTAGAGGAAAAGGAAAAAGAAAAAGAGAATTGAATATGTCGCTGTCACTGGTTGAGAAAATCATATTTCCAGTGGAGGAAAAATGTTGTTTTTCGCGCCATTGACGTCTCGATCCGAGACTGTGAGACATCCGGGGCAGCGGTGGATTTCGCTGCCTCCAAGTCTGTGATTGACCGTGCCGCACGTTGAGCAGACCTTGGATGTCCAGTCCTCCACCACCTCGACCACCTCCATAGCTTCATTTAATCGGCTTCTGAAGCGACCGTGCGCCCACGTCATCATGGCTCTGACTGTCTTTGACCCGATCCGCCTTTGACCTCGCCGAGACATCTGGTGCGCGTTGAATGTTGGCAGCAGCACAGTGTCGAAATTTTGCTTGAGGTAGCCACGCAGCTTCCAATGGAGCTCGTCGACCAGATGCCGGATTCTTGCACGCAGTCGATTTGCGGCGCGGCGCATTCGGTAACGCTTTTTTGCTGAAGCTTGGGTTGATCGCGAGATCAACTGATCCAAGTGCGTACCGAGGCGGAAAAGACGCTTGTGTTCTCCATCGCCAAACTTTGCCGTCATTCCCCGCAAAGGGTCGTAAAGCGTGGCAAATGTCCGAACGCCGGGGTCAATGGCGCACATTTCTGGCCCACGTGCTGCCGGAACCCGCATCTTCTCTTCCCCCATGTCCTTCTGCCAAAGCAGGAACCATGACCCGTTCTCCTGCTTGATGCATGCCCCATCATGCTCCAGCGATGGAACGTCGATCCCCGTCTGAATCTTGGTCTGGTGCTGACCTGGACCCAGACCGAAATTCGGGATCTTGAGGCATCCTCCGTCCCAGTCACGTTTCCGAATTCGGAAGGAGGAGAAGAGCGCGCGCTTTTTCCGGAACTTCAGCTCGAAGTGCGGAATTTTGCCGTCCCGAACGTCCGCCAAGCCATTCTGAAGCGCTGTATGGGCCTCAAGGCACGCCTGCTCTCTGATGCTGTATGGCACCGGAGTCACCCATGACAGGTTCATGAGGGGAAGGCCATCCTCTGTAACCGAATGTTCCCGGACGTTGGTTAAAGAGGCGTTTGGGTGAGCCTTGAGGTTGCCCGGTTGTACGTCCACCTGAATATTCCAGCCGTTTTTCGAAGTGCCTCCTTTTGCTGTGTATTCGGCCGAAGCCGGGTGCGATACGTCTTCAATCGCGAATTGTTTTGGCGCTCTCCAGGCCTGGTCCGACGAGGCGGCGGTGGTGGAGGCACAGCGTCGAGGCGCTGCCGGAGTGTAGCGCTCAGCTCCGTGAGCATCCCACCGATATCTTCATCCGGCACGACTGGATGCGGCAGGAAGGCGTATTTTGGTAGAAACCAAGTATTGATGGGCGCATTATGCCACTCCGCCGCCTGTTGTGTGCCTTCTACGCCAGGCCACAGCACCGATTCTGGTGCTACTGACTCAATCCAGGGCGCTGGCGGAGGGTCGGCCATGGTGATCTGTATATAACAAATAAGAGAAAAAAATAGGAGCGGTGCTGGTCAGTCTCTTGATCTAACGATGATGACGCAAAAAAAAAGAACAAAGAGAAAAAAAGAAAAGAAAAGAAAAAGAAAAGAAAAGAAAAAGAAAAGAAAAGAAAAGAAAAGAAAAGAAAAGAAAAGAAAAAAGGAGCAGTGCTGGTCACGTGGTCCGTCCTTAATCTAATAATAATAACGGAAGAATAGAAAGACGGAAAAAAAATGAAAAAAGGAGCGGTGCTGGTCACGTGGTTGGACTCTGCTAGTCACGTGGTCCGTCACAAAAAAAAAGATAAAAGAAACGAAAAAAAGGGCAACGAACAAAAACTACAGAACGAAAAACGGCAGGAAGCTTTACACAAAAAGATCAAAAAACGAAAAAAAAATGAAAAAAATGAAAAACACTCACCTTGAACTTTCACCGAGGGACGGATGTTAACGCCGAAGAGTTTGTTCGACAGACAGTCACGTGTCAAAACAAACTATGAGTGGACAAGAGGGCGAAGAGCCGAAGGGGGGGAGAAGAGAGCGGTTGCTGGGGGTGGGGGGGTGGCTTCTTATATAGCTTCGTGGCTGCAGCCATGACGTAATGCACACTGGTCACCAACGCACAGACATCGAATACCATGGAAGCCCGTGGAAGCGAGTTTCATCTCCCCCACGGCCCCACCCCCCCTTTCCTCTCTCTGGTGATGGTGATCTCAGACGCTGGATGAGCTCAAGCCAGCTGAGGATCAGCTCGAGCGACCCGAAAGCCACGAGCCACTCACTCCCTCACTCACTCACTCACTCACTCGCCCGCGCTCACCTCTTCTCCCGCCGCCCAAGTCCATCGCATTATTCATCCAATCACGCTCCCCATCACCTCGACACCCAGCACACACACAACATGACCACCGACGCCGCTCGGGCGCATGCTCGAGCAATTCCGCCGCGGAGCACAGCAAGCCCAACAAGAAGCCCTCCGACGCGCTAATGCTGCAACCCAAGGGTGAGTGCGAGTTAGGGAACGAGGTTCTCTCGGGGGACATCAACGAGGTTTACTTGGTGTTCTTCCTGTGGGCTTTGACTGTATGCTGAACTTGCCCTTTCGTTTTTTTCATCTGATGCGCAGACTTGCAAACGGTCAACATTACTTGCCGTGTGCTGTCGCGTCCTGCCATCGACAAGCTGCCGACCATCTACCGCGAGATCGGCACCGACTACGATGAGCGCGTCTTGCCCAGTGTTGTCAACGGTCAGTACCGCTTCTCAGCAGATGAGCCCCCTGGCCCCACTTGAAAAGGACATTCATGCTGACACAACCTCGTCCCTCGACTGGTGCTTCTTGCAGAGGTACTGAAGGCCGTCGTTGCCCAGTTCAACGCGTCTCAGCTGATCACACAACGAGAGCACGTCTCTCGACTTCATGATGGACGGGTGAGCAGCGCGCGAGACCCTGTTTTCGTTCAGCTCAGACGCGATCGCTAACAAGCTCGTCCACTCTCTCAGTCACTTTGTTCCCAACATCGTCATGGGCGCTCCGATCCTCACCAGCGTCTCAAAGCACATCCCCGACGCGTACATGGACTGCCACATGATGGTCGCTGAGCCAGAGAAGGTGCGAAGCTACGGGGTTTGAGCTTGTATGCGTGTCCTCCGGCGCTCACTTGCTTCTGCGCAGCGTCGAAGCCAGATCGATAATACTCACGATGCAGCAACAGAACGTCCTCGTGCGTGCCATGGTTGCTTCACTTCTTTCTTGCTGGCGGAAGGAAGGGAGAAATGAGGGAGGTACTCTGGCGAAAACGGAAGGGGGATCTCCTCAGCGCGCACCCCATCGCTTCCTTGCTTCCTTTATCTATCCCCAAGTCCGCTGCGCGCTGCGGGACTGTAACTTTGTGAGCTATGGCCAGTGGCCACTGGCCACGCTCGCTGCTAACCAGCATGTACGAGCAAGCACAGCCACAGTGCTGCCCGGCGGTTCCGTATGCTAGTTGGCTCTTTTCCCAGACTAAAAGCGGGAAGAAGGAAGAAGGGAGGCAGGCGGGGCGCAGGAAGCCCGCTTCTACCGTTCCGCGCCGCCCGTCTCGTGTCCGTTCTACAGAGCCGCGGCGCCTGCTGGTCGCTGGTCGAGGGTACAGAGATTCGAGCACTTCCGACCTGGTGCCTGGTGAGCGGCGCGCTGAGGGGGCAAGGGGGGGCGTATGCGTGGGGGCTCCTGCCTCCTGGCCGACTGAGCGCCGAGTCATGTGTGTACATACCTGATTGTCCCAGTCAGTTAGAGCAGACGTCGCAGAAGATGCCCTCTTGTCCTCCGCACTCCCACGAGCGATCTCGCAAGGCAGCAAAACTCTTCTTGGTTGAAGGAGATTTTGGGATTGTCATGTCAAGAACGAGAAGAAGCCCATCGTTGACCAAGAATTGAGATTGACAAAAAAAAAAAACTATACAGTGTGCGACGTCGCAGAGGGAAAGAAAAGGTGTGGGAAGAAGTGAAGGCGGATTGGGTGAGTTGGGGCAGAGGGGGAGCGTGGTTGTAGACGCGGAGGAAAGTGGCGGTAGCGCGAGACACATCGATAGGCCGGAATGGGAGGGCGAGAAGGAATGTGTGTAAGGTGCGCGTCTGTATGGGCAGCGGAAAGGAGGCCGCTGAGGGTGAAGGGGTTGCCGATGAGAGGATATGTCGGGGGCGAAAAAATCGACCTCATCAGAAGGAGAAAGGGTGGGTCGCAAACCGAAACGAATGCCTCACGCAAGGGCCCGTAAGGGAACGGAAGCCCTAATCGTCTCCAAAATCCGCGAAAAGAGCCCTCCTTGCCCGTCTTGTGAAAGGAAATTGAGTCGAAGAGAACTTGCCCGGGTCCATCTCCCTCCCTCATGGCGGGAATTCATGCTCGACCAGCTCAAAGTAGTTGTGGTTCAACGCGTCCGCAACAGTCATCCTCCGCTGCGGATCAAACTCGAGCAGCTTCTTGATGAGATCCGCAAAGCGCAAGTTGTGCTTCGCGTACGTCGCGTTGGCCGCACTCGCGTTCCCAGCCGTGCCGGTGCCGATGATGTCCGACAGCTTTTTCATCTGACGCACGTAGCGCTTGCTTTGCTTTGGCACGTCCGGGTTGGGGAAGTTCAGGCGACCGTTCCGGAATAGCTCGGGCTTGAACTGCTCTGCTTGCCGACGATAGTCGGGAGGCATCACGCCGAGGACGGCCTCCATCATGGCCAGGTGTCTGCGAGGGAGGGTAGAAAGCCAGGCGTGAGCGAGCCATTCTCTCAGGAAAGGGTCTGAAAGGATCAAGGAACGTACTCAAGATTGTCGTGTGTCTGGAACAACGCATCGCCCGTAAAAAACTCGACGAGAATGCATCCTATCGACCAAGCATCGCAGGGGAACGACCATCCCATCCCTATTCGAGAAGGGTCAGAAGAAGACCAAAAGAGTCAGTATTCACTTCCAGGCAAAGCTAATCCCTACAGATTTCCCAAAACTCACCCAGAATAATCTCCGGCGCCCGATAGTGCCGCGTCGAAACTACAGCCGAATGATATTCATGATCAAACGTCGCACTCCCAAAGTCGATCAGCCGAATCTCCGTCGACCGCAGCATATTCCGTATCTTGGGCTGCCGTCGGGCCGCCGACCCTCCGCCCGTGGCAGCATTCGTCCGGACGGTCGTGTGTTCCGACGAGACAAGCAGGATGTTCTCCGGCTTGAGATCGGTGTGCACCAGTCCGAGTCGGTGAAGGACTGGACAGAGACAAACGTCATCAGTCAACCCAGGTAGTCAAATGAATGAGCAAAAGAAGCAAAATACTCACAGGCAACACTCTTCAACAGCTGCTTAGCAAAGCTCCATATATGCATGCTTGGGAACGGGGCAAAGTCGTTCTCCTTCAAGAAATCGAACACGCTCTTGCCCAGCAACTCCGTCACAATGCAAACGTGATTCCGGTAGGTGAAGTGCTCGACGAGATGAATGCACTGACTGCGAATTGGCAAAATAGCCAGAACAGTTGCGTCAGTCGTCTTCTCTTCGACGCGTGACTATTTGAGATTAGGGCACAACTTACTGCTTGTTCAGCGGGTCATGATCCTTGAGCGTCTTGAGCACCCGGATCTCTATCTGACTCGCATCGCGGTACTTCTGAATCGCCCGGATCACCTTGACTGCTACGTGCTTCCGTGAGCGCACATCAAGACATTCGACCACTTTGCCAAAGGTGCCTTGGCCGAGCAGGTTGGCTATGCGGTCTGAGGAAAGAGAAAGACCAGGTCAGTATTCCCGCATATATACGGAAAAAAAGCGGGAGCGAGCGAAATCTCGCCGCGGGGGGAAAACGAGATCGCATCTTGGAAACAGATGAACTCACATCTGGGTCCGACGTACTCGCCCGGCCGCACTATGTAATGTCCCTCCTTATCATCACACGGCAATTCATCTGCCGCCGGCACCTGTCCCACCACAGCAACATCCCCCGCTGCCCCACTCCCATACCGCGTCTCCACGTAGCCTTGGCCGGCCGGGTAGCCGCCGCGATAGCTCGCCGGTGCTGCCGCGCCGGCCCCGGACGTGCTCGCCACAGGGACATACGCCGCCGCCGATGAGGGTGAGGCATAGTACCCACCCGCTCCGCTCGGCCCAGCCGCATGTCGACTAGAAACAATCTGATAATCGGCAGCGGACGATCCCGCGGCCTTACCAACAACAGACGCCGCCGCCGCCGCTGGATGATGTTGGTGAAGATGGTGCTGATGATGTGCTCCCGTCCCAGTGGGCGCATAATTGCCATCGGCGTCCCTTCTTCTTCTCTTCGAACCCATCGCGACCCCCGTCCCTGCACTCGCCGTGGCTGATGATCCCTGACTGGTCCCAGCAAGCTCGTGCTGCGAGAGGTAATGTGATCCATCAGCGGCGGCAGCAGCAGCCGCAGCAGCTGCAGCGGCCGCTGCTCGATGTTGAGCCTGCATGGCGCGGTCTAGGGCCCCATGCGGCGCCGGTGCAGAGACTCCGACGGACTGGGAGTACCGATTCGAAGACGTCGTCGAAAGAGCGGGCGAGGATGCATTTCCATGCGATTGGCCCTGCATGGAGAGCAAATGAGGTGCGGGGTGGGCAGCATAATGCGAAGGTTGCCCCGCACTCCCAGACGCATTTAGATTGCTGCTGTAGTATTGGGACGAGTGTTCGTCCCTCGCTTTTCTCTTGCCTTTGCCCGCTCCGGCAGTGGACTGGGGAGGACCTAGATTGGATGAGGAGTAGTGGTGATGTTGTGGGATCGCACTACCCCTGCCACTGGCTGTGCTAGCGCCGCGAAGAACTGATCCGTTGAGACGCGGCGACGGCCTATATGCACCTGTGACGCTCACGCCTGCAGGCTGACCACGTGCACTGGTGTAGTGGAGCGGGTAATCAGACGTGAGCGGTCTGGCGGGGGGAGGTAGACCGCTACTGGAGCCTGCGGTTGATTGATGCGGGTGATAAGGTTGATGCTGATGTTGGTGAAGCTGTTGATGATGATGATGCGCGTATGCCGCTCCGTTCGGCTGGGCTACCAAGGAAGCAGCCGCAGACGAGGGCCGATCCGCCTCCTCCCCTTCCTCTCGCTGACCCGGATCCCTTCCCTCGTCGTCATCATCGAGGACATAGACTTCCTGTATCTTACCGGCGATGAGCTCGTTCACGGTATGTACCGCGTTGTTCTTGCGAGTGTTGTATGGATGATTGAGCATCGATGGGTGCGCGGTTCCAGATGAGGTTGCCCCGCCGGCGACTGGAGTGGCCGCATGAGAGGTTGACAATCGCGCGGACGATTGAGACTCTCGATACGAGAGTTGTCGTTGTTGTTGCTGGTGATACTGATGCGGATGAGAGGCGACGTTTGCGCGCGAAGAAGGTCGCGAGGAGCCTGCTGATGTGAGCTGAGGTGGAACCGGGTTGTGGGCCAAGGTGGACTGTCGCGTCGATGCGGTGGAGGACCGCGCGGAGTAGCGTGACGGATTCAAGCCGCTACTGGCTATGGACGCATTTGTGGCATTGGCTGCCACCCTGCGACCGATCCCGCCTGACCCGGACGCCGTCCCCGCCGCAGCCTTGGTCGGGGATGTTGTTGAAGATGGGCCTCCTCCCGCCTTCGCTAGGGACGAAGACGACCCGGGTAGGGCAGTTGTTGTTGTTGTGGTTGTTGTGCTTGAACCTGCTTTGCCCACCGCGCTTCCCGCTGTTCGAACCCCCGCGTTCGCGAGGGTTGCGCGTGAGGTACGGGAGCGCGTCTCGACCATGGCGTGTGCTTCACGCGTTGAGCTTGAAAATGAGGACCGACCGCCTGTCCGCAGTGCTGTGTGCTGTGCTGTGCTGTGCTGTTGGGGTGTTGACTTGGGTGAGGCTAGTGTCCCAGCGTGACCCGTCGTTCTGGTTTTCTTCTCCTCCCGGCGTCCGACAAGAACGACAGCAAAATCGGCGTGCAGAGCGAGAACAACAGCGAAGATTCAGACGCGCGGCGCGTCCCAGAGCGAGTTCCCTTGAGGCGACGCGTGTATTGTTGTGAAGATCTCAGGTCGAGCGAGTGAAGAGGTGGGTGAGCAAAAAGGGGATCCATGCTGATGCTGAGTGATGGCGTCATGCTGAGAGTCTCACAGTCTCGCGTTCCGCAGCAGAGACTCCGTTTCCTCACACGTGAGACTTCTGCAGCGTGACCGCCTTCTGGAGTCTCACCATCCATACCTCTCCCACCTTGACCCACCGAATCTTCTCGCCCTCGCCTTGGCCATCGTCGCCCTCGTCCAGCTCGTCGCGCAGCAGTATCTTTTCATTAGGCATCATGGTGAGCATCGTCTGGGGAACAGCGCGCTGGCTGCGGCTCATACATATATCCCCATGCTGATCCTATCTACTCGAAAATTCCTCAGGCGGCCGTCATCGCAACCAAGGAGGCCTCCTCCTCGACCACCTTCCAAAAGCTCGACCGTATTGGCCCACACACCCACATCCGCGGCCTGGGCCTTGACCCATCCACCCTCGAGCCAGACCTCTCGCCAACAGGGGCCACCTCCTCTGGCATCGTCGGCCAAAAACAGGCCCGCAAGGCAGCAGGCGTCATTGTTCGCATGGTACAACAGCGCAAGATTGCCGGCAGAGCCATCCTCCTCGCCGGTCCTCCAGGCACGGGCAAGACGGCCATTGCCATGGCTATCGCGCAGCAATTGGGCAGTGATGTGCCTTTCACTAGTATCTCCGCTTCGGAGGTGTTCAGTTTGGAGATGAGCAAGACGGAGGCTCTTACCCAGGCATTTCGACGTTCCATCGGGGTCAGGATCACCGAGCAGGCAGACGTCATCCAGGGAGAGGTCGTCGAGGTCCAGATTGATCGTAGCTTAACTGGAGTGAGTTCTTCACACATAATCCGTCTTCTTCACGCCCAGTCTACATAGCTCATCCACTATCTCTTTGAATTAGGCCACCAAAACTGGCAAGCTTACAATCAAGACAACCGACATGGAGACCATCTACGACTTGGGCAACAAAATGATCGACTCCCTCACCCGCGAGAAGATTTCCGCAGGAGACGTGATCTCAATCGACAAAAGCTCAGGCCGCATTTCCAAGCTTGGACGCAGCTTTACTCGCGCACGAGACTACGATGCCATGGGTAGCGATGTGAGCATTTATCCACCCAAATCCTCTTTCCACGTTTACAAACTGCCAAATTCTTGTTGCTCATGATCTTAAATGCTTCCCCTTCAGACACGCTTCGTCCAATGCCCCGAAGGCGAGCTCCAAACACGCAAAGACGTCGTCCACACCGTGTCCCTCCACGAAATCGACGTAATCAACTCACGCACCCAAGGCTTCCTCGCCCTCTTCGCCGGCGACACAGGCGAGATCAAGCCTGAGCTCCGCGAACAGATCAACGTCAAAGTGTCCGAATGGCGCGAAGAGGGGAAAGCAGAGATCGTGCCTGGCGTGCTGTTCATCGACGAAGTGCACATGCTCGACATCGAGTGCTTCTCCTACCTCAATCGCGCATTGGAGTCGGAATTGGCGCCCCTTGT
Source organism: Tilletia caries (assembly GCA_032718865.1). NCBI lineage: Eukaryota > Fungi > Basidiomycota > Exobasidiomycetes > Tilletiales > Tilletiaceae > Tilletia > Tilletia caries. Next base: position 487,317 of record JALUTQ010000037.1, on the reverse strand, counting down.
GATCATTGCTTCCAATCGCGCGCATTCGAGGATCCGGGGTACGCCGCACTCGGCCCCGCATGGCATTCCTATCGACTTGCTCGATCGACTCCTCATCGTACCCACAGCTCCGTACGACGCACCTGAGATTCGCCAGATCTTGAAGATTCGCGCCCAGGAGGAGGAGGTCAGTGTCAGGGAGGAGGCGCTGGATGTGCTCATGCGCATTGGGGCGGAGACCAGTTTGAGGTATGCCATCAATCTCATCACAACGAGTGCATTGGCGGCCAGGAGACGGAAGGCGGATGTCGTCGACGTCGTAGACGTGCGGAGAGTCTATGGTGAGTTCATTCTTCCTTCCCTGCGCCCAAAACTTTTTCAATGATTCGAAAGGACATACTGACCTGGTCCCTGATCTCGTTGCAGGCCTGTTCATCGACGAGAAGCGATCTGTGGCGTACCTCCAAGACCACGCACGGGAGTTCATGATGGACGAAGGAGGCGGTGGTATCGACGGTCAAGCGATGCTCTTGGGAACGGCACCGGCGAGCTCAGGGCCAACAGCGACGAACGGGTCTTCGAGTGTACCTGCCGCTGCGGCATGAGTTCGCTGCTGAAGACAAAAAAGAATTTGAATGCTGCAATAGAGAAGGGCTGAATCAAACGTTGTCACAACCTCGAGCTGTATTGGTGTGAAGCAGCGTAGAAGCCGTGCAATGGTAGTATTGACAAGACGAGGAAGGTAAATGTCCGTGACAGAAAAAGGGGAGACTATGTACGACGTGGACAGCCAGAAAGATTAGGGCGACCAGGGAGGGAGAGAGAATACAGCAAAATGCGGGTTGTTGAAGCTTGGTGCGTTGATGATCGTGAATCGAGTCGTTTACAACCACGGGGTTTTTTTCTTCAGATGTCTGGGCCGGCGTGATGACCGCCGTAAGAGCCGGCGTGAGGGTCAGCGTAAGGGCCGGCGTGATGGCCATCGTAAGCGCCGGCGTAACTCGCGGCGTTCAGTTGACCTCTTGAAGTACGGCTGCTGGCGTTCTTCTCGACATCATGAACGGGTTCATAAGTGCCTCTTGAGTGATGGCTAGTCGGCACGCGATTGGCGTGCTCCGCCTCCAGCTGGTGCTTGTACCGGCCGACAACTACGAGGGAAGGGAAAGGAAATGGCGGTCAGCGGATGTTTCGCGAGGGAAGGGAGGATGAAGGATGGGGAGTGGCTGGGGGGATGATACTCACTGACGCAGAGGTACATCTGAATCAAGCAGATGACGGCGAAGATGGCACATGTGACACCCAGCGCGACCCGATACGCCCCCGAACAAGCCTTCTCGTCCCACTTCTCCGTCACATTATCCGTCTTCTCCCGAACCTCGCCCTGGCACTTCGCCACGATCCCGTCCCGGTCCCGGAAGGAGAGCCAGATGGAGATGCTGCCGAGGACGATGTTGGCGAGGAGGAGGACCCAGACTGCGAAGCTGTACAGCCCGACCAATCTTCTCTGTCGGATGATGGCGCCGATCAGACCGGCGAGCGCACAGAGTCCCGTGATGACCGCCACGCTCCCGTTCACGATGAGCACGGTCCGGGAGGAGGATGGCAGGTTGTTGTAAGCGGTGAGCCAGTCGTGTGGGTTCTTGCTGTTGTTGGCGATAGGGAGGAAGGAGGCGTACGCGTTCACGATGGAGGCTAGCAGCGTTAGGGTCGAGAGGATGAGGACACCGAGTCGGGTGGGAATGCAGCAGCAGAAGGTGCGGCGTTGAGAGTAGCCCATCGTATCTGTGAGGATGTGTGTGTGTGTGCTGGAGGGGCAGACTGGGAACTCAAAAGATGATGACGGGGCTCAGAAGAGGATGGGCAGACAAGGTAAGGAGGTCAGCAAGAGGGCAAGGCCTTTATACACCGTCTATGGGATAAGGAAGGCGTTAGTAGTCAGTCATACAGCCAAGACACCTCGACACCGTCGGAACACAGCCTTCCTAATCTCAGATCTCAGCCCCAGCGCCCACTCCCTTACCAGGAGTCCAGGAACATGAGACTCACGTTCCTTCGACCTTCACCGCCTTCGCCCAAAAGCGGGCGCAAGGCTGTGAAGGTCTCGACAAGTCGACAGTGTAAGGAGGAACGCCGCCAAGGTCGCGAGATTGTCGATCAAACAAATTCGCTGCCCCGCTCAAGAGTCAAGACAAAGGCGGTGTCGTCGGAACTCCGCGTCCCACAGCTGGACATCGTTTCGGCCCTCCCCCTTGCTGTTTGCTGTTTGCTCTCCCCGTCTCCTTCACCGCTTCATCGCCTCACCGACTCACCCTCGATATAGTCTTGACGCTCGGCATGTAATCTGCTTTGGGGTACAAGGAGCATGCGCCAGTATAGCAGTAAGTCGAGCTTCAAAGAGAAATGTCGGTAGAGTGGCAGTGAAAGACCCAGCGCCACAGACACTCTCTCACATCAATTTATCCACAACCCCAGCAGCAGCATTATTCCCCTCCCTCCCCGCCTCCCAAGCCCCCAACCCAGCCCTCTCCCTCTCCACCTCCTCCTCCCTCTCCAAGCCACCCACCTCCGCCCTTACCTCCCCTACAGCCTGCCCCACCCTCTCGCCCGACAGCCCCAAAAGCACCGCAGCATAGAACAAGATTTTCCGTCGGGTGGGCAGGTCGTCGACGAAGAGGGCGTAGATGTCGGCCAAGGTGCCGAGGGCGTGGGATCGGCGCTGGAGGGTGGGTGTGAGGTGCGGGAGGAGGTCTGGTGGGAGCACGGGCTCGACTTCTTCGTTCTCGGAGACGACTTTCGCTTCTTCGAGGATGTTGGCTGTTCGGGTTAGGATCCGACAGAGGAGCGTGGTTGTCTTTTCAACAGAAGAACGTCGATGTGTGAGAGAGAGAGAGTTGGGGGCGAGAGAGAAACGTAAGAGGGGGGAAGAGTCTTCCAACCTCGCTCGAACTACTCACCTTGATTTCGGTGTGTTCGGCCAAAGGCTGCATCCGACTTAACAGCCACAACACCAAATCCTCCCCGTCTTGCAATACAACCTCGTACACCTTCTCTTGCTGCGCCGCCGAGACCTTGATAGTACCAGCAGACGCTTCTGACTTGGAACTGTCGACCGCCTTCTTCCGAGGAGGCGGAGAGGTTGTGAGGAAGGGGACGAGGTCGGAGAAGAGGGATCGGATGACGGGGATGAGGAGTTTGCGCGGTCGGCCACTTGGTATTGACGTTGCTGGTGTCACTGTCGAGATGGAAGCCGCTGGGGGTTGCCTCTCTTCCGTACCTTCTTCGCCTTCGCCATCGTCAAGCAAGCTTTGGAAGTGAGGGATGTCGAGGTCGTTCGTGATCAAGGTATGCGCGGCGCTGGTATAGAAAAGCAGGAAAGTGTCAGCCCAATTTACTCGAGCGTACGAAAGGAGAAGGGAAAAAAAAATGTACTCACATGACGGCAATGATGTTGTACAGTAACGCGTCTGATGTCGACTTGCCGCCGTCCTGGCGGGAAGCCGAGACATGCGTCTGAAGGAGCGGAGTCCAGGCGGTTAAGAAGTCTCTTGCCTGTAGCACGTCCAGTTCGTCCGGTACCACATCGTCGACCTCCTCCCCCACCTCTTCCTTCTCTTTCTCCTCCTTATCCTCCTGCTCTTCTTCCCCCATCTCGCCCCCAATACTCAACCCAGCCGTGCGTCCCAAAATGCCCATTATGACCTTCCTCCCCTCCTCCTTCTTCTCATCATCGTCCCCATCCCCGCGAACGGCCTCCCGGACGGTACTCCTCGTAAACGCCAATGCACAGTCTGCATGTGTCGCCGAGCGGAAACAGACGAGGGAGCAGTACGGAGCCTGACAGGTCGGACAGGCGTACTGGGATCGGACCTTGTTACAGCTGGTAAGTCCCCCAAGGAATTTGTTTTCAGCTTGATTTTTTCTTCTTCTTCTGGACGAAGGAGAAACTTACAAGATGCAAATGGTCCTGCTGGGAGAATCGTCGTCGCCGCCTGAGGGCGTGAGGTGGTCGGACTGGGGTCTCCATTCTTCGTCACGCTGGATGGCCCGCTTGATGTTGTACAGATCCGCGATGGACATCCTTTCTTTCCTTGTGCTCCCTTTTCGGCCCTGTTTCTTGACTCCCTGCGGAAGGTGGTTCTCTGCCAGGACGCGCCGCTCCCCTGCTTCAAGGTGTTCACAGTGACCTGTCCACCTCTGCCTTGATTCCCCCAGTTTCAGCGAGCCTGTCGTCAGATGTCAGTCAGGATCGGTTGTGGACATGGAAGACGTGCAGATTGCAGGTGGCAAATGCTTGTAAAATTGATAGAGGGCGCGAGGGCGAAAGGTTCTCTACATCTATATGCTATGAATTAGACAGGCAAGTAACATGCGTATGGGATTGGAGAGGGATGATTTGGAGTCTAAGAGCACCTATGAGTGCTCAGGGCAAGGTGGATTGGTCGCCTAGGAGAGCCGGCCGAGGAGGTATCCGACCTGTTCGTCAAGGAAGAAAAAGTCAGCAACCTGGATGTCAGCAGATGGATGCCTGAGAGACTACTGACCTCGACCTCCTTCGTGAGGGGAATCAGTACATTCCTGTACAGACCGCCTACAGCCTCAGCGGGCGCCCCATATCCAGTAGCCTTAACCTGGACCCTGGCCACATTCGCATCCTCGACCGTCTGATTGGTGACGAGCAAGTTGAGCGTCGTCCTGTCGCGCGCGCGGATCGGCTCGGTGAAGAGAGTGGCGTTGGAGATGTATTTGGACTCGGCGACGTAGACTCCGAGATGGATGCGGGAGGAGAGGAGGTGGAGCCAACTTGCGTCTGCGCTGAGGGTCGGTCCTGCGACGGCCGAGGGGGACTGCCGGGGGAGGTTGAGGGATGGTAGGGTTGAGGTCAGATAGGCCTTCTTGAGTTCCGCGTTGAGGCTGATGTTGGACGCTGAGCCGTGCAGAACGATGGGGTATTGTGGTAAAGGGGAGAAGACGGGCTGGGGCAGTTTGCCGAGAGGGGCGAAAGGAACTTGGTCGGGCAGTTGCCATTGTCCCGTCAGAGCGAGCAAAGCTTCTTCCCCTTGTAGGAACCAGTCGAGTTTAGGCGCCTTCTTCCCTTCCTGGCGGACATAGAGCGATGGATCGTAGGGGTACTGTACACGCTGGATCAGGGCGAGGATGATAAGGTCTTCCATCCGTTCGAGGACATTGCGGATCTTGGTGAGGTTGAGGTATTCGGCCGGTGGGGAGCTTGGGTCCGTGAAAGGGTTATGGAAGGGGGCCGCAGCCGAGGGCGAGAAGGGAGCTGGGGTGGGATTGGCGGGTGCCTGGCCAGTTCCAGTGCTAGAGGGGTCGGAGCAGAGGGAGGATGAGAAGAGGGAGCAGAGGAGGAGGAGAAGGGAGTGGATGGTGAGCGAGGTGGTGAAGGCGTGCAACATGGTGAATCAGTATTGTTTGTCAGTGAATCAACCTGGGCTCGTCGTCGTTCTCAAGCAGGAAGGAAGGAAGTCAGTCCGGACAGTTGCAAGGGCGAGGAAGATGAGGCGATGAGGGCGACGGCTGGCGAGATGAGGCAAAGGCAAGAAGGAGCTAGCTTCCACATGGCGACTGGGTGGTGGTCTTGTGGATGACGGCATGCATATGATGGTCCTTCCTCTTTTTTCGAACGTTTGCGAGGCACCAGCACCGCCGCACAGCACCGCCTTCCGATCGACACACGCACCATCATCATCATCGTCCTCGCCGCCGTCGTCGTCGTCCGGATCGAGCTCGTGTAAAAGAAAGAGAGAGAGAATTCATGCCAGGAACGATTGCCTCAATCACCGACCCTGCCCTCGTCTCATCCACCACCACAGCCTCGTCCTCCGCTGCCAGCGCTCCGACCCCGAACTCGAGCAACATCGAGACCACAGCTGCCGATCCCACCGCACTCGCGTCCGCAACAGCCGCGGCAGACTCACAACCAGGATCACGCAGACCATCCGCACACGCCCTCCTCCAGCCTCTCTCCCTTTTCGACCCAGCACGTCTCCAGTCCCAACTCCAGCAACAAGAGCAGCAACAGGAACAAGACGGAAAAGCAGCCATCGTATCCGCCCCGCTGCCCCACTCCCTCGTCACCCCACAACCCATCTTCCCAGGCACAGGCGGTCCCGGCTCCGGCGTCGCTCTCACCTCTGCATCCGCAGCAAACCTCATCCTCCACTCCGCGACCAGCTCCGCCATCGCTCCGACAAACACCCCGGCTCGCATGACCGTAGAACTCGCCAAGAACACCATGTCGTCTTCACAACAACAAGCTACGCTGACCCAGCGCAAGAACGCGTCGGGTGCTTCCCAGCAGAGCGGTACGAATGGTAACAGCGCCAACAGCAACCTCGTCCAGTTCGTCGAGACCACCGGCCACTTCTCTCTCGTCCGGAACTTCCACCTGGCCGATGCGTTCACCCTCATGAACGGCTTCTGCGGCGCCCAGTCCCTCTTCGCCTCCGGTCGGTACCTCGTCACCTCCGATCCCATCCATGCCTGGCACGCACTCTGGTTCCCGCTCTTTGGTGCCATCTTTGACTTGCTCGATGGCAAGGTCGCCCGTTGGAGGAATAGCTCGAGCATGTTGGGTCAGGAGTTGGACTCTCTTGCTGATTCGGTGCGTTTTCATTTCCCCCTTCTTTTTTTCCTCGATTCTATGTTCCCTAGTTGACTTTGTGTGTTTCATACCAACAGACATCCTTCGGAGCCGCACCCGCCTTTGCCGCCTTCGCCCTCGGTCTCCGTCTGCCGCTCGACACCCTCATCCTCACCGGCTTCGTCTGCGCAGGTATCGCCCGTCTGGCCCGCTTCAACGTAACCACAGCCTCGATCCCACACGACCCCTCAGGAAAGGCACGCTACTTCGAAGGGCTCCCCATCCCCTCCTCCCTCATCCTCGTCGGCGGCATGGCGCTCTGCCTGCTCTTTGGCCGCTTCGAGAGTGCTGGAGGGATCGGAAACGTCGTGGGTACGGCTGGCAACGCAGCATGGTGGGATCCGGCTCAGTTGCTCGTCTCGGACGCGGGCACGGCTTGGAACGCGATCAAGGCGCATGCTTCGCTCCCCGTCGGACGCACCCTGGTCTTCACGGGCCGATTAGCATCCTCGTCGGCCGTGTCGACGGCCAAGAAGCTCGTAGGAGCCTCGGCGAGCGGTGTCCCCCTTGGCATCCTCAACCTCGATGTCTTCGGGCTGGTGGAGAAGGTCGCCGGTCAGCAGTTTGCGCAGGAGTATGCTCGGGTGCACACGATCAGCTTGCTCTGGCTTGCATGGAGCGCGGCTATGGTTAGCAAGACGCTCCATGTGCCCAAGCCCTGAGCCAAGCATCATGGAACGCCCAAAAGCCCAAAAGGGGGGGAATAGCGAGGCAATTTACCCGTCGTTCGCGTTGAAGACCAAGATATCCTCCAAAGTAATGCTCCACCCTCCCTTCCGTTCGGCCCGCCTCCGTTCTCACCTGTCCAATTTCCCTGCCACGGCAAGTTTGGCTCCCACACGTCTCGTCCCTCTGCTCCCTTTTTTCGCCATCATCTCCAATTCCCCCGTTCTATAGTTCAATGAATGATAAAGACCCCAAAAGATTTCACGTGTTATTTGTATGGACGCGGTCTCGATCCAGAGTATGAGCGCATGCACCCAGGGACTGAAAGGTTCAGAAGCAAGATCTTCCCAAGGTCTTGCAGATTACGTCCTTGGCTTGCGGTGGAGAGGTATAGAAGTACATGGATCGGGTCGCGTGCCCGCTTGAGAGAGTTTCCTCACGTGTTGAGTTCGGGATCCTCGATGGCGTCTGTGAAGAGCTTGTTGCAGGAACAGCAGACGTAGAACAGCGTCATTCCTGCGTTGTTGTTGGAGAGCAGAGGAGGTTGTTAGACATGGTGAGAAGCTGCCGCAGCGATCATCAGGAGCCCCCCATCCTGGGGCGGGAGAGAGGGAGAGAGTACTCACGATTGAAAGTCCGCTTACTCTGATCCTGGAAATACACCGCCTCATCAGCCCCACAAGCCGGACAAGCATGCTCGTTCGTCCTCGGCATCGTCGGATCCGTCATGAGCTTGTCAATCACGCCCGGCTGCTCCTTGGAGACGGCGACGAGATCGTTGCGGAAGACCATGTTGTGAGCGGCTTCTTCGCGGTAGTTGCAGTTCTTGCAGGCGTAGAGGAGGACTTGGTTGGAGCGGTCGACCTGTAGAAGGAGAGATAGGGGGAGGGAGAAGGGTTGAGCATGAGGGGAGGAGAGGTGGGATGGATGCGCGAGGAGGAGACGTACCTGTGGGTAGAGCAAGTTGTTACTGCAGTCATCCATCCGTCCGTCCATCCACGGAGCCAAGAGACAAAGCGTCAGCCTCTCAATCCACTCTTGTACTTTACACGCCAGTAGCTCTTCCGAAAGGAAGTACGGCTTTTCGGATGCTGGGCTCCTCCTCGCCCCCGGCGCTCCTTTCAGACATGCTCACCATTCGCGACAGAAGTTGAGCGTCGACATGGCTGCCGGCGCTGCTGATGTCGTCGACTGGGGGAGATGCTATTGCTGGACCTGCAGACAAGACGCTTCACCCTCCGCTGTGCGATGAGAATCGACGCGCTGCCCGTACCGTATCGTTCGCTGCTGGAGGGAAAGGGGTCTGCGCAGTTGGGACACCTGGCGAACGGAGGTGGTGGCCACTGACTCAGGCCGCGGCTCAATGCGAGGTCGTGAGGAAGGTCGCGGCAGGGCGGCCCGATGTGCCGACTGCCGGCGCAAAGAACCTCGACACGGTGTCGATAGAAAAGTGCTCACCACGTGGCGAGTCGCGTGGGAGTGATGATCATGACCAGCCTGCCAATGATCACTTCTCAGATCACCGCCGTGTGAAAAAGATTTTTCGGCAGGGCGTGGTTGAGCGGCTCGGTGCTGTTCACGACCTTCCCACCGCCGTCCGCTTCAGTCGCACTCCTCAAGGCACCACACACCAAGTCACAAGTTCGTGGGTGTCTCTTTCTTCTGGAGCAGCAGCAGCAGCAGCGCACTCTCACTGACACCCTTCGCTCTCTCTCTCTCCTGGTGGACAGATTCAAAATGGTTGGCGAGAAGAAGCAGAAGAAGACACGATCGGCCTTGAACGACGTCGTCACAGTACGTACCCTGCACACACCCTCTCTCTGCCTTCCTGATCACCCTGCACATACTGATCCCTTGATCTCTCTCTGCTTCCTCCCATCAACAGCGGCAGTACACAATCCACCTGCACCGCCGCGTGCACGACGTCGCCTTCAAGAAGAAGGCGCCCAAGGGAGTCAAGGAGGTCATCAAGTTCGCACAGCAGGCCATGGGCACCAAGGACGTCCGACTGGACCCCAAGCTCAACCACGAGATCTGGAAGCTCGGTGTTAAGGACGTGCCTCGCCGACTGCGGGTTCAGCTTGAGCGTGAGTATACTGGTTTCTTTCTCTCCTTTGACGGAGCGCGGGGTAGGGGAGGAGAGATGGGACACAAGGGATGGAGCGCATGCCATATGAATGGGGCGAGGCGGTACGGGGCCAGCCACGAGTTCAGCGCGACCATGCGGAACCTGCACGTCGGTTAGCGGACATACAACGCGAGCGCGGCATTCACCAAGGGTGTGCCAACCGCGGATACGCACCAGATGCTACCACCCCCTCCTCAGCGCACGCGATCCGCATCGATCCGCCCTCTCGACATCTAGCTGCGGACACAAATGCGGAGCAGACGCCTTCGACAATCAGGGAACGCAGCGAGCTGCATTCCTCGGCCTCGATACGAGAAGCGATCGGAGCGACGCCATCGACTCTCTGACGGGATCGCGGCTGATAGGCGGGCGGATCTATGCGGATCGCGTGCTCTGAGGAGGTGGTCGCGGAGGAGGAAACATCTGCAGCAGTGGGCGGGCAAAGGCTTCGCGGAGGGCCTGTTTGCCTCCTCCTCCTCTTCACCCCGTCTCCGCGCAACCTCTGCTGTTTCTCAAGCTCCAAAGGACTCGAACTGACCCATGACTTCTTTCCTTCTTCCCCCAAACAGGCAAGCGTAACGACGACGAGGATGCCAAGGAGAAGCTCTACACCTACGCAACATTCGTGCCCGGGCCAAGCAAGGGTCTCATCACCACAATCGTGGACCAGGAGTAAATCCGGGTACTCTCGGATTTCTTTCCTCACATTCTCTGGCGCGCATGTCCATCCCCCAGTGTATGCAACGTCCCCCCGTCCCAACCCTTTTTCTCATGTCATATGCAATCTACCCAGACTCCCCCTCTCGACGATCGAGCGGCAGTCTTCAGCTCTCTACTCTCCTGTCTGACTTTGGATGCCGGAAACAAGTGATTGCGGAGTGGAACACGCCGGCGAACGCTCTTGGTACGCAGAGCTCGGGGAACAGGTTGCGATTGCTTGGGTCTCCATTGAGGATGTCCACTGTCAAGTGCACACGAACGGATTCTAATTCAGAGAGAAGAGAGAGGGTACATGCCCTGTATGTAGCTGTAAATGGGATGCATTCATTGATGATCTCGAGTGACGGTCGATTCCTATGTCAATGGCTGCGTGACTGTGTATGTGGTTGCGCCTACGTCCCATTGACTTGGCGAGGTTCGGAAAGCGACAGCGAAGGGGCGGAGCGTGGTCCGCAGGGGAGACCCCGACGGCCTACGTCGGCTTCCAGCTCGTCATCTCCCTATACTCGTCCTCCTCCGTGTCCGGCATGTTCTGCAGTTGATCGAGCAACTGCTTCTGCGTAAGCTTCTTGCCAGCCCCACCCGCCGCCGCCGCCGCACTGCCTGTGCCGGCCGCAGAGGAGGAGGACGAAGGTCCGAATAGGTCGAGGATGCCGTCTGTGTCCATGCTGGACAGGGTGGCGTTGTCTTGGGTGATGACCGAGTTCGCCACATTGAGCTTGAACCGCTGAAGACTGTATAATCGAAACGAAATACGGGGACATCAGTATATAACCCGGTCCAAAGAGGTCGATAGGAAAAACGTACCCCATGATCTTCTGCTCAAGCGTGTTCCTCGTGATGAGCCGGTACACATTCACGACCTTCTTCTGCCCCAACCGATGCGCCCGATCCATCGCCTGCAGATCCTTCATCGGATTCCAATCATGCTCCACAAAAATGACCGTGTCCGCACCCGTCAGCGTCAAACCCAACCCGCCAACCGAAGTCGTGAGCAAGAGGACGTCGATCGACGGGTCCGAGTTGAACGTCCGTACGATCCCATGCCGCTTGTCCGCTGAGACGGTGCCGTCGAGGCGCATGTAGGTCACCGAGGGCATATGCGTCCCGAACAGGTCCTTCTCAATCACGTCGAGCATCTGTCGGAGCTGGCAGAAGATGAGCACGCGGTGTTGAGACACGGCAGCTGCGTCCGACAGTAGGTCTCCCTCCGTACCGCCAGACTTGGCACTGCCTGGCCCAGCTCCAACACCAGCTCCCGCAGCAGAACCAAGACCGATTCCGCAGTCATTCAGCAGCTGCTTCAGGACTTGCAACTTAGGCGCATGCGCAATATCCCGAAGACCGGCACCACCCTTGCCCTCCACCCGCTTGAAGAACTTGGCATGGCGCGGGTTCGTCTTGTCCAGAACGAGGATGGGGTGGTTGACGAGTTTGCGGAGGTACTGGAGTGACTGGAAGGCATGTTGTTTCAAAACCGGTCCACTGCCGGCAGCAGGAGTAGGTTCTGCGCTCGATGTCTCCGCGGCCGCTGTCTTGTCCTCTTCCAGCGCGTCTTCGAGCTGAGCGCGATCCTGCGAGCTGGTGAAGTCATCGTAAAGTGCCTGTTGGATCTCGCCAAGGTCGCACTCGATATCTTGGATGATTTTGGGCGGAAGATCGTCCAGGACATCGTCCTTCATTCGACGAAGGAGGAACGGCAGGACTTGCTTGTGCAGAGCTTCCAATGCGAGTGTAGCTGATGATTGGGAACAACATGTTAGAACAGCCTGACAGTGGCACCAATGTTGTTATGAAGGAGGAACATCCAAACTCACCAGCCTCCTGCTCCTTGGCAGTGACTTTGCCCTCTCGCGAGGCCAAGATCGGCTTGCCATACCGTTCCTGGAAACTCCGTTCAGTCCCAAGAAAGCCTGGCATCAAGAAGTCAAACAGACTCCAAAGCTCCAGCACACTATTCTGAATCGGCGTCCCACTCAGGATCAGCCGGTGATTCGCCTGCAGACTTTTGACCGCCTTTGTCGTCTTCGTCTTGGAACCCTTGATGATGTGGCCCTCGTCCAGGATGCAGTAGTTCCAATTCTGCGCAGACAGGATGGATACGTCGTTCCGAACGATGTCGTACGAGGTGATGACGACGTCGTACGATTTGAAGTGACCCTGGATCCGAGCTCGCTCGTTCGGATTGCCGATGTACTGGACCGGACGGAGATTGTTCGAGTATTGCTGAATCTCGTGGAACCAGTGCCCGGTCAGCGTCGAGGGACAGACGACGAGGGAGGGAAGGTGCCTGAACTCGGGCGTCTTGTTGATCTTGTATGCTTGGGCACGCTCAAAGTGATCGCACGACAGAATTGTGATTGACTGGAGAGTCTTTCCAAGACCCATGTCTGTGAAGTCAACAAACATCTCTCAGTTCATCCTTCAATAACAACGTTGGGAGCACCAGTCAAATGTGAACAGAGCCTAACTCACCATCACACAGGATTCCGTGGAGCTTGAACTTGGAAAGGAATGCCATCCAGCTGATCCCCTCTCGCTGATACTTGCGCAGACTGGCATTGACCTTGACAGGAAGCCTGTACTCCTCGACTTTGCCATTAAGCAGCTGGTCAAGAAATTTGCGCTCGTCCTGCCGGCGAGCCAACATGTCGGCCGGGAAGCCTGCGGGATCAGGGAGACCAGCCTTTGGAAGTGGAGGATACGAGGGCAATAGAAAATACGAATGAGTTCTTGTGCCCTTACCATTCGCCGAGGAGGGGACTCACTTCAAGGGGTACCATCTTGACGAGCGAGGCGAATGCATTCGTAGCCGCCAAGCGTACCTTGTCGTCCGGGTCCGTCATACGTCCAAGAACAGGCACGACGAAGAAGATCACGTACGGAAACAGCTTCGTCTCGAGACGCCGGACAATGTCTGCAGAGTTGAATGAGTTAGCCTTGCTCAGTTTCCAAAGCACTCAACCAGCACATAGGCCCATCCCCGAATCAAACTCACCAAGGATCAGCTCCATAGCCCCCGAACGATGGAACACATTCGTCGCATCTCCCAAGAGCGGCACCACCTTCAGCACAAGCTCCAACATGCCCGCCTCCGTCATCACATCCGCACTCGCACCATAGCACCGCGCCGATGCCGATCGAATCGCTGCCGACTGACTCTGCAGCGCGACCGTGAGCTGCCCCAAGATGGAGACGAGGGCCGGGTGCAGCGCTGGATCGACGTGCGGGATGATGACCTCGAGGATGGTGCAGGCGTCAATGATGCCCTGCCCTACGCCCTGGTCGGCCGCGATCGCTCCGTCGAGGTCAGAAGCAGGAGATGACGGGCCGGTCCCCTTGTCCCCATTTGAAGCAGATGCTACGCTGAGCGGGCCATAAATGGCCGCCCGGAACGCAGGCACCCGCTCGAACAGCTCAGCACCGAACAGCATCGCCAGTTCACTCAAGGCCCGTTCGGCACCCCTTCGGATCAACCGACCCTGGCGAACCTCTTCTGACTCTTCCACTTCGGCAGAGGCTGCTCCCGCCACCGATCGTCCCGACTTGGGCGCGTTCGAGGCCGCAATTTCGGCGCCGAGAGACATGATCCCTTCCCGGATGTGCGCCACACCGCTGAAGACGGCTGTACGCGTCGTATCTTGACATACGAACGCGCAGAGATTCTTGACAATCTTTTCGCTCGGATCGCCCGTCCGCCCTGGCGATTCGCCGCAGAGCTTGATGAAGCGCGCCACAGATCGAGCCGAGGCCGCTTGCAGATCCGCGTTCTCTTCGAACTGGAGAAGGGTACCATTATGATGAGCAACATGACTTCCTGCCGGATCGAGCAGGCGCTTGATTGAGGTGACGAACAGACCCAGAAACTCACCTTGACACTGTTCATCATACTCCTCACCACCGGATTCAGCTTGGCCGGCATCACCCTAAGCGCAACCAGAGCACTGGCCACACCCGCAAAAACCTGCACATCACTCCGTTCCTTCCGACTCTGGTAGAAGCCTAGACTAGCAATCACCCTCCTCCGGCGGGTCTCCAACGCCTCCGCATTCGCCTTCTTGCTCTTGCTGCCCACCAGCTTCAGAAGCGCTTCGTAACCGGGTCCGACGACGTACCGGGCCGTGTCGAGGGTGAAGGCGTCGGTCCGTTGGCCGAGGGCGTCGACGTGGGTGGGCAAGGTCGGGATCTTGTCACGCGCGACGCGAGCTTCGGTGTGGAAGGCCGAGTAGAGGCTTTGGGATTCCCGCTGGAGTCGACTTAGCGCAACCTCCATCTCAGCATACGTAGGCGGGGCGGGTGCTTCGAGAATGGCAATCAGTCTCGCAGATAGCTCCGAGGCAAGCGGGCTCGTCTCCTGACGTGAGCTTGGTTGGTCTTGGGCCCATTCTTGGATAATGCAAGATGCCAAACACTTGTGCAGTGCTGATGAGGAGTCCAAGTACTGCAACAGTTGGCCGGCGAAGACTTCATGTTGCTGCAGGAAAAGTGGGAGAGCGATTGTGAATATGACAAGCCCAGAATTCAACCCTCGTCATGGAAAGAAAATGTAGCGACTCACCTGGTCAGGCCACTCCTTCATGATCTGACCCAGCGCCGCAGCAGCGCCCAATCGACCATGCATGACCGTATCCACGCCCACCAGTGCCAAATCCTGCGACAGAATCCCCTTATCCAAGTCGTACGTCGGCCCCTCCGGCCCATTTCCATTCTTCGACGACGAACCCTTCCCGCCGGCCCGAGAGGGTCGATAGAGCAGCCTCGAATCGACAGGCGAGCCAAGCGGAGTCATGATTAACTGGAAGAAATGCGGGACGTACGGAGCCAGCATGTCGACGAGTCCTCTTGATGTGGTCGTCGCCGCCGCCGCCGCCGTGCCGGAAGGAAGATGTGATAACGAGCGTTGAAGGACGCCCACGGCCGCCTTCCAAGCCTGTACACTCGCCTCCCGTACGGCGTTCCGCTCCTCCACGATCAAATTCTGGAACAAGAGCCGAAGAAGGGCGGCGTCGATCCAGCCGGCCGCCATGACCGCGGTGGAAGATGAGGAGGTTCCCATGCGGAGGAAGACAGCCATGGCGCGCAAGACGGACAGTCGGACGCTCGTGATCGTATGTCGGAAGTAAGGATGTAACGTCCGGATCCTCTCCGCCAACAACGAAGAGGACAACGAGGACTCCTCAGCGGGGGCGGCTTCAGGTTCCGCCTTCATAGGATGCCGGCCCATCATCAACCCTTGCACATTCTCGTACTCCATCAGCTTCGCCAGTAGATCCATAATGCTCGCCATCGAGCTCCCCAGATCATCACCTTCCGCCTCCGCGAGACTGTCCCAGAGCGTGTCAAGGACTCGCGTCGTCGTCTCAACGGGGATCGGGATTTGTTCCTTTGACGAGGACAAGGATGAGGAGCCAAGGACGGGCGCGAGCGCGAGTAGAGTGGACGCGGCTGCCGAGCGTATATCGTCATCCTCGTCGCGGAGGCTGGGAGAGATGCGAAACGGGGGCGAAATTCAGATTCAGCGTGCGCAGAACAATAGGGCAATGACTTAAGACGTACCCGAGTACAGCGAGCTCAATGACTTCGAAAAAGTATGCGTTCGGTCTTCTCCTGCCACTGCGCTCCGATACCTCCCTGTCTTCACCTTCACCTTCCTTCTTCACTCTACCACTGCCCCCTGTATCCTGCTCCTCTGCCTCGTCGAAAAGGACGTCCATCCTCGCCGAGACTTCGTACTTAAGTCCCAGGAAGCCCGCATGTCGGACTTCCCACGCATACCCCGGATCGCCTCTCTTGCGCCTGAACGTCGTACCCGTGGGATCGCTGATGCCGATGTCTTTCTTCGACCCTTGTCGTGCGGCCGTTTCCAGATCCACGTCTTGTCGAATCATCTGCACAAGGGCCCGATGGACTGCCTGAACGCTGGTAAGGGGCATCCCAGCGCCGCCGTTCCGCGTCTTGGAACGATTCTCATCACCAGACCGTGCACCGTTATTCTCCTCCGCCGCCGCCGCCGCCGACGAAGACGAAGAGAGCAACAGCAGACTGGCAAGCGCCTGCGCACACGTCTCCCTCACCGGCGCCATCACCTGATCCAGCACGAAATCATTCAACCGATCCAACGCACAAACACTCAAAAGCCTAACACCGACATCCTCCAAAAAGGCCGCATGGTGATCCCCCACGCCGTCGACGTAGAGCCCGCACCCGCTTCCCTGGGCACGCATGAGTTCGCGGAGACCGAGCGCGGCGCCGTGTCGGATTTCCCAGGAGGGGTTGAAGAGGTCTGCGGCGAGGAGGGCGCAGATGGGTTCGAAGGGCCAGCTGGTGGGGTCTTCGTTGAGGAGGGCGAAGGCGTCTGCTGAGGCTGGGCGGACGCTGCTGTTCCCATTCCCGTTCCCGTTCGCGTTCTCGCCGGATGTTGCAGTGGGTGTAGGAGACGCAGACGCAGAGGGTGCGTCGGAAGCGAGCATCTGTCGTTTTCGCGGAGGGCCATTGGAGAGTTCGTCGGTCGGGGTCGAAGCATTCCCACCGCCCGCCTTCAACTTCCGCTTGAGCGCGTTCCGTTCCCGTGCGGAGAGGGCCGATGTCGAGCTGAAATCGGGCATCATGTCCACTGCTGACCCCTGTTGCTGTTGTTGTTGCTGCTGCTGCAGCTGCCCTTCTTTTGCTACCGCCGCGCCGTTCTTCTTGACACCCTCCCCAGACTCCTCCCCAACCCTCAACTCAGCCTCGACATCCATCCCCAAATCGAGATCGCCAATCCCACCCACACTCAGGCCCAAACTCTGCATGCTCCGCTTGGCATGGGCCAGCCGTTCCGCCGCATTCGCGTTCCCTTTCCCCCCGAGGAGCAGAGTGGTCGATTCGAATTCTTTGCCGGCGGAGGAGAGCAGTTTCGTTCCTGAGGAGAGGAGACGGGGTAGGTTGAAGGAGGCGAGTGGGGATGGGGATGGGGTTGGGGGTTCTGCGCTGGAGGAAGAAGAGGGGGAGGGAAGCCAGAGTGGGAGCGCATCACAAACAGCCCCGACGGCGTTCGCAGCCGCTAGACGCGTCTCCCAGACCCGCGAGCGCAAAAGAGGCACAATCTTGGCGAGCAAAAGCACACCCTCGGTCCATGCCGTCGTCGGAGGCGACGCATCATCGGAAGCCGACGCTCCCGCTCCTCCTCCCTCTTTCACAACCTTGATATCGTCAGAATTTTCAGTGGATTGCTGCGATGAGGCCGCCCGCTCAGCGATCTGACCGAGCTGTTTGGCCGCAGACGATCGGATGGCCGAGGTCGATCCTGTGTCGAGCAGGCTGACCAGGCGGTCGAGTCGCGAGGTCGTCGTGGATGCCATGCTTTGCGCGCGATCTTCCCAAAATCAAAAGGCTCCGAGCAGTGGGTGGGCCGGGCGAGAGGGCGCGGCGCCTGTGTGCGCGGGGGCTTTTTGTAGGCGCGACCCCTTCGCTTTTACACACCTCCGCTGCCAAATCGTTGCGCAACGAATTTTTCTCAAGGCGAACGCACGGCCTTAGATAAGAACTCGTCCTCTGGACGTCTCGTGAGAGGGAGAGGGAGAAGGAGGATATGCTATGGGAACGGGATGCTTATTAGATTTCGAAACGGGCAAGGTTCAGGTGGGAAAGAGGGTGAGGGCTGGATCTGGAGAGGCACCAGCCAGCAGGGGATGCGTAAACGAGTTACAAGGCAAATAGAGCGAGGCATGTGCGGGCCTTCTGCAGACACCTGTTTGCGCCCCACCGCTCACTTGAGACCGTAGCCGTAGGCAACCTCAGCGCTCGAACCCGCCAGACCCTTGGCAGCCTGTCCGACACCGTACCGCTTGATACGGATGGCCTGGGACGCGACGAAGCCGGACGCGTCGGTCGGCTCGTAACCTCCGAGTTCGTCCATGGAGGAAAACTTCTCGTCGTAGAGAAGCTTCAGATCGCGCGTAGGGAATCGAATAACATGGGTCAGCTCATCTCGTCGAAAAGATCCTGGTTTGACTGGGAAAATAAAACGCGACTCACCTCTTCGGAGCTGCGACCCTCAATGATGACATTTCCCTTATACAACTTGATCTTCACCTCCCCGTTGACCGTCTTCTGCGACGCAGGAATGCAACTCCTGACAAAGTCTCCCTCAGGACTGAAGAAGAAGCCGTTGTAGAGGATCTCGGACAGCTTGGTGGTGATGACCTGGTCGCGGATACGGCGGACTTCGCGGTCGAGGGTGAGGCCCTCGAGATCGATGTGTGCTGAGCGGAGGATCGTCGCGCCGGGAGACTCGTAGCAGCCACGCGACTTGACGCCAATGAAGCGGTTCTCGACGATGTCCACGCGTCTGTATTCACCCACAGAGCATATCAGCACCTTGCTTGTCTCATAATCACAACAATGATAAAACTCACCCGATGCCGTGTTTCCGCGCAAGCGCGTTGAGAGTGAGGAAAATCTCCACACTGTCTGTGACGGACTTGCCCTGCTGGTCGACCAGCTTGACCTCGGAGGGGATACCCTTCTTGAAAGAGATGACGATGCGCTCGGGCGTGTCGGGTGCCTTCTCGGGCGAGACGGTCAGCTTCCACATGTCGTCGGGAGGGGTGGTGTTCTGTGTTGGAAACACAGCAGGACGGTGAGTTTGCTTTCAAAAGTTATGAGAACGTAAGCATGCGATTGAAGATACGTACAGGGTCCTCGAGGATACCGGCCTCGTAGGAGATGTGGTAGAGGTTCTCATCAGTCGACCAGGGCTTGGACTTGGTCTGGGTGACGGGGATGCCCTTCTGCTCAGCATATTCGAGCAGAGCGGAGCGACCGACAAAGCGGTTGTAGAACTCTGACGCGTAGAAGAGTGATAGTAATGAGCTTTTCCTCTTCCTCGTGGTGCATATACATCGAAAGATCAAGCAACTCACCAGGAATACGCCAAGGTGCGATGACCTTGATGTCTGGCTTGAGACCGTAGAAGGCGAGCTCGAAGCGAACCTGGTCGTTACCCTTACCGGTGCATCCGTGGGAGACAAACTGGCAGGACTCCTTCTCGGCAGCGGAGATCATGCCTCGGGCAATGACAGGTCGGGCGAGGGAGGTGCCGAGCAGGTAGACGTCCTCGTAGATGGCGTTGGCCTGGACGGCGGGGTAGATGAGGTTCTCGATGAATTCGCGTCGCATGTCTTCGAGGATGAAGCCCTTGGCTCCGCAGGCGAGGGCCTTCTTGCGGGCTGCCTCAAAGTCCTGTTTGAGGGGGAAATTGTGAGCCAAGATGCAAATATTGAGCCAGTGGATTGGTGGGAGCTCACCTCTTCTTGACCGACATCGGCCATGAAGGCAACGACGTCGTAGCCTTCGTCGATGAGCCATGCGAGGATGGTGGAGGTGTCTGTAGAGGGAGGGAGTCCAGAGTGAATATTGAGCTGAGAGTAGATCAAAACGGATGAGGAATGTTGACTGACCAAGACCGCCTGAGTAAGCGAGGAGGACCTTTCCCTTGGTCATGGTGAGTGAGTGAGTAGCTGTTGTATTGGGGAATGAGTGAGGGAGCGAGCGGTAGGTGGTGGTCAGATGGAAGCAGGAGTGAGGAGAGCAAGCGCTGGCTGCCTTCTTGTGTTGCTTTCTTGAGTGTGAGTCACCTCAAAATTTTCTCTCCTTCCCGCTTCCCGCAGCGCACAGATCACACACAAATCAACGCAACAGCCCAACAGCCCAGCCGCCCAGCCGCCCAGCCGCCTGCGCCCGCGCATGCATGCGGAGTTCAACGTTCAACTCAAGGCCCAGATCGCCTCGGGCAGAAGCGGGAGCCGAGCGAAGAAGGGAGGTGCCAGGTGAACCGTGAAGGGAGAAAGGGAAGAGATAAGGACCAACAATCCAATCTGAGGATCATCGAATCTTCTCGCCCTCTTCGCGATAACGATAACGTTTCTGCATGCAGCCCGCCCTCGGAGCCTTTCTCCCACGCGACTTTCACCGCTTCCCGCTTGACGCGCTTGAACGCGTTTACGAAGGATACAGAGACGTGCCTGAGGTCTGAGATTGGACACAGGGATGGATACGATGTACAATGTGCGACGAGACGACGCGTATTTGGGTATGGAGTACATTTACTGGGATGTAGGTTGCTGACCGACTCCACCACCAGCGACGGGGCAGGCTGAGGGATGCAGGACACACGTCAGCTCTTTCTCATCAGACGGCAGGAAGAGGAAGACAAGGACGAAGACTTACCCTTCGCAGCAACGCTCTCCTTGTCTGCTGAATCATCGGTCGAGCTTGCCTGACGGATGGTCTGGACACCGGCCTGCTTGTCCTGGTCTGCTGAGGAAGCCCAGTCGGAACTGCCAGTCAATCCAGCGACGGCCTCCTACAGAATTGACATGTCGATCAGGGTCAACTTCCTCTACAAGGGAGCGAGTGAAAAGAGAGAGAAGGAAGGGGACTCACCTCTGCTGCACCCTTGACGTACTGGGCATGTCCGGCCAAGTTCTGGAGGGTGGAGTTTTCAGACGCGTTGGTGTTGGTGGAGGACATCTTTCGAAATGCTGGGAGACTGATGGAGATGGGAGACGGAGATCGATGGGGAAGAGAAGGTCAGCGCGGTCAGGGGTGAGCGGTGAGCTCTGAGTACTGAGTCCTTATAAGGGCTTCCAAGACCCAGAGGCGTGGCGAGGGTGGCCGCCTCTCGTCAGCATGAGCGAGTTGTTCGATCGAGAATTAATGACGCGTCACTCGGTTCTGAATCGTTGCGCAACGAATTCGTTGATGAGGTTGTTCGCGTTGCCTGCACCATCATGCTGATCCCAGACGATCTGATCTTCCTTCTCTTCCTCGACATCAACATCGACATTGAGGACTACCAGCATTGGTCCTCGCGTACCCAAGGCCCTTCGTATTCAGGCGCGCAAAAAAATCACAACGATGGCAGCAACAGGCCGGGATCCAGCTACACTGCTCTGCGCACAACTCGAGGTACGTCTTGTCCCACACACTTCCCTTTCTTCTCATGCCTGTAGCAACCTCACAAACTCTCCTGTGATCATCATATCAGGCCATCTTCTGCCCTGCGCTCGACCCTGCCCTCGTCGCAGCCATCGCATATGAGCCAAATCAGTCCTTCGACCAGGCTACTCAAATCCTGTCACAACTCGTCCCGGAGGAAGAACCTTGGGAGCAATCTCAACCAACGACAGCAGCGCCTGCCACAAGCTCTCCCTCAGCTTCTACCTCCTCTTCTCCAGCACTCAACCAATCAGCATCACCGAAGGACACCGATCAGATCCCAGCCTCGGACCCTATTTCAGAAACTCAGCTACACGACTTGCTCGATCAATGGGAAGCTCAGGGGACCATCATCATCCCAGCAGACGACGACCCAGTCCTCAACCTCACCGACGAGGAATCAGATCCTCTCCACAGACAGCAGTTGTCATCACCACCACCTCCCCAACAGGACAGTCCTAAATCTCCCCATGAGTCAACCTCGCGCTCTCCCGCTTCTCCACCACCCACTGCAACCACGGACGAGCAACAGCAACGTAACGACGAAAGCACACTTCCCTTTCTCGTCCACGCCTTCCCCCGTCTCCCTCCCTCCCTCCTCTCCTCCATCTTAGCATCCAACGACGGGAATCTCACAACGACCCTCGACGAACTCATCACCGCACAACTCATCGCTGACGACCCCGGCCTGCTACAAGCTCCTACCGCTGTGGTAGAGGAACGCACAAAAAAGGAGGCTGCTGGCCTTGATCTTGATAAGTTGGCGCATGGAACTAGGGCGCTCAGGCTGGACGGTGCGAAGAAGAAACGGCGGAAAGGCGACGATGCTATGGGGGGAGGAGGCATGGCGCGTACCCGCTCGGCGGGGCCACTTGTCCGTCTGGGCGATGTTCGACAGGGAGGCGGCGCTAACGACGGTAATACGAGTGCGCCGAGTGAGGCGATGAGGAGGAAGCTCAAAGATGCTATCGATGCCGGCTGGAAGGATCCTAAAGATCGATTGGCAGTCGCTATACCAGCTCATCTGCTTCAACACACATCGTCCTCCTCCTCTTCGTCCAACGCGTCGACGACGTCCCTGCCCAGCTCGCCCTTCCTGAGCAGCACCTTCGACGTCGCCTCGGACGGCGATGTGGAAGAGGAGCGCAGACGAGCGATCGACGACGCTCTGCTTACTCAGGTTGATATGCGCAAAATTGCGAGTAGAGGGCATCGAGATCAATCCAGTGCGCACGATCAGAACACGCCACTAGCAGAGACGTCCACCTGGCTCCTCACCTCCTCCGTCCTCTCCCAGCTCATCCACCTACTCCGCCCCATCCCTTTCTCCTCCCCAACCTCAGCGGCAGTCGAACGAAGGAAGAAGAGGAAACGCAACCCGCCGTTGTTCAGCGAGACCGAGGCCAACGCAGTCCATGCCAGATCATCCTTCCACCTACCACGGACGCTCTCCCGACTCATCGGACGCAGCGCAGAAGTGTACGATTCCTACAACCGCTCGTTGCTCAAGGCCTCCACCGAGGGCGGCGTCGATGGCGACGGCGAGTGGGCCAAGGAGAAGGCCATCGCAGCCGCGTTCGACTTGGACGAGCTTGCCCTGACCATCGCGGCGCTCGCGGGCATCGAAGCTGGCAGTACGGACAACCGAGCCAAGATGGCCCTCAAAGCGACGGGGGGCCGGTCCGAGGAAGGTGGGGATCCGGATGCGGCGTTGGATCTGTTGGAGCTGTGGAATGGGGTCGAGAGTCAGTTTGGTGCGGCCGGTGCCGGGGTGGGGATGTGGGATGGGGAGGAGAAAAGGGAGGAGGAGGAGAAGCCTTGGACGGAGGTTGTCAAGCCTATTCGGAGGAGTGCTGTGCGTCAGTTCCTGGAGACGGAGGAAGCGGCCGCGAAGAAGAAGCGTGGGGGGAATCAGATTGTTACAGAGGAAGTTCATGGGGACGACCATGATGCTGAAGATGAAGAGGACGACTCTGATGAAGGCGAGGAAGAGGAAGAAGAGCGCTCATCGATCATAGACGTCTACGCCCTCCCGACCCTGGCTCAAGCAGCGCGTATAGCCTCGACGCGTAAAGCAGCCCAGGCCCTATCAGCCCAACGCCGGACGATCCAAACGGCCGCCTCCGTCCTAAAACGCGACCCCGTCCTCGGTCTCTCCCCCGCTGCCGCAGCCCAACAGGCCCGGGACGCCATTGCCCGCGAGCGACTCGCTCACGCAAGAAGGGGCGCCGCGATCGTCCTTCCGGCCTCTGCCACTGCGATCGGCTTTGGCGATGACGATTTCGGAGCGGAGGACGAGGGGGAGGACGGGGTGATGAGTCTGGGTGCGAGACGACGACGGGCGTTGGAGCGGTTGGACTATGCGAGTCGGATGGAGACAGAGTATCGGGAGAAGAGGCGGGATGCGTTGCGGAAGGCGAGTTCGGCCTGGCGCGGGATTAGCTCGTCCTCCTCATCAGCGTATCCGACGGCCGTTCTTCCGCTGGGGATGCCAAGGGATCGAGCGGAGGTGCCGGGGTCAGCAACGTACTTCGGCCTCCCCGAGGCCCGACCCAAATTCCCGACCACGCCGAACACGAACGGGTTCAGCACGCCCGTGCCCCCCTCGATACCCTCTTCTGCCGCCTCCCTCGCCCCGAGCTCGACAAAGGCACTCCGCGGCAGCGCAGCGTGGTACTACGCCGACGAAGCCCGGCGCCTGGACGCCAAAGCTCGTTCCTGGGGTCTCAAAGCGGCCCAAGCGCTCGTGGAAGAGCGCAAACTTGCACACGCAGCTTCAGCCTTACTGCCCTCCTCCTCGTACAGTGTCGGGGTGAGGAAGGCGGAGCGGAACGTGATTGATTTGCACCTGCTTACCACGGGCGAGGCGCTCGCGGTCGTTAAGGAGGAGATCGATAAGTGGTGGTGGTCGACTCCTCGGGGGGCTGCTTCTACGTTGACCTCTGGTTTTACGCCTGCGCCTGCGTCCAGCTCCTCCTCGACTCCGCGGACGACGGCATCATCAGCATCGGCAGGCGGGTACGGTTTCCGACCTCTTCCTGCGCCGTACGTCGGGTTTGGTCCCGGGCCGTTGCATATCATCACGGGCATCGGCAAGCACTCGCGCGGGAACGTCGCTGTGCTCAGGCCGGCTGTTTGTGGGTGGTTGAAGAGGGGCGGGTGGGATTATGAGGAGGATGCGCCGAGGGGTCGGATTGTGGTCAAGGGCTTCAAGGGTCGGTCTTCGGCGGCTTGATTTGCTTTCCTTCTTGCCTTCGCATACACTCCTGCTCCCTCTCCTTCTGGCCTTTGGACACGCGCCTGCTCCCTGGATCCACTGCCGGCTCTGCTCTTTCCTGCTCGAGCATTCAGAATTCAGAACCTGCACTACCCTATTCCGCTTACTGTATTTTTTTGCACGTACGCATGCATCAATATGCCCACTGCTTTGGGAGGAGGCAATCGAAGGGCCACCGACTTCACGTGTAACCCTCGATGCTTGTTTGTTGGCCCGGACCCTGGCTTATGGTCTGCGCACAGTTTGCTTGGTTCGCTGACACTCTCCTTCCATCTCGCTTCCCATTCGTTCTTCCTTCCTTCTCTCTCTCCCTCTCCCTCTCCCTCTCCCGCCACACCACTCTCCCCCTCCAACGCTCCTCGTTCTGCTACCAGTCATGCTCTACTACCCAGTCATTTTCATCGACATGGAGTTCCACTACGACCGGACTGTCGACAGGGAGCTCCGCGTCGTCTGCCTGCCCGACATGTTGCACCCCGATGAGAACAAACCGAAGCCCACCGCGCCGTTGTCCACGATGGCACGTGCTACAAGCTGGCTGGGCGGCGGCCATCATGCTACAGGACCTGGAGCAGGCGAGACCGAGCACATCCATCATCGCCGTGCGCGTCTTCCCGACCCGGATGCCTTCTTGAGCTGCTACACGCTTTACGAGTGCGTCCAAAGTCTCGGCATCTCGTCTTGGAAGGATCTCTCAATCTCGTGGACGGTGCCTCCTGGCTTGGGCCAAACGGTATCGGCTGTGGAAGGGCGGGAGGTCCTCCTGAAGAACGGTACGTTCCCTCTGGCTGTGTCGGGCTTTCTCCACGCGAGAGGGACTTGACTTACTGACACATTCTGGTTCTATGCTTGTCCTTCGCCTCTGTGAGCAGACGACGACGTCAATGGCTTTATCCGAACCTTCTGGCCAGTGGGCTTCCACGAGTGTGCTCATACGCCCATCCTCAAGGCGGTCTTCCGCCCTCAGAACAAGGCTGCAGACGTCGATGTCGCTGCAACTGGTGGCGAGGCGAGCGGTGGAGAGGCTGACGCTCACGAGCTGCCAACGGTGACAGGAGTGAGCCCGGAAGGAGGAGTTGAAAGCCTCGAGTCCACCTTTGACGCTCTTTGAACAAGCCTGTTCTGTCTCCCTATCAAAGCAAGTCAGCGGCCTCACTTCGGCCTGCTTCACTGTCCCAGATTCTCGAAAAGCACCTTCACTTCCCTCAGTAGTCACTAGTGCATCGGGGATTAGGTAGTCAGTCGCACGGGGGTGCGCGAGCACCGTGCGAGGACCCCGCACACTGACTCCGTGCGAGGTCTGCGCGCCGCAGCGTTCGTGCGGTGGTCGCGCACCCCCGCGCGAGCCCTGGGGCGCGCGCAGACCGCGCGCAGGGCTCACCCATACCTCTTCTTCCATTGCAGCTCGCACTGCACTCAGACCTCTCACACACACACACACACACCACAGTCCACAGAGATCGTGACAATCGAATGAAGCAATGAACATAACCAACAAAATAACTGTGATACATGATCGCGTCTGAACGTAACGGGAAGCAGAGTAGAAAGAGGGTGAAGGAAAAGAAGTGGCTGCGGTCGAGCATACTGAGGATGAGGGAAGAAGCACCAGAGCGGTGGGGATGATGGAGGACGGCAAAAGTGTGGAGACTGGAAAGAATGGCGGAAGAGGTGTCAGCGATGTCAGTCACTGTTGGAGAGGGTGAAAGAAGTCAGCGCATCTGTAGGTGGGGATGAATGGTGTTAGCACTGCAGTGTCACAGTCAGGGTGAGCAAGCCGCCAAGGCGTGATCTGGAGGGGGAAAGCGAGTGAGCGTTTCAAAGCGCTTGACGACGAACGCGCGCGCAGTATGAGACTCGAAAGAGCAGCTGCTGAGGCACGCGTCCGTCTGAGAATGCAAGGAAAGGAAAGGAATGGTCAGCACGCGTTGTGGTGGTGGTGGTGCGCACGAGGTTCTTGGTGATGGGGGCGGGATGTCCTCAAAAAGGGGGTCCGGGCGGCAGCGCGGTGGGAATGTCACGTGAGGTGTATGGTCGTTCACTATTTCACTTCTCAGAAAATTGACAAAGGTTCGGCTCGCGCGGATCTGCGCGCGCAGTGTGCGCGGGAAGCAGCTCGCGCGGGGCCTGCGCGAGTGGTCAGCGCGAGCTATCCGCGCGCAGGCGCCCCGTGCGAGCCCCAGTGTGCGACCCTTTTTTTTTTTTTTTGATACATGTCATGGAATTTCGATGTGAAAAGAGCATACCAGTAACCAGACAGCAACCCGAAGGGCAAATAGGCAGATAAGAAACGAGCAGAAGAAGGAAGTAAAGCGGTAGGGCTTCGGGCTCGGGTCCCAGTCTTTCGGTGGAATGTCTTGACGTGGATATTACGTTGCCGTCCGTCGGCATCGGTGGGGCGCGACGAAAGCGAAGGCTTGCCAGTTGCCATGACCATTTGGGAGTTTGATAGAGTCGTCCGCGGGCCGAGTCGATCGATGTCCGTGGTCCGGTCGCCGACAGCAGACCCGCTGCTGCGGCTTGTAGGCGTAAAGCCCTCAACTGTCGTGAAGGTGTGAAGATCCACGACCAGCCTGTTTGTAGAAAAAGAAGTGGAAAAGAGAAGGGGGGGGGACATCACTTACGAGATCACTCTTGCCCACCGGATCGCCGCCGGCCTCGCGATAGGGCCCACCGTTGTAGATGCAAAGCGCAGCAAGACCGTAGGTAGGCGATCACGTTGAGCGTGAGTGTGTGTCGAGATCGATGGCCACGGCGGCAAAGCGGATGCCAGTCTCGTCGAGCCGAAGAAAAAGAGCCGCCGGAGGCCCATTTCGTGTCGAAGGCAGCGACTGCAGCAGGACGGGTCGTGGTCGGGAGCTGTTGCACCCTAGACCACGCCGTGGAGAGGAGGTCGGCCAGTAAGGTCGTGGTGGAGGAAAGAGGGTCGGAATCTGTGAAGAAAAAGAGAGGGGGACGGCCAAGATTTCGACCAGTGACGGCAGCCTCGTGCCGAGCGACGTATATGGTTCGCAACACGCAGGATCGCCATAAAGCGAATCGATGGCGAAGAACTTTGCGGAGGCGGAGAGGACCGATGAGCGAGGGTGGAGAAAAGTTGGACGGTGTCGGAACACCAAGGCTGGACAAAAGGGGTGCGCATGCTGTCCAAATCTCTTGGGCAGACGAGCAATCAATGTAGCCGTGTGTGATGCCGTCGTCTACATCACAACCGCGAGGGCAACGGCGCGAGATGGTTTTATCGGGGTGCTGAACGTGAAAAGTCCAGGCGGTGCGGTTCAGAACGAGGATGGAGGTTGTTCGAACGCTAGACGAGAGAGGAAGGCGCGACAAATCATGCCAAAATTGGGTCCAGAAGGCCGTAGAGACGGCTGGGGAAGAGAAAGGTAACAACGACCAACGCGGCTGTTTGGGGCCACGGACTCCTTGAAGCCGGCGACGGACGGAGGCGGTGGTCGCTGTGGAGAGAGATTGACCGAAAACAGTCAATAAGGACCATGGGAAAGCAGAGGCGAGAGGGTCTTGGTGAGCCGGAACCCAGCCATGAGAAGGGGGAGCAGACCGATCGGAAAGAGGAGAAAAGGTAGTAGAGGTTTGGGAAGCCCATGTTGAGAGGGAAAGTCGCACTGCGAGCGGGGTGGCCGACCAGATTTTATTCCAGAGGTCAGTGATGGCCGGGCCAGCAGAGTGGCGTTTTCTGGAGAATGGAGATGGAATATCGTTTAGTGTGACTGAGCGGCCCGGGGGGGGACCCAAAGGGTGAGAGGCAAAAGCTGCCCTCCATCCGACGGGAACTTCAACTCTCCAAAGGATATCGCCCCAGGTCAGCCAGCCGTTTGTGATTAATTGTTGCGTCTTTGTCTTCGAGATGAGGGAGTCTGGGAGTGAGGAAGAAGTGGTAATCAGCCATAGCCAGGGCAGGGTCAGCAGTGCGGGGGCGGGGAGCTCAGTCCAAGAGGCATGAACACCGAGCTCGACGTGAGCCAGGGCATGCACGAGGCGACCAAAGAAGCCATCATTTCGCGTGGACCAGTGCCGGAGACGGCCAAAAGCCGTGCCGGACCGGATGAGGAGGATGGCGGGAGGGACGCCGTGTCGTTGACAGAGGTATGTGGTCAGCCCAGCGCGGAGCCAGCCGCCCAGGGAGTTGGACTCTAGCAGGAACCGACGCAGAAAGGAAAGAGAGAGCGCGGATGTCATTGCGTCAGGGTCAATGAGTCCGAACCCCCCCTGGGAGACGTTTCGTGTGAGGATTGATCTGGAAAGGAAACTGGAGGACGCACCCTGAAGGTAGGAGTGGAGGGAGTCATGGAAAAGCGCAGAAAAGTTGGCGGGCAGGGGACCGATAGCGACCGTGTGCCAGAGACGAGCACCAAGGTACTTGTTCGAGTTCGCAACCCTGGAGAGAACGTCGACCCCCATCGTGCGGAAGCAAGTAGCCCGGACCTTAATGGAAGCTAGACGGGAAAAGAGAAGAGTATGAGCGTGCGGAGAGGAGACGTCAGCAGGGGGGAGCGGATGTCCGAGATGTGAGGAGGGACCGGATGAGCCAGCCGGAGTGAGACCGTATGCGGATAGGGCAGCAGCAATCCGATCGGCAGCGTCTAGATTCGAATCGGTTGGAGTCCCAAGAAGCCAGAAGGAGCTTTTGCCCAGGTTCAGAGCGGCGCCCGCTGCGGCAGAGTAAGAACCGAGACAGGAAAAGAGGGTCGTCAGTTGGGAAAGGCCTTTGGGAGAAGCCTCGATAAAGAGGAGACAGTCGTCAGCAAAAGCAAGGGCGGAGAGCAAACCGAGATGGGGAATATGAACTCCGATGTTGAACGCAAGAAGGAGGTCAAAAAGTGGCTGGAGTGAAAGGTTATAAAGAAAGCACGACGCCGGATCTCCTTGGAGAACACCACACAGTAGGTCGATGATTGGTCCAAGGGCACCAAGCGCGGAGATGCGTGTGGTTGGCTGGGAGTACACTGCCGTCAGCACCCCCAGCAACATGGGAGGGATGTTAGCGGTCTGTAAAACGGCGAAAAAGCCAGGCGCGAAGAACGCGGTCGTAGGCTTTACGTTGATCAAGGGAGATGACGAAGAAGGCGGGGGGGGGGCGTTAGAGACGAAGGAGGGAGGGAGAGAAGGTCAGTGAGGCCGTGAAGCACACCAGCAACAAGGGATGACCGGCGTCCGGGGAGGAAGGCAGCTTGGGTCCATGGTAACAGTTTGTCGCCAGCGAGCATCAGTCGTCCGGAGACGAGCCGAGAGATGATGCGGACATGTGCGTCAGTAATTGAGATGGGCCGGTAGTTCGCAATGTCGCTGAGGTCTCCGGCTTTAGGCAGCAGGATGGTGCGTGCCGCGACGGGCCAGACATGGGGGTGGCCATTGCCGAGGAAGTTAGCAAGGGCAATGAGAAGAGGCCCTGCAGCCGCGAATGTAGCCAGGTAGACGCGGTATGTGATGCCGTCAGGACCGGCCGAAGAGTGCCGGTTGGCGGAGCGGAGGGCCCGGTAGACCTCCATGAGAGAGAAAGGTGCGTTTAGGGCGGCAGAGGTGAAGGCATCGAGGCGGAGTCGGATGTTGGACAGGAGAGGAGAGTTCATGGCGAGGGTCGGTGTGGGTCGAGCCGAAAAGAGTGACGAGTAGAAGTCGGAGAGCGCTGCAAGTTTGGCAGCGGCGGAGGAAGCAAGGCCGTTCTGTACGCGAAGGGGGAAAGCTCGAGAGGCCGCGGGGGCGAAGGACGCGTACATCCAGGAGCCGGCGCGGAGGGCCGCAGCTGTGGTGTTGCCGGCGGGGCGCAAGTTCTCAGCGGCTTGGGTAGCTTTCAGGGCGGATTGCCATCGGAGGAGGAGAGATTGGAGGTGAGCCGATGCGGATGGAGCGCGGACGTCAAGCTCGTCGAGTTCTCGTCGGGCGGCTTCGAGATCGTGGCGCGCCATGAGCTGTGACCGTCCGACAGAACGAGCCAGCGGCTGTAAGAAGGAAAGAAGGGAGACGTGAAATAAAGACCAGGCAGTTATGGGAGAAAGCTCGGACGGGGCAACAGGAGGGTTGTACGAACGGGCAAAATCATGCAGGGCGCTGCGGAAGTCTGAATTGTCCCAGACGCCGGGATGCATGGTCCATGGTCGGTGCAGGATCAGGGGAGGCGAGGGAGCAGAAGACGATTCGTCGAGGATGTTGAAATCAGGCAGTAGAAAGGAAGCCCCAACAGCACGGTGGTCCGAGGAAGTACTGAGGACTGAAGTAGTGTGGACAAGAGGGAGGAGGGAAGGTGAGCACCAGATGCTATCCAGACGGCGGGCAGATGTATGCATGGAGCCGTCAGTAGACGTGGTAGTTCGGGCGAAGGTCCAACTCACTTCGTCAGGGCGAAGAAGTCGGAACAGGTCTACGGCGCCCGTCGGCTCGATGGCTGCAGCGGGAAATGTCCTGAGGAACTTGGCATCTGGATGGGCCGGGGTTGTTGCATTGAGTTTGTCGACAAAGTTCTTGCAATCGTCGTGGAAGGCATCTGCATCTCCGCAAATGAGGAGCATGTGCTTTGGATGGGTAGGAGTATGAGACGTGGTACATATCTACTTCGAGGGGCATGACTTGAACTTACAGGTGGAAATTCACTCGCTTCGGACAGGACGGGCGAGGCACGTTTGTCATATGCCGAGGCAGGATCGACGCAGAACGCTCTTGAGAAAGCACCAAACACCCAGAGTGGGAAGAGGACGCCGCTCCTCTTCGTTGACGAAGGTGGCTTGCGATTCGCGCCAGGTCGGACATCGATGGAAGGGTAGAATGCGATAACAGCGTTCACCTTCGCCTTGCTCTGCCTCGACTCGAGGACAGGCTTGGTGCTCACTGCCGCCGAGACCGCAAACTTGGCTCCGGCTGAGAAGCCCCCGACGGCGATGTGCGTTGTCGTGGGCAGACTTGCGAAGTGGAGGATCCCATCTTCTACATCTTCGATTCCGGCGGGGAAAGGGTTCTCCGGCGCCTTCCTGTAGTCGAGATCGTATACCGTGACTCCGTCGTCCTTGAGCTGACCGGCCATCCAGGCGCAATAAGTCTTGTCCTCTCCGAAGAAGTGCATTACAGCTCCCGAACCGTGCCAGTTGAGCAGGATCTTGCCCGAGGGTGTGATACCCCGGGCGCGATAGATAGACACTTTGATTTCGCGGCCGGAGTCTCGACTCGGGATGGTGCTGTGGACAACATCGATGTCTTCGGGCAGCTTGTCGTTCTTCGCCGGAGCGGAGGCAACTAGGCGGAGGAAGGAAACCTGGAGCCAGAGCAGGGGATAACCAGACCAGCCGTGAGACCGCGGCGGGTTGGCTGGGGGAATGACGACTGCGGACATTTTGGGGATGGAATGGGAATGAATGGAACAAACGATGGAAAGGAGGGCAGCGGGGAAAGGAGGGGGGGGGGAAGTCAAAGGGAGGAGAGCAATTTGCAGGCCCGAGGACGTCTGCAATGTCAGTTCAGTGGGCAACAAAGAAGATGATCAGCTGAGCCCTTGCCTTTGCCTTCCTTGCTGTTCGATGTGGGATGCTGGATATGTCGCGAGCCAAAAGCTTTGCGACTCCGATGAAGCTTGGGAAAGTACGCCGCTTCAACGCTTCAACCGGAACTCTGGGAGTCGCGGATGGGGCACACCCAGCTCACGCAGCATCAGCATCAGCGTCGCCCGCACCTTACTTCCTTGCGTCCCACCGGCTTCGAGGCCAGAGGTCTGGCTGCTGGTCTTGCTCCCTCTCCTTCAGCGGCAAGTCAGTCAAGTTCAAGAGGGGAACAAAGGGAAACGTGTCAGCCACGTGGTCACCCGCTTGAGCTTGTGCTCGGGCCAGCAGAGAGCCACGCGAGTGTCAATTGTCGGGTGCATGGCAACAAGCCCAACCTCTCACTCACCCGGTCCTCGGACCTCGACCTCATCGACGGACGTGCAGACTGCAGGGGCGAACGAAGCACAGCCAACCAACACCTTCCGTCTCGTTCGCATATCGCACGAGCAGCCATGGCAAAGAGTGAGTCCCCGCCGAACGCGATGGTATCCTGTGCCCCTTGTAATAGCGCGCCGTTACTGACGAGTTCTGTCTTCCTCTCCCCAACCCTGGCGCTCACTTCCTCCTGCTGCTGCTGCTGCTGCTGCACTTTTCCTCTCTGCGCCAACCCGATCCCAATCAGTTCCAAGAAGCTTTCGATTGCTCGAGGAGCTCGAGCGCGGTGAGAAGGGTATCGGAGATGGCATGTGCTCCTACGGGTTGGACGACGGTAGCGATGTCAGTGAGTATCCATGTTCCCAGCTCAAGAACCTTCGGCGAGCTCGTGAACGGGCCTTCGCTGCGCTGCGCTGCTCAAGATTCCGAACCGGCTGACTGAATACCTCTTTTCTCGCGCGTTCTCTTCTGTCGTGTCTAATCCTCTCTGTTCAGTGATGTCCAACTGGAACGCAACCATCATAGGTCCCGGCCACTCCGTCCACCAAAACCGGATCTACTCCCTCAAGATCCACTGCGGAGACCGCTACCCAGATGAAGCGCCCGTCGTACAATTCCTGACCAAGATCAACCTGCCCTGCGTCAACGCGTCGAATGGGATGATCATCAAGGATGCCTTACCCGTCCTGAAGAATTGGAACCGGGCCTCGACGATGGAGGCCATTCTCGTGGAGTTGAGGAAGGATATGGGATCGCAGAACAACCGGAAGTTGCCTCAACCGGCGGAGGGGACCATGTTCTGAGTGGACCACTCGAACCTCATTCATGCGGCGGAGTCTTTCGTATCCCTTGTGACGGGCCCTCGGTTCCCAACCCACATGCCAAACCACAATACACATCCGGTCAAGACACTTCCTTTCTGCTCCCTCAGACCCTCACCTATCCCTTCCTTCATCCCTTCAGGCTTCTTCTGTAACACGTATCTCCCTCTCAGCAACAAAGCACTCGAATGCCGGCATCTATGACTATACTTGCTTGAGAGTTTGCGAGGCGGAAGTCGATGGTTTTACTGCCGTGTATCTGCGCCACAGTCCTCGAGAAGAACGTAGCGCGGCACATGTGCAAACATCACATCCCCACCGCTTGAAGTGGCCGCCTCGCCATTCCGCCCCTTGGCGTGAAGGGTCGCCGCTGCTGCATGCGTCGTGCGTCCGAGAAGGAAACAAGTCCATCCGCTCCGTCCGCGCCCGTGCTCCGTCTCGCCCTGACGCAGATGTCCTCTCCGCTTTCGCTTCAGTCGTTCGCGATTCTTAGCATTCTTGTTGTTGACGGCAGGCGCGCTGCTGGCTCCTCCTCTTGCACGTGTCTCCTTCTTCGTGTCAGCTTCCTCGTCGAGATCTTCATCCTCATCGTCATCCGGAGAGTCAGACGAAGATTCATCCTCGGACGCTGCGGAGCTGGAGCCTTTTTCCTCCCCGTCTTCTTGGCTATTAGGGCTTGCACCGGAAGATGGAAGCTTGGCACCAGCGATCACACGACGCTTGGCGGCCGCAGACTCGAGGACGAGACCAGAGCCCAGCGCTGTGCCTTGACCCGGGTGAGAACTCGACCAGCTCAACGGAGCATGTTCGAACCCGTCCGCACAGACGGAAGCCCACGGTCCATCCGTAGGAGCCTCATACGATTGTGCGCAAATGTTCTGCAGATCGCATCCTTCCCCCTTTCCATGCCCTCGCTGTTGCTGTCCAGCTGAGCAGGCATCGAGGTAGATTTGCATGTGCTTGACGATGGATGTGCAGAATGAGGGCGCGAGGAAGCCGCGCCAGGAGAGGTGCAGGATTGAGCCTGACCAGCGGGGAGTGGGGACATTAATGGAGCTGACGAGTGGGTCCGGTCTACTGAAGGTTCGAATGCTGTAGAGGCAATAAACCATGTCAGGAAGATAGCGACACATTAAGACCCATGCGCACTATGCTGGCGTACCTTTCTGAATGGAGACAAGCAAGACCTGCCCATTCGGAGAGCCCATAGACGACCTCCTGGATCTCTTCCATCCCACCGTTCCTTGATCGGCCGACAAGCGTCGGTATCAGAGTAGGCTCGGCGCGATGTGCAGTTTCCCGTTGTTTGTCGGTAAGGGCAGAAACATCGGAAGACACGGGGTGGCAGACGGAAGGGACCCATACGTCCGGCAGAACCGTCGTGCTAGGCGATGCCGAGAGTTTCCGCACGTCTTCGGCCCGTACGAGATGTTGAGGAAAATGGATGACACCATGTGTGCTGGGAAGGTCCGAATCGGTCGTGCCTGCAAAGTTTGGCGGCGTCCAGGCGAAGAGAATGTCCCACGTCGGATTCGCAGCTCTACTCTCCACAGCACCCGTTCCGCTTGAATCGAGCCCTGCCCCAATGGAAGTAGGCGCCAATCTCGTCCTACCGCCGCCAAGCTCCAGCAAAGACGACTGGTCAACAGCAGCGCGACTGGCCCGATCCCAATCCCACGCCTTCAAACAAGCCAGCGCCCGCTCGTACCCCTTCTTCCCCGGCACGAACGATTGATCCCGGAGGGGAAGCTCGACGATGTATCTCTGTACATCACCGGAGGAGCGATCTCCGTAGCGACCGCTTGGGCCGCGGTGGAATCGACTTTCACGTCCGACGAGGCCGAGAGTTCGGTAGGTTTCGCGGGTGAGGGAAAGGGTGAGGATGCCTTGGCCGTCGAGGGCGATGATGTCTTCGGAGGATCCGTCTGGGTGGGACGTCATGCTCAAAGCGATCAAAGTTCCTATTGAAATGCGATCGACTGTCAGATGATGGGAAGAATATGAACGTGGGAAGGGGGAGAAATTGTACTGACCATTTCGGATGAATCCAGTAACGAATTCTGGGCTGAGAAAGAGGGCGAGTGGTACTTTGGCGTGGTAGAAGGTGTTCTGGATTTGGCTTCGATTCGAAGACGAAGATGGCCTTGACGAGGTTTGCTTCTCACCACGTCCACTCAGTTGTCGGATCAGAGCAGCCAATGCCTGATCGCGAGCGAGGAGCGCTTTCAAAAGGTCCTCTTGCGATGCTGACGCCTGGTCCGCGGTCAAATTCGGCAAGGGCAGAACGACATCGAGCTGGAAAAGAACTCAACAGAAGTCAGCATACTTTTGACTCTTCCCTAGCTACTGGAGTCCGTGTCTACATACCGAATGAGTGAAGACGTGTCGACCGATGGCCTTGAGGCATCGTAAATCAGCCACCTCGGATCCGGATTCTTTGCCCTTGCCTTTGGCGATATCCGAACTTGGAGATGCGACGAAAGCGACATCAAGAACAGATCGGCTGCCACCGCTTCCAAGGAGACTGCGCTGAGCGCGAGACTTGTCCGCTCGAAGGGCGCTGCGCCTGCGTTTGTGTGTAGATCGTCGGGCGAACATCGTCTTTTCCTTCCTTTGTTTTGCGAGTTCTTAATGGGGGACATGATGGGACAGAACAAAGAAATCCTTCAGCAGAGAATTCCTCCTTCACTCGCGGCCGGAATAGATTTTCGAGCGCTTCAAGACGAGGTACCCACCTTTACCTCTACGAGCAGTCAGGCTCCCTCAAGGTCAACTCCTGCCTAACTTATGTTCTGTATGTATGTATGCGCCTTGCACAGCTCGCTGTGGCCGGGAGAGGCCTTCCAGGGGAGGGAGAATAAGTGAGTGCTTGTCGAGTGCTTGTCGGATCTTCTCAAAACCGCATGGACAGATATAAAAGCCCCTTGCGACAACCTTCCCTCATGTCCCCCTTCCTCCCGCCCTGCGCAGCCCCTACATACATACTCTTCTTCTCTACACTTCCCGGTTCCCTGGCGTCCAAAAGACATAGCAGAGTCTATCCCCAACTCAGAAGGCATCGCGTTGGTTGCAAGCATAACTGTCGAGACGACGCAGATCATTATTAGTTTTGCACTCAACATGGCGGAGAAGGTATCATCGAAATGTGAGTGTAGAGAACTGTAGTCTCTCAACTAGACGATGGAGCTGATCTGGAGCATTGTTTGACAGGGAAATCGCAAGACTATTACGATTGCCGGGATCTTGTTCAGCAACTTTTGGCAGAAGGTGTGCATGTTTGCTCGTCCCTTTACATCTTCTTCTTTTCTGTGCTGAAGCAGGTAGCTGTCCTTTGGTCCTCTTCTTTCCGTCACTTACAGGTGTCTCCATCGTCGACATTGTTCATGAGAGTAAGATCTCTATCGAGCTCGCGAAGCGATGTGCAGACGACCTGGGAGTGCCGTTGCGAGGCACGACGGCAACAACAGAATCACCATTAGCTACGAAGACAACACCGGCAACAACTCCTACCGCTTCCACACCCACGACTACTGCTTCCAAGAAAGTGTCGGCCAAACCGTGGAGATGCCCCAACTTTCCACGTTGCTTTAAGCACTACTCTACCAAACTGGGTCTCGTTTACCATACTCAGCAGGGTACATGCGTAGGAGTGAGTGCTCTTTCTCTCGGTCCTCATCTGGTTTGCAATACGTTGCAGATGTTAGATGCCTTGCTCACAAGACGAATGTGTCTCGTCTCTACAGGCAAAGCCTGCCGAGACAAAGGCTGAGAAGAAGTTTGTCTGTCCGCATGGCTGTGGCAAGGAATATACAATAAAGGGCAGCTATGACTACCACGTCAGCACGGGCAAGTGTGCGGCGCTGGCAGAGGCCAATGCTCCCCCTGAACCGGTATGTATATCATGCCTCTCTTTGCGCTTTCGTCAGTTTGAAGAGGGTCGTTCTGACTCTGGTCTCCAAAACATCGTACGGATTGCAGAAGCTGTACCTGTGCAAGGTTCCAGGATGCGCTGATCGCTATCAACGCATCGACGGCCTCACTCACCATCTTAATACTGCTCACGGCCAGTTCGGCCAGGATCTAGCCAAGGCAATGGCCTCCTAACTGAACACACTCGCCCCTCGATCGTCCCGCTCAAGCAGACTCGACATACCCGCCTCCGAGTCCCGGCACCCACGTCACCTTAACCACCATCTCACCTGCCCTTGCTTCTTGCTGACCGACCGGCCCTTTCCGTCCTCTTCGATCTCCACATACAGAGTGCTCCGGAGCACTTTTCCCCCCTCCCGCCTCGTCAACCCATGTGCGCATACTTGTGACAGACAGTAAGTTGTCCATGACCTTCCTGCCTTCTTGCCTGCCCTGCTGTTGCTGACGCGCTCATACACCTTGCTCCTCTGTCGCACCTTCTCTTTCAGTGAATGCCGATTTTCAACTCGGGCTCTTCACAACACGCCGCCATGGGGAGGCACCCCAACCTTCTTCGGTCACCCCCACAGGTGAGCTCAATGGAGGTGCAGCAGTAGTGATGACCGTGCTAACGTTGCTCTCTTTCAACTGCGACGTCTCACAGGACTCCAGGGCCGACCTGCTTCGCGCACGTTCGCCCTCGTCCGATGAGTGAGTGTTCTCAAGGATCTATCCGTCATCAAGCGTGATATCCCAGCACTGACCAAATACTACTCTCGACTTGGATCCACAGATATCGACCATCCTTTCAGGATACTGCTCGTCGTGTACGCGCTTCCGCGTGTTCACGAGGGGAATTCGGTATCCATCTGCTACGTGCAGTCGTCCAGTGGACGAGTCTCCGGACTCCGAAGCGAGACATCAATGGCTTTCCCACCTTAACCTAACTGTATCACCGCATTCTCACGTCACCTTCTCCTCTTTATAATACCACTCTACATACCTGTGCTTGTCCATTGCCGAGTGGGACGGATTGAAGGGAATGTGAGCAGGGATGATCATGCGAGTGGGAGGGTTGATCGTTGGATGATCGGGTTCGCGAAGTTCCCGCGTCGCGCTCATCCATGGGCACGATCTATCCATCATCTTCTTGAGGGTCAAGCTCCCATTGCTCTCCTGCGCCCCCCCCCCCCCTTCCTGCGCCGGTGCTCGCCCACGATGAGCGCCAACGGTGTCGGCTACCACGGCGGCAGCACGGCCAATGGCAATGGCAACGGACATGCTGCCCACCACCTCGTCCCTCCCCAACTCATCGCTCCCAGCATCACCCTGCCCGTCAATGCTGGACACGAAAGCGGAAGCGCAGAGACCGAGGACCTCGTCATCCCCGCCGAAGAGCTGCTCGACAACATCAACGACATCGTCGCGATCGTGCGGGACGAGCCCAAGCCACTTCCTACCCGCTACGTCAGGGATGTCGCTCTCCAGGCCCTCTTCCAGGGAGGCCAAATCGAGCAGGCGCTCAGAGTGCTCAGGGCCGGATTGGATCGCATTTCCCAATATCGGCCGCGTCCTGATCAGGAGAAGTACTACGAGACGTGGCCCCTGGCGACGCTCCTGGCTGCAATCAACATGTCGCTCTCCCGCGCCGCTCCCAAGGTCATCATCCCGGACGCCAAGTTCCAGAACCTGATCACACAGCGGCAGAAGTCACAATACCTTGCTGAAGCACACTCCCTCCTCTTCGCCAAGCCAGGACAGCATCGCCTGGTCGAACCTCGTCAGGAAGGCCAAATCGCTGTCATGCTCACCCGGGCATTGCTGCTCTCACTCTCCGGCGCGGTCGCGGACCTCGAATCCAGTCTGAAGCTGTACGAGAACGTGCTGGCCTCGGAGGGCAACGCGAACAATGCTGTTGCCCTCCTCGGAAAGGCCAGTATCCTGCTCAGGAAGCGAATGTATATGCAGGCGCTACGAACATACCAGCACGCTCTCAAAGTTACCCTCACACTCGGCTCCAACTGGCGCGGACCCGATCCACGCATCGGTATTGGGCTCTGTCTCCACTCGCTCGGTAGGACCGAAGATGCTCGGACTGCATGGACTCGAGCGGTCGAGCTCGCTGCACAGTCGCCCTACCCTCAAAGCTCGGGCACCTCTGCATCACTCCTCCTTGGCATCTCCTCCCTCAACATTGCGCGCTCCACAGGCTCGCTTGTTCCAGGTTCATTTGGAGCGCATATCTCCGTCACGGAGACGGTGGCCCGTGACACCGCGTACGCGGGCGGTATCAAGTCGATTCAGGAGGCCTTCCAGGCGAACAACCGCGCCGTGCTCACAACATCGTTACCGTCCATCGGCAAGAATGCAATGGCAGCCGTCGTGCTTGCCGAACACTTCTGCGAGCGCGGTCGACTGCTTCTCTCCGAAGCCATCGATCACAGCAGCAGTATCGGTAGTATGGATAACGAGGCCAAGCTAAACGAGTCGCTCAGGATGTTCCGCCAGTCGCTCAAGCTTGGCGAACACGCGACTCAATACGCAGACTCAAGACAAGCTGTCGTACATGCCTGGCTTATCTTCGCGCGCACAGCTCATGTGGCTAGCACACATCCACTTGCGGAGGAGTTGTTACCCACCGGGGCCGCGGCTCTAAGTGCGCAGGCAATGACGTACTTCCAACGCGCAGTGGAGGATATCACGCGTGGAGCGGGCGGACCAGCTCGGGGCAGCGCTCTCTCGAAGGACTCCGGCTCAGGCTCAAGTTCGTCGAACCAGAGCGCCAACTTGACCGCCCTTCCCCTCGCGCTTCTCTCCCTCGCCCAGCTTCAGCTCTCTGCCGCTCGCGCGCTCAATGCACTCGCCACGCTGGACTCCCTTCTCGCCCCTTCTTCTGCCTCACTACGTGGAGCCGGCGCGGGTGCGGGGGGAGCAGTTTCGGTGCTCGCCTCATCTCTGCCTCAACACACCTTGCTCGAGCTAGGAATTTTCAGTGCGGCCCTGCGTTCCTGGCAGTACAAGCAGGCAGGGGCAGCGACGGTCGAAGATCGTGCCAAAGAGCGCGACAGGGCCAAACTCACGCTTGAAAGAGCTCTGCGGATGGTCGAAGGTGCCCGCGCCGAAGTCGCCTTGGGGCAGTCGGGCACGGACGGCTTTGGACTGGGAGGGAATGATGGCGATGAAGGTGCTGCGGCCGAATCTACGATGGTTGGTTGGAAGGAGAATGAGGAGGAGCGCGCAGAGCTGCGAGCAGAAGCTGCTGCCAATATGATTCCTGCGGATCAAGCGCCCAATGACGACGATGCTTCGGGGGGCGAAGTGGCTGCTCAGATTTTGATCGCTCGAAGCGGACTGGCCGGCGAAGGTCTCGGTCGGGCGTCCCTCAAGAAGGTCGCTCGTATCGGTCGTGAAGACCCGCTTCTGTACGCCCAGATGGCGGAACTTCTCGAGAGCGAGCATTCAAGTCGTCGACGTGCCGGGCACATGTACTGGGAGGGGATCTCGCGTGTGAACGAGCTTCTGGAGCAGGTGCAACGCACGGACCTGGAGGCTGGGCCGAGCAATCGGTCGAAGGCGCGTCGGGCGGAGCTACTCAAGCTTCGAGTCTACTTGAAGGCCAATTTGGGTTCGCTCCTGGTGCTGCGCGGCATGCAAGCAAGCGGCTTCGGCTCGAACACACCCTGGGCGGTGGGCAGCGACAGTGGAGCTAGTGCGATGCGAACGTACCTGCTCGAGCGCGGGCGTGGCTATCTCGAGACGGCGTTGGGCATGCTCAGTGGAGCTGAGAGCGCGGAGTTGCAGGTCAGCGCGGCGAATTTGGGTGCTATGGGTTCCGCAGGAGTCGCTTCAGGGTCGGAGCTGGACTTGGAGCCAATCAAGGTGATTGCCGCTTACAATGTCGGACGCGCGTATGAGCTTTTGGGTCAGTTGGAGTCGGCGGATGCGGCTTTCGGCGCGGTTTTGCAGCAGCATCCCGAGTACATCGACGCCCGGGTTCGGCTGGCAATCTTGGCTGTGTCAGGATCAAGAACGTCGTCAAAACATCGACAGACAGCGATGAGCTTGTTCAAAGAAGCACTGCAGAGCAACCCGTCCGACCTGGACGCGCGTGCTGCGTTCGTCTGTTTCCTTGCGGGGGAGCTACCGGGCAGTCCGACCCCGCCACAGTGGAATGTCATCAAGGAACTGAGTTCGCAGCTGTTCTGTGGTGCGACTCCGCAGGGCGTCAAGATATTTGGAACGAACGCCGCGGCCAAGCTGGCGCAGGAGGAAGGCCGCAAGGACGCCTTCATGCTGGCCAGTCTGGGATGGGCGTACTACCAGATAGCGCTCCACACCTCGGGAGGGTCGAACTCGCGTGCTGAGCGAAGCAAAGGTGTCAATCGGGCCGCGGACTTGTACGACAAGGCGCTCGAGCAGGATCCGCAATGCGCTTTTGCTGCACAGGGGCTGGCCGTATTACTTGCAGAAGACATCATTGGCGATCTTGTCGCCCAGGCCGCTCAAAGTCCCGCGGCTACACACGGTGCGCACGCTCGGCTCGGCACCAAGGCGATCAGCCCGCAGGAGCTGGCGGCGGCGAACGGGATGTTGCCCGTGGGTGATGTGGAGATTCGACGGCGTAAAGGGGCCGAGCTTGCGTTGGGTGTGTTGAGTAAGCTGAGAGAGGTCCGGGATGATGGGAGTGTGTTTGTCTGCATGGGCCACGCGCTGATGAACAAGGATGAGAACGAGCGGGCTCTGAAGGCGGTGAGTGGGGCTTTGGCTCGAAGCGAGCATTTGGGTTATGGACTGCCCCGGGTGTTGACTGACCTCTATTCGCTGTGCCTCTACAGTACGAGCTTGCGTCGAGTCGGTACTATGAGGACAAGGACCCGCTGGTACTTCAATACCTCGCTCGTGCTGAATACGCACTTGGCGTCCAACGTCGCTCACCAGCGCATCTCAAGCGGTCGGTCGACTATCTCAAAGCGGCACAGACAATATGGCATGCGAAGGACACGCCCGCGGCTAACATGGAGGCGAAGTTTGCACGATACAATGCTGCTGTGACTGCACAGAAGCGGGTGCAGATGCTGTTTGAGCTGGACATGGAGAAGAAGACGCTTGTGGAGATGAAGGAAGCTGTCGAGTCGCTGCAAGAAGCGCAAGAGTGAGTTTTGGCAACACGTCCTCAAGAGATGGATGGCGGTGCTGACTTGACTTCTCACATTTTTCTTTCTCTTCATCTCCTTGTTCACGCAACTTCAGGTCATTCACGGCTCTCCTGCCCGATGCAAAAGCAGGCCAGCTGTCATTTATCGACCAGCACGTGATAGATCAGCGTATCCAATACGGCGAGTCTTCCCTCTTGCGCCAGTCCGACAAGGCTCTGGCAGACAAGGCGGCCCACGAGGCCGAAGTACAGCGAGTGCGCGAACTGTTTGCGACCCAGCAACGCGAGAAGGAAGAAGCCAAGATCCAAGCTCGAGCTCAGGCTGAAGAGGCCAAGCGGGCACGCGAGGCGGAGATTGCAGCGGAGCGGAAACGGGCGCGAGAGGAGGCCTCGCAAATCGAGTACATCCGCGAGACGACCCCGGACCCGGCGGAGAAGAAGGCGAGGAAGAAGAAGGAGAAGGGTGCGAAGGGGGGAGGCGGGGACGCGGACCTTTTCAGTGGGGACGAAGACGACGAAGGTGGTGCTGGTGGCCCCAGCGGTGCAGGCGGGAAGAAGCAGCCGAAGGAGAAGAAGAGGAAGAAGTTGACGCAGGTCGAGATATCGGATTCTGAGGATGGCGATGGTGCTGGTGGAGGCGGTGACGATGAGGACGGCTTTGGCGAAGGCAGCGAGGATGAGCGGCCGAAGAAGAGGGTGAGTTTTTTTTTGGCGATCTGCTTTTTCGATCCCCTCGATGGGTGGGGGAGAGCATCTCACTGACTAATCCTTTTCACCATCTTGTCTTTGCCTGTACGACGCTGTTTAACCGAATTTGCAGAAGAAGAAGAAGTATGTCTTTGCCGAATACCCCTCGTTTTTTCGCCCTCACGAACCGAAGAACTGACCCTCTTGCTTTTGCTACTTGCCATCACCTCCAGGATAACGGTCAGCGATCTCATCGACTCCGACGAAGAGATGTTCTGATGCAGATTCTCCCGCTCAATCTCACCCCTTTTCCTTGGGTTGCAAGCAAGACTCTCGTTGGCGGCTCGTCATTCTTGTCCCTCACGCTCGTCCCGCTGCTCAGGAATCTGCATCTCTACCTTTTTTTTTTTGGCCTCGCGATCCCCGTGCAAGACTTGCGTAATGGAAAACAGTCAGCGCCCCTTGGCGTAACGAAAGGGAAGGGCTGACGTTGCCTCATTCGATCGTCACAGGATCTCTGGTCGCGGACAGGCTGGACTTCTTTACCTTTGCCACTTCCCTTTCCCTTTCCTCTCCTTCTTCCCCCGTCCGCTGCTCCTTCTATCCCACTTTCTGCAGGGCGATGTCGAGCGTCATGCTGGGACCGAAGACGGGTCAACACATATACGCATGTCTTGCCCCCTCGTCGGATCTGACAGAGGCTCAACGCGCTATTCTCGAAGAAGGAACCACAAGATGCGCGCGGGAACGGAGGGTACATGGACGTCAGGCCTTCAACCCTCTCACCGTGGATTCGTAGGACAGGATTTCAAGAGGCTTGTCTCTCTCTCGCCCTCTCTCATTCAGAGACAAAGACTTGGGTGGCAACTTACCAGCTGACATGCCGTCTTTCTTCTCTCTCCTACAAGTTTTCACACGCGGCATCTGCAGACTCACGGGGAACTGCAACGAAAGAAACGATCTATGTACCGCACACTTGAGAAGCCTCGCCCTTTCTGGTTCTGCAACATCCTTCTGCAGTGGCAAGACAGCATACACGGTTCATCGCATCTCATTCTTCATTACAAGAGGGAAAGAAAAAAAGGCGCCCGGGATAGGAGGAGAGAACACGTTTGGGGTGGGCAGAGGAAGGGATATGCTGGATTGACTTTGACCTGAGTGCTGCTGGGAGCGGGCGACGGGGGGAGCGATCGCCGAGATGATCCAACGGCAAGTCTGATGTATGTAGGCTACGCTCCGAGTCGATCCGAGTGAATGCACGGTTCGACGTTTCGCGAATGGGGATTTGCTGGCGTCGGGGAGGTTCGGGCCGGCGTCAAAGGAGACCAGATGGGGAAAGGGGGTTAATAGCTTGACGGAAGCGCAAGAGGAGGAATGTCTGTGTGGGATAGGATTCCGGGCAGAAACGAAGTTGGAATCATGGGACCGAAGAGGGCATCAGAGGTTGGGGAAGGGTACGGATGGGCGATCGTGAGGGACGCTCAGAACATGCAGTCGAGGCACATCCTGTCAAAAGTTCAAAATGGAGGGAAAAGGATCAGTGGTGTTCGAATCGAAGAAAGGGAAGGCGTATTTGTTGCCACTGCCCTGCCGCTCGCCCTTTTGGAGAAGGCGGACGCAAGGAGAGCAACAAGGCTGTGCCAACAGGGAAGAGGGAGGGGGATGAGACTCACTCCTCAGCACAGCAGCAGAGTGCGGCACCTCCCAAACACGCGCAGCATCCGAGCCCGGCACCTCCACCTCCGCCGCCCTGGGCCTTCTGTTGACCCTGAACGTAGATAGGCTGGCCCTGCTGCTGCTGCGGGTAGTATCCCTGCTGGGGTGGGCCCTGCTGGCCCCCGTAGGCCTGTTGGGGGGGAGGCGGGTAGTATCCGCCCTGCTGTCCCTGCTGGCCGTACCCCTGCTGGCCCTGTCCCTGTCCCTGGGGAGGGTAGTAGGATCCGCCGCCGGGCTGTCCGTAGGGGTTGGGCTGTTGCTGGCCGTAGCCGCGGTCGCCGCCCTGGGGCTGCTGCTGCTGCTGCTGCTGCTGCTGCTGCTGCTG
Organism: Tilletia caries; assembly: GCA_032718865.1. Lineage (NCBI taxonomy): Eukaryota > Fungi > Basidiomycota > Exobasidiomycetes > Tilletiales > Tilletiaceae > Tilletia > Tilletia caries. The sequence goes on along the minus strand of JALUTQ010000037.1, from coordinate 442,371 downwards.
CTGCTGTGGTGGGCCGCCGTAGTAGTCCTTGGCCGACATGATGGTGCCTGTGGGTGGACCTTGGTTTGGATGGCTAATGGTGGGCAATCGTCTGACGAGGGGCGCGCGGAGGGGAAAGCGGTTTCCAGACGCGAGTGCGGGTTTCCTGTGATCAACAACGTCGGCTGTCGAGGTCGTCCAGATCAAGCGCGATGGGGGCTGTGTTGAGGCATGTGAGCCAATCTTAAGGGGGATGTTACTCTCACACAGCGTCTTACCAGACCCTTCCCCCTCAAGTCGCATCACCCACGACCTCGTCGAAATCAGGTCATGCTCGGAGTCTCCCCAGGTCTCCACCGCAACCCAGCATGAAAATCGATTCAAACCATGTATGGCCCCACCCATGACCCATTTGCGGTCCGTGGGGGGGCCGTCCTTGATAAGGCAAGCGTTAATGGCAGTCATGACGCAGAGTTCTGGAGCGCTGGGCTCCGCCCTTCCTTTTTGCGGTCGAACGGGAGAGGCATGTGCGCTCTTCTGTCAAGGAACGAGCACCTCCGCACTCGCAAGCCTGTACATCTCCGACGTCCGCTCCCTCACGAACACAAGAGCCTGTTTAGCGATCGCGTTCCTCTTCTTCTTCTTCTTCTTCTTCTTCTTCTTCTTCTTCGTCGTCGATTCCTTGTCCTGATCATCTGACGATGTCGACGCCGGCTCCCGGGCACAGAGCTCCAGCCAGGCGACGAGGGGGAGGACGCCTATGGCAAATCCACGGCCTTGTGTCAGCGCGTAATCGCCGCTCGTCACCGTACCGACGTGGGTTGATCGAGGTTGGAGTGAGGAGGAGGGGGAGGAGGCCGTCTGATTCCCTTCTGAAGCCGGTGGCATCCATGCTCCGAGCTGAGGGGAAGGACAGGCATATCTATGAGCATACCAGCACGAGGGGATAGAAAGAAAAAAACAGAAAGATACGCACCTCCTCAATCATCGCCTCACCCCTCCTCCGATCATTCTCCATCATCTCCAGCACAGCCCGCCATCTCGCGCCTTCCTCCTCCGTCGCCGGCACGTGGATCTCAGCCCACTGTCCAAAAATGCCCTTCCGACACGCCTGCAGTCGGACGGGGACAAAGGCCAGAGGGAGAGCTTGTCGAGCCCAGACGGGGTCGGGGTGCGTCGTCGAAATGGCGAGGGCGTGGCTGAGGGAGCGGATACAGCATAGCCATGGGTGCCGCTGATGGTTCCCGGACTGATCCGAATCATCTTGCAGGACACTCGCCAGGAGAGCACCTGCGCCACCCATCAATTCCGTACCCTCCCGACCTGCACTCCGCGCAATCTCAACCGCATTCCGCACAAAGACCATCCACATCGACTCCTCCTCCTTCTTCTTCTTCTCCCTCTCCCTCTCCTGCCCCTTCTCCACCCTCCTCTTCTCCATCTGCATCCCCTCCGCTTTAAACACAGGACCAAAAGGCCACCTCACCCCCTTCGCCGCCCAATTCTCCCGTTTCGCAGGCGGCCTCTTCACCCACTCCTTCCACTCCTCCTCACCCAGCACCTTCGCCCATCGACCAAACAGGCTATCATCATCATTCCCCCTCGCCACACCCAACGTCTGGGTGGCAGCAGCAGCAGCAGGACCAGCGTGTGCCCAGTCATGTGGGAAACTTAAACCTGTGCCCGATTCTAGCACCTGCTGTCGGGCCTGGGAGAGACCGATCACTTTAACCGGTGTCGGGGATGGGTAGGACAGCGAGTGGAAGAAGGCACTGCCCCAGCCGCGGGGTACGAGCAGGGTGAACCCTTGCATGGCAGTCCCGTCCCGTTCGTTCTGTGCGGCGCCGGAAGTGAGAGGGAAGGTAGCAGAGGCTGCGATGGGAGGCGTGCTGGTCAGACTTCGCTGGATGATGACGATGGGCACGATGTCATCGTCAGCAGTCGGCTTCAGCGGTGTGCCAGGGATGAGGCTCTGAATTGAAGCGCCCAAGAGTGTCGAAAGCCTTTAGCAGTGCTTCATAAAGATAGTGTGAAACCCCTGAATGCTAACTCACCTTTGCTCGACGCTTATCAATCGTTCCCTTGCTGAACTTGGGCAAGCTCCCACCTTCGCGGAAAAGCCGACCCGAAGCAAGTTCTCCGTCGTCCTGCTCGACGCCAACATGTCCCATCGCAATATCTCCTCCCGATTCTCCGTCGTTCTTCTTCTGCTCTTCCGAACGTTTCGGCAGCTTGGGCGGGAAGCTGGAGTGGACCATGGGAAAACCCTGGGTCAGGAAACGATTGTGTACAGGCGCCCCGGTTGTAGAGTCTGAACATACCTGAGTCGCGGATCATGCACGTCAAGGGAGAGAACCCAGCCTGTAGGCAAGTGCGAATGCACCTCCGGGTCGACGAGCCTGTTCAAAGCCTGCCCCACAAGCGAAGGTCAAGGTAAAGCCCAGAAGTTAGCTGCTGGAGGATACCACCTGTGGGAGGTGAGGAAATAGTACAAAAAAAACTCACATCAAGCTTCACCTGGGCCATGCGCGCCACCGGCTTCAGCACACCAACCAACAACCTCCCCGCCTCAGGTCCAATAAGCTCAAACGCATTGAACCCTTCCACACCTTGCCCCTCCGTGCCTACCACGACATCAGTCTCCATAGACCGTGCCTTCCCACCCGTCGTCCCTCGGCCCCGTTCCTGCCCCTTCTTCTTCTCAGTCTCCACCTTCCGCAAAAGCGCACCTACGTTCCCCTGCCGTCCCGAGTCAGGCTGGAGGGCCGCGCGCCCACGACCGACGGCTACGCCTGCGGAGGGAGCGACGCTCAGTTCTTGAATCTCGACTATGGCCTTCTGGCTGGCTGATAAGGAGGAGGAGGCGGAAGAAGCCGTTTGGCGGAGGGTGCGGAGGAGGTGGGGGATGCAGGCCGGGTGGGATTGGAGGAGGATGAGGGCACTGTTTTCTGCTGCCGCTTCTGCTTCTGCTTCTGCTTCAGCTTCTGCTGATCTGGCGCGTAGGTGGGGATCCGACTTTGCTTTGCCGCCTTTCTTCTTCTTCTTCTTCTTGCGGCTGCGACGATACTTCCTCCGAGGTCGGCCCGCCTCCATCCCCGACGCCGGCATCGCCCCCGGTTCTCTCCCGTCGTCCTCGGCATCCACATCCTCATCTTCCTCTTCTCCTTCTCCCTCCTGCGCATTCATATACGCGTCCATGTCGTCCTCCTCGTCCGCCTGGGCGTTCATCATCGCATCCATGTCATCGTCATCATCGGCCGGCATCCCAGCTTTGGCAAGCCCAGATGCTGGTTTTGATGTACTCGATCCCGGCTTCCCTGCTGAGGGTCGACCATCAATCGCTGAGTTGTTCGCAGCCGCCGCCTGGTCTCGGATACTTTTGCGCTGTCGACTGGATCGAGAGCTGCTGGTCTTGATGCTGTCGTGAGTCGGACGTGTTGCCGAAGTAGGCCCGTTCGGAAGCCAGACAATGTTGAGAGGATAGAGAGCGTGACACAGAGGAACCCTGAGCTCGGATTCAGGGCGTTCGTCCATTTGGCGAGCCTTTCCCTTTCCGTGTTTACTGCCAGTCTCGACAGTCGGAGATGCCGGAGTGCCTAGGAGAGTAGTGTAGCACATGCGCGCTCCCGACATCCATTCCTGCTGCCATCCATCTCGAGCCCCAACGTCGCGGAGCAACTGCATCGCAGAGCGCCGAGCCTGTTCTCCCAGCGAGGAAGTCGAAGCGCCCTCGCCAGAGTCGACGTCCATCGCCGCCTCGCCTTCTGGGGTAGTGGGTATGACGCGCACACAAAGACGGACGTTCGCCCACCAGCTCACATCGCGCAGTGTGCATTGCTGAAGACTGGCTCTGATGGCTGCGCGATGACCCTTCATATGGGGCCGATATGCGAGGGCAAAGGGCGCATGCGTGACAGCCTCTGCGCGCTGCACGGCGCCCATGTCGCGTCCATGTTTCGGGTGGGAGCGGGACGAGGACGAGATGTGGAAGCGTTTGGTGTGCCAGAGATGGGTCTCGAGCCAGTGTGAGGGCCGATCGGCGGCGGACTTGGAGGCGCGCGCGAGGGAGGACACGGTATTCGATTTGAGCTCCGAGCTGGTCCCTCTGGAGAGCTTGGCATTGGCCGCTGCGCGAAGGAGCAAGATAGCCGTCCGTTTCCTTGCGCGCGAAAGCGGGGTATCGTCCCCGAACCGTCTGCGAATCTGTGCTTTACGCAGGGCGAGGGTCTTGCTGGCCTTGAGCTCGGCGGCTGCTTTGATTCGCATGCGCTTGGGGATGCGTAGGAGGTTGTGAGACGCAGCTCGGCGACGGGCGTGACGGGGGAGGAGCTGCCATGCGCGGGCGTTTGCTGCTGTTCGTGCGGAGAGGAGGGCTCGTTGGAAGGCTGCGAGTTGGTAGGAGCGTGCTTGGATGTGGGCGGCGAGGTCGAGGCGAGCGGGTAGCACAGCTGGAGTTGGCTGGTAGCTCAGCTTCAAGGTGCCGCTCGGCCCTGAGGTTGAGCCTACAGCTGCGCCTGCGCCTGTGCCATGAGAGCCTGTCGCCCTCATCGTCGTCGCCGCCGTCGCTGCTGCTGCTGCTGTTGACGCTTGGGCTGGGAGGGGAGCGACGTCGATGTGTCGTGCGTTCTGGACGAGTATCCTGCGCCGGGCATTCTTTGAGGCCGCCGCATCAGCATCGCGCTGTCCCGCACCCGCACCCACACCCACACCGCCAGCACCGCCGCCCTCGCTGGCACGCTTCCGCTTCACTCCTCCTTGCGTCGACATTCTTCTTCTTCCTGTCGCAGCTCCTCGTTGTCCGCCGTCTCCATTCGCAGCTCCCAAATCCCAAAACTCCGAGGTGATCCGGAAATCACGGCAGCAACAGCCTCGGTGTTTCGGCGATTCCGCATCCAGTTTTCTCTGGTATGTAAAACATTAAACACGATCCAAAATACAAAAGTCTCCAGCATGAGCGACCACGACTTGGGCTCCTTCTTGAGCTCGACGTCGAACTCACTCACTCACTTCTTCGCCAGCACTGACTGCCCAGCATGCGTACGTACCTCGCGCGCGCTGCCTGCGCTGCTCTAACCCTCTGACTGGACTGACTGACGCGCCTCTTCCCCCACCACACAGCGATCATCAAAGAGGTCGCACACCCGTTCCCCCTCATCGACGCCGACCCGCACTTCAGCCGCGTCGTCCGCTACTTCCGCTCCTCAGACTACCTAGCCTGGGCGGGCCTCACCGCAGCCTTCCCCGGCGCTCTCTACGCACTAGAAATCTTCGACCCTACAAAGCAGGCTCGGAACTTGGCGCCGCCCCTCCGACTCGGCGCCTTCCTTGGCCTCTGCGGTGGTTTCCTGTACGCGTACCAGGCCAGCAGCTGTACGTCTTCCCTTATCACCAGCCTTCCTCGCAGCTTTTATCAGAAAACTGGCTGACCCTGTTTCTTTTTCTCTCCCTCCTGGTCTGGCTCAGTGCGTCTCTGGGGCTGGCGGGAAAACGAGGTCGAGCAGCAACGTGCACAACAGGAGCCCGAGCCATCCGGCGCCGGCTCTTCACTCACACCATACATGCAAGGTGTCTCCTACCGGAATTCCTCCTTCTCCCAGCTCAAGTTCGGTCAGTGCCGCCCTCCATCTCGTTACACCTTTCCTCAAGTCACAAATGGGCTTGCTCGTACCTATCAGCTGACACCCTTTCTTTCTTTTCTCCTGCTTTGTTCCTGCAGGTTCGATGCCATGGTTCAACTTCTCCGAGCACGACTACCATAAGCCCAAGGAGGAATGAGGGTCGGCGGTGCCCTTCGGAGAGCGCTCATTGGGGTCTAGAACCGGCTCCTTTGTGATACGTCCTCAGATTGCACATCCAAACCAATGTCATCCTGCCCTCGTTTTTCATCCGGACTCTCACATAAGGGCATGAGCAGGGAGGCGGGGTGATTGAGATGGGAGGAGAACTGGTCTGAGGCGAATGACTGGTATGGCGAGGAACGAAAGAATTGCGAAGGTTCCTTTTCATCACGTTCATACCTCCATAGCACCGTTGACCAGCCCTTCACCTCCCACTTCTTTCCCATCCTCCTTCTCCTCCTCCCCCTTCTTATCTTCCCCCTCCTTCTTCTCCTCCCCATCCAACACCATCGCAGGAGCAGGCGTCCCCTCCCCACTCCGAACCGCCTCCGAGCCCTGCCTGGTCACCAAGCCCGAGACAGACACAGAAGCAGACAGCCCACCCTTGTTCGCCCTGGCCTCCGCCATTTTGACCCGCTTCAGCACCTCCACCACCGAGTTCGGCGTCAGGTTCGTCCAATGGGCCACCGTGGAGTCCCGGCTGAGGCGGAGGTACTTCCATGACGTGTGCAGACGGGAATCGTCGAGGTAGGTGTAGTCTTCGTCCGACTGGAGAGCGCGGGCGAGCTCGTCGTTGGAGATGGTGAACTTGGGCTCTGGCTCCGATTCCGCTTCCGGCTCGACCACCTTTGCTTTTGCGGCGGTTGTTGATTCCACAATCGACGAGCCGTTTGGCTTCGTCTCCGCGTCTGCGTCCGCACTGCTCGCGTCCTTCATCTCGACGTCACCATCACCCACAGCCTTCTGATCCTTCCCTTCCTTCGCAGCCTCTCCGTCATCCACCTTCATCTCCCTATCTTGGCCCTCCTCCTCCTCCTCCTCCTCCTCCTCCTCCTCCTCCTCCTCCTCCTCCTTCTTCCTCCTCTCAACCTCATCCTTCTCCTTCTCCACCTTCTCCTTCCGCCGCTTCTCCCTCTCCTCCCTCCACTCCGCCCTCTTCCGACTGACCAACTCCTCCCTCACCTCCGCCCTCCTCTCCTCCACCCGCTCATCCGCCCTCAAAACCCTCTCCCCAAGCTCCTCCACAGTAGGCATATCCCGCATCATCCCCTCCAGCCTCTCCATCCCATCCGTCCGACAGAGCTCCTCAATCCCTTCCTCGTCCTCCTTCATCCGCGTCCCCGGAACAGGAGGCGGGAACCCACGCTCCCACAGTCGAGTGAGCGCAGCGGTGCCGAGGGCGTGATCCCACGCTGGCACAGGCGGGCCCGGATTGCGCTTCAGCGTAGCCGAGAGTTTATTCCGCACCTCATTCAACGCTTTCTGCTCCTCCTCTCTTGCCGCTTTTGCCTGATCCTTCTCGCCCGCTTTGGCCCACGACCGCTCGATCGGCGGCTCGCACCCGTTCATCTTCCAGGACACCCAATGCTGTTCCCTCCGCAGAATCTGGTTCGCCGTTCGGAGTATCTCGGGTCCGCGCATGCTCTGCGTCGTCGTCGTGTCCGTTGCGAGAAGGACGGGTACCTGGTCAGCTTGCTGGAGCGCGGCCGCATTGATGAACGTCGCTCCCGTTGGTTCGATCTCGAGAGAGGGCTGGAGAGCCCGGGCGAGATGGCTGATTTGGAGCCAGTGATGTCGGCGTAGCAGTTGGTTCTGTAGCGTGCAGAGAGAGTCAATCACGCGGATTCGGAAGAAAAACTCCATCCGGTCTGAGAACTCACGTCGTCGTCGCTGAGAGCGAGCGGCCGTTGCAGGGCTGCGACCTTGACCTTATCGCTAGTCCATTTCTCATCCCCCCACCATGAGAGCACGTATTGGAGAAGTATGAAGTACTGCAGCAAGATGTGGAAGCGGAACGAAGGATCCCGAAGCTGTGGACGAACGGAAGATGCAGTTCGCATAATTCAGCTTCTGCACTTTGGAATAGACGCCTGCCAGAGAAAGAGTACTCACCTCATACTTGAGCAGATTCCGTCCCGTCAAGAATTTAGGGAAGAAGAGCTCATCGTCACCTCCATCCTCCCCTGCCGAATCTGCCTTCGCAACTTTAGTGTCCAGTTGCATATCATCACTATTCCGCGTGCGTTTGGCATTATCCCCGTCCTGCTCCTCCCGCTTCCGCTTCAACCTTGTAGAAGAGGAAGGATAAGAAGAGGACGACGAAGGAATCGGCCGCAAGTGCGGAAAGGCACTCATTGCAGTGGGCACATCTTCCTCCACAGACACCATCCCACCCTCTGCTCCCTGTCCCGCTTGTGCACTGCCCCGGGTGGCATGCGCCATCTCCGTCTCCCGTTCCTGGATCTTCTTGAACACCTCAATAACCGTCTTCGTGATCTCGTAGAAGTATTTGAGCGAGTTGGGCTCGGTCGCGGGTGTCTGCTGCTGCGGTCGATCGGAGGAGGATGCGTTTTCTGCGCCTTCTGTTGGATTCGAAGTGGAGGGGGAGGGCCGCGGGGTGTGTGGGTCGGCAAGGGAGCGCGGGTTGGCAAAGAAGCGCTGGAGCGCCCAGAAGTCGTCGTAGAAGTTCGGCGGGAACGTTCCGTCGTTCGACTCGTCGTCATCTTCTTCTTCCGCTTCCTCCGCCTGTTCCCTTTCCGCTTCGGTAGCATCTTCCGCTTGCTTTCCGTCCGCCGCCGCCGCCGCTGTGCCTTCCTTTCTTCTCCTCCGTCGGGCATCTTCCGTTTTGATCACATTGGAGATATTGAACATACCCATCGGATTCCGGCCCGCCTTGTCATCCAAGGGGAACACTTCCGAAACCAGGCCAAGCACCCGCCCGCCCAGGCTGGCATCGGCAATGTTGGACTTGCTGATGCGACGGAGAAGCTCGTTGGAAGTGCGGAGGATGCCTAGGGCCGTGCCTCGACCGGGAGTGAAGCCCTCGGTCAGGGCTGATCGGCGGACTTCGGCGTATTTCCAGAGCGAGGAGCAGGCTGTGATTGGGAGCATGTCTGCGGTTTCCTCGATGAGGTTGAAGGCATGTGGTACCTCCATCAGGCCTGAAGAAGAGGGACGGAACAGAGCAGACATTAAGCATTCCCATGGCGCGCGCGAATGAGGGAACGATGGAGACACTCACCAGCCTGAGAGGACAGTAGCGCAACATCGCAGCAGGCATAGATCGCAGCGAGGACATGCTCGATTGGGGTGCTCTCGAGCTCATCCACGATCCGATCTGTGAGGTACTTCCTGAGCTCGAATCCCAAGCCTTCTTTCGCAGCCGCATCCGACGCAAGGTCCTCTGCGAACTTGGCTGCGAATACGTCGAGGATGGGCTTGAGCTTGCTCTGGACAGTTGCGAGATCCGGGATGGATGCCACGCTTGAGCTCGATGTTGAGCTTGAGGCCGCTTTGGAGTTGTGCTGGAGCCAGACACCGACGAGCTGGGGGATGAGCTCGCCAAATGCGCTGGCGATGGGCGTGCTTAAGCCGAGTGCCGCCGCCATTGCTGCTGCTGCTATCCTTAAGTACCGCAGCAACGTTCTCGATCCAGATGGGGTAGATGGTGATGGTACCTGCTCTCGTTTCTTCCCATGCATCTTCCTGACTGCCATCATCCCCCAGCGGCCAGCACACAGACAACAACACAACAATGGCAGACGTAGATCGCATGGACGTGTCCGACGCCGCTCAGGCGCCCGAGGTCGAGATGGAGGACGGTGAGTGCTGTCCCACCCCTTCGCCAATGCGCTTCCTTGTACTGAACGTTCTTCTTTATACGCACTGACCACGGAATCTCATTGGAAATGTCATTCGCCTGTATCAAAACAAATGTGCTTCTCGACGCGCGCGCAGACCCAAACGTCAAGCGCAAAGGTCGTGGAATCGGCGCGCGCGAGACGGGCTCCGGTGCGGATGGTGTTGAGGGAGGTCAATTCGAAGCTGTGGACAGCGTAGCCGCAGGCAAGGATGGGCGGAGAGAAGCGCGATGTGAGTACAGCAATCGTCTCCCATCGACCTTGCAGAAGCGCGCTGACGAATTGTACGAGCTTCTTTCTCCCCGGCGCACCCTTCGTACAGCGATCGAGGGCTGGATCGTGGTCGTGACCAACGTGCACGAGGAGGCTACCGAGGAAGAGCTCCAGGACAAGTTTGCAGACTTTGGCGAGATCAAGAACGTGCATCTCAACCTGGACCGACGAACAGGTTTCGTCAAGGTGCGTTGTTCTCCCCTACGATCCCTGAATGTACGCTTTTTGCTCGTCGTTATCCTCGCTCACATCTTTAGGTTTTCACACACAGGGCTACGCACTGATCGAATACGAGACGAATGACGAAGCGCGCGCGGCGATCGAGGCGTGCAGCGACGGGCTGACTTTGCTCGAGCAACCTCTGAAGGCGGACTTTGCTTTCGTGCGACCACCGTCGACGGCAGTGAAGGGGGCGGCAGTGTCAGAAGGGCGAAGGGGAGCTATGGGCGCGCGTGTGGCTGGACGGGCGCGGTCACGGAGTCCGACGCGGCGATGAGGTTGCGATTCCTTCAAGTTGTAGGACGAGCGGGGACCTGAATTCGAGTTCTGCACTGCGGCAGATGGTGCCGTCCTACTCATTCACGAACGCGACTGGACGAACGTTGCACCCTCATCCGATCTTTCAAGGAATTCTCCTTATCTCCAGCATTCTGAGATCTTCGATCACGAACATCGGCGGTCCCGTCGATTCAGCATTGAACTTCCCTTTGCAACGTGTTCCAGTCCAGGTCTCCACTGCGTTCAGCTCAAGATTACGACGGGTGAGATACTTGGAGCTACTCGTACGCCACGTAGAGATGTGAGGTTGCGGCATGCGGCCGGCCCGGCGAAAGTTCAGAGCAGAGAGGACAGCGCGAAGAGAGCCACCATAAGGTGGGAGATACTGTGCGTGCATGCGACGGACACCGCGTTGAGCCTGAGAGTGGATAGGCAGTAGGCATCCAGTTTATACATACATAGGCCTCCCAACCTGCTGTGCGAGGGATCTGAGGTTGAGAATGTTGAAGCCGACAAGGCCCCGAGAAGAAGTGGAGGTCAACCCGGCGGATAAATGCCAAATTCCCACGCCTTTTTTTTTTCCTTCCGTCCTTCTTCCCTTCGCCTCGCTCGACCTCACCATCTCTGACCCCATCACCCAAGTATCTCTGTACGCAAGGACGGCAAGTTGCCCAGCATGCAGATTTTCGTCAAGACCCTCACGGGGAAGACGATCACCCTCGAGGTGGAGTCTTCCGACACGATCGACAACGTCAAGACCAAGATCCAGGACAAGGAGGGAATCCCCCCGGACCAGCAGCGTCTCATCTTCGCCGGCAAGCAGCTCGAGGACGGCCGCACTCTTTCGGACTACAACATCCAGAAGGAGTCGACCCTCCACCTCGTGCTTCGCCTGCGTGGTGGTGCCAAGAAGCGTAAGAAGAAGACGTACACCACCCCCAAGAAGATCAAGCACAAGCGCAAGAAGGTCAAGATGGCACTTCTCAAGTACTACAAGGTCCAGGACTCTGGCGAGATCAAGGTATGTTTTTCTCGAAGGGCACCAGCGCGTCTTCTCTCCTGCGTCGCTTCATACTCATCAACGCACCTTACCTTTCTTCACTACAGCGTCTCCGCCGCGAGTGCCCTGCCCCGACCTGTGGTGCTGGTGTCTTCATGGCATGGCACACGAACCGTCAGGTGGGTTTTGACCTGTCCCACTCTCTCTCTTCGCTCTACGCATCAAGCTCATCAATTCTTTTTTTTTCATCTTCAGTACTGCGGCAAGTGCCACCTGACCTACATCTTCGAGCCCGGAACGGCCCCGCCCAAGGCTTAAGCGTCCGCCACCCCTTCGCTTTGTCGTCGACGAGAGCAAGGCCGATGAGTTATTTCGCACCACTTCTTGTGGTCGAATAATGACCGGCCCTCTCTATATGCCCACCATTGTTTGCCCTCCCTCGGTAATTTCAAGCCCATGACTTCAACTTTCTTCTCGATTTGACCACGTGTGAAATTGTGAAGTCGGATTGGCTCCCAGCAGACCTGATCTACGGCCCGAGTATGTGACGGTCCCACTCGTCTGCCTACTGCGCTCGGACCCGCATGATGAACTGCTGGGGAGGCTTTCTTGCCGTTGACGTGCTGATAAAGGTCCCCCGTCAAGGCCGACGTGAGTCCACCACGATTCATTGATTGCCGACCTCCAACTTCGAGTTCCCATCGAAGACAAGAGCGGAGATGGCGTGGAACAGCATGTTGTGGCGTGAGTAGTAAGTGATCGGCAGAGCCGAACCTGCAGCTATTCCCTTCTCCAACGCCGTCCACGCTGTGCAGCCATCCGTTCGGCCCTTGACCTCAACGCAACGTTTTCCATGCTCCCACTCCGCTTTGTTCACCTTGGGAACCGCTGGGTGGTGAGCGGAGCTGAGGTTAAATTTTACCATTTCGAACTCCGATTCTGGCACCGTCTCACCACGACAACGATGAGAGAAAACTCAGCTTCGGTGCTGGTCGATCTTTCCCATCATGCTGCAACCGACGGTCGTGGTGGGCAGTGGGGCATCTTGATACTTTCTCCGCCGAGCCGGCTTCAGCTCTTCCACTGTTTGGGATGCAGTCGATAACTGCCGGCCTGCCACCCAGCTGACATGGCCTCTCTCTATTTTCCCATCCTCTCCCAGTCGGTCGGCGACGGAGCTGCAACAGCTCCAGCTTCGACATCGTCCACCGGCACATCACTGAGGCACAATTGCAGGTTGCTGAACGCTGAACTCTCTCTTTTGTGTCGTTGCCTCCGCTGATCACGCCGATTTCTCACCTTTTGCTTGTCCGCTCTCTCATGATGCTCTTTCCATCACCTCCACGCAGCGTTGCCTTCCATCTCACAACCAGACCGGGAAGCCGCTATCGTTTTGGGCTTGATGGGCATGCGCGTCACAATGTTGTCCCCGACATGCCGATAGCAGGCAGCAGTGTGCCACGGCCGCATCACTGCGTTCGCCCTGAGCCTTTGCGGCGTTGAATGAGGGCAGCGCTCGGCGTTCTCAACAGGTCCCCCAAGCTGGCCTCCGCCAGTTTGTCCGACCCGAACGATGCTGCGAGCGAATTTCTCAACGCCTCCCATCGGTGTGGGACCTGGGTCTCCCACTATGTGCCAAGCTCGGCACCGTCGCTGTTTTCGTCAATCGTGTCGGCTGACTCTGGTGTCTGAGCAGCATATCGATCACGGACGCGTTCCCGATCGGCCAACGCACAACATTTCGAGAACCGGCGATACCGGCCAGTGTCTGCTGCGTCCGGCGATGGCGCTCATCCAATTCGGGAGTTTACGCTCGCCGAGCCGCCATGCGTTGCATGTCGCCAGGGCAGCTCATGTCCTTCGTCCTTACCCGAGCGACCTCACTTGATCAGCCTCGGGGACCCTGTTGCGGAGCACAAATTTCCCTTTCCGCAAATGTGTAGCGCAAACGTGCGCGCAGGCCGCACAGCTTCACCTGTGAGTTGTGCACTTTCGCACTGATCAGCCCCATTCTGGTCATGTTTGCTGATGTTCTACGCGGTGTCTTTGCCGTCCGTGTTCAGGATGTCAGTGTAGGAACAGTCAGGCGTCAATGTGGGAACAGTCAGGCGTCAACGATACCCCTCCAAATGCACTCGATTGTCCAATCGCATAAAGGCGGCCGGCTCTGATGGCCTCTGACTGATATTTTCTCCCTCACCAGCTTCACTTGCTAGTAGCCTCACTCACTCTTTACTAACCAACCGCATACATACCCGCTTACACACCCGCTCACCACATTCGTTTTCGACTTCAACCAACATGTTCCCTTCCAAGACACTCATCGCATTCACCCTTCTCGCCATCAGCAGCGCCGCTCAGGGTGCCTCGCTTCCCGCTTCGGCCGACCGTGACATCCAAGTCGTCCGCAGCCACAACATCACGTCCATCGCCCTTCGGGACACCGGCCTCAATGTCGCTCGGGACCTCGCCGCCCTCGAGGAGCGCAACGCCCAGGACGCCCTCGAGCCCCGTGCCGGCCGAGTCACCACCCTGGTCACTCGCTCCAGCCACAGTGTCGAACGTGCCACTCGGGCCATTCGCAAGTGGCGCAAGACCAAGGGCAAGGGCGCCACCTCCCAGCAAGAGCTCGCGGCCTTCAACGCGGCTCTTCGCAAGGCCAACAAGCACCTGATCTGCGCCGCAGACCGTCTCGTCAAGATCCAGAAGCGCGACCTTCAGGAGGACGACGATGAGGACGACGACGAAGACCTCGAGGATGACGAAGCCGGACCGGACCTTGTGCGCCGCATTGGTGGTGTCCCGGTCCCTACTGTCATCCCGACTGTCGTTCCGGTTCCGACTGTCATCGAGACTATCGTTCCGGTTCCTACTGTCATCGAGACCATCGTCCCTACCGCCATCGAGACAATCGTCCCTACCGCCATCGAGACACTCGTCCCTACGGCCATCGAGACACTCGTACCTACGGCCATCGAGACACTCGTTCCTACAGCCATCGAGACACTCGTCCCCACCGCCATCGAGACGCTCATCCCTACGGACATTCCCACGGCCCTGCCTACGGACATCCTGACGGTCCTGCCCACGGACATCCTCACCGTCCTGCCCACGGACATCCTGACAGTCCTGCCCACGGATATCCTCACCGTCCTGCCCACGGACATCCTGACAGTCCTGCCCACGGACATCCTGACAGTCCTGCCCACGGACATCCTGACAGTCTTGCCCACACTCACGGACATCCTCACAAACTTGCCTTTGCCCACGGATATCCTCACCAACCTGCCGCTTCCTACGGACATCCTCACAAACTTGCCTTTGCCCACGGACATCCTCACCAACCTGCCGCTTCCTACGGACATCCTCACAAACTTGCCGCTTCCTACGGACATCCTCACAAACTTGCCTTTGCCCACGGACATCCTCACGAACCTGCCCCTGCCCACGGGAACCACCACCTCGGCCGTCACTTCGTCGAGCATCTCTACTCAGTCAAGCGCCTCAACGCAGACCACTTCGGCAGCATCCACCACCAAGGCTTCTTCCACCACCAAGGCATCTTCCACCACCAAGGCATCTTCCACCACCAAGACCTCTACCACCACCAAGCCCACCTCAACGCCCAAGCCTACCTCTCAGCGTCCCGTCCTCGCCAATGCTGTGCGCGACCTGGTGAGCGAGCTCGCCATCTTTGTCCGCGAGCTCGCTGGCGGCATCTTCGAACGGTTCGGTATGAGCAAGGCTCCTCTTCAAGCCCTCAAGCAGCTCCAGCCCGCGCTTCGCCAGGTCGACTCGAGCATTCGCGGCATCCGCACAAAGACCATTGGTGGCGAGCACTCCTTCAAGGACTTGATCCGCGTCGAGAAGGCATTCGAGTCTCTCGGACTCGACACCAACTAAGGATTTCGTCGGATCAGATCAAGGACATTTGTTGGGATTCGGCTCGGGTTATCACTTCTCCATCTTCCTGCAAGCGCACCGCTTCTCTTTCTCTTTCCCCTTCTCCTTCCGCTTCATTCCCTGCTCCTTTGAATCGCTCGCTCTGTTCTATGGACTTTGTTCTTCCTTCACTTTCTACTCTGTTCTCGCCAATCCTATGACTATGGACTTCTCTACACCATTACTGTCTGAATTGCTGGTCTGTGCTTGATTGGAGTCCCTGTCCACGCGGTTGATCCACAACGATCAGATACGCGCTCGAAAGTACTTGCCTGGCGGACCGCTTACCGCTCACCTGCACGCTCGAGCTGGCTGCGTTCGAGGTGCAGATGCGTGCCTAATAAGGTTGCCCTGGTTCAGCATTTCCCGAACATGTCCATGGCCCATGTCCCATTGCCCAGCTGGAAATGCTGAGACAGGCTCGAGACAAAGGGAAGACGCGAAGGCAAATGCTCCATGCGTTTCCAAATTGCAAACCTGGAACGACCAGCATCCCACCTGCGACAACCACGTCTCCAGCAGAGCTGTCATCCATTTCAGCAGGGCTCCTTGCGTGCGATCGGAACGGTCTGCGTTCACGCTGGCCCGGCTGATGCCTGATCGCCTGACCTTCCAGCAGGCCTTGCCCACGACTCCTGCTGATCATCCTCAAACGCGTTCAACGGTCGGCGCGCCCGGGCATCTGGCCATACTGTCGAAACGTCCTTTCACCTAACATGATGGACGCGCCGCCTTGTTTGCGCATGCTGTCGATGCCAGCTTGACAGCAGAAATCACCTCTAACTTGCATTTCTTCCCGCAGCGCGCCTCTGCGCAGGGTCCAGGCAGTTTCACGGAATTGCTCTCCGCTAGCGCATGCATCGCCCATGCATTGTCGATGTCTGCATGTCTCGGGGGTACGCAGGGTAGTCAGCAAATCTCATGGAGCTTCATCTGGGATCTTGCTGTCTCTGACTTTCTTTCCCTTGCAGATCCAATGCCAAGGCGCCTCTTCCGAGATGCAACTGACCTACGATCATTGTCCATACCTTTGCTCTCTTCAGGCCCCCGTGCAGGACTTCGTGCAGGACCTCGGCGTCCGCGCGCCTACCTTGCGGCTCCGATGGCCCTGATGCTACGATGATGGTGTCCGTTTGAAAGGCGAGCAGGCAGGCCCGTTTCCGTCGAGTTCACATGCTTCTTGGCTACAAGCAAACGAGGAAATGCTGATACCTCGATCCAGTGAGCCCAGCAGTCAGCATTTCTGGTTACCTCTATCTTCCACATCTGCTGATTTATCACTTCCGACACCCGCCAGCTCACCAAAATGCTCGATCATGTATCCACGGAGATGCACGAGGTCAGCTGTACCGACGAATCGATCGAACGGCTCAAGCTTCGAGGGACAGCGCTGGCCATTCTTGCTCGCCAGTGCTCCCTTGCGTGCTCCATCGCCTTTGGATATTTGCATGGTGTGTCCGCTGTCCAACACCCTCATTCTTTACTGAAGGTATCGGTCTCTTCCCAATCGGTCGCTGGAACACGAAGTCCGCGTTCCTGAGCGTCGCGCAGTCCAAAGCGCTGGCGATCCGAGGACCTCACCGCTGGTCAGGCCTCGAGGCAAGGCTCACAATCGAAGCAGGTGCCCAGTCTGATCCTCCGTCCGGCTCGCAGGCTCTACTTTCATACGCACACGCACGGGTAGCGGTCAGGGTACTGGCAGGCATCACTGGAGGCAGTCATCGCTAGGAAGTTCTGCTGACGCCAGTTGCGATCTGCAGCAGCATTGCCATGACAGCGTCGCTCCTGTGTGCCAGCAAACTCCGCTCTAGCTTGTACTGGGCAATGCTGGCTGTTCGCTCCCACAGGAAGGGTCGCTTGACTGTATGGTGAGTTCAGAGTTGACTGGCTTCCGAAACAGGATGTCGCTATAGCTGGCGAGGCCATGCTCAAACATCAAACCTTGAACCCAGGATTCGAATTCGTTGTCTATAAAACCGACCCCTTCGCCTCCCATTTTTTCTTCCCCTCTCCTCAGGTCACTCATCCTATCCACCTCCGCCTATCCGCTTATACCTTACCCACACCTTGCCCACCCTCACCCTACCTTTACCTTACCCTCGTCCACCACATCCTCTTCGGTTTCTCACTCCTCCTTTTTTTCCACACCACCCTCACACAAGATGCTCTTCTACAAGTCTGCCCTCCTCGTGTTCACCACGCTCGCCCTCGGCACCACTGTCTCAGCAGTCGCCATCCAAGACCCCGTTGCCCGTGAGCTCGACATTATTACCGGCAATGTCGCTCTCAACATCCGCGGAGACGACCTCGCCGCCATGGGCTTGACCCACCAGCTCATCGAACGCGACCCACGCAAGAAGCCCAAGAAGGTCTCCGCCGCAGCTCTCAAGGGCGTCAAGTCGAGTGCCAACCAAATCGAGGCTGCCACCAGCGAGCTCCGCAAGTTCCGCAAGACCCACAAGAAGACCAAGGTCAGCAAGTCCCGGGGTTGGTTCGGCCAGCGCGAGGTCGTCGAGGAGCGCGACGTGATTGAGGAGCGCTCTCGCAAGAGCAAGAACGTGGCCGACCTCCGCAAGACCCTTCGCAAGGTCAACCAGCACCTGCTCGATGCCGCCAGCCAGCTTCGCAAGGTCAACCGACGAGACTTCTACGACGACGATGTTATCCTCGAGAAGCGTGCATTGCCGGTCCTCACCGGCCTTCCCGTCGTCACCGACCTGGTTCCCGCCGTGACTGATGTCCTCACCAATGTCGTTCCCATCGTCACCGACCTCGTTCCCGCCGTGACTGATGTCCTCACCAATGTCGTTCCCATCGTCACCGACCTCGTTCCCGCCGTGACTGATGTCCTCACCAATGTCGTTCCCATCGTTACCGACCTTGTTCCCGTCGTTACCGACCTCGTTCCCGTCGTTACCGACCTCGTTCCCGTCGTGACCGACATTCTTCCGACGCTCCCGGTCACCTTGCCAACTCTTCCCGTGACCCTGCCCACCGACATCATCCCCACGCTCACCGTGCCCACCACGGCCGTTCCTACGAACACTCTGCCCCCGCTCACCGGTCTCGCCGCCCTCCTGGCCGCCCTCCGCGCTCTGCTCGCTCTCATCCGCGCTTTCATCCGGGAACTCGTCGGTGCGATCCTCGACATCTTCGTCGGCGGCTCCAACGACCGGGTCGACCCTTCGGTCCTTCGCGAGGTCTCCCCCGGTCTGGCGGCTGTCTTTGGCGCAGCTTCGGACGTGGCCAACTCGGCCTCGCCTGCTATCGGTGGCATTGTGGACGGTGTCCTCAAGAGTGTCCGCGGCGTCCTCAGCGGCTTCGGTCTCACCTTCTGAAGCGGTGCTCGACTTCCTCCAGAGACGAGCTAGGGAACGGAACAACACACACACGGGTCACAAGCAACTGTGTTCTTCAAAGCCCCTACACATCAAGGACGATGATTGACCTTTCCCTTCGGTCATTGAAGGGTCAGAAGGCATTCGACCCATCGGTCTGGCAAGCTACAAAGTTCCTCTCTCTCTCGACACCCCTCCATCTCAACCTCCCACTCCGATAACGACCTTCCGAGTCCAATACCCTCTTTCACTTCCATATATCGCCACCATCCCCATATACGCACCCCACTGCTCCAAGCCAAATTTCCCCTCGCAAACGCATCTTCCTCACGATCCGCATATCCCCCCTCCCCTACCATCAAATGCCCCGACCTTGTATTCCAAATCCAAAGTTCCAAAGTCCCGAAAATTCTATCCTCTTCCCATGTTCTTACTTCCACCTCATCGTGCTGTCCAACTGTGATGTCGTGCTCTGAATCAAGGCTCTGTTGCTGCCAGTGCATTAAAGGGAAAGAAGTTATCTCCCTCGCGCCTTGAGGAAAGGCAGAAGTGGTGATCCCGAAGCGACAGCGAGAATGTCGATGTCAAAGCACAGCACGTTCGATTTCCTCCAGTGATAGGCACGAGTACATATTTTCGTTACAAGACAAGCCATGACTTTTCCCCTCAGGCCCCCTCTACCCCCATCTCCTTCGCCACGCTCGTGACCGCCTCCGCAAAGATTCTGCAGCCATCCTCCATCTCCCCCTCGCTCACATTCAACGGCGGAATCAACCGGACGACATCGAACACGCTGGTGGAGAGGATGAGCATGTCGCGCTCGACGGACGCTTTGACGACCTTGGGTGCGAACTGCGGAGTGGCTTTCGCTTGGACCAGGTGGTTTGAGGATTCGTTCGTTACTGCGCTGGAGGCGAATTGGACGCCGATCATGAGGCCGCGTCCGCGGACGTCTTGGATGATCTTGCCGGCGGGTGTCTTGCGGAAGTTGGCGAGGAAGTCGAGCAATTGCTTTGATCTGTTTTACGAAAGTAACATCATGGGGGGGGAGGGGGGACAAGGGGCGGGCTTTGAGTCTTGAGACACTAGGTGAACACAGGGGGAGGGGAAGAGGATGTTTACTCACCTTGCCTGAACATTGGCGAGAATCTGGTCGCGCTCGAAGACGTCCAAAACGGCGATTGCGGCGGCGCAGGAGACTGCATTTCCCGCGTACGTCCCGCCCATCGCTCCCGGCTTCTGCTTGTCCATGAGCTCCTTGCGGGACGCGATACCGCTCAGGACGAAGCCGTTGGCGATACCTGCGGGTGAATGGGAACACAGAAAGGGGAAAGCGAGAAACAAGGGTGAGGTGAGCTCGGTTGACCTTACGCCGAGTGCAAGTGTGGGTGGAACACACCTTTGGCAAAAATGAGGACATCGGGTCGTACCCCACTGTGTTCGATTGCCCAGAATGTGCCTGTTCGTCCATAGCCGGACTGTACCTCATCGGCGATCAAGAGGATGTTGTGCTCGTCGCAGATGGATCGCAGGCCGTGCAGGAAGGCGTCTGGCGCGGGAACGTATCCGCCTTCACCGAGGACAGGCTGATCGAGACAAGTAGACACGAGGTCAGCTGGGCTGTAAGAGAAGGAGATTGCGGGCGGGCGGGCAGTACATGGGTGATGACTCACCTCGAGAATGATAGCAGCAGTATCAGCGGGCGCTGTTTGCTGCTGGAGCGTCAGTCTGAGCTGGTGCAGCGCAAGTTGTACGAGCTGATCCTCAGGCGTATCATGCGGGAGACCGAACTGGGCGTAGTACGGGAAAGCAGTCGCGAAGATGCCGGTCGCCAAGGGTCCCGCGCCTTCGCCGTAGATGGTTTTCGAGCGCGTCATGGCGGCGGTGAGATTTGTGCGGCCGTGGTAGGATCCTTGCATGACGATGATGTTCTGCTTCTTGGTGGCATGTCGGGCGAGCTTGATGGCAGCCTCGACGGCCTCCGCGCCTGAGTTCCAGAAGAAGCTGCGAACAAGAGGTAGCTGTGTAAGAAGGGGTTGGAGAGAAGAGGAAGGCTGCCACTCACACCGTGTCGAGGGTCTCGGGCAGCTTGGGCAGGAGCTTATGGACGAGCTCGATGTACCGCTGCGAGAAGCCGATGTTGATCTGTGCATGGACGAGGGTGCCGCACTGTTTGACGGCCGCAGCGGTGACGTCTGGCTGGGCATGGCCGAGGTTGGTGACGCCGATGCCGCAGGTGAAGTCGAGGAAGCGGCGCTTGGAGAGCGTGGAGATGTACGAGCCCTGGCCCTCCGTGAAGACTTCGGTGGTCAGCCGTCCGATGCCACCGGCGACGTGCTCGAGCCCGAACGCAGTGTAGTCGCTCAGCGTGTCTGCCATCGTTGCGAGGGAGTAAGGATAAGGAAGCAGGGAGTGAGAAGCGCAGAGCGAAGTCGTCGTCGGTCGCATCGAAGAAGGGAAGGACAGCCCCGAGCTCATCCCGACCATGCACGGACAATTAAAGCAGCGTTCCATAGATTACGAGCTCCGCGAATTGCCATTTGCCGAGCTACATACAGGCAATCCTCAAACCTCAAGAACGAGCCCATTGCGCAAGTAATACATCGTTCAGGTCCGCCTTCCAGTCCGCCGCTTCCTCAGCTGGGACGACGTCGTCCTCGTCCTGCCCTTCCCCTGCCGGAACCATGCCCTCATCGCGTGTCATGTTGCCGCTCACACATCCCCCTGCCGGCTCAGGTGCCAGATTCAGCACGTGCAGGGTTGGATATCTTCGTTGGGTCGAGCTGCAGAAAGGGGAGGAGGACTCGAGTTGACGCCGCGAGTGGGCCTTTCCGAAGCGCGTATCTGAAGTGATCGGGAAGTCGAACCGTTGCACGTAATTCTGATCATGATCCCGAACTATCGTTTGAAGATCCGTCCATGTTTGTCGCAGGGCGGCGTATGATGTCGGAGATTTCGTGAAAATGTGAAGCTGTATCCCTGCTTCGTCCGAGGCTGGCCGTATCAGCGTCGTGAAGAGGGCCTCAATTGTTGCCCGGTCCGGATCCCGCCCTCGAATGCACGCAAATCTCTGCTTGCCCATCCCAGCCGCCTTTACCCCTCCCGTGTACCGATCAACGTCGAGAAGCGTGTCGAGCCCAGGCTCAAAAAACTCGAGAACCTGTAGCCGAGGACATCGCGCCAAGCCGGCAATCCGATACGCAGAGAGTTCTTCGGGCAGCGCAATCCGTAGAATTTCGAGCTTCTCCCAGAAGACCGGATGGACATCGTCGCCCTTGTCGTCAAGGGGAACGCCATTGGGATTCTGGAGAAAGGCGCCCATACCGCTCGGATTGGCCAGGGTGAGCGAGCGCAAATTGGCCCAATCCTGCATCGTACGTGCGCGACCGGTGTGCCAGAGCGGATGTGTATACGGTCGCAGTGCGGTCCGATCTGTGAGACTGCTCAGCGCGAGATCCTCGAGATGAGGCAACTTTGGCAGAATGTACGCCTCGAGCGCAACGAGCCGATGGACGTTGTGAGCCATGCCAGACGACGACGGGTTTCTCATCGGGTCAGCCATGCCGGTGTTGCTCATCCAGAGCCGGCGGACATAAAGGCCGAGAGAGGGCTGCTTCTTGAGGAGCGCGCCAAAGGCTACGATGTGGGAGGGGAAAGTGAGGGTGATCGAATGCAAGAGCTCGGAGAGAACCCAGTGCTGCACAGTCTTGGAGACAGAGAGAAGGGAGGCGATGGTGTTCTTGCCCGTGCTGGACGCTCTCCGTCTCCGCTGGGTGGGCCGATCCGACGCGGTCGGTTGGAAGTCGGGCGAGGTTGATGACGAGCTTGACTCTGGATGGTGAGCATACTTCGTTTTCGGCCGTACGTCACGGGCGGCGTAGATGAAGATGGATTGCAAGAGCTCGGTTGGGAGCCTTGGGAGAGCCTTCTGTTCCGGGACCAAGGACGACATGTTGAGGTTCGATCAGCAACGATGTTGGGCGGTAAGCTTGTGCTGGAGTGTTACTTCTGTGAGAGAGAGTGACAAAGGAGGAAAACAGGAAGATGGCTGGATTAGAAGTAAAGGAAGTGAGTGAGAAGGGCCTGATCATGAGGCAACGGCGCCTGAAGGCGTAAACATGTCAGTCTGCCTTTAAAGGAAAGAGGCGGTCAGCTGGAAACACGGTCGATGAAGAGAGGCATGGAGTGTGGACCCTTTGCTCCTGAGGCCTAAGGCCGGGAGGCTCTGTGCGAGTCAATAAAACAGTTGCGGCAAGATCTGGGTTGCTGAGTTTGGTACCCGGAATGGTGGAGCGCAAGGGCGGGGCAGTGGTGGTGACTGGTGACGGTAAATGGAATGCTCTGCTGTGGACGAGCCCGTGTCTCAATCTGAGACAGGGACAGGAAATCGAGGAATTGCTGCCTGGGGATGCCGCGATGGACGCGAAGGCGAGACAGAGGGAGATGTGAGCTGATAGATGGAGAGCAGCAGCGGCGTCACCGTGCCCAGAGGACTGAGGAGGTGGAGGGAGCCAAGGGTATGTCAAGTGGTACATACAAGTGGAACAGCTCCGCACTTGGTCCTCCTCAACCTTTGGCGCGTGTTTGAGAGACGCGCTTTTCGCGTCACGCGTCATGTTCGGAACGCGTCGCGCGTGTAAGAGCGCGACGCGACGCGTTGGAAAAGCCGTTATTATTAGAAGGGCGTCGCGAACCAACACCTGTCTTCCCACCTGCCCACCATCACCTGCCATCTCAACCATTCCCTCGGCGCCTCGACCCCCTTCTCAATTTATACACACAGACGCGCATCGCGATGGCGTCCAAGGCAAAGCGCTTGAACGCTCTTGCAGCGCTCAAAGCTGCTCGTTCCGGAGCACCCGCTCCCAAGAAGGTGGGTCATCACACACACACACCCGTGACCACCGATGTAGCCAGTGTTGACTGACCCTGTATCTCTGACCTCTTCATTTCACAGGACGACTCTGATTCGGACAATGATATCTACGACGAGGTCACAGAGGAGGAGTACAAGTCCATCGTCCGCGGCCGGATGATGCAGGACGACTTCATCGAGGACGACGACGGCAGTGGCTACCTCGACAACGGTCAGGACGACTGGGAGCGGCAAGTCGGCGAGGACGAAGAGGACGGAGATAGCGAAGATCCCGACGACTACTACGCACGAACGGGCCGCAAGAAGCCTAAGAAGAAGAAGGCCGGCGCAGGCAAAGGTCAGGCTACCATTGGCTCTGCCTTCCAACGCCAAGTCACCAGCAAGGCTGGTCAAGGACCTGGCAAGCTGCCGATTGCCTCCTCACGCGGTGTCGCTGCTGCTCGCGCGGCCAGTGGTATCGATGCCTATCGGCCCAAGGTGAGCCAGGAGAAGGAGGTCGACTTCATGGCCCGCCTTATGAACGGTCTTGGCGAGGGCGAGTCGTCGTCGTCGAGAACACCTGCGACCCCGACCCCTTCTGCACGGCCGCGTCCTACCATGTCTTCGCTGTACCAGAACTCGCTTCGGGCCAACACGCTCCTCCACGCCCACGGTGGCTCCAACTTCGGTCTTGGATCCTCAGCTTCATCGTCCTTTGCCTCCGGCAGCACAGCCGCCTCACGCAAACGTAAGCCTGCTTTGGAAGTGTACGATTCGACTGTCTCTCGCTTCGGACAGAGCTCGTATCGCGACGGCTCGAGCCCCTCTACCGCGCCCAGCAGCGATCCTCCCGAGTTTCATAACAGCGACGATGGGCCCATGGTTCACATCGCCAGTTCAGACAGTGCGCCTTGGGACAACGACGTGCCTGACTTTGGGATGGACGAGCAGCCGACCACCAAAAAGTCGAAGCGGAACGGGGCCTCCGTCCTGGGCACGGGTATCGAAAGCATGCTCCTGACTCAAGACGATGTGAAGGTTGCGGCTCGGAGCGGGAAGGGCAAACCTGTGCCGATCACACCTGCGAAGACGAAGAACCACGACGACGATGATGACGATGATGAAGATGAAGACGGCTTTTCGATTCAAGCTCCCGCTGCGGGCGACAAGCGCTCTCGAGGAGCGGTCGTCAATGCTGCTGCAGTCAAGATTGTGGCCAAATCTGCTGACAAGGATGTCACACCCACCAACAAGGCCGCTCCAGTGGCTGCGAAGGCGAAAGTCGAAGAAGATTCCATCGCCAAGATTCGCGGCTTTGCCCAAAACACCAAGCCAGTCGACGGTCGAGACTCGTGGAAGACAGTCTCCACCGGCCTGGAGACCTCGTCACCCCCCGCCTCAGGCGGAACAGCGACTCAGAACGTTCGCGATGCAGCGGCACCGACCAAGGTACAGGCGTTCGAGGAGGACAAGACGTTGCGGTTCTTCTGGATGGACTACAGCGAGACGGCTGATGGTCTTATTCACCTGATTGGAAAAGTCAAGGATCGGAAAACGGGCAAGTATGTCTCGGCGTGCTTGACGGTGGAGGGTATCGAGCGTTGCCTGTTCCTGCTGCCTCGGGAACATACCAAAGGTACGTTTGTTTGAGATCCCTGACAAGAACTGCCACAGTGCTGTGACTTATTGGTTCCCCCCTTCGTGATCTAACAGTGAACGGCCACATCACTGACAAGGTCCCAACGGAGGACGAGATCGAGGATGAATTTGCCGAGGTTGCAAAGAAGCATGACATCGATGCACACTTGTGCAAGTTTGTCGATCGCAACTATGCATTCGAGCTGCCCGGCGTTGCTCCGAAGAGCAAGTACCTCAAGATTCGCTACGGCTTTGATGCACCCGCGCTGCCTCTCGACGTTTCTGGTCGGACTTTCTCCCGGATCTTCGGCACCAACACCAGCGCCTTTGAGCTCTTCGTCGTCAAGCGCAAGATTATGGGTCCTTGCTGGCTCAACGTACAGGACGCACTCGTCAACCGCGAGAAGGCGATCAGCCACTGCAAGGCGGAGTTCAGGGTCGAGGACCCGAAGAACATCGCCACGTTCCCCGAGACGGCTGAGAATGCACCCAAGGAGGTACCCCCGCTGAACGTGATGAGCATCTCGGCTCGGACGGTGGTCAACTTCCAGAAGAACCAGAAGGAGATTGTGCTCCTCAACGCGACGACGTGGTCGGATGTCAACCTTGAAGACCCCAAACCGCCGAGCGAGTTGCCCGCCGTGCGGCACACTGTTGTCAGGCCGCTTAGCAAGGATCAGGGTCCTGCCTTCGACAAGATCTTCAAGGGCACACGCGTCGTCAAGGTGGACTACGAGCGTCAGCTGTTGACGAATTTCATGGCGCATGTCCTGCACCAGGACCCAGACATTATCGTCGGACACGAGCTGAGCGGCGTCGTGCTGGACGTGCTGTTTGCCCGGTTCAATGCGCTCAATGTCGAGAACTGGAGTCAGATTGGCAGGCTGAGGAAGACGACGAAGCCGAAGTTGCGGTCTGGCTTCCATTTGCACCTTGTCGCTGGACGGCTGCTTTGCGATCTGTCTTCGGATGCAGCGAAGGTGAGTGCATCGCGTTGTCGATGTGGATTGCGCATGAGAATGAAATATACTGACTTACCGTTGCCCTTCACCTCACAGGGCATGATTTCGTCGACTACCTGGTCTCTAACGGAGATGTGCGTGACGCATTTGAACATCCAGCGAGAAGATATCGACCAGGATCTCGTGCCGACGTTCTTCGACATGGCCGTGCCAAACGCGAAGGAGAATCTGTCCGAGTTTGTCAAGCACTGCGAGGCGGACTCGTACTTCCAGATGGCCCTCACGGCCAAGGTCCAGATCCTGCCGCTCACCAAGCAACTCACGAACCTGGCCGGCAACAGCTGGCAACGCACACTGAACGGTGGTCGTGCGGAGCGCAACGAGTACATCTTGCTGCACGAGTTCCACCGCCAAAAGTTCGTCTGCCCGGACAAGGTCAGCCTGACGGAGAAGCGAAACGCGAAGAACAAGGCTGTTGCGGATGCGATGGCCAAGCGAGCAGCTGAAGGCGATTTCGACTTTGACGAGGAGGAAGGGGGCAAGACGGGTGGGAAGGGCGCCGGGGCCAAGAAGGACAAGTTCAAGGGAGGTCTCGTCTTTGAGCCCAAGCGAGGCTTGTGGGACAAGCACATCCTCGTCATGGACTTCAACTCGCTGTACCCGAGCATCATCCAGGAGTACAACATCGACTTCACGACGGTGCACCGGTTGGGAGCCGAGTTTGAGGACGTCGACAAGATCCCGGACGTCCCTTCGTCGGACGTCGAGTTGGGCGTGTTGCCGAGGCTTATTTCGACTTTCGTCAAGCGACGACGGGCTGTGAAGGATTTGATGAAGGACAAGAAGGCGCCGGCTACGTTGCAGCTGCAGTGGAACATCCGCCAGCTCGCGTTGAAGCTCACTGCGAACTCGATGTACGGCTGTCTCGGGTTCGAGAACAGTCGATTCTACGCGCGTCCGCTGGCTGCGCTCACGACCTTCAAGGGGCGCGAGATCTTGACGGCGACGAAGGAACTCGCGGAGTCGCTCTGCCTCGACGTCATCTACGGCGACACGGACAGTGTGATGATCAACACGAATGCGACGGAGTATTCGGAGGCGGTCCGGATTGGGCAGGAGTTCAAGAGGGCGGTGAACCAGAAGTATCGGCTGTTGGAGATTGATATTGATGGGGTGTTTTCGAGGATGCTTTTGTTGCAGAAGAAGAAGTATGCTGCTATTAAGGTGGAGGATGATGGGAAGGGCCAGTCGACGGAGGTTAAGGGTCTTGACATGAAGCGTCGTGAATACTGTCAGGTGTCCAAGGCCGTGTCATCGTGAGTTGCCAGGCTTGGGTTGCGACATCTTATCATCTCGCGAGATTCAGACCGCTGACCGTTTTTCTTACCCTCCACTCAAAACAGATACGTACTGGAGCAGATCCTGTCCGGCGACTCTACGGAGAATGTGATTGCAAGGATTCACGAGTACCTGGAGCAGATGGGCAACGAGGTCCGGGAAGGCAAGATCCCCGTCGAAGACTTCACGATCCACAAGCGACTGGGCAAGAACCCGAAGGACTACCCGGACAAGAAGAACCAGCCTCACGTGCAAGTAGCGCTCCGGAAGATTGCCAAGGGCGGCAGTGCGCGCCAGGGCGACATCATCAGCTATATCTTCTGTCTCGGCGAGGACGGCTCGAGCAGCTCGAAGAGCGCGCAGGCGGATCGGGCGTGGGACGTCGAAGATGTCCGACGCGAAGGGTCGAGCCTGAAGATTGACTTTGAACACTACCTCGCGTTGCAACTCCTTCCGCCCGTCGAGCGACTTTGCGAGAATATCGAGGGCACGGACCGGGCGAGGCTGGCGGAGTGTCTGGGCTTGGACGCGTCGCGGTACTCGGCTGCTGTTGCTACTGCTGCTGCGGGTGGGGCCTCTTCGGGGAGGGAGTTCTTCACGCTTGACAGTCAGATGCCGGATTCGATTCGGTTCGCGGAGTGTGAGGGGTTGATGTTCCGCTGTCATGCGTGCGAGACGTTCTCGAACTTTGAGGGGTGTTTGGGGAGTACGCCTGGGATGGGGTTGGCGAGGAAGGGCTCCTCTTCCTCCTCGGCTGCGTCGCGGATGTTGACGTCGACGGGGATCAAGTGCACAAACGCGAGCTGCCAGGCACCCCTAGGCGTCGTCCCCCTGGCCGTCCAGCTCGAACTTGCGATCCGGGCCCAGGTGGCGCGGTACTACGCCGGCTGGAGCGTGTGTTCGGAGCCGTCGTGCGGAGCCCGGACGCGGATGACGGGCGTGTACGCGAAGCGGTGTCTGGTGTCTGGGTGTAAAGGCCGGGTTGTGCCCGCGTACACGGACAAGGCGCTGTACACGCAGCTGTGCTACTACGAGTCCCTCCTGAGCGTGAGCATCGCGAAGGAGAAGGTGGAGAAGCGGGCTGCTGCTGCTGCGAGCGGTGGTGGTGGGTTCTCTGCTGGGTTTGACGGGGAGGAGGCGTTGGCGCTCGCGTTGGGGAACTCGGTCGAGTTGGGCAAACTGGAGGCGATGGTGGAGAAGTATTTGCATAAGTGTGGGAGGCGGTATGTGGCGCTTGACCAGATGTTTGCGTTTATGAAGCAGAAGAAGCGGAGGGTGCTGGCTTGAGGGGAGGGGGGGGGGACTCCTGGATTACCTACCTATCATTTCTCTTTTCCTGTTCTCCCTCACACTCTCTCTCTCTCTCTCTCTCTCTCTCTCTGCCTCTCTTTCTTTACCCAAGTTCTGTCCCAGGAGATATGTCGAATCAGAGTCTTTGTCATACCAATCTTGCTCGGGCTGAAGGGGAGAGAGGTGCAGACCTCTGGCCTCGGCGTGTGAGTGTATCGCAAGGTAGATGCATTCGAATTTCGAAGGGAGGATGAATCCTAGTATGTACTGTAAGAGAAGTTGAAGCGCTTGTCCGTTTTTTCCGAATCCGAGGCATTTCCCCCTCGGATTGGAGGTTGCTTGACGATTTTTCGTGGAAGGTGATAGGCGAGCATGGGGGGCAAGGGTTTATGCGTCCTTGACGTAGTTCCTGCAGAGAGATCAATACCGGGTCAGTACAAGCCCGAATGACATGTAATGAGAATCGCGAGAACTCACGCTGGGAAAAGGCCCTCCTGTCCATTAACCCTGCCAGTCCACCAATCCTGGGTGCTCTCCGTCCGGTTAACGATCTCAATCTGATCGCCCGCCTTAAAGGAGACGTCGGTCGAGGCCGCCGCGACGTAGTCATACAGCGCCACAACGTACTCCTTCGGCTTCTCCGCGGGCGCTGCGCCCGGCTTGGGCTTGGTGGGCGGGGGTGGGGGCGCGCGCTTGGTGCTGGCTGCGGCGGCGGCGGAGGTGCCGGCTGTGGAAGGGGTGTAGGCGGGTGGGGGTAGCGCTGCGGTTGAGGAGGAGGAGGACGAGGACGATGGCAGGGCGGTATTTCGGGTGTAGAGCGATCCGCCGCGGGAGGGAGCACCGGCCGCGAGACCGGTGGCCGCTGAGGATGCTCCACTCGAGCCGGCGGACGTGGAGGTGGAGAGGATACTGCTCTGTCGCTGTGTGGTGCCAAGTACGCGCGCACTGGCCATGGCGGGCTTGCGAATGGAGAGTGCCTCGAGCCTTTCGAGCGCGTCGCCGAGTTGGTCCGCATAGGCGCTCTCGACGGGTGCGGCCCCGTCGGAGATGTCGTACTTCCCCTGGGCGAAGGTCTGGAGGGTCTCGGAGGTGAGGTAGTGTACGTTCAGCTGGACGTAGTAGAACGATTCGTAGAGCGGGGTGATGAAGCGCGCTGCCATGTCGAAGAAGGTGGGCAGATCCGTCTTGAGTGCGTTATTGAAGTACTCGTAGTCGGCCGAGGCGGCTTCGTAGTCCTGTTCGACTTTGAAGAGGTTCTGCTCGTCCTTGAGAGTCTTGTCGCGCTTGTCCTTGAGCTTGCTGAATGCGTTGGAGTGCCGGTCGAAGTCGATGAGCTTGTGGTCGCGCTTTGTGATGTTCTTGCGGACGGCTTTGACGACGTTGATGAAGTCCTTGATGGGCCCCACGATGCGGGACTCGACGAGTTCGATCTCCGGGGTGAGGGTCTCGCGCAGCTCCTCCATGGCAGTCTGGTACTGGGACACATTGAGCATGGTCTTGAACGCATTGGGATGTTTGCGCTCGATGTCCTCTGGCCCGATGGGCTGGAAGAGGGTGCTGAAGCCGACACCGAAGTTTGCGCCTGCCATGAGCATGTTCTTGACGGCCTCTCGGAAGGCGATGGCGTCCTTGAGGAGCTTCTCGGAGGACTGCTCGACGACGGCGAACTTGCCGGAGAGGGTGTTGAACTCGGCATCTTGGGATGCTTTGGCCATGCCGACGCGGGAGGTGACGAGGTGCGGTGCACGGGAGAGTGCCTTTGTCTGCAGCAGCAGGGTGGACAAGTGAGTTGTTCAGTGACGCGGCAATGCGATGCGATGCGATGCGACTTGGGAATGACCGCTGTCTACTCACGATGCCTCTCATGACTGGCGTAGTAAGAGCACTGCTGCTGCTGCTGCTGCTGCTGCTGCTGCTGCTGGCGAGGGTGGGACGATGGATGCGCGCGGGAACGAGAAAGTCGAGCTCGAGGACGGCGGTGGGCGGTGCTCAGCCAGAACGATGTCATCGATCTCAAAACTGACTACTGACTCGCCAACTCGCCCCTTCTCTCGTGCGAGAAGTCACACTCTCCGAGCCAGGGTCTCATCCCACATCCCCCAACATCCCCTGACCTTATATCATTCATCCCCAATTCCACGTGGCTTCAGAAATGATCATGATCATGAGCAGAACAAGTGCGTGAACGCGCCTCCTCGAGAGACCTGAGCCAGAGGACGCGCTTTGGTTGCTGTCTGCTGAACGCGTACATCCACGATCAGCTGCTTCGCTCACGTTATGGCTCCACAAGGCATCAACAGACTATATGCCACCCGACTCTTAGGTGAACGCATCTTTGAATCCGAGCCTCTGTGCTTTCAACTTCTCGAATCCGAGCTGGATGCGTTTCTGGCAGAGGAAGGCAGGTACTGCACATTCAAGACGCCCAGTGATCCTAACAGGACGCGGAAGTCGCGCCACAAAGACGGTGAGCAATGAGCATCAATGACTAACGTGCAGTCAGCAGTCTGCCTTTGATGCAGGCTCAAACGTGGATCAGTCATTCTGTCATCAGAGACTAACTTCCGAACTCCTTGTTTTCTGCGGCAGGTGCTCGTAGATACACTCCCCGACCGTCAAACGCATCCACTACCTATGAGGCAAAGTACGTTTCTCGCTGCGGGTGTAGCGGCACGTTTCAATCAGGCAGTAAGGACTCGATCTCGCCCAAGAAGCGTAGGATCACAGGCGGTGCCGCGTCATCGGTCAAGGTGAGCAGCTCAGGGTGATACCGAGGCCCAAGAGTGCTTGAGCGTGTTGAGGAGGCTGACAGTCGTGGACCTTGTCAATGAACTTGGACGGATAGGTCAACTGTCCCGCCAAGATCAAGATCACGATACGCGCCCCGCTTGCTGAAGCAGACACTCTCGACCAGACTCAAAGCCTCTCCATACTCTCTGGTCCAGCTCGTCAAGATAGTCTTTTGGATATCGAGTACCATTGGCGGCACGAGGGGCATGCGGTTGGAACGATATCCGACTTGGCCAGCCAACGCAATTCAAGAGAGGTTAAGGAGTGGATCGAAACCCAAGTAAAGAGCGGTAGAACAGCCAAGGAGATCATGGCTTCTGTGCGCATGGATATGGATGAGCTTCTTGCCATACACTCAATGCACAAGGTGAGTGCACTGTGGTCTGTGGATTGACCATGCCTCATCTCGATTATGTTGACTGATGGCATGTTCTGTACGCGGATTTCTTTCAGGACGAGGTCTTATCTTCTACCACTTCAATCAGCGCCAGTATTCGAATTCGATACCACGATGTGTACAACACCGTTAGGCGCCTCAAGCTGCAGACAGCGAGGAAGGACCCAGATGCCCTAAGGTCTCTGCAGCTTTGGGCCGAAAGTCTTCGCGAGGAAGGGTGGGAGGCCAGCTTCCTGAATGACGCAACCCTCAGTGCCACGACGGAGCCAGTCTGGGCAATCTTTGTCATGCCCAGGTGGGCTAAAAAGGTGAGTCGATCTACGTTTCCAGCAGCCAGCAACTAGAACCGATACGTTGCTGTCTCTACAACTTACAAGTGCAAGTTTGAAGTATCTTTGTCTTTCATCTTTGTGTTCAGGAATTTTCCGCGCCCAGCAGTTCGGTGTGGTGTGTTGATTCCACTCACAACACGGGCAAAGGCGCAACCGCGCAAGAAAAAATCTTCCTCACGACCATCATCGTCCGCAGTGCTTCCATGGGGTCCGGTATTCCTCTCGCCTTCATGATCACACCTTCAGAAACTCAGTGAGTGCCAATGTGCCGTGCCCTGTTTTTTCTCTCTGAGTCTGGCTGCCGATCGCTCATACGCTGCGCGAGGCGATGTGTCTGCCAATTTGGCATTGCTGTGTGCTGACTGCTGACGAATGTTGCTCTCTCCTTTGTTGTGTTGTGTTGGGCGTCGTTTTAAAGAATCCCATTGACCCGATTCTTTCAGTGGCTTGTGCAGAAGGAAATTCCAGCTCCGACCGACGTGATGATCGACTGCTCAGAAACAGAGCGTGCTGCCATCATCAACGCGTTCGCAGGCTTCACACCACGACCCCAAGTTCTTCTCTGCCTTTGGCATCTGCTTCGAGCATGGGATGATAACGTGAAGACGAAGGTCAAAGCGATTGGAGACAGTGAGTAGTCTGTTACATCCCCTCTCCTTCTTCTTCTCCTTTTCCCATTCTCCTTCTCCCTCACTTCCTCCCACATCCCGCGCTTCCCTTTATCCTTTTTCCCGCTTGCTTGCTTGAGCTCTCCCTTTCCCTCTTTGGCCGCTGGAAGAAGCATGGTGTGCTGGCTGTTGCTGTCCTTCACACTGTTCCTCTCATCGCGACCTCGACTGGAATTTGGAGCCAGAGTCCAGTTGGACAGGAGGTCTCTGCCATCTGTTGCTGCTTGCTGGTGCAAGGAAGAGATGATTCCTTGTTGTTGACTGACACAAGTATCTTTTTCATCAATTGTTCATTGAGGCCGTGACCCCGGAGTCAGAGAAGCCAATGCATTTCTCCAGTCCAGGTGCAGAGAAGACATGCGCAGCATGCAGCGAGCGGAAACAGAGGAGCAGTTCGAAGCGGCTCGCAGCGCCTTTACTCTCAGATGGGGCGAGGAACAGCCCCTCATCACGCGCTACTTTGAGAAAGAATGGCTGAACAAGAGGAGCGCACAGAACTGGGCGAAGTGTTACAGAAAGGTGAGTAGTATCGGACTGCGCACTATCAGCTGGCTGCTGTCTTTGCTTCTGACGACTGTAATACTTCCATCATCGACAGCATGCACACTTCGGAATAGATACCAACAGCATGGTTGAAGGTTGGCACGGTAATCTGAAAGTGAGCTCCTGTCGATTGTCGATTGGATCTGAGAGAAGCGAGGAGGAGTAGGCAGCTGATGAGAGCTGGGGCTGACAATGCGCTGACAACTCAATCCCAATTCATTTTTTGGCCAGGTCAACTACTTGGGCATGATTCGGCTGCAGCGAGTAGACAGCGTCTTGCAGGTGCTAGTGCGGGAGGTTGTGCCAGACTTTTATCGCAGACTGGTGCAATGTGACCTTGGTATGTTGATATGACCCGTGGGCATTATCGCATTCTGCCTCGCTGACGCCTGTTTAATATTGCTGCCTCTTTCCTTCACACAGGAATACAAAAACCGCATCTATGTGGACAAGAGAGAAAGTCTCGTCATAAGGCATACGAGCTCAGCTTTCAGGAGCTTTGTGCCTTGGTAAAGTGTGTGAATGGCGAAGCGGTGAGCATACTGCGCCGAGAAAATACAACGTGACACTTCAGATTCATCTCATGGGGCTATTTGTTCTTTTTCTCTATAGTACGAAGTGACGAGCTCGGACGGGGTACAGGTACACTTTGTAGACGACAAGCTGTCCCGGTGTTCTTGTCCGTCGTTTCAATCTACCGGACTGGCATGCAAGCACTTGTTCATGTGCTCCCGCCTCCTGTCCCAGCCAATCGCCCGGTTGGAAAAAGCCAGGGGCATCCACCAGCACGAATAACAGCATACCTGGAACGGCGAGGACATCGGAAGAGGCAGAGGCGGCAGGAGCGGGAGGCGATACTCGTGCGGCTGAAGGATTGGAGCTAGGAGGGGTCAGCCATCAGGGAGAAAGGGGACCGGAGGAAGAAGAAAACAGAACGGGGATTTCGGGGCAAAGTCTAAATGCGCAGAAGGCCGCGGAACTGGAGGCGAAACATCAGCAACAGAAGGAAGACTTGGTTCAAACGAGCATCGACGAGGCACTACGACTCATGAAGGCGCTTAATCGCCTACAAGAGCACAACAACTACGCCGGGCTCAGCAGAGCTGCTCTGGAACAGCTAGACAACGAAATCAGAGCAGCGCGCCGAACTGCTGAGATGTTCGTACGCAGAGAATTCATTTGACCTTGCTTGTTCGCTGCATGCTTGAACTGCTGTCTTGAGCTAGAACTTTAGAGTGTGTGACGATGAAGTAGTAATGGTAGAACAAGAGAGAGGACAAGACAAGGAACATGAGGAAGAATCCCACCGGCCTGGCTTTTGAGCCAGAGTGTTCCCCAGACTTTTTGAAGCCATGAGTTTATAGAAATTAGAATATGAACGGGAAATGAAAAGTATCAAGAAACATGCATGTCTTGACTCTTGATGACTGATGTTGCTTAATGCTTGGTCTGGACATCTTAGACTCGAATTCTAAAAAGGCGTGCTCAATGCAGTGACCTGTCGGAGGTGTATTGCATACCTAAACAATGGCCCAGAAGCACAGTCAATCATTCAAATCTCATAGACGCCCTCCGCGCCTCGCTCTCAGGGTAGCTTTGCTACCCTTCGAGCTCTCCGCAATGATTTTCTACACAACATAGGTGATGAGCAGATAGGCATAGAACTCCCCAAAGATGTAATGTAACATGTGTATTGCGTACCTGATCGCAGATCGGTGACCCACAGGCCACAGTTGACAAATCGATATGGACTGACGCTTACCGCGCCTCGCTCTCAGGGTAGCTTCGCTACCCTTCGAGCTCTCCGCCATGATTATCCGCACAACATAGATGATGGGCAGATAGGCATAGAACTCCCCAAAGAGGTAATGTAACATGTGTATTGCGTACCTGATCGGTGACCCACAGGCCACAGTTGATAAATCGATATGGACTGACGAGTAGTCAGTAGTCAGTAGTCAGTAGTCAGTAGTCAGTAGTCAGTAGTCAGTAGTCAGTAGTCAGTAGTCAGTAGTCAGTAGTCAGTAGTCAGTAGTCAGTAGTCAGTAGTCAGTAGTCAGTAGTCAGTAGTCAGTAGCATTCTGGTCTTCTGGAGCACCATCCCCTGGTAGATGTAGGCGTGTATCTCAAGCAACTTACGACTGGCACGACTTGTAAGTTTTAGGCAGGTCAGAGTTGAAGGTTGGTGAACGCTGGAGTAAGTTGGGCAGTTGGTAGCTGCGTGAATCGTGATGCGTTCGTCAAAAAGTTGAAGATCGGGACCGGCCTGGCCTTTTAGAGTCCAGAGGTATTCCCCAGACTCAAGGTTGTGGCCATCTCCCAAATCCATTTATTTGTGTTGTTAGAAATTGGAACAAAGCTTGGGCGATTTCTTTCGGCCGAAAAAAGGTTCCAAATCCAAATCTCACGTATTCCTACACAGCATACTTCACACAGTTTGAGGCGCAGGAACAGCGCCATTTTCGAGTTTTGCCTGAATATATGCGTCGCACGCAGGGGTACTTCTTACCCGCCAAGTTTGCCCTTATGAATCTCGCTCAATTCTGGCTCTTTCTCTCTCAAACCTTGACATCCATGATCAAGAAGACTGTATCTATCATTTCTATCAATCCAAATAAAAAATGGCAGAGCTTCCCCCTGTGTCGGACATCATGGTCGTGGTCGGGCAGAGGAAGTGATCGGACCTGTCCGAGGCCACAAGGTTGCATTTCGCACAGATGAATGCTAATACAGACAGATGCGCGTGAAGGACTGAAAGTTCAAAGCAGCTCACGGCTACGCGAAAGCTCAGGGTAGCTTCGCTACCCTTCGTCCGCTTCGCCATGGGGCCGAGTCGGATGCAAATTGTACGTAGTTACTATGATATTTGGCAGACGACCATAGGTGTGTGCACATGTCATCTCAGCTCTGATTATCTGATTGCCTAAAGACGCATATAAGTATGATAATGTACAGGGGAGAATGAGTCTGCAACTGGACCGGATCTTCGGATCGAGGGGGAAGAAATATGCCGAGAGAAGGATCATGCGCCAGCGGACGAGAGAGGGGCGATGCGCTCGAGGGTAGGCGGAAAGAAGGAGCAGGAGAGGGGGAGGGGTAGACAGGCGAAGGACGGCTGGTGAGAGGGGACCAGAGGGATTCAGATGTGGGAGGAGAGAGGGAGAAAAGAAGAGAGGGGCCTGTGAAGGGGGCAGAAGGGATGGAAAGGAGGGAAGGAATCACTGAAAGTAGGGTAGATAGCAAGATAATTCAGCAAGTACAGGACGAGCAATTGCACCCCAGCAATTAGCCAACACCGACTGAATGGTCATTTCGGAGGTGCAAGAAGGGCATTCGCTGACGCCGCATCTGAAGGCAAGAGGTGTCGGAAAGCCATCGAGCATGCTGTTGCGACCTGCCTACAAAGCTGAAGGATGGTCGGAAGAGTTCCTATCGATGCTTTCTGATTGATACGATCAGGCATCGCGCAAGCGAGCCTCTTTGCCGCTCCGCACGGAGTCGAGTGCAGCCATTCGGGCGCCCTTGTCGGCGTCGTAGTTGAGATGGACCTTGGTTGAACGGGTTCTCGTCGGATTTCTACTCTCAGGGCAATCAAGTACAATGTCAGTTTGGGAGGGGTGATGCAATGAATGCGAATTGAGTACGGACCTGAAATCCTTGTAAGCCAGATCTTGGACTTGCTGCAGTCGGAGACCAGGATTCTGCGCGCGATGAAGAGAAGCAAGGTCAGCGGAATGCGCATATGCTTCGTCCTTCCAATCTTCCCACAGAAAGCTCATCTCCTTGCGCAGCTCAGGAACGCGTCTCTCCTTGAACGCTTCGAAGGCTGCCTTGAATCTCCGCTCCGGGTGTCGCTCGATGTCAGCAGCCTTACTACCCTTGGACGCCGCGTCCGTCTTCTCGGTGACCAGTGAGAGCGCATCAATCGCGTCGTCGATGTTTTCCGCGGTGAAGCTCTTGAGAGCAGAGTCGATGCCTTAGGCAGCGGAAGTGGATTGTGTCGCCTACTTTGGCCTTGGTTTGTGCTTTGGCGTCGCGCTTGGCGGCTTGGGCGGAGAGCTTCTGCTTGCCCTTGGGGGGACGTGAGAGAAGAGCTGCCTCGTCATCGCGCTTCAGTCGTTCGAGGTCGGCCTTCTTTCGAGCATGTTCGGCTGCCTTCTCCACCCTGTGAGAGAGTCGCACAACGGCACAAGAGGCGAGGTCAGTCGCTTCGTCAGGATAGAGAAGGGTCCCCGCGAAGGACTCACTTTGCATTGGCAGCGGAATTTCCCTTTCCACCCTGATCCCACTTGAACTCTTCCTCGGCCCAACAAGGCCCGTCTCGAGCACTGGTACGAGGATGTCTACGGCAGAGCAGCGTGGCCATGAACAACAAGCTCGGAAATGGCGGTGGACAGTGAGGCGGTGTGCTTGGGGAAGGAGGGGCTAAGTTGTGTGACGAAGGAGAGAAGGGAGGTTAAGACAGCTGCAAGTGGGTTGAAGTGATCCACTGAGCTCGGAAGTAGTCGGTGTACGCGGTGTGGCTCTTATTTGACGAGGTTCTGGAGTGCGGGCAAATTGGTTGCGAGGAGGAGACCGCGTGGCTGAGCTGTCCTGAGGCCTGCTGCGTTGAACAGGCGGGCCCTGTGTAGGGTGACTCCCGTAGATTGGCTTTGGATTGCTGGCCTTGACATACTGCTTCTTCTTCTTGCTATCTGACCAGTGTCAGTGGAACGCAGGGCGCGCGCTACCGGGAGTGAAGGGCACGCTCTTTGAAAATCGAGGATCATAGATAGGGGGAGAAAAAATGGGAGACTGAAGAGAGTGAAAAAAGATTGAGCCAAAGAGAGAGCAAGACAATGTCAACAGAAACAAGAGTCAAGACGGCTGTAAGAAGCAGTATACATCAGTGAGGAGAAACACGGGGTCGGCGAAGGGAAGGAGTGTATCAGCAGCTCGAAAACAGGTTGCGCAGGCGACATACTGTGGCCTGTAGGACTGTGGGATAAGGATCTTCCCGGAGTAGGCCCCGGAGTAGCATTCCCCGGAGCTCCGCGGACTCCGGGGGACGCTCTGCACGGGTACGGAGCACGGAGCGAGATTTGAGCAGTTTTTACTAGCTTTGGATTTGCGGAGCTACTCCGCGAAGGTATGAATGCAACGCCCCGGAGCACGGAGTGAGTTTGCTGGCATTGTCAAAAAAGCCCCGGAGCACGGAGCAGACCCCGGAGTCCGTCGGAGCTCCGGGGATGGCCAAGTGGGTCACGTGATGGCCAAAACTGAGTCACGTGACCGGTTTTTGAGGGATTTCTCGGCCGAATCAGGTCGAAATACTGTGTATTTCAGCTTTTATGGGGCAGTAAACCCTTGGAAAGAAATGATATAGACTTCTAAAGCTGCGATTGAACTGTTTCAATAAGATTTGACCTTCTCCTGAACCCATGTTGGACTCATTTCATGACACCCCGGAGTACCCCGGAGTCCGCGGAGCTATTTTGCGGAGCACGGAGTCCGCCTGTGAAAAATGTACGGAGCACGGAGTAGATTCTTGCGCGCAACGGCAACTTCGACGGAGCACGGAGTGCTCTCCAGCTGATCATCAGAAATTTTGCGGAGCGCGGAGCTGGCCAGAGCTCAGACGGAGCTGAGCGGAGCGCCGCCCCGGAGTCCGGGCTCCGGGGATCTACTCCGGGAAGATCCTTACTGTGGGAGTCGGGAGACGAAGAGGGGTGAGTGAAGGAGAGAAGGTGAAGTGATGCAGAGACTGGACGCAGATTACAGAGGGATGAAGAAGCTGGGTATGACGCGCACGGTTAAGCCTCAAGGCGCGAACCTTGCCCGTGGACATTCGGCTGCATGGGGAGAGGGAGATGGTGCAAGAGGTGAGAACCAGCAGCTGCTGCGGGAGATGGAACTCTTTCAGCAGGCTTGAAGGCGGCCATGAGGAAAGGGTCCATCGCTTTTTGTGCGGCCCGCGGTTTAGAAGCGAATCAGGCTCCAAAGGCCAAAAAGTATCCTTCCAAAATCCTGAGGGGAATATCTTTGAGAGAATAGGAGCAAGATTGGGTGCTTAAGCGGTGATGAAGTCTTTTTGGACCTCCTTGTCCTGGAACTTGCGACCGATCAATCGCTGTGGGAGAAGCAATGAGATCAGGGGGAAGAGCGTGAGTCAGTGATGAGGGAGCGCGCGTAAGGGGGAGAGAGAGAGAGAAATGACCTTGGTCGCAATGAGAGTGTCGGACGGGTT
This sequence comes from Tilletia caries, assembly GCA_032718865.1. NCBI lineage: Eukaryota > Fungi > Basidiomycota > Exobasidiomycetes > Tilletiales > Tilletiaceae > Tilletia > Tilletia caries. The sequence goes on along the minus strand of JALUTQ010000037.1, from coordinate 402,824 downwards.
GACGACGGCCTGTCGCTTTGCGGGGATGCCAACGAGGCGATCGCCGTCCTTAATCCTTGGTGAAAGCAACGAAGGAGGTTTTTGTGCGAGTGCCTTTTGAGTTCTCGATGGCGTTTGGTGAGCCACCTTCCATGACGGCGACACAGGAGTTGCTGGAGGGAGGAAGAAAGGGAAGTGGAAGTGAGCTTGAGACTTTGAGAGTGTGTGCTGACGTATACACTTACACATGAACGAAGCGCGACTCACGTAGTCACGTTGTCCCGAGATCGATACCGATCACGGCCCCTGACGACGTTCCGCCGGAGTTGTAGCGGAGACCGTAGGCTGCTGTTGCTGGTGATGCAGCTGCTGTCCTGCTCCATGGGGACGGGCGGGTGACGGCGTGTGCGAATGCTGATGAGGTAGAGGATGCTGCTGGGAAGCGCATGGCTGTGTTTGTACTGCGTGCTGCGACAGTTGCGAGCATGATGGCGGAGAGAGTGGGGTGTGTGTGTGTGTGTGTGTGTGTGTGTGTGGCTGTAGTATGTGCTGGTAGAGAAAGAGAAAAGAGAGAAAGTGATGGAGGTCACGATCGATGACAAGTTATGATGGTGACCCCTAGCAGGTCAGTTTCTGGGATATTGGAGGGGGCGGGTGCTTCGGCTTACAATTCGAATGAGTTTACGCCTACGGGGACGGGGCCGGCCATGCATGAGTTGAACTCTTGGTGGTACCTGGAAGGTGCTGCGCTGCCGACGTAGAATGTCGGGCATGGGCAGCAGGAGCAGGAGCAGGAGCAGGAGCAGGAGCAGGAGCAGGAGCAGGAGCAGGAGCAGGAGCAGGAGCAGGAGCAGGAGCAGGAGCAGGAGCAGGAGCAGAAGCTCGCGTCTGCGGGATCGGCGTGGTTATGAGTGGGGAAATGACTTCTATGGTGACGCGGAAGATGTATAGGTCGGCGAAGTTTGCTGTTGCGTTAGTCATCTCGACACTCTGCAGAGAGGGAGGGGTGGGAGAGGACGGGTTGGAAGCTCAACGACTAGACTGCTCTCACCCATAATGTTGGAGCCGAGGCTGGCGAGGAGAGCATCGGACCGTCACGAAGGCCAGCAGCTATCCCTGTCGTGTCGAGATGATAAAGAAAGAGAAGCGAAGTGAGCAAAACTGCGAGCGCGTGCTGGAAGCAGTGACTCGCGAACGCACCTTGTTGAAGCACCTTGGGTGACGATAAAGAAGATGCTGAGGCCTGAGGGCTGAGACGGAGTGAGGCTGGAAGCAAAGCGGAGACTGTGATCAAGGTGAGCGAGGAAAAACAGAACAGGAGTGAGCAATCAGTAACGCAGTGGGCGGTGAGCAGTCAGAACCCAAGGGCTTGAAATTGGTGATCCATAGATGTCGAGGACGGTGGTGACTGGTGACTGGTGGGTGAAGCGATGGAGCCTTGTCGGGCGTCGAGCGCGTCGAGAGTGCGCAGCTAGAATTTGTTCCATGCGTTCCATGATGTTCCACGGAAATGCTCCGAGGTGCGCACCATGGTATCTCCAGGCGCAACCACAACAATCTCCGCATCCTCACCAACTTCGACTCGAGCGAGGTACCCATCGCCATGATCGGATAAGGGCCATTCCTGTGCTAGCATTGACCAGCTAGACAGGGCATCCACAGATATTCTCATTCCCTTTGTTCCACTCCGCTCCGTTCCGATCCGATTCCGTTCTCACTCCATCTCGCACTCTCGGCTCTTCTCGCTTTTCCACAGCTCCCAATTCGTTACGCAATGGCCGGGCATCTCTCTCTCTCTCTCTCTTTCGCTCCCTTACCATTGCGACCAATCCCTCTATTCCTCCCCGAAGCAACCAAGCAAGCTGAATGTATATAGCGGCTCGATATTCTTCTCTTCTTCCCTTTGCAATGCAGCTTCTCACACACACATTTTCCTCACCCTTTACTCTAGTCTCAGAACTTCCCTTGCAGGTGAATACCTTTGCTATCATATGGTGATGAGAGGGACTCTCTGCTAACACCGACCGACGGACTTGCAGTTCCTACCCCTTGCCTTCAAGCATACTCCGGTTTCCATATCAACCACCTCGGTCTCAGTACCAACACTCATCGGTTACTATACCCATCCAACGCCTCCATAGGCTTCTCCCCTCGGCTTCCTCTACCATGTCCGAACACGACTCATTCACTCTTCCGGCCGAACATCTCGATCCCGGCACCCCGCAGCGCGTCTTCGTTCAGGGACCAGTCACGCCCCAGACACACGACATCCTCCAAGAGATTCGCTCGGTGTCGGCTCGGCTGGACGGTTTCAACATGAGGCTTGGGGACATGGAGCGATCGCGACGACTGCAACCCAGTCAACCCGCCTCCCCTTCTCCGAGCCCTCGTCCTTTCGCTCCGACCGGAACCGCTGTCAACGTCGCAGCACCCTCTGGCTCAGCGCTCGGACTTCAAGATCAGGATCCCGGTCTTCCCGACTCCGTCACAGTTCGTCGTGGCCGGGCCCGGCCGAATGCGGACATTCCGCCGCACATGACTGGTGCTGCCGCTGCCCTGGCCACCACCGCTGTCTCTGCGCCACCACGTCTCAGTTCGATCCTCGCACCCGAGGATTCTCCCAACCCCCTCGAGCGATACAAGTCCATGACAAAGGGAGAGAAGTCTAACGTCCGCCGTGCTCTGGCAGGACTCGGACTCACCGTTCCCAGCTTCATGGACCTCTTCGCCGACAACGGCGGAGAAGATGACCTTGCTTCGGCCGCTGGGATCGACAATGACCGGACACAGCCCGCCAACACCTCTTCATCCAGCAATGAGAGCCCCCCTCGGTCCTCGACTAACGCCAACGTTCCGGTGCCGCCCGACAACTCGTCCTCCAGCAACGAGAGCCCCCTTCGGCCGTCGACTGCCGCCAACGTTCTGGTGCAGCCTGACACCTCGTCATCCAGCAACGAGAGTGCTTTGCCGGCTACCGGACACCACCAATCTTCCACCACCAGTCCCTCGACGACCCGGATAGAGCCCGCTCCCAACATAGGCGCGGCCGTATCAAACCCCGCTTCCGTCCCCGTCTCTACCAGACCGATGACGTGTAAGACGGAATGGATCGGCGAGTTCAATGGCGACCCCTCCCAGTTGGAGGACTTCCTCACTCGGCTTCGAGACCTGATTCGGTCCGAGACCCAACACGAGCTGATCCCCGCCTGGATCAAGGCGGTCCTTCGCACCCTGCCACGAACGTTGACCGGAAACGCCGCGGTCTGGCATCAAGGCTTGTCGGATACTGAGGCTGCTGCCCTCACCTCCCTTGATGCGTGGTCCGCTGCTATGCGTGCGGCCTTCCCCATCAATCGAGGCCAACTCCGTCGGGACGCTCGTGCTCGGCAGTGGAACGCTTCGGACGAAACGTCCATTGCATACTACTTCCACAAGGTCCGCCTGCTGCGACAGGCGTTTGGGAAGGATCAACCCGACGACTCCTTGGTCACGGACATCAAGGACGGTCTGCCGGAGACGTTCATTGGGCTCTTGCGACTGCCTCGGGTCGGCGCCTCTCTGGCTGATCTCCGGGCCGAACTTGGTGATTGGGAACCAAATTGGCGTGTCCAATTCAAGACCCCTCTTCGCCCATCTCGACCCAACGATCCCGGGACGGTCTCCCCTGTGGCAACAGCATCCATGCCCGCTCGTGTCGGTCCAGTCGTTGCCCCGGCTGCGACCCGCTTACTCCAAACGACCATGGGACGCTCCGCCTCGGCGCCGTCGACTCCCACTGCTTCTGGCTCTGCGATGCCTACGGGATTCTCGCGCGCCGCCACCTCCTCCTACTCCACCACTCCACGCTCCGTGTCAAAGTTCGCAGCCGAGTATGACGCCAGTCGAGTTATCCCAGCCAAGAACGGCCAGCCTCGCCGCTACCGGCCGCCTGGCAAGGATACCGTCATGGATCTTCGGGCTCCGTGTTCGTACTGTGGCGGTGACCACTTCAATTTCGAGCACGATCACCTTGTCCCTCAGGTCCGGACCTTGGCTGCGGACGACGATGACTACGACGAGTATCTGTGGGATGGTGCTCCCGAGGAGGACGGAGAAGGAGAGGACGGTGATAACCCCTCCGTGAGTTAAGGCTCGAACGACAATTGTTTTGCCTTTCCTACCTGCATCCCTTTTACGACGAAGTTCCTTGTTCTCATTTGCTCCCCTACTCTCTTCTGTTTGTAGCTATCCTTGGAGCCTGGCACTGCGCCCTCCATGTTCTCTGTTCACGCACCTCAATCCAAAACGACTTCCGAGTCTGTTGACGAGCTCAAATCAACGCCTGAGTCGCCTGGACTTTACCTCGCTGATCGGAGCATCTTCGCCATTGAACGCTCATTGCGCCCTAACGAGTCCGCACCTCCTCTCGCTCAGGAGAAGCGTGCTTTCGGACGAGTAGTGGTTCTCTCTGTCCCTTCTTCGACAGGGACGGGTCAAGGATATCGCCATCATGTGCCTCTCTCCACGCGCGTTCGCATCAACGACACAGACGGCCGAGCCTTGTCGACCCTGTTGGACACCGGGGCATCCCTGTCTTGTATCGACGCCGCCCTTCTCTCCAAAATGGGTGGCACTCCGATCGGCGAGCCGATGACGGTTCATGGGGTTGGCTCTTCCAAGACTCTGGGATGGGTAACGCTCCCCCTCTTCATTTCTGCTCAAGATCCGCACGGCAAACATGTCCACCTGGAGGCGTCTCAAGACTTTCACGTCTTACCACGTTTTCCCCCGGGTATGTGCCTTGGTCTGGATTTCATCGATGCTCACGGCGTCTGCATCTCGCCCGTCCGTGGCCGCGCTCGACTCGGTCAGTATACTTTCCCGGTTCACGAGCGGCTTGACAAGCCATTCTCGGCCGACGTCGAGCTTCCCACAACTACGGCGGTTACCATCGCTCCGAGAACACAGGCTTGGATTCAAGTTAACGCCGCTTGTCTCGCACCCGGGGTCGATTACACTGTCGTCCCACGCCTCAGTGTCTCCCCTGATCAAGGTGTCTGCTTGACCGGGCCTAATGGTCTTCTCACCCACGGCCCCGTCCGTCACATTTTGATCGGCAATTACGGTGACGAGGCTTTCCAGCTCGAACAGGGTACAGTAGTCGCCGATGCAGTTGCCGCGCGGGTGGGAGACGTTTCCACCGTGTCGGATTCCGGTGTCTTCACCCTTCATCCCCCGTTCACATCCTCGGTTCCCGATCCTCCTCCGCTGCAACTGTCACCTTTTGAGGGGCCCGGCATGCCATTCGACCCGTTCGAGGACGAAGGACCGGCTACGCCGTCGTTGGACCAGGATGCAGCGACTCGGCTGGTGGACGAGACCTTCAAGGTCGGCGTAAATGCTGCGGGAGACGCCCATCCTGAGGTGGTGGATCTCCTTCGCCGTCATCACGCCGCCTTCGCCTTGGATGGCCGTCCGGGTCGTGTCGAGGAGGCCGACATGGGGATCCAACTGGCGGCCGACTCCACCCTTCACTCGGAGGCTCCTCGTCGTGCCAGTCCGGAGAAACGTGCTGCTATGGACCTCGCCATCGATCAACTCCTCGACTGGGATGTGATCGAACCTTCGGCCAGCCCAGTTTCGTTTCCAGTCGTGATGGTCAAACAACAACAGAAATGGCGTTTCTGTGTGGACTACCGCCGCCTGAACACTCACACCGTGCCAGACAGGTACCCTTTGCCCACGATCGACGCCATCTTCAACACCCTCTGTGGCAAGAAGATCTTCAGCTCTCTTGATGCCATCAGAGGGTACCACCAACTCGGCATCCAGGCGGACGACCGCTGGAAGACGGCGTTCGTGTGTCACCGCGGCTTGTTTCAGTACAAGCGGATTCCTTTTGGACTTCGAAATGCTCCGGCGTTCTTCCAACGCTTTATGGACCGAGTGCTGGGTCCTCTGCGCTGGAACGAAGCGGTCGTATACATCGATGACGCGGTGGTTGCGTCCGACACCATGCCGGAACACATTCAGGCGTTGGAGCGGTTGTTCCAATCTGCTGAATCGGTGTGGTTGAAGTTCAGCCCCTCCAAATGCACGTTCGCCGTTCCATCCCTCGTCCTACTGGGTCGGAAGGTGTCTGGCGCAGGTGTGGCCATCTGGAAGGATCGGGCTCAGGCTGTCGCGTCGTTGGCACGACCCACGACCCTGCAAGAACTGTACCATGTCCTCGGGCTGTTCGGTTACTACCGTGCATTCATTCGCGGTTTCGCAGCACTCGCTTCCCCTCTCTCTGGGCTCCTCAAGGGGTGGCGATACGAGTCTTCGGACGGACGTTCTCGATTAATAAACACGGAGGGACAGGCCGTTACCGCCAGCAAGGTCCCCATCCCGTGGGATTCCGCCCAGCAGTCAAGTTTCGACCAGCTCAAGCAGGCCATCGCAAACCCACCGGTGTTGGCGCACCCGGATCCCTCAAAGCCTTACATTCTGTACGTTGACGCCAGTCAGAACGCTTTGGCCGCTATCCTTCATCAAGTCCACTGCTCCCCGGACGACACCGTTCCAGCTACGCCGGTCGTCGCCGCTGCTATTCATCTCCCTCTGGACCAACTGCCGGTCGGACCTGCTCGACGTCAATGGGTGCGGTGGCTCGAGGAAGACCCCTTCTTCGGGCCGATTCTACGGCGAGTTCGTGACGCCCCGGGTTCTGATGACGACTGGTCCGAGGAGGACGGCGTACTGATCCGCCGAATCGACGATCGCGTTGCGTTGCCTGCCGGGGCCGTCTCGACCATCCTCCGCGCTGTTCACGATGATCAGGGACATTTCGGCTTTACCAAGACGTTTCTGGCGGCCAAGCGACACTTCTGGAGGCCCCATCTTTCGTCCATGGTTCGGGCGTGGGTCAAACACTGCTACACGTGCCAACAATCCAAATCGCTTCCAAAGGTCGGCCGCCTCGACATCTCGAACGACCCGTCCCTGCCCTTCGCGACGATCTCTTTTGACCTCCTGTACGGTTTCCCTCGCTCTCAGTCGGGAAACGACGCTGCTCTTGCCATCCAGGATCTATTTTCACGAATGATCCTATTGACTCCGTGTCATAAGGAGATTACAGCTGAGGGGGTCGCCGCGATCATTGCGGATCGGGTTCTTCGTCTTGGGTGGCGTCCGAAGCGCCTCGTGGCCGACTCCGAGTCCCGCGTCTCCGGTGCGGTCGCGACCTCCCTTGCGGCGTCTCTGGGCGCTGTGCTCACCCCCTCTTCCCCGTACCACCAGCAGGCGAACGCGGTTGAACGGGCGATCCAGACTACTCAACAGGTCCTTCGCACCATGGCCTCGGAGTCGAAAAGCCATTGGGACAAGAGGACCTTGCCCGCGGTGGAGCTGGCTATGAACAGCACTCCGGCCGTCTCCACAGGTTTCCGACCCTTCGATCTCGTCTTCGTAGCCCACCCCGACGTCGTCCACGCCGTATTCAACTCCAACGAGCACACCGGCGTGGCTTCGTTCGACGAACGACTCGCTGTGGCCGCGGAGCGGTTGTCCGATGCGCGGCAGGCCATCGTCGAGGCTCGAACCGCACAGAAGCGACGGTACGACGCACGGCGGTCGGCCATTCCCGAGCTGCGGCCGGGGCTGTTGGTCTGGGTTCGACTGCGGGATCGTCCCTTACCAGGCACGATTCATGACAAACTCGACTCTCGCAAACAAGGGCCGTTCGAGATCGAGGAAGTGGTGTCTCCTCACCGCGTCCGGTTGCGTCTGCCTGACGATGTCGACGTCGATCCCGTCTTCAATGTCGAGCAGCTCGACTTCCTACCCTTGGCCGATGACCCCTTCGCCCAAGACCGATTGCCGACGCCCGCTCCAGTCGTGCCTCTGCCTTCGGGCCGTGCGTTCGCGCCCGCCGAGGATGAGCCTTCACCTGTTGCTGCGGAGGACCCGGTTTCTCGCGCCGAGTTGTTGACGGATGACGAGCTTCCGCACGGGTCCCGCGTCCGCCGACCGCCTGGCAATTTCCGCGAGTTCCAGCTTGGCACCCTGGCTCCGTCTCGGTCCGATGACCTGGCGATCCTCTTCCGTGGACCGCTCTTCCGCCCTCGCCGCCTGATCATTGACGGGCAGGCTCTCACCTTTCAAGAGCGGCCTGTCGCGTACCTGTCGCGCTTGACTGGGATTGCCGAACGCAAACTCGTCGCGGCAGAATTGGAACTGGTGTGTTTAGCGTGGGCGTACCACAAGTTTGCGCATCTTCTCGAGGGGGCGGAACTCACCGTCGTCACCGACCACGCCCCCATGGAGCGCATGCTCACGTCCACCGCTGTCACCGCGTACGGACCGACGATCACTCGTTGTCGCGCCTGGTTGCTCCCCCACTTGGGCAACATCCGGTTCGTGTATCGACCAGGTCCACGGCACACAAACGTGGACGCCTTGTCCCGCCTTCCCATCGACCAGGGACGGTCGTCTTCTGTTGGTGGGGATGTGCTAGCATTGACCAGCTAGACAGGGCATCCACAGATATTCTCATTCCCTTTGTTCCACTCCGCTCCGTTCCGATCCGATTCCGTTCTCACTCCATCTCGCACTCTCGGCTCTTCTCGCTTTTCCACAGCTCCCAATTCGTTACGCAATGGCCGGGCATCTCTCTCTCTCTCTTTCGCTCCCTTACCATTGCGACCAATCCCTCTATTCCTCCCCGAAGCAACCAAGCAAGCTGAATGTATATAGCGGCTCGATATTCTTCTCTTCTTCCCTTTGCAATGCAGCTTCTCACACACACATTTTCCTCACCCTTTACTCTAGTCTCAGAACTTCCCTTGCAGGTGAATACCTTTGCTATCATAATTCCTGGGCGACGTAACAAAGGATTTGGATATCATCCTCGTGTGAAAAATTCAGGCGGTTTGAGGACGAGAATAAAAAGTTTTTTCTAGTGATGTATGTTTTAGTGGTACGGCCGTAAGGCTGACCGCCTCCAGAAACCCATACTCTAAAGAGTCTGGGGAACCTTTCAACTTTCTCGGAGGGTTTTGAGTTTTGACTATGGCTATGAACTTCCTCGGAGGGTTTTGACTTTTGACTATGGCTATCGAAGGCGTGGGAAAAGTGGAGGTGGAAGACAGACAGAAACGGGCAACGAACGGCGGAAGGACGGCATGTGAACAGCAAATTGCTATCTTCATAAAGAAAAACTGGGAGAAATCGAGAGCGTCGATGGATGCTTAGAACACGGACACCCAGGCGAAGTTTGAGAAGATTTAAAGGAGTTTTGAAGAATTTCATTCGAAGGATGTTGCAACACTTTTTCTCGGCCGTAAAAATCTAAGGGGCAGATATAACCCCATACTAAAGTCTGGGGAAAATCGCAAATTACACGTGGCTCGCAGAATTGGGGATGAACGATATAAGGGCGGGCCCCAACATCCACATCCATCTTTCCTCAAGCAAGTCCGCAGTCGCCCTTTGGAAGGCCGCGCTGACCTCCAAGGGCTTACAACTCACCGTTCTTCTTCCTTCTGACCCCTTTCCTGGTCCATACTGCTCACATCTCTCTCTCTCTCCTATGCATTTCCACCATTTCCAACCCTCCACCTTCTCGCAGCACCACTCGCCCACAACCGGTCTGCATGGCGAGTACCGGGTGGAATCGCCCGCCCCTCCTTCACCGCTTCACCATGGTGCGGCCATGACTAGGCCTCGACATCATCTTGTCCATTTCGACAGCCGACGACGAAATGGCCTTCCTCCCTCCCTCCTCACTGCTGCGGTCAACCATCGCGGAGAGGCGCGATCTTGGAAGGAGCGGTCTCTGCGATCGGGCTATCTGACACATATGTATGTATGTTACCACAGACGAGTGACGAGTGACGATGCCGGGCGGCCGTGCAAGCGTGCCAGAAGCGTCAATGAAGTCCTCGGTCATCCGGTGGGAAGTGCAACAGAGTGGAAAGGGGAGAGACAACAGCCTGATTAGAGATTGTGGAGGGAGAGTGATTACAAAGTGACAGGAGGGGGATTACAAACAGGGAGGCATGCTGTTTGTAATGGGTGCGATGAACTGACGATGAGTGGAATGAGTGAGGCAACAAGGTTGAGCTTCCGCAATCCACAATCCGCGATCCTTGCCCGCAGTCATCGCGCTCAGCTGCGGACGACGAGCACGAGCAGTCAGCAGGCAGCAGTGAGCAGCAGTGAGAGCAGGGTGCGAGATCAGAACGAGCTATAGGTACGACACAAGTGAAGGTGAGTCTCCTCTCCGTCGAAGATGAGGTCGGTCGATTGGCGATTGGCGCTGACTGTCGCCTTGGCATCCTCATCTTGCAGCAGCAATCAGCAACCAGCAGTCAGAGTCAGCACCGATGAGCTCGCCGCCCTCGAACAGTCACAGCCGCAGTAGCAGCAGCGACGCTCCTTCTCACCACTCGTCGAACGACTTCACGCGATCATCCACACAGGAGCAATATCAGCAGACACCCATCATTGTCATCACCAACAGCGCTGATAGCAGCAGTGCCACCAACCACATCCTTACTCTCGCTGCCATGATCTCTTCCTCGTCATCACATTCCACAGTCCTCCAGCTGCCCACTACGCCCCTTCAGCCAGAGCAACTCGCCAAAGACGCTGCTCAACAGTCCAAGATGCAACACCATCCAAATCACGACCCATCTCCCTCCTCCTCCTCCTCCTCATCATCCATCCTCTGGGCCTCAGAGAAGAGTCAGTCCCGACCACTCCCGCCCCAGTCCTGGTACGGCCACCTCGATCGCTCTCCCTTATACTTCGGCCCAGATCCCGATAGCAGCAGCAGCAACAACAACAACAACAGGAACGGCCGCTACAACCATCCGTACCTGAACCCATCAGGACCAGGCTCCCAGCATCCCTTCGACGACCCCATCTTCCGACCCCCGACACAGCCCCTCCCTGGCGGTGGAGACGATGGCACAGGCAGACTCGGGCCCGGTCTCGGCGGCGGTGGAGGCGGACGCGGACGCGGACGCGGAGGCGGGATCCATACCGATCCAAACGACAGCCTAGCCTTACTCCTCCCTTTACTCATCCTCCTCTCCTCCATGCTCTTCTTCCTCCTAATCTTCATCATCCTCGTCATCCTCCTCCGTCGACGCGCCCGCATCATCCTCTCCGACCGATCGGGCCCGCTCGACATTGGCAGGGAGGAGGAGCTCGAGGGGCATGGGGGGCTCGATGGCATTGAGGGCAGGTGGTTGGAAGGTGTTGAAGAGGCTGTGGCGCGCGGCTATGCGAGGGCCAAGGAGTGGGTCGCCGTTAACCCGCCCGCCAGCGAGTCGACGGACATCACCATGAGCCAGAGTCTGGCCATTCAGGAGAAGGGCGTGTCCGCGTGGTCGTTCGATCCGGACTACGAGGACAATCCGAGCGTCTTTGTCGTCGGCAGGACCGAGCTCACCTTCCTGGCCGACGGACAGGGTATGGCTGCCCAGGAGGGCGGTGGCAATTGTGTGCTCAGCAACTTGCCCCTGCCCAAGCTGAATGAGGTGTACTACTGGGAAGTGAAGATGTTCAACAAGCCGGACAGTACCAACGTCTCCATCGGACTCGCTACCAAGCCGTACCCATGCTTCCGACTTCCCGGTGAGTTACTGTGTCTTACCAACTCGAATCTGCAGTGACTCGTACTGAACATTTTACACATCAACTTATATTCCAGGATGGTCCAAGTTCTCCATCGGCTACTTCTCGCAAGACGGCTTCAAGTGCCACAACTACCCCTTCACCGCCCAATCCTACGGCCCCTCCTACGTCCAAGGCGACGTAATCGGCGTCGGCTACCGCCCCCGCACCGGCACCGTCTTCTTCACCCGCAACGGCCGCAAGCTCGAGGACGCCTTCGTCGGCCTGAACAGACACAACTACTTCCCCTGCATCGGCGCCGACGGCTCGGCGGAGCTGCATGTCAATTTGGGACAGGCCGGGTTTGTGTTTATTGAGGCGAATGTGAAGAAATGGGGGCTGGCGCCGAGTACGGGGACGTTGCCGCCGCCGCCGGCGTATGGGATGGAGCAGGGGAGTATCTTGATTGAGAGTGGTGGGCAGGGGAGTTCGAGTGCGGGCGGTGCCCAGTCTTCGGACCGGCAGCGGGGCCAGCGGGGATCGCCGACGGATGTGGGCGATGTCGGTGCCACGGCTGCGGTGGCGAATGCGGCGATTGCGAGGAGGAACGCGTTGATGCGGTCGATGAATAATCACCCGTTACCGCCTGCGCCTGCGCCGGCGCCGGCGTCGCCGCCACCGCCGATATCGCCCCCACCACCGTTGGCGCACTACCACTCCTCGTCCTCGTCGTCGGCTTCGACTGTCACTGCGGCTACTGCGACGCCGACTCCGACTCCGACGGGGAGGGGTGCGGGTACGGGTACGGGCCGGCGGAGTCATCGGAGTCGTAGGGCCAGGGCGGGCTCGAATCGTGAGGAGGAAGAGGATGGGGATGGGAATCGGTCTGGGTCGAGTCCGCATAATCCGCCTACGCCGCATGAGTTGGATATCAGCTTGCATTCGTTGAGGTCGAGTGTGCCGCGGGCTTTGTTGGAGCGGTCTCAGCGCGACGATGAGGCGGAGGGGGAACGGGAGGAAGGAGCAGGGGGGAATGCGGGAGGGGGAGGGGGAGGGAGAGAGCGGAGAAGTTCGCCTGGTCCGCCTTCGTATGCGAGTGTTGTGGTGGACAACGGGCAACGAGAGCGCGGATCGAGCTTGACCGGCAGTCGACTCTCGCGCCAGTCCCATTCGCACCAACAACGCTCGATCGACGCTGCGGATCTTCTGGACGCGGTGGGGAGCACGAGCAGCACGCAAGATGGGAACGGAGCCTCGATCTATCCGGGTCTGCTGATTGATACGTCGTCGGGTTCGGCTGCGGCTGCGTCGGGTCCGGGTGCAACATCGAGCCGGCCGGGTCTGGGCAGTCGGGCGTCGGGCGTTGCGAATGCTGTTTTGGGGATGTTGACTGATCGCGGGTTGTTGACGCCGATGAGCGCGCAGGACCCTACTGCTCGCTCGCCCGGTGGTTCCCGTGTGCTTTCGGACGGTTCTTCTTCCAGCTCGCCGTTCGTGGGTATCTACGGGACTGATTCTCCTACCGCGAGCACGGGTTCCGGCTTCTTGGGGGGGCGAACGGGGACGGGGGCGAGGGAGGAGCGGAATAGTTACTTCCCTACGATGTCGCCTGCGCAGCAGCGGGAGCAGTGGGATCGGGAACGGGCGTTGTTGGCGGAGCAGCAGGCTGCTGTTAATGCTGCTGCGCGTGGGGTGAGTCGCAGTGGGAGTTTGAGTTTTGAGGCTGAACGGACGGAGAGGGGTGGAGAGGGTGAGGAGGGTCGATGAGTGGTGCGGTCTTCGTCTTGCCTTCCGGCTTGGACCCGGTACGATGTTCTGCTCGAGCCAGAACACTGCCTCAGTTTGATGGCAACCCTTCACCCCATCTGCACGTTAAGGCCACCTACGACGCCCTCCATCGCCGATCACACACGCAAGACAACCCTGTGCCTAAGCGGACCTACAGCTACCTACCGACAATTCTTCACCACCGACACCACCACTATCACACGTTCGCCCACGTCTCCGCACTATGTACTCGCTCGTTCTTCTATCTTTCTCGCTCTTTCCTATATCCCACGGTCCGAACTCCGAATCACTCTTTTTTTCTTCCCACATATTATTCTTTGATACACCCACCTTGTCCTTTCGCGTACCCGCCGACCCTCCCTCGTTCCCCTTGACCAACAACCCACCCTCTTACACTACTACTGTATCAACAGTTTATTCCTGTCCCAATGTCTGTCCTTCCTTCCTTGCTGCTGCCTGATGATGATGATGATGGTTGTTTATTAGACCGTCGACGGCAAAGAATCTGCACGCCATATGGCCCGCATCCGAAGACGCGAAAGTCACTAGTACATCATACGCCGCAGAAAGAAAGGGGGATCGCGTGGAAACGAGACCGGGTAGTGCAAATACCCAGCCAAGTCCTCAGGAAGGCTGATAGCAGCTGGCCTACACTGGTGGGGGCAGCGGAAATGGTGAGAAGAGAGAATAATGATAAGAGAAAGAGGGCATGGTCATGGAGGCTTGAAGATGACCGAGTGCTTATGAGGCTTGGGCCTCAAGGGTCACCCGGGTCCGGTTCGTTGCTGCTGCCTGATGAGTTTTGTTTCGACGGCTGGACGAGGTTCGGAGCAGACCGGGGGTGATCGGGAAGAGCCGGGCATCCATATACGATGGAACACGCTCATCGGCCGGCTCCCCCCCGCGTCGGGCCCAGACCCCAGACGTTCTCCAGTCTCCACTGTCCCCACTACATACACCGCCAACTTGTTCAAAGGGCCTGGGGACCCTTCCCTCCGGAGGTTGTGGAAGGGTCTCCCAAATGGACCCTCCGAAGGTAGTCTCCTGCCCGCGACTGAGACCCTCCTGGCCAAAATGGAGTTTTATCACAGGATGGGCCAGCTGGAAAATTATATCACAGGATGGGCTGGGAACAAAAATGAAATTTTCCTTCGCCTCATTAGCGTGTTGATTGATTCAATTCCTGCAGGCACAGGAGAAAGGGGGTCAGGATTGTTTAGAGCAATAGCTATACAACAGCTATGCTATTGGGGGGGGGGTCCAATAGCCTTGTCATTGAGAGATACGCCTGACAAGCTGTTGTAAAATCCCAATCCCTTCAAATTGAAACTTGGTTTTGACGCTAAAAAGTTTCAGAGTCTCAATCCCAACCCGCTACCCTTTTCTGGAGGCGATCTGGATGGGTGGCGGTCGTCTGGACACCTGCCCCGGCTCGCGGAGGATGCTGACGCTGGGAGCGTGGCCACACGATGAGTGCACCACCCCCCGCCCTGCCATTCCGCGAGGAGAGTATATCAGGCAAGCGTAATTCAATGGGCCTATGCCCGCGGTGATCCTGCCGCGTTTGGGCCCGAGCATCTGTAAGGTCAGGACTGAGCACGTGACTTGACGCGTCGTCGCGTCGAAGATACTCCAAACACGGGTGAGGTGTGAGACTCGTCTGGTGGTCTTCTGCGCTAAAATAGGTCCAAAATCCCTGAACCTGCAATAGGTACGACAATACCCTTAAGGTATTGACAAATCCCAATCTTGCCCAATAGCTGTACCTATTCGGAGGATTGACCAAGAGATTGGGAGGGCCATTTCTCCTGTGAGGGCTGCATGCTAAGCTTTAGTGTTTCTAAGACACATACATACACTCTCGTCGCCCCGGCATCCCAACAGTCTTTCCCCTCGCCCAGATGTCTGCCATCGTGCCTCTGCAGGAGGTCACCGGTCACCGCCGACAGCACCTTCAGCTGCACTGCTTGGTAGTGTGCGCAGTGTCACCGCAGGAACGGCAGAAGGAAACAGACTGCCACACAAAGACCAGCCTTGGATCACTCCCAAGTGGGATTGAAGTTCAGCTTCAACGCGTAGAAGCGAATAGCGTCCTTGAACTCGTCAAGGGAGCTCCTCCCACTAGAACCTTCAGCGCGCAGACGCTTAGCGTTCAGCAAACAGTCCCCAACCCATCTCCTATGCTCTCCTGACTCCTCTTATGTTCTCAATCTTTCCAGCTTACTCAATCAAAAATTCTGTTTTTGCTCCCAGCCCATCCTGTGATAAAACTCGGCCAAAATGTGCTGAGAGCCTTTTTGCCCAACCATCCTGGGACCATTCCATCAAAGGGTCCTGGGAGGGTATGAGCGACTGACTGAGGATCCTCTCATAGGGGAGGGTGGTGGGAGGGATCTGGGTAGACACCCTCTTCGGGCACTCAGAATCAATATCATCTCAGTGATCGAATGCTACTATATTACGGGAGAAAGAGATCAAGCTACAGGCAGTACAGAACCTCCAAGCACGGCGAAGCGCCATCGGAGCAGGAGTGAGCTGTGAGAGTCGTTACTTGAAGATCAGATCAATCACCTGCATATCTGAGAAGCAGAAAGCCAGAAATAGGTCAGTGTCCTTGTCGAATGCCGGACGAGAGACTGAAGTACTCACATTGCGTTGTGGCTGGAATCTGTGAGAGGAAGTCAAGAAGAAGAAAGCCTGGACAGAACCGAGAAAGATCAGGTAACGCGCGTGAAAGACGCAGTCATGCATCCTGCACACTCACGAGGTCACGACTGGTCTGCACGGTAGATGAAGCTCGAAATCTATAAGAGAAAGGGTGAAGGGAGGTGATGAGTCAGTCAGCTGATGCCTGGTGGCCCAATACAATACATACGCCCGGTCGCGTCGCAAACGCACCTTGAACTTGAGGCTTGAGTTCAATGTATGTACACCTGTAAAGAAAGCAGGATGGGATCAGAGAGAGAAGTCGGCCGACACGTACCTTGAGCATCATCGGACCACTGGTTATGACAGGAAGAGATGGAAGCGGGTGAGTACAGCGATGCTTCTGTGTGGATACCAGAAAGGGTGAACGCGTACCGTACGTGACGCGCGTCGCGCGATTGTATGCGCCGAGATCTGGTGATGAAGACACGTCAGACGAAAAGGCAGAAGAACAAGAGAGTAAGAGCACACTCACTTGACCGATATGCTTTGGTAATAGTGGTTTCTGCTCTGCTGATGTGTGGATGATGATGGTGAATACAAATAACAGCAGAAGAGGGAATGGATGTACAGATGCACTCACTGTGTTGCTGTTTCTGTGTTGCTGCTGATGTGCTGCTGCTGCTGTGCTGCTGCTGCTGTGTCGACGCTGGCATGCTGACGTGGTGGATCATGAGCGCGAGAAGAGGCAGAAGAGGGAATGAGGAGGTACTCACTTTGACCTTTCTGCTGCTGTCACGTTTCAGACGCGTTTCTTGAGCACGCTTCTGCATCCAGACGACACCACACGTCATGGCGAAGGTACATGTACTGCTGAGAAAGGGAGCATCGTCAGTAGGGTGGCATACTGACATGTATGCGCATAACTGGTCGATGCTCACCGCTGGATCTCGAGCGAGTATATGCGCCTGGGCCTAGTGATGCGGCCCAGTTGATCTTAACACATCGCATGGGGGAGTACGGCAAGAACGGCAAATAGCTCGCACCATTCCCCGAGGAGCGCAACGGCGGGTCCGACTGAGCCAGGATCAGGTACGACAACCATGCGACGGCGTACATGAGCACGGCGGTGAGTACGAGGAAGAAGGGAAAGATGAAGACGGAGACGAAGGGGGACTGTGCAGAAAAGGGCGAGGATCGGCCAGGTGGAGAGACCGAAGGCGATCACGGGCAGGAGGGAGACGCGTGGAAGGCGGCGACGAAGCGGGAGGTGCGGGAGCGTTGGGACTTGCCAGTGCTGCCTCCGCTTGTGCTTGTGCTTGCGCTCATGTCCATGCCCGTGTTCGTCGACGGCATCTTGACCGCGCTGTTGCTGATGCTGTTTTCGCCTGCGCTTGCAGTTCGGGGCTCGGCAAGCTGCGATCCGCCGTCGATTGCCCATGCGCTCTTCGTTGGCATCGGACTCTTGCTTATGCGTGGAGTACGCGTACGGCCTTGAGGGTCGGGGGTGGAGGCGGGAGGGTCGAAGGTGGGAAGTATCAAGTATGTAGTGCTAAGGATGGGCAGTCCCTCCGCCGGTCGGGCGGAGCTCCGCCGCCTCCGCCACATCTGTAATAGACAAGCTATACAAGTGAAGCGTAGAGTGAATTCCCCAGGAAGGAAAGCTAAGTACAAAGGATGAGCTCGGGGAGGCCAAGGATGAGGGCGAGAGAGAAGTGAGCGTGGGAAATGTGGAGGAGGAACTGTTGCTATGCGAGTGCGTGCGAGAAAAGGGAGAGGAGATGGTGAAGAGAAGAGATAAGATAGTGGCCACGTGGACTAACCACGTGGAGCCATCTATCACAACATCCCTCCGGAAAAACTCCGCCGTTTACCTCGGCGGACGGAGGAACTCCGTCCGCGAAGGTGGGCCGGAGGGATGTCGGAGGTCCGCCCAATTTGCAAATTCGAGGCGGAGGGATGTCGGAGCTCCGCCCAGCTTTCACAGTCGGGGCGGACGGAGGTCGATGCTCATTCTGAAAAACGACACCTCCGGCGGAGCTCCGGCGGAGCTCCGCCCCTCCGGCCGAAACTTTGTCGAGGGTCTCAAGACCCGGAGTTTCATGCCCAAATGGCTGGGAAACTCACTTTCTGTAGAAGTCTCAGTGGTCCCAGAGTCTCAGTCTCTCAGCTCCTGGGTCACGTTCCGGTTTGCCACTTTCGGAAAAACGCTGAAAAAGCGCGATGAAACAGCTTCGAAGACATTTTACAACGTTAGTGCGGGAGGGATGATGTTGACCGATACATTGAAGGGTAATTTTCGATCAAAACCTGTGCCCGAATTTTGGAAAGCGGCGGAGGGGCGGAGCTCCGGCGGAGCTCCGCCGGAGGTGGCGGACGGAGGTCGATGACTGCGGTCGTATCTTTACCGGAGGGCGGAGGGATTTTTCACTCCCCTCTAAGCTGCGATGTTGCAGCGGAGGGATTTTTTGCTCGCCTCCAGGTTACAAATTTACGATGATGTGGCGGAGGGATTTTTATGTTCAAAAAATTGGGGCGGAGTTTTTACGGAGGCGGGCGGACGGAGGAAAAACTCCGCGAATGCCTCCGTGCCCATCCTTATGTAGTACCGAGAGAATGATAGCCCTAAGGCAGAGTTCCTATCTTAGCACACCACAGAGAGGGAGAGGGAGGAGCGACCTGCTCACGCTGTACAGCTGGCCGACTGCGAGTTCGTTGCTGTTGATGTTCGCGTTGTCCTTCCCTGTGAGGCGCGACGGTGGTGACTGGTGAGCAGCAGCTGAAAGTCAGCTTGGGTGGGAAGCGGGCGGGACTTGGTCGTCGATGATCAAACAATCTACAGAGGTCAGCCGTCAGAGCAGGATGAGGCTGACGTCCGATGTATCGGTAGCGTGCCGATAGGGTACTGACCTGCGGGGAAAGTACGAGTAAGAGGACAACGTCCAATAACCTTGAGACAACGTCTAAGGGGAACAAAGGCAACGCCAGAGTGTAGAGAAGAGAGTGCAGATGAATCATTACTAAGAGTAACTAAGTACAAGGGAGAGCAGCGAGAGCGGAGAAGGAGATGAGGAAGAAAGGGAAGTTTCTCGGCCGAGAGAAGGAGAAGTGATGAGAAAAGAGAGAAAGGAAGATAAGAGATAAGATATAAGAGGGGAGCACGTGGTCCAGCCACGTGGTACACCAGCACATCCGAACGATGAGGAGCTGCGCGCAGCCTGCACTCACCATGGAGCCGCTGTTGGGGGGCCCGCGGAGGGTCTGGACGAAACCATCCCCACTTGATTTTGCCTGCGGAGCCTCCTCGGAGGGCTTCACCGAGAGGGTCTTGACGTATCCCAGCCGAAAGGGTGTCGAGAGCGCTGCGTCTGGGAGGGTGCTGGGAGTGCCTGAGCCGAGAATGGTCCCTGGTGGGCCTGCGTGGAGATCGTCTTGGGATCCCTCATTGCATATAAAGGTCCCAGGATCCTTCGTCCCAGAAGGTATGAGAACCCTCCGAGGCACAGACACTCTGAGGGCCATCTCAGAAACGGTCTCAGGATGGTATCTCCAAAATCCCACAAGGACCCTTTTCAAAAGGGTCGTGTCTATTGGCCGACCCCGGTCGGTTTAGGTCGACGGGCCGACCCCGGCACTAGAGCAGTCAGAGCTCTAAAACCACAAGGACTTCCACTTTTCGCCTCTTTAAGCCAAAGAAAACGGCTCCTCCCTTACTTTCAACATCAATTCTGCATCGATTGACCTCAAATCTCGCATGAGTACGCGTACAGGCGTCCTTGACATCCATGCAAAATTTGAGCCCGCTTTATTAAGTACGCTGCTGGGACGGTCAAGGAGGGTAACTCAGAGGGGTCGGGTACCGACCGGGGTCGGCCAATAGACAAAACCTTTTCAAAAACCTCTTTAGGCGGTGATCAGTTGCGGGCGCGCTCACCTTGAAAAATGAGCGCGCGCTCTGTTTTTTTTTTTGGGCCGACATGAAAGCGCACGCATGTTCAGTTCCGCGTTTTCAGAGCCGGGGGCCCAAAAATTTCAGAGCGCCCTCACTCAGTTCTGAGCGCGGCGCTGGGCCGACCTATTTCGATCGGCCCACCTCTTCGAGCGCGCGCTCTGGCTCCCGCTCGATTACAGAAGCATCACGTGACTTTTGTATTGATCACAAAATCAATACAAACCACAAAATGAGAAAGCAGAGGCCGAGCCGGAGAAAGCAGAGCGCACTTCCCGGCGCAAGCGTTGTTCAGTTGCGGGCGCGCGCTCTGAGAAGCAGATTTTCAGAGCGCGGCGCGAGGGGCCTCGCGCTCAACGTCCGCAGCTGCCTATCAAGAAAACTCTGGGCACGTGGCAGTACGACCATCGGAACTTCGGGCCGGGGGAAGACCCCCCGGACCCCCCCTTCTAACCCTCTTCCCCAAAACGCAAAGACAATCCAACCTTTTCTAACGGGTGCTTACGCACCCACTAACTCTAACCCCCTAACCCCAACTCTAACCAGTCTCCTTCTAACCCTTCAACCACGTATTCTAACCGCAAAAAAATAAAAATAAAAAAAGGAAGTTGGCAAAGAAAAAGAGCAAAGCTCTGATTCGAACAGGTGACCTGTACAGATTTAATCCATTGTTCTAACCACTCGTCTATAGTGGTGAGTTGGTTGATGTCGGTCCCAGTTTTGAGTTGAATATAAAGCAATGACGTACGCACGCGTAAAAGAAAGATTGATCAAAGATTGATCAATCAATCAAAGTCACGTGCCCAGAGTTTTCTTGATAGGCAGCTGCATCGTTCCTCGCGCTCTGTGTCTTGAGCGCCATTTTGGAGCGCGCGCCCGCAACTGAACACCGCCTTAGGACCCTTCTAGCATAGAGTCTTCAGACCCTCCCAGCGTCCAAATCCTCCCCATACCATTTGAAAACATTGGCGGTGTACTGACTTGAGTTTTGAAATTGGACGTCCCTTTCGTCCGACGGCTGCCTCGCCTCTGAGGAGTCTGCCACGGGCCACCTCTCTGGGATGGTCAGCACCGGCCACCGAGCGATCGAGCAGCTCGGACCTCGGGATGATGGGACGTGGGCGGTGGAGTGGACGAGTCAGATTAGATAAGGTTTTCTTATCAAACCAACCAACTTCTCTTTGCAGCCTTATTGAAAGTTAAGACACCGAAGGCCCGCTAAAAACAGCTCTCTATACCAAATTGGGCTCAGGCGTTGGCGGGAAGCACCAGCTTGAAGCTGATTGGTCAGTGTTTTGGTGAGAGCACCTTCGGCTCGAACCGGGTGGGAAGTGGGAAGCAGGAGCTGAACTGTCAGACCGCTGGAATAATGGTCAGCAAGCAAGCAACCCCAGCCAGGGACGCGGGCGATGGGGCAGCAGCAGCGAGCAGCGGTGGCAGCGGGCAGATGGATGCGGTTCAGGTGAAGGTGACGTGGATGAGAAATAAGGGACGAAATGAGATGGGAGATGGATTCGAAATGCGGAGACAGT
The DNA here is from genome assembly GCA_032718865.1 of Tilletia caries. NCBI lineage: Eukaryota > Fungi > Basidiomycota > Exobasidiomycetes > Tilletiales > Tilletiaceae > Tilletia > Tilletia caries. Next base: position 381,347 of record JALUTQ010000037.1, on the reverse strand, counting down.
GCAGTTTATATTTGCCACGTGCATGATACAGTGATGATTACAAGCGACTTGCTGACCGATTCGTTGGCTGTGAGTGAGGCATACGAATTCCGATTCCGAGAGGCGAGAGGCCCTGCTTGATTTTTTTCCTTCTCCCGCTGTGACTCTGAGTTCCCTCTCTCTCTCTCTCGCTCCCTCTGCCTCTGCCTCTGCGTCTGCCTCTGTCTCTGCCTCGCTGCGACGACCACCTCCCCCATCCTTACCTCTCTCTCCCTCATCTGTCTCCCCTTCTTGCTCGATATAAGAAGAGCGAGATCACAACACTGGCAGCTGTGTAGACGCGCTGTCCCCATCCAGAACACACAATCACACACTCCCACTTGACGGCACAGCGCACAGCGCACGTCTCGTTCCCACCACAAAGAAAGCACAACATCAACCGCGCATACACTCCCCGACGGTGATATGGCCACTGCCGCACGCCGCGTCCGCTTCGACCCCGACTTCAACGACAAGCACGCACCCGACCACCAAGACGACGCTCCCTACGACCTCGCTGCCTCCGGCTTCGACCAGGTCGAGCGAGACCAGACCTCATGGGCAGGCTCCCTTCCCGCCGCACAGGGTCTCTACGACCCTGAAAATGAGAAGGATGCTTGCGGTGTAGGCTTCATGTGCCACATCAAGGTCAGTCTCATCAGTCATCACTCCCCCTTCCCTTTGCTCTTATCAACGCCAGGCTGACAAATCTGCACTATTCCAATCCGCCTGAAGGGAAAGCCCTCTCACAAGATTGTCACCGATGCCAAGTCTGTTCTATGCAACATGACCCATCGTGGCGCTGTCGGTGCCGACGCACGCGACGGTGACGGTGCAGGTGCCATGACCGGCATCCCAGACTCCTTCTTCCGACGAGAGGTCGAGCAGGACTTCGGTGTCCAGCTCCCTCCCCAAGGTCAATACGCAGTCGGCAACCTCTTCTTCGACCGAAACGAGGCAAACCGCAAGGCACACGTCAAGAAGTTCACCGCCATCGCAGCCGACCTCTCCCTCCGAGTCCTCGGCTGGCGTGAGGTCCCCGTCGACAACACCATCCTCGGCCCCGCTGCACTCAGCAAGGAGCCCAAGATCTTGCAGCCCTTCGTCGTCCTCACAACCCACTACGGAGCCAGCTCCAAGTCGACCGAGGGCGCCAACAAGAACTTCGACAACCAGTTCTTCCAGCGACAGCTCTACGTGCTTCGCAAGCATGCCACCCACCAGATCGGCCTCGCCAACTGGTTCTACATCTGCTCCCTCAGCCCGAGCAACATCGTCTACAAGGGTCAACTCAGCCCCAGACAGGTGTACGACTACTACCACGATCTTACCAATGTCAGATACGAGTCCCACTTTGCCCTTGTGCACTCGCGTTTCTCCACCAACACCTTCCCCTCTTGGGACCGTGCCCAGCCTATGCGATGGGCCGCACACAACGGTAAGTCCATTCTCGCTTCTTCTGCATGTTTTCCTTATTTTTTTTGTTGCTGACAAATCGGCCTCTCCCAAACGATTATTACAGGTGAAATCAACACCATCCGTGGCAACAAGAACTGGATGCGCGCTCGTGAGGGTGTCCTCGAGTCCGAGACATTCAAGGATGAGCTCGACTTGCTCTACCCCATCATCGAGACCGGTGGCTCCGACTCAGCCGCTTTCGACAACTGTCTCGAGTTGCTCGTCGTCAACGGTGTCCTCACCCTGCCCCAGGCCGTCATGATGATGGTCCCCGAGGCATGGCAAGGAAACGACCACATGGAGCCCGAGAAGGTCGCCTTCTACCAGTGGGCTGCCTGTCTCATGGAGCCATGGGACGGTCCCGCACTCTTCACCTTCTCCGACGGACGATACTGCGGTGCCAACTTGGACCGAAACGGTCTCCGTCCCTGCCGATTCGTCATCACCGACGACGACATCATGATCTGCGCGTCCGAGGTCGGAACGATCTACATCGACCCCGCCACCGTGGTGTCCAAGGGCCGTCTCCAGCCCGGTAAGATGCTCCTCGTCGACACCGTCGAGGGCCGCATCGTCGAGGACCGCGAGCTCAAGATGTCCACCGCCCAGCGCGCCGACTTTGCCGCCTGGATCGAGCAGCACGTCATCAAGCTTCCCGAGGTTGTCGACACCGTTCGTCGCAAGACCTCGAACGCCATCGCACCTAAGATCGACGACGAGAAGCTGAGCACGGATCCCAAGTTGCTTGCCTTCGGTTACACCGTTGAGCAGATCTCGCTCCTTATGCTTCCCATGGTCTCCGACGCCAAGGAGGCTCTTGGTTCCATGGGTAACGACGCTCCCCTGGCTTGCGTTGCCAACGCTCCTCGTCTGATCTACGACTACTTCCGCCAGCTCTTCGCGCAGGTTACCAACCCGCCGATCGACCCCATTCGGGAGGCCATCGTTATGAGTCTGGAGCAGTACGTCGGACCCCAGGGCAACTTGCTCGACATGCGTGCCGACCAGTGCCACCGTCTTCTCCTGACGAGCCCCATCCTGACCATCGAGCAGATGGAGTCCATCAAGCGTATGGAGCTGGCCCGACCTGACTGGTCGACTCAGGTGATCGACATCACTTTCGAGAGGAGCGAGACTGTTATCGGCTACGAGCAGACCATTGGTCGCATTTGCGCCGAGGCGACTCAGGCCATCAAGGACGGCAAGCGCATCGTTGTGCTTTCCGACCGAAACGTCGGCCCTGACCGTGTGGCAATCTCGTCGCTCGTCGCCTGTGGTGCCGTGCACCACCACCTGGTCCAGAACAAGGAGCGCTCCAAGGTGGCGGTCATGATCGAGACTGCCGAGGCCCGTGAGGTCCACCACGCCTGTGTGCTTATCGGATACGGTGCCGATGCGATCTGCCCCTGGCTCGCGCTGGAGGCCATGCTGAAGATCAGCCGCGAGGGTCTGCTCAAGGTGGACATGTCGCCCGAGGACCTGATCAAGAACTTTGTCTCTGCCATGGACGGCGGTATCTTGAAGATCATGTCCAAGATGGGCATCTCTACGATTGAGTCGTACAAGGGTGCCCAGATTTTCGAGGCCCTCGGCATCGATGATACCGTCATTGATCGCTGCTTTGTCGGCACCGCGAGCCGAATCAAGGGTGCCACCTTTGACATCCTCGCGCTCGACGCGCTCGAGTTCCACGACCGTGGTTACCCCTCGCGCGAGACGATCAGCATCCCTGGTCTGCCCGAGAGTGGGGAGTACCACTGGCGTGACGGTGGTGAGGCGCACATCAACGACCCGAGCTCGATTGCAAACTTGCAGGATGCGAGTCGGGAGAAGAACCAGTCTGCGTATGATGCGTACTCGAAGTCGTCGCACAATGCGATCAAGGCCACCACGCTTCGTGGCTTGCTTGACTTTGACTATGATAAGGCGCGGTCGATCCCTGTTGATCAGGTCGAGCCCTGGACGGAGATTGTGCAGCGGTTCTGCACGGGTGCGATGTCCTACGGCTCTATCTCGATGGAGGCCCACTCTGCGCTTGCGATTGCGATGAACCGATTGGGTGGCAAGTCGAACACGGGCGAAGGAGGCGAAGACGCCGAGCGCTCGATCCCGCTTCCCAACGGGGACTCCCTCCGCTCGAAGATCAAGCAGATCGCCTCGGGCCGGTTCGGTGTGACGTCGAACTACCTCGCGGACGCGGACGAGTTGCAGATCAAGATGGCGCAGGGAGCTAAGCCTGGTGAGGGTGGGGAGTTACCCGGGCACAAGGTTTCGCAGTCGATTGCGCGGACCAGGCATTCGACTCCTGGGGTTGGCCTCATTTCGCCGCCGCCTCATCATGACATTTACTCGATTGAGGATTTGAAGCAGTTGATTTATGGTGAGTTTTTTTCTGGACCCCTCTTTCATTCGAGTGGCGAGTTGAAACGGACGGCGTTGGACTCATTTTTCCTCTATTTTGGAACTCACAGATCTCAAGTGCTCGAACCCTCGCGCACGTGTTTCCGTCAAGCTCGTCTCCGAAGTCGGTGTCGGCATCGTCGCCTCTGGTGTCGCCAAGGCCAAAGCAGACCACATCCTGATCTCGGGCCACGACGGCGGCACGGGCGCGGCGCGTTGGTCCTCGATCAAGTACGCGGGACTGCCCTTTGAGCTCGGTCTGGCGGAGACGCACCAGACGCTTGTGCTTAATGACCTGCGTGGTCGGGTTACCGTCCAGACGGATGGATGTCTGAGGACGGGTCGGGATGTTGCTATTGCTTGTTTGCTTGGTGCTGAGGAGTTTGGATTTGCTACTACTGGTTTGATCGCTCTTGGATGCATTATGGTGAGTTGTTTTTTTTGTTGGGATGTCTTCTAGCGTGCTCATTTGGAAGCATGTGTACTGATCTTTTCTTCCTTTTGTTGTAGATGCGTCGCTGCCACCTGAACACTTGCCCTGTTGGTATTGCCACTCAGGACCCTGAGCTTCGTGAGAAGTTCGCGGGTCAGCCCGAGCATGGTGAGTTTACTCCGTTTCCTTTTCACTTGACGCTCATGGTTTTTTTCTTTTGACTGACGAACTAATTTCGTGATTGGCAGTCATCAACTTCTTCTTCTTCCTCGCTGAGGAGCTCCGAACGATCATGGCCAAGCTCGGTCTGCGCACCATCAACGAGATGGTCGGTCGTGCTGACCTGCTCAAGGTTGACGAGAGCCTTCGCACGCCCAAGACGGCCAAGCTTGACCTGAGCCCGCTGCTCAAGGCTGCTCACAAGATGCGCCCGGGTGCGGCTACTTACAAGGTCCGCCAGCAGGACCACAAGCTTTACATCCGTCTGGACAACAAGTTCATTGACGAGGCTGAGCCTGCGCTTATGGAGGGTATCCCCGTCGAGATTGACTGCGAGGTCGTCAACACGGACCGTGCGCTCGGTGCCACGCTCTCGTACCGTGTCTCGCGCCTGTACGGTGAAGAGGGTCTCCCCCGCGACACGATCCACATCAACGCCAAGGGCAGTGCCGGTCAGTCGTGCGGTGCCTTCTTGGCGCCCGGTATCACGCTCGAGCTCGAGGGTGACGCCAACGACTACGTCGGAAAGGGTCTCAGTGGTGGCCGCATCATTGTGTACCCCCCGAAGAACTCGACCTTCAAGGCGGAGGAGAACATTATCATCGGTAATGTGTGCCTGTACGGTGCCACTCGCGGCCATGCCTACTTCCGTGGTATCGCCGCCGAGCGATTCGCCGTGCGTAACTCGGGTGCCCATGCCGTTGTCGAGGGTGTCGGAGACCACGGTTGCGAGTACATGACCGGCGGTCGTATCGTCGTTCTCGGCAGCACGGGACGTAACTTTGCTGCCGGTATGAGCGGTGGTATCGCCTACGTTCTCGACCTGAACCGCGACTTTGCCAGCAAGTGCAACACGGAGATGGTCGAGCTCGGCAAGGTGAAGGACCCCCATGAGATTGCGGAGCTTCGCAACTTGATCGAGAACCACCGTCACTACACTGGTTCTACGGTCGCTGAGCATGTCATCCACGACTTCCACCACTTGCTCCCCCGCTTCGTCCGTGTCATGCCGCTCGACTACAAGCGTGTTCTTGAGGAGGAGGCCAGCCGGGCCGCTGCTGAGAAGAAGCGGTCGAGCCACGTCGACTTGCTCGGCACTCTCTCCCGCCACGGCAGCCAGGTCGACGTTACTGTTGCCTCTGAGAGCAGCGCGGACGAGAAGAACCTCCACGAGCCCTCTGTTGTTGACATGGAGGACTCCATGGTGGACGAGGAGGTTGCTAAGAGTCGTCTGAACAAGCTCGACAAGATGCGCGGCTTTATGAAGTACAAGCGTCTGGGCGAGCAGTACCGGACTCCCTCGAAGCGTGTTAAGGACTTCAAGGAGCTCTCGGTTCGTCTTACCGATGCTGAGCTGAAGTACCAGACCGCGCGCTGCATGGACTGTGGTGTTCCGTTCTGCCAGTCGGACACGGGTTGCCCGATCTCGAACGTTATCCCGAAGTGGAACGACCTGGTGTTCAAGGGTCAGTGGGAGGACGCTCTTAACCGGTTGTTGATGACGAACAACTTCCCCGAGTTCACGGGTCGGGTCTGCCCCGCTCCTTGCGAGGGTGCTTGTGTGCTCGGCATCATCGAGCAGCCTGTCGGTATCAAGTCGGTTGAGGCTGCCATCATTGACCGAGCATGGGCCCACGGCATGATGAAGCCCCGCCCGCCGTTGCGCCGCACTGGCAAGACGGTTGCCATCATTGGTTCGGGTCCGGCTGGTCTCGCCGCTGCCGACCAGCTCAACCGGGCCGGTCACACTGTGACTGTGTACGAGCGACAGGACCGGATCGGTGGTCTGCTGATGTACGGTATCCCGAACATGAAGCTCGACAAGATGGTCGTCGACCGTCGTGTGAACCTGATGGCCGAGGAGGGCGTCAAGTTTGTGACGGGCGTGAACGTCGGCAAGGACGTCAGCGCGGAGGAGCTCAAGGCTGGACACGATGCTCTGCTGTTCGCCACTGGTGCGACATGGCCTCGTGACCTGAAGATCCCCGGCCGTGAGGCTAACGGTGTGGCGTTCGCGATGGACTACCTTACGCGCACGACGAGGAACTTGCTCAACGGCACACTCGACAACCTCGAGTCTGCGCTTGGCGAGCTGAACCCTGCTGGTAAGGATGTTGTTGTCATCGGTGGTGGTGACACTGGTAACGACTGCATTGGTACCTCGATGCGGTTGGGTGCCAAGAGTGTTACGAACCTGGAGCTGCTGCCTCCCCCGCCGGAGTCGCGTGCTCGGGACAACCCGTGGCCGCAGTGGCCCCGTATCTTCCGTACCGACTACGGCCACACTGAGGTTGCTGACCACTTCGGCTCGGACCCGCGTGCGTTCAACACGACGACGCAGAAGTTTGAGGTCGACGAGGATGGCAACTTGGCTGCTCTGCACGTTGCCACTGTGGAGTGGAACAAGGATGCGTCGGGCAAGTGGGCGATGAGCTCGAAGGCTGGGTCGGAGAAGCGGATCCCTGCGCAGATCTGTCTGCTCTCGCTTGGGTTCTTGGGTCCTGAGAAGGAGGCGCTGGAGTCTCTTGGCGTCGAGCAGGACGGACGCTCGAACGTGAAGGCGGACGACCAGAAGGGTGCCCGGCCTTACAAGACGAACGTTGATGGTGTCTATGCGTGCGGTGACTGCCGACGCGGGCAGAGTTTGGTCGTGTGGGCGCTGAACGAGGCTAGAGCGGCTGCTGCTGTTATCGACATGGACCTCCAGGGCAACACGATCCTGCCCTGGGCGGGTGGGATCCGGAAGCGCACGTTTGCTCATCAGGCGACGAAGTCGACGGCTCAGGCTGTTGCTGCTTGAAAGTAAGGGTCTTTCCTGTTTACTCTCTCCCTCTCCCTCTCCCACACCCCTCTTGTTACCCCTCTTTCCCCCTCCCTCTCCCGTTCCCTCAGTCTCGGTGCTTCTCATACATAGGCAGTTCTGGGTCTCTTCTCTCTCTCTCTCTCTTTCTCTCTGTGATTGATGATCGAAATGAATGAAAACGTGCTCGAATCTACATACTGTGCGCCCCGCTTGGCTTGACTGTACATATCTAGGAAGTGGTCGTTGCTGAGCAGTGTGGATGAGTGTGCCCTAACACAGTTCGACCTGTTCCTTTTGGCGGTTGGCCTGCGATGAGTGGAGCGGGAGGAGCGGAGGGGCGAAAGCGGTGAGTCACCCTTTTGCTGTGGCGAGACGCTAGACGCTGGTCATTCGCGTCTGTCCTTCGTGGTCTGCGGGGTCTGTAATCCTGCGCAACCACGCACCCGGCTTCGGCACCACCCACCCGCGCACGCTTGACACGCGAAGCTCTCTGGATCCACGCGCCTCGCTCTCGCATCTCGCTGACAACTTCCCGCCAGTCTTCTCGCTCCCTTCAAAAGCGCGGGCCAAGGTCTCCGAACAGTCACTGTAAGCAACGATGAGCGCTCAGCCTATGCCGAAGCGCAGCGTCTCGTTCGGGCCCTCGGAGGACTCCATCTCCATCGACGGACCGGCCACTGGCAGCACGTTCCTTCCCACGGGCGCAGGTTCAAATAACAGCACCACCCTCTCCTCCTCCTTCGCCGCCGCCTTCGGTAGCACCACCCCCCAGCATCAAATGTCGTCGACCACCACCACCACCACCACCACCACCAACAGCACGACATCAGCGACGACCTCTGCGCTCAAGCCTGCTCTCAAGGCGGGCACGGAGCGTCGGAAGCGGTTGACTGCGCCGGAGCAGTATCAGCATTCGGACCCGCTCTTGCGTCGGTTGCGGCTTGTGGATGGGAAGGGCGAGCCTGTGAATTTGAGGGACTTCTTCAAGGGCGTTAAAGTTGTTGGGTTTTACTTCTCGAGTCAGTGGGCGGGGCAACCTTTGAAGGAGTATCATAAGGTGAGTTTTTTTGTTGTTGGTGGGAGGGCCCCCCAGTGCGCAGGGTTTGCTGATGGGTGCTTACTGTGGCCGTGGTATTTCTTCTCTACAGACCATCAGCGAATTCAGCAAGAGACATCACAAGGAATTCAAGGTGAGCAAGCGCCTCGCCGTGCAGGAAAATGCTGCGCTATCCTGATTCGCATGCGGGAAATGATCCCCAGCTGACCTTTGGCTCCTTTGTGGAAATTTATCAGGTCATCTACGTGAGCGTGGATGTAGATGAGCAATGGTACAAGGCCGGCACAAAAGATATGGTGAGAGCGACCCGGGCACAAGCTCGCATACATGCGCATATGTACATCTGCGGGAAAATCTGACTTCTTTGTCTCACTCCTCAGCCATGGGTCAGCATGGTGTGGAACGACGGCTCGTCGCTCCCCTCGGAACGCTCCCCAGCCTCAGGAAACAGCACCGCGGGCCCCTCCTCCGGCTCCGGCTCCCTCCTCTCCGACGAACACGCAGCCCTGTACAACAACGAAGACTTCCTCCTTGCGAACGAAGCCGACATCGACGAGAGCCTCTCGCAGAACGACTCCTCGGGCGAGGCCTATCTGCGGCCGTTCAGCCGGGTCCATCTGGCGGCGAAGTTGAATATTATCGCGGCGCCGACGTTGTGCTCGTATCATCTGTCTTCGAGGAAGATGTTGGATTGGAATGTTAGGATGGGCAGGTTGGCGCAGGGTCGGGCTGAGGAGACGTGGGTTCGGTGGGAGAAGGGGGAGCCGGCTGCTTCGTTTGGGATGATGGGTGAGTTGTTTTTTTCTTTTCCCCTTTGTTCGGGGTTCTGCTGCGCTTGACTCTTTCTTTGATGCCGATTTCCTGACGATGACCTGCTCTCCCACTGAAAAATTTCACAGATGTGATCTATCAAAAGCCTGGCACGTTCATTTTATCTGTTGCGGCTGTCATCTACTATCTCCTGGTGGTGTTCGGTGGCGAGCAGTTTAATGTGAGTGTTCGCCTATCATCTTTCTGGTCAAGTAGTTGGTGGTCTCTGAACTGTTCCCATCTTTTACCATTCCTACTCGGCGCTTCAGGTCCTCGGCAAGCTGGTCGCCAGCTTTACCCCTCAGGGCGGCCCTGCCATTGTCCAAGCATGAGCAAGTGTCGGATGTTGCATGTGTCCAAGGACATCTCACCCATTTCGCCCTCCACCAAAGCTCTGTCTTCCCGACGCATCTACCCTGGAAACGTCTTTTTCCTGTCCATCATGCTACAGCAAACGAGCATACGACGCGCTCCCTCCATACATACAAATCAGGCACCCTACATATTACCTGTACCCCCACGCACGATGTCCGACTCACACTCCTTTCCCCTCCTCCCCTCCCGCCCGCCCTTATACATCGCCTCAACCAACGCGCACGCACGAACTTTTCCTTCTCTGCTCCCTTGTAACCCAAATCTACACCTTCCGCGTCTTTCTGTCGTTCCTGTCTCTCCTCCTCTCTCTTTTTACTCGCTTTTCTTCCCGCTTCCTATACATCTCCGTTTCCAGTGTGATGCTGATCAAGTTGCGATCGCAGACCCGATGGGAAGCCTGTGCGGAAAGGTCTAGTTGCTAACGAGAAGGAGATGATGAATCCCACATGCGAAAAAAGAAGAAAACGCGTAGTATGGTGTTGAGGGGGGAGAAGAGCTTCATAATTGTGCTGCGGTGGCTGGGTTGGACTTGTAGGATTCCCATGCGTGATCGACGCGGTCGAGGTAGGATTGTACCTTGCGGACGGCGGCCTTGCGAGCTGCGCGCTGGGCGTCCGAGTTGATGGGGATGGTGTCGAGGGCGAGCAGGGCGCGAAGCAGGAATTCGGACAGTTTGCGGTGGAGCGCTGTGAGTTGCTTTGTGTCGAGCTGTTCGTTGTTGTTGTTGTTCGCCTGTGCTGGCTGTGCTGTTGCTGTTGGTGATGGTCTGTCTCCCTGGGTACTGCTGGGCGTGGCGCCGGGTCTTGGGACCGATGCGGTTGTGGGAGGGGTAGGAAGCGCAGCAGGATTGTGGCGAGCGTGGGTGACGCCTCGTTCGAGCTGTTCGATCTCTGGTAGGAGGTCCTCATCGACGCCGTTGACACACTGCTCGATCCTGCGCATGAGACCTTCCTCGCTGTCGTCTGCCTCTCGAGCCCGTTTGGCGCGCTCGGCCTCCTCCGCTGCGAGTCGTCCCGCGGGCGTTGCTGATGGGTTTTCTTTGGTGTTGACGCCGCCTGCGGTGCCGATGAGGGTGAGTCTGCTACCCTCGCGGATCCCAAAGGCGCTAAGAGGCACGCGGTCATCCTTGAGGACCTGTCCCTTCCAGATGAGTTTCTGCTGATGGGACGGGACCGCGGTGAGAGTTGCGAGCTCGTCCTTGAGGTTGCGCAGGGTCGGGGGCTGTACGGCGCGCGGGAGGACGACCTGGAGGTGTTGCTTGCCCCAGACGATGTCGACGCGTCGTACCTCGGCTGCGGAGGAGGACGCGGTTCCTTCGGGGCCGAAGACGGAGGCGGCGCCCTCGCGTGCGGCGTCGGACCACCGGTTGAACTGCGAGCTGAACCACGACATTCGGTGTGTATGGGTGAGTGGGTGTGTGTATGCTGTTGCTGGGCTCGCCGCTGTCGACAGCTCGACGGTTGCCCGTGAATTGATGAGGTTGCGGTTGCGGTTGGGAGGCCAGTTTCTCGGCCGAGAGAATGCAGATGGCACGTGCGCAAGATTCCACTTGACGTGACGTCACTGAACAGCTTTCCTTGGAATTCGCAGCCCGCATTCATTGATTCCATCCTTCACGTCGAGGTCGAGGTCGTCAAGAAGCTCGCCAGCATCAACAAGGAAAAGAATGTCGGTGTCGCTGTCCTCGTCGTCGCCGTCGCAGTCACGTGCGCACTCGCTGCCGCCCGTCGATCTCGTGCTCGTCTTCAAGCTGGACCCCAAGCCCAAAGCAAAAACACCCCTGCCCAAGCTCAGCACACAGCAGCGCACGGCCATCAGCACCCAGTACGCAAACCTGCTCGACCGCATCGACAGCGTCGGACTCCAGCACACCTCCCGCGTCGTCGACGCAGGAAGCACCATCCTCATCTTCGTGCACGCGCCCCAGAGCACCCTCCTCGCCGCCAAAAAGCTCCACTCCCTCTCCGACTTCCTCCACGGCGTCAAGCCGACGTTCGATCACCACCTCGTCATCCCGCGCAAGTCCTCCCTCGTCTCCGCAGCAAAGCACGCCTCGCCCGATGCGCCCATAACGGTCGATGCCACACCCGCAGACCGACTCCGGCTCGTACACGACCTCCTCACCTTGCCCACCTCGCGCCCCAAGCCCCTCGACGGCGGTCACGGTGACCAGTCCGCTTCAGGCACCGGCATCGCACTCGCAAATGCCGCAGGATCCGGTCTGCCCGCGCACACATTGACCGGCGCAGGTATCTGCCCGGGCTTGGACCCCTTCCCGAACCTCACCGACATCACGCCCTTGCACGACGACAGCTTCAACCGCGAATGGATGAAGCTCATACAGACGCCTCGCCTCTACCTGCCCGCCGTCGAGCTTGACAAGGTTCGCGCTCACTTCGGCGAGGAGCTCGCACTGTACTTCGCCTGGCTCAGCCACTACGCGACCGGTCTCACTCCCATGGCTGCCGTCGGCTTCTCCTTCTGGTACTTCGCCGCACCCTACGCGCCCCTGTACTCCATCTTCCTCGTCGGCTGGGCAGCCGTGCTGGTCGAGACCTGGCGTATGCGTGAGAAACGTCTTGCCGTCCGCTGGGGCGTCGCAGGCTGCAACCGCGCCGACAACCGTCGTCTCGGCTTCAAGCCCCGTCTCGTTCGCACCCACCCTGCCACAGGCGAGATCGAAGAGGTCTTCGAATGGTGGCGAGTTGAGCTTCGGATCGCATTGGTCTCCCTGCCTTCGATCCTCATTGGCGCCATCGTTGTCGGCTTGACCATGTCCAGCATGTTCATTTCCGAAGTCTTCGTCTCCAAGCTCTACCACGGTCCCGGAAGCTTCATCGTGCCCTATCTGCCCACCATCATTCTTATGGGCATCCTCCCGCAGGTCATGTCCACTTGGAACGCCACAGCCGAGAAGTTGACCATTTTCGAGAACCACTACGATCAGCGCCGGCACAACTTCAGCATGACCCTCAAGCTCTTCTGCATGCAGGCCATCACCGCCTACGGTGCCCTGACTCTCAGTGCTTTCGTCTATGTGCCCTTCGGCGAGTACCTCCTCAATGAGCTCATCGTCCGTGGCTTCTACTCGCAGGCCCTCGCCCAGTCCGCTCCTAGAGATCCCATCACGGGACATCCCAAGGTCGACTTCAACATCAACCCGGACCGTCTGCACAAGCAACTCTTCGCCGTCAGCGTCACTGCCCAGGTCGTCAACGCAGTCACCGAGCTCGTACGTGGTCCACTTTCCCTTTGCAACACTTTTTCGCTCCACATCTATGCTCACTTCTCTCGTGCTTTCTTCTCTCTCCCTCTCTCTCTCTCTCACACACAGGCACTCCCCTTCATCCTCCGAAAGGTCGCCGAGCACCGAGCCGCACGAGCTGCACGTGCCTCCGCCAAAAACCCCGAGTCGGAGAAGAGCGAGGGCGCCCAGGCTGAAGACGAGCGCGAATTCATGGCCAAGGTCAAGCGCGAGCTTGGTCTGCCCAACTATGACCCCTTTGGAGACTTTGCCGAGATGGCGAGTCAGTTTGGTTTCGTTGTGCTCTGGTCCGGTGAGCTCTCACCTCTGAGAGGCTGGTATATGCGGCTTCATCCGAGTGGCCTGTTCTGATTATATCTGCTTTCTTCACTTATCCTTTCGCCGGACAGTCATCTGGCCTTTGAACCCGGTCTTTGCCTTCGTCGTAAGTCGATGCGATCCAGAGAGCAATCTGGGGATTCGAAAATGCTCACACAATACCCTTATTCATGCGCATCTAGAACAACTTCTTTGAGCTTCGGACCGACCTGCTTAAGATCTGCGTGAATGCTCGTCGGCCCGTGCCCGTGCGCACTGATAGCATTGGACCCTGGCTGGAAGTCTTGGTATGTGCCGATTCTGCGCGTTTCTGCAGTAGCAGCATGTCGCTAAATGCTACTTTCCTTTGATGCAAATCTTTCAGGGCTTCCTCTCCTGGCTCGCTGCCATGTCCAACGCAGCTCTCGTCTTCCTGTACCGCCAATCGGAAGACGCCCTGAGCCCGGGTCACTCTCCTTACGAATTCAAGTGGCGGACCCACATCCACGGCACCCCCGACGCTGCCGCCGTGCATGCCCGACACTACGACTCCAGCGCGCTCGTGAACGCTGCGGAGGGTCTGGACGGCATCAATGCGAACATCACCCAGGCGAACCTGACGGGGGCAGCCTTCGCGACGGAACCCTTCTCCCAATCTGCCTTCTCGCTCACGCGTCTCTTGCCGAGCTGGCTGTCTCAGAATGGCCCGACGGGGGCGTTGATCTCGGCGCTGCTGATCGCGCTGGCGTCGGAGCATGCGTATGCGCTGTTTCGCTCGTTGGTTCGGCATGTGCTTGATCGGGTGCTGTGGCGCGGGAGTGAGGAGGAGATGATGCTTATTAAGCAGGCGTGGGAGGGTCGGCGGGAGGCTGTGCTCAGGGCTGGTATGGGTGGACCCGGTTCCGGTTCCGGCGCTGGTGCTGGTGCTGGTGTTGCTGTCGACGGTGGTGTCGGTGGCAATGTTCCCCCGCCTTCGCTGCCGGGGAGCATCGATCTGTCGGCGGGGGAGAAGGTGATGAAGAAGATCAGTCGGGCGGACGAGGAGCAGACTGGCTTCTGGGACAAGAGTCGGGATGTGGGGCTTGCGGCGTTGCAAGGCTCTGGGAAGACGGAGTGAGCCTGGGGTGTTGTAGATGGGCAGGGCAAACTGTCCTCCCATCAGAATAAGTAACATACATCAAGAAATCTCTCGAGGCTCTCCGCATAACAGTTGGAGAATACTCCTCTCGCCTTCACTTCTGTAAAACCGTTTGTCTATACTTCAGCAAAAGGATCTTCGTTTCTGAATCGTTCCCATGGGTGTATCTGATGGCGACCTCTGGCGTGCGACGTTGCATGATGAGTGCTTTGACCCGGTGGCAGAATCCATGATTCCAACGACGATGTCCATCAGACGACCCTCGTGAGCTTGCTTTATACCCTCGCCCAACCGCGACCTAAGCTTGCGTTCACTGCGTCTGAAGATTCGGCCGCGGTCTTCTGGCGGCGATGGGCCACGACTCGACGCTCCAAAAGCGACGAAGCAGGAGGGACTCGCCAGCGAGCGCTGAGGTCTTCGGCATCGCCGAGCTCGTCCAGCTCATCGCCGAACACGTCGCCACCCAAGACCTGGCCTCGTTCCGGCTGATCAACCGCTTGGCGAGCGTGTACGGAGGCCCGCATCAGTTCACGTTCCACTGCTATCCGTGGTCTGACAGCGGGGCGTTGGCTAACTTGGGTAGCAACGGGAAGGGTCATCTCAGGCATGTGCGGCATATCGTTATTGATACCGGGGTGGCGAGCTGGGACTCGGGCGGGGACGATCTACCGAGAAGGGACACGGGGCTGGAGGGGCAGTTGAGTCGACTGTGCCGACCGAGCGAGGAAGAACAACAAGAGTTCAATTTGCCTAGGCGGGAGACGGGCGGTTCGGAGCAGTGGAGTCGACTGTTCGACCTGCTCCAGACGCCAGAACTGACGGGAGTTGAGACGGTGGATATCAAAGGATCGGTACGATGGGCAAGCCAGATGGAAGGGCTCATACAACCCTCCCCGGGATCCCCCAACCTCGACAGTCGACTCGCGACGTCCTTACGCTCGCTCTGCCTGACCGGAATCACCGAGACCATGGACCGCCATTGGAACGTCAGTCTGGCCCGGGCGTGGTGGAGCTCGATCTCGAACCTGATCGAGCGCTGTGTCGAGCTTCAGAAGGCCAGGGGTGAGGTCATGTTCCGACATCTGCATATCGGTGTCGAAGGCGATGCTACCGTCATGTGCGGACCACCCAACGCGGATTTCAATACGACCTTCCGGACCCACCTGCTCGGCAACCTCGAATCGCTCACGCTGGGTAAAGTGTCGTATGAGACCTCGCGTGGGCTTCTCGGACCGCTCGACGTGCCGCCGACAGACCAACTCAGCATGCAGGCGCACTACGAGTGGCCGGTATGGACTTGTCTGCGTAGTCTCCGGATCACCTTTGGTTACCGATCGGACGGAGCGACAAGCCGGCTGTGCGACCATGTGCTGAACCACTGTCCCGTCCTCGAGGAACTCTTCCTCACCTTGGGACCTTCGCAGCCGATCTTGCTCCACACAAGGCTGGCCACGCTTCGACACCTCTCCATCGACGTGCCCGAACTTGTGATGGGTGCCCATATCCGGAACGAGGAAGAGCGGGAACGACTGCAGTCGTTCATTCTCGCTCAAAAGTCCCTGGTCAGCCTCAGCCTGAACCACGTCGAAGTGCGCGATCCGACCTCGGGCAAGTTTGTCGACAGGGTTTTCTCGGGTCTTCCGCCTATCGAGGTATCCGGCCAGTCCTTACCCAAGCTCCGCGCCTGTACGGGGAATTACGTCGTCTTCAGACCTACGCGACCGTCGTCCCTCGTCCGGTGGGAGATCAAACTGCCAGCCAAACCACTGGAACGGTCACCCAAGTCCGACGCAGCAGACCCTCCCGCTGAGGATGCCCTCATCAGGCACCTTCGATCGGAAATACACGCGCTCGACACGGCTACGATCACGTTCCTTAGCATATGCGACAGCTCGGAGTTTCGAATCACGAACGGGGTCGAGGCTCTCCGGACCATGTGTGCGAGAGGCGACTTCCCTCGTCTTACTGAAGTCGAGCTGAAAGGCTCTTTCAGCCTTCCTGGCGATGTGGGCGTCGGCGCGCAGTGCGATCCATTCGACAGCAACATCATCTCCGTATCGCAGATCTCAACCATTCGAGCCTTGCAATTGATTCCTACCAACAAGTGCACTCCCCCGGCCAAAGGGATCGAGAATTCCACCACGGTCACCGCCCAAGCCATGGCTCTGGCAGTCGAGGCGTTGAAGCTGCCTGCCGAAGCGATCGGCTTCAACCTACAATACCTCAGCGTCGGACTCGAGCTCTTCGACCGGGTCTCCATATCAGCACCCTCAAGCGAAACCCTACACGGCCTGATCGGGTTCCGACGAAGGATAGGCCGACATCATCCTCTCTACGCACGCACACTCTCCAGACCCTCACCCCGGTTGGCTGCGTGGTGGGGGGAGGAGTACAAGCTGCGGGACAAGCCTGATCTCGTCGGTTTCTGCGACCCGTTTCGGTCCATTATGGAGCACATCGATGCACCTGGCCTTGAACCGGAAGTGGGACCGAAGGAGAACGACACCGACGCGGGTACCAATCACACCGGAGTATTGCCCGTATCGAGGACCTTACCATCCTTTCGGGCCGCACGAATTGGGTAGCAATACTCCTGACCTTTTCCTCGCCCTCATATTCTCAGTAACTTGCGCAGCTGTTTGTATATTCTAGCTTCTTGCCCTCAACCTCGTCTCATGCAATTCCCAGATCTCAGACGAGCGAAATAATACACTCTGTCTCCCATGGCAGACAAGATGTTCATGCGTTCATGAGATAGTTTGCGCGGCAAACTGGGAATACGGAGCTCGAGTAGATGATGCGGAACGGGGTTAAGGACAACGGACAAGGGGGGTAAACACACGGGAGGGGAACAACATAGAGAGTAGGGGTCTCAGATACAATGTCTGTCGGGGCGTCGCTATAGGCTTCTTCAGTGAGCCGTCATCTTCTTGGCCGTGCCGATGTGCGTGCTGTTGACCTTGGTCGCGAATCGGAGGGAGCACAGGGACTCGTTCAGATGAGCCTCCATGGGCGACAGCGCCAACAGCATGAGCCTGAGAGGAAATGGAGAGAAAAGCAAGTGAGA
Organism: Tilletia caries; assembly: GCA_032718865.1. NCBI lineage: Eukaryota > Fungi > Basidiomycota > Exobasidiomycetes > Tilletiales > Tilletiaceae > Tilletia > Tilletia caries. Next base: position 364,007 of record JALUTQ010000037.1, on the reverse strand, counting down.
TCAGCATTTTTGCAGTATCAAAACAAGGACGATCTCTCAAGCTCTGCCCTTTGAACTTACGTCTTGGAGTTTCCACCGAGCGAGTTCTTGAGCAGCCACGTCAGAGTACTGTTGCGGTAAGGGATATGAACCCCGCCGCTCCGCTCTCCAGAAGCCGCACCGCCCGGCCCAGCATTCACAGCGCCACCAGGCGACTTGGCAGCCGCACCCAGCGCAGCAATCACATCCGCCAGACTGCTCAAGCTCTTATTGATGCTCTGCGCCTCCCGCAGCCGAACGGGGTCCGACGCCGAGCCCGAATTCGACAACCGCTCCGAACCAGCCAAGTCGATCAGGTTGAGCACGGCATCGCACGCCTGTCGCGTCTCGAGGTTCTGTCCGCGCGCACGGAGCATAAAGACCGAGTGCGATCGACTCGAACGCTCGTTCATCAGCGTCGCTGCAACTGCGCGTCGCTTCTTGGCCTTCTCGAGCAACTTGAAGACTTCGACTGGCGACTTGAGGGCGACGGTCACCGTGTCGGTTACCGTCGTCCGACCCGTTTTGGCATCGTGCTTGATCTCGTGGTGAGCCTTGTCGAAGGACTCCTTGCCGAGCAGGTCGTTGATACCATCACAGTAGATCTCCAAGATCGAACCCTCAAAGTTGTACGTCCACCCTTTGTCCTTAAGGGCTTCGGAAGCTTGCCACAGCATCTGCACCGCACGAGGAATCATACCCGCATCGGCCCTCAGGTTGGAGATGTCGCTGTACGACTCGGACGAGGGGCCTTCAAGGGTGAAAGTCTTGCCGGAACCCGTTTGTCCGTAAGCAAAGATCGACACCTGCAAGTTTGACCACCGTCAGAACAAAAATCCCAGATCACAACGAAATCTCCGCATTTACCAAGAGACTACTCACATTGTATCCATCCAGTACGCTCTGCGTCAAGTGCGAGATCTCCTCAAAGACCTCCGACTGGCTCTCCCTCGGCTGGAAAACGCGGTCAAACGTGAACCGATGATTGCGCATCGTCATCGTACCCGTCGCAGACTCTCCCGTCGCGACAACTTCAATCTGCGCCTTCTCGCCCCCCGCTCCATTGTCCGGGTACAGAATGTTCGCGAGCGCATCGGAACCATTACGAGCGTCATTGTCCGACGGCGGACGGACGCGGGCAAAGACGCGGATGTTGCCGCGAAGCTCTTGAACCTCGTTGTGCAGCTTGCGCCGGAGAGATTCCGCGGCTCGGAGCTCTTGCTCCATGGTTCCGTGCGAGGCTTGGAGCTCAGCGATGGTGTCTTGTAGAGAAGCAATGGTGTCCTGAGCAGCGCGAACCTCAGCCTGCTGAGACTCGAGCTGGAGCTTGAGGGCCGTGTTGTTCGCGTCCATGGTCAGGTGAGAGGTCGAGTTCTGAGCCATTGCATTCTGTAATCAATGAGACAGGAGTTGAGTACTTCTATGTGTGGTTGTATCAAAGGCATCTCTTGACTCACTCTCAAAGCTGTGATGGTCTCCCTACTCGCAGCCAACTCCTCTTCCAACAGCCTCCTCTCCTTGGTGTGCTTGATCTGCATTATCTCCAGCTCCTCAGGTTCCAAGCTCCGACGCGGTCCCTGTTTCTTAGCTTGAGCGACCGCATTCTGCATCTGCTGCATCTGCATGAGCAAGGCGCCCATTTGCTGGGCGAGAGCACTCTCCGCAACCTGGCGGCCCGTATCTTCCTTGTGGGTACGGTCTTGAAGACGTGAGCGTTCCTGAGCCGCTTTCTGGCGTTCCTCGCTGAGGAGATCGGCCATGGTCTTCATTCCTTGCTCGAGGAAGTCCACTCGTTCGAGTAGAGGCTGTGGGTCACATTTATGTTCAGTAAAGACTAAAGTAAGGGAATTTGGGGGGCACTTGGAACGTACCTCTTCAGCGGGTTGAGCACCAGAGAAAGCTCCGTGTACATGCTTTCCGGGTGGAGCAGCAGAGAGCATAGAGCCGGAGGGTATCCGATATTGGCCTACGCCAGCCGATGGGGCCCCACGATTTGTCGCGTTGCCCAAGGGAACTCTCGGCTTTGGCCCCTGCTGCATATCGAGAGATTTCACACCAAGCTGCACCGCCACCTTCCTGAGAGCAGGTGTGGAAGTTGTCGGCAGCCGGGTCCGAGCGATGACTGTCCTCGGTGAGATCCGACTGGTACCGGACGCATTCAGGTGGACGGACGCGAAGTTTCGAGGTCCGGCGAGACTGTTCCGTTTGCGCGAGCGTTTCTGAGGTGGCATTGACGAAGAGGAGGAGGCGGTTGAAGAGGCCGGAGGAGCGCTGCGCTTGCTGTTGGAGGAGGAAGAGGAGGAGGAAGAGGTTGAGGCGGTTGGAGTTGGTTGCGACTTTTTGACCGAAGCAGGACCGCGCCTGATTGTAACATTGAACGGAGCAGGCGCCGGTGCCCTGGTCACAGTGGAATCAGCGTCGATGTGCGGGGAGGGCGTCATGAGGGTGAGATTGTTATTGTTATCTCTAGGGCACATCGTGGCATCGAGCAAGAAGGTCCCCGAGCAGTCCTCTGGCATGTCGAGTAGTGTCGAGAGATTGCTGTCGTCATGCTCGACGGGGGCCGGTCGAGTGAGTGTCTTCCTGACAGGCAGGGAGGTGATGGGCAGACCGGAGATGCTGCCTGGCTGGCGGAGGCGCGAGCCGGGGATCAAGGTGTTCGTGCTGCTGCTGCCACTCATCTTGATGGTCGCAGTCGCGCAGAGAGTCAGCTGGGGTCTGGGGAGGCGATGTGGATTGGGATTGGGAGATGGTTGTGGTTGTGGTGATGTTGTGCAAGTCCAGCGGAGTGTTGATCTCCTCGTTGTATTTTGTTGACGCGACCAGGCGCGTGTCAGTCACGTGAGCAAATCGCCGACCGTCGAGCTCAAAAGGCTCCGAGCAGAGCGAGCTCCCGCCCACAAATAATTCCAGATTGGACCTTCGCTATGTACTCGTATGCATGCATGGCTCGATGCTGGACGGAGCGAGACGGCAAGGATGTCATCGAACAAGAGAGTCAAGGTGAGTGCCAGCCTCGCGCGCACGCCCTGCGCATCCCTGCTTCCATAGATACTGCCCCACGATGACCCATTCCTTTGCCATATAACCAGGGCTTCGCGGTCAGCCGCGCCATCATCGTCGGCTCCACCTCAACTCCCCTCAGCGAAGTCGAGCGCATCGTAGCCCCACCGGACCACACCCACCGCTGGACCGTCGCCGTCCGATCGCCCGCATGCCACGGCTTACCCTCCATCTCCGTCGCGCCGGACGGGACGGTCTCCACGTCGGGAGTGGGCGATACCAGTGGGTCCGGGCTGGGCGGGGGTAGCGTCCACACGCGAGCCAAGGATGACCAGCTTGACTTTCATAAGATGGTTGGGGGGAAGGACGACCTTTCCTACATGATCAAGCGTGTACAGTTCAAGCTGCACGATACATATCAACAGCCTACCAGAAGTGAGTGGATTCGATGATCTCCCCTCCGCTCGCGGAATTCACATTTCTGAACATCGGTCGGAATCCTTTGCAGATATCGACAAGCCTCCTTTCCAAGTGACAGAGACCGGATGGGGCGAGTTCGAAATCGTGATCAAGATCTACTTTGTCTCCGAATCAGGCGAGAAGCCCATCACGCTCTACCACCACCTCAAGCTTCACCCTTGGCTGCCCCCGGCCGTCAAGCCGGCGACTACCAAGAAGGAGGAGGAATTGGTGACCCTTGCTGCGCAGCAGGCGGAGAAGATCACGGCGTTGAGGCCGCCGCCTGTTGTGCATTCGTGGCAGTATGAGGAAATCGTGTTCCCAGAGCCGACGGAGACGTTCTATGAGCTCCTGCTCGCCCATCCACCTTCTCAGTGAGTATCAGGCTTTCGCCCTTCTCTTAGACGCCTGCTGCAAGCTAACACTCTCTGACCATCGTCTGCAGACTACCACTGCTATCAGCAGAAGCCTACGCCGAACCAGACGCGTACGAAACTTGGGTCAAATCAATCATCAAAGCCAGTACATCCTCTCCCCCCCTAAAGAAAGCCAAACTATCCTCCACCGACGCAGATCCCACCTCAACAGACACGTACGAGACAGACCTGCTGGAACGAACAAGAGTCCTCTCCAACGTCCTCACCCTGTCCACTCATGCCATCGTAGGCCAACATCCGCATCCACTACATGCACCCACAGGCACCCCGTTACCCGCCCTCTCGCAGGAGGCCATCCAGGCGGAGGCATATAGGCTGGATGTGGCGAGGAATGCGGCACTGGCTGAGCTGGAGCGCGAGCGGTCTGCACTGATTGCGGCGGAGAAGAAGGCGAGGGAGCTGAAGAAGAAGTTGGAAGAGCTGGCGAAGAGGGAGAAGGAGCTTGTGGAAGCTTGAGGTAAAAACATGTGGGAGGGGGATGTGTGCTCCTAACTGCAATGTCAAATCCTGTTGTACTTGTAAAGCCAGCGGCAGTCTGAAGTGAGATGAAGAAGTGAGAGGTGCAAGTTGTCTTCTATTTGGAGTACTTCCATCGATTGATTGCTCTACAGGCTCTCTTGTACAACGAAAGACTTTGCAGGCTTGACATGCTCGACCCACACCCGTCTGGTCCACTTGAGAAGCACAGGATGTCTTTCGATAGCTTCGCGCAGTGACCGGGCGGGAGCGCGCAGGACGTACGCGGGGTCGTCGTCTTCCCCACCTTCGCCGAGCTTGGTCGAGGGTGCGACTGTATGCGCATGATCGACGGGCAGGGAGAGAATGGTGTGGAGTAGGGAGAAGAGAAGGGCGTCCAAGGGCGCAGGACTCCTGGACGTTCGCAGGAATCATCACCACGTCCGTCAGCCTAACTTTCGAATCTGTAAGCGAGGGTACTCTATCAACACTCACTCTGCATCAAGGGCCCATTTCCGCTCTGCCCCTTCGCCATCAGCTTCAAACCGGACACCAACAGCCTCAATCGCCTCGCAAGCACTGGAGAGAAGATCAAGAGCGGACCCACTCCCCTCCCTCAGCGCAAGCTCCAACACCTTGGCCTCATCCCTTTCGGAGCGACAGGAGCGCCAATCGCCCGCCCTGGCCCGATCCCCAATGATTTCCTCCCGCTCGAGCTCGCTCTTCCCAATGAGGGCGGTGCTGTTCTTCTCTGCGTCGGCTCCGCCGGGCAGGGAGAAGGGGTGTGAGAATTCGACGGCGCCGAGCCAGGAGAGGAAGGCTGGGAGCGGGGAGGGGTGGGAGGTCGGGTGGAGTGGGGTCAGATAGGAGAGTCGACGGAGAAGAGAGAGCCGGTAGAGAGCTGAGGGGAGGAGTGAGGAGGCCAGAAGTCGGGTGAGCAGAGCTGGTTGTTGGGAAGGGCGTGGTGGAAGCGCTGGCATCGTGAGGAGTTGCATGAGCTGTGTGTGAAGTAAAAGTGTCAGTCGCATACATGCTACTCAACCAAGGTAAGCGGCTAGATAGATCAAACACGCACCAGTCCCGCGAGAACATTGGTCTCCAGCAGTGTAATCCAGGATTGGGCTTCGAGCTTGAGGGCCTCACTTGGGTATGGACGGGCCGAGGAGGGCGAAGCATCGGCCTTTTCACCGAGTTCCGGCCGATCCCATGGATAGGGATGATAGTTATCCGCCCAATGTTGCAGGCCAGCGACACCTACGAGGTTCCCCGCCGGATTTCTCGCCGATGTCGTACCCGATGGCGAGGTGGGTAAATGCAGGAAGGGAAGCTGTCCACCGGGACCCCAGACAACGTCTTCCGTGCGAGGATCAAGGAAGACGACGTTGATGTCGGTGGTGCTGTTGGAGCGTGTGCGGAAGAGAAGCTCGAGTTGCCAGCGCAGGCAGCGCGGATCTGCTGATGCCCATGTGGGAGCTGAGGATGGGTGGGGCGGGACGACGTAGAGAGTGGGAGTGGTGAGTGCGGTGGATGTTGAGGCGGATGTGGATGCTGGATAGGTGTGCAGAGGGAAGTTGCTGAGGAAGCGTGTGAGCCAAGCTGGGGTTGTGAATGTGGTAGCAGAGGACGCCATGTTTGTCTCTCTTTCTGTCTGCGTCTATGTCTGTCTGTCTGAGTGTCACCAATTGGAGGCTGGAGCTCATCCTCAGGCCCTTCGCCAACAAGATTCATTCTGAGAAGGTGCTGGCTTGTTGCTATGCGGTGAGCAGGAAGGGCTGGGTAAGTCGCGTCCGTTCGATCCAGCATGACGCGCCCGCGAAGGCACTCGCCCCAGCAGCTGGCAGCGAGCAAGGAGCACAATAATAAAGCAAGGCACAGCGATATGGTTATGCTTTCGATCCAGAACGCGCTTGGCCTCAAAACGGTGGGAAACTACTGGGAAGTCTGAGGCCCGAGCTGCGAGAACTGACTGAGTTAGAGTGAGCGAGCGAGCGAGCGGTGGGAGCGTCACTGACTCGAGTATTCAGAAAGTTCGATCATGCATATAAATACTTGTCTATCCAATGTTTATCCCTGCATCCTTCCTACTTCCTGCCTTTCTCCCTTCCGCTGTCCATCGCCTCGCCGTCGACTTGGACTTGCTGTTCTTATTGCGGACGTCCCCCTGACTTATAGGCAAGCAAGATTATGATGAAGGAGCCCCAACGATCCCATGACAGCGCTGCGGAGCGAGCCAACAGCCAGGGCACCCGTCGCCGTCGCCCCTCCGCTGGCCAGCCCCAATCCCAGTCGTTCACCGGCCTGGCCGCAGAGTCCATGCCCTCCATGCCCATAAACATGGACGACATCGAGTCCATAATCGAGGACAAGGACATCCCCTTCGCCCCACCCAGCCTCGACTACGACGCAGACCAGGCCGAGCACGATCAGCAGCGCGCATCCGCCGCAGCTGCACAGACCATATTCGGAGGATGGCATTACGTGCCCCTTATCATCGCGCTCGTCCCGCCCCTCGGCACCTTCCTCGGAGGACACGCCGACACATGGAGTGACGCCATCCTGCTCCTCCTCAGCACCTTCTGGCTCTACCAGTGGATGCGCGTGCCCTGGGACATGTATGCGCTCTCTCGCACCCGACGCATCCTCGCTGCTGATGAAGAGGAGGAGGAGGACGAGCAAGACACGACGCTGTCCGAACAGGAGCGCCAGGCCCGTCATCGCGCTCGTCTCTACTCCCTCACCGAGCTCCAACGCACCGAGTATGTCTGCTTGCTTGCTTGCATGGGCAGTCCCTTTCTCGGCGCCTACTTCCTCACCTGGGCACAGGACAGCCTCACCGACGGTCATCAGTACCTCAACGCCTTCAACATCCGGCTCTTCACCATGGCAGCAGCCATCCGGCCCTGGATGCACGGCATTGCTTTGCTCCGCCGTCGCCTGCTTCTCCTCCAAGAAGACGTCCACTACCCATCCAGTCGCGTCGAGGCTCTCAAGCGCAAGACCAAGCGACTCGAGTCCGATCTCAGCACACTCCGCAAACTCGTCGCTACCAAGTCAGACGTCAGCATTCTCCGCGAGGGCATCGACGTGCCGCTCTCCCAGCTCTCGCGCGCGGTCCGTCGGAACGAGAAGAAGGAAGAGCATCTCCGTCTCAGCGCAGAGGACAAGTTCGTGCTCGTCGAAGCGCGACTCGACGACCTCCTTCGCGAGGTGGCCATCAATGCTGAGCTGATCGAGGAAGAGCGCCGGGAGCGGGAGCGTATCGCGCGCATGCCCCTCGTCCACGTCGTCCAAGCAGTCAAGCTTCTCGTCGGCAGTCGGCCTTCTTCATCATCGTCATCGTCATACCAAGCCGGCCGTCCGCATACGATCCAAGGTTCCCGGCCCGTCCCGCAGATTCAGGCGGCCAGCATCACTGGTAACGGCTCCTCCCGCCATTCCGGCAGTGCTGCGCCTCCAGGCTCGTACTCCCAGAGCCGCGCATACATGCACGCATCTGACCCATCATACCTTCATGGCGGTGGTCCTCCTCCTCCTCCTGGGGGTCCCCAGGGCTACTCTCATCCATCGTATCACAACCCGCCCGGGCCGATATCGCCCCCTTCCTCGGTCCGCTCGCCCACGAACGAGAGCAGCGAGCCCGCGTGGTACGCCAAGGGTCCGATGTATTACATGTTCCGTGAGTAATAAAAGTACAAACACGACACAACACGCGTCTTCCCAGCATGTAACACTGAACGCATACAATCCGCATACACCCCCATCCAAACCAGTGCCGCTGAACATCTCCAACGCCGCGCTGAGCTTCGCACAATCGAAGGTGTCCAACCTGCTCGAGGACGCGAGCCCACAATCGTTCGCCTACCCAGGCTCACCCAGCTACAACCAAGCACACCACCAGCAGCCTCTTTATTCCAGCTTGGGCTCGGCGTCCAATAGCAAGCGGATGGGCAAGAAGAAGCAGGTCAAGATCTGATGGCCGCGTCCGCCCCCCTACTGGGGCCGACCCTATTGTAGCTGGCGTCATCTTTACTCGCTAAGGGGGTGGGCCCTGCACGGCTGCTCTGGGCCACTCCCGCTTCCACACTCTCGTTTTATAGACCCTGGTCCACTCGCATTTTACATTGGTCGCCTCCTACACATATAAAGGCGACCGTTCGCCCCATCCCACTCTCGCTCCCGAAGTCCCTTCTCGATCATCCACTTCTGTCTCCCTGACACGGTTTGTTCTTTCCTTTTTTTTACCCTTTCCACCTTGATACCTCTTTCGCAGCCCCTACTTCTTTCTGCTGCCAGTTGCCACCCCCAAATCACCTCTCTCACCCATCTGTATTCTCAACCCCCTCCTTCTCCTCCTCCTCCTCACCCGCGTCTCGACTCTCTATTTCTCTCTCTCTCGGGGTCCCGCATCTTCTCGTCCGAGGCATCTGCTCGCCCTCCTATGTATGCTCGCTCTTCTGGCGAGTGTTCCCGCGCAGCAACTTATACACTTGTGTGCCACACTTTCTTCCGCACTGGATGGTGAGCCTGGGGACTGAACTCCATGCTGGGGGACCTTTGAGAGGAGGTTCGGCGCAATGGTGGATGGAAAACGAGGAAGAGAGTGCGCGCCGCCGTCAGGCATCGCGTCTTCACCGACAATGCGTGGATGGCAGCGTCCAGCGACTGAGGTGGATGAAAAGAGGCTCGAAGCTCATGTCGAACTCAAGACCCAGCAGGCGTCAGCTTCCCAAAGAACAAAGACGGGCATCACAAAGGCAGACAAGAGGATGGTTTGGATAGACAACATTGTGGTAAATTGCGCAGGGTGGAGTCAAGGAAGAAGAAAAATTGTATGGTCACAGCACTTTGGCGTGGGCAGGAAACGGTTATCGTCAGTAAAAGGCAGAGGATAAGTTTACGCATTTGCCTGCCCACAGTGCCGGTTGTTGGGGAGAGTTGGAGGCAAGATCAGCGCGAGGACGGTCGCCTTCTTATACTTTTCGCGTTGGGGGCCGGAAGAAGAAAAGCGCGCAGGGGCGCATCGTTGCGCAACGATCGGAGAGCGTTTGAGCGCACCAGCCACCAAGCTGCGAGCCCGTTTTCCACCCGTTCAACCGCACACGGCACAGGAACAGGCCAAAGCAGCTCCCATCTCCCCTGCATCTTCACGCTTCGCGCAGCATCGTCTCTCGACTCTCGAGGGCAGGTGCATTTACATATCTCACAGCTTCCCACGCCCTCTCTCCACGCATCACGTCCATGTACAAGTGGCTATCGGGGTCGGAAACAGGAGACAAGATGTATTTCAGATCTGACCTTTGATCTAGCAAATCGACAACGACACAGAAAGAAAGGTTCAAGACGAGTCAGTTCAACGGTCCCCGCCTCGTGAAAAAGATGCGTCTCCCAGCCAGAACTCACATCTACCTTCTTGTATCTGTCAAGAGCCGTCAAGAGGAACGGCAACGACGCCTTAGCATCCCACTTCCGAGCCTCGAGCGGCATCTCGAACGCCTGCTTGCCCCGCTTCTTCGTCTTGGAAGCCGCGGCCGCGGCCGCGAGCTCGGCAGGCGTCGGCTCGATGTAGGTCGCAGCTGAGAGGGAGTCGAGGAAGGTGTGACATTCTGGAGGATCTGTAAAAGCAAATTCAGAGACGATAAGAGATAGGGGCACGCTTGGTCGGAAACTGGGGGGGTGAGTGGGGCAAGACAAGATGGGACAAGGGAACAATTTCAGCGGGCTACTTTGATTTCACGCAGGGGAGAAAAGATTTCAGGGAAGTTTTTCCTCCGAACTCACGACTTTGCCATGATGACCAACGCATTGACGCGCTCGCGCTCGATGAAGTGGTCCATGATGTAGGCGTTCATGTTGGGCGCGTTCAAGTATAGCTGGAAAAAGGAGTGATAGTTGCCGGTCGCCAACGCGAGCCGGACGCTCAGCGCGTGCGAGACAGCCGGATCCTTGCGCGCGGCTGGCTTTAGTTCGGTCATAAGTGAGTTCACCTCTGTCCAAGACAAGGCACAGTTGGAGAAGAGGTCAGGTCAGATCTCCACATGCGTGAACATCGCGAATGAACACAACGATTCTGCTACCCAACGCACCTCTTTGGTTTCGGGTGTGAAGCAGGTAGAGGATTCGGTAGGCAAGGAACTCCATCTCCGATCCTTTGATGTTGTACGCATACAGCGTCCGCAGCTGGGACTGACATTGATTATACTCGCCAAGGTCGCCCTGGTATGGGACGTGGATCAGCAGCCGATCCTTGGGTGCATATCAGCCCTGGAAACATGGTACTCACCTTCTCGAGCGCGATCCGGGCGTGAATTTCGTACACTTTGACAGTGAAGTCATTCTTGATACGCTGCACGGTCAAATCTTGTCGCATACTTTTGAACTGGTCACAGATAAAGTTGTAGTCCGCCTCGTCTCGCCACTTGCTCGTGAGGAGGTCGAGGGTGAGTCGCAGGGTGGACAACGGTCGCACTGTTCTGGGATCAGGGGCGGAAGTCAAACGGAGGTAAGGTTTTTCCAAGGTCTGACTGGTTCCGACGATGGTGCTCGAGTCCCAGTCGATCACATTCGGATCAGCTACGTCGGCATCAATGAGCGGCATCAGAGCGGAGGTTGATCTGGCAAAGGACTTGGGAAGACTGGCGAGCGAGGCAGCACTTTCCTTGGCGTTATTTCTGTTCTTCTTGTTCCGCTGTTGGCCTTGAGGTGAGCCGGACCAACCGTTTGCCATGTACGGTTCTGCAAAACCGCCGCCACCGCCACCGCCACCGAGGCGGCCCGCAAGGCCAGGTCCAAAGGAGGAGGAGGAAGACGATTCAGGACCGAGAGCGGTATGGAATGCTTCTTGTTCTTTCTCAAATCTGCGCGCTCGCTTCTCCCGCTTGGATTCTTCTTCAGACATCGCCATGTAGGCCGCAGCGGGTGTGGGAACTCCACCCTTGGCGGGTGAGGAAAGGTATCCTTGGGAAGAAGAGGAAGCTGCGGACGGGGCAGCGGCGTCGACGATCATCTCATGCAGAGGTCTCTTCTTGAGTTGCTTCTTCGGTTTGGCAGCATTCTGTAAGCTTTGGAGCTGTACCGCGCTCCAGTCGGTGCTATGGATCGTGTTGTTGCTGAAGGCGTGGAAGATCACCTCGCGGAGCTCGTTCTCGACAGCCTGCCGGTTGGAGGGCGTGGCCGCAGCAAAGACTCGGTTTGCAAATTCTCTGGGTGGGTTGGGAAGAGTCCGAGGTCAGCACAAAGCACAGCTACAGAAGCGAGTACATGCTGGACAGAAGAACTCACTTCAATGCTGGGGGCCAGCTTGGTCCGCCAGCGTCAGACATGTTTGCTTGAGATACCGTAGCAGTAGTAACGCAGGTCGAGCAAGAGATGTATCAGAGGGGCCAGATTGGTATCCGGGCTCGGGTCGTTGGCACAGGGGGGATCAAGTATGGGTAGGAGGCAGGAAGGGAGACGGCCGATGATTGGCAGAGGGTGCAGTCGGAGGGGAAAGGGTACGATGGTCAGCTTGATGAGGTCGGAAACAGCGAGGAAGATTGCGATCTTCTCTTTTCGATTTGCGAGACGGGACAAGGGGGTCGGTCGTGACAGCCGCGAACGTGAGCGTGAGAGCGAGTCTTGCGCGCGGGTACTACGAAGGAAAAGGATGTGTGTATTGTAAGGTACGGGAAGGGAAGGGGATGGCGTATGAAGGATGTGGTGGATGATGTGGATGTTATACAGCGCCCCGCTGGCCGAAAGTTTGCGCCCCGCCCCGCTGTCTGTCTGATCATGCTCCTGTTCGGGGCGTGCGGGTGCAGAGCGAGCTTGGGCCCGCCCGCAAGTCACCAGCCGGCAGCCAGCCCCATCGCACCCTGCTGCGCGACCGACCCGCGCCCGCCTCTCCCGGACGCCCATCGCTGCCTCACAGGACCAAGGCACTGACATTCATTGGGACCTCGGTCGGGCCTGGCCTGAGATCCATACAAAGTGAAGCATGCCTTCCAGGAAGAAGTCCAACACTGCGAAGTGGGTCCTCCAGCCCAATCCTCCGCCAGATCCCACCCAGGAGCTGCCTCTCGCATACACCACCTTCTGCGTGCCCCCGCCCATCAATGTCAAGAGTGAGTCAGGCAGACCTGCCTTTGATGGTCCCCTTGACCTACATACCTACTGAATGCGCTCTTCTCCCCCCGGGCGGACCGCCACAGATCAAAGTTCCTCCTACCTCAAGTCGGAGGGTCAGACCTGGCTCGCCCGCGCAGCGTCTGCCCCAGCCAAGAGGAGGAAGCTCGACCTCTCCGGCTCTGGATCAGCCTCTGGCTCAGCCTCGGTTCTCTCCTCCCCCGACAAGGGCAAGGCGCCCGTCCGCGGCTCGGAAGTGAACGGCCTGCATGACAATCTGGACGGAGAGGAGGTTACTGCTCGGGAACAGGTATGTTTTCTCAAAGTACCCACCTATGTAACCCCCCTGGTCTGCACCTCTTCGTACTTACAAGCCTCTCGACCCCCAACAGCAGGCAAAGACGATCATCATCCACCCCGGCTCCCAATACCTCCGCATCGGCCGCGCAACCGACCTCTTCCCCATCTCCATCCCCAACGTAATCGCGCGCAAGGAGCGCCCGACGCCGTACCAGCTCCATAGAAGAGCCCAGCAAGTTTCTCGCGGGGCGAACGGGCAGACCAACGGTGCGAAGGTGGTGGCCGAGACGAAGACGAATGGACATGCGCATGCGCAGGTCGCGGTGGCTTCTGCTGGTGTACATGCGATGCTGGTCGAGGGGGAGGAGCAGGATGGATATGAGGATGGACCTGGTGGAGATGCGTCCTTAGCGCGCAACGGGAATGGCAACAAGAAGGACCCGGTACGTCCCCCCCTGCTTCCTAATTTCTATTTCGCATTCAGTCAACTATCGAAACTCACTATTGTCATCCCTCTGCACATCCTCTACAGCTGACAGAAAAGATCGAGGTCCTCCGAACCGACCTGCGCGGCATCCTACGCACCAACAAGTTCAGACCCGTCACCAACGGCCGCGGTCTGACGGCCTCCTACAACGAGAGCGTCAAAGCGGAGCGTATCCCCGAGCACAACGACGTCTACAAGAGCGACTGGACCGACGGCGAGAGTCCGCCTGAGAAATCAGTGCATATCGGCGAGGCGGCCCTCCAGCTCCCGGACTTCTCCGTCCCCGCTGCGAACGAGGCCGAGGTGGAGGCTCGACTGGCAGCGAGCTGGTCCGAACCGCACTGGCGCCTTTTCCGCCCTTTCAAGCGGGCGTTACTCAATCATGACGCGTATGCGGAGGTGTATGGGCCGGAGACGGGACTGCAGGCGCTCCTGACGGACATTGAACTCATTTGGACGCATGCGCTCACGGCTGCGCCTGAGGATCCGAATCAGCCGAGTGCGTATGGCACGGTCGACTACGGATTGGGCATCCCGCGCTCGGAATGGTCGGATTGTAACGTGATCCTCATCGTTCCGGACCTGTACTCGAGGGGCGATGTAAGGGCTCTGATCGAGCTGTGTCTTGGTCCCATGGGTTTTGCGGCTGTGTGCGTTCAGTCGGAGGGTGTGGCAACCACGTTTGGCGCTGGTGTCTCGTCTGCGTGCGTCGTCGATATCGGCCTGGAGCGAATCGGGATCTCGTGCGTCGAAGAAGGCCTCGTCCTTCCCGAGACTCGGATCGCGCTCGATTACGGCGGCTCGGACCTGACGGCGTTCTTCGAGATCCTGCTGCACAGGAGCAACATGCCGTACCGGGACCTGAACGGCAGCAAGCGGATCACAGACAACATCCTTGCGGAAAGTCTGAAGGAGCGGTTGTGCACGCTTAACCCGTTCGACCTCGGCTTAAACATCTCTGACTTCCTGCTGAGTCTGCCGAGGCAGCCGACGCTGAAGTACATGCTCCGGACGTACGATGAGATCATCCTGGGTCCGATGGCCCTCTTCACGCCCCGGGTCGTTGACTTTGATGCGAAGACGGGCTGGAGGAGCGTCGAGGCGAGCGGGGGCAGGGCGGGGGTGGAAGACTCGGAGGAGTTCTCGGTTGTACTGGGTGGGGAGGCGGAGGCGAGAGATGTGGAACCGGTGGTTACACTGGCGATGCAGCACTGTTGTCGGCACCTGCTTGCCCCTCCGACCGCTCCCGCTCCTACAACGTCGCTGGGCGAAAATGCAGGCTCTATGGCGACAGCTGGTGGTGGTGGCGTGCTGGTACCAGGCTTGGATGCGAATGGGATTCAGTCGGCATTGCCATCGCCTGGGCCCGGGACGGGCTTCGGTGCTGGGTTGAGTACGGCGCCTGCGACGGCAGCAGCGAGTCGATCGGGCACTCCGGGCATGGGTGTGTCCAGTCCTGCGGTCGAGCGGATGTTCACGCTTGGCAGCGGGCCCAATGCCGGGACCGGTGTGGATGGTCTTGGTGGCGCGGCTTCCTCAGTGACACCCGCTGGACCAACAACGGCGGGCGCACGGAGCTTAGCTTCGCTAGACCTTTCGCGAGAGGCGAGCAGGATGCCGCTGGATATAGCTGTCTGGGCCAGCATTGTTGCGAGTGGAAGCTCGACGGGCGGGCAGCTGACGAATGTGGGGATCAATTTGGTGGGAGGTGCGGCGGGGGAGGATCGGATCAAGAAGATGAGCAGCAATGTGATTGTGACTGGGGGTACTGCGCAGATTCCTGGGTTGGGCATCGCGTTGGAAGTAAGGTATGTACATTTATGCATTCCTCCATTGGACGTGTCTATCTCCTGGCTGGATTCATCGCTGACTTCTGCCCTGTGCTTATCTTTCACAGAGTCAACCAGCACTTCAGCGACTGGCTGGGTCAGTTGGAAGCAGCAGCTCAAGCAGCGGCGCAAGCGCACTTCCAAGCGACGGGCCAACACGGCATGGCACTAGGTCCGGGCACGGGTTCATCGACGCCGTCGAACCTGCAAGCGCGTACGACGGTGATCCCCCCACAGCGGGACATTGATCCGCGGGTGTTGCCTTGGAAGGGGATGAGCGTGTTTGCTCGGCTGGAGTGTGCGAATGATCTTTGGCTGCGGGCGGAGGATTGGGAGGCGCTGGGATGGCGTGCGGCGAAGGATAAGATGTGAGTCTCCTTTCACTTCTCTTTGAGTTGTAGGCGCGACAACTGACTTGCGTTCCCTTTGTTCTGTCCGACTTTCCAGTCTTTTCCTCTGACACCCTCTCCCCTCCCACGAAAGTAGGGGAGATGTTGAAGCGTGCAAGAGGCAAGGAGGTTGTCGATCCAGATGCGAGAGCAGGAGACCCGGACCCGGTGTTGTTTGTGAATTGTGGCGCGTCGCGCGGGCGGGTTGATGCGCGTCATGAGAGAAAAAAAGAAGAAACATGGAGGGAAACGAGCTCTAAATTTGGTTCTCCCTCCTTGGAAAAGGATGACATATGACATCGAGATGAGCATTTTGATTCATTCCTCCGTGCTCAGTGCTGTGCTGCGTTGTTGATGGCGAGTAGCGAACACTCTGCGACGTCGATCATCTCTCCGCCCTCGTCCTCGCCCTCGCCCTCGTCGTCGTCGCGCTCCTCTGCGGTCCCCTGCTTGCTGCTTGCTGAGTTGAATACAGAAGGAAATCATCGATCACACTCTCGCTCTCATCTCTCATCTTCTCTCCGTCTCATTCGATTCGGGACGACGATCGCAGCGCCGCCCTTTCTCGCTTCCATCTCATCTCCTTACAACATCCAGGCCCCGCTCGCAGTCAACTACTGTCCACATCCTCACTCCTCGGCATCGCGCTCCCCGAGACACGCAGCACATCCGCAGCACAACGGAACCACTTAAAGCAAACGCACGCCGCATCTGACTGCCTCCCACACCCGCCACCCATCCCTCACCTCACTTCACCCTTCCACTCATCCAACGCACCCAGGTCTCGGCACACACACACCGGTCTCGCACACCATGGCCGCAGGAGCAGATGACGCCGCCTTCAACTCCCTCTGGTTTCTCATCCTCATTCCCATCATTCTCATCGGTCTCGCCATCGTCGGCACCGTATGGGTCTTCATCTCCCGGAGAAGGAAGCAAAAGAGGCGCCAGTCTGTCCTTCGCAATGTTCCCGTCATCCAGGCCGAAGCAGAGGCCAAGGTCGAAAAGATGGAACGACGCGCCTCCGTACGCAGCAAGCGGTCTTCTTCCGTTCACCGACACGCCTCCGTAAACGGTCGGGACTCTTCCATCAAACACGACCTGCCCACCATGGAGCGAGATCTGACTCGCAGTCTCAGCACACGCTCCCAGCGCGAAGTATACGCTCGCACACTCAAAGCACGCCAACACATTCGCGAAGGCAGGAATCCCAACTCATCCAAACAGAACACCAGTCCTCCCACCTTCCGGCTAGCTTCATCACAATCAGATACCGCTCACAATCGACTCTCCGTCCCATCCCACCTGTCACAACAACATCGGCCCAGGACACCAGAGATCGAGGAAGGTCACGCAGGCTTTCCAGATACACAAACTGACAGCGATGGCCATGTCGCTCAGCGCGACCCCGACGCGCATACCCCTGCTAGCGACGACTCCCACACGTCTTCGTCAAGACGCTACCACCAGTACCGCCGCCAGGACGCAAACGAACTCTCCGTCATCGGCGAGGCAGAAGTAGAGACCTCCCAAGCTGGCGTCACTCCGTCCGCCTCCAACGCAACAGCTGCAAGTCGCATCATCCTCAGCCCCTCCTCCGTCCTGGCCGCAGCTGTCCTGGCGCAGGAACCGGAGGCCTATGCTGCTGAGTCCGAAAGTCCTGTCGGCAACAATGCTTCTCCCTTCCGGGATCCAGAACCGCTCACTCGCGGCGTCCGGCCGGCCAGCTCGGCCACGGAGACCGATGCTTCCAACACCACCTTCAGTTCGCGTCAGACAACCGGCGAGGATCATATCTCGCCTTTCGGCGGTGCTATGTTGCCTTCTTCGGAAACCTCAGGATCCACAGACAGCCGCTCAGCATCCGACGGCCCCAAACTCGAAAATGCCGTCGCCGCACCCACTCTCGACGAAGCGATGGCAGAGGAGCGTGATCTCCACAACGATGGCACCTTGGCAGTGGACAATGCTTCCAGTCGGGATGCCAAGAGTCTCACCCCGACGATGACGATGACCCCAGGCGCGGCCGGTGGCGGATCACCCGCTCAGGACCCGCATTCCAAAACTCCCACCATGCCGAGGACGCCGTCCCCGGCTGCCCTGGCGAGAGAGGCGCAGGACCGCGTCGATCCGATTCCGGATCCTGAGTATCTTGGCCCGGCTCGGCTTGGTGGGAGTTATGCTGAGGCCGGTGTGTCTTCGACTGGGTTGGGATTGGGTTCGAGTTCGACTGCTGAGGCGTCAGGAGCAGGAGCAGGAGGGGGAGGGATGGCGGGGAGATACCTCGCTCCGCTCCTGCCCAGCTTCCTGCGTCCCTCGCAGAACAACGAGGGTAACACCTCCCGAGCCTCCTTGGCCCAATCCGAACTCTCAACAACAACAACCTCGGTCTCGGAGATGGCCCGGGGTGCAACCTCGCCGCATTCACCGACGACGACAAACAATGGTCCTGCCCTGAGTATCGTCACCGCAACCCCGACGAAGGCACGCACGAGCATGACGTCCCTCCGAAGCGCGTTGGCTGCTCCTACGCCCGCGCCGCAGCCGATGATGCCTACGCGGAGTGGGACGGGCGGGAGTACCGGCACCGCCGGCGGCGTTTCTCCCTCTGCTCCTATTCCTGCCGGAGGAGTCGGGGGCCAACCTGGCGGGAGCGCGTGGACGTATACCTCCCGCGCGAGCGAGTGGAAGACGGCTTCTTCGACGAGTGTGGCTGCTGCTCGTGCCGGTGGGGGTGGGGGTGGGATGTTGGACCCGCGCGCATCGAGTACGTCCCTTGCCTCGCGCGCCAGTTCGAGGGACGGGCATGGGCGGCCGGGTCTGCATCGGAAGACGTCGCATGGCGTTGCCGGGAGTTTGTACCGTGAGCATTTTGGGGAGGAGGATGAGGAGGCGGAAGGGGGAGGGGGAGGAGGGGAGGATGGGCAGTCATCGCAGTTGAGTCATATGCTGGATGAGGATGAGGAGCGGGAGAGACAGCTGCAGAACGCCCGTCGTGGTGGCGGGGCTGATCCTGCTCCTGCTCCTGCTCCTGCTGCGGAGCTGGAGCGGAGGGGGAGTACGGCGTCGAAGAGCCATGGCGCACGAGGTGTTGCTGCTGCACTGATGCGCAAGACGAGCTCACGGTCGAGGGTCGTCAGCCCAGAGAGTCGAGGCCCTTGAGCCCTCCCCCCCCCCCCCCTCCCTTTTTCTTTTCTGCTGGAGCTTATCGCTTGCTTTGCAACATGCATACACACACATGCTTACGAGGGATGGGCCGACGCTTCGCGCGGAACGGCAATAGACGTGGACGAACGGCCTTCTTTTTCTCGCTCTCGCGATCTCTCTCTCTCTCTCTCTCTCTTCCTTCTTCCTCCTCTCTCCGACTCCGACATAGACATGGAATGGAATGGAAGGGATGGAGGGAAGAGAACCCCGAGGGTGTCCGCCATCGTTTTCGACCCGGCCCCTACTCAACCTCTCCCACACAACAACCGTAACCTACCCTACACTGTGGCACAACGTCCCTTGTTCCCCCTTTTCATTCGCCTTCCCCCCTTCCTTCCGCTTTCCCGACTTGTATGTATACCCCATCAGGCACTTCATCCCTCTCCTCCCTTTTCGACTTTCGATCGTTCCCCACTCCATCGCAGTAGCCGTAACCAAATGCAACAGCAGTAGTGTTCAACCGTTTGACCGCGCCGGCAGGTTGTCTGAGAGAGCGAGAGTCTATGTGTGAATTGGAGGCGCAGTGAGCTGAGGCATGCTTGCTAGATCCACAGGTTTCCGTGGGTTTCCCACCCAGCCTCTTTATATCTGGTCCGTGATGCTCTTGTAGTCCCGCACGATGATCGCCACACCCTCCGGCCCACTCAACCCAACCTCGGACGCGATGGCGGTGATGTACCGGGGCGGAGTGAGGTCGTACAGCAGACTGGCAACGGACAGGTTATGTGCGCTCCCACCGACGTTGTTACTCGGCGCCAGCTCCGAGGCGGCGAGCGGGAGGGTCGGCTGGGAAGGGTGCGAGAGGGCCGCGAGGGCGGCGGCTGTTGCTGCTTTCGACGGAGCGGGCGGGGCTCCCTTCTTCGGCATCACACCCGCCGGCAAACCCTGAGCCAGCACGGCCAAATGCGCCGAGGCGGCATGTTGAGCCAACCCAACCCCACCCCCACTCCCACCCCCACTCGCACCGCCATCATTCCACAACAACGCACCCGGCTCGCCCAGCTCATTCACCACGACCCCATCGAGCTGGACCCGATCGCTGAACTTGTACGTCTCCGCGCAGACGATGACCGGCACGCCGTGTGCGTGGGCGGCCATGGCGCACGAGGCTGTTCCCGCGCGGGAGTAGAGGGCGCCGTTTGCGAGGAGGGCTGCCGTTCCCAGGAGGACGAGGGAGGTGCGGGGTACGAGGGAGGGGAGGGAGGTTAGGTGGGCGTAGGTGCATGGGATGGAGCGGGAGGTGAGGGAGTCGAGTAGGCGTTGGCCTATGTTTTGGACCACAAGATAATCATCAGAAGAGCTGTCAGTTTTCCCCGAGGTGCGAAATCAACTTGGGGAATGGTTAAACGCACCTTCTAAGAGCGGCCGAGAATCGACTACGATAACTTCGAATCGTTTGCCAGAGTCCCATGCCGCATGCAGGGTATGTTCGACGACGCTAGATCGCGCAAAGGTAAGAACGACGTCCCCATCCCTGATCTTAGCCGACGCATGCTGCTGAATGACCCGACCCGCGTACAAGATCCGATCCCGAATGAAGTGGTCAATGCAAGACAACAGACTCTCCTTCGCCTCCTCCTCATCCATATCCACAGGCGTAAGACTGATCTCATGCTTGAGGTACCGAATCGCATGCCCCGCGCTCGTACCCAACGGCCGCGCCTCGACAAGCGCTCCAATCTGCGGACTGATCCGAGTGAGCAAGTCGCGCTGCAGCACCGCATCGGGCGGGGTCTTGTAGTCCCGAATGAAATCGCGCAGGGCGGCGAGCACGGCCATCGCTCGCGCGTTGGCGCCCACTAGGGTGTGTGTGCTGAGTAACGTGCAGAGCGTGGCGACGGAGGGGTGGATGTGCGGACCGGGCGTGATGGGCGGGTAGGATGCGGCGGCGGCGGCGGCGGCGGAAGAGGAAGCAGAAGGCGAATCATAGCGAGAGCATCCTGCTGCTGATGGGAGATGGCCAAGCAGGGAGAAGGCGGCCGAGGGTGGAAGGGGCGGCGCTACCGGCGCTGCAGGTACACGACTCGACTCCTCTGCTACGCCATGCTGTTGACGCTGCTGAGAGGCCGGCTGTTGCTGCTGTACATTTGAAGCCGGGTGCTGTTTCCGTCCCTTCTGCTGAGCTGCCTCCGCTGCTGGAGACGCGTCTGCTCCGGCACCTGCGCCTGCGCCTGGTGGGCCCGCAGTCGATGGCCCGCCCCTTGCGGCTACCTGCGCAGCGCGTCGTTGTTGCTTGAGTGCCTTGGCTTCCTTCTTGTTGAGACCCGCGGCAGCTTCGTCCTCAGCGGCAGCAGCAGCAGCGGCGGCGGCGGCCTTGGCCTTGCCCTTCGATGCGTCCGCCTCTGCCTCTACCGGGACTGGCGCTGCGGGCTTGGCGGCGGGCTGCTTCTGCTGACCTTTGTCTGTACTCATTCTTCAGAGGCAGCGGCGCCTGCGGTTGTGTGTTCGAGCTCGAGAGAGATGGTGGACAGGAAGGACCTCAACAACGGCCGTCTCATCATCATCAAGCTCAGGCTCATGAACACATCAAGACTTCGCCGCACGCTGATAGACGACGACGAGCGATGAGGTCTAGGAAACGCGATCGCGCACGATGTAGATATTGAAGGATAGCACGAAGATAATGATGATGCATTGGTGGGGTCAAGGTTGAAGATACATCCCTTGAAATTCGTGGGAGAACTCCAGGGTGAATGCGTGGCATGGAGAAGGCCAGGCGAGGGCTCAACTTGCAGGTGGGGAGGAGTGGAAGTCGAGACGGGTAGGAGGCCTCGGGAGCGTAATGATACGTCGGTGAGTGGCGACGGATGGTCGAAGACGAAGATGAGGTCCGAGGCGAAGGCGAGGGCAATGGTGAGAGTGAGAGCGAGGGAGCGGGCATTGTGGAGGTAGAAGGCGACCAAGTGAGTGCGACAGTGAGGGAAAGGGCGAGACCGAGGGCGAGAAAGGGACGGTGGCGGTGACTAGAGCATGGTAATTGGAAGATGGGTCAACCAAGAGGAAGAGGATATGTTAGTCAACACAGCGTGAATGACAAGATGAGCTCGGAGAGAGATGATGCTCACCTCTAGGAGGGTCGCGCGTTTCTCCTCCCCCTGATGCAAAGGAAGGGAGATACAACGTCAGTAAGTGTCTAAGAAAGAGAAGTGAAAACACATGGAACAGAGGAAGGGGAGGAGACTCGTCTTGTGACTGGTGGTCATCGTCCGGGTACTGGCGCGGTCCATCTGTCCGAAGTCCCGGTTCGAGGGTTATGCAGAAAGAAAGAGGACGCAGAGCAAACTGTTGGAAGGTTCTGCAGAGAGAAAGGGAAGGGGAAACAAGCCGTCCCAGTCGTTGTTCGAGGGATCTGCAGAGAGAAGGGATGAAAAAGCAAGGGAGTGAGGTAGAGGTGGGATGGAACTGTGGCTGTAGTATCGTTAGTAGGGACACGAAGGGAGGGGGGAGTGTGATATGGAGTGTGCTGGTGGGAGCGTGGAAAGGGCTCAAAGGCCAGAAGTGTGGATGCGTCTCGAGGTGTGCTGGACCACTCTCGTCATTGACGTGTTAAGTCGGAAGATGGGGAAGGGGGAAGGGAAGGGACTCACGTGCCAATGACAAATGGGGATAGCTTTGTCCATCTCGCCTGTGAGTCGCTCGATCTCGACCTGAACATCGCAATGACAGTGATTCCCTTGCTGAGGGAACAGCTGGATCCGTTGGACCTCCAGTAACCGCCGTGTTGTTGGTCTGTCTTCCGGCTGTAGAAGGTGAGGAAGAAGCGAATACCATCCATGATCAGATGCCTGCTGCACTTTGGTCGAAAGAAAAGGCTCAGTAGGGAAAAGACTCACATCGGAGGAGAGCATGGCACGGACGACCTCGCTGAGCTCTGGCGAGTATTGATCCGGGAGGTCGGGAATCTCGCCTTTCCCACTGCGTCCGAGACCCCCAAGTTTGATGTTCCCTAGCGCGTCCAGGAAGACATTCGCCGCTTGGAGATTCTGACTGAGCCCACCGTTTGTTCCTGATGCCGAGAGAGTGAAAGTATGAGCGTCAGCGTGTGCGTGTGCTTGTGAGCGTGGGAGAGGAGACCTTGGAAGATCAGGGACTCACCGAGTTCGATGGAGGGCAAAAGATCTGAGAAGGTCTGGCGGTCGGAGGGGCCTTGTTTTATACCTTTCTCCTCCGTAGTCCCTGTCCCTGTCCCTGTCCCTGTCACCTGATCCTGCCGGTTCGTTGCGCATCGTTTTGAGTGCTCTAGAAAGGGGAAGAAGATAAGAGAAGAGAGGGACTGAAGAGCGTGTTCAGTATTGCAGTGCCCGGTTGCGTTGTGTGCCTTCATTGGCTCTTGACCCCTTGACGACCGATTTTCGCACGGTATTCGACACTGCTGAAGTGCGACGGTGCGACAGTCAACAGATGGAGGGACGAAGGCCTGGAACCACGCCCGTGCTCGATCACGCACAGAGCAATGGCCAATGAGCATTGAGTCGAGCCGGCCTTCCAGCTGCCTGCCTGTCTGTTTGAGAGAGAAGGAAAGGTCAGCGGAAGGCGTAAGACGGAAGGCGGAAGAAAGGAAAGGAAAAAGGCAGGAGAACGGTGAGCAGTCAGCGCAATAATGCATCGTGAGTTGTGTGGGTCACGCATCGCCCCGCTTCACATCTTGGGAACTGCGTCTCCAAGAAAGCTGAGATATCCAGAGCAATACTGAACGCGATGGGTCAGTCCCACGACGTCGAGCCTGTGCTGGAGCCTGGAGGTGCCGTGGCCTGTGGGCGAGAGAGAGAGAGTACGAGGCGTGTGGCAGTCGGCAGTCGGGAACTCGGGAGGAGGAAGGCCTTGCTCGGGAAGATGAGGGAGGTGGCGCTCGTTCTCGGTCCGAGAAGCTCCGACGGCACGCACGACCTTCTGTGAATACTGACTACTTGTATTGCAGGAGACAGGAAGGAGAAGACAGAGAGAAAGAAAAAGGTACAGTGGGCAAGCTGCCTCCACCTCCACGCATGGTCACCGTTTCCCACACTCCCTCTCAGCACAGCTCACTGTTCCGAGTCTCCCTCTAGACCAGGCCTCCATGCTCCTGCTGCCAATGCCATCCCGATTGCTTGGGCGTGCTGATAATGCTTGATTTGTCCTAGCGGCTTGGTGAAGGCATCGGCCGGGTTTATGTCGGTGGGGATGTACTGAAAGGCGAAGGCTCCTTCTTGCGTCTTGTCCCGAATCCAGTGGTGCGCGATGTCGATATGCTTGCTCCGGTCGTGATGGGACCCGGGATTCTTGACGAGTTGAATCGCAGCTTGGTTGTCGCAATGGACCGTCACGGTACCCATGTCCTGACCGGCTGCCTTGAGAACGCCGCTGAGCATCAGTGACTCGCGCCCGACAACCCCTGCCGCCACGTATTCTGCCTCAGCAGTCGAGAGCGCCACTGCTCCCTGCTTCCGGGAGCCCCACGATACCGCTCCTCCGCCCACAGTAAACACGAAGCCGGAGGTCGACCTCCTGTCGTCCCGGTCCGCCGCCCAATCCGAATCAACGAAGCCTTCGAGGCTAACGTTGCCGTCCTTCTGTCCTCCGAAGGTCAACTTTGCGCCTGATGTCCGCTTCAAGTACCGAAGGACGCGATTGGCGGCGATGCGGTGGGTTTCGGTGGGATCGGAGCTGAATCTGCCGAGGGTGCTGACAGCATAGGCTAGGTCGGGCCGCGTCCCCTGCGCTAGGTAAGCCAGGCAGCCAACGATGGCCTGGAACTCTCTCTTGTCCGCCCGAGCCTCGTCGTCTGTTGCCTTTCGGAGACTGGCTTTCTGATCCATTGGTGTTTTGGCTGGATTGCATTCCGTCATGCCAAAGCGCGAGAGGACCTCCTTGGCGTACCGTTCCTGGTCCAGAGTGATCGTCCCGTTCTCCCAATTCCGACTGATGCGAATACCGAGACAGTGATGTGCCGGGCCCAAGTCCGTCCCCTTGAAGAGACTTAGGAGCTCTTTCTTGACGCCTTCAATTCCGCCGCCCTTTGGTGCCGCAACGAGAATATCATCGACATAAACCAGGAGCATGGCCGGACTGTCTCCCTCTCGCACAAACATTGTCGGGTCGACCTTGCACTGTCCGAATCCCAGAGTCTTGAGCGCTTCGCATAGGACCCTATGCCACTCGTGACCAGATTGTTTGAGGCCGTATAGTGCGAGATTGAGCTGCAAGGCGTCGTCGGGGGCTATGTCGTGTCCGAGCAGGTCCATGGCTTCGGGGGGCTCCATGTAGATCTCGTTCTGGAGCTTCGCGTTGAGGTATGCCGTCTCGTAATCAATCTGGTGGACGTCCAAGTTCAGAGCAACGGCGGTTGCGAGCAGGAGTCGCATGTTCTGGAGTCTTGATGTTGGCGCAAAAGTCTCATCGAAATCGACGCCTTCGACTTGTGTGAAACCTCGAGCGACTAGGCGGGCCTTGTACTTCTGAATGCTGCCATCTGCATTCTTCTTGAGGCGAAGGACCCACTTCGACGTGACCAGGTTCTGTCCTCGTCGCTTCACGATCCTCCAGGTGCCTCTGTCCTTGTGCGATTTGATTTCCACGTTCATGGCTGCGAGCCATGCTTGTCTGTCCGGGCGTCGCAGGGCTTCCGATACCGTCCGCGGATCGTCGTATCCCACGTCTTCAGGGTCCAACACAGCGAAACAAGCATCGCCTGGTTCCTTGCGCTTCCGGCCGCCCGACAGCATCCCAAACTGTGGCTCCTCTCCCGCAATCCGACCGCTCCTGCGCTCATGTCCCTCTCGTCCTCTCTCCTGATTCCGACTCTCTTCTCCCTCTGCCACCCGCTGTGCTCCAGCTGACCTTCCTTCCCCAGATTCGCCTCCCTCAGCTTCCTGACCTGCTCCCTCTCTCACAGGCTGTTCCCCTGCTGCTCCCCGCGCAATCTGGTTTGTCCGTTCCCTCAACCGTGTCGTCAAGGTTGAGAGGGTCCGGGGCGAGACCGGGTTCCCTCCCGCGATCGTCCTCGCCGAGTCGACGACGTCGTCGGGCACGATGTCCTTGTCGAGCACCGTCTGCATGGCACGGATGAGAACGGGAGCGGGGGCGAGAGCGGGCTGTCCCGAGGGAGGAGCTGGTGGTGCTGCTGTTGGTGGTACTGCAGGGGGCTGGTGCGGGACGGGCTGAGGCGCTGGTGACGCCCGGCGCATCCGTGAGCCGCTGCTGTCCGGGGTACACGAGCGCGCTGGCGTCTCGATGGTCATCGAATGTCACAGAGTGCTCAACGATCTCCTTCTCCGTCGCAGGATCCCAAAGGCGAGACGCACCCCCTGAATGCTGGGCCGAGGTATACGCAGGGCCTTGCCTTCGGGTCGAACTTGCCGTGTCGCTCTGTGCTCGCCTTCTTGGCCCAAGCAACGCATCCGAACGGCCTGAAGTCTTCCGGCGCGGGAGGCTTCCCAAACAGCATCTCGTGAGGCGTCTTGCCTTCTTTCAGTCCTGATGCGGTCACGCGGTTTTTGATTCGCACTGCTGTCTCGACCGCCGCAGGCCAAAAGAACGTCGGCAGGTTTGCCGCAATGAGCATCGTCCTAGTCATCTCTGTGAGTGTCCTGATGTTCCTCTCCGCCACCCCGTTGCTCTGCGGCGAGTACCGCGCCGTCACCTCATGTGTCACACCTCGATTCAGCCAAAATTCATGCAGATCCGCACTTTTGAATTCCAAGGCGCCATCCGTTCGTACACGGCTGATCGGGAGACTCGGGAGTCTCGTCGACGCTTGGAGACAGAACGCTTTGATCGACTTGATCGCGTCGGACTTGCGAAGGAGAAGCTTGACCCAGACGTGTTTTGTGAAGTCATCGACCAATACCAATCCGTACTTAGATCCTCCCAACGATTTCGAGTCCTGCACGCGTTCGGGGCCGAAGGTATCAACATGGATCAGTTCCATTGCTCGTGTTGCTCGCTCGAGTGGAGAGAGGCGATGATGGGGAGTCCTGGCCAGCTTACCTTGCGCGCAGGCCGAACAAAAGCCGATGTCACCCAGGGTCTTGGGGAGGCCAGGGATGAGGCCGGAAGCAGCTGCCGCCTTGAGGACCTTCTCGTTGACGTGTCCCAAGCAACGGTGGGCGTGAACGGCCACGGGATCGATGTCGGGCTCTCCCTTGACGAGCGCAGCGATGTCTTGAATGGTGTGCAGCCGAACGACCCAGCTGCCGCCTCGAACCTCTGCTCGCATGACCGGATGGCCTCCCTCTGCAGTCACGACCGTGGCAGACGCGTCGTCGAAGGTGATCCGGCACCCGGCTTTCGTGAGCCTCTTGCCGCCGATGAGGTTGCCTATCGTGGAGGGACAGTGCGCGACGTCTTGCAGGGTGATGATGTTACCTTCCTCTGTGATGACCTTGAGGGTTCCATAGCCCTCCACGGCCATCATGCCCCCGTTGGCGCACTCGATGCCGCTTCCAGGCGGGGCAAATCGGTATTCCGTGAGGTTCCCCTTGCTCTTGACGATGTGACGGGTGCTGGCAGTGTCGAGGATGAAGAAGCTGGTGTGCGGGTGCTCGGATCCAACGGAAAACGTGAACTCGAGGCCAAAGTCGCCGACGCTGCCGTTTCCTCCTTGTGGCTCGGGGGGCTGCTCTACTGCGACCGCTGCTCGATCTTGTGGGGCGCCTGACTGCAGTGACTGCAGGAACTGGTCGTGCTTGGGCTTGTGGACGCATTCGTTCATCTGATGGCCCTCTTGCTTGCAGATATGGCACCTGTAGGGAAACCTGTAACCTCCTCTGCCTCCTCGGCCGCGGGAACCACCTCGGCTCTGTCCGCTGCCCCTGTTGCTGTTTCCGCTGCTGCTGGAACCTTGTGTGCCCCCTGTCGTTGAGGGTCCGACGAAGAACACCGTCTCGTTCTTGCTTGGCGCGCGTTTGGCGTCCTCTGTCTTGATGTCGTCTTCTTCCTCGAGGATGCCGACTCGGAGTTCCGCCCAGCTGGTGATGCTCTTGTGGCTCTTGACCCAGTGTCGGTAGGGCGTCGGGAGGCTGTTGAGCAGCGCAATACAGCGCTCGTCCTCGGACGTGGGGCGGCCGATCTCGGCGAGCTGGGTGTAGAAGCCGGACAGCGCTGAGATGTGATCGCGCATGGATGCCGGGGGCTCGGCGAGGGCGGCTGCGAGCTTTCGGCGGATGCGAAGGACGGCTTGAAGGGACTGAGGAGCATACTCCTCGCGAAGGTAGTCGAACAGCTCCTTCGGTGTCAGGCGCGGCTCGCCAGCGGTTCGTCGCTCCTTGTTCTTGCCGGCGATGTCTCCTTGGATATCGGCGGCGCAGTTGAGGGACATGGTAGAGAAGGCGGCGTTGCACTTCTCGTCCCATTCCTCCTTCTTCTCGGTGCTCGCGTTTGCTGCTGGTGCGGTCCCGGGTTCGACCGCCTTCCAGAGCTTCTTGCCGCGCAGCACTTCTTCGATCTGGAACTCCCACTTGGGCCAGTTCTCGCCATCGAGCAAGCAGATGCGCTTCTCGTCTCGGCGTTCTTGATCGTTGTTCATCTTGGGCTTGCTCCTAGAGTCTTGAGCTCATAACCTGTGAATACTGACTACTTGTATTGCAGGAGACAGGAAGGAGAAGACAGAGAGAAAGAAAAAGGTACAGTGGGCAAGCTGCCTCCACCTCCACGCATGGTCACCGTTTCCCACACCTTCTCCCACCCCGAACCCTAGTCTATGTACGAGTAGCTCTCTCGTTGTGGGTAGGAACGACGACATCAGTCAGCAGTCAGCAGTCAGCAGTCAGCAGTCAGCACAACAACAGCAGCAGCGACAGGGGAAGCGGAAGAGACGCGCGCGACACACTCAGCAAGTCAGGATGTCGTCGATTCCATACGAGGAGCTGCCCATCCTCGAGGCCCTCATCAACATCCGCAACCGGCTCACCGCCCTCAAGAAGGACTCCTCGCAGTACATTCGCGCCCAGGACGTCACCCAGATCTACCAGCAGGTCATCAAGCAGATCAGCAGACTCAATGCTGTCAGGGACGAGGCTTCCTCCGCGTCCTCAGCCTCAGCCACAGCCGCAGCCACAGCCACAGCCACAGCCACAGCCACAGCAAGCGATCCTTCTCCCATCTCGCCCTTGAGTCCATCGATTTCATCAGCGCTCGCTGGCAACACTCTCTCCGCAAGCAGCAGTACCGCTAACATCGCCGCATCCCTCCCACCCACATCTCACCAGCAGCCGTCTTCCTCAGCATCCTCCTCCGCCGAAGTCTTGTCCCCTGCCACGGCCACGGCCACCGCCACAGCGCCAACACCTTCCAAACCATCATACACCAACACACAGACCGCCTCCTCTTCCTCCAACGACTCGCCGCTCACCAACCGCGTCGACACCACCCTCAACGACGTCTTCGCCCTCCTCTCCCTCTTCTTCCTCACCATTGGCAAGTCACGCGAGTCCCCCGCCCTCTTCTCCCAGCTGTCGTGCATGAAACAGCTCCTCGACCACCTTGCCGAGTCAGGCATCTACACCGAGACCGACCTCAAGCCCTTCGCAGATCGACTCAGGCAACTGCGCGAAATCATCACGCGCGATGGCGAGGCTGGTCGCTCCCCCGTCCAGCTCACAAAGCTCATGATACGTAAGCTGGAAGGCTGCGAGCGGGTCTTGCACGACCTGCAGGGCACCCTCAGTGTTCTCTCCGTCGAACTCTTGCCCATTCATCAGCGACTCATCAATGTCAGGAGGCAGATTGCTGCCGCCGCTGCCAAGCCCAAGCCAGCGAGGACGGAGATCAAACTCTTGCAGGAAGAGCTCCGAAGAATCGATTCGTAAGTGTTCATCAACAGGTCGTCTTCGCTCATCTGAATCCCATTCTCACCCCGTATTCTCGATTTTTAAAAGAAAACGCGTCGACGGAAGATTTCTTGGTCCCGGTGGTGCATCAGTGCCCGCAGGTCAGGCCATTCTCGTCGGCATTCTCGAAGAATGCTTCGAGATTTGCCACGACATCACCGTCCGCAACGACGAGGTTCCCATGGAGCTCCAGCCAATTTACGACCGCCTGGTCGAGATCAAGGCTCAACTTGAGCATCTTGTCCTCACCCATCGTTGGACACTCCGGGAGACGGACTTGTGGAACTATCAAGTCAGTCTGAAAGAGATCGATCGGATGCGCGTCGATGGGAAGTTTGTGGACAGTGAAGGAAAACAGCCAGACGGGCAACTTGTGAGTACTCGCTTCGATGTGGCCGCTGACTGACCGGCGTCGTAAAGGTGTGGCTGACCTCTCTGTTTCATTTCTCATTCTTAAGGTCCTGCTCTACCTGCTTCGTCGATGTTACGGTCTCATCTATCGACTCGTCGCCTCGTCAGAGCCCATCAGCGAGGAGCTCATGCCCATCAGCAACAAACTTTCCACCGTCCAGAAGTGTCTCAAGGAGGTCTCCAAGTACGGCGGTCCCTTCACCATGCGCGACTTGTACCCTTACAGACTCGCCCTCCACCAGATCGACTCCCTTCGCGCGGTCCCCTCGGGCGAGATCGGCAAGGACGGCCAGCGC
Organism: Tilletia caries; assembly: GCA_032718865.1. Lineage (NCBI taxonomy): Eukaryota > Fungi > Basidiomycota > Exobasidiomycetes > Tilletiales > Tilletiaceae > Tilletia > Tilletia caries. Next base: position 333,810 of record JALUTQ010000037.1, on the reverse strand, counting down.
AAGTGGTTGGGACGCGATGGGAATGTGCCCGAGGGTCAGGCCATCCTCCGGGCTCAGTACGAGGAAGTCGAGCAGACGATTGAGGAGATGTTGAATCGGCAGGAGGACGATGACGATGAGGAGTATGAGGAGGACGACGACGACGAAGATGAGGAAGACCTCGTCTCGGGTTCGGAGAGTGAACCGGATGGAAACACGTCGATGTGCGTCACCGGTGTGGCGGGCAAGCGGGCCTCGGGCTCCAGAGGACCTGGAGGCGTGTCTACGACGTGTGCTGCGAATGGGACGTCATCCTCTACTGGCGCCAGTGGTGAAGAGTCCGCACTAGCGTCGCCCATGCTCCAGCTCGGCTCCGGCTTCAGCACACCCGGCTTTGGGCCCATACAGCCCTGGGGCATCCAGACTTTCACCTCGCAGGGTCAACAGGCGGCTGCGATGGCCGCTGCTCAGAATGGACTCTCGTCGCGTCCGCCTTTGAAGGGCGCGGCGCCGTGGTCGACGTTTGGCAGTCAGACGAGTGGCATCAGCTCGAGTGCTGGGTCGATGACGGGTGGGACCACGAGCACGAGCGGGGGCAGTAATGCGGGCGACGCGTTTCAGTTGTCTGAAGCTGCGATCTCGCCTAACCCTACGGGAGCTGGTGGTGGTCTGGACGGAAGCAGTTCGTTCTCTGCTGCTTCTTCCAATACGCCCGGCTTGTCACAGACGGAGACGATGACAGCGAGCACGGCGTCCTCCACATCAGGTCTACCCGCTGGTACGGGTACCGGATCCGGAGGACAGGTCCTCCTCGCCCTGGGTTCGACCGAAGGCAGTCCGACCCCGATCGCACAGGCCTTCCCTCCGAGCGCACATCAGACGCCGCAGTCGCACCCGCTACCAGTTGCACGCACGCCGGCCGCGTACCACGCCGGCTATGCGACGACGCAGCCCTTTGTAGCCTCGGTCTCGCCCGGTCGGGGCTTGCCTACGTTCTTCACGACGTCCCAGAATTTGGGTGTCGGGCCGGGGACGGACGAGCCTGAGCCTTTGGACCACCATCAGCAGCAGCCGAGCCTGGGTGCTGCTGCTGAGGCTGCCTCGCAGATGTCCACGGCTGGCTCGTCGGCGGTGTCGAGTACTTCGGACGGGAGCACGACGCCGGCTTCGACCAGTGGCGCTGCTGCGGATTTCTCGACGTACGCGATGGCCATCCCTTCCTCCCGCTCGCAAGCGAACGCCGACGAGGCGTCCAGGTCCAGTTCGACGATCGAGGTAGCGCGGATGATGGACTCGCAACGGAGTACGTCGGAGCGCACGCTCGTTCCTGGCGTGGGCCTGGTCTCGGGCGAGGGACGCGGGGAAGGGCCTGAGTTGAGTGGGCTGTCGTCCTCGGCTCCTGCGACGACGGAGAAGGCGGATGCGTCGGCGCAGACGGACGCTGAGCCTCCTTCGAGCGGGGTCGATCAGCTCGCTGCTGGGCTCAAGGATGGGATGCAGTTGAGCTAAGGAAGGGATTTTTACATCATCCCTTTTTGCACTCTCCCCCTTTCCTTTCTGGCCCTCTTCCCCTTTCGTGATCGAATACTTACCCCCCCCCCCCCAAGAACACTCATATTTTTGCCTCTCTTCTGCTGCGTCGTTCCTCTCGCTCCTCCCCCTCCCCTCCGGACCCGCCTCCTCTTCCTTCTGTCAAATCTTCTTCACGCCCCCAGCATGTAGCCGTAAATCGTAAATCCCAGCCTGATCCCGTACCCATCTTTACATCTCAGGCATCTACATGCTGTCTTCCGGGCGTCCGTCCTGCTGAGTTCATACTCTCTAGGCATAGTGTCAGGCAGATGCGTTCGAAGCAAGGTCAGGGGAATCTTCTTGACGATAGCGAACCGGAAACACATCCTCAGTGGTGGCAAAGTGAATGAAGAGAACAGATCTAGGTACTTGTAGGAATCTTGGCAATGAGTTGTCGTGAATGTATGTTTGTGACTTATGGCTGTGACTTTGCGGCCGTTCGGGAGAGAGTCGTGAAACGTAGGATGTATGTGCAAATGGCGAAGTGGCGAAACTTGGGGATGGCCGAGTCGGGGCCAGAAGCGCGGTGTAGCGATGCGGCCCATCATTCGTGAAGGACCATGGGGCGGTCATCATGACGGGGTGCTCGATTCCCTCCCCGTCTTGCCAAAAGGGGGTGCACGACTTCAAGCATGACCCTGCGGGGCGAGCAAGTTGTTCAACCCACCAAGCGAACTGCGACGGTAGTTGCGACCCATCGACGAGCGCTTCTCGTGATCGCGGGCCTTCTTCAGCACGCGTTCGATCGCGTCCAGGCCGAGGTCGAGCTCGGCAAGGGGCGGGCCGCACGAAAGACGGACAAACTTCTCACACGGGCTGTCGACGATGTTGCGTCTGTGCTGCGGGTTCACGTCGAAGAAGATTCCCGGGGTGACGATGCACTTCTCCCGGAGGAGTTCCTCGTGGAAGACGAGTCCTGAGGAAAGCGGGCCGGGAAGGGTGGACAGGTCGAGCCAGATGTAGAAGGTCGCAACCGGAGGCACCGTCACAGTCAAGCCCATCTCGGAGAGCCGCTTGAGACAGTGGTCGCGCTTCATACGGAAGTGCTTCTGCAGCGCGATACGGTCCTGCACAGTCCGGTCAAAGTCGAGCATGGGCAAGGCAGCGCACTGCATGACGTGCGACGCGCCTCCGTCCAAGAAACTTCCACACTCGTTCAAAGCGGTGATCAGATCTTCGGGACCGACGACCCAGCAGACGCGCCAGCCGGGGCAACGCCAGTTCTTGGTGAGACCGTCGATGAGGACGACGGGAGTCTCATCGGGGTCCTCTACGAATTCGGCGGCGGAGACGGCTCGGCCGAGCTCGCCTTCGAGTTGGTACCAGGAGTAGAACTCGTCGAGAACAATCGTGGCGTGCATGTCCACGGCGGTTTGAACGAGCGCCTTGAGCTCTTCGCCTTCGATCTGTGGGTGTAATTAGGTACGACGTTTAGTTGTAAATCTTTCTTCTTCTGCGGAGCCCAGAGATTAGACATACCTGTTGACCAGTGGGATTGCGTGGGTTGGACATGACGACGGCAGAGAGACCTCGGTTGCGAATCTCCTCGCGAAGTCCGTCTATGGAGAGCTTGTAGTTGTCGCTGGCCTTGAGGTGGGTGGGGATAGGCTGTGATAGATTCGGACAAACATGACAGGGTAAGCGCATACGCCATGGAGTACATTACATAGGACGGCATGACTCACAATCAGGTTACGGAAGACGCCAAGGCAGTTCTCGTAGGCGGTGTACTCGGGGAGCTGGTAGCCTGTGGATATTAAAGATGAAAGCTCGTCAGTTCGTTCTGCTTTAGTTATTCGAAGCGCTCCGTACGACACGCACCGCACATGACCTCGCTGATGACAGATGCGACGCGAGAAAGACCGGCGCGGCCACCAGGAACGACGCATACGTTCTGGGGCCCATACTTCTTGGGCTGGTTGGTTCTGTACGTCTGATTGTAGTAGTCCGCGACTGCCTTGCGGAACTCCTTGGTGCCCGTGCAGGGCGCGTACTCGTGCACACCCTCGCCAAAGGACTCGAGATCGATGGTCTTGGGCTTGTCGACTGCGCCTGGGATGTGACCGACTTCAGGCGCGCCCTGTCCGAGGTTGGCCCAGCCGGGCGCTCCGTAATAGAAACCATTGGAACTGTAATAAAACAAGACCCCGCGTCAGCTTTCCTGTCCGCGGAGAAAGAGGGCAAAAGAGGGAAGGAAGGGCGAAAGGGAGGAGAGGCAGGAGAAGAGAAAGAAGGGGCGGGGGAGAAAAAAACGCACGCGGCACGTTCGGAAACGTATAGAACACCAGTCGAGCCCGGGTGAGAGATGGCGGGCATGGGGTGGCTGTGCTTCTGTGCCTTGTCTCCGTGGGAGGGGTACTGTCGGAAGATCTGGTGGGCCTCGGACTCGCTCTCGTGCACGATGTGTTCAACGACCTCGGCGGCCTTGGCCCCGACTGTCTTGGAACGAAGTAGGAAAGTCATGACTGGAGTCAGATTCTGAGGTGAAGAAGAGTCAGCGTGTGGGAGGCGCAGAAGGAGAGGAGAGGAGAGGAGAGGAGAGGAGAGGAGAGGAGAGGAGAGGGAGATGGTGGGCGTCGTGCAGAAGGCAGAAGGACGCGGCGCAGAAAAGGCAGAGAGAAGGCGAACGTGTTTCCTTGCTTCAGGCTTCTCGGTGTCTCCCTCCAATCAGTAATCAGGCACAGAGTGAGTGGGAGGACGGGGTTGCTGCGACGGGCGATGCTGTGCCGTGCCTGAGTCCTGACGTTCTGACAGCCGACACTCGACAGGCGACAGCCAACGCCCAACTGACCGACGACTGACGACCGTGCAGGCAGGGCACAGATCTGGATGCCGGCGGCTGAAGCGGCTGAAGATCTAATCTAATCTAATCTAATCTAATCTCATCTTATCTATCTCATGCATAAGACAGCCGCTCCACATTATTGAGCCCAAGTTTCCCACGCTCCCCTCAGAAGATCGACAGAACCAACACTAGTCTTGAGCACAGGCGATTGCAGCGGGATCGTTCCCGTGGTGCAAGGAAGCATCCCACGGCGGTACGGACGCAAGTTACAGGACAGGCGGACTGCGCGCATACAGTCACGTCGCACTCATCGCAAGCGCATCCCTGCAAGGTGAGTAATGCCCCAGTCTCTCGCGCGTGAGGTCCTTCATTGGCAGGCTTATGTTCGAAAGCTCTCCACATGTTCCCACAGATCGGCGCATACAGGCTGGTAGAGCTCCGTCTACGCATTGCTTGCCAATATGGCGCCTTCGCTCAAGCGCGTCTGGAGCCTGCTCGAGAGCACCACTGCCAAGGATCGTCATGATGGCGTAGAAATGCTCCGCATCACGTTCGGGGTCAAGCGCAACCTCTTGCACATCGCACAGCACAACAAAGCTGCTCGGGAGGAAGGCAAGACAGACCTCTTTCTGCGTACCATCACTGCCATCATTCAGTGCGTCAACAACGACAAGCAGGCTGCTTTCCGCAAGAACAATCGTTGGCAAGATGCGGCTCCCCAGTCACTCAGCCGTCTGCGCGAAAGTGCGAATGCGTTACGCTGGCTGGTCGAGCAAGCAAACACTCACTTCAGCCAGCAATGTCTTCAAACTCTTCTCATGCACATCATCACTCTCGTCAATGACCGCGGAGTCCTCTTCGAACCCATCGCGCTCGACTACACCAAGGCGCTTAGCGCCTTGCTCAGCTACCCTCCGCATGTCCAGCACATCTCCGCCGACCTCTGGTCTCACCTGGTCGCGCTTTGCTTCAATGCCCTTCTCGGTGTCAAGCTGAGTGTTCCCTTGGACACAGATATCGATGACGACCAATGGCGCCAAGACTCTTACTTGCCCAAGACTGAATCGTCAACGTCCCGAAACGGCCTCGCACTCCGCAAAGAAGCCGGGCCCGAGGTACTCTCCCTTATCTCCTCCGTTTGCTGTCTGGTCACTTCCAAAAGTGCTCCTTTGCTGAGCGAAAAGCGCGGAGTAGGCGTCCTTTACAAGCTCGCGGCATTCTTCGAGCTCTTCCCCTCGCCGACCAGCGCGCATGCAGAGGCACTTCGCAGTGTCAATGCCACACTGCTGGATCTGCAATTGAACGAGCGCAAAGCGACTATGGCCTTCGTGGACCGCCTTTGGCCGACCATTGTCTCCTACCTGCCAACCCGGCTCAAGCCCTTGAAGGAACAAGTCCTGACTTTTGCAGTCATAGCGTTGCCCATCATGTCCTCACCTTTTCTCGGCGCGCTAAACAACGACATCACAAACGTCGATCTTGAGGCCCGCAAGATTAAATTGCTTAAGCAATTGCACCGTGTCCTCATAGCCGAGTCGCAAAACCGTGGCGGAGTCGATGTACTCTCTCTCGAAGCTCTCGAGCTTGTGATCGCCAAAGATCCGGAACGTGACAGCAAGGCGTCTGCAGGCAATGCTGCACTGCATATGCAGACCTTACGGCCCGCTCGGAGTTGGACGGCGCAAAATACCTTGTCATGGGCCTCCTTACAGCTTCTCGCCGATGCAACAGCACACCTCACTCGCTTAACGGCCCAAAACATCCTTGTAGAGGTCGGCGAAGATGGAGAAGCAATGGAAGTGGGCGACCTACCAGGACCTTCCAGCGTCAAACTCGGCAAAAGAGCAGTACGCCAGGGCGAATCGGACAGAATGTCACCCCTGAAGCGTTCTCCTTCCGCTTCTATTGCGTCACCCCAGCGTACTCCGCGTAAGCGGCGCCGAGGGAACAACGGTGTGACAGCACCGATATCAGTCGCAGAGACTTTGGCAAACTCGTCGTCTTCGTATGACGCGCTGAATGCGATATTGGACGAGCTCGAGGTTAAAGCGGGTGACAATATCTCTACAACCGAAGATCGGCGCTCATGGGCTCTCCAGAGCCTCACGTTTCTCGCGGAGAGACACTGGAGCTCTTTGGATGCCATCGCAAGGAAGGACATCCTGAATGCTCTGCTGGCCCAGTTAGACATGCCGATCGATCGTGCCCAGTCGCATCTCTTCCTGGCAATTGGAGCGTGCGCAGTTGCGGAAGGCCAACAGCAAGGGTCAGCTCCCACTGATGTGCATCCCGACTTCTGGTATCAGGTCTGGATCGAGACGCTTAGAAAGGTCGCGGTACCCTTGACGAGTCGTGCCGCCGCCCACGCCGCATCCGCGATGCTGTACCGGAATGCGCCACTGCTGAACTCACAGAAGATGCTGGCCTCCCTCAAAGGATTCTTGCAAAATCTGGACACCGAGGCGCCCTCCGTCTTCGCCGATAGCACATGCGCTCTCATGCGGGAGACGCTTCGCCACGCTGCAGGCGACGTCCTGCTGGCTCAGGCAGGTCTGGAATTCAGAGTGCTCGACTGGATCAATCGATCGTGGTCGTCCCTGTCCGGCTCGTCGCGACGATCCAAGATGCAATACGGGTTCGAGGCGCTGGACGCTGTCGACTTGGCGATGCTGCTCATTCGCGTTTGTAGGATTAAAGAGCAGGGAAGTCTCGTACGGCCGGATCCAGTTCTGGATAATAGCGATCTTCTGGACTGTCTGCGGACGATGAGGCAGCTTCAAACCGCCCGGGACTATCTGTTCGAAGCCAAGTTCCCGGCTCCGAGGAGCACAAGGCCAGATGAGGAGACGCAGAAAGCACAGCAGATTTCTCCTCCTCCAAAGGCACAAGCCGCCCAGTATGCGCTCATACCGATCCAACGGCGATGCTACGACATCCTGCTTCAGTCTGCCACTGACTTGTTGGCTCAGATCGCACCGGGACAAGTCGATGGTCTCCCGTATGATCCCACGATCGATTCGCCGCTCACAACCATCAGCATCGAGGACTCTCTGCGCCTGTTACACTTCGGCGCCACGGCTCTCATCTTCGACTCAAGTCTCAAGATCGCCGGAGTTCGGACTCCAAATACGCTGAATCCTATCGCGGATCAGTTGTTTATACAGCTTGTGCGCATTCTCAGGGAAAATCGTTGGGTCACGACGGAGAAGCTGCTTTTGCTTCAAGCACTGCGGCCGTTGTTGCCTCCTCCAAGTCCTCCTCTGAGCGAGCAGGGAATTGAGTGGATATCACAAGCTCTGACTCAACCCGGTCATCAGTCAGGAGTTTCCCGAGAGCTGTTCCCATCGGCTGCGCATCGACATGTCCTTCCTCCCGCACGGATATTGCCGTCCTTGTGGGGATCAAAAACTATGGACACAGCCAAAGTTCTCGCTGTTCTGCAAGCATCCCTCTCCGATCTGACGACCGCTACGGTTCAAAGAGGCAGCTCCGGGGAGGGTGAGAAACTTGCAAGTTTCGATGACGAAGAGGACACGCCCATGGAAGAGTCGCCCCAGATCGAAGAAGCGGCGTGCTTGCCGATGGAGATGAAGCTCGCGTTCGAAGGCGGAGTGGCCTTATGTGTAGAGGCTATCTCCATTCTGCCATTCTTCGGCAATCTGGACGGCGACCGAGCGCCCGAGGCGTGGCTCGTCGACCGTCTGTTACAGGTGCCAGATGCCTTTTTCACGCCCTTGGCCACCTGCATCCTTGATGCTCTCGCTGCTGGACGCCTGCCGATCTCGTCCCATGAAGCCAACTCGATCTTGCAAAGGCTTGGTTCGTCAATCCTGGCAAGCTACGAGTACGGGCGTGTGCCTGAGGTCCAGATCCTCGGCGCCTCCTTCATCCGCGCCACCAAGAATCTCTGGCTCACGGGCTTCGCAGGCGTAGAGGATGACGATTTTGCTGGCAATGTGGTCGACTTCTTCAGCTTCTTCACGGGACAGGCTTCTCGCATCCGCTCGTGGCGGGTCAGACTGCATCTCATCGAACTCTTCGACAAGTACCTGGCAGACGATCTGGCACAGGAGGCCTGGGCGGAGATGGAGAACTCGTCGGTGCTGCCTTTGGGCGCTCTCATCAATTTCGGCTCAGACCCCGACTTTGCCGTTCGATTTGCTGCCGCTCGAGCACATGCTCTCCTGGTGGAGAGATTGGAAGACTCTCCATCGGACGTGCAGATGGTTTACACTTCCATCAGGGACACGATGGTCACAGTATCCGATCACATAGAACCAACAGCAACGTTTCTCCTGTGCACCGCAAACGTCGCGATCAGCAGCTCTGTGTGCCGGGGACTTGCGATTGCGAGCATCATGGAGCTCACCTGGGACACCAAGCGATATCGCTTCCTCGTTCAGAACACGCTGAAGCAGGTTGCTTCAAGCCTCGGCTTCGAGAGTGCGAAGGAGCTGTACAGGAACTTCGCTTCCAATGTAACATACGAGTTCCTGAAGGTTGAAGCCGATCCTTTCAACGTGGACGTGGAGATGCTCGGATACGCCTCTCGTGAGGAGTACGCGCGACACCTGTTATCGGAGGTCGGATCGACAATGCTGCTTTACCCCAAGCCTACGGGATTGACGCACTTCGCTTCGCTGGTCTTCCTTTCGGAAACCGATGAAGGACTTGCGCTGGCGGCTTGCTTCACACGTGTCGCTGCTCACCGACTTCTCTGGGCTGTTCAGGATGTTGCAAAGGAGACCAAACTCGAAGACTTGTACAGTAGGGCCTGGAATGCGGCGCGCGATCAGTTGGCGCTGGACATGCGAGTCAAGTCTGCCGAGATCAACGATCTGCTCCACCACCATCTCAATGATGTGATCTCTGCGGTGCTGAAGATGTTCTACAACCCGGACGCCCTCGAATCAACAGATTCTTTCCTGGAGGAGATGGACGGAGTCGACAGTGCATGTGCGCAATTCCTCGCCCACTTGCAAGATCTTGGGAAAGGTCCAAATCCGCACCGGTGGAGGATGCACGAGCCGTATGGGAGACATGCCAACGGGATCGCCGTCTACCACGCTCTCGCGACTATCAGCGTCGCACTTTCTGTGGAGGACGATTCCACCCCGCAGACTTACACCGAACCTGAAGTTTATAATCCCCTCCACCTGCTGCTCGAGACGATTTTCCAAGACCGGTTTGTGAACGATCAACTGCGGCACTTGGACGCACTCAAACTGTGGATCGCATTCAATTACGACGCGATCCTCGACAGCCCAATCTTGCATCGCACAGTTTTGCACGGAGCTTCATTGACCATGCAAAAGGAAGAGCTGGCTGCTTCAGCGATCGGAATGGTTTACTGGTGCCTCAATCTCGCGAGAGAGACTGTCAAGCCCACCAATCAGCTTGGCGAAGATCTGCTCTTCGCCGCCAAAGCTGCCTTCCGCTATTCTCAAAGCCGCGATGAGGTGGATTTGCAACGGTTCGGCGACAGGCTGATGGATGACCTCGAGAAGATCGCCCTGAATCTCTCTCAGACTCCGGCTGCCGAACAGACGACAGCGAGGGCAATTTGCGCATGGCCGCGCCGCCTTGGAGACAATCTTGCTGCCATTGTTAAGGACGTGAAGCTTGATGACACGCGCCTGGCTCTGTTGCAAATGAGGGGCCTCGGCGTAGAAGCACATCACCTCGAACCTGTCACTGCTAAATTGCAAGCACAAGATTCCGGCCGCGCGGAACGCGAGCATTTCGCACAGAACGACTTTTGGCACTTGCTCGTCATGATTGGCGAATCTCAAGAACGGATGTCGTCCGACCCAGACAAGGCGCAATCCGCAGCTGCTCTAGGAGACAGCATCGCCAACCTCATTCACGCTTTGGACGGACGAATTCGTGGTCCCAGTCTCAAGGCCCTGAACGACTTGTCCGACTTAACTGTGCTTGAAAACCCGAACCCCAAGGTCGCGATGGATGCGCACGCTACATGCGAGCGCGGGTGCTCAAAATTGAAAGAGTACATCGTCAGTCGATTGCTCAGGGATCTGCGCGCCATTGACAGTCAAACGATGGCCTCCGCTTATCACATGCTGCGGAGATTGAAGGTAGCGGACCCAAATCCGGAACGATTCCGAGCACGTTGGGAAAACTCCGGTTCTGCGGAACTGCAAGCCATTGCTCCGGCTGCTGATGTCGAGGCAGGCATCCCTGAGAACAGCACGATGCGGCCATTCCCCAAGCCAAAGTCGGCCTCGAACTATGACACTTGGGTAACATCACTGGCACAGGCTTTGCTTTCCACCCTGTCGCTTTCCATGGACGATGCATTCCTCCATCAGGCCTTGGAGGTAGTTGCACGCGATGTGAGGCTATCGGCAGAGCTGGTACCGATCGCCACCATGGTGTTGCTGCTAGGACGGAGTTCCGGGAAGATTCCTGACGCGCCCGTCTTTCAATTGTCGCAGCACTATGAGATGGTTTTGCAGGACGACAACGCCGCGGAGCAGTCTTGGTCCACGATCATCAAGTGTCTCTTGAACATAAGGGCAAATGCGAACTACGCAAACGGAGTAGGGTTTCCGTTCGATCTGCTGCTCATCGCACAAAGGTCTCTGCAGTGCAAGCTGTATTCTACTGCCTTGATGCTCGTTGAACTCAGCTTGGAACCAGTCCAGGAGCAGAGTCAGACCGGTCGCAGAAATGGCAGAGAATCAGCACACAACACTCCACGTGCTTTCGATCCGAAGGTTTCCGAACTCCTTCATCAGATCTATGCCAACATCGACGACCCTGATGGATTCTATGGAATCCCCATACCGGACGTGCAAGATGCGTATGCTCGCCAGTTGCAGCATGAAGGCGAGTGGCGGCGTGCTTTGGACGTCCATGCAACAAGATTCGAAGCCGACCTACAGCTGCGAGGCCGCACCGGTGCACCTGAAGGCCTTGGTCAGGTGACGAACGCTCTTCATCAGCTCAGCTACAATGGCCTAGCTTCAACGCTCAGACAGTCGGCAGTGATTCAGAGCCAGGCGAGGCTTGATGGAGACGAGTTCGGCGCGATGGGCCAAGATCTGAGCTTCGAAGTCGCATGGCGAATGGGAGAGTGGGACCTGCCGATAGAAGGAGTCAGCGAGGAATTGTTCCCCGGCCATGGTCTTTGGTCTGCTTTGCGTGCACTCAGTCGTGAGACTGATGCAATGGCCGCCGACCACTCCATCACCGCGACAGCGGCAAAAGAGGTCGCCAAACTTCAGAATTTGGGTCTTGAATCATACGTCTCGGCTCGCGACCTTTGTCGCAACATCCTCAGCTTCCGAGAGGTTCGACTGGTCCGTCAGCATTGGTTGGGCGCAACGCCTGGCCAGCTTGCTGCTCATCTCCGCGAGCAGTGGTCCTACTTGGGCTCCATCGACTTCGAGTGAGTAAAGCGACTCTGCCATGATAACGTGAGAATGATGCTCACACCTCGTACGCAACGAACAGCTACAGCGACTTCGAACGGATCTGCACCGTTCGCCACGCAATCATTCGCTTGGAAAGGGACCGGCTTCAATCTGAACAGATTGGAGATCTTGCGGATGCTGCTTTGAAGGAGGTGCTCGACCTAGAAACATCAGTCTTGCTGCAAAATTCGAAGGCATCCCGCGAAAATGGCAACCTCCAGAAAGCGATGGGTGCCGTCACCCTTGCAAGGAAGATCCGCACCTTCGTTCCCGCGGACCGCCACGACTTTGCCGCGCGAGAAGAACAAGCTTCGGTGTTTTGGGACGAAAATTCTCATAGCACTGCGTTACAAGCCCTGAACCAGTGTCTGTCCGGGCCGACTCCAAGCGCAAAAAGTGAACAGCAAGCGATGCGGAAACAACGAGCACTCGCGCTGGCCAAGCTTGTGAGTCGAAGCGTTCTGCTACCGAAGTGCACGTTCTCTGACGGATAGTGATACTTCACAGGGAACTTGGACTGCTACTGCGCGCGCTGAGAGTGCTCAGACCATTGATCTGAGCTACTTTACAGCCGCTATGGAGACGCTGAAGCACGCGGGAACGGAATCGAAAGAGATGGGCGCGGTCACATTTCAGTACGCCGTGTTCGCAGACGCCCAGTACAGACATTTCGCCACGTCTCCGGAACACCATCGAGCTCGGCGCTTTGTTGAACGCCGCACAGAAGAGATCGCACTCAACGAGCTAGAACAGCAAAGGACACGAGACAAAAGCCAGAAAGACGCATTGAAAGTACACAAGCGCAAGACGAGCCACAAGCTGGCAGCCGACAAAGCTCAACTCTTGAAGTTCGAAGAGAACTGCGCTTTGTTTCTAAGCAAAGCTCTGTCGATGTACGCGACCAGCTTGCGCTTTTCCGAAGAGCATGACGAGGCCGTTTTTCCTTTCTCGAGCCTGTGGTTCGAAAATTCGGCAGACGCGAAAGCGAACGAACACCTGGCGGAGTTCCTGAAGCTCATCCCGTCTCACAAATTCATCCCTCTCGCCCATCAGCTGTCCGCACGATTGACTCCCGGAACGAGTGCATCACAGGCACAGGCCTTCACCAATAACCTGACGAGCCTGCTACAGCGTATGTGCTCCGACCACCCGTATCATACTCTCTACGCCATATTCGCGTTGAAAAAGGCTGGCTGGGACTCCCAAGCCGCTTTCAGGAACAATTCATCGCCTTCTCCGAGCGTTTCCTCACAAGCAGCTCGAGCCAGGGCGGCGGATGCCATCTGGTCGAAGGTCAAGTCGATCAGCCGCATCAGCACGCGTATGCAGGAATTCGAGCGTGTCTGCGGCTTCTACGTGCAGTGGGCAGAACTGTCTCTCAAGGAGGCTATGCCGGAAAAGCAAACTCCAAACGGTTTCCAGAAGGGGTCTCACAAGCTTCCAAGCAATGTCAGTCTATTGCGACTGCGAAACGCGGATGTTCCTGTGGCCACAAAGCCACTTCCGGTTGACATCTCAGGCCAATACCAGCATTTCGTCAAGATTGTGCGGTATTCCGAGATGTTCAGCACCGCAGGTGGCCTGCATCTACCGAAGATCAATGAGTGTATTGGAACAGATGGGCGGCGCTATAAGCAGCTGGTGAGTCCCTTGATAGGCCATTTTCTTCGTGCGGCGCTGATGACTACTCTTTCACAGTTCAAGCATGAAGATGACCTACGTCAGGATGCCGTCATTCAACAAGTCTTCAGTCTGGTCAACAACCTCCTTGCAAAAGATCGTAGGACGAGGACCCGGCGATTGACGGTTCGAGGCTACATTGTCTTGCCACTTGGACCACAATGCGGGCTATTGGAATTTGTGGCGAACACTAAACCTCTGGGCGAAGTGCTTACGGGGCTGCATGACAAGTGAGCACATCGATCTGGAGTACCAAGCGGGAGTCACATCCAGCTCACCACTTATTCGCTACGCCTTAGGTATCGGATTGGGAATGATCTCACCGCCAATGACGCTAAGCAGGCGCTGCAGCGAGCAAGGGGCCACATTGAAGCAGGACCGCGTATCAAAACGTACAAAGAGGTGTGCGAGAACTTTCCGCCGGCGATGCGATATCACTTCCTCGAGGCACAGAAGGTCCCAGCGGCCTGGCAAGTTATGCGACTGAGCTACGTGCGGAGCGTGGCAACCACATCCATCGTAGGACACATCCTAGGCATGGGCGATCGGCACGTATCAAACATCTTGATGGACGAAGGCAGCGGAGAAATAGTCCACATCGACTTTGGAATTGTCTTTGAGCAGGTGAGAAATTGTGTCGCCGGACAATGGACGCCCAAATTTCTGACAGTCTCGTCCGAACCAGGGCAAATTTTTGCCTATTCCTGAGCTTGTGCCATTCCGATTGACGAGAGATCTCGTGGACGGCATGGGTATCTTCGGTGTCGAAGGAAGCTTCCGTCGCTGCTGCCAAGAAACGCTTCGTGTCATGCGGGACGGCGCCGACACCATCAAAACAGTACTGGAGGTCTTCAAGTACGATCCCCTGTTTGAGTGGTGAGTTGTCGGTGACCCTTTATCCCACAGAAACCATTGTCCGCTTATCATCGCATCTGCCACCATCAGGATGACGAATCCTATAAAGCTGCTCAAGGCGCAAGCGAACCAGGACGACGAGACACACAATACTGATATCCTCCGCCATAGCGCCATTGGCGGTGGAAATTTGTCAACTGCGACGACCAGTGGCGGCCCAGCAGGGAGCGGTCAGCAGGACACCGCAGAGCTGTCAGCAGACTACGCCGTCAGCACGGTTATGGGCAAGCTTTCCAATGTCCTGAATGTCGAGCACACCGTGAACGACCTCATTCAGCAGGCGCGCAACATGGATTTCCTGGGTGCGATCTATTTCGGTGAGTCTCCTTGACGTGACCACGCAGGTCTACAAGCTGCTGACAAAAGATTGGATTCTTCTGCAGGCTGGTCCGCGCATCTCTGAGGCTGACGACCTCTTTCCGTTCGATCGTTTTTGCACATTGCTCGCAAACATCATTCGCCTTTTCTTCACATACATCAACGCACAATCTTTCTCATGTACCATCACATAGCTCGTAATCGTACTGGCGCAAGAGCATTTGATCATGGTAGTTACGAAACTTAGATTTGAGGATTGTCTTGGAACAGGGCCTTTGCGTGCTCGAAGGGCAATGGTGGGGCATCAATGCTCACTGATGGGCGTGTGGTGTTTCTTCGGCGCACTCCTTGACGATCTTGAAGGCCTTGATAACGTGATGCTCGCGGAGTCGGGGCTGGCCGACGACGTATCGAATGCAGACGCCGATCTCAGGGAGAACGGTCTGCGTGAGCATGAGCTCCGCACTGCGAGCGTTGAGGCGGTCCATGAACCGTCGATTGAGATCGTCCAGCTCAGACGACTGGCCCTTGATGCAGGAAGGATTCAAGCGGAAGACAACCAAAGCCCATCGCGGAGGTGCGACGAACTCGAAAGGATTCTCGTCATCCCGTATCGCGTTTTCAAAGAGCTTGGCGCAGGCGATACTGTAGTCAGAGACAGCTGGGCTATCAGCCACAATCTGTGATGAGAAGGAACGTCTTGTGCACTCACGAATGACGCAGGTGATCCTGAAGGCCTTTGACTCCAAAGCTGCGAAGCACGAACCACAGCTTCAGGCTTCGGAAGCGACGACCTAGCGAGAGCTGCATGTTGCGAAGGTCGAGAACGTCACCCGCATCGCCGTGCTTGGTGCGCAAGAACTCTGGCGTAACGGTCAGAGCTCTAGTGAGAGCACCCCGGTCCCTGACGTGCAGTGGTGAGCATTCCAACTGGATGAGACCCCACTTGTGAGCATTGGTCGAGAACGAGTCGGCGTGGGCATTGATTGCGGCCAAGTGCGAAGACTCGCGTAGCTCTGGCAGGGCGAGGGCGGTACCAGCATACGCTGCATCGATGTGGATCCACATGTTGTGATATTCCCGAGCTGACGGAGACATCAAGGACATTTTCAGTGCCTGGGAGACATGGATCACGTTTAGCATTTGACGTCAACGTACCGACTTCGACGACCTCTGTGATGTTATCGACCGCTCCAGAGCTCGTCGTTCCGACGGTGAGAACTGAAAGGAACAACCTACAGGTCAGCCGAGAAACTACAACAGACCGCTTTGGTGACGATTTGAGACATACCCAGAAGGAACGGTATGCGGCCCGCTTCCTTGTCTTCATCCAGGGCTGCCTTAAGTGTATGAGCGCGCAGAGCGTACGCATCCTCGGCCTGAACATCCAAGGCTCGGAAGCTGAGACCAAGCACAGAGGCTGCCTTGATGGCAATGCTGTGAGTTTGAGTCGTGGCGTAGAGCACCAGACGAGAGGTAAGGTCGCTGCGCCACCTGGAGACATCCAACTCGTTTGCGATGTCGCAGCCCATGCCGTTAGCAGAAGCTGGCATAGCAGGTCTGCTGCCATTGACTGTTGGCGGCGGAATCGTCTTGGCAAGCTCGGCCAAGACTCTCTCGCGCGCAGCGATAGCGATGGTGATACAGACCTCGCTCGCACTGCCATGGATGATCCCGCCTCCCTGAGAGCCAGGTGCGTTGCACTGGAAGGCGGGATCGAGACCGAGTACTTTGGCCCACCAGTCGACGGTGATCAGTTCAAGCTCGGTGCACGAAGGAGAGCAGGACCAGTTGAAGCCTGGGTTGCTGACGGAGCTTGCATAGAGGTCGGCCAAACTTCCTTCGAAGGTGGCATTGCCGGGGAAGTAAGCGGCGAACATGCCCGACTGCCAGTGGGTCATGCCAGGCATGATGATCTGGGAACGAGGGAAAGCAAAAACGTTCCTTCATGGTGGGTCAGTATACGTTCTGAAACAAGTTCGTTGCTATGAAAAGTAGTACTGACTTTGTGAAAGTCCTGGTCGATGGCCGACCAATCTTCTCCCTCCTCAGGAGCAGAGTCTGGTATCTGCTTCATGAGGAAGCCTGGCTCGACTTGCGCCTGGACAGGAAGGTCGTCGAGCCTGGCGTAGTACTCGCAGATTGCATCGATGGCCGCATACCCGGCTCGTCGGAATCCTTCGATGTCCAACATGCTGCTGAGATCTATGTGGAGTGCAAAGGAAGGGGGGAAAGTCGAAGAGGACGAAGGTACTGGGAGGGGTGAAAAGATGACGCTAAGCGGAAGAGGAGGGCTGAGATAACTGGAATGGAAGATGGTCAAGGTGAAAATGGGTGAGCCTCCAATCCATGTCAGCAAGAAAGGCCAGGTTATATAGGGCATCGCTGTAGTCGTCGCTTGATCAAATTGCTGCCTTTCCAGGGCGTTAGAAGCGCGTTATCTCTTCCTTCATCCTGACCTTGTATTCTTCGGATACACTATTGCTTCGCCTTCAGTTGGAGATGCGAGAGTTCGCCGATATGTACAACCCCTGTACCAGCCATTTTCATTCTGCACTCTCATTTGAACGTCAGAAGCAAGACCTGCAATCGGACACGGGACAGGTCGTTCTGAAGCCTTGAAGAAAAGCGAACTCGATCAAGATGAGGAGCGCCGGGTGATGAGGAGGTTCTTCGTACGCAGACGTCCGTAAAACAGGAGCAAGATGCACCGGTCCGTGGAAGAAACGAGGGTGAAAGATACGATGTGTCACATCATGAGCGCGCCCGGGGTGACGCGAGTCCGACATTCTCCGACTAGAATGTATCATATGTTAGGTACACTACTGATAAGTGATAATGCCCATCGCATTTCGAAGGGCTGGAGGAATC
Source organism: Tilletia caries (assembly GCA_032718865.1). NCBI lineage: Eukaryota > Fungi > Basidiomycota > Exobasidiomycetes > Tilletiales > Tilletiaceae > Tilletia > Tilletia caries. The sequence goes on along the minus strand of JALUTQ010000037.1, from coordinate 316,254 downwards.
GAGCATGTCAGCGGATGAAGTACCCTGTACTTTCCAGGTAGCGAAATACGGCCTGATAACGCACCTATCAGGCAATGGGGAGCCCGCGTCAGGCTTCGCCTAACCAAAGAGGAGGGACAGGGCGGCGAAGATAGAGAGAGGGGATGCTGGAAGAAGCGTAAGATGAAGAATTATGTAGACCTTGCTGCGGACATTGATCTTGAAGTCTGAGAGAACGAAACGCGACGCCTCGTGGCCCCGCCCTTACCATAGCCAGGTCAAGTTGCTTATCTTGGGCTCCAAGCGGAAGAACGATTCCGCGCATTTCGACTCCAAAACATCGTGACGGATGAACGTGTCGTAAGAGCGAAAGAGCAGCGTTGCTCCTGATTCCCGTATACCGCAGACGCTAAAATCAGGAGCCCAGTCTACCCGGGAATGGCGATCTGAAAGTCGCGGCACTCACCAGCCTCTAAACCCTTTTTGAACTCGACACACGCTGATGTGGATGCGACTTCCTGTATCAAAGCCAAAGCACATCGTCCTTGAGCGCCAAGTCCGACCGTCGTACTTCGGGACTTGGTCATCAGGACCTCCGAGCAACGTTACCTCGTGCTCGAATTAACACCCCGCGGACATTAAATCCATGTCGCACATTCGAAGTCGTCCCAACTGAGATGCTCCACGAATGCTTCTGGCGGCCTACGCTTGAGGACAAACGTTCTTCTCAACCTTTGCCACAGCGATCTGGCTAAGGGAAGTATGACGGATCGCGGCGGAGTTGGGCGAGGAACACAACCCTGGCTCGGGTTCATGTCTCGGACGCCCGAGCAGAAGCGATGGTTCATCATTCGCAACTCGACGCCGGTCGTGGCTCGCTGGAGTGCCGAAACGGTCGAGATCGATTGCGAGCGCAGGCTAGTCAAAATGGCGATGGCGATGGCGGCGCAAGCGTGGATCAGTCCCAGCCGGCCCGGAAGGGCGGACACCACAAGAGTGCGCTCGGAGGTTGGATCGGATCAATGGCAAGCATCGCGGCACACCCAATGGTACTCGTGCTGATATTGGCTGTGAATGTGCTCACAATCGGGACGCTGGCAGCAGGAAGCAACCTGCGCCTGTCCTGAGCGGAACGTTGGCAGCGACGACGTCTTCGTCCTTTCAAGTCGTACTGCTGAAGGCGTCGGAGCTGAGCATCGGTCGGGGAGGGGCCATCTTTGGACTCAGACTTGGCGCCATCCTCGTCTTGACTATGTTGGTGCGCCTGAGCTGTCTGTTGAACCAGGTGATCTCATCGCGGGTCAGGCAACGGAAACGATGTCGGCGGACTCGGAGACGGGTCGGTGTGGCTCCTGCTCCTGCGAGTCCGACTGGGGGTACAGGTAGGTCGAAGCGCCTGTGGCTCTTGCAGCCTTTGCATGAGATCTCCAACCACAGTTGAGGCGTTCAGGTCGAGATGAGATTTTTCACGCGCATGGTCAATTTCACGTTTTGACCCGCTCTGACCCCCGAGAAGCATCGTCTGGCTGGAATCAGACCAGCACGATCTTGCTCGTGTAAGCAGTAAGGCAGCACCGTCGGAAGGATGAGACGCTCTATATGAAAGGAATCTGGACGTTTTGATGTTTCTATTGCGGGTGCAAAATGGGAGTGAGCGGGTGAGTCGACTCTGCCTTTGACGCTTTGACCCCTAAAGAGGGCCTGGTACGACGTGGTGAGCAGCCAAAGGCACCAGGGATTGGTTGGTGCTTGGTGGCCCAGCAACAATGCGTGTTGCGTATATATATCTGTGACTGCGAAGGTTTTCATAGGACACAGCTGTTTAGCATAGGTGGTATTCAGTGTTGCTGTCAAGAAGCGCGTCCTCCTAGTACAAGACTGGGACCAGTTTCTGTCCGGCCGTGGGTTCGAACACTTCCGCGGTTGGACTTTTTGTTCAAGTTCACAATTTATTGGGCGAACTTAATGGCCGCCCTAGGGCGGCTTTGAGCCTTTGGCCGCCCCCGGGCGGCCGCGTGTGAATTCTGTCATGAAACCCGCCCCTCCCATCTAGAAGACTCTGCGACAGGGCGGGGCTGCACACCCGCAGTCTTCTTGAGTGCCTCCGTTCGTAGCCGTGAGAGAGGAAGTACGGGAATAACCCACCGCAGGTGGGCGGGCGCGGGCGTATATATTTTGAGGCCGAGCTCGAGAGTGGGCCGCCCTTCCCAACCACCAGATATGGTTAGTCACCGGCGCGCGGGCCCACGTCCTGCTCCCGTTCGACTTCGACTATGCGCGATAATGCCGCGTCGTCGAGGTGTAGCCGGGGTGCCATAATTTCGGCGTGATCCCGAACATAGCGTTGCCAGGCTTCGCTGGACCACCGACCGTGTACTCGCACGTCATCGAACGCGTTTCCGGCGCGAAGAAGCTCAGTACAACCCCCAATCCGAAAGCTGTGACCGTCCAATACCGGCAGCTTGGCACGTCGAGTCAGGATTTTGAGGCGGGACGTCAACATAGACCGTCGCATCTGCGTCACACCGCCTTCACGTCGGAACGCAAAGAGACTGTGTGTTGCGTCCTCAGGGACACTGTTGAGAGCGAGATGGCGTCTCAACCAGAGCAGGGGATCGACCGAGGCAGGCCGTTCGACAAGGACGACCTTCTGACCATTTGGGTGGGTTTTTGTGAAAGGAAGGGCAAGGGTGGCCGTGAATGAACCGCCGAACGCCGACGCAAAGGTCAATCCACGGCGAGAAACGTCTTTACGTGCATCAAATCCTTTCTTCGAGCAGGTGGCTTCGCCAAGCCGAAGCAATCCCCAGAACGCAGTGGCTGCTGCTGCTGCCGTTGCCACGTCTCCAGGGTTGTTGAGCTTGGCAACCTTGAGAATGGCGGAGAGCCATTCGAGTGTGACTGGTGGACGGGCTGGCCTACGACTTTCCGCAGGGGTCTGGAGGGCGGCAAAGCGGACAAGCTCCGAGCGACGCATGTCGCCTGCGGGCCAAGGTTGATTCCAAACACGATGCCATGCTCGAAGGCCGGAAAGCCACGTGCTGATGGTGTCGGAGGAGAAGTTGCCTGCATGCTGAATGATGAAATATTCCAGAAGCTCTGCGGGAGCCGGGCACCGAAGTTGTTCAGGGACGCCTCTGTCATCGCACCACAGGTGCCAACGAGCCATACCGGAACCGTACGAGCTCCGCGTATCCTCCGCATAGGAGGTAGCCATGGCGAGACTGACCGAAGACGCTTCTTCAGGCGACAGGTTCGTGCTCGTGAGAGCTGCGACTGGACGCCACGATGCCAGTCGCTGTGGGGCCAGCACAGCAGGACGCAGCGGCGAAGGCGCAATCTTCAACGGCTGGGGAATAAAGCGGCGCCGATTGGAGTTTGCATCAGGGTGCGGCAGTGCTGGTTTTGATGCCAGCACTTGACGAGCTGACCGCAATGCCACAATTGATGGACGCGACGTCTGAGACTGCGCGATGACCCTGATCTTCTCAGCACGAGGCGCATCGTCACCTTCGTCTGGTCGAGCGCGACGACCGGTCCATACCGAACTCTGCGGCAACGTGGGCTGGGAGGATGATGTTCGGAAGCGGTGGTTCATTGAGGACCCCTCGACTGGGGCCATCGGCAGGATTGTCGGCCGATGTGACCCGGCGAGTGTGAATGACCACGTCGTGCTTGACCTGGAGCTCGTGGAGGCGCTCGATGACAATGGTCGCGGCCGCGTTCCGCATGCGTCCGCGTGGGACGCCGAATTGAACTCCGGTGTTGTCAGTGTACACGATGAGAGCGGCGGAGCGAAGACCGGTTGAGAACACGTGGAGGAGGCCGACCTCAATGGCCAAAGCTTCGGCAAACTGGATGTCTCTGCCGTTCTCACGCGATCGCCAGTCCGATCGAAGGCGATACGCTGCGCTGCAGCCGTTCCACCAAATCCCGACGCCCCAGTCCGAGGATGCATCGACGTAAAGGTTGATGTCCTGGGGAGCATACTCGGCAATGGAGCGCCAGACCTCTTCCCCACTGAGCCGCTCTCTCCACCACCGTACGTCCTCGTCCAGGGCGGTACCCCCATGACGTTCCGCCCGTGCATGCGCGTTGCTCCGCATCGCAATGTTGATGAAACCGATGAGGCGGGTGAGGTGACGGGAAGCATCGAGTACAATGGGAGAGGCATGGAGGAGGCGGCCGAGGAGTCGCTGCGCATCGTCCAGCCTGTGAGTAGGGCTGGAGAGCCAGAAGTCGAGATCGCCTCGGTACCTGGCAACCTTGCTGGCTGGCAGGCCTGCCCGTCGGTCGAAGATGTTGAACACGTATCCTGCGTACGCAAAGATGGAGGACCATGGTGTGGGCTTGTGCAGGGGGAGGCCAAGATCGTCGGCCAGAGCTGCGATCTCTTCGTCCCCGTAGTGCCAGCCGTCGGAGCGACCTGCTTCTGTTGACGACCGAAGTGGGTACTCATATGATTCATCGTCCTTTCGAACCTCTCCGTCGACCCACCACTTAGCCCCACGCCGAAGAAAGGGCTGCTGGTCCAGAGACGCGTTAAGCTCGGCTCTTTGAGCACTGATGCGAGTGACAGTGTCGTGGCGGGCTCTGAGGAAGAGGATATCGTCGACCCATCGTCCAAGGGGCCCGAATCCTCGAGCCCGAAAGACGTCGAGGGCGGCTTCGCCGACCCGCCCAAACACGCCTGTTCCCGGGCCGACGCCAAACGAGACGCGGGTGTCGATGAAGAAGCCTTCTTCCGTGCGAAGGACGAAGGCCGGCCACTGAGAAGGATGTATGGGGAGTAGTCGGTAGGCAGAATCAACGTCGCGAGTGCACGCTTCGGACTCGGGTGGCAGGGAGAGAATGTTGCCGACGATCTGTCGGAAGGTTGACCATGTGGTAGCCCAAGAACGAGGAATAAGATCGTTGGTCGCCTGAGAGCCGCCGACGTTGGCAGAGAAGTTCTGTATGAGTCTGAATTTGTCTGGGGGCTTGGGAATAAGAGAAAGGGGCATGGATTGGAAGGGGTTGTGGAGGATGTCTTGTACATCGGCAGGATCTTGGAACGGGCCAATGTACGCCCCCCCTTTGCCGTTCTTTGAGGATGATCTCGCCGAGGGCGAGGCGGTGGATTGTCGCGGACGGAGCGTTACTTGCGACCGCCGTGGTGATGATGCGAGGAATTTCAAGATCGAATCCTTCGCGCAAACCACGAACCACATCCGCATATCGATCACCGAGCCCAAGACCGTCCAGGACGCGGGCCCAGGCGTCCGCCTTGAGCGTGAGAGGAGAGGGCCGGGGGAGGGAGCTCATTCTGAGCGCCCGCAAGCCTGAGCGCCATGCGTTGGCACGCCGCAGAGAGAGCACCGATGACCGGGGCAGCCTTTGTGATTGCAGGCTCGCCCACCGTTGAAGTTGAGGCAGACGGGGGTCCCGCTGTCCTTGAAGACGAGGGGTCCTTCGGCCTTGTCGCGGTGTGTGATAGTCTCGTAGGTCGCGCAGCTGGCCTTGACGAAGTGGGTCTTGTCGCACCGTCCGACGTCGTGCCTTGCCCTTCCTCCGCATCGTGCGCAGGCGTACAGCCTCGCCGTGCCGGCGACACCGGCAATTTCGGTCCGAAACGAACCACGCTCCCCGTGCCGCTTCGCCTTGGGATACCTCGACGACGAGGACGGCGGGTTTGTATTGCGGGTAGGGGGGCGTACACGTCGGAACTTCGAGCTGAGGAGGCGGCCAGGATCTGATCCATCTTGGCCTGCATGGCCGCAAGCTTCGCCTTCTGCTCCTGGCGAGCGCGAGTCTCCTCCTCTCTGACGTAGACGTCGAGATCGGCCGAATCGACCACCGCGAGGTCGAATATAGGGTCTGTTGACCCGGAGTTCACGATTAACCGATACCGTCTGCACCATGTGCTCCGGTTCCAAGCGTAGTATTTCTGCAGCGCGGCGCGCTGAGACTCGGCGAGGTTGTGGTTGAAGACGGTGCGATGCGCCGCCTTGAACATCTCCTGAACGTCGTCGTCTACGTCGTGTTCTGCCATGAGGGTCTCTTCTGTTACATCACAAATGAGAGGAAATAGAGTTAAAAGGTGTCAGATTCGTGCCTTCGCAGTATGAACGCTCCACCCCGGATTCATCTGCACCGGCCATTTCAATGCACACTGCACATATGCTCGAGGGCCAGCGCACATTGCGAATGGCACGCAGCGTTCGTCGACACAGGCAAGCTCGTCGGCGCTATGCTCGTCGGCAACCATGCTCATCAAAGCTACGCTCGTCGGCGCTCCGCTCGTCGGCGCTACGCTCGTCGGCGCATCTCCCCTCCTGACTACGCAGCTGATGTTTCTGTGCGGTGTCAGGTGTGGCCCTGCTCTACTGGCACGACAGCACGAAGGCCAGGCCCTTAGCCCCTTACGGCACGTCGGCCGACCTCCTCTTCAACGGAAGTGAGGCTGCATTGGCGCACGTCGGCAGCTGCTGCGAAAGGGAAAGCGGGGAAGGGGAAGGGGATATCTACTACTCACGCATCTTTGTGCATTCGTTCCACAGAATCCAATCGAGTTCTCCCTCTGAGACGTACCCTTCGGGGCATGCCTCGTCCACCTCCACGAAGCTTCCGTCGGTGTTCTGCATCATTGGCTTCTTGAAGCCTGTCTCCTTCTCCGCCGCGCGCCGACACGCCCTCAGGAAGTGTCGAGGACCCGAGAGGCAGTGGAAGAGAGCGAGGAGGACGAGGTGGTGATGGATCTGCGTTTCCTCTTCTGCTGAGAGGAGAGGGGGAGGTGCAGAGAATTTTCCAACGAGTTGGAACGCTCCGAGATCACACTGCCTTCGGCTGCTCGACGCCCGACTTGGGTGCAGCCGACGGAACGTCGTATCTCCGCAACCGGCACATTCTTCAGATTACGTAACGTTTCCGTTTTCGTTTCCGTTTCAGACTTGTCTCAGACCAGCACGGGCCACGGGCCACGTCCGCAGCCCGCAGCCCGCAGCCCGGAAAGCCCACTCGGGTGACAGGATCCAGATTCCAGAATCAACTCCCAATCGGTTTGGAGACCCATTCAGCGCCCCTCAGTCCCATGCCTCTATGTTCCGACTCATACAGTCGTGCAGCTGCTGCCTGATTTTCTCTCCGATTCCCTTTGGTCTCTAGTTTCTAGATCGTGCCTGTCACGCACTTGGCATGGCTCAACTCCCAGTGACCAGATTGTAAGACTGACTGTCTGTACTTGACTGATGTATCGAAATGAACGTAGGTGGTGTTATTCCTAGGAAGATAACAACACAGTCTCTGAAGAGGTGAGGGCCAAAGGGAAAGGAATGACCACCCGGTCACAACTCACAGCAGTGCCGGGTCTCAGCTAGAGTCTTGTTACAACATCCCCCCCCATCGACAAGCTCCGCGTCCGCGCGAGGCCTTAAGCTCCTTGCGATGCCTCATGCCGCCTGCAACGCATCCTCCCGCACCTGTCCGTCAGGTAGGATGATTGTGTCCTTCTGACGCAACCGACGTAGTCCCAACTTCGTCCAAGCCCGCTTCTCAAAGCGGCGCTGAGCGGTGAGCCCACCGCAAGCCCGCAAGTTTCGTGTCTGCCTGCCAAGGTGGCTCAGGACCGGCCCACTACTGCACCAGATAGTCGAACCGCACGCCATCGTCCAAGTCCCAAGAGGGTCGGTCGTCGACCCAAAAACCCTCTCACACGGGGGATCCGCCGTTCGACTCCCGTGGCTAAACCTCAGTCAGACGTCAACGACAGTCCGCCACCCCTTCTGGTTATTGATGACCGGTACTCGGTAAAAACGCTGTACACTTCCGCTTTGGCCTCAATACAATCTCTGTAACCACATTACAGTATTTACAGTATACACATATCGAACTGTTGTCCAATTTGACATCTAACCAACGACGTCGCAACGACGCGACCTTAGCAGGTTACCCAAGAACATTTGGCGGCTTAGGGCTGTGCCTGTGCCACGGCCCGCAGAAAACAGATGAAGTGTGTAAGACCTGTATGATGTAATGATCCTGATCTCGTCTCTTAACCCAGAAAGTAGAGAGTAGAGAGTAGAGCTTGTCCAGAGATCGGAGTAAGAAGTCGTAAGACAGAAACGGTGGTTGTTGACGGTTATGCATTATACATTGATTTGCATTCCGCATTCGGCATTTCACATTGCAGAGTGAAGACAGAAAAGATTCACATCTGAAATTGGCGAACCAAACAGTGTCACTGCCACCTTCGGTGGCGTTATAACCCCCCTTAAAACAGCCATAAAACGTCGGTGTTATGTTCCGGGTGTTCACCTTTTGTTTTGTCCGAATTCTTCGCCGCTTAAAATGGGTTTGTAAAACACTCTAGAATCACTACGTTTTACGGATCTTATAATGGTGTTAAAATCTAGTAGACATAGTGGTCACGTGACTGCTGCTGCGACGCGGGGAGCGAGACAAGACGTCTCCAGACGCCTTCCTCACCGCCACCACCTTGCTCGACACCACGGCCCTCACCACACCCACCCGCGATGCTCAGCCCACCCCAACATGTCATCCGCAGGTAGCAATACTGTAAATCGAGGGTTTCTGTCTTCAGAGAGCAGCATCAATTGAGTGTGGAAGCAGCTGTGAACCTTTTGAGATACAGGGCAGAGACTCTGAGACCACCAAGCAGACCCTTTTCAATTAGAGAAACCCGGGCTATGGCCAGTCCGTGTTTTAGCAACACTAGAACAACACTTTAACACCAACACAACGTCATAATTCTAGCAACGCGTTCTAAATCTAGTAGAACGGACCGTTCTAAAGGGTTTCTTAAAACTGATGTAAAAATGCTTGGTTTCAAGTGAGGGTCAAAATTGCCGTAAAACTGTGTTCTAGCAAACGTTTTAACAACTTTGGAACGCCACCGAAGGTGGCAGTGTGTGGGATGCGAGCAGGTGGATGCGGACGTTGAAACTTGGAGCATCATCAGTCATCACTTCCGATGGCAATTGGCAACTCAGACTCGAATCATGTTTCTGAATCTGTGCTTGGGTATCGGCTATGGAGTATCGGCTTCTGGAGACTGGAAGCAATCCATAGCGCTCTAGTGCCTCCCCCACAAATCAATACGCAGCAGAAAAAATCGAGACCCGAGCAAATAGCAAACCTTATAGTGTTACCGCCCAGCCCGGTAGTCAACGCCCAGCGGCGGTAATCGTTATTCGTTAACTCGTCCGGCATTCGTCTTTGAGCGTTATGCAGACTGCAGTATACAATCAGTTCACAGCTATCAAGGACTTCAATTGCGCCGTCAGAGATCAACGTTAACCAATCGCGATTAGTATTGGCCGTGGAGGCTGGAGCCCATTGAAGCACCGAAGTCCGAATAATGAGTGGTCAGCCATGAGCCAAGAGTGCGAGTGTTCCGTTGCGCTAAGCATGCACGATAAGCCTGGTATTACTCCACCTACTGGCTATTGTCTGAGTGTTACACTTCTGGTGCGTTGAGCGTTGAGACATCAGGAGTCAATAAGGCTCAGGGCTGAGGGCTCAGCGCTCAGCTACAGTTCAGGCGCGTAGGCTCCAGGTAAAGTGCCTGAGCTCTATGATACGACAGGTTAGAGACCGCGATAGTGTCCCGGTTCAAAAGTTTGGTGGTCTCTTGAATCCTGATGTAGAATTTCCCGTACCCCTGGGCATAACTGTCCTCCTGGGTCATGGACGTCCTCGGTGCCTCCGAACCCTTCACAGCAACCTGGTTCGACGCGCTCACCACACTCGAGTTCAAGCGCGCGGTCCTTCCAAGCTGGTCGTACTCTAGCGCATACGGGATCGTGTGGCTCGATGAGGCCTCGCTTTCTCCTACCGATTCCGGGGCAGACACTGTGATTCATGGTCGCGATGAGTTCCCTCCAGAGCGCCAGCTTCGAGAGCTCCACGAGCACAGTCTCGCTCATCGAGCCGCCGGGCGCGACATATCAGCACTGAGTTTCTTTCTCGGCGGAAAGACGAAATTTTGGACACTGGAGAAGGTGGGTAGTCATGACATGTTCTGCTTCCGATGTTGTTTCACTATCTCCACGCTCATGCGAGCTCCTACGCCTGAGGGCCTGAAACGCATTGAGCTTTTGTTCCATGCAATCTGCACTATAGCTGACCCCTTCCATCATCCTTTGAATTCTTTTACGCATCGCATACGTCATAGCTCGATGCGGTTCGATCCTACGCGTGCTTGAAGGATCGCATTGAACGAGGCCGACACTTCCTCGACCTTCTGCACCTTCACCATGCCATTGGCGCCATCGAAGAGGACGAGGTACAGTATATTCACCATCAGCCCTTGTTTATCTGTCGCGGAGGCGACTTCAGTCTTTCCTACGGCGATCTCGGAGTCCTTGCTGGAGAAAAGTGGCTCAGCAACCAAGTCATTGACCTTTCACATCTTCTCTGTCCTCCAATTTTCTGCACCTGGAACGGTGATCTTGGACGCTGGCTTTAGTACAGTGCTACGAGGCGCCTATGACAACCAAATAACAGAGTCGACGGCAACAGCAAAACGACCATATGGCCACGTTCTCACCTCTGCCGCTTCTCAAGGCATTCGCCTTGTCGGGTTTGCCCACTATACACCATCGCACTGGGCGTCTGTTCTTCTCGACCTGCCTGCTTCCACGATCTCCTACGGCTGCTCATTGGGATATTCCATGCCTACTGATCTGCAAAGCGCCTTGGAATGGTGGCTTGGTGGTGCTTCTTTGCAGCAAGGCAGTCTTCTCGATGCTCCCTATCAAGGTGCCACCTCCGGATCTTGTGGTGTTGTCGCTGTCAACACTCTCCTCCGCGGTGTGCAACTTGCTCAAGGTCTGGAACCCTACGATCCATGGACCCAGGAGACTGCTGCAGCCCACAGGAGCATGTGGTGTTTGGGAGCGCTGAAGGTGCTTTCTAATCTTCCCATGGTACGTACAATGCAGCACATCCAGTTACCCAGAACGTTTTCCGGTTCAGTGTGTTCAGTGTTGCTACTTGCTAATATATAATACCCTCCGCCTCTTTCATCCTATGGATTTCAGCACACCCCGGCCGTTGCATCCGACATTGTGATGGCAAAAACTCCCCCTGTTCCTGCTTGGCGTCCATCCGAGTCAACTGCTGCCCCTTCGTCTCCCATCTCCTCTGTGAGTTGATAGGTGTCGGCTGTCGCGATGTGCCCAGGCCCCACTCTCCTGTGCCACTGGAATCTGGATTATTGATGATTGCAAATTAAATGTTCATTTCCGTAGCTTCCCGACCTACGATCGCCTACGTATGCTGCCCGAAGAGCTCGTCCCGACCGTTCCATCACCCCTCATTCGGCAAAGAACGTCCCAAACCAATCTCCGACATCGACGATCAGCTCTACCACTGAGTTCTCCATCACATCGTCGCCCATCGCTTCTGCACCCAAAGAACAGCATAGGTCCAAACACCCCTCCCCATCAAGAGCCAGTCGCACTCCGATAAAAAAGCTTCTCCTGGCTTCTTTTGAAGATATGGAGGAAGCTGTTCAAGCTTGTGTCAAATTTGCGAAGGCTGACGGGTTTACATTACACCGAGACTCGAGCAGGAAAAAATCTGTGGGAGGTCAGCAGGTGACGTTCACCAAGCGTCTGCGGTGTGCCTCGTGGGATGGTGCCCGCCTTCGGCCGGATAGCGAAGTTGATCCCGCAAATCAACGTTCGTCGTCCAAGCCCGTCGAGAAAGCCGACTGCAAAACCAGCCGTTGCAAGGCACGAATGAACATTCGATTGAGCGCAGCCAAGAATAACTGGAACGTATCCAGTATCGACTGGAACCACAACCACGCCCCGCATTTCGATCCCTCTACCACCGATCCAGACGCAAACAAGACTACAGAAGCTGAAAGGACCATTGTTGCAGCACTTGCTTCAGGTTCAGCTCGACTCGATCGTGCCGCCATCCGAGATGTTCTTCGCTCTGTTGTTCCTGGCAGCAAGATGACCACGATACAAATCACGAACGTTGTGACTGCGGAGAGGAAGAAGCGACGAGAGACGCTCAATACATATGGAGGTGATGTTGCATCCCTTCTCTCCTGGTTGGCGAAGGAAAAAGGTCAAAGATGCCCGCTTCACTTACTCCTTCCACTGTCATCCTCAGACCGGAGCCTTACAGCGTCTCTTCATGAGCTCACCTGTCATGATTGATGCGCTAGGTCAATTCGGCGACGTTCTCATCGCCGACGTTGCTCAAGGGAGGAACGTCTACAACATGCCCCTCAATGTCTTCTCCGTCATCGATGGATGCGGAAAGACTCGGAACATAGGCTACGCGGTTCAAGATCGAGAGGATCATGCCTCGCACGCTTGGGTCCTACACGCGTTACTTCGAACCACAGGAAAGAAACCCAGCGTCATAATCTCAGATCAAGATGCCGCCTTCATCAGTGCCGTCCGCGAAGTGCTACCAACCTCACACCATGTCCTCTGCCTATACCACTTGTGGCAAAACATCGTAAAACAACTAAAGGGGAAGCTGCGGGGTCAATGGGTCAGTTTTGCTCAGTCGTTTTGGCGGGTGTACAAGGCACCGAGCCCCAACGCCTTCGAAGCAAGGTGGAGGGATCTCCTAGAATCCTACCCCCGAGCCCGAACCTACCTCGAGACCTACCAGTACAAGAATCGACGCAGCTGGGCCGCTGCATGGGTACGCACAAGATTCACGGCCGATACCAGAACCACAGGAAGGGTGGAGTCGGAAAAACGGCCTCAGCAAGTTGCTATCCGACAGGAAATCAACCCTCTCAGACCTCTTCTCTCGACTTCTCCTTCGCGCTGAAGACCAGATGGCGAAGAGCATCAAAGTTAGCGCAGTGAGTTGTGACTTGTCGACTGCTGTCCGGTTTTGATTGTGGTGCTGTAGACGCTGGTGTAACTTACAACTGAGCTTTGCAATTCTTGATCTAGTATCTTCACAAAAAACCAACACCCACTGAGGTGCTCTTTCAGGTTGTCATCGACACTTGCCGTGACCAGTGCCACGTATGGGCGGTCCGCCGCATCGTCGGCGAGATGGAGGAAGGCGTGATGTACTCAGCAGTTGCGGTATCGGTGAGATCCACAGGCCCGTATGCTTCATGTGCAAACAGCGACAGCTAATACAGCTACTAAACCTCCTCTCACAGATCCCACCCGTCCCTGTGTCAGTGCCAAACATCCCTGCATCAGCACCCAACCAGACAAGCGCGTTTGCTTCCGGCCCAGGACATCCACAGCAGCATGATGAGCACATGGACGACGAGGAGGAGAACGTAGGGGATGAAGTGAATGGGAAAGAGGAGGAGGAGGAGGAGGAGGAGGAGGTAGGCTACAATCCCACCCAAGATCTGGAAGATGACCTACTATAGCAGAAGCGCACGAGAACGGTGAAGAAGGTACAATTGAAGAGGAGAACACCACCACAGGCATACCGGTGAGCAAGATCATCTGCTGTGGTGTGCTGTGGGGCGAGGGGAAGTTGAGGTTGCTGACTGGTCTAAAATTACGTTTTGTTTCGTCACCGCAGGTTGATATTGACGGTGTGGAGCTCGATGGCGGGTACCTCGTCGAGCTTGTGACAAGCTCTGGCCATGAGGTTGTGCGCGCATATCGAGTGACGCATTTCAAAGCGACGAACCCGCGGATCGTTCTTGTCACGAAGGACGGGTTACAATTTTGCACTTGTTCAGAGTCGACAGCTTCGGGCGTGCCTTGCCGTCACTCATGGGCCACCATTGCTCGCGGTGAATGGTTTCACATGGCCAACGTCAATGCTCGGTGAGTATATATCACATATACGAGCCCCTTCTGGTTACGGGGATGTTGCACTTATCCTCCAGTCTTTATTCCTGTTCCTTCATTCTTCAGCTGGCTGCGGAAAGGCCATTCTCCGATGGATCCCGTGCAAGTTAATACCTCCCAATTCGAGATTCCTGAGCCGGTCTTGGCCCACAATGGTTCCTGTCGAACAGGTCTCGATACCGCCGCCGATGCCCTCAGTCCGGCACCCGACGCAACCCTCCCGCACGCCCAAGTTTATCATCAAGCTCTCACTATCATGCGTCCGGTGATGAACTCCATAACAACCCCCGCAGGTCTTCGTCAGTTCGAGCAAATGGTTGATGAGTTCATGTGAGGTTTTGAGCGCAATTCTCCTGTGCACCTTGCTTGGGCTGATTCTGACCGTACGCATGCAAATATCTGACCGCAGTGCAAAAACAGAGCGTCAGCAGGCTTCACCACCGGTACGAGACCCTGCAGAGCTCAAAACCAAAGGGCGGCCGAAGAAGGCTAGGTTCAAGTCCGCCCACGAACGTAAAGGAAGACGTCCAAGCCCAACCAAGGCGTCCACATCTGCCCAAGTCAACAAAGGTAAAGGCGTAGGAAAGAGTACCGAAGCAGTCACGACGACAGCACCGGCGTCCCATCAACCAGCACAAGCGGTGCAAGGTTCCGCTCCTATCCATTCACTTCCCCTTTCCTCCCAGACTCAATCAAGGAAAAGAGCAAGACCGCAATCCCCATCCAGTGCGCCACGATGAGCTGTCGCTCTTCCATTCGACCGAGGTGGATGTGGCTACAATTCCTCCTGCTGTCACACTCAACCCTTTCTCCTAATATTCTACCCGCTTATGTTCCCTTACAATCCTCATTTTCTCTGCCTGCCCCTCCTCCTTCCCATTCTCTGCCCACGCTGCCCCAGCATCCGCCAATCTGTCCTTTGCCAACGCCCAGATCGCACAGCTTACCGGTGAATGCGTCTGTATCGATCACCGGAAGAACATTGCTCGGCACGACAGCAGACTGCTACTGACTCATCTTCCCTTCCCCGTGTCCTGACTTCCAGTTGTTGATACAGCGCTGACTACGTCTTGGAGGTACCTGACCTCATCTAAAACCTTTCCGCGCAGAAGTCAGAACGGGGACTCATGCTCGAGACGGAAGGAAACAAACGTACACTGTGCATGCCCGGACCTGGCTGCGAGGGCGATCAGTGGCGTGTGTGCTGGCTCTTGCTTTTTCTCGTTTCAGGATGGCTCTCCCTGGTATGGTTTCGACTCATATCCTCGGCATCCTCTCAATGAACGAGCCTTCAGATGCGGCTGCCTGCAGATACAGCTGGAGGCGGGCGGCATTTTCTCCTCCCTTTTCTTCACCCGTCTTTGCTTTGAGTATATGCTGACGCTCTTACCTGTTCGCAGACAGCACTTCAGTTGGAGGACACGGATCTGTGCTCTGTTAAGAAGCATGGTAACCGTGGAATGCCATCCTTTCTTTTTCTGTGCGCAGTACAGGTCAGGCCAACTGCACTCTGGGCAGGGCCACTGGACCAGAAAGCTACGGCCTACGGGACTGACCAGCTGACCTTTTCTCTTTACCTTTGTTCCCGGCAGCAACACCTCATACTCATCCTCCTGCGCTCTCTTACAGACCTCCACCCAGACATGCACTCTTGCATTTCTTTCTGACATCTACTATCCTCCTTCTCCTCATGATGCACTTCACCCTTCCACTCGTCTTCGCGGCGCTCCTTCTTGCGCACCTTCGACCAAGGACGCGGCGTCGGCGGAGGGTGGCGAGCGCACCATCCAGTCGAGACGACGACGGCAACTGCGTACACTAGCCGGAGCGAGAAATATGCGAGCAGACGAGATGGGTTCGGGATGAACGAGATTGTTCTCGGGAACAAGTTGCAGCCTCTACGGTCTGCTTGGAGGGATAGTTGATGGCAGCAGGCAGCCACATTGAAGTCATCATTTCTCGGTCAGTCGGTCTAACCCGCTTCTGGCGGCCGATATGGTGGCTTTCCTTGCGCTTCGCGAGGATGCAAGGTATTGGGAACTGTGTATACATAGCACCGTTTGGGAACACGCCTTCCACTACATATACCTGAAGCCTGGCTCTCTATTCTTATACCAGATCGCAACAAAGTATTATATCGTTCTTAACAAAGTTGTGCACTGTAAAGAGACCATGACATGAACCCAAGATACGAAGAAAAAAAAGTCGTGAAGCGTAAATGGGCCCGCCGCTGCAATTACTGGCGCACCCGTCGCTTCTTTCCTAACGAGATCATCCAAAACCCACTCCAAGTACGGCCTGCCGCCTGATTAATGGACGTTCCATCTTTGATTGTTATCGTGGATGTCTGAAATCTGAATTGTTATGTTTTATGGTAGTATGTGCCGAAGAAACAATAGGCGAAGAGCGAAGAAAGAGTTGAGATGTTCGAGCTCCTGAAAACAGCAGCTGGAAGCTCGGACATGGGGACAGGGTGTTTATCTCACCGTCTATAGCCTACGGGACTGGAATGAAATTGTGCGAGTGTATCAGCATTGAAAGCATCATAGTCAGGAACTCAGGAAGTAATGCAATCATACTCACCCCATCGAGCGGCCGCACGCTTTGCCCTTGCGCGAGAGTCAATCCGCTGAGGCTGGAGGTGTAAAGGTGCTGGAGAACAGATAAGGACGCAATAATAGTCAGTAATTCAAGGAACGACGGTGTGCGACGTGTGATGCGGTGAAGGGCGCAAAGGGGGCAAGGGGATACTCACCATTCGCTGGCAATGCTGCATCCATCATCGCAACAGCAGTGGGGACCAACGCCGAGGCGGACGCGCCCAAGAACTGGGAGCCATCTGAGTCGCGAGCCGCTCCGGAGAATGGGCGAGGGAGGACGGAAGGAGAGACGCGACGCGCCAGAGAGAGAGACGGGCAAATTCTTGATGATATACGGGCTGTGATCTGTGATGCAAAAAGAAGGGAGAAGAGAAGTCAACAAGGGGAGAGGTGAGCAGACGGAGGAGGAAGAGGTGAGCAGACGGAGGAGGAAGAGATGAGCAGGCGGTAATGAATTGTAATTTGGCGCGAAGATGAGAAGGAATAGAGGTTAGTCGTCGATATCAGGCCGGACGTTGGACGTGATTTGCGAGATAGGTGAATGGTGAATTGGTGATGAGCCTGGAGTTACAACTCCGACGACTGCGAAACTGGTTTGGCACATGGAGTATTGGGTCTGCTACCGGTGCAGATATCGGTCTCGGATACCAGAGTTTATCATCAGACTGACTAGTGAGTAGCGACTGAGACGCGCATAAACTTTCGGCTTGGGGTTTGTGTCAGTTGTGAGACGTGAAGAAATCGACTTTAAGCTTCCGTTATTGGAAGGGGCGGGTCGAACATCGTGAATTCAGCTTTCTTACAGGGGGCGAGTTTCTGCGCGCGGCCGCCCCCAGAGGCGGGTGACCCGCCCTAGGGCGGCCCTCCAATTGAGCCCGCCCCCCCTAGCACCGCTGCTTTCCGGACACAAAACCGCCCCCCCCCCCGGTCTTCATAGCGTGATCACCGATCACCAACTACACTCCTAACGTGTCGATATGCGAGCCGTGAGATAAGATTACATAATTGAGACTTACGTAATGATCATGCGGAAACCTGAGGCGCGTTGAAAGGTGGGGGGCGGGCTTAAGAACATTTTCCATACGTACCCGCCCCGGGGCGGCCATTAGAAAAGTCCTTTATTTTACAGTCGCTCCAGAAAGTTTTGACGCGGCCAAAATTTAAAGAGGAGCGCTGCGGAGAAAAAAGTTCCGGCTGAATTTTGCGAGAAAAACGTAATGAGCCAGGCTTACATAATGGGTTAGGGTGTGCCCCGTGCGCGGGGTCAAGTGCCCAAGGGTCGTGCATGATGTATACGAGGTGGAGGACGAAAGTCTTCGAACGCACCTCAATTTTACTTAGTGTTTACACTCAAATCGCTCCTTCGGAGCTCGTACCGCACCTTCCAGGCTGATGACACCCAGGGAGCCGAGTTCAACGTGAGCGCGTACACGATGGATACGGGTTCGGCTTCTAGGACGCGGTCGCCTTCTTGTATCTATGGTTGGAACTTTATCGTGAGCTTTTGAGTTCTCTTTTCTTCGCAAAAGCTTGGTTCGTAGGGCATTGGCTCATGCTTCTCTCTTTGATTTCACACTCTGTGCGTAAAAGTGGCGCGGCGAGGCGTATGGTCCCTCTTGACCTCTTATGGTCTGGTTCGGCTCGTCCGCATCTGTATGGCGCCTGTGCTTGATCGATGTCCTCTGAGAGTACCCTTGATCCGGAGTCGGCTCGAGTTCCTCAACTCTTTGATACCCTTGGTTCTGTTCCTCATCGCCTTATCGCAACGAGGCGCAACCGCTTGGACTACCCCAGAGAGTGAGTTTGATCCAGAGCTCTCAGCTGGGAGTGCCGTCTCAGTGTCCCTTCTGAGGCCCTCCGAGGCCTTCCTTCAACTCTTTGTTCCGTTTAGCCATCTTCACAATCTGGCTCGCAGGGTTCACGCTGGACGAACTGGCTCAAATGCAAGGTGGGTCGTAGATCATGTCTACCTTGAGTTTGCCTAAGCTTCGGCCACTGAACATAGCGCCAATCGGACTCCTCCTACACACACTTTCCAGAGCACGGTCTGGGCGTCTACTTCAGCTCTCTCTACAACAGTCTGGACGCCTTCTTCATCTTCATCTGCTCCTTCTTCCTCGCCTTCCGCATCTCCGGCTTGATCCATGCCGATTTGGCCCGGCAGGAACTCGCCCTTGACTGTCTCGCGCTGGGCGCGATCGTGCTGTGTCCACGGGTCGCCAGTATCTTCGTGGCGGACTCGGTCGTGTTGCTCAGCTTGAAGGCCATGCTTGCAGACTTTGTCTTCTTTATGAGTCTGGCGATGGTGTGCTTTTCAGGTGCGTGCCTTTGGACAAGGAGGGGACACTTGGGACGATGTTTTGGATCATGCTGACTTTCGAAACCCCATGGGACTTAGGCTTCTGGTTCACATTCTAATCCCTGGTCGAAGACCGAGAGACCTGGCCACCGGGAACGATTCTCTGGACGATGTTGAGGATCTGCTTCTTTGCCGGTTACGTGGATCTTTCGGTAGCCACGACGTTCTCTCCGATCTTTGGCCCTCCGCTCTTCGTCATCTTCGCCGTCGTGTCCAACGTCATGCTCCTGACGATCTTGATCTCGTCGTTGAGCAACACCTTTATGGTCACTGCGATGCGAGCAGACGAAGAGTGAGCATACATGCGCTTCCACGCCGCTGTTGAGGACCCCTTTCCTGACCCCTGATCTTCCTCTGATGCAGGGCTGCCTACCAGCATGCATGTCGCTCCATGGCCGGAGTCTCGTCGGACGCGTTGTTCAGCTACATTCCGCCTCTCAATCTCGTGGGTATGGCCATCATTCTGCCTTGCAGTTGCTTCATGAGCGAACGCTACCTACACAAGACGCACAATGTTCCTCGTCCGGGCTCTCTCCTTTCCTTTCCTGTCCTCCTCACCATTCGCCTCCTGGAGCGCGAGTCCTTCAAGACCGGCCTCGAGCTCACTGCCGAGCATGACCGGAGGGCATTCTCGTGGGTGCCGCTCATCGGCTCGTCGCGGGGTCGGGAGGAACGCGAGCTGCTCGATATGGTCTTCAGCCATGAGACAAGCGCACTCATCGCACATGTGGATGCGTACGGCGATCTGATTCCTACTGGACCGGGTGGCTCAGCCATTCATAGCTTGACAGGTAGCGGCCCTGGCTCAAACAAAGCGAACGATGAGGACGATGATAACGACACGGAGAACGGCAGCAACATTGGAGACGGATATTTGGATGAAGTGAAGAACTCCGAAATGGGGGACACCGTGGCAGCTGAGAATCTTGAAGGGGAGGATTCTACTCCAGGCGGCCAGCAGCCAGTACTGGGCTCCCAAGGGTCAGCACCCGAGGACCCGCGCCGTTCACTGTACGGCCAGCATCTCGGTCCGCAAGGTCCGCAAGCCCCAGACGATCTCCCTCCCACCTCAAGAGGCGGAAGCGCAGAATCAGCAACGGCTTCCCAGCAGGCATCTTCGAACAAATTCATGCCGCGGACACGAATACGCGCTACGACCAAGAGTTCCGTTCGGACTAGCGCTTCTATCCCTCTTCCTCCTAAACCAGGACCAACGTCTCCGCCGCCGCCGCGCGGCCTGGACTCGCTGACCAGTCCTCTGGCGCGGTTCTTTGGCGGAGGCGGGGATGGTGGTAAAGATGCAGCGCCGACCTCTCGTCGTTCGAACAGGGGAAGTGCGGGCCCTCCCCTTCGAGAAGCTGCCAATGAGGATGATCTAGACGGCCCTGCGAGACGTACCATGGACGCCGGAGGGCAGTTCGCTTCGTCTCGAACGTTGTTGCAAGACGAACAGCGGGTGGCGGGATCGTTGCCCGCAGGAAGCGCCTATGCGGTCGGCACTTTCCACTCGGCGGGTCCGAGTGCAGGCGTGGGAGATGGTGTAGTCGAGAACCTGCTCGAGGGTAGGAGTTGAGGCGGGGAAAAGAGGAGGTTGGTAGGAGGGCGGAACACAATCAAAAGGGACGAGTGAAAAGGAAAGGAGCTGAGAGGAAAAGGAAGGTCTGATTTTTTTACTCCCCCAAGAGGGGACGCTAGGTACAATATCGCCTCCTTTATAGGGATAGGGTCAAGGGTAGGCGAAGAACGAGAAGGTTCGATGGGATGAGAGAGGACAGCGAGGCGGTTGGGAGAATGAGAAGGAGATGAAAGGAAACTCGCGATGGAAGGAGAAAGAACGACGGCGAACGAGAGGGTGCAGTTGGCGAGGCCGACTGCCGATGTTGGACCGCTGGCTTATGAGGCCTGATGGAGAGAGCACAGGCCAGCTCCACTCAGTCCACCACAATGGTGCTGCTGCTGTCGCTCAAGCGGAATCAGCGGAGCCTGAGCCTCAGCCCCATTCACAAAAACATGGGCTGGTAGACTCACCTGCGGCCCGGGCGCTGCTGAAGCTGATGGACAAGCTGGAGAAGAGCAACGAGGTGATGCTCGAGCTTCTTCGCTCGGTGAGTGACACTTCTCTCATACAAGGTTCGCATCTGCTACCTCATCGCTGACATTCTGCCTTTCCCAACAGCTCGTCGCTGCGTCCTCCACCAAGGATTGAAGACGACGTTTCCTGTAATCGTGTCCTACAGTGAGAAGCCTCTGGCCAGCTACTTTCTCCCCTAATCTCATGGCCGCCGTTCGGTCCGGCTGAGCCTTTTTGATACATTCCGAGTGAGCTGAGCGTGATTCAGGCGATGTTGGAGTTCAGTTTTTGAGGAGCTCGAAGCCGCATTCGCGAAGGCAATCCCGTTTCGTCTCCTTCATTCTCCAAGGCGAGCCTGACTATAGGGTAGTTCACTCAATCACTCGTATCAGAACTTCCACTCTCTAAGCCGCTCCGAGCCCTCTCTGAAATCCCCTTGGAGCTTCTCAAGAACCTCTCCCCATCATGGAGGACGTCGTTTGAAGGGAGGGAGGGGGTCCAAAAGAATTCAACGACGTGGCCAGCGTAGGCCCGTGGCCAGCTGGGCCTGAAAATAAAATAAATTGTGAACTTGAACAAAAAGTCCAACCGCGGAAGTGTTCGAACCCACGGCCGGACAGAAACTGGTCCCAGTCTTGTACTAGGAGGACGCGCTTCTTGACAGCAACACTGAATACCACCTATGCTAAACAGCTGTGTCCTATGAAAACCTTCGCAGTCACAGATATATATACGCAACACGCATTGTTGCTGGGCCACCAAGCACCAACCAATCCCTGGTGCCTTTGGCTGCTCACCACGTCGTACCAGGCCCTCTTTAGGGGTCAAAGCGTCAAAGGCAGAGTCGACTCACTCGCTCACTCCCATTTTGCACCCGCAATAGAAACATCCAAACGTCCAGATTCCTTTCATAGAGCGTCTCATCCTTCCGACGGTGCTGCCTTACTGCTTACACAAGCAAGATCGTGATGGTCTGATTCCAGCCAGACGATGCTTCTCGGGGGTCAGAGCGGGTCAAAACGTAAAATTGACCATGCGCGTGAAAAATCTCATCTTGACATGAACGCCCTCAACTGTGGTCGGAGATCTCATGCAAAGGCGGCAAGAACCACAGGCGCTTCGACCTACCTGTACATGCTGGGGCGCGAGAACTGACATTCTGACACGAACAGGCTCATTGCGATTGCGACGATGAAGCAGGTGGAGCCACAGAAAGCGAAAAAGGAAGGGGAGGATGAGCTTGTCTCACAGGCACTCGGACGCCGTTGTGGGCTTCGAATGTCTGCCGTGAAGCGCACTGGTGGATATGTAGAGCAAGGAGAGAGGACGATAGATAAATGATGAGCGATGAGCGGATGAGCTTGAGAGAGAATAAGCATCGATCCTGGCGTGAGTGTGCGAGACGAAGTAGTCCTTGCACCCTCCTCAAAGTCACCAGAGAAGAAAGGCTCGTAGATGAGGCCTCGGAGCGCGTCGTCGGAAACGATCATGGATGATGGACCCAGTGTTGTTCGTGCTGGAGGTGGGTAGTGAGGTCAGAAATGAAGACTCTAACAATGTCAAGGGATTGCACAGACTCACACTTCGAGGATGTTGTGGCCGGAGAGGACCGGGAAGTCTTCGCGGTTGAGGAACGTGTTCTTGCACGGCTGAAAGCTCTTGATACCGCGCACGGCCACGTCGCTGGCAGGCCGTTCGGAGTTGTACAGCTCCTCCTTCTTGTTTGCGTGCATGATCTCGCGAATAGCAGGTGCCAGGTGGAGTGTAGAACGGGAAGAGGCCGTAAGTCGGTTTGGATGACCAGGCGCCTGGAAGAGCACCAAATAGGACAGTCGAGAGCAAACCTCCATATGCGCCTGGTTGAGGCTTCAGCTGGCTCATACCCCACGAGGTGAGCGCGGAGACGTTGAGATCGTGCGGGAGGAAGCGGTCCGATCGGATAGGAGAGACCGCGTCGGCGAGGATGCCGCGGCCGACGGTGTGGCTGGGACACAGACCACTGCCTGGCACATGGGGCTTGCTCTCGTCAGCAAGCAGACCCGGGTAGAGCTCAAGGTTGTCAACGTGGACGTAGAGCTCCTCGGCAACCTTGGCGACTTCCGAGTTGCTGCTCCAGTCGAGGAAGGTCTCGAAAGGCTTGAGGTTGAGGTACTTGCGGAATCGTTCTGACCAACTCACTTGTGTCAGAGAAGCTGCATCGACCCTAGTCCGCCGCCATGAGGACTCACCATGGTGCACGCCAGGAACACGTTGCGAGCATGCAGCTGACCCAGCTTATCGATGGTCTTGAGCGCGACGGGCATCGAGTGAGCGCCGAAAGCAAGCGCAGGCTCCTCGATGCTGTGCAGAGCCCGGTGAGGTTGGTAAGGGTCAAGGCTCTGTCCAAAAAAGCGCTCGTCAGTGAGGTGCAACAATACACTCACCCATTCTCGATGAGTTCAGCGAGCTGGAAGTCATCATAGTGGCCGTCAGGGCCACGCTTCAGCCCACCGAATGTACACTCGCTGCGAGGAGTAGCTTCCAGCTCAGCAGTATGGTCGTTGGCGAGGTTGAGCAAGTCCTCCACGCCCATGTCTGCGATAGACTTGTCAGGATATTTGGCCCTGAACATATCCTCCATCCACTGGGCATCCGCGGTGCTCACAGCCGCATGCCAGTGGTACAGGACCGACTGTAAATTGAAAGTGATGGTGAGATCAAAATGATTAATCGTTCAACAACTGAGTATGAGCTCGCGGCCACGCTCGACTCTCTTTCCCAGTTCCTTCATCTCCTTGCCGAGATCCTGAAGAAATTGATAGTCTTGCGCGGGAGTAAGCGGGACGCAGAGCCTTGCTAGGGAAGTGGAGGTGCAAGGAGAGCGGAATAGAATGATGAGAAAGAGACACGACTGACGTGGCGAGTGACCATCACTTCGCTCGACTTGCTCGCTACGCTCTGTTCAAGGACAAAAACTCACCAAGTAACACTCTTCAGCACCAACAATGGCCGACGCCCCAAACCCCGACCCAGCTCCTACTGCTGCTGCCGCTGCGGCGGTGGCGGCGGCGGCTGCTGCGGCGGCTGCTCAACAGACCGGCCTCGCTCGGGCCTTCGTGGAGGAACTGCGGCTCTTCCGCGAAGGAAACGCAGCGGGCGACAAGCAACAAGGTCTCCCGTCCTTCCAAGTCGATCCCGACCACGCAGACACGGTCGTCGAGCCTTGGCCAGGCGCTTCCTTCAACGTCCCGGCCGACATCGTCGAGCTCGTCAGGACGGGACGCCGCCCCCCGCTGATCTGGTTGACGGTCGAGGCGCTGGTCAGCTCTGAGGACGGGGAGACGCGCAAACCGCTCACCTTCCCTCTCAACAACAAGAACCAGGAGCGCCTCAACGACGCTTACCGCAAAGACTCCTTCCTTCCCCGCGGCGCCACTCATCAAGCCATCCAGGTGCTGGCCAGCCTGTGTCGCGCCATGGGGTCTCCCACCGAGGACGCCGACAAGAACCATGCCGTCCTCCTCGAGGAGATGCACCTCACCGTCATTACCCGCGCGACCGACGAGCACTGGGCCGTCTGGCGCCTCTACATCAAGCGCTGTCTGGAGGCAATGTGGGCGAAGCGAGAGTCAGGTGTGGGAATGGCGTTTGACATAGGAAAAATAAACGAATCACTGCTCCGGAAGGCCGAGCGTCAGTGCAACAAGCCGCCAGGATACGTCGACGACTTCACAAGAACGACATCCACACTCGTCGCCGATCTCTTGCGCGCCGAGGGCGACACCATCAGCAAGGTGGGAGCGGCCATGGAGGCGCTCCGCGACCAGAGCGTGTACGGACCGACAGTATCTCCGCTGCCTTCGGCTGCTGCCCCTCCTCCATCCTCAAAGTTCCAGCCCACCCAGCCCCAAGCCTCATCATCCTCTGGCGGCCCTTCCGTACCGGCCCTCAAACGCCGAGAGCGCGACTGGGACGACATGCCCTTTCAGCGGGCGCCTCCCTCCTACTCTCCCCGGGACGGAGGCGCAATCCCTCCAAAGGGGCCCCGTGCCGGCAGCGACCGGCCCGACCGCCGACCGTCGCTCTACTGTACGGCCTGCTGCCGCTGGTGCGACCACGACTTCCGAGACTGCCGACAGGCGTTCTCTCCCGACCTCGAGAATCTCGGGAAGCTGGGATGGCGTTGGAAGGGCAAGTCTGTCGCTTTCTGCGACCGATTCAACAGGTCCATCGATTGCCTGGCAGCAGGAAACTGCAGCTGGGGCCACTACTGCTCGAAGTGCGGCGCTGACGGTCACCCAGCACTCAAGTGTCACGGCTCCATCTAGGTCTGGAAGCGCGTGGCACGCTTTCCGAGTAGCGCGACTCTCTCCTCTAGTTGCGCAGACGTTCGAGACCGCGCTTCGAGTACTCCCAGCTTCACATCAAGTTCGGCTAGCTCACATTGTCGAGGGATTGAAGACAGGCTTCTCGGTTGGTCCTCTGTCCCTCCCGAACAAGACAGTCATTGCTCCCAACCACTTCAAGAACGATCAGATTGACATCGTGCGGGCGTGGTGCGACAAGGCCTTGAAGGACAGGTACGCACACGGTCCATTTGCCCAGTCCGACATAGAGAGGGAGGTGGGACCCTTCATTTCGATCCCCCTCCTCATTGTCCACACGTCAGCAACGTCGACCAAACCAGAAAAGAACCGAGTGTGTTTTAACGCCTCGTGGCCGAGACTCGAACATACGGACGCCAACGCACAAGCAGGAGAGGGGATCAAGACTATCAATGAGGAGGTTAAGGATGAGGGATGGGAGTGCGAATGGTTTCTATTGGAGGAAGTTAAGGTGAGAACAAGCTCCAGAGTCCAGACCCCAGCCCAGTCACGCGTTCGGCCTCAGTGCCGTCGCCCTCCAGTCCGTCCAGTCCAGTCCAGTCGAGCGCTCGGCCTTGTGTCGTCGTCCTCCAGCCCAGTGCCCCAGTTCAGCCCAGTCCAGTCCAGCCCAGTCCATTCCAGTCCAGCGATCGGCTTTTGCGTCGTCGCCCTCCAGTCCAGTCCAGTCCAGTCCATCTCCGTCTCCAGCCGAGACGGATCTGGTCTCCGCCCTCCGGCGTAGCGGAGTGCCCCGTCATTTTACAGTGTTCGAGCAGCCTATTGCGTCTTCGTCGGCTAGAGGGAAAAGGGATGAGGTTGGACAGGGACACTGGACGCAGACAGGCACTGGGATCTTGCAGAGCGTGAAACAGTATGATGCGGATTGACTTCGGAACGTGATGCTGACTTATAAGCCATCATGACTCCACAGACCTTGCTTTCCACGGCTACTACGACGGCGACGGTTATGGGGTTCGATCTTTCCGACGCCTACCAGCAAGTCCCAAACCTCCCAGCCCAGCGCCAGCGGTTTGTCTTCTCGGTGGAGGGTCAATTCTTTGTGTGGGTAGTGGGAATGTTCGGCATTGCGACGATGTCCGCGATCTTCGGCCAACTCTGCGACGTCTTGTGCGCGTGGTTGGAGCACCGTTTTCCGTCTGTGCGAGCACGACACTTCGCCGACGATCACATGGTGATGCGGGACGCGCCGGTACCGACGGAGGACGAGGTGTACGAAGAGGTCAAATTCTTTGGCTGGAAGGTTCACCCAACAAAGCGCTTTGGGTGGACGCGGCAGTTTGCCTTGCTGGGGTTTACGTGGGATCTAGATGCGGGGACGGTTGCTATAGGAGAGGAGAAGAGGGACAAGTATCTGCGGAAGCTGACGATCTTCCAGAACAAGGAGAAGGTGACATATCGGGACGTTTCAAGCATGTTGGGCACCCTCGTTCACACCTGCGCGGTCTTCGGTGAGAGGCGCTCCCACCTCAACGCACTCTACGCACTACGAGCCCGCTTCCATCGATCCAATCCCCACCACAGCCTCGAGCTTTCGACTGCTGCAAGGCGAGAAGCAAATGAGTGGACTGCATTTCTCCAGCTCCCAAACCTCTCCAGGTCGTTCCACATCCCCGCCCGGTCATTTGAGCACACTCTGCGCTCTGACGCCTCCGACATGGGATGCGGCGTGGTGATTGACGGGCGGGCAAAGTTCTGGCCGCTGCCAGGATGGATCGAGCGTCCCGAAGTCGACATCGGTGTCATGGAGGCATGGGCGCTCCACCTTGCCCTTCAAGCCAGCATTGCGGAGGGAGCGAGGGATTGCGTGGTGAAGTTCGAGGTGGACAACCTTGGTGTGGTTTTTGCGGTGCGCAAAGGGAGGTCACAAAGCCTGTGGACCAACCGGTGCCTTATGGGAATGTCAGAGATTGCCTCACAACACGGAATCTCGATGGCGGTGTCGTACATCGCGTCGGCGGCGAACCCGGCCGATGCGCCTTCTCGGGGTGACTGCACGCAGTTCGCCCCACTCACCTTCGATTGGGTGGCACCCTGGCAGGAGCTCCAGGTTGTCACCTGCCAGTCATGAGTTCGTCGGAGGTTCCTCGTCCGTCCAGTTCGGGACGAGGGACGGCCTTACCACCGAACGGAACTCCCCTGACCTCCAGTCTCCATTCCTCCAGACCTCGGATTCGTGACCGAGTCCGGGGCGCCAGCACGTATTCCCACGAGTTCAATCTACTTCCACTGCCCGTCACCGGTATGTCGGGCGCCCAGCGTCGCGATCGTCGTCTACGATCCGGCAATCCGACCTCAAACCCGTCGTCTCCCGCTGCGTTCGAGCTCATCTCTCAGCAATCAGCGTCTGCTCTTTCCTCCCTCACTCTCCCAGCCACTCAACTCTCTCCGACCATACCCTCCTCGTCCCACCCCACTCTGCCTCTTCCAATCCCTTCCAGCTCCGCACCTCGCCGCTCTCGATTTCGGCAAATTCCACCCTCATCCCGTACGACTCGGTCCCGGTCCACCCTCGCAGCAGCGTCAGCAGCAGCGTCGGCAACAGCCTCGGCAGCAGCCTTGGACCCGGCGTCTCCCGCAGACAATCCCTCCCAGTCCCTGACCCAGATCGTCCCAGCAAGGAGCCTTCTCACAGCGGACGTGTGGTCCACTTTGTCAATCGATAATGTAGCCACCTCCGTCCTCACGGCCGACGCTGCACACGCGCTGAAGCCTCGAGAGGAGCTTGCGCTCCGGCTGACTCCGGCCTCACACTTGGTCCAGATGGCGCACGGGTCCACGGATCTAGCGGTTGCTCGCGCTGCGTCCCTGATCCTGTGGTCGTCCGTGAAGGCAAAGACGCGTGTAAAGTATGCGGGGCATATCATTGCGTTTCTCTGCTGGTGTGACGAGTTGGGCGTACCCCTCCACTTCCGGTTTCCTACAGCTTCCAATAATCTCCTCCTCTACTTGCGCAAAGACATGACGAGCCTGCGAGCGTCCACAGTCGAGCACCGCACGCACGCACTTGCATGGTGGCACAAGATCCAGCGCATGCCGTGGTCACTGGAGCGCAAGGAGCAGAAGGCGTTCCAGAAAGCCGTCAAGATCGAGTCTCTTCCTCCCCTCGAGAAGCGTCGCCCCGTCCGCCTGAACGACATTGTCGTCATCTCCCAGTCTCCCAAGCCCAACGATCGCGCCCATGTGGCTATCGTAGCCGCGGCTCTCTTTGCGTTCTACGCCATGTGTCGCCCGGGCGAGTTCACGGTCCGGAACGGCACGTCACCCCATGAGGATCGTCCTAGATGGACCCACCTCATCGAGCAAGCTCCAGTGTCTCCAGGTGGTCCGGCCTCGATGATTCTCGCGCTTCCATCAGAGAAGGCGCGCGGAAACGCAGGCTTCGACCGAATCGTTTCTGAACAGCGCCATCTACCGAATCTTTGTCCGGTGAAGGCGGTGCAACGTCACCGTGCTCTCAATGCGCCGCGTGCTGACGAGTCAGCAAACGCTCTGGGAGCGTTCTCGTACGTGGGAGAGAACGGGAACCGGTACGAGCTCACCGAGGGTCTCTTTTCGCGGACCATCAATACTTGGCTTTCGGCAGCGGGGGCGGGAACCGGTGACGGGACACTGCTTCCGTATCGGCGGAGCAACTCTCTTCTTTGCAGCAAATAAAACAATGGAAGATATTCGGACCAGAGGAGGGTGGCAGTCCGATGCCTACCTCACTTATATCCGCGACAACTACGTACGCCATGCAGCATCCTTCGGCGACCTTGCGCCCGACGGCCTGTTCTACAGCTGACGAAGATGTCGCCATGCGGTGTCCAGTTTCGTTCCAGTCAGATCGACTTCGACCTCATTTTCTGCCATTCGGTATCGACCCGCAAGTTTCGTCAGTCTCCAGCCTCAATTTTTTCCGCCTCGAACACCACAAGTTCTCCTCAGTGCCCGCGATCTGCACGCATTGGAGCGCCTGAGGGGGGTGCACGTCGTGACAGTCTGCTCCCGAGCGAGCTATCGCGGAGAGGTACGCTCCGGGTCAGACTGCATCGACGTGCGAGCGGGAACGCTCTTACCCAACCCTCACTGCACACGCTGTGCATAGGCGCATGTATCCAGACCAGAACCAGTTACAATTAGAAACGTTACACGTGGCCACATCACTGAGCGAGCAAGGCGAGGCTACTTAGTCGGTGAGGATAAGACAAGAGCAGCAATCATCACTCACTGTTGGCTCTCAACGTGTTGAGAATGCCACTGATGTAGTCCATCAGGACATACTGTGCGAGGAAGGCAACCTAGAATAAGGACAGGAAGGCGACGCATCTCGGAACTGTGTCATTTGAGGTATGAGTCATGATACTCACATTGATGTTGCGACTGAGCTGGAAGGTGTCCTCGTCCTGCCACTTCCTCTTAGCTTCGTCCAGCTTCGACGTGTCGCGGACGTACTTTCCACTCTCGCTGACTTGACAAGGCGGAAACAAGTCGACTAGTAAGAATCGAGACGGTTCTTTGCAAAAGAGAGCCGACAGGATCACAACTTACCATCTAGCAAGTGCTCTGCGATGTAATTGTGGTGACGGGAAAAAAGGAGCAGGACAGTAATCTCAGGAGGAGGCATCTGCGAAGTGACAACCGTGTCAGCTTGCAACATTTGGTGATGCTCGATGAGACTTGGGCTTACCCTCATGATGCAGCCGCTGGCAATCGCATCCGGCGAGATGCGACCATTGTCGTAAGTGTGGACTGGGTTTGCTCGTGGGCGTCGTTGCCGTGCCGAGTCGAGAGGTCGGAGTAGGATGTGGTGTTGTTGATACAAGCCACGAGAGAGGTCCTGAGCGAGTGGTGAAAGTTGGAGAAGCATAGAGGGGAAGAGGGGGAAATCCTGAGAGGAGAAGGGGGAGGGAAGATCCGGAAACATGAACACGCGGTGAGGGCCGTCAAGGCTTATACTGTCGATGAGAAGAAAAGAGGGGAAGTAACACCCTGCTGAAAGAAAAATAAGAGAGAGAAGAAGAGACGAAGGTGAGTCGAGTCGAAGCCGAGAGAGAGGTCAGTTGTCCCCCTACCTTTGCGCCCGCCACTTTCGCCCGCGCAAGATTCAAAACGAAGGTCACGGCCGAGTCTCTGCATACCGCGCTGTGCTCTGCGCTCCAATCGTTCATCGTCTGGTGGGGTTTGCGATGCGTCCAGGCGGACATGGAGGACGTCGTTTGAAGGGAGTGAGGGGGTCCAAAAGAATTCAACGACGTGGCCAGCGTAGGCCCGTGGCCAGCTGGGCCTGAAAATAAAATAAATTGTGAACTTGAACAAAAAGTCCAACCGCGGAAGTGTTCGAACCCACGGCCGGACAGAAACTGGTCCCAGTCTTGTACTAGGAGGACGCGCTTCTTGACAGCAACACTGAATACCACCTATGCTAAACAGCTGTGTCCTATGAAAACCTTCGCAGTCACAGATATATATACGCAACACGCATTGTTGCTGGGCCACCAAGCACCAACCAATCCCTGGTGCCTTTGGCTGCTCACCACGTCGTACCAGGCCCTCTTTAGGGGTCAAAGCGTCAAAGGCAGAGTCGACTCACTCGCTCACTCCCATTTTGCACCCGCAATAGAAACATCAACACGTCCATAGAGCGTCTCATCCTTCCGACGGTGCTGCCTTACTGCTTACACAAGCAAGATCGTGATGGTCTGATTCCAGCCAGACGATGCTTCTCGGGGGTCAGAGCGGGTCAAAACGTAAAATTGACCATGCGCGTGAAAGAAAATCTCATCTCGACCTGAACGCCTCGCTCACTCTCCATTGTCGAACTTGGCTGATTCGCTGATTCCCCTTTTGATACTTGCAGAGCGGCCTCATCGCAAAATTGTGTAACAACCTTCTCCTCGGCATCAGCATGCTTGGGGTGAGTGACCAGCAGCCCGTATGATTCAGCTTGTATAAACCTGCTGATCACTTTTTTTCCAGTACCACAGACAGCTGAGGCGATGCTTCTATAGGGCAGGCACCCGGCCTAAATCCACAAGTGCTCGCACACATCTTGAACACGTCAACCGGTGCGTGTCCTATGAATCAGTGTGCTTGAGACTCAGGGAGCTAAAGAGCCGAGGATCACTGACCTATGCATACAGCAAGATGCAAAAGCTGCACACCCGCAGTCTTCTTGAGTGCCTCCGTTCGTAGTCGTGAGAGAGGAAGTACGGGAATAACCCACCGCAGGTGGGCGGGCGCGGGCGTATATATTTTGAGGCCGAGCTCGAGAGTGGGCCGCCCTGGGTGGGTGGGCCACTCTCGAGGCAAGGCATATGGAAGCACGTATGTACATAGGACAATAAGCCGGCGCCAAGAGAAATGAAACGTGAACGCATCGAGAATGTAAGTCGAGCGACTTGAGAAAGTGAAAAAGAAACGTTGCGAGCGAGACGGGTCACGAGAAACGATGCGAGAAGAGGGTGTGGAGGGTGGGAGAAAAACAAAAACGCAACGAGACGGAGTCGACTCCACGAAGACCGTTACACGCTCAGGAAGTGTCGAGGACCCGAGAGGCAGTGGAAGAGAGCGAGGAGGACGAGGTGGTGATGGATCTGCGTTTCCTCTTCTGCTGAGAGGAGAGGGGGAGGTGCAGAGAATTTTCCAACGAGTTGGAACGCTCCGAGATCACACTGCCTTCGGCTGCTCGACGCCCGACTTGGGTGCAGCCGACGGAGCGTCGTATCTCCGCAACCGGCACAGCTGCACACCCGCAGTCTTCTTGAGTGCCTCCGTTCGTAGTCGTGAGAGAGGAAGTACGGGAATAACCCACCGCAGGTGGGCGGGCGCGGGCGTATATATTTTGAGGCCGAGCTCGAGAGTGGGCCGCCCTTCCCAACCACCAGATATGGTTAGTCACCGGCGCGCGGGCCCACGTCCTGCTCCCGTTCGACTTCGACTATGCGCGATAATGCCGCGTCGTCGAGGTGTAGCCGGGGTGCCATAATTTCGGCGTGATCCCGAACATAGCGTTGCCAGGCTTCGCTGGACCACCGACCGTGTACTCGCACGTCATCGAACGCGTTTCCGGCGCGAAGAAGCTCAGTACAACCCCCAATCCGAAAGCTGTGACCGTCCAATACCGGCAGCTTGGCACGTCGAGTCAGGATTTTGAGGCGGGACGTCAACATAGACCGTCGCATCTGCGTCACACCGCCTTCACGTCGGAACGCAAAGAGACTGTGTGTTGCGTCCTCAGGGACACTGTTGAGAGCGAGATGGCGTCTCAACCAGAGCAGGGGATCGACCGAGGCAGGCCGTTCGACAAGGACGACCTTCTGACCATTTGGGTGGGTTTTTGTGAAAGGAAGGGCAAGGGTGGCCGTGAATGAACCGCCGAACGCCGACGCAAAGGTCAATCCACGGCGAGAAACGTCTTTACGTGCATCAAATCCTTTCTTCGAGCAGGTGGCTTCGCCAAGCCGAAGCAATCCCCAGAACGCAGTGGCTGCTGCTGCTGCCGTTGCCACGTCTCCAGGGTTGTTGAGCTTGGCAACCTTGAGAATGGCGGAGAGCCATTCGAGTGTGACTGGTGGACGGGCTGGCCTACGACTTTCCGCAGGGGTCTGGAGGGCGGCAAAGCGGACAAGCTCCGAGCGACGCATGTCGCCTGCGGGCCAAGGTTGATTCCAAACACGATGCCATGCTCGAAGGCCGGAAAGCCACGTGCTGATGGTGTCGGAGGAGAAGTTGCCTGCATGCTGAATGATGAAATATTCCAGAAGCTCTGCGGGAGCCGGGCACCGAAGTTGTTCAGGGACGCCTCTGTCATCGCACCACAGGTGCCAACGAGCCATACCGGAACCGTACGAGCTCCGCGTATCCTCCGCATAGGAGGTAGCCATGGCGAGACTGACCGAAGACGCTTCTTCAGGCGACAGGTTCGTGCTCGTGAGAGCTGCGACTGGACGCCACGATGCCAGTCGCTGTGGGGCCAGCACAGCAGGACGCAGCGGCGAAGGCGCAATCTTCAACGGCTGGGGAATAAAGCGGCGCCGATTGGAGTTTGCATCAGGGTGCGGCAGTGCTGGTTTTGATGCCAGCACTTGACGAGCTGACCGCAATGCCACAATTGATGGACGCGACGTCTGAGACTGCGCGATGACCCTGATCTTCTCAGCACGAGGCGCATCGTCACCTTCGTCTGGTCGAGCGCGACGACCGGTCCATACCGAACTCTGCGGCAACGTGGGCTGGGAGGATGATGTTCGGAAGCGGTGGTTCATTGAGGACCCCTCGACTGGGGCCATCGGCAGGATTGTCGGCCGATGTGACCCGGCGAGTGTGAATGACCACGTCGTGCTTGACCTGGAGCTCGTGGAGGCGCTCGATGACAATGGTCGCGGCCGCGTTCCGCATGCGTCCGCGTGGGACGCCGAATTGAACTCCGGTGTTGTCAGTGTACACGATGAGAGCGGCGGAGCGAAGACCGGTTGAGAACACGTGGAGGAGGCCGACCTCAATGGCCAAAGCTTCGGCAAACTGGATGTCTCTGCCGTTCTCACGCGATCGCCAGTCCGATCGAAGGCGATACGCTGCGCTGCAGCCGTTCCACCAAATCCCGACGCCCCAGTCCGAGGATGCATCGACGTAAAGGTTGATGTCCTGGGGAGCATACTCGGCAATGGAGCGCCAGACCTCTTCCCCACTGAGCCGCTCTCTCCACCACCGTACGTCCTCGTCCAGGGCGGTACCCCCATGACGTTCCGCCCGTGCATGCGCGTTGCTCCGCATCGCAATGTTGATGAAACCGATGAGGCGGGTGAGGTGACGGGAAGCATCGAGTACAATGGGAGAGGCATGGAGGAGGCGGCCGAGGAGTCGCTGCGCATCGTCCAGCCTGTGAGTAGGGCTGGAGAGCCAGAAGTCGAGATCGCCTCGGTACCTGGCAACCTTGCTGGCTGGCAGGCCTGCCCGTCGGTCGAAGATGTTGAACACGTATCCTGCGTACGCAAAGATGGAGGACCATGGTGTGGGCTTGTGCAGGGGGAGGCCAAGATCGTCGGCCAGAGCTGCGATCTCTTCGTCCCCGTAGTGCCAGCCGTCGGAGCGACCTGCTTCTGTTGACGACCGAAGTGGGTACTCATATGATTCATCGTCCTTTCGACCCTCTCCGTCGACCCACCACTTAGCCCCACGCCGAAGAAAGGGCTGCTGGTCCAGAGACGCGTTAAGCTCGGCTCTTTGAGCACTGATGCGAGTGACAGAGTCGTGGCGGGCTCTGAGGAAGAGGATATCGTCGACCCATCGTCCAAGGGGCCCGAATCCTCGAGCCCGAAAGACGTCGAGGGCGGCTTCGCCGACCCGCCCAAACACGCCTGTTCCCGGGCCGACGCCAAACGAGACGCGGGTGTCGATGAAGAAGCCTTCTTCCGTGCGAAGGACGAAGGCCGGCCACTGAGAAGGATGTATGGGGAGTAGTCGGTAGGCAGAATCAACGTCGCGAGTGCACGCTTCGGACTCGGGTGGCAGGGAGAGAATGTTGCCGACGATCTGTCGGAAGGTTGACCATGTGGTAGCCCAAGAACGAGGAATAAGATCGTTGGTCGCCTGAGAGCCGCCGACGTTGGCAGAGAAGTTCTGTATGAGTCTGAATTTGTCTGGGGGCTTGGGAATAAGAGAAAGGGGCATGGATTGGAAGGGGTTGTGGAGGATGTCTTGTACATCGGCAGGATCTTGGAACGGGCCAATGTACGCCCCCCTTTGCCGTTCTTTGAGGATGATCTCGCCGAGGGCGAGGCGGTGGATTGTCGCGGACGGAGCGTTACTTGCGACCGCCGTGGTGATGATGCGAGGAATTTCAAGATCGAATCCTTCGCGCAAACCACGAACCACATCCGCATATCGATCACCGAGCCCAAGACCGTCCAGGACGCGGGCCCAGGCGTCCGCCTTGAGCGTGAGAGGAGAGGGCCGGGGAGGGAGCTCATTCTGAGCGCCCGCAAGCCTGAGCGCCATGCGTTGGCACGCCGCAGAGAGAGCACCGATGACCGGGGCAGCCTTTGTGATTGCAGGCTCGCCCACCGTTGAAGTTGAGGCAGACGGGGGTCCCGCTGTCCTTGAAGACGAGGGGGTCCTTCGGCCTTGTCGCGGTGTGTGATAGTCTCGTAGGTCGCGCAGCTGGCCTTGACGAAGTGGGTCTTGTCGCACCGTCCGACGTCGTGCCTTGCCCTTCCTCCGCATCGTGCGCAGGCGTACAGCCTCGCCGTGCCGGCGACACCGGCAATTTCGGTCCGAAACGAACCACGCTCCCCGTGCCGCTTCGCCTTGGGATACCTCGACGACGAGGACGGCGGGTTTGTATTGCGGGTAGGGGGGGCGTACACGTCGGAACTTCGAGCTGAGGAGGCGGCCAGGATCTGATCCATCTTGGCCTGCATGGCCGCAAGCTTCGCCTTCTGCTCCTGGCGAGCGCGAGTCTCCTCCTCTCTGACGTAGACGTCGAAATCGGCCGAATCGACCACCGCGAGGTCGAATATAGGGTCTGTTGACCCGGAGTTCACGATTAACTGATACCGTCTGCACCATGTGCTCCGGTTCCAAGCGTAGTATTTCTGCAGCGCGGCGCGCTGAGACTCGGCGAGGTTGTGGTTGAAGACGGTGCGATGCGCCGCCTTGAACATCTCCTGAACGTCGTCGTCTACGTCGTGTTCTGCCATGAGGGTCTCTTCTGTTACATCACAAATGAGAGGAAATAGAGTTAAAAGGTGTCAGATTCGTGCCTTCGCAGTATGAACGCTCCACCCCGGATTCATCTGCACCGGCCATTTCAATGCACACTGCACATATGCTCGAGGGCCAGTGCACATTGCGAATGGCACGCAGTGTTCGTCGACACAGGCAAGCTCGTCGGCGCTATGCTCGTCGGCAACCATGCTCATCAAAGCTACGCTCGTCGGCGCATCTCCCCTCCTGACTACGCAGCTGATGTTTCTGTGCGGTGTCAGGTGTGGTCCTGCTCTACTGGCACGACAGCACGAAGGCCAGGCCCTTAGCCCCTTACGGCACGTCGGCCGACCTCCTCTTCAACGGAAGTGAGGCTGCATTGGCGCACGTCGGCAGCTGCTGCGAAAGGGAAAGCGGGGAAGGGGAAGGGGAGATCTACTACTCACGCATCTTTGTGCATTCGTTCCACAGAATCCAATCGAGTTCTCCCTCTGAGACGTACCCTTCGGGGCATGCCTCGTCCACCTCCACGAAGCTTCCGTCGGTGTTCTGCATCATTGGCTTCTTGAAGCCTGTCTCCTTCTCCGCCGCGCGCCGACACGCCTCTTTGCTGAGAAGCCAGAGATGAACGAAGTCGAGTTCGACGAGCTTCTTGATGGTCTTCTTGGGCGGTCGCAGCGATCCTGCTCCCTCCGAGCTGCTGACCCCCCTGTGAATCAGCACCGTCTTGCGTTTGCCGTCGGGCCGCGAAGCCGGTGCTTCCGGATCTGAGGCGCTGGGTTCCTCTGCTGTCCGACCGCGCTTTCCTGCCGGCTGGCCCTGCAGCGGAGGGGACACGTCGATGCGACGTTTCTCCGCCCGACGTGAGGAGGAAGAAGCTGCTGTTGGTGGGGGACGGGGATCTGGGGATCCGGCGTCTTGCTCGCCCGCCGGCCATGGGACTCGGCCGAGACGCTCGTGGGTGTCGTTCCACGTGACCAAGAGGTTGTGCACCAGCACCAACTCGTCCTTGAGGTCGTCGGAAAGGCGGTCGGTGCTGACCTCCAGGGCTCTGTAATGAGCAGCTTGAGGGTTGTCGTCCTCGTTCAGATGGGTTTGCCAGACCGCGTGGATTCTTGCAGTGACGTCGGGCTGGCCTTCGCTGTATAGCCGAATGGACAGCTCCGCAGCCTCGAGCATGCGAGTGGGAGACAATGACCATCCTTGAGGCGTCCATGTCGGCTCCCCAAAGATTTGAACTGGAGCGTCTTCGTCTTCTCCGTTGGAGTTGTCGCTGGCGTTATGAGGCATTGAGCAGTGAGAGAGAAAACAAAACGCAACGAGACGGAGTTGACTCCACGAAGACCGTTACACGCTCAGGAAGTGTCGAGGACCCGAGAGGCAGTGGAAGAGAGCGAGGAGGACGAGGTGGTGATGGATCTGCGTTTCCTCTTCTGCTGAGAGGAGAGGGGGAGGTGCAGAGAATTTTCCAACGAGTTGGAACGCTCCGAGATCACACTGCCTTCGGCTGCTCGACGCCCGACTTGGGTGCAGCCGACGGAACGTCGTATCTCCGCAACCGGCACATGTTTGGAACGCGACCCGAAATTCATGTGGAGAAATTTTTCATCTATGCGGGGAAATCAATTTTGGTTTGAAAATTTGGCCAGTCAGCCAGCACCGCACTCACTCACTCACTCACTCACTCACTCATTCGCAGCTCGCCAAGTACAGCATACAGCGAAGATAGGTAGCAGCCGCACGCCAGCTGGAATTGGGCATCTCGCCTGGACGATCATGCAGCTCCTTGCCGGTGCACAGCTCGTCGAGGTTGACTTCAGCGTTAGGGAGGACCGCGCTCTCTTTGGCGCTGCACAGAAGTGTCAGTCTCTTCCCTCTCCCCTTATCTTCCACACATACACACACAGCACACTCACACTTGCACCCCTTTCCCACAGTATTGTCCTCGCCTACGGCCGCGAATCGGCTCCCATCAAGGAGAACCGCGTCGCGATCACGCAGTCCATCTCCGGCATCGGCGCCCTCCGAATTGGCGGTGAATTCGTCGCGCGTCACTTCCCAGGAAGCAAGTCGATCTACCTGCCCAACCCTACCCAGGAGCAGTGGAAGGAGATCAGCAAAGTCGTCAAGGTGCGTGTCCCTCCTCTCATCGGCTCTAGTTTGCTCGTGTGGAATGGCTTGCGCTTAACCTCTCTTTTCGGACTCACAGGAGAAGGGCCACTTCCCCTTCTTTGACATGGCATACCAAGACTTCGCCTCTGGTGACGTCGACCGTGACGCGTTCGCCCTGCGACACTTCATCGCTGAGGGTCACCAGGTCGCCCTCAGCCAGTCGTTCGCCAAGGTGAGTCTTTCCCTTCCGACGCGTCTTGTTCAAGTGCATTTCAGTCACTAAATGTGAACTTTCTCAAACAGAACATGAGTCTCTACGGTGAGCGCGCTGGTGTCTTCTCCCTCGTCATGGGAGGCCATGGACGGGTCCGCGCAGAAGCACGCCCTCGCCGGGATCTCGTACTACATGTCCGCCCCGCTCAACTGGCGCGAAGTCATTGGAAACCCCGTCCACACCGCAATCTACATCGCCTTCACCCTCACCGCATGTGCCCTCTTCTCCAAGACCTGGATCGAAGTCTCCGGATCCGGGCCTAGGGGGGTCGCCAAGCACCTCGAGGAGAGCGGGATGGTCATGGCCGGTCATCGGGAACAGAGCATGCACAAGGAACTCAAGCGGGTCATTCCTATTGGTGCTCTCTCCGTCTGTGCCGACTTCCTGGGCGCCCTCGGCAGCGGGACCGGTATCCTACTTGCTGTCACCATCATCTACGTGAGTGTTCATCTTTTCCCTCCTCCTGTCCTTGGATGCTTGTGCTGGCACTTACCCCCGTTCTTGAACAGTCCTACTTCGAGGTCTCCGTGCGCGAGTCGTCCGGTATGGGCATCATGCCACCACAGCTCCCGTCGCCGTCGCCGTTGCGGCGCGACACATCCTGTTGGCAGAGACGAAGTCAGTAGCAGCATCGTCGTCCCAGTAGCGCGCACCCTCGCCACCCATCGTCAACACGTCGCATCCACCCCAATGCCATCACACGTCTGGAGAAGCGACAATTGTTGGCCTGCTCGGAGGCGAGGTTAATTGGGAAGCAAAGAAAGGGATTGCAGGGGCGACAGCGTGGAGAGGCGACTGATTCTATGTGTGTAGTTGGTCAAATGTAGTAGTGGCAATCACAATAAAAGTTCGTCGTGATTTAAAGGGTGGCGGCGCTGGTCGAAGCGCCGACGTTCGAGATGGAGCTGTTGTCTGCCGATATGGCAGCGCTGGTCGAAGCGCCGACGTTCGAGCCGTTCTCCTCGTATTCGGCCTCGAATCGCGATGCTGACGACTTGCACATCAGGCCGGAGCTGGCAGCTTGAGCGGCTGTTAAGTTTCCAGCCCGCTTCTGCAAAACATAGAACTTTTTGAGCTGCGTGGGGATTCGTTTTCGTCGAACACGAGCCATGTTATGTGAGGTAATCAATGAGAGAGGATGGAATGAGTGAGTGCGTGAGAGTGAGTGAGTGAGTGAGGGAGTGCGGTGCTGGCTGACTGGCCAAATTTTCAAACCAAAATTGATTTTCCCGCATGGATGAAAATTTTCTCCACATGAATTTCGGGTCGCGTTCCAAACATTTTGCATCTTGCTGTATCTCTAAAGGAACGTGCTGGCCGAGCGAGACGAAATGTCCAGCGCCAGGTGCGCTGAAGGAGATGCAGCACAGCCCGACGGCAGAGCGAGAGTGGGAGGGCGGCTTCGCCACGAAGCTGATGACGAAATACCTCGGACTGGCGCAAGATGCCGCCAAGATGGAGGGCGTGCACATGGCGCTCGGCACCTTGACCTCCAACGTGTACTTGACCTCCAACGTGTACTTGCATCTCGCTCAGAACGAGGCCTTCCAGCATAAGGACTTCAGTGTCGTATTCAAGGCTCTGTCGGTGAGCATTTGGTCAAGGTTGTCCTACTCACCATCGATTTACATGCACCTCTGACCTGTGCCTTTCCCCATCTTCAGGCGGCCTTGGGCAACGAGCGATTGCGATGAACACACAATTGTACCACCACCCTCAAGTCTCAACTGTCTTTCTCGGACCACAGTTCCTACACTGCCAATTGTATCTCCAAGCATTGTCCGTGAATGACTGTATAGGGTCATAGTTGTGTTGCTGCCTCGAGACGAGCTGTCACATGCACCGAGAGGAGTGAACGCGGAGAAGTGTCCTAAGAGGAGACAACATAGCGACTTGAAGCTTGAAGCGTTCCATGCCGCTCGAAGTCGCTGAAGAGGGCGGGCGACAACCAGCAGTAGGCGCTGGAGCGAGGGCCAATCGACCCCCTGGTAATCCAGCATCCCCTAACGCCCTCCCTGAAAGATCATTCAAGAGCGTTCTCGGTGATCCAAGTCCACATGATCTAACCCGACGTCTTCTCCTCGTAAAGCTCGGTCTGGATATCGAACATGGCTTTGAGCAGAGACCTGTACGCTGGCGAGAAGCGCGAGGTGTCGCCTGTCAATTTGTAGCACGAGCCTGTACGAGGTTCGCCGGCGGACTCGCCCTCGTACCTGGAGTCCCGGCGAGAGAGTCAAGGACGAGAAAAGTAGCTGATGACTGATGAGGGACGATGGCTTAACAAAAACAGCTGGAGTTTGCAAGTATTCACAGTCGTTCGGCGCCGTAGTCCACTCGCCGATGATGGTCCAGAGATTCCTTGCAGAGTTGCTGAGCTTCGAGCGGAGGGGGCAGACGAATCGCAGACGCTCGTTGTGCGACCAAGCATTTTGGCCAGGAGCGATCATGGCGTATCTTTGAATGTCCATGACAACATTCTGGTATTCCTGCAGGGACAAAGAACACAAGGGTCAAATCATCTACTTTGGAGGCTTGTATCAGTGTGGAATTTCCGAGTGCTCACTGGTGGTTGGAACGCCCCGTTCCAGTAGGACGTGTTCCGGAACGCGTTGTGAAGAACAACAGCTTCAGGTCGAGTGAAGGAGTGTGCGAGAGAGGATGAGAGGGGGTTTGGGGGAAAAAAACGAGGGCAAAAGATGTGAGTCGAGTAGGCGATGCTGCGGAACAGACAAGTTTGGGGAAGGCATAGGGTCAAATGTGTCCACACGGGGCTATGTATGGGAACAGAGGGTGGGAGGGTGAGCAGATGAGCGGCCAAGGATAGGAGGAGACAGATGAAGGGCATGGCAGGCGGGATGTCGTCTTCCGCACCTTCACGACATCGCGAGGATCCAGCGACGACCTCAGGTGTGCGATGTATGCCAAGCGATCCGCCTGGCCGCTGCAGCCACCTGTCGACTGTCGACTGTCGACCAATTGAGATCACTCTCAGCGCCCACGGTCGATAGGATCTCGCGCTGGCTCGCGGTCGGGTCGTATGGCTTTGATGTCGAGAGCTCCCCAGATCTGGCAGGCGGCAGTCTGGCTCGTCACTTGCGCTGAGCCGCAGCATCGCCGTGTCGCAATCGCCTGCTGTCGCAAATGCAGTTCTGAGGTACATGGTTGGGAGGTTGTAGAAGATGAGAAGGCCAGTTGTCAGAGTCAGATGTGAGAGTCATGGATCCGAAGCCGACTGTGAGAGTGAGCGTGTGAGCATCTTCGCTGTCCTTCCCAGCGCTCACACCAGGCGGACTCCGACTGGGCCCGGCTTCGATCCTTCTTTGCCAGACTGCCGAGGAGGCCCATCGTCTCTGAGTTTCGCCACAGATCCACCGCTCAGTACTTGACAGCCAGCGAACATGAAGCATGAAGCATGAAGCGCCATTCCAGAGTCGCCTTCACATGACGCCAGCATCATGGGCCTTCAAACCTCCTTCCGCTCGCGATGGGACTGGCAATCTTGTATTGAGTCCTAAGAGGGTTTTTGATCCGAATTTGTCGCCGCCACCGCGGCGGCTTTCACGTCTCCTCCGCTCGGAGTTGCTGCTTCCCCTGCTTGAGCGTTGTTGGGGTCTACCGCCGGCTGGTCAAGCCTGAGATCGCGTTGCCGTGCCGAGTCGAGAGGTCGAAGTAGGATGTCGTGTTGTTGATCCAAGGCTTCTCGTGATTGGTTTGTAATACGTCATGGACCATGATCGTCTGGGAACAAACAAAAAGCCATTGGGTAAGATTGAGGGAGGGAATAAATCATACCGAGTGGGGCTGAGCATCGAGGTTGGCAACTCGGAAAGACGACTCACCGCAAAGCTGAACAAGATCCTGTTCAGACCGGGGGGGGGGGGAGAGAGAGGATGAATCCCTGGCGGCAAAGAAGCTTCTCCTCGTAGATGAGTTCCGGGATGTCGCAGTCATGCTCAAGTGTTCTGCAGCCGGTGGTCTCAATGATTTGCGGAGCTGGAGAGGGAGAGGGAGAGCAGAAGGAAAGGAAGAAAGTTAGGCCTGCCATCAGTTCTGATCCTTCACGAGATCGGAAACGTACGGGTGTCGGAAACGAAGTCGCCATTGCCACTGCAGCCTCCACCGAAGACGTGGTAAAGTCCGAGCCAGTGTCCAGCCTCGTGCGTCGCTGCGCGGCCCGGCTGATGGACAAGAACGAACCCCCATGTAACGTAGCGTGTTAGATGACAACGTCATCCTTCCAGGGAGCAGACGACTAGTTCTGAGGGAACATAGAACATCGGAGGATATCTGTGCAGAGGGGATATGGGAGGGGAGAAGGCGAGAGGGTTTGGGTATGGCGGAGAGGGGCATGGTCGATAACCTGTTCGAGAGTCGGGTTTCCTAGGAAGAGAGGAGGGCTAGTGGGCGAGAGCGAGGAGTAACCAAACGAGGGCGAGCTGAGAAGTGACAGAGGAAGAAAGTGTCAGCAAAACGTCGAACACCGGGGAGTTACGAGCTCGCCGTCTATAGAGATAGCGAGCAAGAGCGATGGCAAAACGGAAAGCAAATGCGTATCTAGGAAGGGAGAGTTCGGCGAGGCGGTCTAGAATGAGAAGGAGATGAAGATGTGAACTGAAGTGAAGGCAAAAGGCCAAGGCATGGGAGTGAACTTGATACGGTGATGATGGCGTGGAACTGTGGAAGTCAGCCCTCGTCACGTTGCATACTCGTAACAAGAGCACACGAAACACATGGGTTCCTACCTCTACCTACACGAAGCACCAGCTCATCGTACCTTACAAGGCAAGTCCCGTGGGACATCGACTCGCCCCGTGAGCTGTGCGACGTCGTTGGCTGTCCGTTCCTGAGTCAGGACGAACCCATGCCGGACGTGATGTCTGAGATCTGAGATCTGGACCAAGCGACTCACTTCGGCCATCGTGAATCAAGTATTCGGTGTCGACTGTCGAGATGCTGCACCAATCAGTTCTAAGGAGGATGAACGGGAAAGAAGGGGGAAGGGACAGAAAGGTGAAAGGAGGGAGGAAGAAGATCAGCAACTATTCTTGAGCTTTTGAGCTTCCACCTCGTCTGGGCGCAAGAATGATGACTTCCCATCGAGGTACCATGGTGGGAGGGATCGGAAGAGCGTGGCCATTAGCGATAATTATTGCGTCTTGCGTCCTGGAGGGAAAGGTACATGAGTTCCTCAGGGAGAGGAGGCCAAATCGAAACCTTGTGTGTGTCCGTCGACTATGTTAATCTGATAAAGATAAGGGGGAAGAAGTTAGAAGAGACATTATCTCCTCAATCCCGACGCACCCGCTTCTCGAGCAGGGTACGAATCCGACCCGTTTCCACCACGTCGCCAGTTCCGCTCTTCTTCTCGGGGCCCGTCTCGTCCCCGCTCGTCCCGGCTGCGGTCGCGGTCACGGTCACGACTCCGGTCGCGGTCTCGGTCCGAGTCGATGTGCCGCGGCCCTCGTTCTCGATCTCTTTCTTGTTCCCGTTCTCGATCTTGTTGTCGATCCGAGGCCCTGCTATCCCGCTCCCCGTCTCGTTCACGACCACAGCTGATGGCAGAGCGCGAAGACGATCCACGCTCTTCGACCCAGTCCCGTTCCCGTTTCCGCTCTGCCTCTCGCCCCAAATCCCGTTCCCGTTCCCAGCCCCTCGCAACCGTGGCCCAGTGGGCCTTCGAAGCTTCCTTTCTGGGCGGCTTCAAGCCGGCGCCGCCGCGCATAACATTGCCCATGCCTTCCTTGAGCCCTGGCGGTTCCCATCCGCTTCTGGAAGCTCGGAAGGCCTGCCACTGCTCGGTGGGACACGAAGGGGCCCGATATGGCTTTTCGGCATCCCAAAGCCAGACCCACGAGGCGCCGGCGTCCGCGTCATCGGTCCATCCGAATCCGATGTGACTCCGAGCCTTTATGAGCATGTACTTCATCTTCACGATCCCCACGTCCCGTTTACAGTCGAAGTCGCGGTCAGCCATCTTCTGACCCAGCAGGCGGAAAGCGATGGCCATGCCCTGGTTGTGGCGCATGTAGTCGCTGAGGACTTCGGCGATGATCGTGTACTCGCAATTTGGGGGCGGGGTTGAGACGAGAACCTCGGACTCAGGAAGAGCCTCGATCTCGGCGGGTACCATGGAGACGTTGGTTTGTCGATAGTTGGAGGGTCCAGCAGCCCAAGCTGAACCCTCATTCTTGTGGTCACCTTCGACAGGCCGATAACCGACATCTGGCTCGAAGCGTTTCGCATCTAGAAATGCGACCGTCCTCTTTGCTGACGGCGACTTCTTCTTCGTCTGCGTGTGAGCTCTGTTGCTGCTCGATCCTTGTCCTCGGCCTTCAAATTCCTTCTCCTCCGCCTCGTCTCGGATCGATGCACTGGGGGCGGTCCAGAACGAGTTCGGCCACTGTGCCAATCCTTCAGCTTGGGGGTGTAATTCCTTCATGTCCTGCGATGGGGCGCGGAGGATCTTCTTGTGGCGGAGGGTGCAGATGCGTTCGCGGGATGGAGGGAGATAACGAACGAGCCGTGTTTCGTGGCCGACTCCATCCAGTCTACCGATCCTGACGTCTTCGGTTCGCGGATTGGGCTGGTGATCTTCAGAGTGAGGTTGAGTAGAGTTCAGCCACAAGGACCATCAGTGAGCTCACGATCAGCGACAGACTCACCTGTAGG
The DNA here is from genome assembly GCA_032718865.1 of Tilletia caries. Lineage (NCBI taxonomy): Eukaryota > Fungi > Basidiomycota > Exobasidiomycetes > Tilletiales > Tilletiaceae > Tilletia > Tilletia caries. Next base: position 271,335 of record JALUTQ010000037.1, on the reverse strand, counting down.
CACATTGTTGACCTCGACAATGTTGCCGCTGGGAGTCAGCCCCGGGCCCGCCATGTCGTCCTCGGAGTAGTCACTGGCTCACTGGCTCTGTATCGCCTCACACGCGCGCGTCGAAGTTGGTGGTCAGTCGGATGTCGTTGTCGTCGCAACCCGCCAGCGAGACACCTGGACACCTCCTTGATCTCGACTCTCGAGAATCGGCACATCGGCACGGGCCACGGGCCACCTGTCCGCTGTCCGCCTTGCTCCGTCCATCGTCCATCCCGAGCTGCAAGTTGCAGACCGCGACGATCATGCGTCTTGCCACTTCAGCGTCGATGTCGTCCTCAGCGCACGCAGGCCGCAGCCCAGTCGCCCGCGTCATGAATTCGTGTCAAATGAGAAGGTACGTAAGTGGTCGGTCCGGGCGATCCCTTGACACCTTCCCCTTCTCATCTAGTTCGGCGCGGGTGTAGATGGAGTCAGGGACCGCGCTCAGACTGCAACCCATCTCATTCGGGATCTCACCTTCTTCCTCAGTGGGCCTGTTTCGCCGCTCGGGTAACGTCTTGCTCTGTTCCTGTGAAGGAATCTGCTGATGTCCTCGGGTCTCCTTCTTCCCAGCAGTACGATTGCCGAATCGTGTTCTGTTGCTTACTGATACCCTCTCGTTCCTTTCAACCAACGATCAGCGGTCAGTTGTCAGAGCGATTTACCATGCGCGTGAACTGCCCCATCATTCTTGCGGATCTTGTTTCATTCGGCTGCATGCACGTGAATGGACCTTGGGCGCCCCTTCTCCGCGATTGCCACTGTTGGTATACGCGCCACCAAAGCCGTATATGCGGATGGAATGCGAACGTGCTTGTGAAAATGCTTGCGCTGAGATTGCAGAGAGTGAAGGGGACCCGGGAGCGACATCTACAATGCGGTCCTTGACAGCTTTTGGAGCTGGTCTGATGGGGACGCGGAAAGGTAACGGATGTCAGATGCGGAGCGCGGAATGGCCAGGTTTGAAGATAAATGCAGAGAGCAGGAACTCACTCAGAAGAACATCGCCATCCTTGATGATTTTCGCATACTGCGCATTCTTTGTATCCGGCCTCCTCGTCTCGACCACTCCGCTGACCTTGTCAATCACAGCCGGCAACCGTCCGGCGGAGATGAAGCGGGCCAACTCGCGATCGACAAAGTCGACGCTGACCCCAAAGGCAGCGCCCATGTTCTCGAGCGTGAGAGACTTGTAGGACTCGAGGAGCTGTGCGTAGGCGATGATGCGCATTTCGCGGGTGTAGTAGCGTGCGTGTGGGTTGAGCACGCGGGAGGGGAGGACGTGTGCTTGTTCGACGGCGGCGAGGGCGCGGAAGAAGGAGGCGTAGTCGCCGCCGTGGAGGGCGGTCATGAAGGTTCGGAGGTGAGGGATATCGTCGATGACTTGAAGAACCTCGGGAGCTTGCATGAGCTGATTGTAAACGTAAGATGTCAGTTCTTTATTCATCCATTCTCCCATCTCAGATCGAGCCAAATACACACCTTCTTCTTGAGATCGACTCTCTTGAGGACGAGCATATTTGCAATGACGGTGAGAGCGACAAAGTCGTTGTAGTCGATCAGTTCGGTGGCGGTGAAGGTGCTAAGGGCATCGAGGAACAGCGATCCACCCTGTTTGAAATCCCGAATGGAGAGCAAGTGCAGCCCCTCGTACACCTTCAGCCGATTCCGACGGTCCCAGTCTCCACCTTCCTCCACGAGCTCCTTCGCCTTGGCAATGTTTACCGTGGTGATCTCTGTGTCGCCGAAGAAGAGGCCGATGCGGACCTGTGTGAGGGTGAGGTCGAGTCGGGAGCCGAGACCGACAGCCTTCTCGTATGCGACCTTGTGCGCTGCGACCGCTTTTGCCTTGTCACCGATCTTAGCGTAGTAGAAAGCGCGGGCCTTGAGGATGGCGTTGATCTCGGTCTCGCCTTCCTCCTCCTCCGCCTTTTTCTGCTGTTCGTCAAACTTGGCGAGCTCGGTGTCGTTCTTGGTCCGTAATCTGGCGAGGAGGGCGTCGTCGCGGGTGAGGAGATGTGTTGTGGTTGGGTCTTCGAGGATGGCTGCGTAGTAGGGGGCCATGTCGTCCTGCTCGATGCCTTCTAGGAGCTCCTTTTGTGCTGCCTGCCGGATGTGAGGTTCTGATGAGGACTCTGGGCGGGAGAGGACGAAGAGAGCCTGCTGCATCTTGAGGTTGGGGATGGGCAGCAGCTCATCTTCTTCGACAATGTTCGCCATCTTGCTGTGAATGCTGTTGCTGGTGTTGATGCTGAGTGCTGCTGAGTGCTGCTGAATGCTGTTGCTGCTGTTGCTGCTGTGCTCGTCGCTGTGGATGAGGAGGACGCGTCTGTGCTCAAATGGGTGACGCTCTCGGTCACGTGACGCGCGTCATCATCTTGCTCCCGCCATTAGTGACGAGGCCCGAACACACTCACTCGCACACTCACTGGTCCACCAATCCCCAGCCAAGGTACACATAGAAGCACAAGCAACAGAATGGCACCCGTAGCATCAACACACGCCGCCGGGCCCAGCAGTCTCGCAGACGCGACTTCCCTCGCAGCAGCAGACCGCGCCATCGCAGCGAAGGACTACGCAAAGGCACAGACCATCCTCAACGACATCCTCGCCGCGAACCCAAACGCAAACGACGAGGACGCCCTAAAGCTCAAGGAGGGCGCTCTCCTCAAGCTCGGCCAGGTACACAGGGACACCAAGGACGCAGAGGCCCTCGCCGATGTCGTCCGCAAATCACGCGCTCTCATGGCGGCCGGGGCCAAGGCAAAGACAGCGAAACTTATTCGGACGCTGATCGACTACTTCTCCGACATCCCTGACAGCAAACAGCTCCAGATCGACGTCACCAAGGAGAATGTTGCATGGGCCAAGGGAGAGAAGCGCATTTTCCTCAAGCAGTCCCTCGAGACCCGTCTGATAGGACTGTGAGTGACTCCCATCTGCCAGGTCGCTGTTCGATCAAAAGGGCATTGCTCACAGCCAAAAATGCTCCCTCTACAGCCTGTACGAGAACAAGAACTACCGCGAAGCACTCCCACTTATCAACGACCTCCTCCGCGAGCTCAAAAAGCTCGACGACAAGATGATCCTGACCGAGGTCCACCTGCTCGAGTCCCGCGTGAACCACGCGATCTCCAACTTCCCCAAAGCAAAAGCAGCACTCACCTCCGCACGCACCTCTGCAAACGCAATCTACTGCCCTCCAACCCTCCAGGCCCAACTCGACCTCCAATCTGGCGTCTTGCACGCCGAGGACAAGGACTACACCACCGGGTACTCCTACTTCTTCGAGACGCTCGAGGGTTTCGCCGCGCAGGAGGATCCGCGGGCACCTTCGGCGCTCAAGTACATGCTGCTCTGCAAGATCATGCTCAACTTGCCTGATGATATCTCTTCGATCATTCAGGGGAAGCTGGCGCTGAAGTATGCGGGTAGGGATGTGGAGGCGATGAAGGCGGTTGCCAAGGCGCATGAGGATCGCAGTCTGGAGGACTTTGAGAAGGCTCTGCGCGATTACAAAGATGGTCAGTAGGACTGCCTCTCTTTTCCCACTCTAATCCCGCCGGTGGAGCTTGATTGACGTTCTTCTCCCCGCGCGCGTTTTTTCAACTAGAACTGTCAAATGACCCCATCATTCGGAATCATCTGGCGGCCCTGTACGATACCTTGCTGGAGCAGAACTTGCTGCGCATCATCGAACCATACAACCGGGTCGAGATCGCCTTTATTGCTGAGTCTGTCCGACAGCCTGTGCGGGAGGTAGAGCAGAAGTGAGTCACTTTGGAGTCGTAGTACGCATTTTCTCATTTCTGACTTCCTGTTCCTTCCTCTCTCCCTCAGGCTTAGTCAAATGATCCTCGACCATGTGTTCACTGGCACGCTGGATCAAGGCGCAGGCTGCCTGATCGTGTATGACGAGCCACGAAACGACGTGAGTTGCATCGAAAGCGATGTTCATCTAACGCTGAGCTGAGCTTAGCTGACCCCATTGGACTTGATTCGACTCCAGGCAACGTACGAGGCGACGATTGAAACGCTCAAGCATGTGGGCCATGTTGTCGACTCGCTGTACAAGAAGGCGAACCGACTGTCATGAGCGCGGTACAGGGGGCTCCCACCTTGACCTTTTTCAGCATACATTCGTCTCATGGAATACCATTTCATGCTGTCAGACTTTGGCGAAAGGAAGAGGCATCGTCTAGACTGAATGTGTTCCTTTTTGCACATGTTTTGAGTTGATAGTGAGAAAGATCTATAGGGGGTTCCATCCTTGGTGGATTTTGTTGAAGCTCAGTCCATGTCAACCATGCTGAGAAGGACGAAGCGGGTCAGGAACTACGCGTAAGGAGAGAGAGAGAGAAGTGCGACGCAGATCAAAACTCACGCGTAGGAAGGAGCATCGAGCTTCTCGGCGCCCTTGAGGAAGGGAATGCCGACAACAAAGACGTACTCGACCGTCTTGGCCCCGAGCTGCGCGACCAGCTCACCCGCCGCCTTGGCCGAGCCACCGGTCGCGATCAGGTCATCCACCACGAGCACATTCGCCCCCTTCTCCAACGCGCCCGCCTGCATCTCAAAGATATCCTGCCCGTACTCCTTCGCGTAGGAAGCCTGGACGCACTCCCCCGGCAACTTGCCGCGTTTGCGCACGGGGACGAACGCCGCGCCTAGACGGAGGGCGAGGATGGGGCCGAAGAGGAAGCCGCGCGCGTCGAGCCCGACGACGGCGTCGATCTTGCCGCTCCCGCTGCCGCTGGGCAGGAGGGTCGGGATCGTGACGGTGAAGACGTGGGTGAGGATGTGGGTTAGCAGGGCTTCGAACGCGAGCGGGTCGCGCAGAACGGGGAGGATGTCGCAGAAGAGGATCCCGGGTGTTGGGCTGGAGTGAGGGGAGTGAGATAGGAGAGAAGATGTGAGCCGGGCGCGTGTGGGTAGCCTGGGAAGCGCAATCGAACGTACAAATCCTTGTGGTACGCTGTGAAGAGGAGGGAAGGGACGGGTCGGGGAAGATCAGTGAGCAAGCCCGTGCGGGAAGCGGTACGATACGGCGATGAACATCAGGCGGGCGGTGCTACGGCAACGTACAGAAGTGCTTCTTGATCAGCTCGAGGTCAGCCATCGTGTACAGAATGAGAAGGGGGACGGTGGTGGTGGTCGACCTCGGAAGGAAGGAGGAAAGGAAGCCGGGAACTGGGAACGTGTTGGCCTGGGACAGACACACCCTACTCACGCTTCACACAAGTTCAAGGGAACACCGCCAGCCGCTCGTCCATCCATGTACCATATACTGTCCCCTATCACCGAGTGGAACACTTTGCACCAGTTTTGCACCACTGATCCTCTGATAACCGTCACGATAACACAACACAACCACATTCAGACACTTAGAAAGAATTATGCACCTCCCATAGATGCGCCCGCTCCCGCTTTCCGTTTGTCAATTGGTCTCCTGGTCGAGCAGGAGGGTGGCCTTGAGTGGTGTCAAAAAAGTTGTACAAATTGAATGAGATAAACGGCGTATCACCCAGTGGAACACTTTCGATTTTCAAAATGCCAGGCCGTATTGTGTCCGCTAGTTTTCAGAACGAGCTGGCGAGCCAGCGAGTCAGGCTACACCTGTCAGAAATCCGGTCTGATCTTATGCTTTTCTTGTTAGCGCGGGGACGTGCAACACCTACTCAATCAGCCCTGGTACTTGAGGGATGACAGCGAGTGTGGATTGACGATGGGGGTTCTCTACATGGTCAAGGTAAGCAAACGAGTGTGGTAGCAGCTGAACTCTGCTCTCAATGATCATCCCCTCTTCCTTCCCCAGTGATCGGCAGGATTTCAAGTGAGCGCGGCACTCTATTTCCGACACTCCCTCCTGACGCGTTCACCTTCTCCTTCTCCGCCGAACTTCCTTCTCCAACCTGTACTCCCTCCTCAGCAGATCCCAGATCCCCGAAACCAACCATTCTACCGAGCCGACTGAGCTTCTCCCTGGTCATCACCTTCGTGAGCATGTCCGCAGGGTTGCTGTCCGTGTGTACTCTTCCCACCAGTACCTCCTTCATCTCCTGGAGCTTCCGCACAAGGTGGTGGTGAACCTCGATGTGTTTCGTCTTCCCGTGTTGACCAGGATCTTTTGAGATCGCCTCCGCACCTTTGTTGTCGGTGAGGATGTCGGTAGCACGGCGAAGCTTGATGCCGAGCTCTGTGAGGACCGATCGGAGCCACTTTGCCTCCCGAGAGGCTTCCGACAGAGCTATGTACTCGGCTTCAGTCGAGGAAACCGAGACAGTCGCCTGCAGCTTCGATCGCCAAGTAACCATGTTCCCGAACACCCTGAAGATGTAGGCGCTCACGCTTCGTCGCGTGGAATGGTCAGTGGCATGATCGGAGTCGGACCATCCGCTGATCGCCGCCTTCTCGGTTCCGGTGAAGTGGAGTCCTTTGGTGCGCGTACCCTTCAGGTAACGCAGAATTCGCTTCGCCGCCAGGAAGTGTGCTGGGCTCGGGTTGCTCATGAATCGAGCTAGGTACCCCACAGGGAAAGCAATGTCCGGACGAGTGCCTTGTGCAAGCCAGAGCAGGCAACCGATGAGCGCTGCGAAGTCGTGCACTTCCGATTTACTTGCTTGTCCACTGAGGTTTGGTCCAAGCTGCCGGGAGGCATCCGTCATCGGCGTTGGCAGTGCCGTCTCAGACTCCATCTTGTATTTTCGCACCAGGAAATCGATGTATGCTGTCTGGCCGAGCTTGGCGGTACGCGTCCTCGGGTCATGGTCCACTCGCATGCCGAGAATGTGCGAGAGTCCACCATTGTCCGTGATCTTGTACCACAAGGCAAACTCGGCCTTGACCTTGGCGACTCCCTCCTGCCCGCGTGCTGCGATGACAATGTCGTCAACGTAGACAGCAAGGATGACCGATCCCCCGGCTCCGAATCGAACGAACAGGCACGGTTCACTCCCCACTTGTTCGTATCCGGCCAGAAGCAAACGAGCCTTGAGCGTGTCGACCCAGGCGCGTCCTGCTTGCTTGAGGCCGTAGATTGCTCTCCGGAGTAAGCAGACCCTGCCCGTACCATCGTCGTACTCTGGCGGCTGCTGCATGTACACCTCATCATACAGCTTTCCATTGAGGTACGCCGTCTTGATGTCGATGGAGCCCAGGCTCAAGTCAAGCGCAAGAGCAATCGAGATTACGAGGCGAATGGTTGCTAGCCTGGCTACTGGCGCAAAGGTATCCGAGAAGTCGATGCCCTCTCGTTGGGTGAATCCCTGCGCCACCAGTCGAGCTTTATACCGCGCCGCAAATCCATCGCGATCCGTTTTGAGCTTGAACACCCACCGTGATCCGACAATGTTCCGTTTCGGTGGTGCCTCGACCAGCTCCCATGTCCCCATCTCCCTCAGTGACCCGATCTCCTCATGCATAGCCTCCTGCCACTTCGTCCATTCAGCGGGTGGACGCGCTTGTGCTTGCTTGAGGTTCTGAGGCTCGAGAGGTAAACCATCAGCAGTGGTGCCCTGCGCCGACGCTAAACCTGCCCAGACTATCGCCATCCCGAGAACAGCGGCAGCGGACCTGGTGGTGGCATAGGCCACTTCGGTACGCCTCTCTTCCTCTGCAACCTCCTCCTCCAACAGCTCCTCGGACAAACAGTGGGCAAACCGAGCCAGGAGCCTTGTGCTGCGCCGAAGCTCTTTCGTCGGGACCGCCACTTTGTGCTGTTTTGGAGGAGGCGTAGACATCCGAGGTACTGACGGTCGCGACGTGGGAGGTGTCTGATCCAAAATGGCAGAGAGATCGTCGAGGCTCATGATGCTGGATGGTGTTGACGCATCATCACCCCACTGTGTTCCGAGCTGACGAATTTGGAGTTGCATGTCGTGCGATAACTCCGCATTTAAGTCCGCCACCGTTGGCTCCCAATCAATCAGGTCCATCGGATCATCCTCATCTGGGGGCGGAAGAATGGCGCTCGGGGGTTCTAGCACTTGTGTTTCTCCAGCAACTTCATACTCCTGCAATCGAAGATCTTCGTCGCTTGGAGTTCCAATAGGAATAGAAGGTTCCTCAGCTGAAGCCTGCCCCTTCATGCGTTTGCCGCGCGCGCGCACCTTCGGAGGAACCAGCGACATCTCCACACTATCGTCCTCACGAGGTTGTACTGACCTAGGCTCCTCCAAAGCCAGAGACTGGTCGTACGTCCTGCTCTCATCAAAGATCACAGAGCGTGACCATCGGAGAGAGTTACTGGGAGACGATGGGCAGAAGACCAGCCACGCTCGGCGATCCTCTCCTATGCCGAGGAAGATCCCTCGAAGGCCTCGAGCCGACAGCTTTCCTTCCGTCCGTTGCTGAGGATATATGAGCGTCCAGCAGAGTGAACCGAAAGTGCGGATAGCCTCGAGTTTTGCCGGCTTCCCTGACCAGACCTCTTGCGGGAGTTGCCCCTTCAGCGTGTTGCTTGGCGTTCTGTTGAGTACGTACGCAGCGTACTGGACTGCATACGGCCAGAAGCCGAGGGGTAGTCGTGCAGCGCGCAGCATGGCTCGCATCCGCTCCTCGAGTAGACCGTTCCGACGTTCTGCCACCCCATTCTGCGACGAAGAGTAGGGTGCGGTCCATATCCACGCCGTCCCGCGTGCCTTGGCCCAGTCCTGAAGCTCCTTGGCAACAAACTCCTTGCCATTGTCGGTGTGGAGAGTCACCAGTTGCTGACTGGTCGCGGCCTCGACTTGCTCAGCCCACGCATCCAACGTCACACGCAGTGTTTCTGCCGTCCGATTTGGTAGACAGTAGATCCATGTCTTGCGCGTGAAGTCGTCTACAAGGGTGAGGACCCATGCAAACGAAGGATGACCGAGGAATGGGCCGATGAGATCGCTGTGAACGAGCTCAAGTCGAGAGCGGGTCTGACTGGTGCTGTGACTTGGATATGGTGCGGCGCGTAGATTGGCTATCGCGCAAACATCGCAGACGGGACGATCCTTCAGGTACCGCTTGATGCTGCCGACGGTTGGCGCGTCCTTGCCGCTCAACAGACCAGCCTTGGCAAGGTCGATGAGCTTGAGGAGACCGATGTGTCCGTACCGGCGATGCCAAAGCTCTACTCTCCAATCCAATCCGGCTGACGTTGAGACCTCCTCTGCACCATCCGCAGTCACCGAGGCGACCAATGCTTGAGCGCTTGACGGATCACGGTGGCGTGGACGGACCATGAAGTACGCCGCTCCAGTTGCCTTGTCGACGTGGGCAACGAGGACGCGCCCAGATGGAGCAACGAGGAGCGTGCAGAGCCCCGTAATGACCGTCACGAAACCCTGCCGAGCCAGTTGATGTGTCGAGAGCAGATTCGCATCGAGCTCCGGAACGACAAGAACGTGGCTCAGAGGTACGGCACGCGACTGTGCTTGACCTCGCAAGATCGCCTCGACATTCCCGGCACGAACCACCGGCACGCTCTTCCCATTGGCAACTCGTACCACCATGTCGAGTGCCGATCGGTCGGACTCTTGAACAAAGGACGTCGACGCCGTCATGTGGTGTGTAGCCCCACTGTCCAAGATCCACCTTTCTTCCCCATGTCCATGCCCATGCCCATCCCATCCTTGCCTGAGTCCGCTCTGCTGCGTATGTAACGCTGTAGAAGCAGAATCCAGAGCAAGGTCACTATCCTGACAAAGAAGAGGTGGGTGAGGAGGACTCACCCAATGTGCGTCACCCCGGCCGGATACCCGGCCAGATATCCCTACACTGCAGTTGCCAGCTGCAGGTTGCGCACTAGCTTCGGAACTGTCACAGCCTAGACTCGGTGGGATGCTCGAGCCCTTCTTGATGGCTGGACTGTTGGCCAGAATTGACCTGTCGGGTGGCAGCGGTTGACGACTCGAGAGCACGTCATCCGCCACCTCGAGTTCCTATTTGAGACTTGGTCCAAGCACCTTGACAGACTTGCCATCAAACGTTCTCAACTCGATCTCCTCTTCTCCCCGTGCAATTCTAGCTTCTGCCTCTTGTTTACCATCAACCGCTCCTTTATTCATGCTCTGAGCCTCATATTTATGTCCAGGGCCCTGTCCATCTAAGAGCTGAGCCCGAAGACGACAGTGGGCGGCTCGGTGGCCCGGATTACCGCAGAGGTTGCAGTCGCCTGCGAACCACTCGGCTTCCCGGGGGTGACCGGACGGAGGGCCAAAGCGAGGGCGGGACGACCGGTTGTTGAAGAACTTGGCGACGTAGGCGTGGGCCTCATCCTCGGTGAGTGTGTCGAGGTTGACATCGCCTGTCTCCTGTTCCTCATCGGCCTCCATCGTAGCTTGCCGTGCACCGAAGCGAGCGAGGGGTTGCATCGACGTGGTGATGACGCGCAGGCTGCGCTTCTCCTCGATGGTGAGCAGGTGTGAGACTACTTCGTTGAGGGAGAACACACGACCAGTGCCGAACTGAGTAGTGTCGAACGTCTCCCTGGTCGTGTTGAAGGAGGGATGAAGACCTCTGAGAAAGGCTTCGACCTTCTCGTGCTCGGTGAGCGAGCTGTCGATGTTACCGAGCTGGGCAATGATGGCCCGGAGACGGTCGGCGTAGTCTTGGACGCTTTCGCCGGACTTTTGGGCCAAGAGGAGCATCTTCTGGCGAAGGAGACGCTGTCGAGACACGCTGTCTCGATTGACATCTGCCTTGAGCTTGGCAAAGATGTATGTACCACGCGTCTCTCCTTCCTTGCGCAGGTCGCCGAGAGTTGTGTTCTTGTAGTGATTGTTGACTGTGAGCGCCAACAGACCACCAAGCTCTTCGTCCAATCGTGCATCGTAGCCGAGACGGGAATTACCGAAGAGCATCGCGCGTGCCTTCGGGTTCGAGCTGAGGTAGGCCCATAGGTCGCTAGACCACGCGTCGTACGTATCTTCGGCCAACGGGGTGATGCGTTGGATGCCGGAGTAGCTGATGATGCGTTCTGGGCCATCGTGCTTGCGTGAGGGCGACGGGCGATTTTCGACGGCGGCCTTGAGCGTCTGCTCGTCGACGATGGCCTTCACCTTGCGGTAGAGGTCGAGTTTGCTGGCGTCGGGGTTATCGCGCCGGACGATTTCGTATGCCGCACGCCAGAGAGAGTCGTTCTCGGCCTTGCGGTCTTCCTTGGCCGACTGCTCGTTGAAGTCGAGCTCGAGCAGCTTGATGCGGTCGCTCTCGGGCATACCGGGGTCGACAAGGCGCTGCGAGAGGCTGCGGTCGGCAAAGTCCACTTTCGGCGGCACGTAAGCGCGGGAGGTGGAGAAGTCCAGCGCCTCGAGGTGCGGAGGCAGCACACGGGTGACGACGGTGGGCTGCGGGGCGCCCTGCGAGTACAAGGTCGATTCCACCGGCGGAGCTCCGTAGGGTGCTGGCGGATGGACCGTTTCGGGACTCGGTGCGCGCGGCGCACGACCTCGCTCAATGATGCCGACTCGGGTGGACATGTCGCCGATGTGGGAGTCGAGAATGTCCTGGGCTCCACGAACGTCCTTCAGCTCGCGGCGCATCTCCTCACGCATGGCGCGGAACTCGGCCATGATGTCGGCGAGGGTCGGCTCAGGCGGGGAGCGCGCGCGGGAGCCGGACGTGTCCTCGGCTGGGGTTCCTTCGCTGGTATTCTTGGGGGGCATCTTGAGTATCTGCGGTGAGTACACGGAAGGCGGAGCTACCATGTCAGAAATCCGGTCTGATCTTATGCTTTTCTTGTTAGCGCGGGGACGTGCAACACCTACTCAATCAGCCCTGGTACTTGAGGGATGACAGCGAGTGTGGATTGACGATGGGGGTTCTCTACATGGTCAAGGTAAGCAAACGAGTGTGGTAGCAGCTGAACTCTGCTCTCAATGATCATCCCCTCTTCCTTCCCCAGTGATCGGCAGGATTTCAAGTGAGCGCGGCACTCTATTTCCGACAACACCAGCAGACCTGGGGGACTGACTGGGAGTGTCCCAGGGCGGGAGTGTCCCGGGAGAAGACCACGGGGCTGACCGGGACTGTCCCAGCGCAAAAATCCCGGTATTGTCCCACGGGGACCGTCCCAGGACTGTCAATCTAAATAACAGGATAATCACTCCCCTTTCCAAATGCCTATGCTCAGGATGGTTCCCTGAGGTGTGATTCGAGACTTTTGGGCGAGTTTTCTTAACCAGCCTCGCGATAATGCCAATACTGAGTGTATAAGTACTGATTAGAGAACAATTTGCCGTGCTGAAAAAGCGCGTATGGTCCAGTGGAAAAACCCTGGTCATTCTGATTGTGCGGGTCGAGAGTTCGAACCCCATAGATTTTGATCTTTCGTTTTTTTTATTCAAATTTTTTCCTCTTTCTCGGACAGTCCTGGGGCGGTCCCGGTGCCGGTCCCAGGATTTCGCTCCCAGTTAGTCCCGGGATAGCGGAGGAAACGCCGCCGGGACAGTCCCCCGCTGGCTGGGCCCATACAGATCTGGGACCGCCCCGGGAGATCCCGCGGGACCGTCACGACCTGTCCCCATGGCTATGGAGGAAAATACTGGTAGAATTTTCAGCATCGTGTGAAATACCCGTTCAGCGAGGAAAGCAAATGCCGACAGTGGATTTGGCGGTTACCCCTACTACCCAAGACTGCAGGAGCCATAGCACCCTAGCCATCCAACCTTTTCAAGGTCTCTAACTTGGAGTGTGCTCCATGCGTATATCGCTACTACTCCCGTCGAAGTCGCAGCGCTAGTTTATCATGTCAGTTCTCTGTGGGTGGTGTTCAAAGTGACTGTACAAATTTCTACTAATAGAATTCTGGCCCTTCTTCACCTTCGGAACACCATAACTCCCCGTACACACCTCGCAGCGACTTCAAACTTGGAGAGGTTACTCTCTAGTACACAGTGCACAATGTCCTAAATTTTCAGCTCTGTAGCATTGTTTTGTGGTGTGTTGTGGTGGTGTTCCACTGGGCGATAAGTGTTCCACTCGGTGATAGGGGACAGTATTCGGCATTCTATGTACGATGTACGAGCGAGCCGCAATACATAATACATTTGTAATGTATGGAACATGTGTGTGACGATCATCTCAGTTCTGAAGGGGAAGATAGAGGGAGAGCCGAAAGGCGAACCCTCTGCACGGGGGAACCTCGTCGTGTCTCTCTAGTCTCCGCCAGCCACCAGGTCCGCGTCGGCGCAGAAATCACTGCACTGAGCTCCGCTCCTGTCGAGCTTTCCGCGCCTCCTCGTGTCGCCCTGCCCCGTCGAGAATGTCCGAGTAGTTCGCAATTATCGTGGCCAGGTCCTTCCCAAATGCCGCCGGTCGCGCCTTTTGCAGGGCTCGCCACATTCTGAGGGACTCCTCCATAGCCTTCAGTGCGTCCTCGCGTTGCCCTGCCTCAATCAGCAAGATCGAGTAGTTGTTAAGCGTCCCGGCCAGTTCCGCCGGCCGCGCCTTATGCAGGGATCGATACATTGCGAGAGACTCCTCTGCAGCCTTCGCCGCCTCCTCGTTCCGCCCTGCCCCGCTCAGCCAGACAGAGTAGTTGTGAAGCGTCCGAACCAGGTCCGCTTCGAATGTCGCCGGTCGCGCTAAGGTTGTCCCCGGAGTTGACGCGGAGCTGGGGTTTTGCGGACTCCGCCGGAGGCGGAGCGCGGAGCTCACTTTTGAGGAATTTTTGGAGCTTGATTCCGACGGAGCTGGTTGGAAATTCTCCGTCGGAAATCATGCGGAGGCGGAACTCAGTTTTCCAAAAATAACAAAAGAGGACGGAGCGCGGAGCCCCAAAATTTGCCGCAGTGAAAAATATGCGGAGCGCGGAATGGAATCTCAGAAGCTCCAGCTCCGCCGGAAGTTCCGCGGAATTCCGTCGGAAGTTCAACGTCACGTGACTTCTACTTGATCCGGTTATCGCTCTTGGTGCCCGAAAACACCGAAGATCCTAGACCTCGGGCTCATCCCTGGACCCTGGTGATCTTTTCCCCCACAGATCTCCGATCTCTGGTCCTCTCTCCTCCCCCACCAATGTCCCATTCTCTCTTTGCCCCTCTGCTGTCCCACTCTCGGTCCTAGAGTCTTCTCTCTTCCCTTCCGCTCATTGAGTACCTCTTGCTCTCGGCCTGTTGTTTTCTTTCTTGCTCCTGGCTTCTCTCTGTCGTTTTCGGTTACTCCACTTCTGTGCTAGCTTTCTCCCCAGTTCTTACGACCTCACGTGTCTTGGGTAGCAATGCACCATGAGTCCCACCTTTCGGACCAGGCTTTCAGTACCCACCCTTCTTTCCTTTTTCGGAAGGAATCCGTGCTCGCGATTGGTCAGGTTGCATGACCCTTGACCTTGCAAACAGTGCACAAAACAGTCAGGACACACGATAGGAAGAAGAACCTGCGCTCGCCATTGTTCAGGCGGCACTGCGGCAGTCTTCCCTCTTGCAGACCGGTACAGAAGGCAGCCTGTACTATGCTCAGATGTGATATACATTGTGCAGGCATTCATCGCACCCGTCTCGCCTCTTCTTATAAGCGCCAATGAGCTGAGTGCTGACACCCCCTTCCTCTTCTTCCCCCACTTCTCATTCTTTTCTCTTCGCCCTCTTCTTTTCCTTCCTCTGAAGCTTCTGGCACTTCTTGGCCATCGATCAATTTCGGCCATGTCCAGCCCCCCAGCGGACCGGATCAGCTCGAAGGGCTATTTGACTCGTGCTCCTTCCGACCGTCGCCGGCCAGCTACTCTCGAGGGCTTCACACTAGACGATGAGCACGCTTCCACCCCCTCGCGATTGTCGGCACCATCTCCAGTTCCAACTACATCTTCTGTGCGCCCCAAACCCGTCCGCGCCTTGTCCACGTCGACTACAAAGGACATCGACGATTTTTTCGACAGATCTGCCGATTCTAGCCGCTCCCGAGTGGCGACGAGCGACGATGATGACTCTGATACGCAGGGAAGCCAGAATACGACAGCCTCTGCGCGTCCCAAAGACCCTGTGAAGCCATCGATTTTCAACAAACCCGGTCTCACAAAGAGCCGGGCTCAGACGAGCATTTCCGCCTCGACAGGATCTTCCTCTTCCAAAAAATCCGACTCCAGCGCCAGAGCTTCCTTACAGTCGCTGAAATTGACAGCACTCAGTGCTAAGACAGTCGCTACACCGAGAATCACGACTCTTTTTGGCACTGCAATTTCCGCTTCATCAGCTCACTCCACAGGCAAAAAACAGACGCCTTCCACCAGCATGCCCCCGCCAAAAAATATTCCACCCAAACCAACAACGAGCGTCTCGCGCGTTTCCTACCCTCCCGCATCGCAGCGCCCTTCCAGTCGTGCAGAGAACCCGCAGCCTGGAGACGACGAAGATAACCCCATAGTCGTCGATCAAGCCAACGAGGACTCGACTGCCGACATCTCCTCCTCGTCCCATCAACGCAAGGACAGAGCGCCGGAAGCAGCGCTCGGTGAGTTCATTTTCCATATTCCTTGTCGTTGAATTTTTTCAGTGATGTTTCTCTTACGCAAATGCTCCCATTTTTTTGTCGACGGCAGAAGCCGCTATAAAGCGGTGGAGGTTGTCGAATGAGGCGAATGTAGAGCGGGAGAAGGCCGCAAGTGCAAACAAGCTGTGGATCCCTCCGAAGGGTGTCAGCGCAGTCTACATCTACTTCGACGAACCTTTCATTGGATCCGACAAAGACGGAAAACAGGTCCTTCGCTTTCCCTGCCGCTGTTGCGACCCTCCCGTCAACGTACCTCGTTCAGTACTCGACAGCGGGACAAACACTCTCCGCTCCCACGTCAAGGCGAGAGGAATCAGCGTCGACAACTTTCCAGATCCCAAGGTCGACGAAATGCTCAAGGCACAGGCCTTGAAAGGATCCACTCAGCACGTTCTCACTCCAGGCATCACACGACAGATGGCCGTTGCGTGGGTTACCGTGTCTTGCCGCCCTCTTTCCGTCGTCGAGGATGAAGGCTTCCTGGCTTTCCTTGCTGACGACCAGGTTCGCATGATGCCCTCGCATCAAACAGTGAGCCGAGACATTGCCCATGTTTCGAAAGGTATGGTCCAGCACATTCAAGACGAGCTCGCCAACGTTCAAGGCTGCTTTCATCTTGCCACGGATATCTGGACAAGCGCGAACGGGTATGCATTTTTGGGCCTAATCATTTGCTATCAGCGTTCTGGCGTTGCGGTTCGACGAGTCCTGGAAATGATTCCGTTTCTGGAAAAGCACGATGCTCGCTCGCTTGCGGAGGCAACATATCGAGTTCTCACAAAATACGGAGTCGCCAGTCGAGTTTGGAATATTGTCAGCGACAATGCTTCGGAAAATACCAGCATGATGCCCCTACTCGCCGAAAAATCAGGCCTTCCTCGCTTCAAGACCGACGATAACAACGACATGGCCTGCCGCGTTCGCTGTGCGGCACATGTCCTCAATTTAATCAGCAAGGCAATTCTGAACGGTTTTTCTCCCAAGCCTACGAAGAAGAAGACTCAAGGCGAAGAGGAAACGGCCGACGCGGGCGATGCTGACAAGGAGAACTGCGAGGAGGAGGGAGATTGGGAGGTGGAGGCCGACGAGGAGACGGCGTCTGACGACGACGACTCTGAGGATGGCAGTAACGATCCACAAGGTGCCATCGAGGACGAGGACGATCTCGATGTGTCGAGGGCGCTCAATTCCGACTTGGACGTGTACCCGGGCGATGAGGATCAGTTGCGAGACGTCGCAAAGTCCGCCGCCGAGAACGCCAATCCTTCGACATCGAGCCGGGCTACGCGAGAGCTGCTGCTGCGGAACAAGGAGATTGCGGCCGCTATGAAGAAGATGGCTTGGCTAGCGACACTGCTTCGATACTCTCCCTACAAACGAAGGATGTTCCAACGACACTGTGCCAAAATGGGATGTGAGGAGCCACACACGTTGCTGCGAGACGTGGTAACCCGGTGGGATTCAACGAAGGACATGATCCAGCGCGGCCTCAAGCTTTGGCAGGGTATCCTGTCGTTTACGGAGGCTGCCAACTCACCCATCCCTGCCGACAAAAAGTTGAAGCGATCGGACGAGAGCGACTTTCGCAAGCTCCTCGAGCTTCTTACGCCCATCGCCAAGGCAACGAAGAAGTTCTCGGACAAGCAGGCCCCAAACATTGGGGACGTGATCGGGATGTTCGAGGATTTGGACAAGCACTTTGATCAGGTGTCTCGAGCCGATGACATTGAAGAGGTGTGGAAACAGGCTGCTGCTAGAGGTCATTTCATGTCGGCCAAGTACTATGGACTTACCGATCAGGCAAATGTTATTGTGCTCGGCACTTGTGAGTACTCAATTCTCTCCAACCACCATATCGTCGTTTTCCTTTGGTTCCATTGAATATTGACACCCGTCATCTTTCAGTGCTCCACCCCAACTATCGAAAACATGCTCTCTCCTTGCTCAAATGGCCTCGGGACTGGCAAAACGCGGCGGTGGCTCAGCTTCGAAAGGTTTTCGTCGAATACTATCAGCTCGACGACGAGTCTCCACAGTCGGAGAGCGATTCCCAGAACGAAGCAGTCGATCAACTCGACTCGTTCTCTAAACAGCTTATGCAGCTTGCGCAAAGTCAGCGCGAGAGCTCCAACCCCGGCGAGGCGATCGACGTTTGGCTCAAGGAACCGATTACACCTCTGAGTGCCAAGGGAGAGCGAGTCGATGCTCTCCAATGGTGGTGGGCAGAGCGAGAAAAGGGCAACGAGCGAAGTGGTTTGACCGCGCTTGCGCTCGACGTTTTCAGCTGCCCTGGTGAGTAGTATATCGCCAAATGTGCATCATCAATCATGTCACCATTCATTCTGATGTTCTTCTGTTCTGCCTCGACCACAGCGACTTCGGTGGATGCCGAGCGTCTCTTTTCCCGCGCCGGACGCGTCGTGACTCCGCTTCGGCACAAGCTCAAGGCCGAGAAGATCGGCCAGATCGTCACGCTTGGACGGTGGTTCTTGGAGAAATCGGTACCCGAGGAGTTGCTCGCCAACATGCTCGAGGAGCGAGCGGAAGCACGCAGGGCGCGTAGAGCAGCCAAGTCGGCCATGCTTCGAAAACGCAAGGCGACAACCGACAACGATGCTGGCCTCAACAAACGTACGAAACCTGCTGACCAAATGCAGCTTGGTGGCAACGAGGAGAACGACGATAGTGCGCAGAACTCGAATCTCAACTTCGACATCGATTCCGACAGCATGCAAGAATGAACTACCTTGCTCCAAGGGTCTCGACCCAGAACCAGAAGGCAGGGGCTGGACCCTCAGGCCTCAGAAAGAACACAGAACGAAAATCACACCCAGCTGCGAACAACAATCACATCACACAACGTTAGCACCAGATTGCCACTCTCTCGCTCCAGTAAATGGCGACCTTGCTCGCATCATTGCGACCACAGCATCTCTTGACATGCAATCCACGACCGGCGCCAGATAGCCGTCAGCCTGCCCTGCTTCTTCCAACTTTCCCCATCAGAACCATTATATGTGGCCGGCAACAGCTGTCGAATAAGTGACATGCCCAATCATACGCCTCCCGAATCAGGTAACGAAACTTGGCTTCAATCTCCATCACGCGCTCTGGTAGCGCCCAACTTGCTGCTGATGGCCATTGTACCTCAGTTTCCCCTTTAGGTTGTAGAGCGAACGGAATCGAAAAATAAAAGCTGCCCGCCATACTCCATTCTCCAAACCATACCCATTCTCCTCGAGGTAAAAGGCCTGCACCGCAACACTGCCAGAGTTTGGGGTATACGGAATGCGCCGCCTGCGAAATGATGCGACTATTACTGTGTGACAGGGCACAGTCAGATCGGAGGCGGGCTCTGTAGAAAAGCTGGGATGCATGTGGGGGAAGGCTCGCTGATGTTCTCCCTTTCCTTCCTTTTCCAGTTCAGGTAACTTTTCGCTTCTCCTCTCCTCGCCATCTCTGTCCCTCCCTCTCTTTCTGCCGAGCCTCCTGTCGTTTGTTATCATGTGTGAGTTCGGAAAGTTCGCTTCAGTCACCCTTATCACATTCCTTGATCTTGTGCTCTTCCCGACTCACAACGTCTTTTCGAATTCAGTGGGCCGCCCTCAAGCCGACGCATACATGCCTCCGATGTATATTCAAGGGTGCGTATTCGTATGAACCATAGCTAGCTTGATGTTCTCAGCTCATGCCGCATCTTTTTCACAGGAGAGATGGCCGACTGCTTCTAGCCGCAGGACGAAACAGATGTGAGCATGTCGTGCGGCCGGTTTCGCAAAGATCGAGGAACACATCGCTAATGCTCGCGTTTCTTTGCCAGGAGGTATCCATAAACATGAGCAAGGTCTGATATGTGGTAAGTTCAGTCACGCCCGTGTCCCATGGAGCTATGTCTGACATGTCCAGCATTTCCACAGGATCGCTGTTCCACCTTTGGCATCTTCCTTCGCCGGGTACGCCTGACCTTCGACAAATCAGACATGCACCAGCAGACCATCTAGGCAAGAAGTCTGTGTGACTGGAGAGATGTTGGCGAAGACGTCGATGGGGCCCAGAGTCTTCTGGTCTCGTTGCTGTTCCGTACCCGCTCGGTCATGCCGACGGACAGGGGTCCAATGGTGAGCAAAGGGGGACAGCCTTTGTGCTTATGGCTCGTCACTCTGATTACAGAACTTACTTCCTTCTACCTCACAGCGCCTTCCACTTTGACCAGGATGAAAGCCTTTGACAGGTGAGGGCCAGTTCTACATCCCCTCGACCCGAACATTCCTGACCTACCTCTGCACAGGTATCAATCTGCCCTGCATCGCGGCGACTATTCCGCCACCAAGGAACACATGTTAACCTTCTTCGTCCACACTGCGCAACGAGCGACTTGGTAGGTGTTTGTGTTTCAAAAGCGAGCCCGCTTCTGCTGCTAACATTTTCTGAGTCTGCTCTCCCCGCAGCGAAATGCATCAGCATGCTCTACTCAACCTTGCCGCACTCCATCTCGAGATGGACAGTCCGGCAGCGGCGGAAGTGTTTTCGACGTCAACAGAACGGGACAAACAATTCGTCAAAGGTGCGTGTCAACCTCAACTCGAAAGTATTGCGGACAGCAAGCACTGACTCTATCGGACATTCGAAACCGCAGGCTGCACGTCGAGGAGAGTACGCTGTACGAGGCAGGACTCACTCAACTTTTGTCCTCCCCGCTCCTCTCCACGCTCTCGATGCGGGAATACACCACCTGGCAAGCACAAATCTGGCGAGTGCTCTGGCTTCGGGCACGGCGGCGAGCGGAGAGCGGGGCGATGCAACGTCTCCGAGCACTCTGTCGGGACGTGACCGCGGAAGACTGGGTGTATGCGTGGGAAGGACCTAGTTCGGCGCCGGGCAAAAAGGGGAAGAGGCGGGAGATGAGTCGGTACGTTGTGCTCCAGACGGCGGATCGGCTCTTGCACGAGTATGGACAACGGACGGAGGCGCGTCCCTTGCTGGATGGAGTCATGCCAGAGGTAAGTATCTCTTTGGTCTTTCGTTCTGTATATCGCTGGCCTAGGACAGACTCGTCGACTGAACCACGGCCTGACTCCACTCATGACACAGCTCCTTGAGGATGATGATCTTGAAGTGCGCGGGATTGTGCAAATGCTGTATGGGCAGTCCATTCTCACCGAAGACCCTTCACATGGTGAGAGCTAGCTCTGATATCACTCGTATTGGAGCTAATCGCAATCTCTACCCTCTCAGAACGTATTCGAGAGGCATGTACGTGGATTTCGAAAGCTCTCCAATGTGTGTAGCATGTGTCACGCAACCGGGTCTGTTCCTTTCCACACTAACCCCATATTCCCTGCTCAATCAAATTTGCGAGGTACGCAGTAGTGTCTACCAGACAAGGCTCGGCTGTACTTCGTTGCAAGATGGCACGACGTCCTCGAGGACGTCACGCAGAAGCCGCATCGCTCAGGACTCATCTGCGCAAACCAAACATGCTGCACAACCCACGTCTGCCGATCCCATTCCTCCCGATCCCTCGCTTGCTCCTCCCCCCCACTATCAGCACCCATATCATCGCCCGCCTCCACTGTTTCGCCAAGCTGGCGCACTACCAACCCGTCGATGCAGGGCACAGACGCCTTGGCGAGCTCCCGTGCGATGCCTCGAAAGCAGCTCTTCTCAGACGATGTTGGCCGGGTGCTTTGGGGCATTGGTCGCGAGCGGGATTCTGTTGCATCACCGGGGGAAGATGTGTCTGGTCAGCTGAATGCGGGGGCAGACCGTATGGCAATCGAGGATACATACCTGATCATCCTCCGTTTGCTGTCTCTTTGAGGACGGTTCTGACGCTCCAGGTAGTAGCGGTTGCTGTTGAGCGGAGGTCATTGTTAGCATTGACTCCACTGCACAAAGCATGCCTCAAACTCCAACTCACAGTGAGCTTGAAGGTGCGACTGGTATTCGCACCTGTTAGACGAGCCTCAGCACGTGTGCACACGCTCTCCATGATCTCCCCCTCGTCGAGGAAGTGCACCTCGCGCTTCGTCGGATGAACGCTGACATCGATCCTGTTCGGCTCGATCTCGAGGCTGATGTACAGCCAGGGGTGCCCGCCCTTGGGCAGCAGACCGCTGTACATTGCTTCCATGGCTCGCTTGAGCGACGGGTAGTCTACCAGACGATCTACACAGCACGAAAAGAGGTCAGCGACCACCATACTGGAGGTTGGCAGATGTTTCCATGTTCGCGGCGACGTACGAGGGTGTGAGAGGTGACCGAGAGCAGTCCACCAGGGAGGTAGCACTCTTGCCTGCAGCGCATGGCATGAGTCCATGAGATAAAAAAAAGGTCAGCCATTGTAGATGCGGGCCCGACCAAAGTGAGTCTCCTCGGAATGAAACGCACGTACCTTGGACAGATGGGTCCTATTCGCAGGCTGGGAAAACTCTGGCGGAGGGGAGCGGAGAAAAGCGCCGCTCGTCGGCGTCCAGTCCCATCGTGAACACGCGGAAGAAGCTGCTGTGGTAAATGGTAGCCGGGCTACTCTGGTGAACACTGGATTTGGATTGCATTCCCGCGCTTGCAGGTGGGCGTTGCGTGGCGATCGTGTTAAAGTGCGCCGTTATGGGATGTGAGGAAGTAGTCCGAAGGTGATGCAGAGCGTGGCGACGGAACAGAGCAGGCCGTGAATCCAGAGCAGCGGCGCGAGTAGTGGAGCAGGGAAGGCGGAGGGATTGCTCGACCTCAACGCCCGGTGCCGAGTTGAAGGTGCTTGATGGGAATGCGTGCTCTTGAAGTCGAAGATGGGAAGGAGCGCGGCCGTGCTGAGAGGGGCAGAAGTGTCAAAACACAAATACATATAGCAATGCAGAAGTGTGGATTTGTCGAGAGCGGCGGATGAGGCGATGAGGAATGAGGATAGATGCCAGAGAATTGTGAGAACTCACTCTGGCGTTTCGGCGTTTAGCAGAGTTGGGAGCGCGGAATTCCGACGGAATTCCGCCTCCGTCGGAATTCCGCCTCCGTGAGCACGGAGCGCGGAGGTGACATCTCAGGAATGCCAAAAATGATGCGGAGCGCGGAGCTCGTATTTTTCAAAAGTCTATTTCAGTGCGGAGTGCGGAGCTCTGCTGAAAATTTTGGTCAGATTCCGGCGGAGCGCGGAGCTCTGAAATTGCAAATTTTGAAAATACTGCGGAGGCGGAGCTCGCCTCTAAAAGTCACAATTCCGGCGGAATTTGGAAGTGCGGAGGCGGAGCCCTCCGCGTTACTCCGGGGACAACCTTAGGTCGCGCCTCGTGAAAGGATCGATATATTGCGAGGGACTCCTCCACAGTCGTGAGCGCCTCCTCGTATTGCCCTGCCTCGTTCAGCATGGTCGAGTAGGTGCCGAGCGTCTTGGCCAGGTCCTCTTTGAATTCTTCTGGTTGCTCTTTGTGAAGTGATCGAATGAGGTCTAAAGCCCGTACAGCGCTGAGCATGGCTACATCATGCTCTCCAACCTGCCATTGACAGTTGCATACCAACACCATCGCCCTTGCCAAATGGCCGTTGTGTCTCTTGGGCTCCCGATCAGCCATCGGTTTGATGATCGAGATGACCTCTTCGGACGTGGTCAAGGCTTCGTCACACCGACCGATCGAGAGGAAGGCCAGGCCCAAGGACCGCAGCGCCGATGCAAAGTTGGCCCGGTCCAGCGCATATTCTTTGGAGGTTACCTTGCGCCTGTAGAGCGCAGTGAAGAGCTGCATGACCAGGACGGCCTCATCAAATAGGCCGAGTTTCTCGAGGTTGACACTGAGCGCGGCCAGAAGTTGCAAAGTTTGTTTGCTGTAAGATGGGTCGGGCTCGTCGCACAGCTTGTCCAGAAGGTCCAAGGCCGACTGCGCTGGGTCGTCTGATTTCGCAATTGGATCGGCATCTGCCCCGTCTTTGTGAAAGATGCCTTCGACATTTTCAGAGTCGCCCGGCAGGAAGAGACGCTGCATGGCTTCGCGTAGTTCATACATTTGCTGCTGCTCTTCGGACGTAAACGGTTGTTGCGAGCTTGTGTTCAGCTGATTGCTTCCCGTGCCTTGAGCATCAACGTTAACTCCTGCTATCTGGGCGTCTTCCAACGTGGCCCTCTTCTTGATCCCAGACGTGACGGCTGTTGAGACCTGCTGGAGGGCTTGCTGTATGCTGTCGTCGAGAATATCGAGAGACTGGTCCGGCAATGATTCTTGAATCACTTCGGGCTCTTCGAAGACGGTGATGACTGGACTTGACGCTGTGACTGGGTTCGCACCGACGAATGATTGCGCCAATACGTAGTCCACTCGTTTTCCCTGCACGACAACCATTTGTGCCTGTTGAATGGTTGAATGTCAGTGTTTTCACGAAGGACCCGATCAGTCATACTTAGGCCTTGGTGCCCGGAGACGGAAGAGGTCAAGAAGGGTCAGGCCTGCTGCTCACCGTAAATGAAAGCAGCTTACGATCGAGGACCTCGGTACAGCCGTTGACGAAATCTTTGATTTCATCGCGCTTGAGGAGCCTTTGCCACCGGGGAAGCTGCGCATATACCGCGATCTGTTTCTTGGCTGTCTTGATCTGTCTGAACAACGTGCGATTTACGAAAATGGCAACGTTAATTCTTGAGCTGGAAATGCGGACCGAAGTTGAAATTTGAATGGGTGACTTACTGTAAGACTGGCTCGATGAGAGAGGCCGTAGCTGTGCCTGGCAAAGTGGGGCATCCCGAGGCTTGATCAGCTATGGCGAAGCCGTGCAATATCTGCAGAGCGGTCTCGACGAATTTCGCGCAAGCATCTTTATTCGACTTCACTTGCTCGACGATGCTGATGATCTCTTGTACGACACCCAGGCCCATCTTGAGGAACGGTCCAGCGACGCCGGTCAGGTCGGAAAGCTCGTTGAAGATCGTTACGGCGGTGCTGAAGACTGCCATGCCGTCGGCCGCGGTGAGCTTGCCGAACTTGTGCTTATCGGCATGTGCGTTCGGAGCAGGCGTCGGAACAGTATGACCAGCATGAGCAGAGACGAGGGCCGATGATGTCGATGCTGCAATCGACCGATTCATGTTGTACCGTCTACCGACAAAAGTGGACGGACATGAGTAAATTGCTGCAGCTGGGACCTGGGTGGTGGAGTTTGCGACTGAAGGCTGGGGCGGTCCCGCGTGCTGGGAGCCTTGGTGTTGTAGCCTGTGGGAGAGTCAGAGGATGAGCGCGGCACAGAAGGAAGGAGACGAGGACGGGATGGAGTGGGACAACAGCGCACCTTTTATACATATGTACAGTACGTGCCATGGCAATCCATGCGGCCATCCGCCATTACGGAAGAACATGCAGTGAATAGTGAATTAGCCTGATGTGTATGCTATATAAATCGATCGGTCCCGGACGCTCTCAAATCCGAGCGGCGATGGCGGTGAGGCGGTGGCGATCGAGGACTGGGCTCCCTCACGCCTCGGGGCTCGGGGCTTCGAGGCGTCGACCGTGATTGACATCAGTCCATCCGATGTCTTCGGAGTCGCCCGTGTCGCGCTTTGCGTCTGAGCGTGCACTCGTGGGTGCGTCGGTCGCAGGAGCCGTGCGTGGAGCGGTGGGACTTCCATGAGGCGGTGATCAGTTGCGGGCGCGCGCTCAAAAAGGGCGCTCAAACACAGAGCGCGAGGCCCCTCGCGCCGCGCTCTGAAAATCTGCTTCTCAGAGCGCGCGCCCACAACTGAACAACGCTTGCGCCGGAAAGTGCGCTCTGCTTTCTCCGGCTCGGCCTCTGCTTTCTCATTTTGTGGTTTGTATTGATTTTGTGATCAATACAAAAGTCACGTGATGCTTCTGTAATCGAGCGGGAGCCAGAGCGCGCGCTCGAAGAGGTGGGCCGATCGAAATAGGTCGGCCCAGCGCCGCGCTCAGAACTGAGTGAGGGCGCTCTGAAATTTTTGGGCCCCCGGCTCTGAAAACGCGGAACTGAACATGCGTGCGCTTTCATGTCTATGACGCGCCGTTTTGATACACCTATTTTTGACAATTGCCTTTTGACAAATGACATTTGACATTTGACATTTGCTATGTGACCACCCTGGATCCCCCACCATCATTGGCCACCACCACCGTATCATACAACCATACACATATGGAACAACTGCAAGAAACACCTCGCACATCCTTGGTACCCCTTCCACTCCTTCAGCGCCCCTGCGCTCCGCTTCTTGTCACTCGCTGATGACTCACCAGGCGCCAGCGCCCGTCGCTGACCTCTTCACCCTTGCATTCCCGTTTCCCCCTCTCATCTTCTCACAGCTTCTTCAGGTATCTCTGCAATCGTTGCAAAGCACATCCGATATCCAAGTGAGCATCTCTCTGCCACAAACGTGATTGCATGAGTATACTGACGTAGAGTTCCGCCCATCGCATCCCTCTCTAGATTTCGCTCAGCCTCCCACCCGCAACCTGCCCCTCGCGGCCTTCTTCCTCCAGAGCGGACAAGAGCAGCGAACGGATGCAGACCTGCAACGGCGGATGAAGCGGAAGGCGCGATCCGCGGAGTAGGAGCGGGGGGAGCAGGAGCGGCAGGAGGGTAGCAGCTGCAGCGGGCGGAGAGGGCACAAGTCCGAAAGCAGCTGAGGCAGCAGCTGCGAGAGGCGGACGAGAGGCGAGGATGAATGGAAGATAGCACCGCTGTAAGAGTGAAAGGAGTGAGAGGAGAGAGAGGAGTAGGAGGAGGAGTGGGGGGAAAGAAGAAGGGTCAATTGGACGAAATGAGAAGAGGCGAAGGTCAGTTAGAATCAATGTCAACGGAGGCACGTAATCCAGTTATAGGTGCGCGCGGTGCGCGGGCTGACAGCCTGACGTTATCCTCGTGATGGGACCAAAGAAGAGAAGGATGTGAACAAGTGTATGGTATATGGTGGTGGTGGACAGTGGTGATGACTGATGAAATGGGAAAGCAAAGGGTCAGCGAGTGCTGGGGGTTAGTGAGCCATCAGCGAGCGAAACGGCACGGAGCGCAGGGAGTCTAGAGGAGCGGCAGGTGAGCCCATGTATGCGCGAGGTGTTTCTTGAAGCTTTTCTATATGCGGATGGGCGTGATGCAGTGGGCTGGTGGGCAGCGGGGCAGCGGTGGTGCGAGGAGGAGGAGGTGGTCACATAGCAAATGTCAAATGTCAAATGTCATTTGTCAAAAGGCAATTGTCAAAAATAGGTGTATCAAAACGGCGCGCCATACATGTCGGCCCAAAAAAAAAACAGAGCGCGCGCTCATTTTTCAAGGTGAGCGCGCCCGCAACTGATCACCGCCTGATGAAGGGTCCCATTTGGATCGTCTCCCTTTGTTCACCTTTGTTCCCGGCTTCCTCCTGCTGCTCGGGCGACAAGTCAGCGAGCGACCTTCACTTCCTTGCCCGCTTTCGCTTTCCATCAACAGCGCAGTGCTTTCTTACTCCCATACAACAGCACGCTGTCAGTTTACGTATCGTCTCCGACCTCCCTTACGAACGATTCCACGCTCTTCACGAAACACCTGAACGTCAAAGACAAGCAAGCAACCGGAGAACACACAGTCAAGCGATAGATACAGCAACATGCCGTCGACATTCTCCTGCTGCCCGCGCTCTCTCACACACCCGGCCGGTATCACCTTCCTCGACCAGTCCCAGCGCGTCTCTCGCACCGAGCTCGAACGGCGCGACGCCCGCTGGCGCGCACTCCGCGACCGTGCACATGCCCGCGCCTGGGCCGAAGACGCAACCCTCGTCGGCAGTCTCCGTAGCTACGGCGATTCGGGCTCCATGCATCACCGCGGTGTCGGCGGGACTGGACGGGCTGGTGGATCGCGTGCACGGCCGCGGCGGTTGACTTTGGCTGCTTTCAAGAAGCTGATGGATGCGCTGCGCAGCGACTGAGATTCTGGATCGGCAGCCCGGCCCCGGCCCCCCAGGCAAGCTCTGCTGTCGCTTCCTCTAATCAAGTCATGGAGCGAAGGCGTCCGGCGGCCTCTCCAGCCCTCTCCAGCTCTTCGCCGTGCATCGACCAAGATCCCTTCACGACAACCCCTTGACGATAAGACACCATTGGTTCATTCTCTCTCTTCTGATACGGCATTCACGACATCACGACTCGGACGATGATTCAAACCATCCATACAAGCTCCGGTTTCAGCACACAACTCTCCGGTCACATTTTCTTCCCAAGATTCTCGACCTCTGGCGATCCTCGGCCGCGCCTTCAGCTCGCTCCTCATCCTCACTAATCTGCGATAAGGACACTTATCGCATGGCTTGCTCAAGACAGCCAGACCAGATACCATCACAACCCACTTTGCTTCGTCTCCCCATCCTCTGTCTCCCTCCTCTTCCAAGACACGGCGCCATCCGCCCCTCTTCGACAATCTCGGGTCCACCTTTTACTTTCAACGACACGGGCTCCAGTATATATCCTGTATTTTCGACTCTTCATCCCCTTCGGCTTTCGTCCTCCTCACGTTTCCCACGCCGTCAGTGGGTTCACTACCGGAGGAGCCTATTTTCCTTCTGTTCTTCTCTTTGTATCATTGATTATGTATTGCCCTCACAAGTCAGTCTTCTCTTGAGCAAACCTCCTTCCACAGCCGCTCACAGAGTCAGTTCCCATCCATCTTTCCCCGTGACCTTTTTGCTTCATGATCTGTGAACTTGGTACTGTTTACATATGCATACAGGGACAACGAATCCTTCAAAAGCTCTGAGTCGGGGAGGTGTCTGGGCCTCGCTGGTCGCAAATGTCAGGGGCGGCGAGAGATTGGCTTGCTCCAGCAACATGAAGTAAGGCGACATGCAGGAGCGCAAAGAAAAGAGTGGGGGTATATCCAATCGCTTCTCCCTTGGCGATTTGACGGAACGTATCAGGAAGGACGCGGGCGGGTAGGGATGCTTGTGGTCCCGCACAGCCATTTGTGACCGATGCGAAAGGAGAAGCTGGCTTCTCGTCATGGGTTTGTGCTGATGTCCGCCGCGTGAGCCCAACTTTCAGGATTCCGAATTCGGAACAGACATCCCAGGTTGAGCACTCGGCTGCGTCGTCGTCGCCGGCTTATCGTTCCCCTGCAGCACCTTCGCATCATACGGCGGCGGAGCCGGCACCTCCGCACCCGTACCCGCAGCACCATCGCCTTCGTCGCCCTGTTGTTGATGTTGTTGTGCCTGCTTGGCAGCGTCGGCGATGCGCTGGGCGGCCGCGGCTGTGTCCGGGTGGTTCGCTCCGCCGGGGTAGTCCTCCTCGGGTAGGGGGCCTTGGCCGCCCTTCCAGCAGCAGCCACATGCGCACATGGTATCGCAGCATCGGCAGAGCGTCAGACCGAGTGGTACTGGGGGAGCCGGAGCGAAGAGGGGACAGAGAGAGAGAGAGAGAGAGATGAACGGTGCTGAGCGCCTTTGGAACGACTGGGAGCGGGTAAACACTCACCAGTGTTGCACCATGCGCTGATGCTGGCCGTGCAAGCCAATGCAAATGCTCCGCAGATGCTTCCGCAGACTTCTGCTACGACTTCGCCCATCTTTGGTTTTGATTCTTGCGCTCGAGGAAGAGGGTTGAAGGAAGATGTTCGTTCAGGAACGAGAGGGTTTATGGCGGTGGTGTCTTCTGGGAAGTGGGATCCACTTGGGCGCCTCGGAGACGGCCTGTACTCGTTTGAATATGAGATCGTTCCCGCGCTTGGTGCCTCCGTCGCTCTCTGTGCACAGCCTGACCCTGGGCCCGACACCCATTCCCCTTCTTTGTTAGCTCGGGCCAGCATGCGGTTCAAGCACGGGCGGCAACGCTATCGTTATAAGCTGCGAATCTGAGTGATCATAAGTCCGACCTATACGAGATCCACATGCTGCGCCTCGACTTATTTAGGCCTGCACTATACTGCACACAGCCTTCTCCGCTACCTCCATTTTCCGTTTGGATCCCGAGCGAGCCTAAGCTGCGACTTGCCAGTTTGCGAGGCGCGGTCGGACGATAGTGTAGAAGAAGAAGATGGTCGATAGCAAGAGTTCCCCGTCGACGATGGGAAGCGTCTTGGAAGAGGAAAGAAATAGGGGAGGAAAAGGATGTGTTAATACAAGATATGAAGGGGGTGGTGGGTCGGGGCAAAAAAGGAGCCCTTATGACAGAGGTGAGAGCAGGAGGGATATATAAGGGTCGAATATGGGTCATCGGAAAATGTAATGTTCGGCAAGGCAAGATGGGGCGAGGGTGCGGACAAGGTCCAAAGAACGAAGAGGACAGTTCCGTGTTTGAAGGGTGCAGAACGGACCGAAAGTGCCAAACACGATGGGCTACCGTGTTGGAGAAGGAAGTGAAGGGCCGCGCAAGGGGGAAAAGAGATGATGGTGATAAAGGAGAGCACCGAGCACCGTGATCGATAAAAAGCGTCCGGCCGAAGGATAAAAATGCGGGTCAAAGCGAAGTCGAGAACGTGGGAAATGCTTGATGCGAACGGGGGCCGAAATCGCGGTCGAAGGTGTCATTTGAGAGAGCCAGTCGCGTTCCGTTTTTCGAGACCGAGAGATGGGAAGATAGTTTCCCGAGGTTCTATAGGTGGAGGAGGAGGGGAAGGAATGCCAACCCTTGCTTAGTTTCCGTTATAACGCGTACCGTCGCGAGCCGAAGACCGATCATATCGCGCGCGCGAGTCAAGACTAAATGCTGCCGCGATGCGCCATCAGGTAGGCCCCCAATCCGCCCGCAGCCGCAGCAGCAGCAGCCGACGAATTTGAAGTAGGCGCGCCCCCACCGCCCGCCAGACCCGGCGGACCAGCAGACGTAGAAGGCACGCTCAACCCGCCGCCGCCGGCCCCACCATACCCGCCATATCCACTCCCGCCTCCATACGAATGTCCACCGCCATACGCCGATCCATGATGCGTCGAGGAGTACGCGCCGCCAGCATGCGGAGGCGGAGGTGCCGTCGCGTACGAATTCCCCGTCGACCATCCACCAGCCGTTCCCGTTCCAGGGCCTGAAGAGGACGACGACGACGAATCGGCAGCAGAGCCAGCGGTAGCGCTCACGTTCGGCGCGGCGCTGCTCATGCTGTAGCTCCGACCAGGTCCCGCAGGCGGAGGCGGGAACATGTGGCCCGTCGTCGACGAGGAAGTGGTGCCATAGGGAGTGACCCAGTGTCCGCTTCCCGCACTTCCGCTGCCGTGGTGGTGCGGCGGCGGGGGCGGGGGAGGCTGATGATGATGATGGGATCCTCCCGAGGGAGCCGTCGCGTACGAGTACAAGGACGTGTTGGATCCGCGCGGTCCGCCGGCTGCGTATCCCACAGGAGGGTAGTACGGAGCTGTGGCACCACCACCGCCGTTGGACATCGGTCCTCCGTAGTACGATCCAGCCTCACCTCCCGCCTCGCCCGCGTAGCCACCAGGAGCAGAGGAGAAGCTGTCGAAACGTGCATTGCGCATGTATGGATCGTCTGGGGCCGTGGGGACGGAGGAGCCTGAAAGACGATGCTGCTGTGATGTTCCGTTACCCGCATTCACGCCATGAGGGAATGTCGAGCTCGGCCCGCTGACCGAGTTGCGAGAGGACTGCCGGCGCTGGTCCTCGTCGCGCCTTGCCTTGCGCCATTGTTTCCTCATCTCCTTGAATTCTGTAGGATGTGCAAATCATGAAAAATACGTAAGTTTCACCCGCTTTCGGACTGATTGTCAACCGAGACCAACAAGAGGAGGTTGGAAGAACGCACCATGTGGAAGCCGCTTCAGGCCATGCTTTTGCATGGCGACATGCGCATTGAGATGGTTGAGCGTTCCGTAACTTTTTGCGCACCCCGACCAGTTGCAAGGATACATGCGCTCAATTTCGTCGTACCGTCTGCGAGGTCGCTTCCTGGGGGCCGAAGCCGGGTTCCAGTTGGGGGCAGACGAGGTGCCCTCAGTGTGGTTGGAGCCGGAGCCGCTTGCGGATGCTATCGAGTCACGGCCGGTAGCTGCTCCGTTTTGGCTCACATTGGATGTAGACGCGGTGTCGGGAGCTTGGTACGGGGAGTAGGATGAATCAAAGGAGCCGTAAGCGGGTGGGGTGAACTCGTCCGAGTTGGACGTGGGCATGTAGGCGAACACCCGGCTAGATCCTGTGTAGGGTTGGAATGTCAGTGCTGGTTCATATTCTCACGTGGGGCGGGCAAGCATGACAACTCACCGGAGCTGTAGTTAGACACAAGTGAGGGACGGCCCGGGGTTGAATTGGTTGCACCGGGGACGGAGCTATTGGGCGGGTCGGCACCGTTGGCCTTGGGGTCGCTGGGCTCGAAGAGGGCATCAGCTGTGTGTGGACGCGCATTGCCGTTGGCATGTTCCCAGGCAGCGAAGCCGGCAGCCGAGGGAGGGTAGGAGCCGACGCCGGGCGGTTGTGTGGATGGAGGCATGTCTGTCAAGGAGTGCAGGGGTGGAACTTGGAGAGACTGAGAGGGAGCGGTCGCGCTGTGGATGTCTGTTGCGGGAGTGTGTCCGCTGCTGTTGTTGTCGCTGGTGTTGGAGGATGACCGGAAGATGTCGGATGAAGAAGGCGGGTGTGCGAGGTGAGACGCGTGTGTGAGCTGGTGTTCGGCGAGATGATAAGGGTGCGGGTGGAAGGCAGCGTTGAGGGACTGGTGCTGGCTTGCTACGGTCCTCATAGGGCAGGTCGAGGACGGAGCGAGGCAGTCAGGGATCGTCGAGAGAGAGGAGAGAGGAGAGGAGAAGAGAAAAGAGAAAGGGAAGAGGGATGCGGACAGGCGGGCATGCGGGACTCAGGTGCATCCATGGCTGCTTATGGGAAAAAACACCAAGGGGGTCTAATTGCACTAGTTTTACACTCCTCATGTGCCTCCCCGCTCTTCAGCCCACTCTAGCTTCCCACAATCCCACCCGAGACCCCACTATGACCGAAGTTAACCCAGTCTATTTTTTCCCAGGAGCACAAGAAAGATTCAATGTTGGGACAAAATCTCCGACCTCGGCTGCGATGGATGCGGTTCCGAAGCAAAGCAAAGGCTTCGTTGGCGATCCCATGCGCGTTCTTACGACTCACTTGAGGCAGCCGAGCACGCATGCGAAAGGGCAGGCATGCTGGCGGTGGTGGTGATGGTGATTTTGCTGGCAGTCGGCCAGTTGCCCAATGCCCAGTGGCCAGTTTGCCTGTTGGCCATGGGGTCTTGCGAAGCGATCGGTCTGTAATAAAAGTCTGATGAAACGACAAGGGTCACGATAAGAAGGCTCGGTGATATGTAAAGAACCCATAGCCCGCCATTTATAATACCATAATGCTCCTCCCGCCTCCCAAACATGTGATGATGAGGCCAAGAGGTCTCCGTCTTGCGGAGTACAGTACGATGCGTGCTTGCCAAGTTGACCTCGTGTCCGCGCGTACGGCAGACTGCGTTGATGTCCTCGACGTGCGTTTGCCAGGTGGTGCGATGAGGGTAGGATGAGCTTCCCCCACATGTGTTCTCTAGTCTGGTCACACCAGACCTTGTAACTCTCAAATGAGCTAAAGCACTATACCGCGTACGCGGTCTGGGGACATTCGACCCGATTCAATTGGAAGGTGCCTGCAACTTTTTGACCCAACACCGTCTGAAGGCCCACTTCTCCTCCTCTCAGCTTCCATTTTCGCCAAACGAAATCAGCACAAAGACAGCGCTGCCGCGAGCTCAGCAGGCAAGGAGCAGCGCCATGGTGTTTTCCCTGCCATTGGCTTCTTTGTTGTGTCACGGCTGGCCATTGTGTTCGTCGCTGTAGAGCAGCTAATCTTCGTGTTGACTGCGTCGTGTGGAGCGGACACCAGACAGCTCGCACGGGCCTCTTTTTGACGGATCGTCGAAAAAGTTGGGCACTGGAGCAGTGTCTGCGACAACTTTCAGTTCTGTATGGGCCACCTACTAAGTAAATCGCGTCGAATGTCCCCAGACCGTCTCCACGGGATCCTGTCCTTGTCATCACGTGCGTGCGACGGTCTGGTGTGATCAGACTAATGTGTTCTCCTTGCACGCGGAATTTCCTCCCCAACCACCGCTGGAACATTGCAGTACTTGTGCCTGATGCACCTTTGAGAGAGGAAGCATGGGTCCGTGGCATTCGTCACACGGTCCTTGTCATGTTGTCAGGGGCCAGGCGGCGGCCGGGGCCCAGGAGTCGTCCGGCGTCCGTTTGCAGATGAGGGAGACGGTCAACTTCACTGCGCAAAGCTGAAACTTCTTTTGTCTGCTGATCCGCTTCTCTCCCTTGCTTCCCAACGTCCGCTGCCACATTGACCTCGTCCTGTCTGCCAGACCCTTCGGCTTCGTGAGATGCGTCCAGCATCGCCTTCCCATTTTCTGCCGCTCCACGTCCTGTCAAACTCTTTATCTGCGCGGTCGATCCCAGGCCCATGACCCTCGTGCGCCGAAGTCATGTCGTTCCCTTTGTCTCCATCTGTGTTGGTCGGAAAGCATGACCTTCCATGCTTCCATGCTCGATGGTGGTACATGCTAGGCGCTTGATCGTCCCCGCTAGGAGAAGTGCCTATTTTAACCCGCCCGGCGGCTCACTGTCCGCTCGAGACCCAAGCAAGGCTCAAGCCGCAGGCCTCGGCAGCGAGGAGATTGTTGCTCAGCGCGGAAGTGAGTCTGTGCGTTCGCGAGGTCTGAGGAACGGTCAGTACTGGGCACGACCTCGA
The DNA here is from genome assembly GCA_032718865.1 of Tilletia caries. Taxonomy (NCBI): domain Eukaryota; kingdom Fungi; phylum Basidiomycota; class Exobasidiomycetes; order Tilletiales; family Tilletiaceae; genus Tilletia; species Tilletia caries. The sequence goes on along the minus strand of JALUTQ010000037.1, from coordinate 237,193 downwards.
CCCGCTCGCCCGCATCAGCACCCGAGGCAGCAACAGTAGTGCAACCAGACGTGATGGCCGCCTATCGCGGTGCAGCAGCAGGCTCCTCCGCCGCCTCCTCCTCCATAATCGACTCCCCCCGCCGCTCATCCTACTCCGCAGCCTTACACGCCGCTGCCGCTGCCACCGCAGCCGACGCCGACCCGACGTTCGGTCAAAGCGATGGCAACGGTCTGGGCCAGGCACAGGCGGATGAGGTGGAGGATGACAATGCTACGGAGTCAGACCCGCTCCTCGAAGCCACGGGCGCCGACGGGCTCGATCTCGTCAAGGCCGTCGAAAAACAGGCGGTCTGGCCCATCTTGCACTGGGTCCGACGTATCGTCTTGAATACCATCGACACCGCACTCACCTGGGACGAAGTGAGCAAGCAGTAGTTCTCTTTCAATGCGCAGCGAATGGCCCTTTGCTCACTACTTGCGAAAATCCCTCCCCAGCTTACCAGTGTCGATCTGAATTTTGCCATCGTGAGGCCTCTCGCCCACAGACTCAGCCGGCTCAAATCGATCGCGGTCGTCTATGTCCTCTTGCTCAACAAGATTCAGTTCAACAATGGTGAGTTTGTGCGCGTTACCGTTCCCCGCTTGCACTGCGCTGTGCTTTGCCCCTGACCAACTTGCCCCCCTCTCCGATGCAATGTTCGGTCGTCGCAAGACTCCGAGAAGGACCTCGCGTACCAGCAGGTCAACTCCACCCGCGCATTGCTCTGCGAGCTTCTGGCCATCAAGATGCTCCGCACCTTTTCAAGGGACGGCATCGAGCTCGTCACAGCCTTGACCGCGCCCTTCAGCCCTTTCACCGGCGCAGACGAAGGCGCACTCACCGACCTCTACCTATCCAACGCAGGTGCTTCCTCCCCGAACGGGACGAAGAACGGCGGCAGCGGTCGCGGCGGTACGTTACGATCCACACTGTTCAGACTTGGCAAACCACATCTGTCGGTTTTGAGCGCGGGCTACCAGTCGTCTGCGCTCGAACTCGCCATTCTTGGACACGCGACCAGGTTTCTCGTCTCGCCCCTGGCCAGACGGTGCGTCGACGGCATCTGGACCGGTCGGGTCGTCATATCTTCCTACGCCAGTCATGCGATCATCAAGGATTCTTACAAGAAGCGCGCCTTGAGCATTTATGACCCTTCCAAGGCGCCTGTGCTCGATCATTATCGTCTGAGGGTACCCCTGATTCGGAGTCGGCTCGAATTCCTCAACTTTTTGATACTCTTGATTCTGTTCCTCATTGCCTTATCACAGAGAGGCGCAACCTCTTGGACTGCCCCAGAGAGTAAGTCTGATCAAGAGCTCTCAGCTGGGAGTGCCGTCTCAATATCCCTTCTGAGCCCCCTTGTTTTCTCTCCTTCAACTCCTTGTTCCGTATAGCCATCTTCACAATCTGGCTCGCAGGGTTCACGCTGGACGAACTGGCTCAAATGCAAGGTGGGTCGTAGATCATGTCTACCTTGAGTTTGCCTAAGCTTCGGCCACTGAACATAGCGCCAATCGGACTCCTCCTACACACACTTTCCAGAGCACGGTCTGGGCGTCTACTTCAGCTCTCTCTACAACAGTCTGGACGCCCTCTTCATCTTCATCTGCTCCTTCTTCCTCGCCTTCCGCATCTCCGGCTTGATCCATGCCGACTTGGCCCGGCAGGAACTCGCCTTTGACTGCCTCGCGCTGGGCGCGATCGTGCTGTGTCCACGGGTCGCCAGTATCTTCGTGGCGGACTCGGTCGTGCTGCTCAGCTTGAAGGCCATGCTTGCAGACTTTGTCTTCTTTATGAGTCTGGCGATGGTGTGCTTTTCAGGTGCGTACCTTTGGACAAGGAGGGACACTTGGCACGATAGTCTGGATCATGCTGACTTTCGAACACGCATGGCATTCAGGCTTCTGGTTCACATTCTGGTCCCTGGTGGAAGATCGAGAGACCTGGACACCGGGAACGATTCTCTGGACGATGTTGCGGATCTGCTTCTTTGCCGGTTATGTGGATCTTTCGGTAGCCACGACGTTCTCTCCGATCTTTGGCCCTCCGCTCTTCGTCATCTTCGCCGTCGTGTCCAACGTCATGCTCCTGACGATCTTGATCTCGTCGTTGAGCAACACCTTTATGGTCACTGCGATGCGAGCAGACGAAGAGTGAGCATACATGCGCTTCCACGCCGCTGTTGAGGACCCCTTTCCTGACCCCTGATCTTCCTCTGATGCAGGGCTGCCTACCAGCATGCATGTCGCTCCATGGCCGGAGTCTCGTCAGACGCGTTGTTCAGCTACATTCCGCCTCTCAATCTCGTGGGTATGGCCATTATTCTGCCCTGCAGTTGCTTCATGAGCGAACGCTATCTACACAAGACGCACGTCTTCCTCGTCCGGGCTCTCTCCTTCCCTGTCCTCCTCACCATTCGCCTCCTCGAGCGCGAGTCCTTCAAGACCGGCCTCGAGCTTACGGCTGAGCATGGCCGGAGGGCATTCTCGTGGGTGCCGCTCATCGGCTCGTCGCGGGGTCGGGAGGAACGCGAGCTGCTCGATATGGTCTTCAGCCATGAGCCGAGCGCACTCATTGCAGACGTGGATGCGTACGGCGATATGATCCCTACTGGACCAGGTGGCTCAGCCATACATAGCTTGGCGGGCAGCGGCCGTGGCTCAAACAAAGCAAACGATGAGGACGACGATGATGACAACGACACGGAGAACGGGAACAACACTGGAGATGGATATTTGGATGAAGTGATGTCTCACGTTGTTCAGGCTTCTACGCTCAAGAATTCCGGAATGGGGGACACCGTGGCAGCTGAGAATCTTGAAGGGGAGGATTCCACTCCAGGCGGCCAGCAGCCAGTACTGGGCTCCCAAGGGTCAGCACCCGAGGACCCGCGCCGTTCACTGTACGGCCAGCATCTCGGTCCGCAAGGTCCGCAAGCCCCGGACGGTCTCCCTCCTACCTCAAGAGGCGGAAGCGCAGAATCAGCAACGGCTTCCCAGCAGGCATCTTCGAACAAGTTCATGCCACGGACACGAACACGCGCTACGACCAAGAGTTCCGTTCGGACTAGCGCTTCTATCCCTCTTGCTCCTGAACCGGGACCGACGTCTCCGCCGCCGCGCGGCCTGGGCTCGCTGACCAGTCCTCTGGCGCGGTTCTTCGGCGGAGGCGGGGGTGGAGGTAATGGTGTAGCGCCGACCTCTCGTCGTTCGAACAGGGGAAGTGCGGGCCCTCCCCTTCGAGAAGCTGCCAATGAGGATGATCTAGACGGCCCTGCGAGACGTACCATGGACGCCGGAGGTCAGGCCGCTTCCTCTCGGACGCTGCTACAAGAAGAACAGCGGGCGGCGGGATCGATGCCTGCAGGAAGCAACTATGCGGTCGGGACTTTCCACTCGGCGGGTCCGAGTGCAGGTGCGGGAGATGGTGCTGCTGCTGTAGCTCAAGCGGAGTCATCGGGGCCTGGGCCTCAGCCCCAATCACAAAAACATGGGCTGGTAGACTCACCTGCGGCCCGGGCGCTGCTGAAGCGGATGGACAAGCTGGAGAAGAGCAACGAGGCGATGCTCGAGCTTCTTCGCTCGGTGAGTGACACTTCTCTCATACAAGGTTCGCATCTGCTGCCTCATCGCTGACATACTGCCTTTCCCAACAGCTCGTCGCTGCGTCCTCCACCAAGGATTGAAAACGACGTTTCCTTTAATCCTACACTGAGAAGCCTCTGGCCAGCGACTTTCTCCCCTAATCTCATGGCCGCCGTTCGGTCCGGCTGAGCCTTTTTGATACATTCCGAGTGAGCTGAGCATAATGCAGGCGATGTTGGAGATCAGTCTTTGAGACGCTCGGAAGCCGCATTGCGAAGGCAGTCCCTTTTCGTCTCCTTCATTCTCCAAGGCGAGCCTGACTATAGGGCAGTTCACTCGTATCAAAATTTCCACTCTCTCTAAGCCGCTCCGAGCCCTCTCTGGAAATCTCCTTGAAGCCTCCCAGAGCAGTTCGGACCTCCTGAGAACCTCTCACCATCATGGAGGACGTCGTTTGAAGGGAGTGAGGGGTTCCAACAGATTCAACGACGTGGCCAGCTGGGCCTGAACCAGTCGATCAGCAAGCTCGAGTCTGCGAATCAGCCCAGAGGAACAATGACAGACTTCTGCCGGACAAGATGAGTACATTTGCATGCATTGAGAGGTCGATAGCCGCGAAATAGAACATGCTCTGAGCTTCCGATCTTGGGCTGCATCAACCGAAGTAGAAGAGCTGAATTGGGGAAACAAGGAGAGTGAGAACTCGGCACAATGTGTGACAGTCAGAAGAGGAGAGAGCGAAACTCTGGATAAACTCACGTCGTTCTTCTTCTTGGCTTGGACCTCCATGATACCACCGACGTAGTGCTCGTGGTCGACCATAGCTGCCCCCTCCCGCAGTGCGATCATACCAGCCTCCACACAGACCGCCTTGAGCTGAGCACCATTCATCTCATCTGTGCTGGCAGCCAGCTCCTCGTAGTTCACATTGGGCGCGACCGTCATCTTACGCGAGTGGATCTCCATAATCCGCGCGCGAGCCTGCTCGTTCGGTAGAGGGAACTCGATCTTTCGGTCCAGTCGACCGGAACGGAGCAGGGCCGGATCGAGGATGTCGATTCGGTTCGTGGCGGCGATGACCTTGATACGGTCGTCGGAGCCGAAACCGTCGAGCTGGTTGAGGAGTTCGAGCATGGTACGTTGCACCTCACGATCCCCACTCTTGTCCGAGTCGAAGCGCTTGGTTCCGATGGCGTCCAACTCGTCGATGAAGATGATCGTCGGCGCTTTTTCCTTGGCCAGCTCAAAGGCGTCCCGGACCAACTTGGCACCGTCGCCGATGAACATCTGCACGAGGGAAGGGCCGGCGAGTTTGAGGTAGCATGCATTTGTTTGGGCCGCACAGGCTCGGGCGAGGAGGGTCTTGCCCGTACCGGGCGGGCCGTACATGAGGCAACCCTTTGGCGGCCGGATTCCAAGGTTCTTGAACTTTTGCTCTTGCTGCATTGGTAGGACAATGGCCTCGATGAGCTCTTCGACTTGCTTATCCAAGCCACCTGTAATAAAGAGAGAGCGTACAGCATCAGAATCTGTACCTCGGCGCCACCGTGCGCAGCTCGCAGAGTCCGACCGGGGTCAGCGCTTAACGTACCAATATCTGAGTAGTTCTCCGTCGGCTTCTCGTCTACCTCCATCGCCTTGACTCGGGAGTCATACTCTGCAGGGAGCTTGTCGAGAACGAGGTAGCTGTCCTTGTTGACGCCGATCAGCTCTCCCGGCTTGAGCTCCTCTGCAGGAACCAAACCAATCAAGGGCAAAAAGATGGTTTGGCGGGTGGAGGTCTTTATGACTGCACATTTGCCCTTTCTTTGAGCGTCAAGATCTATGTTGGCACCTTCTTGCTCCTGTGCATCCTCATCCTTGTCCGGGTCAATGTCGAGGATCTGTGGGTTGCGAGGGTACCGTGTGAGCAGTGGAAAGAAGCAGCGGCAACAGGCGGAGACAGAAAAGATACTGACCTCGACAATGTTACCGACGAGGTAGGGTAGGACCTTGTTCTGCTTGACCTTCTCTGCGTTTTCCTTGATCTTCTCCCGCATCTTGGACTGCTCATGGCCCAATCTGAGCTGTTCGGAGCGCATGATTTTGATGTCGTTCTCGAGCAGCCTTGTCCGGGTCTGAATCTCCTCTGCGCTGGCATTCAGCACATCCGCCGGCAAGGTCTCCTCCGGCTCCTGCGGGGCGGCCGCGTCTTCGGTGGTGTCCATCTTGGCGTCTGCGGCGGCGCCTGAGGACGAGGCTCCCGCTTCGTCAGACGACTTGGATGCGTCTTTGGACTGCTCCGGCTTATCGTCCTGTGGCGGGTCTGACGGCGGCTGCTGTGCTGGGTCGGACATTATGGCGCTCGCTGCGTGTCTCTCTGCGCGCGATTGGTAGGAGGAAGGTGCAAAAGGAGTGCGCGTTGGCTGCTGGAGTACAGATACTGTGGTGGTTCGTCTTCGGAGTGGCCAAAGCGGAGGCGCCGCGCGTCAAGCGTTACAAGTGAGTTCCCGTACGCAATTTCCAGCAAACACATGGCATACCCAATCTGTCTTAAGAAAGTATACTGAGGATGTGGGGGGTATGTGATTCAGTGCTCCCAGGGAGTCAGGACTGTTCGGCGGGGTGGGAGGAGTATGAGGAGAGGAGGGGCAGGAAAGGCCAAACGGACGGACGAGGACCAGGACCATATCGGGGGAGTGTGCACAAGGGGAACACCGTCCACGAAAGGGAAAAGAAAGGGGATCGAGATAAAAACACAAAGAGATACGGGCCGACGTCGGGATTGGGAGCGGAGGTATGAAGAACGAATGGCGAGGCGCGGGTACTGCGGGGATTAGGCAGGGAAAACGAATGGCAGAGTGTCCGTTGCGAATCGACGTCGTGTGATTAGCGAAGAGAATCCGAGGCACAGGGAGGTGCCGGGTGCTTGATGGATGCGGCTCGAGAGGTGTCTGGGCCTTCCGGTCCTACATGACTGAGCAATTGCAGCCGCCGCCTTGGGGTGCATATGGGTCTTCGCGCTTGTCGACTGGTCCCCATTCTGATGGTACGAGGTAGTCCCGTGTTGATTTGCAGTGTTGGATCAGACTGCGCACACCGTCACAGGGTCACATCCGCAGATGGGTCGGAGCAGCAGCAGCAGCAGCAGCGGCGGTGGCAGCGCGAAGAGCGAGAAGAGGAAGCGAATGTCAGAGAGGTTGCGATGCGGGCCAGGCTGCCGAATCGCACTCACCTTGCGCTTGCCTCTGACACCCGTACCCGTGGCCGCTCGAGGTCGTTCTTGAGCCGAGCATTCTGCTCTGTGAGCCTCCTCAGCTTCAGTTCGGACATCGACTGTTTGTGTGGGCGTGCGTTCATGGTGGTCTTGCGTCCGAGGGGCTGTCTGAGGCAGACTGTTGCGAGCTGTGAGCTGTGAGGGGGCCTGTGATGAGACACGGCCGCCCAGTTGACATCCACGAAACCGACTGACCACGTGACTGCGTAACTGACACTGTGATAAGATTAGATAACGTCCATTTCTCTGGTTAAATGCTTTCTATTATCTCTGGGCATATTGATATTTCATCCAGGCAGCAGCGGTCCATCTTGGTTGCGTCCACTACTTCGACGATAACTGACCCTGATGCGCTCACGAGTGCATGTTCTTTGATGTCAGGCGGGCGGTAGACAGACAGTAAGGCAGCGGAAGCACTTCCGGCTTGTGCTGCCTTTTCTGCCGCTGCGCTCACTTGACGAGGCCCGTGACCTGACGAAGGATTGTCGATTGATCAGTAGTAGGACGATATGCTTTCCCTCAACCGTTCAACCGCTCATCGCTCATCCTCCCTCTGTCTTCCACCAGCTAAGCCAGCCACAGTCTCTTGATTCCACTCGCTCCACCTACCAGCTCACAAGGCTGCGACTGCTGAACGCTGAACCTCTACTCGTCTGAACTAGCGACGCCGACTTCTGCGCCTCTCTAGCTTCCAGCTTCTATGCTTGTCCTCTTTTGCTCACAACTTCTCCCCGCCTCTCACCTCCTGCAGCTCCTTGAAGGACAACAGACTCTACCGCCGTCGTCCTGACCTCAGCTGACTACGCTCTACATACCCAATGCACCCAAGGCTACGCGCATTCGCTCCTTTGTCAGTCAGATCTGCCGGTTGCACCCTGCCTGAGTCGTCCATTTTTGGCATTCGCAAGTGCACCCACCTCCCCGAACTGTTGCAAACTGCCTGCCGACTCTTCCCGCTCACCGTATGGAAGTCATGTAGTTGACATAACCCGACCTGCCGTTTACAGCCTGGTGCTATTGCTCAATCTCGGCCTTCCCAGTTGGATCTGCTACCGGTCATACTACGCATGCCAGGCACTTCAACACTCTCCCAGCCGGCCTTTCATCAGCAAGATCCTTGGCTCCAATGACTTGTGCGCGGTAGATTGATCTTGCTCAGATGCGTTCAGGTAGCCGCTCTACCACCCCGCTTTTCTTGTCTGAAAACATCATAATAACCCTGCCTCGTCTGCTTCTTCCGCCCTGTCCTTGCCCTTCACCTCTACCCACCACCAGCAGGTTAACAGCAACTCTCCTGATCCTTTCTTCGTGAGTGTGCATACTCGACCTCGAATGAATGCATGTCGTGTTTACTGATCCTTCATCTTCCGCTTTGCTCTTGGTCCAGCACCCTTTTCATCCGCGACCTTCGCTTCTAGACGTCGACTGGCTCGACAACCTTTTCCAAACCACTGCAAGCTCTTGAAGTCAAACCCAACCCCGACGCCTCGATTAGTTCTGACCTCCCCTCGCCGCGAATCTCAGTGCGACCCAAACCCTTTGCACTTTAACTCCACCCAGAGACTCAACCTCATCGTCCAAACTGAAGTTTGCAAACATGGCCAGCCCAAACGCTCCCACCGAGATGTCCTCGCTTTTTGCCAATGAGCTTCGCCCACTTTGGAGTGTTGCCGAAATGTCGCCAACATGCTCCAGTGTCCCTGCGACCGACATGACCGTTTCCGACTCGAAGGAACAGCCCGCCACAACTTTGGGCAACCGCTTTGGATCCAGGGGCAAAGCCTCTCGCCGCGCTAGTGTGGCTCTGCTCGCCGCAGACCCGTCCAATGATCTCCCCGTTCGCTTCACCATGGACCCTGTCCTGCTCAAGCCGGCGATGCAGAGCTGCCTCAAGAACCCGTTCCGCCTCTCACTGCCCAACTGTTCCTCACTTGCCCCGTTCTCGACCAATCAGGCATCTGCGGCTGCCTCTGGACTACCGTACCCGTCCCAGTCCATCGTCTTTCCGTCTGAAGCCGATACCCGGGCGCACGCTTTTGCCCAGCAAATGGCGGAACAGTCCAAGAGCCTGATTGGGATTACTAGCAGTCAACACGCAGTGCACCAACACTACGACCGCAGTCGTGAACGGGCTGCCATTCTCGAGTCTGAAGACGGCCGCCGTGCCAGCGACCCGGACGTGGCCACCAACTTTGAGACAGAACTCTTCCGCTGGGCCGAGCAGGAGGACATACTGGCTCAAGACAGCGACCGCCTCTTCCCCTCTGAATTCCCTCGCTCCGTCAGCGGTGCTTCGAGCATCGGCTCGTGCGCGTCCAACTCGCCCAGTGACTTCGACGAAGGCTACCGAGCCGACGTGGAATCGCCCATGATCGACCGTGATCAGCACCGCATCGGCACCCGCATTCACACCCAGGCAGGAGCGAGAAACAAACTTCGGGCTCGTGCCATGGCCGGTCAAGGATGGGCGTACCTTCGTGCTAAACAGCCGTCTGACACACGCTCGGATACCTCGACACTGGTGGAAGATCAGTGGAACCAGAAGGGTCGGAATTTAGAGCAGGCGTCCACAGTCGGCAGCCCCGGGAACGAAGACGAGCCCCTCATCAAAACGCCACGCTTCAGTCTCCTCACAGAGGTGGTTCCGCGCATTGGTTCGCCCACACATGATCTCCAGATCAGTTTGATCCCAACATTTGGCAGCCCTGCGGAAGAAGACGAGCCCCTCATCAAGACGCCCCGCTTCAGTCTCCTCACAGAGGTGGTTCCGCGCATCGGTTCGCCTACACATGAATGTGAGATCAATCCGATCCCATGCCCAACCCGACTCCAGAGTCGACGTCCAAGCAGCATGCGCCTGCGCAATCTTCCTGACGCAACTATCTGGGCACCGGCGGAGATCGAAGTCAACGGCAAAAACCTCGTAGGGAGGAATATGAAGGCAGCTGCAGTGTACGACCCCCGCAAAGACTCTGCAACGAGGACCTCACTTCCAGGCAAGGTCACATCCGAGGCAAACGAGACGGCAACCTGCGATAATGGCATCACAGCAGTCGCATCCCCCAGTCCGATGAGTGGAGAGTTAATGTTCGATGCTGGCGAAGTCAATCCGCCTCCCCCGACTCCACTACGCGGTACGCGCATCCGAGGTCCCAATCGAGTTCGGGTTGCCACTCTGAATGCCATGGCCCTCAAGGGTTACATGATGCCTGACGCCAGCGCTCACGAAGGCACCACCATGAACGCTCACAGCAAACAAGTCGGCCCAGGTGCTGATTTGCATGCCTATGAAATCTCGACAACCGGCTAGAGAACACAAATTCCCGACCAACAGGCTCGGCCTGGACTTCAATCTTGCAACACCTTTTATTCCTTTACCCTCCTCTCTTTTCCCTCCTTCATCCTCAAACTTCTCCCAGTTTTAGGGCTAGGAGCCCCGTACAGGGCCTCGTCCTTCTGCTGTATTCCTTGCAATTTTGAAAGCGAAAACCCTCATTTCTTCCTGCTCCTTTGCGAGATGATGTTCGGTCAGGGTGTACGATCAGACTGCTTCGATTTGATGTTGCGAGTGACAATGATTGATGCTCGATGATTGTATATATTCCTCCTTGACCGAGTTCCGGCACTTTGCGTCACCCCCTTGCGTTTACCTGGGCTTTGGCCTTGGCTTTGGCGATCATGTCCAAGGCAATTTCGGTGGTCGCCTTCTCCCCCCGTGTGTAAAACAGCAGTGGAATCTCCGGTGGACAATTTGCCCGCGCACGCTGCACACGCAAAGCGAAAGCAACGTCCCGTTTCCGTCGCGCCTCGTCCGTGCCGTTCGGGTTCGTGCCGCTCCCATCCCCTGCTCCCGCTGCTGCATGGGCGGCCAAAGAAGATGTCGATGCCAATTCCACGCTCGCGCCTACGTTGTCCGGGATCCTTCCGGTTCGTAAAGCATCATCCTTGCTGTTGAAATCTGGTGGCGATACGTGACCAGATAACGCCTGTGGCTCCAGTGTTGGCAGGGCTGCGATGGTTGCATTGCGCTTGAACAGCGGCTTTCTTGGTACGGCACTTGATCCTTCGCCCCCGAGCGCTCCAAGTCCCATTATCGCGTTTCCGAGCTGAAGCGCGGCGTCAGGCTTCAACGAGCTGGACACGTTTCTGATGAAGATGCCCAGAATTTGCGTTCGGCGCTCTGCCGCTATGGCCGTGTAAAGCTCCATATCAAGCTCGCCCGAGTCACCGATGAGGATGAACTTGGACGTTGGAAACTCGTCCAAGATGGCCACTACAGCTCCCTTCTTCCGCTCACCAGCCGGCTCGAGCCAGCTCGTGAAAAGGTTGCGAGTGCCGGTGGCGTAATGTTTCAAATGTAGATGCGCGCGAGGGAATCCTGCACTCTCCAGGAAGCCGCGGACGATTCCATGCAGCTCGAGAGGGCTGTTGCTGACAAAGTGAAATCCCGCCCCGCCTTGTTGCCGGAGATTGCGATACCACTCCGCCACTCCAGGAATTTGGACCTCCTCAAAATGCTTCACGAACACGGAGTGGAAGATCCTGCGCACGCCTCCTGTCACGTCCGATCTCTTGACCGTGTCATCGACGTCGCTGATGATTCGGATTGAGGATGATTCTTCGTCGACGTCTGTGCAAACCCATGGACTAGCCTCAGCTTTAGCTGATGGACCTGAAGGAGAGTCCGACTCGAGGAGTACAGCGCGCTTCTTGAGACATACGATGTCTTCTGGGCGACGAGCTTCCGAGCCATCCGTGCCCGAGAAGAAGGTTCGGCAGTACGAATCGAGCTTGTGCCAAGGAATGACAAACTTGTCGTGAAACTGTCCCGTCGTATTGCTGCGGGCCTTGGTGGCTGCCAGAAGGGGGCGAAGCATTGTCCGCCTAGTGCCGTCGGTATTACTACCAAAGTCAAACTCGGATACCGATGGAGCAGACGACGCGAGTGATGACGCTCGCGATGCAGTCGCGTCGGCTGAGGATGAAGTCGGCGATCCGAAGTGCACGTCCTTCTCATCCTCGCCCTTGAAAACGGGCAAAATCTCGATCCAGACGTGCCGATCCGGTACTCGGAATGTCCAAAACGCGCGCAGACGCGAGTCCAAGTTCTGCTGGAGTGCGAGCAATTGCTCAAAAGTTCGGTCGGACCATACGCCCGAGCCACTCGGCCAACTCAGTGCCGGCGTCGACGCACCGTTTGGCGGTCCATTAACAGGCTGAAGCCGTGGTGAGAGGCCGGCCGCGCTCGAGATGGAAGATAATGAGGAAGAAAGGGAGGCGCCGTCTGATACGTACGAAGCTCGACGCTTGACAGACTCAGCAAAGCGTGAGAGACGCGATGAAGACTCGTTGCGAGCGAACATGATTGGAGTGGCTGCTCCGCTACCTCCGCTACCTCCGCTCGATGCTTCCGTACTAGGTCCGAGCTTAGGACTTTCTCCACCACTGCTCATCCCCGATCCAAAGAGCTTCCGCAACTTGGAGGGACTCGTATCCGTACTTGCCGCAGTAGTCACGGAGCTATCACCGACTTTATCGGATGCCACGGAAGAATCGAGGTCGAGCGGTGGGATCGCGTCCGTAAAAGCAGCGTTCTCCCGATCACCTTTGGCTGAAAATGCTGAGTCCGCACCGAGGACCGTCGGCGATTGTATGATATCTTCGTCTCTATCCTTTGATGTGACTCCGGTACTTGCGCCCAAGTTGAACTCGCTGTCCACCAGTGGCTTCTCCTCCACAGGCAACGCGCCAATCCGCTCCATCGCTCTCAACAGCAAATCGTCGTTGCCTCCCTGCACGACCTTCTGGATCAGTCTGTCGGTAAGGTGAAAAGACGAAAAATCCCCATCATCGGCGTCCAAGATGGGCGAGGAAGGGCCGCTGAAAGCAGAAGACGAAGAAGATGATGAATGTTGAGCGGAAAGAACAGGGCTGGCTAGTCCAGCCAGTCCGGCAAGGGACGCGCTTTGAGAATCCTTGCTGCCACCGCTTGGAGATGGAGCCGCCGGATCCAGCTTGTTGTCCGCGAAAGCGGAGAGGTCGTCGATCTGCGCAGGCTCATCCGAAAGAGGTGCACCGGAAAAGTTGGGTACCACAATGGGCAATCGCGTCCGAGATGACCCGTCTGGCAGAGGGAACGAAGACGAAGGTGTGCTCATTTTGGGCAAGGCTGCAATTTGTTTGGCGAGGCGCAAGAATATTCGCTGTGAGCGGGAAGGTGCCTCCGGCGTCCGTAGCACCACGCCGGCGAGGAGGACGTGAACGTCGGCACCAGCTTTTGTCGTCTCCGCGCCAGCGACTTTTTGCTGTTGTTGCACTTTGGATCGACGTCGGACTGCCCAGCCTGGAAGTAAAACAGCTTCCTCAGAACCGGGGGCATGGATTGGCATACCGGGAGCTACGGGCGCGAGTGTGGCATGCGACCGTCGGCCTTTCGATCCATTGTTCACTCTCAGGGCAGAGTTCTGTGGATCTGCCTGGTCAGGCTGTCGAGGTAAACCAGTGGAGAAAGCCCGCATGATCCGCTCTCTGCCCAGCTCGACTGATCTTCTGCCTTCGCCGCTTCCTTCGGAGGACCCAGCAGGACCCTGAAAGCTCTTGGACGGACCGACAGCAGCGAGACGCTTGCGCGCAGCATTTTGCAATTTGGTAAAGGCAGGTCCTATTGAACTTGATGATTCCGACGAGGACATGGTCGGTCGACCAGACAAGAGGGTGGAGTTGAGGTCAGGCCGATCTGAATCCCGTAGGCGCGATTGCTCCGAACTGTTCCGACCGGAAAATGCTGTGCTCCACGGTGCATTTGACGCTTGAGACTGTCCTTGATCGATTGTGGGTGTGCGTTGGTCCTGGTAGTCTGAAGTTCTGCGAAGCTGCGCTGTGGAGGGCCGAGGCGTGTCAGGATCGTCGGCTTCCCCGAATTGACTTCCGTTTGAACGCCAATTGTTCGCGGCCTGTCCGGACCTGCGCTGCCACTCTCGCTCGCGTTCCCGATCTAATCCTTCCGACAGCGCACCCGCGGCGCGATCCAATGCGTTCGCAGCTTTCACTCTGGCACCACTGGCCAAACGAGCGAAAGCCGCGGAAGACGAGGGTCTTTCTGCGGCCATAGCTGTGTCATTTGAAGGCGCAGTGCTGGAAGAGGCTGCTGCTGCTGCTGCAACAGCATATGCAGATGTTGCTCGTGCCTTCGCGCGGGATGCGATATCCATGGCGCGGGAGCGAACGTGATAGCCACTCAGACTCTGCGAGGGCGTTCCGGATGAAGACAGATTGCGATCGTCCATGTTGCCAAATGGAAAGATGCAGCGCGTTCGGCGTGCGTCGTATTCAGACTGTGGCGAGCAAAGCTGTGCGTTGCGAAGAGAGCTTGAGGCAGGTAGGTGTATAGAGCACGAAACAGGTGCAGAGGTTGACACGCGTAAATCCTGTCGCTCGTTGCGATGCGGCGGAAGCCGAGTCGACGGGAAGGCTGTCGCTGAAAGTGTTTGACGCGTCAATCGAGGGGCAATTCGGTTCGCACAGTTATTGAGCGTGGCCGCGCGTCGTGAAGCCGACCGCATACGTTCAAGGAAGTTTCAATGCTGATTCGCGCGTACACGCTGTGAAGCTCGTGCTAAAGGGAAGCTGCTCCGCCAGTCTGTCAGGACAAAGGACAGCGCGAGTGTGGACCTGTAACACGCAGTATGAGAGTCATCGTTGGAGTCAGCGAAGATGACGATAGTCACGGCTTCACATGGACTCACCCTGACGACAGATGCTGAAAAGCAAGACCTTCAATGCTAGAGGATTTAAGGGCAACGAGAACGTTCCTACGTGGACGATCGGTCGAGGAAGAAAGGACGCGGGTTTTGAAAGGCGACGAGCGGCGCGTGGACGCCTGTGGGTCGCTTTGTCTACTTGGTAGAGCAGCAAGGACCTCTTATTGGTCTCCTGTCCAGTCTGCTGCACCGTGCAGAGGGACGTCCGACGAGAGCGTGACAGGAGAGAGGTGTCCCTCCCTTGTTCTGATAACGCAAGGAGGCGGGCAGGCAGAGCCGTGGCCGATCGATTCCCTCTTGTTCGTTCTCAGCGTGAGGAGGAGGCAGGGGCGCGAAGACTCCGTGGACGTCGGCAGAAGACTGTTCCTCTGGTCGCACGACTGTGTTCCCGTTGATGCGATGTGGAAGTATGGATGTGCTTCTTGCGATCGAGGATTTCTAGAAGGTCAGGCGGTCAGGCTGCTTGGGGAACGTGCATATGTATGCACATCATCATCCTCGATCGGGTGGATCAGCTGTCACCCTGCTATAGTATGCATCTCGGGCAGAGCTGGAAAAGGGGAAAAGACAACAGCACCGCGCGAGGCACAGACGAGCTCCGTTCCCAGCCGCATGAGGGGTTGTCTAGAGCAGAGGATCGATGTGTATATTCGCATTAAAAGAGGTCCACTTCTCCGAAGCGTGCACAAACTGTATGGGTGTAGAAAAGAATCGGGTCACTGTGATGTCGCGCTCGGTTGTGTGACCTGCTGAGGATTTCTGTGCTGCTCTTGTCGATCTCTGGATTGACTGTTCTGGGAGCGTTGGCGTCCTTGGGTATCGCTCGACGAGGAATGATGCCCAATCGGGCGAGCCACACTCTTCGTTTGCTGCTGGCCCTTGCCGTAAATAAGAAGCTGGTCGGCGTATCTTTGAAGCTCGGGCAAAGGAATGACCATCCGGAAGTCGTTTAAGAGCAGGAATTGCAGTTCCAGTTGATTGAGCTCGTGCACAGGTAAACCGCCGACCTGCTCACAAGGGAAGAGACGCGTATGTTCAAGACAAGAACCGCGGCTCATGTGTGCTGGGTTTGCCTCGGACTCACCTTCGCATATCGTGAATTCGTGTAGAAGACGTCGCTGGAAAACTTGCTTGATACCGTCAAGCCTGCGATGATGAGACGATGTACGTTGAAACTGTCGATGGCAAAGCCGCGCATGCCCGGTCTGGGTTCTCGATGTAATCCGGTATCATTGTCCTCCTGCGCACCACTCGCCTGGCGCCGTTCCTGTCCGTCTCGAGCCGACTCTCCGTAGGATGCTGATATTTCCCGCGTCCGTGACTGTGGTAAACCTGCAGCTGACCCGACTGGTGCAGCGTGGTTGTCCTCGCCTGGCTCTGCGCCCGAGCCCATCCGGCTCATCCGGTCGAAGTATACGAGGAGACTGAGGAAGACCTCATTTGTTGTGGGGCAATACTTGAGGATGCGAAGAAGATATGATTCGATGTTGATAGTGGGCACGTTGCGCGCATGAAAGCACAGTGTGCTACTTGGTGTCATCAGTGCCGCTTGAGCGGCCGTGGTGATCGTGTTTCGGGACCCTTCGCCGCCGTGCAGACCCTCTCGACCAGCTCGCATCGATCCAGACCGAGGCCGGTTGCCGCTACCGGGTGCAGACGCACCGTTCTCTGTCCCATTCACGCGGGACTGCGGTAAACCCGCCGCTGGGCTCATGGTATGATTGGAACGTGCGGAGTCCGGGGGATGGATTGCCTGCGTATCCTTGCCGTGACTGTATCCATGCTGCTGCCGCCGGCTGCTCTCACCGCCTCCTCCGCTGCTGCTGCTGCTACCTGCTCCTCCCCGTGGTCTGCGGTCGTCATTGGCGGTAGCGATCTGCTGCAGGAGCATTGCAATGATTCGGAGCAGTTCTGTGGAGGGATACGTAGCGAGATCCATATGAGGCACCGGGACTGCTGTTGCTGATGGCGCTTCTTGACGACGCTGCCAGATGTACTGGTGATGTTTACTGCTGCTGCCGTGTACAGAGTCGAGGTCATGAGGATTGACGCTTGACGTATGTGCAAGCCAAGAGGACCGAACCGTGCGTCCGTGGTAAGTAATTCACTTGGATCATGGATGGCTCACCTCCATCACGCGTTCGCCCATCAGGCACACATCAATCAAACAGCGCAAAGATTCAATAATAACTGACAGCGCCTCGTGCAGTTTCCTCAGCGCCCACTCAGCCAGCGCACCAGCTATGTATGTGTGACGGAGCGCTGCTGAGGAACGATAAGAGAGGGGATGAGGTAGCTGAAGGAGGAGGACTGGAGGAGTGAGGACGTGCGAGGGTCTAGAAGTGGCGATGAGGTTGCTTGTTAGGGGAGTTGGAGTCTTGGAGAGGCACAGGGAGAGTCAGGCGACTCTATGAGGATCGGGGCGAGGATCCAACGGAGCTGAGAGAAGGAAATCCTTGTACTCTACCACCACTCCCTCAGAATTTACACACACACGAGTCTTGATTTCTCCTTTCACCTGTTCGATTTCTCCTGTCTTCACAGATTCGGTCACATTTGGTAGCTCCGCCTCGATCAGGCCAAGGGTACCGGCACGACAACGGAGCGTTGTCGTCGACAAACATTCGTACACGGAGAGGCTCCGTGGCGACATAGGAAGTCGGAGCGACTTCTACCGGTCGACAACGACTAAGTGGCTTCCAGGAAGTCACAGACCACCTTCCGGTCGACGATGGCGTCGACGGAGACACACACGCCCACGCAGCGTCAACAAGCTGCCGGGTCTTCCAGCACTATCGCTGAGAAAGCTAGGGAGGTCGAGAGGTTGCAACAAGAGCAACGGGAGACTCCTTCCGATGAGGATCGAGAAGCAGAGACGATCCAAGCCCTTCAGACGCTTCATCGCGTAAAGGAAGAACAGCGTCGCAAGGACAAGGAGCGACGGGAACGCCGGAAGAGCATTCATCAACTCGAACGCTCACTCGGCGTGGGTGACACGCATTCGGAGATATCCAGGTCGAACTCGGAGACTTCAGGCCACACCCACACAGCTGTCTCGTCCTCATCACGTCAGAAGATCAAGGCCCTTGAGGAGGAGCTCAAGAAGGAACGGGCCATCAACGAGTCGTACAGACAAGCACGAAGCGGTCAAGCTTCTGACTCGACGCTTGTTCCTCAAGCTGAACGGCGACAGTCGACGTTCCCCACTCAAGATGCTCGGGCAAGTTTTGGGGCACCGGCGGGCATGACTCCGGCTCAGCAGTTTGCTTCACAAACACCCCTAAAATTCGGAGGATACGGTCGACAGTCGGGATCGTTCGCTCCTCAGCAATCGGGTATTTCCTACCCCGTTCAGATTCAGCCATTCCAGTCGACCTACTTCCCGCCTCGACCACCAGGACCTTATCCACCAAGACCATCAGGTCCAGCAGGTTGGCAGCCAACTCAATCTGCCTCTCAGCCAGTACAAGCAACGGCATCCTTGGGCCAACCTTATGGCCAGCTGTTGGCAACGCTTCCTGCTCGACAAGCTGCTCAGGAGTTGGAGGCACGAAGAACGGGAGGGGGAAACGGGAATGGAGATGGATCAGGAGATGGGAATGAAGGAAATGGTGATGATGGAAACGGACACAGAGGAGGATCGGGTCCCCCTGGAGGAGGAGGCTCGGGACCACCTGGAGGAGGAGGTCCAGGACCCCCCGGAGGAGGAGAACCATCCGGCGACAACCCAGAGCCTGACTTCCAAAAGCGCGACAAGGATACGAATTGGAGGACGCCTCGTTCTCAAGAGTTGGGTCACTTCGACCCAACGGATCGGCATGCTTTGGCGTTCTGGACAAGAGTCGAGCATTTCCGTTCGGGAGGACTCTACTCGGACGTCGCCATTCTGACGATCCTTCCAAGCTGCTTCGAGGGCAAGGCTCAGTCTTGGTGGGATTCACTCACGCCGCATCCAAGCACTTGGGATGAGTGGCGTGATGTGTTTTTCCGACGATGGACAAGACATCCCAGTATCGTCACTCGTGAACTGGAACAGCGACGTTTCGTTCCGAGCCGCGAAGACTTGGATGCCTACATCACGGAGAAGTACTGGCTTCTTTGCGAGCAAGCTGTAGCTTGAATCATCACTCGTACTCACGTCTTCGGCACGATCCCACAGTTCTCAATTGCTGAGGTGATTCGGGAGCGGACGGTTGGTGAACTCCTTCACCTCATTCATGAGGGTTTGCCTGCTGTCTGGCAAGAACGGACGAGCGACATCCTCGAAACGTCGCCGACATTCGAAGATTACACTCAACGAATGATCCGGAAGGAACCGCTTCTGAAGGCCTCTCTTGAGACCCAGTCGCGTACGCGAACCTACCCGGGATCCAAGACTGAGCGAGAATCTTCTCCGACGACGAGTCGTACACCTCGTCGACGCTCGACCAATTTGCCGAGACAGGTTGGAACCTCGAGCTCTTCTCCGGGAACGTCGCAGAGCACTCAACGTTTCCAGGGTTTTCGACAATCCACAGAAGCTGAACGAGAGCAGCGTCGAGCGGATCGAGCGGCAGGGGCTTGTTTCCATTGTCACGAAAAGGGCCACAACGCTGCTGACTGCCCGAAGTTTCCCGAGAAGGCCAGAATGACCAGACGAATTGAAGCGGAGTTGGTCACTCATCTGCCGACAATTGCTCAAGTCATGTTGGAGGAAGACTTTCATCAATATGCTGATGGGCATGATTCGAACGAAGATGAGGAGGCCGGAACGGACGAGCAAGCAGACGATGAACCAGAAGCTGATGAGGATCAATACGACGTCAGACAAGTTCGGATCCATTCGGTCAAGCTTGATTCGAGGAAGGTCTCGGGTCAGCCGCAAGAAGGACCTGGACGACGACATGAGCAGGTCTCAGCTTTCAAGCTGCCTGTTTGGGTCAATCCTCGGACCAACGTTGACGCCCTTGCTCCGTACGAACTACTGATCGACTCGGGCTCGGAGCTGAGTCTGATCTCAGCAAAGGCGGCCCACAAGATTGTCCCGAATGCCATCTGGCATCCTGCTCGACCTATTGAGCTACGAGGATTCGACGACGGGGAACCGCAGCGAACCAGAGCTGTGCTGCAGATCCCTATCGTCTTCCAATGCTTTGAAGGTCTCCGCACGGAGATGTGCGAGTTTCACGTCGTAGAGCGCTGCTCCGGTTGGCTCCTTGGGGTCGACAACATGCGGCAAGTCGGGCTTGTCTGCAATCCGGTGACCTGGTTGGCGGAGTTTGTGAAGGGAAAGAAGCAGCAAGCACAGCTTCTATCTCCAATGGGCTTTGGTAAGAGAGACGTGACTGCTTTTGCTATCTCACAGACTGATAAGGAAGTTTTACATGGTTTGCAGGAGGTTGATGATAATCAACCTGTTGTAGACCTCTCTGGTCTTTCACAATCAGATGCGACAGAAATTGCAGAACTCGAGATCGACTTGCCTAATGACGATGAGAAGATCACCCTTGCTGTGTCGACGGCTCTGTCCGATGAGCAGAAGGAACGTCTGGCGAAGGTACTTCGACAAGCAAACTTCTGGTCAACCAAAAGTAGGCCATTGGGCCTTCACAAGACCGCAACATTCGATGTCGAGCTGAAGCCGGAACATGAGGGTTGGACCCATGCAGAACCACCCCGTCGCGCCAATCCGGCTAAGAGAGAGGCTCTGGAGAAGATCCTCAAGGAACATGAGGAGTTGGGATTCTCGGAGCCAGGGAGAAGTCCTTATGCCTCGGGGATCGTTTTGGTCCCACAGCGTGATAAGATCAGGTTGTGTAACGACTATCGACCGCTGAATGCTGTGACAAAAGACGACCGCTACTTCCTACCGACAACTGATGAAGTCCACGAACAGATCTCCCATGCTCACTTCCTTTCTATCGTCGACTGCAACAGAGGATACAATCAGTTCGGTTTGACGGATCGAGCTCGTCTCCTACTGGCATATTCGACCCATCAAGGTCTTCGACTTTGGAACAGAATGCCGTTCGGACCAAAGAACGCTGTCGCTTTCTTCCAAAGAGAGATGGATCAGATTCTGTCCAAGTATCGACTCAAATGCGCGATTGCTTACCTTGATGATATTTTGATCTACTCTAGAACCTTCGAAGATCATCTACGAGACGTTGGAAATGTCCTACAAGCCTTGGCCGATGCTGGTCTAACGATTGCTCCAAAGAAACGCTCTTTCGGTTTCACGTCGCTTCCCATCCTCGGTTATCGTGCAACGCTTCTTGGTACTATGGTCGACAAAGAAAAGGTGAAGCCGGTTCAACGTTTTCCGACGCCCTTGTCTGCGAAGGAAGCCCTACGATTTCAAGCAATGGCGTCTTGGTATCGACGGTTCATCCCCGACTTTGCTCGAAAGGCTCGACCAATCAATGAGGCGATTCACAAGGCTCCATTCAGGTGGACGAAGGCTGCGAACGATGCTTTCGAAATCCTCAAGACTGCTCTAAGCTCCCCGCCTGTTCTCATGCGCCAGGATCGTTCGAAGCCGTTGATTCTCGATGTAGACGCCAGCTCGAAAGGGTTTGGAGCGGCTCTAATCCAGAAGGACCAAGACGGCAAGGAGCATCCAATTCTCTTCCTCTCCAGGCAGACGAAGGATGCCGAAGAACGTTATCCGGCCACACACCTCGAACTCCAGGCGATCGCATGGGCAGTGAAGAAGCTCGAGCATTATATCGACGGCGCTAAACTCACCATACGGAGCGACCACAAAGCTCTTCTTTGGCTGTGGAATCTCAAATCAGCCGATATCACCCATCGACTTCAACGACTCACTCTCGAGCTTGCACCGCTGAGAGGAAAGATCAAGGTTGAGTACAGAAAGGGAACGAGTAATCGCATAGCTGACGCTCTCTCCCGAGCACCGATTCAATCTCCTGACATCTCTCAAACCCAGACATACATCGAAATCACTCCACTCCAAGTCAAAGAACCAAACAAGCAGAATCCAACAAAAGCCTCTCCAACCCAATCGATTTCCATACCAAAAGACACAGACGAGAGCGCATTGGTGGCGTCGCTCTCGATCAAAAAGATACAAGAAGAAAAGAATGAAAAAGAAGATCTCATACTCCCTACTCCAACATCCTCTCAGCACTCTACTCCCACTCCTACGCTTATGACCCGACAAATCGATCAAACTCCTCTCTCCAACGATAACGAACACCTCACATCAACTTCGATCGAGTTCAGCCAGCAAGAACTACAAAGCTGGGCAGACGCATACGACAAAGATCCATTTTACAAACGAATCTGGCGACGATTACGCCTACGACAACAAGCAAAAGAACAATACGCAAAAAGAAACGAGACAGGGGATGCATTGGTGCCGACATCCCCAGAAAAGAAACAAGACCAGAAGAACGACAAAAAAAAGAAACGAGAAAGGGTTCGAAGGTGAGATGGTTAGATGGGCGGACGGATGTGAGTGGGCAGGAGTCGAAGGACGGGAAGGGAGAGATTAGGAAGGAGTTGAAGGACCGGACGGAGGAGATTGGGGCAGAGGTTGAGGAGAACAAGGGGGTACTGCGACGATCGGGTGAGAAGGAAGTCAGGGATGAAGTGGAAGTTGGACAAGGGACGGAGGAGATTGGGGAAGAGGTTGAGGAGAAGAAGGAGGTACCGCGACGATCGGGAGAGAAGGAAGTGAACTGGGATGGAGTAGGAGTTGGACGAGAAGGTCGAGAAGGAGTGCTGCAACGAGAAGAAGGCGAGGAGATGGAGGAGCGAACGGGGAAGGATAAGGGGTTGGAAGAGAAGAAGTTGGAATCGCCACAAGAAGACATGGGACGAAGGAGGAGTCCAAGACTTGCGCGGGCAGTCCAAACATCGGAGAACGAGCGTCCCCATGCACGGTTCATCGTTCATGACGGATTTCTCTTCGAACGATGTGGACCAAGTCTCGATCGCATCAAGCTTTGCGTCCCGGAAAACAAGGTCTCAACAATCATCCACGAGTTCCACAACTCACCAAGAGCTGGACATCCCTCGTCCCGTCGGACCATCGACGCTCTCCAAGAGACCTTTGCCTTCCCCGACCTTGCTAAACGCGTGAATCAACATGCGAGGACCTGTTTCGAATGCCAAACGAACAAGTCACGGCATCACCACCCCTACGGACAACTTCAGCCGATTTTCAGTCCGGCGGAAGTGTTCCACACACTCGGAATCGACTTTGTCGTCAGCCTTGCTCCGAGTGCTGAGGGCCATTTCGATGCCATTACCGTGATGTCCGACAAGTTCTCCAAGTTTGCTCTGTTCTGGTCAAGCAAAACGACCGATTCAGCAAGGCAAACGGCGGAACGTTTCCTCACGCATGCATACCCGTGGACGGGATTGCCCAGACGACTCATCAGTGACAGGGATCCGAAGTTCACCTCGGAGTTCTGGCGAGAGCTGGTTCGAGCTCTAGACATTCAACATTCGATGTCTACGGCATATCATCCGCAAACAGATGGCCAAGTCGAACGTTTGAACCAACAACTTGCTGCGCTGTTGCGACATACAGTTGCGTTGGATCAACACGATTGGCCGAAGCATCTTCCCACAGCGATGATGGCCTACAATCGAACCAAGCATGAATCAACAGGACAAAGCCCATACGAGATCGTCTTTGGACGCCAGCCGCGAATCTTTCCTCTGAATCTCATCACTCAGAGATTCAGCGAGCCGGCCATTCAAGACCTTTCAGACCTCTTCGCCTTACATCAAGATGTCCAAACTCAAATCGATCATGCCCAGCAACATCAGAAGGCATCATATGATCAGAGGCATCAAGATTGGAGACCGAAGGAAGGCGACTGGGTCCTCCTCAGCTCGGCTCATTACAGGGCGCATCTCGATCCCACACAACGAGCCAAGGCAAAGCTCGGAGCCAAGTTCTTGGGCCCTTTCAAGGTCCTTCGAGAAGTGACAGCTGGTGCATATGAATTGGAGGTTCCCTCCTGGTTTCGAGCCCACAACATCATCTCGATACAAGCTCTGGAACCTTTTCATGGAGATGCAGCCGCCGTCACTCCTCGTCCGATCTTGGGAACCAAAGAAGAAGGAGCCCACAAGGAACGACGAGTTCAAGGCTACCTCGCTCGACGGCCTACTCGTTTCCTGGAAGGGCAACGCTTTGACTACTTGGTCAATTGGGCGGGAGACATTCGACCCACTTGGCAAAGCGATCAACGACTTCCAGGTCTACTCTGGGCTAGACGAGAGTTCGAAAAACAAATCAAGTCCCAGCAAAAGATCAAACGTCTCTCTCCCACAGCGGAACCCGTCCTCGAATCAGCAAAGGACAGAGTCGAAGAACTACGATTGCTGGAGGACTAGGAGGCTCGAGGCGAGCCTGTCTTCTTGGGGGGCAGGTGTGACGGAGCGCTGCTGAGGAACGATAAGAGAGGGGATGAGGTAGCTGAAGGAGGAGGACTGGAGGAGTGAGGACGTGCGAGGGTCTAGAAGTGGCGATGAGGTTGCTTGTTAGGGGAGTTGGAGTCTTGGAGAGGCACAGGGAGAGTCAGGCGACTCTATGAGGATCGGGGCGAGGATCCAACGGAGCTGAGAGAAGGAAATCCTTGTACTCTACCACCACTCCCTCAGAATTTACACACACACGAGTCTTGATTTCTCCTTTCACCTGTTCGATTTCTCCTGTCTTCACAGATTCGGTCACATATGTGTAGATTGATTGCGACCCAGGCGGTAGCATAAGGCGGAGTTTGGGGAGACTGTCGAACCCCTTGGCTCCTGAGGCCGGGCGGGCTTGAGCGGAAAACAAAGGGAGTATACATATGTATAGCGGCGCTCAAAAATTACACATTAAGGACGACGCGTTTCACGACACCCGAAGCAGGGACCTCCCACTTGCATCAGAGCATCTCGCCGCGGTGGGGGCGCCCACTTCACAGGGTCGCACCCGAGCCTCAGATCTCAGAGTGAAGCGTGAAGCGTGAAGCGTGAAGGAGAGCCCCCCTTCTCCGTAATCTGCAAGACCATTCATTCAATATGCACGCCGACCCAAGGTTGAAGTGCACGTGGGTGGCTGAGGACAAAACTCTTGTGTACATATTCATTTGACGTATTGACACATGCCCATTTCTGCGCCTTTTCATTTTGAAAATTCTTCAGACTCTAGTTCTGGGGTTTCTTGAAGAGGTTGTGCAATTCCCAGACTTTAGTATGGGGTTATATCTGCCCCTTAGATATTACGGCCGAGACGATTGTTGAAACCTCCCTCGAATGAAATCTTTCAAAACTCCTTGAAATCTTCTCAAACTTCGCCTGGGTGTCCCGTGTCCGTGACTCCGTGTTCAGTGTTCTAAGCATCCATCGACGCTCTCGATTTCTCCCAGTTTTATTTATGAAGATAGCAATTTGCTGTTCCGCAGACCGCATGCCGTCCTTCCGCCGTTCGTTGCCCGTTTGGCCGTTTCTGTCTCACTTCCACCTCCACTTTTCCCACGCCTTCGATAGCCATAGTCAAAAGTCAAAACCAGGGCTCGGCTCCGGCCTCCGACTATAGTCGCACGTTTTTGGCATAGTCATAGTCGTAGTCGGAGGCGTTTTTTGAAAATCCGAAATAGTCATAGTCGCAAGTCTGACTATGGTGCAGTTGAATACCGAGGCTCCGTAGCTGACAGGTACCTTGGTTAGCTGGTCAATCTCAGACGTACCTCAGTTCAAGTATGATTTGGAACAAGGTGATGTGTCTGTATGATTGAGTGAGTAAGACTGTAAGAGGTAGCTAGGAAGGAGTGTGTGTACATCTGCTGGCTTGATGCCTTTGCTGGTTCGGAGCCTCGGCCTTTCCTCCCCGTCATCTCTGACCTTTCCCGCTTAATCCCGAGCACGCTCATTCGACTGGTGCCATAGTCGACTATAGTCGCAGGATTTTGCGCAGCCAAATTTTGCACTATAGTGTGACTATAGCCAAAATTGGAACGCCAGTGCGCCACTATAGTCGGACTTTGGGACAATAATTTTCGCACTATAGTTGCACCTTGCACGTCAAATTTCAGACTATAAATAGTTATAGTGTAGGTCGCCTTCCATTGTCTAAAATCGGATATAGTCAGGCTATGGTTCGACTATCCAACGATAATATTCGCAGTATGCTGTATGACTGGCTATAGTGTTTCATGGGCAATGGATGTCATAGTCTGACTATAGCGGTGGCGGTCGGGCTTGCGGCTATAGTCCCAACTAAAAGCTATAGTCAGGCCATGAAATGCTATAGTCGGACTATAGCCGAACTGTTTGCTGCGAGTCTGCGACTATAGCCTTGACATCCAGCTATTGTCTGACACTCCGACTATAGTCGCAAAATCAATTTTAAACCAGATTTTTAACGACTATGGCGACTATTGTCTTACATTTTCTGGAGCATAGTCATAGTCATAGTCGTATGAGGCTATAGTCGTAAATCGTAATAGTCGTAAAATCCCATAGTCCGTAGTCGTGCCGAGCCCTGCCAATTGCGGACCAAGGGAGGACGCAAGGGTGTCAAAGAATGTCAAGCTCATTGGCGCAATGTTGTGAGCAGATCCCCTTCTTGACTCTGTTATTATCAAATGAGAACTGGAGCGTGGGAGTCTGATAATTCATTTCAATCTATCTTGTCGTTTGTGATGTACTTTACAGCTCAAGAAGATGTGGAAGGAGGTCAAAGAGCTGATCAATCTGAGCGGCTTTGGCTGTGATTGAACGGGGAAGAGGGTCACCGCTGAGGAGGACATGTGGGATGAACTTGTCAAGGTGAGCCACAACCCTCGTCCACTCAGTCAGTTTTGAGTCCTCTTTGTCATTGCTCGTACTTTCTTTCCTTTTATCTGCCCTAAATCCTTCGGGTTCTCACTCATACCATGTTGCGTACGCAATTGGAGTATGAGCGTTGACCTTGAGGTATCGGAGAGAGGAAAGGAAAGAAAGGAAATCATGAGCAATGCACTGAGAAATGAAGTACTGAATACTGATTGAAATGCTCTTCTCCCCTGTGGGCTGTGACTGCCGCGGCTGGCGACAGCGTCAACCCAAGTTCAAACGCTGGAGAGACAAGACGTTTGTTCATTATGAACGGGTAGACGCTCTGGCCACGCGGTCCACAGCGACAGGTTCTTTTGCTAGGGACGGAAAAGGAAAGGAGAAGAAGGGTGACACGGATGATGCGGGCGATGAGACAGGTAGCGAGGATGAGGATGAGGATGAGGAAGAGATTGACGACGATAATGTGAGTGCCGATGTGCTCGCTCCAGCATCGTAAGATGTCAATCCCATAAGCTTTGAACTTCCATGGATCTAATAATAATTCTATCACTGTTTTTGTTGCGCTTGCCAGGACGTGATCACGCCCTCTCGCAAGCGCAAGCGTCCCTCCGCAGTCTCCGCCATAAGGATGAGCCCGGAGCGCCCCGGAGTGCTCCGTACTCCCGGGCCCATACTCCGGGGCGCTCCGCTGACTTTCTGTGGTGCTCCGTGGACCGTGCTCCGTATCTTTTCAGAGTTACACCAGCATCTTACTCCGTACTCCGTCACTATAAGGAGCACCGGAGAAAACTTACTCCGTACTCCTTCAGATTGTGAAGTGTTTCAGAATGTCTACTCCGTACTCCGTAGCTACGGAGCCCGGATAATCCGGGGGAGCTCCGTACTCCGGGAGATGATCTCACAAATCTCGAAATATGGTACGATTTCAGAAATGTGTATGCTCATGATCAAGCTTGTAGTAGCTGTGGTTAATAGAACAGGCTGAGAGCGCTTGAAGAGTTGTTTTGGTCAGATTTAGACTGCGAGATGAGATTTCTAAAAAAATGAATTTTGAGAATTGACCCCAAATACTCTCAAAATACTCATGTTTATGGGGAAATACCTTCCTTATGAGAAAATGTGGAGGTCCCGGAGCGCCCCGGACTCCGGGGGTAACGCCGTACTCCGTCATTTCGCAGGTATTTACTCCGTACTCCGGGGGATTTTTGCAACGCCCAGAGGTCAGCTCCGTACTCCGGGAAATTTCCTGCAATGCTCAAAAGTCAGCTCCGTACTGCGGCAACGGTGAGGTAAACTCCCGATTCTCACTCCGTACTCCCGGCTCCCCCGGAGTGCGGCCCCGGATAACCGGGGCGCTCCTGCAAAGCCGCTCCGGGGCTTACTCCGTGCTCATTCTTGCTCCGCCACCACCGACATTGCTGTCGCGCTCAAGGATCTCGGCA
This sequence comes from Tilletia caries, assembly GCA_032718865.1. Lineage (NCBI taxonomy): Eukaryota > Fungi > Basidiomycota > Exobasidiomycetes > Tilletiales > Tilletiaceae > Tilletia > Tilletia caries. Next base: position 209,346 of record JALUTQ010000037.1, on the reverse strand, counting down.
GCCAGGATGAAGGCCTTGGAGATGCGCTCACCGAGCTTCTTGAGCGCGACAGCGGCGTCTTCAACGAGGAACAGCTTGCGCTTCTTGGCCTATCTCTGGCAGACAAGCCTCGGCTTGCTTCTGTATACCGTTCCTATGCTACCCGTCCCGAGCTGCGTCGCAACTTTCTCCAAAAGGTCCTGGACACGAACCCTTGAAGTCGCTGCTCTGTTCTCAGGTCTTTCCATCTCTCAAATTCCTGTGTTCTTTCATCGTGCTCTCCCTTCCCTCCATCGCGAATCAAACTTGCTCTCAGACATATCTATAACGTCTGTCAAAGTGACAGCCTGTGGTGAGGATTTTGGATCGTGCTTGAATCACTCCAAACTTACGCTCTATCACGTTACAAGCTCCAGCATGACGACGATTGTAAAGTTCTTTTGAATTACGAGGCCTGAGAGCGCAACGAACGTCAGTTCTAGATCTAGGGTTGACGCTGAAATTGAGAGAGCTGAAGAAGTACTCACCTTCGAGCTCCGACTGAAATCTGAATACTCATTGAGATGATATCGCACCTCCCTGTAAGGAATAAACAAGTTGAGACTGGAGGGGAATCCGGCATCTCCGAGTAGCTTTTTCCCTCCCAGCTGTAATCCCGAGTCTAAGGATGTCGACGGAGATCTCCGCGCCCCGCGGAGATTTTCTCCGCCATCACGTCTCCGCGACGTCTCCGTGCTACGGGCTACGTTCCCGGAGCTCCGTCTCCTCTCCGTGTTTGCTGCGGAGATTGCACGGAGCTTCGGCTTAACTCCGCCATTTTCTAGGGCTTCTGACGGCATCTCCGTCTCCGCGTTTGAATCTGTAGGGGCTGAGCGTCTCCCTCCGCGGCCGCCAGAGACTTCCCTCCTCATACAGCATCTCCCTCCGCGATTTTTTTGGCGTCTCCGGCGTAACTCCGCGTCTCCGCTACTAAGTGACTCGTCTCCGCGAATCAAAATCAGTCGAAAATCATTTGAATTTGGAATTTTGAACAGTCACAAGTCTCTTCAACGCATCTACTTCTTGTGTTCCGAAAATCTCCTCATCGGAATCCCCACCAAGGCTCGGCAACTATCTTCACTATGTAACTATGATAACTATATAGTTATAACTTATAGTGATAACTTGAATATACTTTGGGCGGCGAAGCCGTCTAGAAAAAATAGTAGCTATAACTTTTTCAGATCGGCGCGGAGTAACTAATAGTTGAAATAGTTATGAAAAATCCCATTTGGCTGATATAGCCACTAGATAGTCACTATGTAGTAGCTCCAGCTACTCCAAGTCACATATAGTCGCTATCTGAGTTACTCATAGCCACATATAGTGACTATTTCAACCAAATGTAACTTTTTGTGTTGGACAGAGGCTGGCTGAGACAGCTGCTGGATAGTTACTATACAGTAGTTCCAGTCACTTATAGCCACATCTCTACTATCTCTAAAATCCAACGGGTTACCTCATTTCGGATGGGATCGGACCGGGTGAACCCGACAGGGAGGCAAGCGGCGCTTTTTAAGGTTTCGGCTCCGTCAATCGACCCCGTCATCAGTTGCCACAGCCAATGCTTGCTCTTCTTCTTCCTCTGTACTGCATCGCTGTATAACAACAGCAGTCCGGGAGAGAGGGTGTACATTAGAACTGTTCTGTGGCTTAGTGGGGTTGGACGCTTCCTTGCTTTTCTGCGGACAGGCAAATGTCCGGGGTTCAAACCCCGGTGCAATCAAAAATGATTGTGAAAAATGGCATTGCATGGGAATTGGTGACTTAACCATAGGTGGTCACCATGAACCATGAGGGTTGGGGAGAATTGGGGGAGCCCTTTGGGCGTTCTTTTATTGCCCGAAGGGCTCACTTCCAATTCGCGGGCGAATTTTTTTGAACCAATACTCGATGGGGAGCAAACGTTATTGTTATCTCAAATCCATATGTTGCTCCTGCTTTGTGCGGCTGCTCTGCAGTCTGCTGTGACAGTGGTGGTCCGTGCGGCTAAATCGGGGTGACAAATTTTGAAAGGCTCCGGAGTGTTCACCTCGACCTCTTACCACTGACTTACCACCATCGCGTCCACCACCACTGACCACTGCACTTCTTCACCCTGTTCATTCCCCACCACTTCTTCAGCCGACACCATCCTCATCTCTCCAACATTCTCTTGATCTCTCTATATCTCGCCCTCTGTCACCACGATCTCTTCCTCTCTCCTACTACCGTATCGCAGGCGCCAGGCAACCAGCTTTCAAGCAGGGTGAGTACTTGCTAACGTCTCCAAAAGCAGTAGGCTTCTTGCCGAATTGATATCGACGACTGAGCGTGGCGTGAATTGTGATTGCTCTCGAGCTGAAGAGGTCGGATGTTAGTCGGCAGGCCGGTGTGGGTGATGAGGGCGGGATGATGGATGGGGATCGCGGACACCGGAGACTGGAGACTCATCAGCATTCAGTTGCGGTTCGAAATCGAAGGAGGCGGGGCCGTGTTCACTGGCATGTGTCTGCTGGTCGAACGACACTGGGGCACGCGCAGGAGGTAGTCTGATGCGTTCCTGCCTGCTTGGATGTGCGACACTGACCGTCCTTCACGGTGTCTGCGTGTGCGGTCGTAACGGACGGATGCTCGAGAATGAAAGCCAAGATCAACATGCTAGAAGAAGTGCTTCTCTGCATGGGAGAGACTCACTCTGTGCTGGATACCTTGACGCTTGAGTATGAGGTTTGAGCAGTGGGCAGCTTGTTCTGTGTGCGGATGCGTCCATGCTGGTGTTGATGTGAACTGGTGTATGGGCTGCGGGAGAGGGACACTGGTTATCGTCGAGTTCAACAGCAGCCTGCTCGCCGAGGAGTTTGCCGGCACCCGACACAGAGATCCGTGCCACTCGTCATCGTTACAGGCGCTGCAATGCAAGGAAAGGAGTAGAGAGACCTGTGTCAGTTGGGTGCTGGTATCTCGGTGCAAGCGACGTACTCACACGGAGGGTGGGCTCGATCATGTTGAACTTGGATACGTTGGAGAGGAAGTCGGAGTAGCGCATGCGCTGTGTGACACGCTCGGCAGGTCTTCCCTCTGGGACGTGTGCAGTGCGAGTCTCGACGGCGATGTGTGTTTAGCTGATGTCTCCGTTCAGTTCCGCAATCGGAGGGACTGAGTGGTCGTGGTCACACATGGCTGGGGCTTCGGTCGTGTGCAGGGGCGCGGGAGTGCTGAGCTTTCTGCTTCGAGAAAGAGGTTCCGGTACATCCTTGCCGTAGTTGCAACCGAAGCTGTACTGGAGCCATTGGATGTGGGTGGGCCGGAGACGCGCTGCCGGATCGGAGGGGCAAGAGTTCTCAAGCGAGGTGATATCGAGATTGAAGAGCCTGGCAATGCATGGGTTGACGGTCAGTGGAGCTCTGAAGTAAAGCTGCGATGACCGGATCCCTGCGACAACGGACCCCCCCCCCTCTCCAATCCAACTACTTGCCTCATTTCGGTACTCCCATGAAACCCGCTGGGCTTTAGAGATTGTATAACATGATACATGCAGCCCGCCTTCGCGCTGAGTTGGACACGGCAGGCAGGTACGTGGGTCGTGGAGCCCTGAACTTGGTGTCAGTAACCTTGGTGTCAGTAACTCAATATTCTATCGGGCTTATCTGCATCAGTGCGTATATATCTTGCCGTGTCCGGTATCCCTATACTTCAGCAGTTCAGCTTCCAGCCTTGCTCATTCCGTGCATGCTGAATTTCCTCTCGCTTTGCACCGGTAACCAACACAGATCAACAATGCCTCTGCCAGCTTCTCATCTCAAAGCAAGAAGACCCATCCTTCAGCTTCAACCGCACTATCTAGGAACAATGGCATACCGGTGCGGTCACCACCACTGTCTCGCACGGCACTGGCTCGACGAGCGCGTGAGCGGATCACGGACGGCGCCCGTATTTTCCTCATGCTGCGCGCGAGGGAAGGTCAAGCTTCCTTTAATCTTCGATGCACCGGAGCGACTTCAACGGCTGTATCAAGGCACCGATCTCCTGTCCAATCGATTTCAAAATGCGACCCGGGATTACAACAACATGTTCTCCTTCATCTCCATGGGCGGAGCCCGGCGGGACATGACAGTTGCTGGACAGATGGGCGTGTACACTTTCAAGATCCAGGGTCAAGTCTACCACCAAGCGGGTTCTCTTGCACCGGCTCCAGACGGCAGACCTTCTTACGCACAGACGTATTTCGTGCAGACGGACCCACAAGCAGAAGCAGGCATTCGTCTACATGGCTCCAGTCGCCGTCAAGACATGGACATCGAGACAATAAAACGAGTGCAGGAAGAGATCTACAGATGCAGTCCCTTCGCCTCTTTCTTGCGCTCCGCCAGCGACACGCTCTCCGCCGCCGAACGAGAAGGAAACGATACCGCTATCCGTATCATCGATCCAGGTCGTATAGGCGGAACTGACCCTCGCACATACAACCGTCCAACAGCCTCCGAGGTTGCAGCCCTCATATTGCACGATGCGCACAACACAAGCCACGGACGAGACCTGATCTTCTACTACAAGGAAGGCCCTCTTCGACGCGTTTCAGAACTCCACCCGGCATTCCTTCCCTTACGATTTCCTCTGCTTATCCCGTACGGCCACTTTGGATGGTATCCATACATCCCGCTCGGCATAGAAACTCCTCGAGCCATTTTCGATCCCGACCAGAATGTCGCCCGCGCAGCGCTTTCAATGCCTCAAGGTATGTGTCCCTACATAACCCTTTTCCTATTCTGAAAGCAGGTCTTCTGATATCCCATCATCTGTGATCTGCTACAGTGGCCGAGAGTCGTGGACGCGGCGGCACACACAAGGTGACGCTGGAAATGTTCCACGCTTTCCATTTGCATGATCACGGCCAGTTCTCCACCTTACTTCACGGTCGCAACCTTTTTCAAGAGTACGTCGTCGACGCGTGGACCATAATCGAGCAGGACCGGGTCCAATGGCAGCGGAACAATCAAGACACACTCCGTGCAGAGGAATACGCTGACCTTCAAGATGCTCTGATCACCGGTCGAGACCTCAACTCGGTCGGGAAGAGGACCATCCTTGCGGCAAGCTTCACCGGGGGGCCGCGGTGGTGGCAAGCGAGGTACCACGACGCGATTGCGCTCTCACGAGAATACGGTGGCCCAGATTTGTTTATCACGATGACCACCAATGTCCATTGGCGGGAGATTCAAGACGAGCTGTATCCCGGGCAAACGGCATCCGATAGGCCGGACTTGGTGTCTCGAGTCTTTTGGCTCAAACTCGACCACCTTCTCTTCCTCACCACCAAGCAACATGTCATGGGTGAGGTCGCTGCCCACTGCTACTCGGTCGAATTTCAGAAACGGGGCCTGCCACATGTCCATCTTCTACTGTTCCTCAAGGATCGCGACAAGCTCAACTCAGCGAGGGCAATCGACTCCGCCGTCTGCGCCGAACTACCAGATCCCATCCAAGAACCGGAACTGCACACAGCCGTTCTCACGCACATGATTCACGGCCCGTGCACAGCGAATCAACCGTGCATGCAGAATCCGACGATGCCGGGACAATGTTCTCGGCGGTATCCTCGACCTGTTCGTGCGGCAACTGTTGCAGACGTAGACGGATACCCCGAGTACCGTCGACGACCAGACGGCGCTACTGCACAGAAGCGCATCGCTGGCGGACAAACAGTCACCATTGACTCTTCTTGGGTCATACCATATAATCCCTTTCTCTTACGAACGTTCGATTGCCACATCAACGTGGAGGTCTGTACCGCAATCAGTGCGGTCAAATATTTGTACAAATACATTTTCAAAGGCCCAGACCAGGTCACGATCACCACCGATGCTGATGACAACGCTACCATCGACGAGATTACAGACTATCTGAAAGCTCGCTATGTATCTCCTTGCGAAGGTCAGTCTTTTCGTGTAAAGTGCCGATGCACACAACATCCTTAACCCGCTTCTGCCCTCTACTTTGAACAGCTGTTGGTCGTATCTTGAATTGTCAGCTACATGGTCTTTATCCGAGTGTACACGCACTGGACATCCACCTCGAGGGGCAACATCGCGTCGTCTTCGACCCGGACAACGAAGGTGACGCCCTCAACCGCCTGGAATCCGCGCAAGACAACTCCAAGCTGCTCGCCTCTTTTGCATTGTGCAGCAGCGACCTCGTCGCAACTGCAGACCTCACGTACGCAACAGTTCCCGCTCGGTACACTTGGGACTCTCGATCAAAACAGTGGAAGCGTCGTTCGCAAGCCCGTGCACAGGGACAAGTAGGTCGCATCTACTACGCCCCCTTCTCCAGTGGGGAAAAATACTATCTCCGACGTCTACTCCACATTGTCACCTGTCCCAAATCGTTCGCAGACCTTCGCACGTTCGAGGGGGTTCAGTACAACACTTTTCGAGAGGCCTGTGCGGCCCGCGGTCTCATTGCAGATGATCAAGAGTGGCATCACTGCCTCGAGGAAGCATCACAGATTCAGACCGGATCCGCTCTTCGACACCTCTTTTCCACCATCGTCTTGAATCACGAGGTTCAAGATATCCAATCATTGTACGACCATCATCACGTGGCGTTGGCGGACGATTGCCGGAGACGACTGCTCCGTCGAGGAATTTCAAACCCGTCAAACGAGCGCATCCTTTCCTTATCGCGGGCTCTCATCAGGGAGACCATGCTCAAGATCCAACCCACCTTCGACTTCACCGGCTTTCCTGTTCTCCCATCCGACCCGGAGTTTTCAGCGGATATCAATGACCTTCCTTCTGTGGTGCAAGACGAGCTCTCATACGATCGCGTCGCACAGTTGGCATTTGCACAGCAAGCATACAGTTCCCTGAACGAAGAACAACGGACCGTCTTCAACGAGATCACCACCGCTATCCAAACGGAGACACCCGCAGTCTTCTTCCTCGACGGTCCTGGCGGGTCAGGCAAGACATACGTCGAGAACGCAATCCTTTCCCACGTCCGCGGACATGAACAAGTGGCGCTCGCCATAGCTTCTTCTGGAATTGCGGCCTTGATGCTCGAAGGAGGACGAACCGCTCACAATCGATTCAAGATCCCGTTCACCATTCATAGCGACTCCATCCGCTCCATCAGAGCTCAGTCTGGAGATGCGGCACTTCTGCGGCAGGCGAAACTCATTATCTGGGACGAGGCGCCGATGCAACACCGCCACGTCGTAGAGGCAGTCGATCGGTTGTTGAAAGACATTCGCCAAGATCAGTCTCCCTTTGGCGGCATCATAATGCTCTTCTCCGGAGACTGGAGACAGACTCTCCCGATCATTCGAGGCGCCTCCGACGCCGACGTCCTTGCCGCCTGCTTGCACAAATCGGCGTTCTGGGCATCCATAAAGATCTTACGGCTTACCGTCAACCAAAGAGTACTGGCCAACAACCAATTGGTCTCGCCTCAGACACAGGCATTCCTCACCGCGTACAACGAATGGGTTATGCATGTCGGAAACGGTACTCAGGAATCGGACGAGTACAAGAACATCGGTATCCCAGAGTGGCTCCGAATCAACGACGACGAGCCAACGAAGCTGATCAACGCTGTATACGGTGACCACGCAACTACAGCAGAAGATCGAGAGCGGTACTGGAGCCGGCGTGCCATCCTCCATGCGCGCAACATTGATGTTGACGACACAAACACACATGTGCTCGGAATGATCTCTGGGCAAGTCAAAGTCGTACACAGCGCCGACAGAGCTCTCACTCCCGACGGCGACTCACATCCTGGCTTCCCCCCCGGAGACGTTGGCCACCATCAACCCATCTGGAATGCCACCACATCAGCTGGCTGTAAAGGTAGGAACTCCAGTAATGCTCCTTCGAAACTTGGACCCTTCTCATGGGCTCTGCAACGGTACCCGACTGTTGCTCACCCACATCGGCAACAAGGTTATGGAAGCCAAGATTTTGACCGGCGCATCCAAGCACAAAGGCAAATCGGTCTTCATCCCCCGCATTCGGAACAGAAGTGGAGACGGCGTACTTCCTTTCATTCTCGATCGCCTTCAGTATCCTCTCAAGTTGTGCTTTGCGATGACGATCAATAAGAGCCAAGGACAATCTATCCACCGAGTAGGCATCGACCTTCGATACCCTGCCTTCGCTCATGGACAATTATACGTTGCATTGTCCAGAACAACCGACCCTTCCACAGTTCGATGCCTTCTTCCAAAGGGGCACACTGCCACTCCGAACATCGTGCTAAAAGCTGCCCTTGCTCACACCAATACCGCAGCTCCGTGACCGGCTGATGATCAAATGTACCATCTCCCTTTTCCCACTTCTTTCCACCTGTAGCCTTTTTCACAGATCAGAACCATAACTCATAAGATTGTAAGCATACCCGTCACCAGCTAGACACCACATCCTCATTACGTCTCAGCATTTGAGTGTCCATTGCAGCTTGCAGAAACAGTAGGCACAGAGCTGAGTTCTGGAAGGAAAGAATCACAACGTTCATGGGTCGTCCATTCGAGCAATCGTTGTCCATCATTGGGAGACCTTCAATCACAGCACCAACCCAGCTGGGAGAGATCGTCCATTCGAGCAATCGGTGTCCGTGATGCGGAATCATTTTGGTCGGCGTGGCGTACTGCATTCAGGTCGTGCTGGCGTCGTCAGCCTCCGCTCCCTCGCTGAATCGTACTCGCTTCCGCGCTTCTCCTTCGTCGTCCTCCGCCTGTCTGCGATTTCGCGCGCTCATCACCTCGGCGAAGGCTCCTTCCGTCAAGACGCCATCGAACGGACTCTCTGCTGTGATTGTGGCAGCGTCTCCGACCCTCGAACGTACGGACACAGAGCCCGAGGAGGATGCTTGCGCAGTCGTCTTGAATCGACCGCTTGAGCCCAAGTTGGAGGTCGATCCCTCCGATGTCGATGTTGATGTAGCCTGCACAGACTTCGAAGGCGCCATCCAGATCTTCTTTGAAGCCTTGCTTGAGCTCGCGCCAGAAGACAAAACCTCCGACTGACCGCCGTCACGGACGCTGTTCTGCAGCTCCTCCATCGCCACAGTGAGTATGTATCCTTCGTCATCGTTGTGCAAGGTCTGCACCGCCCCGCGGGCGCTGATGAAGTCGTTCACATCGACCGGTTTGTAGTTCACCCAACGTTTCGACTTCTTTCCGTCAGGAACTAGCCAACGACTGACAACAATCGTCTGCTGACCGACCTGTCAACGAAACGTGAACGTCAGCACAGACATCACCCACGACACAATCCATCGCTGCACTTACAATATCAACGCAGCTCTCCATCGTGAAGGTACGATCCTTGGATGCTGTAACCCGTCCTGCAACGCGTACCCGCCACGGCAACGAGCAGAGCTGTTCCTCCATGTACGTGTCCGATCCCAACGTTCCCGGCCGAAGCTCGATCCGGCCGTTGATTGCTTCGAACACGAGTCCGTCGTTGTCGATGCCCACCTGCACCGTCATCGTGTAGATTCCCAGCACCATGGGCGCCTCTGCCACCGGCCACGTCATGCGGAAGTCCAGCGGATCCTCCTGCGTCGTGACGGTGCGTCCGGTGACTCGAACGTTTGCATCTACGGTCTTCACGTCCAACACCATAAACCGATGCGTTGAAATGTTGAAACTGTTTCGACTGGAGAGTGCCGATCCTTTGGACGCCGTTCCAACCTTCGTTTCCTCCTTCGCTCCACCCACTGTCGCCACAGTGCTCTTTTCAGCGGAAGTCCCGTTGCCTGCAACGGCCTTTGACGGACTGCCTGCCTTCCACGCGCTGGACCACTTCTTGCCGCTCGATGAACTGCTGCGCGAAGATACGGATCCCGCGCGCTTATGCGGAACATTATCTTGAAGACGGTCAAGGCGTGCCGTCAAGCCGTTGGTGGTGGAAGTGACCGTTCCGAGCGCTCCAGCGTATGATCCCACCTTCGGGATGTCGAAGCCTGTGTCCGTGCCATCGACGAGGAAAGTAACCTCGAACTTCTTCTTCTCTTCGATCTAATCAAAGAAGCATCGTTAGCAAACATCAATTCCTTCAGCTTACCCCATCCCGCACCGTCATCTACTCACCACAAACGTTTGCCCTTTAATCGTGAAACTTGATGCCGTTGCTGATGTGACCAAGCCGAAAGCGTGGATCTGCATTGGCAGATTCGAGAAGTGTTTGTCCAGGTATTGCTCCTCCTCTTCCGGATCCCCGGGTGCGACCGCGACTTGAGAGCGATCATATGTAAGCTCGACGCCGGTAGAAGGCGTTGCCACCAAGAAAATGCCCGTTACCAGCGTTCCCCGCGATGGCGGTTCGTCCCTCCACCAGCCCTTGAGCGCGACATGGCCCGCGTCGCCGGACGCCAGCCGACCAAGTGATTCGATCCGCACAAAGCCGACTTTGTCCCGTATCTCTAGATTGTTAATGTCCTCCACCGGGAACACATGAACCATCTCTGCCCACGATGTATATGTTGATACAGTAGTAGTCATCTTCGAGGATGGACCTGAAAACTGCAGAAAGACGCGGTTGAAGTTCAGATGCAAACAGCAACAGCATCCCCACCCCGCTCTTTATACATGACAACTCACGTCCTTCTCAATACCCCAATCATGCGTCCAACAAGAACCATGACGCCTGTGCGTCCGCACGGCCGCACTCCGCCCCAACGCGGCCTCGCCCGCTCCGCTCCAAGCCTGCAGACCTGCAGTACATGATACATCTATCTCGCCTCATAAATCTGTATCTTCTCCTCTCTCTCTCCTCCGTGATAAACACCGTGTAGTGTGCTTGAGACTTGAACCGTGTGATTGCAACAGCGGTATCACATTAATATCCGTTTGATTTGCTGATTACTCAACCCAATCGCGATCATACGGGCGCCCGCAGGGCGGCCGTCCTTTATCCTTGTATAGTGACTATGTCGATCTCACTTCGTGCTGAACCAGTCACAGGTAGCTGCTGGAAGTAACTATAGTGGCTATTTCAGCGAAAAGCCAATCAAAATTTTGCATGGCTGAAATAGTAACTATTAGTTTTTATAGTAGCTATTTCTCACTTGACTATACTATTTCCCGCCGAGGTGACCACTCACTATAACTTGACTATACTATTTCGCAGAAAAGTGGTAACTCTAGTAGCTTGCCGAGCCTTGATCCCCACTCGGCACTCGTTCATATTTCGGTCTCGTCAGCATTCGTCCGTATATGCTTTGAGGGTCCTGCCGTAGCCGCCGATTCCTCGAAACTACTCGTCCCAGTTTGACCACCTTCAGTCGGTGACGAAGTGGTGTGATATGGAATATGGTGCCCAGCCTTTGAGAAAAGCCGCTCGACATCCACCGAGGTTGCCGGTGCGAAAAAAAGGTCCAGCGCCCAGATCTCTTCCTCCGCTGGGCGCTGCTAAGTGACTCATCTCCCTCAAGTTCGACGATCCAACGACTACTCTGATCATTTGCATCTTTCTTTTGGGCATCATAGATTCAATAGAAGCCTTCCTTGACCGTTCTGGAGGAGAAGCTGGTGAAGATTCGGCACCATTGAGCGGTGGCCGGTGAGGGTGCGTCGGAGATTAGCAGTTGGAACCCGGCGCCGGCGCCCGCAGTTTAGTTTAGTCACAGTTTAGCCACTTACTATCATTACAGTTAACTTAATTTTGCGCCTGTCACTATACGTTACTTACAGTTATTTATAGTAACTTAATCTCGTCTCAGTCACCCAATTCACGCGGTATCTACCTCAAGATGTCTGGTACTATTCCAGTTTGCCTTTAGGCACGTACTTTGCCGCCTCCGAGCCCGCTCGTACATGTATCCTCTCTTGACTACCTCCAAAGACTCATGCTTTTTAGTTATTTTGAGTTACTTGTTACAGTTATTATTAGTAACTGTGGGCACAGTTGTTAATAGTTAATTGTTCCAGTTATTTTTAGTTACTGAATACAGTTATTAATAGTTGACTGCTATAGTTGTGATTAGTTACTGCGCACACTGTGAGTAACTTTATGTAACTGTAAGTAACTATAAGTAGCTATAAGTTCGCACGGTAAGTAGCTGTGAGTAACTGTAAGTTGGGTCAAATCTTCGGCTTGCGAACGGCAACTTCTAGTGACTATAAGTTACCGTGTCCGGGCCCATACAGTTTAAGTTGACCTAATTTTTCCGGAGGCTCCGCCGCTCGCAGTTTAGTCACAGTTTAACTAGATTAAGTTAAATTACCCGCAGTTGCAGTTAGGTAAGTTGGTAAGTTGCCGAGCCTTGAGAACTGGTGGTAAGGGTAAAGAGCTAAGTACAGGATCTGGCAGAGAATGGGGCTGCTTATATACCTTTGAGGGTAAGTTAGCGAGGAAGAGGAGCGAAGGAGCGGAGAGAGAAAGCGGAGGCGGAGAAAGAGGGAACGTGGGCACGAGGAGAGAGGAAGCAGAGAAGGAGGAGAGTCAAGAGAGAGAATGCCGAAGCCAAGAAATCAGATAGTGAAAGTGGCGTGATGTTGGGACGGCCGAAAGCCGAGGTGGAGGTGGCGTAGATGGCGTGATCAGGAGTTAAGATTTTAGAGCCGACGTCCGAGAACTAAGTCCGGAGTGGAGGTCCGTGCTAAGGCCGAAGTTAGTACCGAAGTGAGTCCTGAAGTGACCGTGTTACAGGTAGCACTATGTCCAAACACATCGGCGGCCTGACGACAGGTTACCGCAAATCGACTCATGTAAACGCAATCCAACTGGTTCTCCCATCAGCCCACTCGGCCTACTGCTGCTTTCACATCGCCAAGAATGTAAAGGATCATCGCTACTCTGCCGCGGCAGTACGCCTCTTCTGGAATATGGTATATGCGCCAACGAAGCCACTGTTTCAGGGACACATGGATCGTTTGGCGGAGCTCGACAAGGATGCAGCGGATTACCTGCGTGGCATCGATGCGTCTAAGTGAGCCACACACGCGGTCGTAGGCCGGCGGTTCGGACACGTCACATCCAACCTAGTGGAGATTACCAATGCAATGCTACTTGTAAGGTTGTCCCCGGAGTAACGCGGAGGGCTCCGCCTCCGCACTTCCAAATTCCGCCGGAATTTTGACTTTTTGAGGCGAGCTCCGCCTCCGCAGACTAAGACAGAGCTGAAAAAAACCAGCTCCGCGTTCCGACGGAATTATGCAAAAGTTGAAATCCCAGCTCCGCGCTCCGCATTTTTTCTGTGCGTTTTCATAATGCTCCTCCGTGCTCCGTGTATGCGGAGCTCGAAATTCCGCGGAATTCCGTCGGAGCGCAGTGGTGGTCTAAGTTGCCCTCAGAATGACTCTAATACAATCAGAGCTATAAGTTCACCGTCCGACATTGTTGCGGTATTGACTCCAGTGCTATTTTGAAGCTCTCAACGGATGATGATGCCTGTCTTATCCCCTGAGCGGGTCCCGACGATGACTGTTTTCTCGGAATTCCGGCGGAGCGCACCCAAAATGAGGTCACGTGACCCCCTATTTTCGATTATCATGTGACCTCACAGCTCCGTCGGAATTCCACGGAAATTCCGCCGGAATTGTCACATCATTTTGACGGCTCCGTGCTCCGCACTTTTGGCCAGTGGGCCCAGGACTGGGGTCCGTGCTCCGCGTAAATTCCGGCGGAGTCCTCCAGGCGGACTCCGTGCTTTTTTAAGATCAAAAATGTCTCAAAAGTGGGTTCCGCGGTCCGCCTCCGGCGGAGCCCTCCGTCGGAGGAGTGCGGAGTCCGCAAAACCCCAGCTCCGCGTCAACTCCGGGGACAACCTTAGCTACTTGAGGCACGCGCCACGCGAGCTAGCGCCGCTCAAGTGCATGGACCACATATACAGGCACCAAATGGAGAAATACTTCTCCCGAAGTATTGAGGCAATCAACTGCGGCTCGCCTATCGTGCCAATTCAATACAAACGCCTGCAAGCCATCATCCAGGACGCACGCCGCATGAGTGCCGTAAGCAGCGACAACACCTCGGGCTGTGTCACGTCTGCCAGCAGCACTCAGTACGTAGTGAAGTTACCCGCCAGCCCCACCGATGTGGGGTCTTGCGACTGCGGGTAATACCAAATTCTCTTCCGGCCCTGTGCGCATGCAGTAGCCCTTCTGCAGAAGCTCAAAGTGTCTGTTGCTGGCTATTATCACTCTTACTATACCACAGAGAACTGGCGGGGGATGTACAACAACACGCTTCCCTCCAATCAATATCACCAATCTCGAGCTGGACTACATCAAGCCACCAGCAGTCAAACATCCATCACCACCTTGTTCGGGACAGCAACAACGACGGGACGATCAAGGTTCGGCGGGTACACACAGACGAAAACCCGGCCGATATCCTCACGAAAGGAGTGACGTTTGCGAGGCTAACCGAAGGACGCAGGCAACTCGGCCTAGGGTCAACAGCGTTAATTGCGGAGTTCGATTGTTTTTGGGCGGCCATCAGCACGAGCGCGGGAGGGGGAGTTGAAGAGTCGCGCTCGGTAGTTGAGCGGGTAGAGCCGGCGGGAGGGATTTCCACATGGAAGAGGTGAAGAATGAACAAGTGAACATGAACCGAACCGCCAGAGGCAGCAGCTCTCCGGTGTACCCACTCTCCTTGTTAGTGACCACTCACTCAATCATACAGACACATCACCTTGTTCCAAGTCATACTTGAACTGAGGTACGTCTGAGATTGACCAGCTAACCAAGTTACCTGTCAGCTACGGAGCCCCGATATTCAACTTACCCATACCCATGCCGACCTCTGCTTGGTCGATACGACCTTGGCGCCGTGAGGGAGGACCACCTCCTCGAGCGTCTCGTTCTTGATCAGATACCCCAGCTCCGCTTCGAAAGCCTTGGCCCACTGCTGACGCTCAGGACTCGACATGGCGTCGCCGTAGCTTGTGGGGTCGTCGTCGACGAGGGCAATCTTGCAGAGAAACCCCTCCGACTCCTGCATGAACGCTGCGTACGTGTCCCGAAAAGCAGACGAGCGTTGACCGCGGCCAGCGCGCGCAGGAAGCCGGCGAATGCCTTGAGGTCGATCGGCCACGGCAGGACTGTTGCCGGGCGCATGATTCACCCCTCGGGCTCAGGGCGTTTGCGGCCACGAGGAGGAAGTTCGACATGATTGGCGTCGGGACCTGACTCCGCGTCATCGTCGGAAATGTCTTCCTCGTCGTACTCGAGGAAGCCGGGATCACCAGGCTCCACGTCCAGCTGGACGATGTTGGGAGGCTCGGACAACTCGGTGACCTTGGACGAGAGCTTGGGGCCGAAAGAGACGTTGCGGGAGAAGACAATCATGCCCGTGGTCTCGTTGTGCACCCCCCAGCCGCTGCGGTGTGTCGGTCAGCTGACCAAACGTCCCTTCCAGGCCTTGGGAGTGGTGTGGTCCGACTTGGTGCTCGAGTCTTGCCAAGGGAGGGTTTGCGCTTGTGTACCCACTCCCAAACCGTCCGACCGGAGTCGATCATGAAGGGAGTCATGGTCGACGTCGTGGAGGCGGCAAGAACGGAGGGCTCAAACATGGCTGCGAGCATCTCGGCGGCGTCTGGAAAAGACTCGAGGGCGGCGGCAGCCTTTCCGGACGATGAAATCGACTTGAGACTCTCGGACTTGACGTGGCCTTGCTTGTGGCATGTCCAGCAGATCGTGCCATTGCCGGGAAGAAGGTGGCTCGCGACTGGACAATCAAGACCTTCGTGGTCGCGAGCACCACAGCCGTAGCAGAGCAGACGCTTGCTGTTGCCGTTGCTGTTACCCTTGCCCTTGCTGCTGCCGGACGTCGCCTGAGAAGAAGAAGGCGAAGAAGAAGACTTCTTTTTGCCGCCACTCGAAGAGGACTTGCCGGAGCGGGCCTTGTTTGCCACGCCCTTGATGGCGATGTGGAGATGTTGGCTGGCAGCGGCCATTGCCATGGCGTTGGCGCTGCGCTCCGCCGTGTGCTTCTGAGAATCGTTCTCCTCGTTGTAGACCCGGACGAGCTGCAAAAAGGTCCGCTCGTCCTTCGGAAGCTGCCGCCATTCCGTCCTGACAACCTGAGCGAATGAGGAAGGGTGCCGAGGAAACGGTCGCACTTGTCATTGTCCTCCGTGCCCCAAGGAGGACCCGCCGCGCTCGCCTCAGCCACCAGCTCCATGTAGGAGTGGAGGTGCTGGACCATGTCTCCACCTTCGTCGAGACAGAGGTTCGCCATCTTGCGGTTGATGGCGCTCCGATGATCCGAGGAACCCAAGTCGTGAAGACTGGCGAGGAGGGACCACATGTCGGCGGACGAGGAGAGGTCTCAAATCATGGCCTTGAGGGCCTTGCTGACCGTCTTGCGGAGGTATGACATGGCCTTGGCGTCCCTGTCCTTCCAGGACCCGGACAGGCGCACATCGGTGGAGGTGGTGTTGGGCGGCAGAGCTGACTGAGTCTCGACGCCGCGGACAATGCCGAACGCGCGGATGCCGATGAAGACGGGCTCGATTGCCTCTCGCCAGGCGAAGAAGTTTTCGAGGCCGACGAGGGCAGGAATGCCGGAGATGGCGGAGGAGTTGGTGTCGTCCATGCCGAAGAAGAGAGGCAGGGAAGGAAGAAGACCGAGGGCCGAAGAAAGAAGAGGATTGGAGGTCGAGAAGACTGGAGAGTCGAGGACGAGGCGGTAGTGAGAACGCAGAAACCGCAGGACGAGATCGAAGGCGACGCAGAGCAGAAGAAATCCTCTCGAAGTCGCGACTTGCGGTCGAGGAGGTCGAGGCCAGCGAGGGCACAAGAACGAAGAGAGACAGCCGAAAGGCAAGTCTTGCTCGGGCCTTGGATGCTTGAAGAAAACCTTGGATCCGACTTGGGAGGACCGACAAGGTGTGATCGAAGGTCGAGGTGTGCCAGGAGGACCAGAAGCAGCACCGAGAACAGAGTGGTAGGTCGGCAGGCGGTGGAGAACCAGCGGCAAGCGGAGAACCGACAGCAATCGTGGAGAACCAGCGATTCGTGAGGACAAGGTCGAAAGTCAAAGTCGATGAAGACGAGGTCGAGGATGGCAGAGACGAGATCGACGAGGACGAGGACGAGAAGAAAGTCCAAGGACAGGAGCAGAGGGAAGAAGGGAGCAGAGCTAGTCAGACTCTTAATCTGTTGTAAATGCTAGGTGCCCAGTGCTCGACTACTCACCTTGGGAGGACTGACAAGGTGGAGGAGAGAGGCCGAAGTCGCTTGACGAGTCGCAGGAGCAATCCCAGTATCTCAGGTTCGGTGTCGGACGGTCAGCTACGTAGTACCCCCTCGCAATGAGGGCGAAGTGACGTGCTGCCAGAACTCTAGCCCATGCCTGAAGATACGGAAGGGATGTAACCTTTGACGGGGAAGTCAAGGATGAGGGCGAGAAGGTAAAAGATGAGGAGGACGAGGTCAAAGGTGAGGAGGTGACGAGGGAGAGTGGAAGCAGGAACGTGTGTAGTGAATTTTCAATAGGAGCGGGGGAAACAGTGGTGGTGGAAAGTGCCTGCTTATATAGCTTTGTGGGTACAGGGGGAGGACAGCCATTGCGCAATGAACAACGTGTGCCACATCGTTGCGCGACGATTTCGTGTCACAAACGCAGGAATTGATGAGACTGGAAGTGGAGTCACAAACTCACAAATGAGACTAAGGGTCTCATCTATATAGGAAAGACTGTGGAAAGGTCACAACCATGTGGAGGTTGCTATAAAGATGCAATCTTCAACATCTATATGTTTATGTATTTCTATATGTATCGGGACGCGTTGGAGTCGCGTCCGTCAACGCTCAATCCTTGTGCAACGCGTCGGGGGACGCGGCAAAAAGCTTTATGAGCAGACGCGACTGAGACGCGTCTCAGACGCTGCACAAATCAGAAGGCCAAATCCTGAGGCCAAAATAGCGTTAAAAGCTACTGTAGGGCCTTTTGCCCAGCGAGAACATTGTAATATTTAACCAGCTCAGGACATGCCATTGGCAAAATTTTAGATAAGAGAAGGAAAGAGGAGACACGCGACCCGCGACGCGTCACAGAAGTTGAGGCCTACCTGCTCAGCTACAATGACCTGTTCTAATTTCGTCGGGTTGCCATCTGTCAGTTCCGATCTCCATCAAGACTCACTGCCAGAGCGATGCAGATACTCGCCCACTCACCGCACCGGCAAGGATTCGGTCTAGGCGGAATTGATCATCCCGTACGGCCCTGTCCCTGTTGAGTAACGTTCGCAGGGAGCTGCCTCATTGCTGCCGGCAGCTACGGAATCGAGGGCAGCTACCTCCAGGTATCAGATCCGAGAGTCTTCCTCAGTAAGTAATCAGTACAAGTGTCTGACTGCTGACAAACTCACCGGTCGGCTTGACGCTCTTGCACAAGTTGTCAAATTTCTTCTTGTGTCGGAGATGAGAGAGGGGAATCCAGAGCCCAAAACCAAGAAGGTGTGCCAATGCAAAGTCAATGAATGATCAGAAGCGAGCACTAAGTACAATGGGGAGCGTAAAGAAAAGGTTTGACTGGAAGAAAAGCGTGAGAGAGTAGAGGTGGAGGCTGTTGCCATGTGGGGTGCGTGAGAGAAAAGGGAGGAAGAGCCGAGAGGATATAAGAGGACGAGATAAGATAAAGGTACTGGTGCTAAGGTTGTCCCCGGAGTTAACGCGGAGCTGAGGTTTTGCGGACTCCGCACTCCTCCGTCGGAGGGCTCCGCCGGAGGCGGAGCGTAGAGCTCACTTCTGAGGAATCTCCAATCTTAAAAAAGCACGGACTCCGCCGGAATAAGGATGTCGACCATCTCCGCGGTT
Source organism: Tilletia caries (assembly GCA_032718865.1). Taxonomy (NCBI): domain Eukaryota; kingdom Fungi; phylum Basidiomycota; class Exobasidiomycetes; order Tilletiales; family Tilletiaceae; genus Tilletia; species Tilletia caries. The sequence continues at coordinate 190,577 of JALUTQ010000037.1, read as the reverse complement.
TTTGCGGAGCTCCGCGTTTCCGCGTCTCCGCGGAGCAAATCTTCGCGAGTTTTTCTCCGCCGTCAGCCTCGGAGACGCTCGCGGAGACGAGCCAATCTCCGCGGAGACCTCCTTTCCGCCGGTCATTCATCGCGGAGGGAGATGTTTGTTCGGCTAAGCTGCCTGAAAAACAGCGGAGGGAGACGCTTCAGCTTGCTGCCAAAATCGCGGAGTTGCGGAGACGCTCGGTAAAAATACCATCTCCGCTGCATCTCCGGCGTAACTCCGCGTCTCTGCTGCTAAGTGACTCGTCTCCGTGGAAACTCCGTGAAACCGCATGAGACTCTGGAGTTTCAGCGGAGTTTTTGCGAGTCTCATCGATTGGACAAAAGTCTCATGTCACGTGCGGGGGTCTCAGGTCTGGGACAGGTCGCCGATCCTGGCCCCGGGCTAATCTCCGACGCACCCCCACCGCTCACTGGTGCCGAATCTTCACCAGCTTCTCCTCCAGAACGGTCAAGGAAGGCCTTTATTAAATCTATGATGCTCAAAAGAAAGATGCAAATGATCAGAGTAGTCGTTGGATCGTCGAACTTGAGGGAGATGAGTCACTTAGCAGCGCCCAGCGGAGGAAGAGATCTGGGCGCTGGACCTTTTTTTCGCACCGGCAACCTCGGTGGATGTCGAGCGGCTTTTCTCAAAGGCTGGGCACCATATGCCATATCACACCACTTCGTCACCTACTGAAGGTGGTCAAACTGGGACGAGTAGTTTCGAGGAATCGGCGGCTATGGCACTTGGCAGGATCCTCAAAGCATATACGAACGGATGCTGACGAGACCGGAATATGAATGAGTGGGAAATCCGATGAGGAGGTTTTCGGAACACGAGCAGTAGCCAGTAGATGCGTTGAAGAGACTTGTAAGTTTGTGACTGTTTAAAATTCTAAATGCAAATAATTTCGACTGATTTTGATTCGCGGAGACGAGTCACTTAGTAGCGGAGACGCGGAGTTACGCCGGAGACGCCAAAAAAATTGCGGAGGGAGATGCTGTATGAGGAGGGCAGTCTATGGCGGCCGCGGAAGGAGACGCTCAGCCCTTACATTTTCAAACGCGGAGACGGAGATGGCGTCAGAGGCCCTAGAAAATGGCGGAGATAGGCCGAAGCTCCGTGCAATCTCCGCAGCAAACACGGAGAGGAGATGGAGCTCCGAGAGAGTGGCACGGAGACGCCGCGGAGACGTGACAGCGGAGAAAATCTCCGCGGAGATCTCCGTCGACATCCGGCGGCCGGAATTTACGCGGAGCGCGGAGCCCTATCCTGGGCCCACTGTCCAAAAGTGCGGAGCGCGGAGTCGTCAAAATATTGTGAAACTTCCGGCGGAATTCCGAAAAAAAAATAGGCATTGTCGAGACACGCTCCGGGGATAGAACAGGAATCATCATCCGTTGAGAACCTCAAAATAGCACTGGAGTCAAAACCGCAAAAATTTCAGACGGTGAATGTACAGCTCTGATTATATTAGAGTCGCCTGAGAGCAACTTAAGCCACCACTGCGCTGCGACGGAATTCCGCGGAATTCCAAGCTCCGCATACTAAGGATCTTCCCGGAGTAGATCCCCGGAGCCCGGACTCCGGGGCGACGCTCCGCTCAGCTCCGTCTGAGCTCTGGCCAGCTCCGCGCTCCGCAAAATTTCTGGTGATCAGCTGGCGAGCACTCCGTGCTCCGTCGAAGTTGCGGCTGCGCACAAGAATCTACTCCGTGCTCCGTATATTTTTCACAGGCGGACTCCGTGCTCCGCAAAATAGCTCCGCGGACTCCGGGGTACTCCGGAGTGTCATGAAATGAGTCCAACATGAGCTCAGGAGAAGGTCAAGTCTCATCGTAACAGTTCAATCGCAGCTTTAAAAGTCTTTATCATTCCTTTCCAAGGGCTTACTGTAAGGAAAGGCGCGGAGGAACTCCGCGCCTCCGCGCCTCCGCCCGCCTACCTCCGCCAAAACTCCGCGCCCTTTTTTGGGCGGATCATTCCGTCCGCCCAAGACAGTGGTGTCAGCAAGGCCGGTATCATTCCGTCCGCCGTAGCAGGGTGGTCCTCACCGAGGCCGCCTCCTCCGTCCGCGGTGGGTAGGCGGAGTTTTCCAAGGAGGGAAGCTCCGTCCGCCTTCCTCCGGCGGAGTTCCGGCGGAGTTCCGCGCCTCCGCGATCCCAACTTGCTGACCCAAGTCTTGGTCTCAGACTTTGGAGTTACTTGCTTAACTCGGCGAAAAAAATCATTTGAAGGGGGGTCTCAAGTCTTGAGACTCCGGTGTGACTAGCGATCACGTGATATGAAACCCGAGACTCCGTCTTCTGAGACCCCTTCAATATGAGAGACCCCGTATAACCCCTGGGTTTTCAGTCTCAGAGCGGAGTAAGCGCGGAGGCGCGGAGTTCCGCCGGAACTCCGCCGAAGTTGGGGCTGTCCACACCTCCGTCCGCGCTCAAGTCCGGGAACCTCAAACTCCTCCGCCCTCCGTCCGCGTTCAAGTCGTTGGCGGTACTTTTCCGTCCGCCCCTCCGCTGTTAGCCTCCGCGGTACGGAGGACGTCCTCCGGCGGAGGAAAATCGGCGGAGTTTTGCGGTACGAAGGCGCGGAGGACGCGGAACTCCGCCGAGAGCGCGGAGGTGACGCCTTTCCTTAGCTTACTGCCCCCAAAAAGCTGAAATACACAGTATTTCGACATGATTCGGCCGAGAAATCCCTCAAAAACCGGTCACGTGACTCATTTTTGGCCATCACGTGACCCACTTTGCCATCCCCGGAGTCCGACGGACTCCGGGGTCTGCTCCGTACTCCGGGGCTTTTTTGACAATGCAAGCAAACTCACTCCGTGCTCCGGGGAGTCGCAGCCATATCTTTGCGGAGTAGCTCCGCAAATCTAAAGCTAGTAAAATACGCTCAAATCTCGCTCCGTGCTCCGTACCCGCGCAGAGCGTTCCCCGGAGTCCGCGGAGCTCCGGGGAATGCTACTCCGGGGCCTACTCCGGGAAGATCCTTACCGCATACACGAAACACGGGGGAGTATCATGAAATCGCACAGAAAAAACGCGGAGCGTGGAGCTGGGATTTCAACTTTTGTAAAATTCTGTCGGAACGTGGAGCTGATTTTTTCAGCTCTGTATAAGGTATTAGTCTGCGGAGGCGGAGCTCGCCTCAAAAAGTCAAAATTCCGGCGGAATTTGGAAGTGCGGAGGCGGAGCCCTCCGCATCACTCCGGGGACAACGTTAGTGCATATATGGATGAGCTGGTTATGGCTTGAGGAGGGTGTACCTGTCCCTTATTTCTTTCATGCAAATTCTCTTCTTATTTCGCGGCCAATCTCATCTCATGTTCTTCATTTCGGCGTCGGTCGCGGCGGGGTACGGTCCGGGTGAGCCCGACAGGAAAGCAAGCAGCGCTTTTAATGTTGCTGCTTGATCAAAATGAACCCCGTCATCGGTTGCCAGTTGCAACAGCCAATTGCTTGCTCTTCTACTACAGTAGTACATCAGTGTATAACAACAGCAATGTGGGAGCGACAGGTGTACATTAGATCTGTTCTGTGGCTTAGTGGAGTTGGATGCTTCCTTGTTTTTCTACGGACAGATAAATGTCCGGGGTTCAAACCCCGATGCAATCAAAAATGATTGTAAAAATGGCATTGCATGGGGATTGCCGGCTTAACCGTGGGTGGCCACCATGAAACATGAGGGTTCGGGGAGGATTGGTGGGAGCCCTTTGGGCGTTTTTTTATTTCCGGAAGGGCTCACTTCCATCCCGCGGGCTCCCATTTTGCTTCAGTCCCTCATAAGGAGCAAACGTTATTGTTATCTCAAATCCATATGTTGCTCCTGCTTTGTGCGGCTGCTCTGCTGTGACAGCGGTGGTCCGTGCGCTGAATCGGGGTGACAAATTTTGAAAGTCTCCGGAGTGTTCACCTCGACTCTCACCACTGACTTACCACCACGGCGTCCACCACCACTGACCACTCCACTTCTTCACCCATATACTGATTTTTTTTCCAGCAGTTCTTTCACCGACACCCTCTTGATCTCTCTCTCTCGCCCTCTGTGCGAGACGTCTTCGGTCATTCACCAGTCACCGCAGTCTCTCTCTCTTCCCATCTACGGTCTCTTTCACTCTCCACCTACCACCGTATCCACGGCCAGCATCGGGATTCAACGACTCTCCACCGGCGCCACCCATGCTATTCCACGTATTGTTTTCGAGTTCACGCCGATTGGGAGTCCCTTCAAGCTCCTTCGTCGCCAATTTGCCCTTCGAGCCGCGTACGCGGCAACCTTTCACAGCTGCCAGGGCCTTACGCTCGACCAATCCGTCATTGATTGCACCGTCCCTATCTTAGCGCACGGTCAACGATACGCATGTCTTTCACGAACTCGCTGTCGTCACGACGTCCGCACATACCTCCCCGCCGACACATCATCCACAGTAAACAACATCGTGTACGAAGAATTTGTTACCCTGCAGATCGAATAGTCTCTGTGTCTTCCTGCAATACCACAGTCCACATGCATCTTCCTCTCCTCTGATTTCATTCAATCTTCTTCCGTTCTACAGAGACAGCACATCTCCGCCCCAGCACGCACCTCAGTCCTCGCTGCATCTCAACACCCATGAAGCACAGTACGGAGGGCCAGCATCCCAACAGACACTGCTGACTGCTCCGTGCACATTGAACTATTATGCGTACATAAACAGTCGTGCTGATCGTTCCATTCTGCATCCCCTGCCCCTCTGTACTCACTCCTCTACTCCTTCTAAAGATACAGCCATCATGGACAGGCTTCTCTTCGCGGCACTGGACGGTACGCTCCAAATCAATTCCGTCACACGCGACAAGAAGCTGTTCAAGTTTGAAGGTGCTGTGAGTACGTCCAGAACTCCCCTACGTCCTCCCACCCTCCATTCTCAACGATACCTTCTTTCCATCTCTTAGGTTGCAGACCTCATCGTCTGCGGTACGGTCTACAACACGACAGACATCAACTTCGCGACCCTCGAAATGCCTGCCATCCTCAACGTCACCGGTAAAGACCTCTCCCTTCGACCTTCGTCGTGCCGCACGCCTCAGCTTCTTTACTCGCCCAGCACACTCTCTTTCTCCTTTCACGTACAGCTGGCATCATTTCCAACGCCAAGCCAGTCCTTTACATTTACGACGCTCAGCTCCGCGCCAACGGAGACGACGCCGACGTCGACATCAACCCTCTCAACATTCACGGAGTTATGCAGGTTATCAGCAAGGACATCAAGCTCAAGTCCTACAAATGCAAGGCGCGCGCATACGACCGAGAAGTGAGTACTCTCCACGATCTGAACCATACCAGACGACGACAGCTGACTGTCACACTTCTCATTTCAAATAGTCGGGAAACAAAATCGATTCCACCTTCTTTCTGTGGCGCGGACGCGAGCAATTCAAGAACGTTCCGTGGGCGGATGACGGCACCTACATGGCGTTTGTCGGCCACCTCCTCAGCCAGGAGCCAGTCTCTTCTAAGGTTGTCCCCGGAGTAACGCGGAGGGCTCCGCCTCCGCACTTCCAAATTCCGCCGGAATTTTGACTTTTTGAGGCGAGCTCCGCCTCCGCAGACTAATTAATACCTTATACAGAGCTAAAAAAAAATCAGCTCCACGTTCCGACAGAATTTTACAAAAGTTGAAATCCCAGCTCCACGCTCCGCGTTTTTTCTGTGCGATTTCATGATACTCCTCCGTGCTCCGTGTATGCGGAGCTCGTAATTCCGCAGAATTCCGTCGCAGCGCAGTGGTGGCTTAAGTTGCTCTCAGGCGATTCTAATATAATCAGAGCTGTACATTAACCATCCGACATTGTTGCGGTATTGACTCCAGTGCTATTCTGAAGCTCTCAACGGATGATGACGCCTGTTTTATCCCCCGCACGTGTCTCGACGATGCCTATTTTCTCGGAATTCCCCGGAAATTCCGCCGGAATTTTCACACAATTTTGACGACTCCGCGCTCCGTACTTTTGGCTAGTGGGCTCAGGATTGCGCTGCGCGCTCCGCGTAGATTCCGGCGGAGTCCTCCAGGCGGACTCCGTGCTTTTTTAAGATCGAAAAATTTTCAAAAGTAAGCTCCGCGCTCCGTCGGAGGAGTCCGGAGTCCGCAAAACCTGTGCTGGCAACACGTGGCGAAGCCACATGGCCAGTTATCTTATCTATTATCATTATCTTCCTCTCTTCCTTTTCCCACATCTCCGCATAGCAACACTTCCGTCCTCCACATTTCCCACGCCATTCTTCCAGTCACCTCTTTTCTCTTCCTCACTTCCCTCTTGTAATTAGTCCGACACTGCATACTTGATTCATTTCGGTTCTTCCCTGAACACAGTCCTTAGTGCAAACTAGGTGATTAGACTATCTCGGCCTGTGTTCGCACAAAACCCCAGCTCCGCGTCAACTCCGGGGTCAACCTTAATATGCACAGTATCCGCTCAATCAGGCCTCAAACTGCGTACAGCTTCAATAGAGTCAAAGCGAACATCGAGCATCTATTACGAGTGACGATGACTGTGGAAATTTGGCGGCCTTGAGCCGCGGAAGGCCTTCGAGTATATACGACCAACGGTGTCGCGTCAGGCCCGTAGCGGCTTTGCTGGAGCGCCCCGGTTATCAAAGCCCGCAATCCCGGGGGGGGGGGGCGGGAGTACGGAGTGAACATAAGAAGATTACCTGATCCCACCGGCCTGGCTTTTGAGCCAGAGGGCTCCCCACACTTTTTAAGTCTATGACTAATGATTTTATGAAACATGAACAGGGTGCAGGCAATAGGAAGTCGCAAGAAACATGCATGGCTTGATGTTGCTTCATCATCAATGTTTCGTCTGGAATCTGAATATGAAGCCAAGGGGTCAAGCTCTGTTACTGCTTTCTGCCAGACCTCAGGCTGGAAGAAAGCAGACGTGAAGAAAAGCAAGGAACGTTTAATCAATTGCGCGGAGGATGATTGAGGAAGAGAAAAAGTACAGCGACAAGGGAAGTGAAGGAAGAGAACGGCGGGGAGAGGGAACTCTGTACTCACTTTGAATCCCCCACCACTCTGCTTTTTCAGTCGCTGCCCTTCTTCGAGCACTTCAATCAGCTTCTCGTCGTCGGCAGGCAGCCACACGCACGCACCGCCAAGAGGCAAGACGGAAGCAGAGTCCTTCGTCTGCCCATTTTGCGGTGCTTGCGTAGGAGCTTCAGTAGAAGCAGACTGAGGAAGAATTCCTCCAACGATCTGCGCTTCGGTTTTGTGTAAAGAAGATGTCGCTGCTGACATTGTCGTCTTGTCAAAGGAATAGTCAGTGCATATGGTGGTAGAGACGAGGAAGAGAGGTTGCATTGCAGTCGGATTTTGTTCCGATCGATCTGAATCAGGAAAAGTCGATCGACCTCTGGGGGTCCGGAGGTCGATTCACCTTTTCCCAATGAAATTCGAATCGCGATCCAAAAGTGATTCGATTTTCAGAATCGCATCGGGACTGCTGTACAGGCCACGTGAATCGCGATTTGTTGGTGAATCGCGATTCTATTTTTAATCAGTGTGTATCACAAATCACTGCCTGCTGTACAGGTCCTAAGAGCCCGTACAGTCGGCAATGTGATCTTGATTCTACTAATTGAAAGTGATTCTTTAAACGACCAAGAATCACACAAATATCGCGTCTCGGCTGACCCGTACAGTCGGCCCCCGTGACTCTTGCCAGAGAATCACACCAGAGTCATGATCCTGGTTTCAATTGGAAAACACAGAATTCACCTCCAGAGCTCGATTCTGTGTGGTTCAATTCTGCCACGCGAGCGCATCTGACGTCGATCGTCATGGAATTATGCACAGTCTCGACTCTCGATTGGTTTGGGAGAACGACTGCACTCTGAAAGCTGGCTTTTCACTCCCCTCCATCATCCTTATTCAGTATCTACTGAGTGCCCAAGATGTCTGTGCCGTCCGCTCCGCCTCCGCCTCCTGATCCGTTCGGAAATGCCACCAGTGATCGACGCCCCAGCGAGAGCCCTGCCGCTGCTCCCGCGTCTTCTAGCGTCCAGAGCGCCAGCAGCGCGCCGGACCCGACTTCCATCGCGGACCCGACTTCCAACGCCCAGACGCAGTCTTCCGCAGAGGGCAATTGTTACTGGAGCTCAGAAGACAATGACCTCCTCCTTAATCTGCTCGAGAAAGGGAAGGAGCAGAAGCTTCAGACTTTCAGAGCGGAGGCGGTTTCAAGGTCAGTACTCAGCACCTTCCCCTGGCACTGCAATCGTATACCTGCAGTCTACGAATCGTGCTGAAATACATCCTTTTCTTTCTTTCATTTGGTCTTCTGTTACCTGTTGTCAGTCGGAAGTTTGGTCCAACGCGTCCAAGAAGCTGGAGGAGCAGAGGAAGAGAGGTGGAAAGAAAGGGGGAAAGGAGTGCAAATCACACTTTCGCAATGTATGTGACACTCCGCTGCTGCTCGCGCATTGTACTGTGACAAACGTATACTGACTGTTTCGAATTTGAATGCTCATCATGCTGCTTCAGCTGAAGAAACAGTGGAAGCAAGTAAAAGTACTTGTCAACATGAGCGGCTTTGGCTGGGATGCGGAGGCAAAGCAAGTTACAGCCGATGATAGTGTTTGGGACGAGCTTCTGGAGGTCAGTTCCAATGCAGAGCCCTTGAAGTCTTCCTGCGTTGATGTTGCCCTCATCCTCATAGACTTCAGCTTGATCTGTTTGCCCGTGTTTCCCAACACAGAGCTCTCCGGAGTACAAGAAGTGGAAAAACGAGTCTTTTGTTTTGTACGAGCGTCTGGACGAACTCTGCGCCAAGTCGACTGCCACCGGATCATTGGCACGCGATGCGGGTCGTAAGGATGAAGATGCCAAAGCCAATGATTCTGATGATTCTGATGATTCATCAGACGATGAAGTGAGTAGTCAGAGTCTTGAGGTTGAGACTTGAGACTGTAGTGGAATTTCAGATCAAGCTTATTTCAAATTTCATGTCATGATATAGGAAACGACCAGCCCCTCACGCAAACGCAAGCTCCCGTCGGCGGTGAACGCAATGGGCGACATTGCGTTGGCGTTGAAAGGCATGACGAAAGGTTCTGGCAACTGAACACGGAAACCCAGAGTAGGATTCTTTGCCTTGTGATTGTCATCTATTTTCTCCAGCAACTCTCCGCCGAAATGAATACGCAGCTTCTCTCCCTCACATTCAACTTTCTGCGATCTGATTGTCTGAACTTAGCATAGTAGTAATAGTAGCCTCCTCAACGACGTTTGAGATTGCATGTCGACTGTCTAGCTTCTGACTACATGGGATCAGGAATTGTACTTTTTCCACATACGCTTCGCGATCCAGTTTCGGACTTTCGTAGCCTCCTTTGCCTCAGCCGTTTGTGTTGCTGAGATGACCTCGTCGGCGTCCTCATCGTTGACGCCGCCGATGCCTTGCACGTTGAACAGCGCCTTCAAAATGGATTTAAAAGCACTGTGGATTCAGATTGAGGAAGATGAAAGCGCCGTCAGCACTGATGACCCGTTGCCCGCAACAGAGGCTACTCACGTGCCGATAGAAGTCGCGCTATGTCCAAACATGTCTGCCGCCTGACGAGTTGATGCGGCGAAGCGGTTTATGTAAAGAAAAATGGCCGATTGTTCCCGAGCTTTGATGCGCTTGCCGTCCACCAGACCCCCCTCCCGCTTGAGCATGCGTTCGAGCGTGATGAAGGTCGACGCGCTCATTCCCAGCATGTAAGGTTGTCCCCGGAGTTGACGCGGAGCTGGGGTTTTGCGGACTCCGTACTCCTCCGACGGAGGCGGAGCGCGGAGCTCACTTTTGAGATTTTTTCGATCTTAAAAAAGCACGGAGTCCGCCTGGAGGACTCCGCCGGAATTTACGCGAGGGGTCACGTGACCTCACTGTGGGTGCGCTCCGCCGGAATTCCGCAAAAGTTCCGCGGAAATGTGCGGAATTCCGAGAAAATAGGCATCGTCGAGACACGCGCAGGAGACAAAACAGGCATCATCATCCGTTGACAACTTCAAAATAGGACTGGAGTCAATACCGCAACAATGTCGGACGGTGAACGTATAGCTCTGATTGTGTTAGAGTGATTCTGAGAGCAACTTATAGTTTATACCATCACTGCGCTCCGACGGAATTCCGCGGAATTCCGAGCTCCGCACACACGGAGCACGGAGGACTGAGGAGCATTATGAAAATGCCAACCTTGGTTACGGCAAGTTTCACCTGATAGGCTACAGATAGATCAATTGGATTTAGCCTTGCTGGCCTTGTTGGGCTTAAAACTCTAACTACGGGGCCCAAGCAACCTCCAACAGGGACGGCGGAGAGTCCCCCTCCCAAGTCCCATCTCCCAGAAGTCCAAACAGCCACATGGCACGTGACCGCAATCCGCCATGCCACTGGCCGAACCACGTGGCAGTGCGCGACGCGCGACACGCCGCGGTCCGCGTAGGCGCGGAGCGCACGCTCCTTGCTTGCTTGCTTGCGATTGAGCGCCTCAGTCAACATCAAGCACTGGAACGAAAATACAACAAATCGTGTCACATAGTTGAGCGGTCTGATCAACTGCTCTCTGTTTGATACGTCGCGGGTTCGATCCGCGCTCCAGGCATTGATCCTTTCGAGGATAGGGTAGGGGGAGGGGGTAGGAGTGTTGTGGTCAGTGCACGTTTAACGTGCACGGGCTTCGGCCCAACCATGAGCTTCGGCTCACCCAAGGGCTCCGGCCCATCCTTTTAGACGGCTTCGGCCGTCTTTCCTTTCGACCACAACACCTTCCTACTCCCAGGGTGTGACTTTTTTGTCCAGATCATCGTGAGGAGCTCAAAACAATGGTTGGATTGAGAAATGCTTGCCTCCGTATAAAGCGATAAGGTTGTCCCCGGAGTAACGCGGAGGGCTCCGCCTCCGCACTTCCAAATTCCGCCGGAATTTTGACTTTTTGAGGCGAGCTCCGCCTCCGCAGAAGACAGAGCTGAAAAAAACCAGCTCCGCGTTCCGACGGAATTATACAAAAGTTGAAATCCCAGCTCCGCGCTCCGCGTTTTTTCTGTGCGTTTTCATAATGCTCCTCCGTGCTCCGTGTGCGCGGAGCTCGGAATTCCGCAGAATTCCGTCGGAGCGCAGTGGTGGTATAAGTTGCTTTCAATGACTCTAGTACAATCGGAGCTATACATTTAGCATCCGACATTGTTGCGGTATTGACTCCAGTGCTATTTTGAGGTTCTCAACGGATGATGATGCCTGTTTTATTTCCTGCGCGTGTCTCGACGATGCCTATTTTCTCGGAATTCCGCACATTTCCGCGGAACTTGGACGGAATTCCGGCGGAGCGCACCCAAAATGAGGTCACGTGACCCTTATTTTCGGCTATCACGTGACCTCACAGCTCCGTCGGAATTCCGCGGAAGTTCCGCCGGAATTTTCACGCTATTTTGACGACTCCGCGCTCCGCACTTTTTGGACAGTGGGCCCAGGATTGGGCTCCGCGCTCCGCGTAAATTCCGGCGGAGTCCTCCAGGCGGAGTCCGTGCTTTTTTATGATTAAAAATTCCCCCAAAGTGAGCTCCGCGCTCCGCCTCCGGCGGAGCCCTCCGTCGGAGGAGTGCGGAGTCCGCAAAACCCCAGCTCCGCGTCAACTCCGGGGACAACCTTATAAAGCGACCCGAAATTCATGTGGAGAAAATTTTCACCCATGTGAGAAAATCAATTTTGGTTTGAAAATTTGCAGCCACTCACTCACTCAGCGCTCACTCATTCACTCACCCACTCAACCAGTACAACACACAGCGATGGGCGATGGGCAAAGCATCCAGATACTTGACGGCGTCCTCCTCCTCCACGGCGGCAAGGCGACCGCAAGCGCAAGCGCAGGATACACATACCCGTTCGCCACAGACTCTTCCGACCTCCTCTTCCTCAACCTGACCACCCCCATCCCACTCTCGGCCCCGCCATGGCAGTCCCTCGCCAGCCCAGCCACAGCGTTCTTCCTTACCCTCGCCTCTTTTTCCCGGAACGGTCTCGCCCTCTTCGGCAGACAGGACAGTCTCGTCTCCACCCCGTCGGCCAATGACTCCCTCTACCTCCTCGACTTCTCCAACCCCGCCGTCCTATCCCACCTCACGTCGCGAGAACAAGGGCGTCTCCAAGTTGCCCATCCATCTCAAGGTCTACAGCCCCAATGTCCTCAATCCCGCCCTCGTCGATCTGCCGGGTATCACCAAGGTCAGCACCATATCATCCTCCCTTTCAAGCTGTCAAATCAAACCCGAGCTGACTCCATGTATCTGCCCTCCAGATCCCATTCGGTGATCGTCCTGTCAGCCATCGGACATCGAGCGCCAGATTCGCAGTCTTGTCACGGACTACATCTCCAAGCCAGATTGGTACGTTCTGCTCGCCACGCATCACGCACATCTTGTTCCTGAACCCTGCCTCACCCTTTTTGCTCTCCTCTGCAGCATCATCTTCGCTGTGAACCCCGCCAATGTAGATATCGCCACGATCTGCACAGCCACGTTCACGAGACGTTCGGAACTCGGCTCGAAACTCTCCGAACCCGAGCACCACCTTCAGACGAGAGCTGGACGGAAGCACGGCCAATGGCAGCGACAACACGACGGACAGCACCGACAAGAGTCTGCTGCTCGCTGGGGGGCGCATCAGCAGGGGGCGCGGACAACCATGGCACCCACCACATCGAGGACACCCTCGGCTTCGCACACCTCGAGACCCTCCCCCTCCTCCGCGACCAGTCCCACCGCATCGACCCGGCGGACTCCATACCCCTCGGCATCCCCCTCCCCACGCCGAACCACCACACAGCAGCGCAGATCCGACGCTTGCTCATCTTCCTCGCCTCCTTACCCGCGCACCCGGCCAACCCGAACACGTCACACCTCGCATACGCCATCGCCCAGCTCGCAGAAGTCAGGGCGGAGTATCTGCTCGGCTCGGCCAAGTTCTTGGGCTCCCGCGTGCGCGAGTATGCGGTTGGGAAGATTGTTGAGTATGGGCGGTAGAATGATGGGCTCTGGGATCGGCTCGGGCGCCACTGTTGTCAGCGGGTCGGCCATGTTTGGAGGGATGTCCAATCGGACCGATAAAGCTATCTATGAGCGCGGTAGCGCTGGCGTTGCAAATTGGCTCGGAGCCTGGCTGGAGATGGCAGAGGTCAGTCAGATCACCCACCATACATGCTGTGACGAAAGGCTGACGCATGACCTCCTGTCCCTTGATTGCGGAATAGGTCGAATACCACTTCCTGACCTCTGTCCTGGACGCCTCAAGCAACCAATACGGCAGCTCCCAAAATCATCACTCCGAAGTATCAGCCACACTCGCAGCCTACCTCCGCAACACCTTCGCCCGTGCCCTCGCACCCTCCCTCGGCTTCCTCAACTCAACCCTCTCCGCCCTACATCCCCACATCCGCAAGAACCTCGCAACACACATGCTATTCCTCCTAGACGTCATCGGGCGTCATCTCAGCCTCGTCATCCTCGTCCTCTGCGGACGAGCAAGGCATGGATGGTCTTGTGGATGGCATGATGCAGAATATCATAGGTGGCAGTGGCGGTGGGGGACAAGGGAGTGCATCGATATCGAGGAGTAGTATGGCCGCCAGGTGGGAGTACGTCCTCTCCCCCGCCCGACTCGATACGGAGTGGCTCTTCCACCTAGCCCACCAGCACGCCGCCTCGAATTCCATCATCGTCCGGGGGCAGAGGCGACGACGGCGGATCCGGGGCGGGAGGCCAGCAGGGACAGTAGGGTGCTCAGAATAATCAGTTGTTCGCGGATGTTAGCGCTGATATACTGGCGCGGCAGGCGAGTGGGATGAGGGCCACGCGCTTATCCGCTCGGTAGTCTGCTTTGGCACTTCGGTTCCGCCATCACCGGCTCTGGTCGGCAACAATCCACGTCCTCTGGTGCCTTCTTCCGCCATCTCGGCGACACTGCTCCACCCCACCACCCACGTCATCGCACCACCGAGTTCCCAATGATGCACTCTCACCGGCCAGACGGGCTGCTGTCTTGCTCTCTTTACGTCAAGCTATCCCCCCCGGAACCCTTTGCCTGCCTATCTGGCCATCGTGTCTTCATCCAACCCCTATGGCCAACCTCTACGACGCGAACGTCATTCTCAACCTCGCCGAGGCCACCAAACAACGCTGCATTCGTTAAGCCGTACTCCGAGCGGTTGGTGGTGATGGCCCCTCTCCTCCGCTACACGACCTCTCGGCTCTCTTTCTCCAATGGGACGCAGAGGTTGAGTCAACGCCCGCTATACATTATTTATAGCATCCGTCCATGAATATTTCGAGTTATCGTCTTACCTTCGGCTTTGACCGTTGACCGTTGACCCACTATGAATCATGTGTCGCACACGTGACCTGCGACTGTCTCCCTCATGACGTCGATCGCCATTTGCCATCTTTCCACATCGGCCAGTCCTCTTTCAGCACCACCATGCCATTTCAGTCCCACTCCCAGCGCCTCTCCAGACTACAAAGTGTACGTGAGTACGTCTGCACCTCCGTAAGACGCATCCGGTCTCTCCATCTACGACTCGGCACCCAGATCTGATTTCTGATAGGTTGCCGGTTCTTCCTTCCTCCTACACAGTCCCACAGCCCACTTCCCACATGATTCCAGCTCGCAAGCCGCGCCGCCTCACACGACGCCGCCGACGCGATGAGCTTGACGCAGACGGCGCCGACTGCTACACTGCCGACAGTGAGCAGCTCTACGGCTCTACCATTTCCGAGCCAGCGATGAACATGGCGCATAATGATCTCCCCACCTTCTCCGATCCATACGCTCTTCAACGCGCCAGCCATCAGGTCCAAGAGTTCATGGACCTATACGATGGCAACAACGATGATTACGGTGACGGCCCTGGATTTGGCTTTGTGGAGGACTACGGCAATGATGGATCAGGATCACGATACCCTCAGTCTGATCCAAGTGATGAATACGACAGCGACGAAGGCGCCGTCGATATCCATGGGAACCCAATACTCGTCCAAAACTTCAATCCACGTCGTTGCCCTCTCCCGCGCTCGAACAAAGAGACCACCCGTCGCCGTTTTGCCGCGTGGCATCAAGCGAGTAACGTCATCTTCAAAACCGCGTACGATACCGATCCGACGCCCCGGTTCCCAGCACTGCCTGTCATCAGCTGCGACTGCCCTCTTGATGCGCCAAGGCATAGCTTGAGCATCATTCATGTGTACGACATCGGCAAACCCATGGTCGTTGCTGGCCGAACATGCTCGCTGATCAAGAGCCTCATCAGCATTGGTTTTTTTCCGTCCTCTCCCTCTGCGCCGAGGGTTGCTTTCACCATTCGGTTGCTCCGACTATACCAAACTCTACTTAATCAGGTCGGCATGCCAGCCAACAACATGGCTGCGACGGTGCAGACTCTGATGCGCCTCGAACCCACATTTCAACGATCGTACAGCGCCCTGACGACGGGTGACGTCCTGCGAAGGCAGTTGAGCAGCGCAGTGACGTGGATGACCGTTGTCGAACGATATGCACAGCAAATGGCTACGGAGGTCGCTCGATGGACGCCCTCGCGTCCATCGTTGGTGGATGACGATCTGCACCTTACCTTGTACGATCTCATCGAGAGTTGCCCTGCCTGTTTTCAGGCGTTTGCCACCCCAACGCGCCTTGACAGCCAAACCTTGCGATCTCAGCTTCCTCACGATGCAGCCGATCTCATCCATCCTCGCGTAGGCACTTGGCCCGCTCCCACATTCGGACTCGATCGCGACTCTCCTCAGGTGATCGTCGCTATCGACGGCAACTTCACACAGAAGCGGCGACGGCGCGCAGACGTCATAAATGCTCAGCCCATGCCACCGCGGCGCTTCCTTTCCGCTCGACAGTCCATTGCCGCAGAGAGGGCATGGCAAAACGCCCTAGGGAACGATCCCGACAAGGAGTCATGCGTTGCCAGTATTAGGGCCATCGACCACGCTTCGGCACACAACGCCCGAACCCCTTTCGACGTCAACGGGGTCATGGGAGTGTGCTGCAGGAACGACATTCCTCTTGTCCTCTGCGACATAACCACTCCCGGAGAGAGACACTTTTACGCCACCGCGCTGATAGGAGCCTTGGCGGAGGCAATACCCCAACTTCGCCATCTAGGGGTCGTGTATGATCTTGGCTGCCGCTTCGACCCAAGCACACGTGTTCGCAATCTGATTGGGCCCTCCCTGAAGATTACATGGACGGTTCCACTATTCCATGTTTATGGACATACCTATTCGTGGCAGGTCCGATACAGCCCAAGAAACGTGCTGGGCTATGGACTCACTGACGGGGAGGGTATGGAAGGTGTATGGTCGGGCTTGCGCAATCTCATCACCTCCACCCGTAGCATGCGCGCCGGGGATCGCCGCTTCAGCCTTGAAGAGCGCTGTCTTCATCTTGCGACCGAGCGACGCATGAATCTCTTCAAGTTCATTCGATCAAAGCGTTCCAAAATCAACCAAGTGATCGAGGAAGCCCGCGTGATTCTCACATATAAAGTTCGATGTTTCTTGCGTTCCTCGTCAATTCCGACCGGGTTACGACGGATTACATCCACCACAGGCCAACGACAACATTGCCAACTGGCGTCCCCCCTCTCTCTTCCCCAGCATCCCTGTCGAGACGCTCTCCGTCGTCAGACACATGTCCATCGAGCGCTTTTGACTCATTCAGCTTCCACTTCCCAGCGCAAACACTTCGACGGACGGAGCCAACTCAACCATCACCGTAGTCAGTCTAATCTCCCAAAGCCTGCTTCGCGTCATGTCTGAGATTCGGCTGCTTTCAGCTCTTGTGCGCGATCGACCCGCAAACACCTCCCGCGGCACCAAGACCACGGTAAGACTGCAACTCTCGCTCAAAACCGAATCAGTCAGCGCCAGAAAACTCATGAAACGGCTCAACACTGCACTCTCCACGCACTTTCAAGCTCTCGGACGGTATCCTCCGGTGTTGGAATGGGATACTCTTCTCAAAGGAGAACAGTTCAAACTGGTGGAGCATTGGGCCTGTGCGGACAACCCTTCCCTGGACGACTTGCCTTGGTGGACCAATCCATCCACGGCCAAGGCTATCAATGCCTTCGAAGAGCTTCTTCGGGCAGTGGAAGAGAACGAACGCCTGGAACACGAGCGCTCCTCAGCGTTGGCATGGATTGACAATCGAATCATGCGCACAGGAGAGCTGCGACACACACATTCTGTGTATCGCGACGAGCATACCCGCGCCACAGCTCTCAAGAACTACTGGCTCGGGAGCGCACCGGCAGAAGACATCCTTTTCCCTTCTGGCGTTCCCATCGACCACAACACATTGTCAAGCGACCAAGCTGACGAGGTCGAAGTAGACATCGACGTCGAACTGGAGGCTCAAGTGGCGAGGCTTGCCACTTGAGCCGCACTTTGTTCCTTTTACCCAAAACCGGCGAAGGTCGAGCTGTTGACGACGAAATACACTGCTCCCTAGACTCTCATCTTCCGTTCTCATATCCCGCCTTCTGTCTCATACGAATGACGAATTCATCTCGCCGCCACACGCCAGCTGCTGAACGGCGTACAGCCTACAGTATGTACTGTTTCTTCCTTGTGGCGGCGATATCACTTTCCTTTGGCGTTACAGTTCATTGACCTCTTCCGTTCATATCACATCGCTTTCCTTCTTCTCCAATCTAAACAGCCTTCAAGTCCTCAGGGCCTCATCTAATCACCTACCATCTTCGTTTCTCAGTCGCACTTCGTTCAAGCCACGACCCCAACCAACCTCGTTTGTCCGGCGTCTCATCTACATGCGCATGCACCCAGGTAACCCGTCTACAACTTCATTTGACGCCTGGTGACGTTCCGCATCGTCGCAGTCTTCCCTCAGCATCGCCGTGACGCTGTCCTCGTTATCCCTTCTGTGCGCGGTCTTGCCAAGCTCCTTCGTCTAATCCCGTACACCGAAGGCATTCATCCCGCACCTGCTCCACCATCCATTATCTTCTCCCAAAACCAACAACTACAATTGATGAGCGGCGATGGTGATACTGCTGTCGGGTTCGTAGTGAGGCCCTTCGACGATCGCGTGCTCGCATGAGGTCTCAAGCTGATGCATTATATTCTTTCTTGTCATAGAACCGTACAGGCTGTTCGGGTCTTCGGAATTGGCTCGTCGCATGACGCATACCTTGCGATCCTGCTCTGGTGTCATACGCCGCCCCTGCCAGATGCCAGAGCGCCAATCGGAGGACTCAACGGTGTCTTGGGCTTGAAGATAGGCGGTCTGATCCAGCCGTGTAAAGGAAAGAATCCTTCGAAGTCCCCGGACTCATACATGCGAACCTTGACCCCGTCTTGGATCCACTGGGCAGAAGAGAGAGCTAAGCAAGCATATCAAAGCAAATCCTTGCATATAAGTTGCTCACATAGCAAATCACTTTGTCGATACGTCGCTTCTTGCTGGCAGGCTCCGGGTCATCAGCGGCGACATGCTGGCCAACGACGTCAAAACCTGGAGACGACGTAACACTTGTCGAGGGTACGGTTGAGAGACGTTCTCCAGCCCTTGTCGAATCCTCGTCGACCCTGGACGACGGCGCAGCGGAGGCGGAACAGGCCGAGGTCAAACTCTTCGGGCCTGTGTCAGCGGCTGGATCATGAAGGCTTGTCGTCGGTCCGGCCACCAAGGTACTGGTTGGGTCTGCTGGAGACAAACCGGAGGTCGCTTGCTCCGACGAGGATGATCCAATAGGCATTGCCCACGGCACTGATGCTGCGTTGCTATCATGAGCCCGTTGCGATGGGACCAGGAGCCGCGCGAGTGGGTTGCAGTGCGGCGAAACATCGGAGGCACGACGAAACACGTGCTTTGGACTCGGCGTTCGTGGCAGGAATGCGGCCACCTCGGCACCGCGGAGAATATGGCTGTTTGGTGTCCCGTGCTCGCGCTGCGACGCATGCTGCAGCTCCACATGCTCCACTGGCTCAGCTACGACCGCTTTCCCGCCCGCTGGATGATCAGTCGGCTCATCGTCATCCAGCAATTCGTCCTCCTCGTCCTCATCAATGGCGGACGCTGGTTCATGGCTCTTCAACGGTGAAGGAAGCTCAGGGGGAACGTCGCTGAGCTCAGAGGAAAGGTCGTCATCGGAGTAGTCCGAGTCGTCGGTCTCGGGATTGGTCTCGATGGTGATGGTGGAACGCTGCGAGGACGTAGGGCCATTATCCACGTCACTTGCCACGCTATCGACACCTTCCGTCTGAGGATCGCCCTCCTCATCGAGATCAGCATCCTGATCGGGGACAAAGGGGCCGGTAGGATCGTCGAAAGCTCTCCGAAGCTCAGCTTTGGCGTCTACGGTGTCACCGCCGTCCTCCGACCCAGACTCCATTTCCGATTCGTCAGTGTTGGGCTGTTCATCCGTTCCCTCCGAAGTCGTCGCGTCGTTGAAGAAAGATGCGATCGAGGCACCGGAATCCGTGCCATCGGAGGATGCGTCCTCAGGCTGAGCGCAACCATCGCCTTCGACGTCGCTATCACGGGTGAGGGTGGAGTTGGAGGAATCATCGGAATACACTTCGCCTTCCTCAGCTTCCTCGACCGAGATTGTGGCAAACATAGCCCCCGCATTGTCTACGAAGCCGATCGGAGTCGGAACCGATGCCTGGTCGATAAAGCGTAACGGACGGGCGAGAGGGCGGAAACGCGGAGCGAGGATGTGTAACGTGGGCGAAGATGGAGGAGAGGGGTAGGACAGGTCGGACTCAGATGGGGAGGAGTGAGCAGAGTTCATGACGAGAAGCGCAATGGAGGAAATGGGAGGAGTGTAAGGATTAACGCGAATGAAGTCTGTGGTTCTATTCCAGAAGTAACAGGGGCATGGGTGCGTTTACATGTGCATGAAAAGCGTGGGAACTATGTGGAGGGTGACCGTCGCGTGGTCATGGAGAGCTTGTTACATTCGCCCCAACGAAGAGCCCAGCGTCCTCGCGGCGTCGTCGTTGTTCTCCGCAGCCAGAGCATCAGCTCGCTCTTGTGCCTCCGGCAAAATGATCGTTGCGTGACGAGACAACCTGGTGAGATGAAGTTGCTCGCGTGCCAAACGTTCGAATTTCTTCGTGGCCCACGCGAGCACCGGAAGGCGACTGTCGCATTGCCAGGTTGGCTTTGGGCCGGCCCACTTGACTAGATAGTCGAACGTAATTCCCTCCAGCAGTTGCGTTGGCCGCCGACCCGGAAAATGCCTGACTCTCAGCTCATCTCCTCCATCACCGCCTGCCACACCTGCTTGTGCCCGAGGGTGAAATTCTTCTGGGTCTCCGTGGAAGGGCTCGAGCGCGGATATGGGAAGCACTGGGTGAGCTCGGAACCATTCCGGAACGTCGAGTTCGTACGCAAGGCGACCGATGCGACGCTTGACTTTGTACGGGCCGCCCTGGCGTGCCGCCAGTTTAGCCCGAGCGTTCTCCGTTGGATCCAGATCAAACTTGTAGTTTTTGAGGCTGATCATTACTGCATCTCCGACGGCGAACTCTTGGGGCTGGTGGCGCGAGTTGTATGCCGACCGTTGACGTTCCCTCGCGATGTCCATGGCTGCTTGAGCGTCTGCATGGACGGCGAAGATGTCGTTCACCTTGGCAGAGGTGGTGTCTGTGGCTTCAACCAGATCGCGCAGCGGGAAGACAGACGGCTCGCGGTTGAACACCAGACGGTATGGCGAAAACGTTGTGCTGGTGGACCGTTGAGAGTTGTAGGCCATGGCGAGGGAAGGCAATTTGGTGTCCCAGTCGTGCTGGTCGATTGCCACGTAATGGCGAAGCATCGTTTCCAACTGACCGTTGATGCGTTCGACCAAGCCGTCCGTCTGAGGATGAAACGCCGTGGACATAGCCATCTTGATGTCTAGACTAGCCAAAAGTCGTGACCAGAACGCGGAGGTGAAACGCGTGTCGCGATCGCTGATGAACGCTTTTGGGACACCGCTGACCGGATAGACGTGGTTGAGGAAGCGAGTGGCGACCTGCTCGGCGGTATCTGTGGTGCAGCCGGGGATAAAAAAGGCGTATCGCGAATACTTGCACACAACGTTGAGTATGGAATCATGGCCCAGTTCGGTTTTGGGTACACCGGTGATGAAGTCCATGCCCAGAGTGTGGAACACTTCGTTCTGTGTAACAATGGGCTGTAATTCTCCATAGGGCTTGTGCCGCGGCACCTTGTTGGCCTGACACTCGTAACATGTTCGAACGTGTGTGGCGATATGCTGGGCGAGTCCATGGGCAAAGATATGGTCCTTCATCATGCCGTGGGTCCGTTCAGCTGAGGGGTGGGCTGCACGGATCGATCTGTGGTACTCATGAATCAATAAGTCAAGTCTCGCTTTGGGAACGCACAAGCGTACCGTCTCATCCGTCTGCACATAGAGCAGGCCATCCTTGATGAAAAAGATGGAGTTCTCTTCTGCGCGGTGGACGGCCAAGATGCGACGCGGTCGAAGCTCGCGACGGGGAGGAGCTGTTGGCCTCGCGGGCGGGTCTGCACCTTCGAGGTCGACGGCTGTCGAGGGTTTGTCATTGTCCGCTATGACCTCGACGCCTCGATCCTCTACCTCTCCGAGCTCTTCATCTTCGATGTCCGCCGGGAGAGCCGCGACTGCCGTCCCTCTAGTCTCGGACCGCCTCAGATGCGCCGCCAGTGCGGATCTGCCGCATATGCCGCCGCCCACAAACCTAGCTCCTCTGCTCCAAACCTCAGCACTGAAATTGACCTTATGATCTTATCCGCTGCAGCCGCCATGTCGATTTCGGGAAGCCGTTGGTACTCGCGAGCGGTGAAGCTAAGCGTGGCCTCCTTGTCGGCGTGAGATTGGTCGGGAATGGGAGCTCGGGAGAGTGCATCAGCAACGACATTATCTCTTCCTCGATGGTATGAGATCTTGACCTTGTTCTCCAGCGGAGCCAACGCCATTTTGAACTTCTGGACGCGCGTTTCGTGCATCTCGCTGGGTTTGAGGTCCCACAGCCACTTGAGGGCGTTGTGATCCGTGCGGACCTCCAAGGACGACCCGTCGATGTAACGATGCAACTTTTTGACGCACCACCAGACCGCAGCAAGTTCCAGATGCGTTGGGGCATATCGCTTCTCGCCGTCTGTGGTCTGCCGAGAGATGTACAAAAGGGGGCGCTCCTCCTCGTTGGCATCGGTCTGGAGAAGGACGCCGCCGAGACCTTGCTTCGAAGCATCGACAGCCAAGACATACGGTCGACGGAAGTCTGGACGGGCGAGGACAGGAGCGGTGGTAATGGCGGTCTTGAGATCCTCGAAAGCCGCTCGCTCCGCCGCGTGCCACACGAACGTTGGGCCCAAGGCCCGGCGACTGTATAACTGTGCCCACTGTAACTGTAGGTAAGTTGACTTAATAAGTCATAACTGTAACTGTACTGTAGGCGGCGGAGCCGGAAAAATAATTAAGTTGACTGTAACTGTAGGGCCCGGGTATAGTCAACTTAATAGTTGATTAAGTTGGATTTTTTTCGGGCCCCAAACTGTTCAAACTTACTATGACTATACAGCACTGTTTAAGTTGGAAAAAAACTACTGGCAGTCACTTTCAGTTTGAGAAAAACACTTACCGCCACTGACAGCCACGTACAGTTACTTACAGTTGACGTACAGTTACTTACAGTTGAAAGGCAAAACTGTGACTTACAATACTTTTTAAGTTACAGTTACTTTGAGACTTTTTCTACAGTAACTGTTAGTAACTGTTACAGTGACTTAAACTGGGATTGGAGGTCCGTGCGCGACGAAAAAAATACAGTAACTGTAGTAACTTAAAGTCACTTAATTGTAACTGTAACTGTACTGTAGGCGCTGGCGGTAAGTTATAACTGTAACTGTACTGTACTGTATACCCAAAATGGACAACTGTAAGTAACTGTCCGAGCCTTGGTTGGGCCGACAAAGGACTTGTTAATGGGCTGTGTCCTCGCCGCAAAGTCCTTGATGAAGCGACGATACCAGGCTGACATCGCGAAGAAACGTCGAGCCTCGGCCGCGTTCGTGAGTTCTGGGAAGTCCAGCACGGCTCGCGTCTTGTCCTCGTCGGTCATCAAGCCGAGAGAGTGTACCTTGTATTAAGGATCTTCCCGGAGTAGATCCCCGGAGCCCGGACTCCGGGGCGACGCTCCGCTCAGCTCCGTCTGAGCTCTAGCCAGCTCCGCGCTCCGCAAAATTTCTGGTGATCAGCTGGCGAGCACTCCGTGCTCCGTCGAAGTTGCGGTTGCGCGCAAGAATCTACTCCGTGCTCCGTATATTTTTCACAGGCGGACTCCGTGCTCCGCAAAATAGCTCCGCGGACTCCGGGGTACTCCGGGGTGTCATGAAATGAGTCCAATATGGGCTCAGGAGAAGTTCAAATCTCATCGAAACAGTTCAATCGCAGCTTTAGAAGTCTATATCATTTCTTTCCAAGGGTTTACTGCCCCAAAAAAGCTGAAATACACAGTATTTCGACCTGATTCGGCGGAGAAATCCCTCAAAAACCGGTCACGTGACTTAGTTTTGGCCATCACGTGACCCACTTTGCCATCCCCGGAGCTCCGTCGGACTCCGAGGTCTGCTCCGTACTCCGGGGCTTCCTTGACAATGCAGGCAAACTCACTCCGTCCTCCGGGGAGTTGCAGGCTTACCTTCGCGGAGTAACTCCGCAAATCTAAAGCTAGTAAAAAATGCTCAAATCTCGCTCCGTGCTCCGTACCCGTGCAGAGCGTCCCCCGGAGTCCGCGGAGCTCCGGGGAATCCTACTCCGGGGCCTACTCCGGGAAGATCCTTACCTTGTATCCCAGAAGCGCAACCGACTCGAACGCGAAGCGACATTTAGAAGGCGAGATGGTGAGTCCTGCGCGTTCCAGAGCGGCCAACACTGTATCGAGATGGATCAGGTGTTCCTCAAAGGTGTTCGAGTACACCACTACGTCGTCCAAATATGCCAAAGCAAACTGCCACCGAGCTGCACCCAGAATCCTGTCCATTGCTCGCTGGAACCAACTCGGGGCTTGCTTGAGTCCAAAAGGCATGCGGCGGTATCGACGTAGACCTCTGAAAGTGATGAAGCCCGTCAGATCTCTCGAGTCCTTACTGAGCAGGAACTGGTAATACCCCTTGTTGGCGTCGACGACTGTGAACACTTTCGATTGGCCCAGCTGATCAAATATCGCGTCAACCGTTGGCATGGCATAGTAATCGTCAACAGTAACTTTGTTGAGCGGTCGATAGTCGTTGCAGAATCTGATCTTGTCCCTCTGTTGCACCAACACCACGCCCGAAGCATAGGAACCTTGAGATGGCTCTGATATGCCAAGGTCGTCGTGCTCCCTCAAGGTGTCGTCGATGACATCCTTCTGCGCGGGGGATGTACGGCGCGGTGGTTCCGTGTGTGTTCAATGATCTTGTCCCTCGCGCAGACGCAGCGAAACCTCTCCATATTCGTATAGGCCGAGAGGACGAAGCGGTGTTGGCCAGACAGCGTGGGATTCCAGCACCTTCATCAAACGGGAACGTTGATCGACTGTCAGCCCTGCGGAGCAGAGAACGGTCTGCTGGCGATCCTCAGGCGTGGATATGTCGATCTCGGGCAGTACTTCGTTCCCGTCGTCCTCCGTGCGAGTGAACGTGACACGTCGCGACGTTTTGAGTTCCGAGGGAGGGGAGGCCACAGTTGACCGACGCCAGCTCTTGAGCGAGCGAGAGAGGTCCCGCTTTTGATGACCGAGTCTTCCTTTCGGTCGGTTGTTGACCTCATCTTCGAGCTCACTGAAGTCGCACAGCTGCTGAAGAAGAGGCTCGACCTCACCCAATACGTCGCCTTCCTCCAGATCCACAGCTGCTTCCGACGTGTTGGTGACCTCGACGCCCCGGGTGTCGACACCGACGAGGCAGCATGGCACCTTCACGAAGCCTGTTGGAGACTCCTCATGGGAGAACCACCATGGGCGGACCACTAGGTCGCTCGCCACGGGGTCGATCTCCACGACGCGAACCGTATGTGGTTCGATCCGCACCTTCTTCGCGCAGACGAGGCGGCTGGGCGATCCGACGTGGCGGGCTTCGGAGGAGGTCTGGAGGAGACGAACCTCTGCGTCGGGCCGGCTCTCGAATACGAGCAGCTCCCGTTTGGACAGGGCATCGATCCCGTCGGCCTTCATGTTGTCCACGCCGAGGATCCAACCGCCTGTACACTCTTCGACCACGTGAAACTCGAAGTGATGTGTCACGGCTGGGGCACCGTTGGCTGTGGGAAACGAGACGGGGAGAAGAGTAACACCGGACGGCCTTTGAAAGTCATCTCCTCTGTAGCCTCGTATTTTCAAAGGCTCCGGTGGTAAGATCTTAGCGTCTGGTGCAATGGTCCTTAGGGCCCTCGGCGTGATCATACTCAGAGGGGATCCACCATCAACGTGTAGCTCGAGACGTTCGTTTTCGTTTCCCAGATACACCGCTGCTTTGTGGGCAACAACGTCTCGATGTCGGTGCCCCTTGAGATCCACGTCGCGCTCTGTGGGAGGAGAAATGCCGAAACTGGGCGGCGAGGGCTCGTCGGCGAGTACAGACACGCTGCGGGCGTATCGTACTCGGGCGACGTTGTCCTCTGGATCGGTTTCCGACGCCGAATCTGCATCGGTGTGCCGTTGTCGAGCATGAAGTACGGCTACCTGTCGGACCACCATAGAGAAGTGTTCGTCCTCCTCGTCGTTGTCGTCTTCCAGGCGGGCGAGGATGCGCTTGATGACACGAACCGTTGAAGCGCGACTGGGACAGTTGCTCTTAGCGTGCCCGGCCGTGTGACAAGCAAAGCACCGTCCTTGCTCCCGATCCAGCCTACGGGTCTCCTCATCAACCGGGCTCATAGAAGGAGCACGCGGTCGTGCCGACTGAGTGTTTTCGAACTCTCTCGGCGCTGCCGCGTGAGTTCTCGCAGGCCGAGCTCGAGGGGGGTTGATGGAGGGAACCGAGGAGGAAGCTGGACGCTGGAGGAGTGCAATTGCTGTCCTTGTTCCGCGCTCCTTGCCGAGGAGTCTGGTGCGGTAGTCCGTCCAGTCCTGAGCTGCTTCCCGCGACGAGTCCAAAAGAATGGCCCAATCCGGAGGGAGACCTTGATGAGCGGTCTGGATGGCGTCGGAGACCGTCTGTGTGGTCATTATCGAGTCGAGAGAGAAAGGTTCGAGGCTGAGGCTCCCACGGTTCACAGCTCGAGAGACGTACAGCTCGGAGATGAGCTTGAGCTTGTCCGCAAGGTACACGTCGAGTCGCTCGCTCTCCGGCTTGAAGCGGCGATCATCGAGCTCTTCCCAGACCTGCGACTCGTTCCGAACGTAAGCCGAGAAAGCTCGAACTCGGAGCTCCTCGAGAGTCCTCGGGCGCGGCTTGAGCGTGTTGAACCAGTGTCTTGACGAGCCCTCGAAGCATCCGGGCAGGCCGGCGAACATCTCTGCTTCCGTGTACCGGGAGCACTCCATGTAGGTGACGAGTCCGGACCACCAGCTGTAGATGTCGTCGCCTTGCTCCGGGTTGAAGGTGCCGATGTCTTTGGACTTGGCGCGGAAGAAGCTGCGCGAGCTGTGACGCGGCTCTGCTTCTTCCTCCTCGTCCTCCATGCGAATCGCTGCGCCTACGGCAGGAGCTCGATCTGCTGGCGGGGCCGGCTCAGCGAAACGGAGATGCGGCGGGATCGGACCACGCGGGGTGTCTTCTGCGCCAAAGACCATGTGCGAAGCGGCAGAGACGCGAGGTGCTCGACGATGGTCGCCAGCAGTGGGAGTACTGGGTGTCCTGGATGGCACTGTCGGGGCTTGCTGCAACTGGCCAAGCAGCGTCATGATCCGATCCATCTTGTCGTCGTGCCGCCGTTCGATGTCGGCTGCGAGCTGCTGGTGTCGACGGTCGGCATCTTGTAGGGCCTTGCGCAAGTCGGTCGATGCGCGTGCTTCAGAGATGCGCAGCATGCTCTGGACTTGGCCCACACTCAGAGAGGAGTCTTCGGACCCCGACTGCTGAGGTTCGTCCTCTTCATCCTCGGCGGTCGGACGGAGAGACGATCGTGGTGGAGGCTGGTCGACAGCAATGGATGTGTCGACAAGCTCCTCAGAGATGGTCCTCTGGTGCCCCCGCTGATCGGGCGGGGATGATGAGGTCTCGGTGGCTGGAATGGGCGCGCGAGGGACAGCCAGACTCGAGGGCGGGACGCCTTCAGATGGGAGCCTTGCTGTAGCGCTGACGCTGCGCGTTCCGGTGCGACCGGGCCTGGGGTTGGGGTTCGCGGTCCCCTTGGATGGCTGTGACATATCTATTGCGAGTAGAAAGCAAGCGGTGTGATCAGCACTGCTTTGACAAGGCCAGATAGCCTGAGGAATGGCCTTCCCTCAGGAGCCTATCAAGGCTGAAGCCAACTCACTGTCAGAGGTTGGGTTCCAGGTATACCGTGGAGGGGATCTTGAGAGCGGAGCTACCAATTGTAAGGATTAACGCGAATGAAGTCTGTGGTTCTATTCCAGAAGTAACAGGGGCATGGGTGCGTTTACATGTGCATGAGAAGCGTGGGAACTATGTGGAGGGTGACCGTCGCGTGGTCATGGAGAGCTTGTTACAAGGAGGTTCACAAGCAATGACCATTGGCCATCACAAACAAGGGTGTTGGAATGCTGAAGGCGGCATCTTTATAGACGGATTGTGGAAGGAGGCAGCAGTAGCATGATAGGACTGCTCGAGGCCCACACTCGAACAACTTGCGAACAACTTGCGAACAACCCGCGAACAACATGCGAAACGCCTTATTCGTAATCTGGATCACTCCGAAGCCTAAAACTCCTCATATGACCAACAAGATGCCAGCAACATGCGGAAGTCTCCTTCTGCTATCACGCAGGAGAACACCAGCATGCGAGAGTCTGCTTCCCATGGAACAGCGCGAGACGCGTGTCGACGAGACGCGTTGAATCTGCATCTCTTCTCTGCACATTCTACCTTCTCGCTCGCCCAGCACCTCCATCTCGCCCAGCACCTCCGGACCTCTTCTCATTCTCGGTTCTCCCAATCTACCACGCACGCATCTCCTCGCTCCTGTGCAGATCTGTGCCACCGCTGTGCCGCCAACGCCTTCCTTTCGACTCACCAAGATGAGCGAAGAAATTATCCATCATAACAACGGCGAATCGAGGGAACTGTCCCAACATCAGGCTCTCGCAGCAGCCCATGCGTTTTGGGAACGTCAACAACACGACGCGCACCAGCAATCGCTCGTAGCTCAGCAACACGAAGATCAACAGCGTCTGCATTTGTTCCAGCAGGGACAAGCAGTCAGGGCACAGGAAGAGGTGGCTCGCCGAAACGAAGAGATACGCCAGGTTGCTTTTCGACGTCAGTTGGAGCGTCAGCGGCAGGACGACGATCGCCGCCAGCAACGCGAGAGGGATTGGGAACACGCACAAGCCAGCCGGCGGCAAGCAGAGCAGCAGCCATTGCAGCAGTATCGCAACTACGAGGCGCAACCGGCACGTCAACAGGCGCAACAAGGACAACATGCACCCCAGCATACGAGATTGCATAACCAGCAATTGCCACAAGCCCACAGCATTCAACAGTCTCAACGACTGACTACTCCGCAAGGACAGAACCTTGTTGCGATGGCCCAGGTCAGTTGCAGCTCTCCTGCTCAATCAAGATTCGAGACTAACACTTAGTCAGAAAATAAGCAAATGCTGCGGGCTGCCCGCGATGATGCATGCAGCAATCAGCATACAGCATGAATGCATATGACAATGGGTCAATATTGTAAGAACTAAGACCAAGTCCGGTAGAACGTAGGAGATTAAAATAGAAGCAATGAAGCTGCTCAGGACCCCGGACTACCATCTACCAGCAGCAAGAATAAAATCGGAATAGAAAAGAACGTAGGAATGTCAGCAGTCAGCACTCAGACAGTCAGACCTCAGTACTCCTAGTCAGTAGTCAGTACTCAGTAGTCAGTACTCAGTAGTCAGTAGTCAGTAGTCACTAGTCAGTACTCAGTAGTCAGTAGCATGTTGGGGCACCATCACCTGGTCGATGTAGGCGTGTACCTCAAGCAACTTACGACTGGCACGACTTGTAAGTTGTAGGCAGGTCAGGGTTGAAGGTTGATGAACGCTGGAGTACGTTTGGCAGCTGGTAGCTGGTAAGCTGCGTTCGTCAAAAAGTTGAAGACCTTTCAACTTTCTCGGAGGGTTTTGAGTTTTGACTATGGCTTTGAACTTCCTCGGAGGGTTTTGACTTTTGACTACGGCTATCGAAGGCGTGAGAAAAGTGGAGGTGAAAGAGAGACAGAAACGGGCAAGGAACGGCGGAAGGACGGCATGTGAACAGCAAATTGCTGTCTTCATAAAGAAAACTGGGAGAAATCGAGAGCGTCGATGGATGCTTAGAACACGGACACCCAGGCGAAGTTTGAGAGGATTTAAAGGAGTTTTGAAGAATTTCATTCGAGGGATGTTGCAACACTTTTTCTCGGCCGTAAAAATCTAAGGGGCAGATATAACCCCATACTAAAGTCTGGGGAACCTGGTAGATGTTTGCGTGTATCTCAAGCAACTTACCACTGGCACGACTTGTAAGTTGTAGGCAGGTCAGGATTGAAGGTTAGTGAACGCTGGAGTAAGTTGTGCAGTTGGTACTTGGTAGCTGCGTAATGCGTTCGTCAAAAAGTTGAAGACCTTTCAACATTCTCGGAGGGTTTTGAGTTTTGACTATGGCTATGAATTTCCTCGGAGGGTTTTGACTTTTGACTACGGCTATCGAAGGCGTGGGAAAAGTGGAGGTGAAAGAGAGACAGAAACGGGCAAGGAACGGCGGAAGGACGGCATGTGAACAGCAAATTGCTATCTTCATAAATAAAACTGGGAGAAATCGAGAGCGTCGATGGATGCTTAGAACACGGACACCCAGGCGAAGTTTGAGAAGATTTCAAGAAGTTTTGAAAGATTTTATTCGAGCGATGTTGCAACATTCGTCTCGGCCGTAAGATCTAAGGGGCAGATATAACCCCATACTAAAGTCTGGGGAATGGCGCGGTGCCATCTTGTACTCGGATCAGAACAGCAAAACCGCTGAGGATGGCACAAGGCTCGGCAAGCTACTAGAGTTACCACTTTTCTGCGAAATAGTATAGTCAAGTTATAGTGAGTGGTCACCTCGGCGGGAAATAGTATAGTCAAGTGAGATATAGCTACTATAAAAACTAATAGTTACTATTTCAGCCATGCAAAATTTTCGTTGTCTTTTTCGCTGAAATAGCCACTATAGTCACTTCCAGTAGCTACCTGTGACTAGTTCAGCACAAAATGAGATCGACATAGTCACTATATGTGGCTATAAGTGACTGAAGCTACTATATAGTAACTATCCAGCAGCTGTCTCAGCCAGCCCCTGTCCAACACAAAAAGTTATATTTGGGTGAAATAGTCACTATATGTGGCTATGAGTAACTGAAATAGCGACTATATGTGACTAGGAGTAGCTGGAGCTACTACATAGTGACTATCTAGTGGCTATATCAGCCAAGTGCAATTTTTTGTAACTATTTCAACTATTAGTTACTCCGCGCCGATCTGAAAAAGTTATAGCTACTATTTTTTCTAGCCGGCTTCGCCGCCCAAAGTATAGTCAAGTTATCACTATTAGTTATAACTATATAGTTATCATAGTTACATAGTGAAGATAGTTGCCGAGCCTTGGGATGGCAACACCGGGAAGGGCGGAACGACCTGGGATCTCAAGGAAGAACTAAGAGGCGGCCAGGCGCAAAACTACCGGGGTCCCCTATCGCCCAAATCTGTCTTGAAGATGCTCGAAACCGCACCGAGTGCCCACGCTCGTCACGCCCTTACCGGTGCCTGCCTAGGATATTTGCAGTACTATCATTTCCTCGGCTGGGAGAGTCTCGATACGCGAGATGTTCGAAGGGGACCCAAGCCAGGACCCAAGCGTGCGGTAACCCCGCGAGAGCGATGGCAATGCCGTATATGCCATACTCAACTATACGTACCCTCACAACAATTGTCGAACCTAGGAGTCCATCTCTACGGCGACCCGCGTCGTGCAGGTTGCTTTTCAGACAACCTAAATCATTCAGTAGAGGCGGTTCCTCGTCCAGAGGTAGATGATGACGGCAACATTGTCAGGCTAGGAGCCACCAGTCGGCATCGCCGAGGGGCAAATTGATCTTTCTTCACATTCCTATTTTTGAACTGCTAGCTTTTTCTTTTTCCTGGCTGTCGATGTAATAGGTACAAGGGGGAAAGAAAATACATACGTGAGGCAAGGGAGTAAGGGGAGGTGATCTGTTGTAACAATGGACCGGCACAATGACGCCCCATCCTGTCCCTGACTCTGTGGGACAAAGCGGCACTGGTGGAGCGTGGAGGTGTCCGAGCCACGGAGGTTGCTTGACGAACTGCCGGTGGTAGTCGATGTACTGCCGCAAGTTAGAGCCCCTAGTGGTTGTCGATGATCCCGAGCCAGAACCGCCGGCCGGCGGTACCAGAGATGGTTATCCGGCCTCTCTTGAGCATGCTGGTCTGGGAGGTGACGGGTGAGGTAGATTTGGTCGCATTGGCGGCCGGGAGGGGGGGGGGGGTTATGATAGGCTGTGCGATCCATCCCTTGGTCTTGATGGCGACCCAGATGTGCTCCACAAAGGCCTTGAAGGAGTAGGTGGTAACATCGTCCTAGAGCGGGTTCACACCGGGTAACTTGGGGTTTGGGCAGCTTGACGGCGTCGTCGATGACCTTGTGGACGGAGGCAATGGACCTGCCGCATCTCAAATGATGGCAGTGAGTCCGAGAAAGTCCCCGGCCACTAAAAATACACGGGCGTTGGCGTCATCCTGCGGGGGACGACGCCAGTCGGCGGTGATGCCGCCGCTGAGATTGTAGTGATCTGTATGGTCCATCCGAGCTCGACGACAATGTCTTCGTTGGAGAGGGGGGTCTGAACCGTGTGGTACCAGGCGTGGAAGCCGAGGTCGGCGCCGTATAGGAACTGTGCCTGCTTGATGGCGTCTGGGTTTGCGGGGAAGTTCCCGCCGATCAGGAAGTTGATGGCGGCGGTCTTCTGCTGGGCGAAGAAGTTGTACGGCGTCGGGGACGGTGAGCTTAGTCCGTCTTCGACGTTAATGCCCGAGTATTCGTCGGGAGCCTTGGGGATGTTGTTGGGCCCGCTGCCCGCATCACTGGTTCTGCGTCCATGAGCATACCGACTGGATGTGGGTGTGGCCCAAGAATGGCCTGCAGCGACGCGAATGAATCTACCATGTTCCTCATGGAGCGTGATCGATTGACGATCAGACTGGCTCCGGAGTCGGAAAGGCTGGTTGAGGTGTCGTGGCGTAGGTCTTCAGGGCAAACGATGACGAGGGGACGGTCAGCCTCTAACCTCTTTCATCTGAAGGGGGTACGAAGTCAAATCCACGTACCACATAGTTGAGGGGACGCTGCGTTCCGCGGAGTGGGTAATAGGTCCGCCGGAACGAGGATCATATGATGTTGCTATGCGTATGAGGGACATGCGGTCGATGGCGATGCTGCAGAGGAATGAAGGTATCCCGTATCGGTGTCTCAGTGAGTATGCGTAATGTGAGGACCAAGCTTCCCAGGCATCAGCAAAGCAACGCACCTGTTCCTGATCTGGTGGCTCTGAGTGTTGCGCATGTCGGATGAAAGGGTTATGAATCATGCCTCGTCCAATGAGGACGTGACCGAAAGACTGTTGTCGAACCTGGGTTGCTGAAGATGTATGCGTGGTTGATTTGCGGGGCAGGGAGGCCGGAGGACACCCGCAGCGGAAATCGGCCGCTAAGGAAGAAATAGGTTAGAGGATGGAAGGAAGTGCGGGAGAAGGGTAAAAGGGCACAGACGACGTCGACACATTGCATCGAGGAGCGGGTGGAAGTGAAGACCTTGCAAGATGCGACGTGCCGTCGCGACCTCAGGCAGTCTGGCGCGTGAGCGCGTGAGCTGGGCAGGCCTGGTCAGTTGCTATGCAGCTGCCACGTCAAGCGTGCAGGCGGTCAGGTTCAGACGGAGCAGCAGTTAACCCACACGTGAGTGTAGTTGGGGTAGTTGGGGGGGAAACTCTAACTTATAGCCCTCTGTCCTTAATTCAATTAGTCCTGTTCTAATGCCCTGCGGGCAATAAATGATGCATGCCACAGGTGAAAATGCACAGGAAAAACGTGGAGCGCGGAGCTGGGATTTCAACTTTTGCATAATTCCGTCGGAACGTGGAGCTGGGTTTTTTCAGCTCTGTCTTAGTCTGCGGAGGCGGAGCTCGCCTCAAAAAGTCAAAATTCCGGCGGAATTTGGAAGTGCGGAGGCGGAACCCTCCGCGTTACTCCGGGGACAACCTTACCAGGATGTCCCGGCCTGTAGTACCACGGACTCTCAACCACTGCGCAACTTTCATCTGTCCTAGGTCCGATCGGCTATGACCCCGCTCTTTGACCAAATATCGAGAAGCGTGTAAAGCTACCGCCACTCCCACGAAAACGACGGCCTTGTGCAATTATGACCGACGGTTTGATGTCGATGGGGCCATATCTGAAGTTGTAAGGTAATAAGATGAAAGATCACTCAATAGTAAATATCACCATGAAAATCCTGAGAACGATCTGTCTGAAATACACTCACTGGTTATCCAAGAGATTGACAGGAACAGACAGTTGAAAACGCTCGGAACACGCAGGAAAGACGAGGAAAAAGGGCTGTATTTGAATAGGTTTGAGAATATGCTGTGTCCAAGGAATACAAAATGTGAGCCATGCAGCATGCGGCCAACGCAAGGTCAAAACAGAAAACGCCACTCACAAACCGTGCACGCCGCTCCGAGCCTTGATCGCCTGTGAACAAGGTCTATGGGCGGGCTTCATGGAAGAGTGTCAATACTTTATTGTGAAAGTTGGGAACAAATGGTATAAGTGGAGAGTCAAGAATCTCACCAGACACGTGCACTGGACAGATATTCTCAACGTGACTCGTGAAGTGTGAACTGCTAGAGCGACATAAACATTGGAACAGTAAAGTGGTCGATATCGAGCAACGCGGGTGAGAGAAGCCTACAATTGATTGATTAATGTCGTCTGTAAAAAAATGATGGAAAGAGACACAGTCAAAACATGCGCGTTTGTCTGCACGAGCAAAACGCATGGGGAACCAAATACTCACTCGACGGACGAGAGGCAAGAACACAGCAGAACGGCAGCAGAACACGCCCAATGCCGCTGCGGGCCGCAGTAAATTTGATGATCTGAATATAAGGAAAGAGTTTCGAGAGTTAGCATGATCGATGAAGCACACCGGCATGAACTTGATGCTGCAGTCTCACCAGCAGGAAAGCGCGCCTGAGATTCGAATGAATGTTCTGTAGAAGTAGAAGGTAGCAGATAGGAATAGAAGAGCCGAATGAGTCAGTCAAGGTATTCACTGTGGTCTGTGCGTGCGCAGACTCGTGGGTTGACTCGCTACTCACGATGATGGGACGCCCTCACGCGCAGCGAGCAGATCCTTGAGACCTTGATCGACGAAGATTAGAGGCAATGAGACACTCCTGTGCAGTGTGCTGTAGAGACTAGGTGGGAAAGGCGAAAGGTGTCCACGTCAGCACAAGCACAGGAAGTATCTCGGGACTCGGAGGGTGTCATGCTCACGGAATGGTAGCCGTCTACCGTACGCGGGGATGGTGGCTCGAGGTGCGGGAACGCGTGACCGAAGACTCTGAGCTGCGCGCAAAGGAAAGGGTTAACAGCAGCGCGGAAGTGAAAGGAGATATGCAAGAGAGACTCACTGTTTGATGTGCAAGAAACGGTGGTGCGAGTATGTAGCAGGTGCTGTGATTAGTGATCTGTGACAAAGACGACGATGTGAGAAGATGATTATCACAAGAAAACGTGGCAGAGAGTTGGATCAATCCTGGGCCGATGACCATCTGTAGCTGTACACACTGTGCTTTTGCAAGCGTGTTTTTGGCGTTGAACCGCTGTGTAGAATCATGTGGTCGAAACCATTCAAGTTGAGAATCATGCCAAAATCTATTTCCAAGAATCACATTGCCGACTGTACGGGCTCTAAGAGCTGAACTGTCCTATAGAAGATTACATTCTGAGCGGGTCAGCGGGGAGAGGGGAGGGAGTCTGTCATGGTAAAAGAATGTACTAACCTGCGGTTAGGAAGAAAGGCTGCAACGCAGACCCGAGTGAGAAGAGAGAGAGGATATGATGATTGATGATCGAAGAGGAAAATAGCTACAAAGGAAGAGTGCGATATATAAAGAGGAAGAGTGCTTGCAGAGGTCGGCATGGGTACAGTCTTGGGTATTCGACCAACGATACTGTACTCTTGGGTACAAGTATTTTCTCCGACGAGATCGATACTCGCGAGTATTTTGGTTAGTCAGGTATCACTATAGTGACAGCTACTATAGTGACAGCCATAATCACTATAGTCACAACATCTGTCACTATAGTTGCTGCAGCTGTCACTATAGTCACTACGTTCATCACTATAGTTGCTGAAGTTGTCACTATGTCACTATCAGTGGTAATCAATCGGTAGATCCACTGTGTGTCCTGACTCCTGAGGGATCGTATCACGTATTGACGTATGTGAGCATGTGAAATAAAGCCATAACTGGGTTTTCTGAAAGGCTGGTCACTATTGTGTTATCAGTTATGTGTATTCGAATGCACAAAAGAGGATGTGAATGCCAACTTTTGTTGCGTAAAAAGTGGGTACATTCTTGGGTACATCTTGGGCAGAGCTCGGCAAGTGAAGATAGTGAGCAATTTTTCGGACAAAGTATAGTGAAAGTGAAAGTGAAGGTCTCAGCCGGCCGACAAAGTATAGTTTAGTTATGAAAAGTTGAGATAGTGACTACTAGTTTGAGCGCTTTTTGCGACCGTTGCGGCCACATAGAAGACCGCGGTGGTCCCTGGTTTTGTCTCATCAAAGCTCTACCAAGTACCAAGTCACTAGGTAGTGAAGATAGTTGCAAGAGTTTTACAAAGTGATGTGAAATGAGGAGTGTCTAATAATATCATAAAGTGTTGATATCAACTGGGGTAGTAAACTATTAGTTACTTTCCTGACTGGATAGTTACTTTATACTTACTAGCGACTACCTTAACTTGGCCGCACTACTAGTGATAGCAAGTGACTTCAAGTTCAACATGAAGACGAACTCACTATCTCCATACTTTCTTCACTTTCCCGGCCCCACCAAAGTGAAAGTTCACTATCTTTTTTTCGACGGCTCGGAGGCCAAAGTATAGTGAAAGTTTCACTACTAGTTCTCACTTCCAAGTTACAAAGTATACGAAGTGAAGGAAGTTGCCGAGGCCTGATCTTGGGTACGGTGAGTATTACCCAGGTAATACTCAAGTATTGAAACTTGGGTATCTGACAGCTCATACCCAAGACTGTACCCAAGGACTTGGGTACAGTACTGGGTATACCCAAGGTTTACCCATACTCATGCCGACCTCTGAGTGCTTGTTAGGAGTGGTTTGCGAGGAAGAGAGGAGAGGGAATGAGGCCGACCATGAGGGAGGGCGAACCATTGCGCAACGATGAGGAAGCAGGAGTGAGAAAGAACTCGGCCGAGACAGCGAGAACGGAGCAAAGCGGAATGAAAAGGAAGAGAGGGATAAGTCGGAAAGAGTTATGTGGAGACCATGTGGAGGCGCCATGTGGAGACCATGTGGAGGCGCCATGTGGAGACCACGTGGAGAGCAGCGTACCAGCACAGAGTCAGTAATTTTGCATACCTTGAGAGTTGAGGGACACTTTCGGCAGGCAATGAGGATATGTAAAAATAATTTTCACAGCGTACATACCATCCTGTGATATTTTTGCTTTTCGTACCATCCTGGGATAAAATCAAATTACCGTACCATTCTGTGATAAACCTCGTGTACATATGATGTTTTGATTTTCTGGTAACTTTTGCGAGACTTTCTGGTCACACACACTGTACAAAATTTTGACACGGGGTAAACACGTGCGTTCCAGAAGCGTTTCAGACCCCTTTAAAACAACCCCCATGGTAGCAGTGATGTCAGTTTCTCAAATCTCAACGGATGTGAGGAGGGGGGCGGGGGGTTGGTTACATATGAGCTGAGGCATCAGGGAACGCATTCAACTTCGTTCATGCTTATTCGTCGGTGGCGACGGACACCTTTATCGCGGTCGTCATTTTCCGTCTATGACTTCTGCGCTGTTACTAGAATCCTTCCTGACCCAGTGCGTCAATCCAGGACGTCCACATTCCACGCACTTAGCCATAAAAGGATCGCAAAGAGACTCTCGCAATGTCTGTTATCAGTCAAGCGGTGAAGGTCCATCCCTGATCCTTCAGGCCACAGGTTCGAGATCCTGATTTCCCTTATTGCCCTCCCACAGTCCCACCCCTTCTGCACATGGGTTTGCACCATCCCCTCGCGTGCTTACCTTTATCGGACGCAGCACTTCCTGGCGGCGGACATGGCTTTTAATTGTTTTCTGAATCACTGACTATGATCACGCTATTGTTGGGCGAAAGGTTCTTCGTGCTGTATCTCTTGTTTGTCGCTGATATCTCTCCCTCAAGCCTCATGTCCTTTCCGCAGAAACAGACGCACCGAAAATTGACTGATTGTTCGTCATACCCCATTCTATGTTCACTCTTCTTTCCTTTCATCTTCCAGACCGTGTGCGACTGTGCGTGCGTACCGTATGTTGGCATACCAGATCCTGCTGAGTGCTGATTGCCTTTCGTTGTTGGATGTCACCTTCTGTTGTTCTCTGCAGTTATCTGATACCCACTTGTGATGCATCAGGACCCTCCCTCTTCTGTCATCCATACTGTCGCTCTCACAGATGATATACATGGATACGGCGCTGCTCTTCGTGGCTTCGACGAGGCTAACGGAAAAAGGAGACGGAGATCTCTGGCAAAAAGGAATGTGGAAAAACCCGTTCGCAGCTCAAGCTCAATTCTCAATTTCTCATTGCTCGCGTTTTGCTGACTTGCTCTCACTGCCCACAGTCTCATCCATAACTCATATCTTTTCCCTTAACAGTCGGTGGATGATAGACGAACAAGACTTACTGACATTGTTGAGAGCGATGATCATTGGATTTACAGAAGCAAAGGAGCTGACGAGGACACGCATCTCCACGACTTTTTCACTTTCCTCTTCTGCTCTCTTTTCTTTCTTGTCTTTTCACATCTCTTAGTTCAGCTCTCTCAGCATCAATTCGGACATTCCGTGCTGAAGCACGCTGGCAATACACGCAAATAACGATTGAGAAAGACGTTGCAGGTGTGATGGACAGTGAGAATGTACAGTATCATCAGTCAACGTCCGAGTCAGTACCACCCCTTTCGCGCTTGCCATCGTGCCCATTGCAGATTGCCGTACGTTCAGTCGTTCACATCTCCCACAGTTCTTTCACTCAGAGCTGTTCCCATCTCAATTCGTGCAGTAGTAAGATAGTTTGTTGAACAAGTGCGGATAAAGAGGCCACAAACATGTACGAGAGTTCCAAAAAAAGCATTAGGTTGCCTACATTGATTCCACAGAGCGTCGAGCCCCAGTCAGCTCTGCAACCATCTGCTGTAGCTGTGAGCGACTGGTTCGAGCATGTACTTTGGCAGAGTCGATCCTAAGAAGTGTCTGCAAAGCTGCCTCGGTCCTTCGAATCTCCTTTAATGCCTGCTCTAGGAGATCCTTCTTCTCTTGAATGCATTTGTCCTCCGCTAAGACAGCCTCGGCAACAACACTTCCTACAATTGTCGTCGGGAGTGCTGATACCGCTGCTGAGGCGGTCGTAGTAGAGGACGGTGCTACTACCGGGCATGGCGAGGTCGGGTGCTGCGGAAGCTGAGTTGCTGGCACTGGTGGAATGCCCGAGAGAGGCTGTCCTAGGAAGCGGCTGGCTATGAACATGTGCTTACATGCCAGGTGCGTAGCGGCGTAGTGAGGGCAAGTGCATTTTGTGAGGTTAAAGTCGACCTTGTAGGAGTGAGAACCACTACTTGCGACGATCGAAAGCTGCAAATGCGAAGAAAGGTACATGAGCAAATAATGGAAGCTTGACGTCTACCAAGTACCAACAGAACCCGCAGCTCCCTCACGCGACGTTGTCCGTCCCTTTCCTCTGATAACTCACAGAACCCTCGACGTCCCCTTCAACCATTTCAGCAACCTGAGTCCACTGCAGACCGTACGGTACCTTGCGCGCCTCCTTTTCTTGTGCGCAAAAACTCCTTTGAGCAATTCCTGGTGATGGGGAAGAGCAATTCAGCCATGTATTCCCTGGGCCCGCAGCCCGCGGGCATGAGGACCATCGTGACTTCAGAATCTGGCTCACCCTTCATGCATTGCGTCAGGCGTCGCGCATAGTCCGGGACGACCTCTCGTGCCAGGACAAGAATCACACGATCCACGCGCTGCTTTCTGATAAGTCCAAGGTAATTCATCTGTAATCGAAGGGAAGCGTGACGGAAAGGATTATACAAGAACCCAATCAGCACAACAGCAATCAAAGCCTACCACATCATTATTACCACCATCATACTACACCTTTAACGTCCCGTGCCAGCTCTCCACATAGTTGTTCGTGTCTATACCAAAGTGGGCATGCTAACAAGTGAAGATCAGAGAGATCATAGGCCCGTCAGCATCGTGACCACCTGATGGCACGCGCATCTGACAAAGTCCGAAATGAGGGTGTGCTCACCTTCCTGAACGCCATGGACCATGATGAAGGCGGACGCTTGACCTGCCATTCCCGACGGAAGTAAGCAAGGAAGTCGGGAAAGAACATGCCCCACTCTCTCTGAAACTCCGCTAGCAGCTGCTGAAATGTTTCGGGCGAGCGAGCGTAGACCAAATTGCGTAGCAGAGCGCGACAGGTAGTCTGCAGCTCGCGAGACTGGGCACAGCCAATGTCGTCCAAGCCTGATGGATTGAAATCAAAGAGAATGGATCAGCGCGTCTAGCAGAGATAGCCACAATGGCTTGAGAATGGAGACGATGCCCCACGGCAAAAGTTAAAGGGCCACAACCAGAATTTCACCAGCAAATAAGAGGTCAATGGGTCAATGGGTGGTGTGGACAGAGGTGGGACCGGGCTAGGATGTTCGATGATGTGGGATAGAGGAAGGGAACCAGGACCAGGAACCCCAGGTAACAACTCACGTCGTAACTTTATCTTGTCCTTGATGTTCTCCTCCCAAGCTCGGAGGACGTGCCACTGGCACAGAAGAATGCGTGGTGGACTTGCGTGAGAGCTGAATGCGCTGTCGATGACCGCTTTTTCGGTTGCTAAACAGTCCACCATGATGTCACTCGGGGCTGGAACTCGCGCACGCAACCAATGGAGAAAATGCGTCAAAGGGATCCTGAGAGCCACATCGCACACGCAAGGGAGGTAACAAAAGGTACAATCAGTAAAGAGTCAACGCTAAGCGTTAACATCGTCGAGAACGGTCAAGGATAGCACATCTGTGCGCCATGCCGGTGCCAGGTCCGAGCAGCATATCGCCCCACTGGAGAGTGGAAGAAGCGCGTTGACCAACGAAAAATGAGAGAAGGGACACCCTCCCAACCGTGATTCGAGAGACGAAAGAAGCAAAAGGAAGGATGAAGAGACTGGAAGTATCGACTCACTGGGTTTCCGAAGGTGTGAGCATGAACGCGGCTGGAAATCCAGTTCCCGTGTCTTGGCTTCGGACGATGATGGTAGTTAGAAACATCTTCTCGTTGCGAGACATTCCGTATCCTGTGTTATGAGTAGAGTCCAAGCACCACACCGCTGATCCTGGTTTGCACAGAACCTGCCAACCACCTTTACGTCAGTCATATGTCAAGCATTCGCATACAGGCAAAAGACAAAGAACAGGTCTTCGTCAACGAATCAGCTCACCTCTTTACCGACTGGAGACATGAGAAACATCGCCCATACCTTCTCATTCGTGGCACTGAGTTGCAACGAATCTACGAACGAAGCACACCAGCCTTCGCCTGACAGCTCTTGAGCCCATCTATCACACGATTGCCTGCCGTCTGCGCTTTTCTGAGCACGTTCGACTTTGAGGCGGCGCGTGATGTTGTAAACGTCGTTGTAGCGTACCCTTATACTGGCATCGATTGTGGTGGTAGTGTTTTGCATGATCTGAAGTAAGGATACAAGTGGAGTAAGTATCGTGAGACTAGGGCATGAGACATTGAGACTAGGTTCAAACATCACACTGTTGTTGTGAATTGTGTCACAAGCTCACCGATCGCAATTGCTCCAAGCTCAAACGTGCCGCCCCCATTATCTGATTGACGGTGCGGCCCGCTTTTACTTGTGTTTCGATCCAATCACGAACCGGCTGACAGTTTCGTTGTTTGGCCATGTCGGCGAGAGATCCAGGCTCGTGTCCTTCGTGCTTCCAATAGTATTCCACCTTAACGATGCTGTCGTCGCGAGAGGGACCTGGGAGCGACGAAGGAGAAGCAGAACCAAGGGCGGTCACCGAGGTGCCGACGGAAGAGGAGGTGCTCGCGGCTACGGTCCGCCTGAGCGGAGCAGCGATCTCTATCTTGATCTTGGCTGGACACTCCACCTTTAAGCCATTATGGAGCGTTAAACATCAAGTGGTCAGCAACGCGACCAAGCCTGAAGCGGCCAATCATGACGCGCGTATGCGATACGTACTTTGTAGGAGCTGGTGGCCGCTCCTGTGATCCGACGCTTCTGGGGAGACAGATCTGGGTTCCTTCTGTCGGAATATGTGCCAGAGCAGCTGCAGCGGGCGGTGAATGTCGCTCTGTAGTCCCTACGAAGATTATCTAGACAGAACGAAGAAAAATGATTAGTGAAATGACCAGAAGCAAGAATGGCCATCCTCCAAGCTCCAATCATCTGCATCATCCTACCATTGACCCCAAAGATTGCGCAGCCCACAGGTTAACGAGAACAGCAAGTCGCGACTCGTACGCACACAGCAGACGCGCTCGGCGCAGGCCACAGGCGGATGCCAAGTGCTGCAGCATCTACAAGACCAGTCATTCAGCAACTTACTAGATTTGATGTTGACATTACGACTTGCGTTTTTGTTGGTGGGCTTGTTGAAAACAGCGTAGCCGTTCTCCTGACGAAGAAAGTTGTCCAATTCGGATTCGAGCATCTCGAAGCGCTCAGGATGAGACTGAAACACGCGCCGCTCCAGGTTGCGAAAGATACTCGGACCTTCCCCGACCATGATTTGACGAGATAGTCGACACTTGGATACTTGACAGTTGGATACTTTACGGTGTCGACTGTGGAAGATGGAACGCGTCTGCAAAGGTGTGAGCAGTGAGAGCGCGCGGGCGGAACGCGTTCAGGCGCGAACATGAAGCAGCTATGATCACGCGAAATAAGTCTCCGCGTCACGTGAGTAAATGACGACCGCGATAAGGTCCTTGGTGGCGACGGGCGAGCTGCTTTTGGTGAACGTCAACTTTCGCAGCATGAGCGCATCGTGCTGACTGCTGTGTGCACCGCTTTATGTTGTGTGTGTATGTAATATTTTGATTTGTCGTGCCAAGACATGGAGGCGTGCCTGAATTGCTCTCTCCCCCTTCGCTGCCTCTCCTCAGTCGTGCGATGTCTTCCCCCTCCAACA
Source organism: Tilletia caries (assembly GCA_032718865.1). Taxonomy (NCBI): domain Eukaryota; kingdom Fungi; phylum Basidiomycota; class Exobasidiomycetes; order Tilletiales; family Tilletiaceae; genus Tilletia; species Tilletia caries. The sequence continues at coordinate 147,771 of JALUTQ010000037.1, read as the reverse complement.
TCTGAGTATCTGAGTATCTGACACGCACCACAGCACCGACACTCACTTGGATCGCTGCCATCGGTCATCACGCGTGCGGGTTTCCCACTCATTCGCCGTCGTCTTCTTCTTCGCCCCCGCCAAGTGAAGACTCTAACCCGGCCGACACGAGACAAGGACTCGGCTTGGCAGTCTCTCTCGCTCTCTCGTTGCCTCTCCTCCTCCTGCAGTCTCAACCCACCACTCTCCTTATATATAGAGCGAAGACGACGTGAGCTTTTGCACCGGTCTCGATATCTATTCGCTCCCTGTTCGGTAATCGCGCGCTATCGTCGGACGACACCGATCGGAACATCCGCCCTCCTCGCCTTGCCTTGCCACCAGGATGCAGTGCCGGTCCTTCTCCAGATCACCGGCCTCGCGCTGCCTTCTGCTCATCTCACTCCTTTGGCTCGCCACCGCGCATTCGATACTCGCTTCCAGCTCGCCCCCACGGCCCTTCAAGCGGCTGAGTCACGCCTCCGACATCTCCATCGACCTCATCAGTCGGCAGCCGTCGGAGCGCGATCAGCAGCAACTGTCTCGCCGCAGCGACGACACTTCTGGCTCGACCAGCTCCACCCGCAAGCTAGTTTTCAACCAAGCCCGCGATTCCTCAATCCCAGATCGCGAAGTCTACCTGCCCCGAAAGCTGGAGCGTTCCGAAGCAGTGCTGCCCCAAGACTCGCTCCGCCTCACCTTCCGCGCCTTTGGTCAGCGCTTCCATCTGCATCTCGAGCCCAACGCCGACCTCGTCCACCCGGACGGCATTCTCGTCAACTCCGGCTCGGCTTCCCAGCACCGCATCTCTCCATCCGACGTCAAGGCCTACCACGGAGTAGTTGTGCAGTCCACGCACAGTGGCCGCAGGGCGGTACGCGAGGCAGCTGGGGTTAAGCGCGAACTGTATCATTCTCGCTCCATTGATGACGACAGCGAAGAAGGGGTTGTAGGAAGAGCAGCCATGTGAGTCGTCCTGCCTTGTTGACTTGGCTTGATCGCTTGTGGTCTAATGCCTCTTTACCCTCCCTTCACATTTCCTTTTAGCATCGTCCATGATGACGGCTCTTTGCAAGGCCGATCGCCATCCTTCGAGGGCACGTTTGACTGGAACGACAATGTCCACTTCATCAGCACCGCTTCGACATACGCCGCTGTGCGCTCGCCTCTCGACCCAATCCTCACCCGCTCTCGACGCGACCTCGAAGAAGATTCCATCATCATCCACCGCATGAGCGACATGGTCAACGAGGATGAAGAAGCGGAGCTCCGCTCCGTTCGCCGCACCGAGACCCGACAGTCTGGTCTCAACCCGGCCGGTGCAGGCTGCAGCGCCGACTCGCATGACTTCAACGTCAACAATCCCCTCTTCTTGACCGAAAAGAACAATGACGAATTTTCGCGCTCGCCACTCAGCTTCTTCGTTGCCAAAACCGCATCGCCCTCTTCGCTCTTCAGCCGCTCTCTCTTTACAGATCTTCTGCCACTGGCCGACCGTCGCCGGGCGGTCGATGTGGAAGGCGAGCCTTTGGAAGCACGCGATTCTTCCACCCGCTTCTCATACGAAGCCCCCATCCGTCGGCAGTCAGGCAACGATATCGCTGGAAGCGGCGCCAACACTTCCTACATCTCCGAAATTGGCTCGACCACAGGCTGCCCGGCCTCCGCCCGCGTGGTCTACATCGGCCTTGCAGCCGACTGCTCCTACTCGGGCCGCTTCGGTGGCGACGAAAATGCAGTCCGCCGCCGCCTGCTCACCAACATGAACAGCGTAAGCGCACTCTATCGGTCGACCTTCAACGTCAGCCTGGGTGTCACCGCGTTGGAAGTGCGCAGCGCGTCTTGTCCGTCCACCCCGTCCAGCAGCGAGGAGTGGAATGCTCCGTGCTCGAACAGCTTCACGCTCGATGAGCGACTGAGCGCTTTCAGTCGGTGGCGTGGTACCCAGGATGGCAGCACGGGTCTTTGGCACCTTCTCACTGCATGCGCTACAGGTACCGAAGTCGGCGTCGCTTGGTGAGTATTTCCCTTTGGGCGCCTTGATCGTCTGCGGACAAAGTCCTGACGTCTTTGACCGATGTCCATTCTTTCAGGCTTGGCACCGTTTGCAGGACTGGAGTCTCGTCAAGCAGCAGTGACAGCGTGAGCGGTACTGGTGTCACAGCTAGCACCACTATAGAATCTCAGATCATTGCGCACGAGGTGAGTTGTTCTGAGTCTTAAGTATAATGCGCTTGCAAAGCTGAACATTATTTTCCTTGTTACAGATTGGGCACAACTTCGGTGCCGTGCATGACTGCACGACCTCGTGCTCATTGACCAGCAATTCAGCCCGTCAAGGCGCCCAGTTTGGCGGTGCGACTTGCTGTCCTCGTTCGACTTCGAGCTGCGACGCCGGTGGTGGCTTCGTCATGAACCCGTCCTCCAGTGGAAGTGCGACTGCCTTCAGTCCCTGTTCCATCGGCAACATCTGCTCTCTCCTCGGACGAGGATTGAACACATCATGCGTTGTAGCGCCAGGGCAGCGTGCGACACTGAGTACACAGCAGTGTGGCAACGGGTAAGTCAAGGCGCGTGTCTCATGGCGAAGATGTTGATTTTGCTGACATTTCCTTGCTACTCTCAGCATTCTGGAACCCGGTGAAGAGTGCGATGCAGGTCCGAACGGATCCCGATGCTGCACATCGCAGTGCCGCTTCGCCTCTGGTGCTGTCTGCGATCCGACATCGAGCGCATGCTGCAGCTCCTCATGCAGCTTCTCCTCCAACTCGACGGTTTGCCGCCCTGCAGTGGACGGACGATGCGACGTTGCTGAGACCTGCTCCGGAACGAGTGCAGAGTGCCCTACGGATGTCACGAAGCCCGACGGTGAGAGCTGTGCCTCTGGGCTGCAGTGTGCTCGTGGCGTCTGCACCAGTCGTGATCAACAGTGCCAACAGGCAGGCTCGAGTCTGGGCCTGAGCCAAGCTTGCTCAACGAGCTTCGACACTGGCTGTTCGATAGCTTGCCGTGACCCGGACAATTTCGCGTCGTGCTTGGTACTGCAGCAGACCTTTATCGATGGTACGCCTTGTCGATGGGGTGGGCGGTGTGACAACGGAGACTGTCGGGTGAGTTTCCCCCCTCTCTTCCTCGCTGTGCTTCCGACACCCATCAGCTGACGCTGACATGCACACGAACTTGCAGAGAGGCTCTTGGCAAGACGTCTTCAAGGGCTGGTTCCGTGACAACCAGCGCATATCGATCCCTGTCACCATCGTCGTAGGGTGAGTTCTGTCCGGTAGAAATCGTGACGTTCTTCTGTGGAGGAATGCGAAACTGAATGTAATGTCTTCACCCACACCTCCCACAGGCTTTTGATACTTTTGCTGCTATGGAGCATCCTGAAGTGCATTTTCAATCGTTGCTTCAGAAGAGGGCATAATCGAACCGCGCCGTCGACTTCGTACCAACAAGGCCGTATCCGTTCTGGTGGAAGCAGCCGACCCCCAAGTGGCTGGGTCGACCCCTCCGCGTGGAACGGAACGAATGGAAACATGAACGGCCACAACGGGTACGCAGCCAGCAATCCTTATCAAGGACCGCAGATGGGCTACGCGCCGCCACCAGGCCCACCACCACCCCCAGCTCGCCATTGAAGGATTCTCGACTGCGGTCGCTCTGTGTTATTTTCGTCATTTGGCGACGCATGGCCTGCCGCCGCGCTCTTGCACCCTTCAAAAATACACGCAGGCTCTCTCTCTCTCTTTTTCACCAACAACGGACGTTCAGATCTCCCTCGCCGGCATCGCAAGCTCGCTCGATCCCTGGAATGCAAGAACCAAAGTCGTTCTCTCTCACTCTCTCAAGGCACCTCTCCAACCTTTGACGCCTTTCACGATCTGCAATTCTCCCTCCCAAAGATCCGCAAGCGGTTCGAAGCGACACTTTCCCTGGATTGGGGACAAGCCGTCTGCGCATCATGTACATACATAAGTTACGGGCACAAGCCGCAGGGACATTTCTCTACACATCAAATTCCAGTCAGTAAATATCTTTGTTAATGTCGCGCACCTTCTCCGCGGGTCTGTATGTAGTTACCCATGTCTGGTCGCTGGGAGACTGGGTAAAATGCGCTGCCTGGACCTCGAGCTGTCGGCCATCTGAACCCCCCGTACGGCCGTTTGCTCTCGCACCACCGGCAGCGAAAGCTAGTCAGGAGCCGTCAACGGTCCGTCGAGCGCTCAGCGCTGGCCGCCGCTGAGCATGCAGGCGTCCAGGCGTCCAGGCGCCAGGGCCAGCCGGAGCGCGACCTTCATCACGGATTCACCGTTGACAGGTCGTGGTGTTTCGGCGGATTTGATGGACCGGAGTAACCGGATCAAGGAAGACCACGCGGCGAGTGATCGATCGGCTTCCATGTCCAAGAAGCTTTCACGGCGAACAACACTCGCGCCGAGCTGCCTGGATCCAAAGCGGGGGGGGCGTACTCGTATAAAAAGCGACACGCACACCCGGCTCACGTCCCCTGAAGAAAACCACCACCACTTCTTCTGCTAATACTTCTCCCTCCTTCCCCGCTCCATTCTAATCAACACTGCCAACCATGGTCGCTCAACCCAAGGGAAAGTCCGCCATCCTCCAGAAGCACGACGACGATGGTGAGTATCCAACGAGTGCGGGGCAGAAGAAAGTGAGGCCGGCCGTGGGATGAGGGAACGCGGCGCGGGGCAGATCTTCCATCCCCCACTTTCTTCTGCCCGCCAGCGATAAGCATTTCGGTGACGATTTTCTGACGCTTCTGCATTCTTCCTGTTGATGGCTGCCAGTCGTCATCGTCACTGCTCTCCGATCGCCCATGACCCGCGGCAAGAAGGGCGGTCTCTCTCAGGCTTGCCCTGAGGAGATCCTCGGCCAGGTCCTCAAGGGTGTCATCGCGCAATCCAAGATTGACCCCAAGCTTGTCGAGGACATTGCCGTCGGTAACGTTCTCCCCCCCGGCGGTGGTGCAACCGTTGCCCGTATGGCCGTCCTCTGGGCCGGTTTCCCCAACACCACCGCTGTCAACTCCATCAACCGTCAATGCTCGTCCGGCCTTGCCGCTACCAACCAGATCGCCAACGAGATTCTGTGTGGCCAAATCGACATTGGTATCGGTGAGCATATGCAATAGTTATACCCTTTTATTGCGTAGTTCTGACGCGATTTCCTCAAAACGCGTCCTGAAAATGCTTTCTCACAGGTGCTGGTGTTGAGTCCATGACCCAGAACTACGGTGCCGGTGTCATGCCCGAGAAGATGTCCGACGCTGTCATGGAGAACGAGGAGGCTACCGACTGCCTCGCCCCCATGGGCATCACCTCCGAGAACGTTGCCGCAGAGAACGACATCTCCCGGGACGCCCAGGACACCTTCGCCGCTGAGTCCTACCAGAAGGCCGCCGCCGCCCAAAAGGCTGGCAAGTTCAAGTCCGAGATTGTTACCATCAAGTACGAGGACGAGGAGGGTAACGAGCGCACCATTGACTCCGACGACGGCATCCGAGAGGGTGTCACCAAGGAGAGCCTGGGCAAGCTGAAGCCCGCCTTCTCCAAGACCGGTACCACCACTGCCGGTAACGCGTCCCAGGTTTCCGACGGTGCCGCCGCTGTTCTCCTTGCCCGCCGCAGTGTCGCCAAGAAGCTCGGCCTACCAATCATCGGAAAGTGGGTCCAGGCTGCCGTTGTTGGTGTACGTATCAAAGTGACCCTTCTTGCCACAGCCGCTCCTTGGCTTGTGCCACGCCAGCGCGCCTCATCATATAACCAGAATCCTCGCGACGGAAGTACTGATCCGACTGTTAAACTTTTTTACAGGTTCCCCCGCGCGTCATGGGCGTCGGGCCAGCATTCGCCATCCCCCGCGTTCTCGAGCTCACCGGTCTCACCAACGATGACATTGACATCTTCGAGATCAACGAGGCTTTCGCGTCCCAGGCCGTCTACTCCGTGCAGAAGGCCGGTATTGACCCCAAGAAGGTTAACCCCGTCGGTGGTGCCATTGCCATGGGCCACCCTCTCGGCTGCACTGGTGCCCGCCAGATCGCCACTGGTTTGGCTGAGGCAAAGCGTGAGAACAAGAAGTTCATTGTGACTTCCATGTGCATCGGTGAGTCTCCAGAAGTGTCACGTCAACATTCTGATGATTTATCGTACTGAGCACAATGTTTTCCCTCTCCCTTTCCCTTACGTACGCGTTTGTAGGTACCGGAAGTGAGTATACCGAAAACGCCCATGTACTGGACGTCGGCATGCCAACTGATCATCTTTTGTCTCTTTATTCTCTCTTTCTTCACTCGAACCTCTTTCCCGCGCTCCAGTGGGCATGGTGAGTCTCTTCTTTGCTTATTGAGACGGCAAATCCCGATCTTCGACTGACCTTTCCCTGCTTTCCAGGCTTCCGTCATTGTGAGCGAGCAGTAAGCGCTCAAACGCCTCGTGTCGAGATCGATCACTTCGATTCTTCAACTGGGACGAGCGGGCATCCAACGAGCTCGCCTCCTTCTTCAAAAAGGAGCTTCGCCATCCATGTAGCGGCGATCATATTTTCAAGGAATCCATCGCATGCTTATTGGCTGGACTTGGCAAGCGTCATTCCCTCTTCTTACGGTCTCTTCATTCTAGTCTACACTTCTCTTTCCTTTTCACGTGTTTACCTGGACGAATCGAAGCAATTTCTCTGAGATCCAGAGCGCGACGGCGATGAAATGTTGTGAAAGGATTCTTGATGCACAGTCCGCATGATTCATGCTTGAGAAGCGTGCCCGTAAGAAGAACAAGCTTATCGGTCATTCTAGGTTGTAGATGAGGCCTTGGGTGTCTGTATCTGTGTTTGGGCCACTGGCGCCTGGCGGCGCACAAATTGACTGTGCCACGATTGGGAATATGTATCTTGATTTGAATGTATGCACAGAGCGTCGGATGCGCCTTTTGATTCGTCGATGCAGCTCGAGCCGGTTGAAGCAGCTCGATCATTGTTTGTCCGCCTTATCGTTCTTCTCTTGTTTGGCAGGTTGCTCTGTACTGGACTGAGCCGGGGGCAGATTTGAGGAAGCGGGAATTCGGCTCTTGATCGTGTCAAAAAGCTCTTCAGCGACTTTTGGTTGAGGCATCTGTAAATGAGTTCACAGCAAGGGATCAGTATCGTCAGTTCCGAACGATTCTGAACTACGTTGAACGACGTACCCTGACGGCGAAATGTACGAGCTTGTTGTCTTCAAATGCCACAAAGCGCACGAACTTTTCCTGAGCCAGCTCGACGGACATCCCAGGGAAGAGAATGACGTTCAATATCAGTCGAAGCACACCCTCTGTGCGCATGACTGTGGAGAGCAGATAAGAGCCATGGAAAGGGGGTCAGCTTGTCGAGGCACAGAAGGACGCCTGGATCTCGATTGTCTAGCAACTCACCTAATCGCGGAGGCGACCGTGCCTTCCCCGTTCCTGGTGTTGAGGACCCTCTGGTCGCACCAAACAGACCGCCCACTCTTTCGTTTGGGACGTTACACTTGATTGTGCCAGTCCCTCGTTCCTTCCAATTCTGACTGGCAGGTTCCATCTCGAACAGTCGACCGCGAGCAGAGAAGATTGTCCGTTCCGCCTCCTCGCCGGTGATACCTACAGACGAGCGGACGACATCGGCTTGCGCAGGTGATTTCGAACCTGAAGACGTCCCTGATGTAGCAGCTGACGAACTTTGCGCGGATAGCGACGAGCCGAAAGGTTCTGCGGACTTGGACGAGGAAGGTGCGTCTGTGGACCCGGCGTCAAAGGCGGATTTGGAACCCGATGCCAATGTCGTGGACGAAAGCGCAGATGCGCCTGCAGCGGCTGTGCCGAAGGCAGATCCTTTAGCAAATGAGCTGAAGCCGAACGCCTGTGTCCGTGGTAGCTCGACGCGATTCTTCTTAGCCGGGATCGTTTCTGACGGCGTTGTCGGCTGTGAAGGACGAGGAAAGCGGATGTAAGAGAAAGAGATCAGCATGGAATCGCAACGACCGCCGTTTCGGGAGCGCGCTCACCTGCTGCGATATTGGATCTGACTCGCGATCGCGCTTGAAGGCCTTGCGGTCGTGGTCGTCGCCGGACGTGGTTGGTGAGGGCGGGCTTGTCATGGTGGGAGCCGGATGGATGATGGTCCTGCTGCTGCGTGAGGTCCTCCGCGTCGTTGTTTGGGACGGCGTCTGCCCGTGGCGCCGTTTTCGGGAACCAAAGTGGCAGCTTTCAGTTGGCAAAGTCGCCCAAAAATCGCTTTCGTCTGGAAAAGAGCAATCGTCCCACCTGGCGCTTCGAAGTCGCCGCTCGGGCTCGATGCAGACCTGCTTGAGGACCGCTCCGTTGCGCGTTCGTCGCTCGTCGCGCGTCGCTCACGTCCGTCCAGGCGGTCGTCTTGGCTTTGCTCGAGCTGAAATTCTCGCCAGGAGGTACAGAGACCGGGGCGGCAGCAATCGGTATGAATCCATCACCCACCACACCTCGGCCGTTGTTCCCTTCCGTGCTGCTCAGCAAACCAATAATGGCCGCGTCGCCAGGGCCTGGAGTCCTTGCTCGATGTCTTCCATCGCGCTGTCCCGTGCTCTTGAACAAGTCGATCAGGGCCGAGTCGCGAAGGTGTAGTACTTGCTCGATAGCTCTTTGCACTTGAAGCTTGAAGACGCGCGCGCGATAGTGATGCTGCTGAGGACAATGCTATCAAGACAGTTCGGAGCCAAGCAGTCATCAGGCGTGGAGTAGATGTGTGAGAAACAAAGGTGTGTTGCTGTGGACTAGTAGTACATGAGAGGTGAAAAGCATAGGCGATTCATAAGGGAGTACAAGCAGGTGGAAGTAGCCTGCTGTTGGGGTCATCGCCCGGCAGTGGGTGAGCGAGTCGAAACTGAGTGGAGTATCCGGGCGCGGATCTGAGGGGGAGGGGAGGAAAGGACCGAGTGGTCAGCGACAGGCGCAGAGGATGGAAGGAAACAGAGAGAGGTGTGACTCACCAAGATGGCGCGGAAGATTTAGACGCGCTCGCCTCGGAGCCGGCGTGCGAGAGCCATGTCCTTGGGCATGACAGTGACGCGCTTGGCGTGGATGGCGGCCAAGTTGGTGTCCTCCATCAGGCTGGCGAGGTGAGTGTGCAAGGGGAGAATGTCAGTGCCAGCATAGGAAGAGATGTGAGAGGAGGAGGAGTGTGACTCACGAGACGAGGTAGGCCTCAGCGGACTCCTGGAGAGCCATGACGGCGGAGCTCTGGAAGCGGAGGTCGGTCTTGAAGTCCTGCGCGATCTCACGGACGAGACGCTGGAAGGGGAGCTTGCGGATAAGAAGCTCGGTCGACTTCTGGTACCGACGAATCTCACGGAGAGCGACCGTACCGGGGCGGTAACGGTGGGGCTTCTTGACACCACCAGCGGAGGGGGCGGACTTGCGGGCAGCCTTGGTAGCGAGCTGCTTGCGGGGTGCCTGTGATGATGCGCAAGATAGGGAGCCAAGTCAGTGACTGATGCCAGTGGGTGTTCGACAGGGATGAGGCTGGGATGCTGCTTACCTTACCACCGGTAGACTTGCGGGCAGTTTGCTTGGTACGAGCCATTGTGTTGAGGTTGTAGCAGACGAGGTGTTGGTGGTGGTGGAGGAGGAGTGTTGAGGTGGAGTGTGGGTGAGATGGAGAAGATGTGATGGAGAGAGCTGGATGGGGTTGGTGCTGAATTCGCTCGCCTTATGTACGGATCGAGGTGCAGTGGGCAGACGGGCAGAACGCGTCTCCTTCCTGGGGCACATGAAAGACGCGTCTCCAAACACAAAATTTTGGTCCGACGGCAGACGCGTCAGGTAGTGACAAGACACACTGGCGCACTGCCCGGAACACGCGCCCCGAAGTGGCTTTGAGTGCGAAAGCTTCTGCTGGGGCTCTGCTGTAGTGCTTGAATGACGCAGCTGGGCAGTGGACGCGCCTACTAGATTGGATTCTAAAGTGTTGGTCTCGACGCGTCGATCTGCAGACGCGTCGATTCTTGCCACGCGAGAAAGGTGTTGGGTCGACGCGACATGAAACGACCACGTGGACTTTTCCCCGCAAGACGCGTCTCGCATCGGTTCGAGAGAAAGACCACGTGGCAAAGCAACGCGTTGCAGACCACATGAGCGCTGACGTGGCCTTTTGGAGCAGCACACCTCTTGACAGCAACACTTCCCTCCTTTCCTGACAATCACCCACCCTTCAGCAGTGTTCTCCTCCAAGCCCACCAACAGAGCCTCTCGGTAGTCATGACGAAGTACGACTCACATCTTATCGATGCAAAGAAAGCTTCCCATCGTGTACAAAGGCCTCTGGTGCTTCACTGTGGAAGGTGGTGACAAGGATGACATGGGTGACATGAAGTGGATGACAAAAGGGTGACAGCAGTCACGTGATGAGTGTTCCAGTCAATGACTCAGTGTGTCACCCACTTTCGCGTCGCGTCACCCTCTTGGGAAAACGCTCCGAAGAGGAAAGGCCACGCGACAGAACAACTCAAAGTGCTCCGACGCGTTGGTTGGTTTGAGTTTTCAGTGGCGTAATGCACGCGCTGAACACTGCTCTGATGCCCGGATCGGGATGACGCGCGGGAGGGGGACAAAGGACCGATGAGAAATTTAGAGTGCGACCCGGCCTGCTGGTGGATGTGCTGCTGCAGTGCCCCTCACGACGCGTTGCATTTCGTGTGACACATGCGGTTTTCGGTTGGCTCGAGAACACGCCGAGCCCCCGAAGCAAAATGGTATAAGAGCTGGACGCTCTCGCCCTCGTCCACAACATCTTTTCTCCCTCACCAGCTCACAAGCATTCCGCAGCACTTGCCACCTTCCACACCACCAGCCTTCTCTCAACTTCCCCACCAACCCCCCCCAACAACAACTCACACAACATGTCCGGTCGCGGAAAGGGTGGAAAGGGTCTCGGCAAGGGTGGAGCCAAGCGTCACCGCAAGGTCAGTCTCACCTCCTTCCCACCTTCGCTCCGATGCCTTGCTCCCATCCACTGACATCCATCTCTCGCATCTCACAGATTCTTCGTGACAACATCCAAGGTATCACCAAGCCCGCAATCCGCCGTCTCGCACGTCGTGGTGGTGTCAAGCGTATCTCTGGCCTCATCTACGACGAGACCCGCGGTGTCCTCAAGCTCTTCCTCGAGTCCGTCATCCGTGACTCAGTCACCTACACCGAGCACGCCAAGCGCAAGACTGTCACATCCCTTGACGTCGTCTACGCACTCAAGCGCCAGGGTCGCACCCTTTGTGAGTACCTTCTTCACCCTCTCATCTTCGGTGCTCCAGACTCTTCACTGACACACACTCGTTCCTACTCTCGCTTTCTCACAGACGGTTTCGGGGCCTAGACGCGCTCCCTCGCACCCCCCTCTTTTCTACGCCCCCATGTAACTCGGTCATGTACTTTTACGTCCCCACGCAATCCTCACTTTGCTTCAACCTACACTTTGCCTCTCAGTCTGCACCAGAAAGATCGCCGCCCCTGAGCTGACTATGGATGCTTCTTTAAGCAAAATCGCTCATTCCCGACGCGGATGACTGGACTCTGGACGAGCACAAACCCTTCACTCGGTACGGAGACATCTTAGCCAGCACCTTGCACAAGTGCGTTGTCGATCGCGGCGAAGGAATGGAAAGCGACTCAGCCCTGTGGCCCTTCTCGCGCACACCTCGCCCGCACTCATCGCCCAGACTGTCCATGGAGAAGCTCTGTCAATTGTTCATGTGCCGGGGCACCATATTTCTTCCTGCTGAAGCAAGGGGAACAACACAGACAGACCAGATAGAGATGGAGAGAACAGAAGGCGTGGATATAAGATCACCTAGAAAGAAGATGAACGGACAGAACGAAAGTTTCGACCACCAGCAGAGAAATGAAGGATTGAAAGGACAGCGTCGTAAGCGGTGGGCCGGATTGGAGTAAGATAGTTTGTCGGGCCGAAGGATGTGGGCATGGTGCTTTTCAATCGACTGGCTCGATGAGGAGGTCCATGCCAGTGAAAGCGCGCTCCATGCTCGACCGTGACCATGTGTCGGAGAACTCGATGAGCGAGCGTCTGCAATGAGTTGGGAACGACGCGTTAGCAAGAAGTCTGGGCACAGGCTTATTGGCGGACAGGAAAGCATGAAGTCTACATACCTCGCAGCAGCAGGGTCCTTCTTGGCTCGCCCACAATTCCCGGGCTGAGTGCAAATCACGGCAGCGGCGACCGCAGCAGCGACAACGAGGAGGATGACTACATGCACAAGAGTAATCAAAGCAAGTCAGGCAAGGGCGAACTATGTGTCCGAGGGAACCCCACTGATGAGACTGACCTATGAGGATGGCACATCGCTTCCTGTTCTTGCGCGCTTTCGCCGCGGAGACTTTCGCCTTGTTGGTCTCGACCAGGCTGTTAAAAGATGAGCACCGGAAGAAATGGGGATGAGTGATGTTTCTGCTTGGAAGAAAGAAGGACGAAACTCACCCAGCTTCCATGTCCGTCTTGACGACCTCGGCCCTCTGGTTGATCTGAGTGACCTGTTCGTCCTGTTGGACAAGCAAGAAGTCGACTTGGTTGAAGAGCTCGGCCAATTCTCCCATGGTGCGCATGATCTGGCGGAGGTCCTCTTGGCGCTCCTGTACCTCTCGGAGAGCACCGCGTGCCTCGCCGTGTCGGTTCGAGTTCATGAGCGCGTTGGCGAAGATTTGCTGCTGACCGCCGGACTCCATGTCGCCGACGGCGGCTTGGACCTCAGCATCGGTGGCCTCAGGCTTGATCGTCTTGTACTGGCGCTCAGCGCGGGCTCTGTACTTTTGACGGTACGACTGTTCCATGGCCTGGTAGGACTGAATGACGCCCTTGAAGCGGTTCTTGGCCGCATTGAGCTGGGTCATGCGGGTGTTGTAGTCCTGTGGAGCGGTGTTTTGGGTGCGGTGAGCCTGCTGGGCGAGACGCTGGAGAGTGGATTTAACGCCCTTGATGTTCGCATTCGTCTGGGCAGCGAGAGACTCGAGCTCGGCGTGGGCGCGCTGGGAGGATGTCTCGTCGATGTTGTTCAGAGCGCGAGAGTGAAGGTCGCCCAACGTACCGATGGAGCCCTCGATCTCCTTGATGGCATCTTGGACTGCGAGGACGTCGTTGAAGAAAGAGCGCATGTCATCGGCGTCACCGCCAGTTGCATACGTGGGCTGCTGCATCTCGTAGGACTCGGGCCCAGCAGGAGCGGCTGCAGGATATCCGCCGTACCCGCCGTCTCCGACAGACGCATAACCACCGTATCCGCCCTGCTGTTGATATCCGCCCTGTTGTTCGTATCCACCCTGCTGCTGGGGAGGGTACGGCTGCTGCTGTTGTTGAGTCTGAGTATGAGAGAAGCGGAAAGGAGTCAGTTTGGCTGTCGGAAGGAGACACAGAGGATGCCAAAGTGGACGATAGCGAACCCCTGACCATCCTCGTCCACCATGGCATCGGTCCTGGGTGCCCTTTCCAGAGCAGTAAACTCACCCGCATCGCGGCCAATCTATCGCGAGACATGGCAAAAGAGAAGTAGGAAGGTGAGAAGGGAAGGTGTGTGGGTTAGAGAGCGTGAGGGAATAGGGATCCAAAATGGAGGTGACCGCGAGACGTTACTCGTGTTGGCCTCAGTAGCTCAGGCTGTGTCTCACAGCCAGTGGTGGTGAATCCTCCGAGCGTTACGTAAAATGCTGTTTTTCGGCCGAGAATGAATCTGATTTGAGATGAGAGGCACGTGTGATTAGGCGGCCCAGACAAATGGCGCAAGCCCGATTCCCCGAACTCTTTAGAGTTTTGGGGGTGTTTCTCCGCGGACACGCACGGTCACAGAATTTCTCCGATGGGGTCACGAAGCGGACACAAGTTGTCGCAGAACGGTCACCAACTCCACAAGCATCCTCCTTTGAGCAACCAGCCCGAACCCAACCCAACGGACAGAGTAAGTACTTCACAGAACACCACTACCGAGCACTGAGTATAAGTAATCAGACACTTGTACTGACGCTGTTGATTTCCTTCTCATATTGCTCTCTCCTCCGCCCCTCGCACTTGCTGATCGTTTCTCCCTATTTCTTCTTCGCTTCGCTCCCATCTTCTCAGCACTCACAGTCTACATCGCTGCTCGCAGCTCCCGTCTTGCGCCCTCGACTCTGCTCCGCGCGCGCTGTTGCGCGTCTGCCGTCGCCGGCCGCTGTTTGTTGCCGCTCCTCGGAGTTCGGACAGTGAGTCCCCTATTTCCCATTCATGCGCGTCGCTTCCAAGGGCAAATTACTTATGCTGACGCCTTCTCTCTTTCTCAGTGTTGTGTCGGCAATGAAGTTGGATTTTCTGGAGGAGGGTGAGCCGCATCCATCAGAGACATCAACGAGTTTACGCGCAATGTGCTGATACGCGTTCTTACTTCTTTTCTTCTTGCTTGTTGGATTCTTTCCCATTCAGATTTTCTGCTAATCATTCAATTCCGGTTTGCGGTGCTTGAGGAGAAAAAGGGGATAGGAGAGTCTCGTCGGCAGGGGATGTTGCCAGTGGCGCAGCGCATCCTCTGCCGCGGACAACATGGCGAAAATAGGGGGAACGTATGTCAGTTTGGAAATGGGATGTCGAGGCGAGGTAGTCTCACGATAGTCGATAACTGATAGTCGATAACTGACACTTCTCTCGTCTTTCTTTGCGCAGCTATTCATCAATCGACACTGGAGGCTTCAGAACGAGTTAGGATTCAGAAATATACGGGGGATGAATAATCGAAGATTCGAAGTGAGTAATGCCATAATCCCAAAACCTTTAAAGAGACCTCAGCTGATATGCTTTTCCTTCACTCATGAAGCTACTGTTTCCTCCACCGATATCCTATTCACTATACAGGCACTTTCGTCTTAGACTTCGATGCAATACAATCCCAATAATTGTTCTTCAAGTCAATCACCCCGCGCGACGCAAGAAAGGAAAGACTCTGCACAAAGTTGCCCAACACATCTTCTGGCAATCAGCGACAGTGCGCGTAAGGAGGGACAGCCCAAAGGTCGGTGCAGGCCTAAACGAACACACAGCCACGGGAAGAGTCAAGACAAAAAGCGATGGAAATGCGGGAATGAGTACGAAGGCCAGATTACATGAAACAGTCGGAGACTCGGGAGACGCAAGTGCGAGAGGACGAAAAAGTGCGAGCGGACCAAATCAAAGCGGTGACGACGGGCGAAGGAGAAGAGCTTGCGAGGCGAGAAAAAAACAAGGCCGGATGATGGATTTGGCAGACTTGGATGGCGCAGGTCTGCGAACGTGTCGTATCGCCTCGACCACCTGGGGTATCGACTACGTCTGGGAGATGGGACCTGGATAGATAACTCAGCTGTCTGAGTGGATGCATAATGAGAGAGGGAGAGAGGGGACGATTTTCTGGACGCTTCGAAAGGAGTTGGCGTCAGTACAGTAGTCAGTATAGCGCAGATCCCAGCAGCAATAATGAATAGGAAATTAGGAATACTACTCACCTTCTCATGGTATCGTAGCAGTTGCTGAAACAGTTGCTGAAAGCGCAGAGCGGGGAGAGTCAAGCTCGAGGTCGAGCTTGATGTCGGCTACGAATGTAGCGCGTACGTCCTTCTTGGCGAGAACGTTGTCCGAAAGAGCTCGCAGTCCCATCTTCCCCAAGGACTTGAGCTTTCGATCCACCTCAACAGCGACCTTGTCCCGGTCCGTACCGCTGCTCAGATCCTCGACCAACTCGATCACCCTGCGCCAGCGACTGAGAAGCTTGCGCGCAGCTACCGCTCCCGCATCCAGGCCAGCATCTTTCCCCTCCAATCGGTCTTTCAGAGACCTGATCAGCCCATCCCCTACATGCCATACCTGCACAAGCTGACGCACCGATCCAACGCGCTTCGCCAGCTGCAGCAAGGAGAGGGGTGTCGAAGCAGCAGAGGGGGGAGCAGGGGTTCGAGAGGGAGATTGAGAGGAGGGTAGGAGAGCGGGAGAAGCAGGAGGACCGGGGGCTTGAGGGACAGACGCGTTTGAGAAGGCTGCTACCGACCGAGCACTGACATCGTTGATGATAGGAACGGTTGGAACGGAGCTGCTGACAAGAGTGAAGGGCGCTGTAGGCGGCTGTCCAGTGTCCAAGTGCTGCTGTAGTCGAAAAAGTGCTGCATCAGCATCGGAGGAAGGACCGGAGCTACCAACGAACTGAAGACCAAAGAAAGGAGGCATGTAATGTCAGAGCATCGAACATCAGGAGAGAGAACAAACCACATCAATGATCCAATTACCTCCTCAGCTTCGAGAAGCGCGCGAGCACTCGTAGCAAGTGCCCGACGAGTGTTGCTGCGCTGCTGCTCTGCACTGTTGTTGTTCTGCTGAAGCGCCGACACAACGAGACGGAACATATCCGAAAGGAAGGCCCGTGATTCTTCGCGCTCGATGCGCGCCTCGGTGACCGCCGCCTTGACCATCGCCGAGGTCTCCTCCTGCTTGACGCGAAGCTCAGCCAGTGCATGACCCACCGCAGGGACAGGTTGTGTGATGGTGACCTCAATAGGGCTGACTGCTGCGGACATAGCTGCTGTGAGAGCGGAGGCGAAGGTCCCGAATGCGGTAGTGTCGAAAGGTGGCATCGACCAAATAGGGAGGCCTTCGTATTGATGTCTGAGGCACGCTGCGTCTTGTAACATTACGGTCCGTAGCCACTTCAACAAGGCCAGGAAGTTCAGCGCGGCCTGGTCGGTCTCTCCGCCCGTCCGATGTCGCTCCTTGATGGTCGTCTCCGCCTCCTCGATCTCTGGCCAGAGCTGCTGCTGAAGCGCCAGTGGTGGTTCCACCAATGTGCGCGGCAGCCAATAGTCGCCTCCTCCTGCGCTGAAGCCCGCCAACGCTCGCACAGGCTGAAGCGCCACACCTGTCAAATATTGCTCTATCAGCTGATCACCTCCAGCAGTCCAACGCCCATGCTTCCGGATGCTGTCTTCCGAGCAACCACGCTCGAATGCCATTCTGGCTCCTCCTCCTCGCATCGCGTGCGTGACATTCGAAGTCGCAATGCCGAGGTCGCTGAATGCCTTCTTGAGTACCTGAGCTTGATCATCCCATGTAACGCCGCTGCCCTCGACCGCGTCGTCCTCGCAGTCCGTCAACAGCATGAGGTGGTACCAGGAAGCACGACTGGAGAAGTTGGGAAACGGCTCCTTTCGCGTGTGCCAGCGCTCATAGAAGAAGAGAGCAAGCGCTCCCACCGGGCAGGCCTCTACGTTCTTATGCCGAGCCGCAATACCGACCTCTTTCCGACCTTCTGTGTTGACTTTGCTGCGGGGAATGGTCACCACAAACGCTGGACATGCTTGAGGCTGTGATTGAGGCAACTATGATGGACGAACGAGGAAGGCAAAACAAAACCAAGTCAGATCATCGATCAATCATCAAGCATTCAGAGCAATGGCGACACCTGACAACACCAATGCCACGCCAGACCCATATCCCAGTACAACCAAACCGAGGCGCACACAGTAGTCACCGTCAGACACACACAGTGCAGACTACAGGTGCACCCCGCGACCCCGCACCATCTTTGCCCTGGTTTCAGCTGACGCTCCCCCGACTGCCGTGGGCCAATACCCACATGTCGTTGTCCACCCCTGATCTATCATCTATCCGATGACATCAAGGGGGGAGGAGAAGGGGAGGACGAGGGAAGAGGGAAATGACTCACTGTGCGCGTGTAGAGTCGCGATAGCTTGGCCTTCCGTAAGTCTTCCGACCTTCCCATGATGGCATGCTGCATCAGGAAGTCGAATCGAGCTCTCCAAGTGGAGGTGTCGCAGGCGTCGGAAGCTGAGGCGGGGTAGGCGATGGTGCTGTGCTGCTGGGAGGTGCTGGGCTGCTGGGACATTTGCCTGAGGTACCATTGACTGATCTCGAGATGCTGATCCTCCGTGTACCCGTCGTTGAGCGAGTGCTTCCAAGTGTCCTCTCCGAGCAGTTCTGAGTGCTGAACCTTGTGTCGCCGGACTGCTTTCCTGAAGGCTTTCAGCAGGGCGCCATTGCGCGGGTGAGGAAAGGTGTTGGCGCCCTTCAGGACCTGCGTCTCCCAAAGGTTGACGATAGCTTTGACATGGGTCTCCAGGCCCTCGTCGCCGATCTGTGGGTTTCGGTGCAACACAAAGCAGCTGTGGTGACGATGCAAGCCCAAAGACACAATACCAAGTCAGCCACTCGAGCACAACACAACAATGTGATATATTGACAGCAGGATGCATCTGCCCTCACCATACCAGCTCGCTCGCACAACAGACAACAACCAGCACTCACTTCAAGTATGCGACGAGCTTTTGCTCAGACACCAGAACCTTGTCGACGTTGCTCTGCTCCCGCGCCTCACTCTCCGCGCTGCTCTCTTCGGTGTGCACCTCCATCGCATCACAGGCGTGGGCGTTCGCTGTGGCTGGAGCATTTTCGTTGGCTGCTGGTGCTGCGCTTGCGCTCGGGCTCGAGATCACTCTTGCTGGTGCTTGCATCGATAGCGGAGAAGGGACCTCGGCTGCAAACGACGCTCCAAGCGCTGGTTGCTGCGAGCGAATGCGGTTGAGACAGCGCCAAAACGTCTGAGAGAGAGAGAGAGAGAGATGCCGGGGTAGAAGTGAGTTGAACAAAGAAGTCAGTAGTCTGAGATGCCAGTGTCAAGCCAAGGGGACTGGACTCGCTCAACACATCGACTTACGAGAAAGCTGCTCTTACACCGGTCCCAGTTTGCTTTGGTTCCAGGAGCGAGAGTACTCTGCTTGAGGTGGAGCGCAAGATCGATCGTCTCGTTCACGAACGTTTGCGCCCCCGGTCTTGTGTCGGCGTCCAGCTGGATCGCCATCGCCCCCGCAATCTCCGCATCGGTAGCCAGTGCACCACTAATCCGCAGCTGCTCAACTAGCTCGGGCGGCAACACACCAGGACCAGCCGCCCCGAATGTCTCCTCGCTCTCCACCTGTGGACCAAGTCCGTCCGCTCGTTCGAACGCCGTCGAGGATTGTCTCTCTTGCTCGACCTGTGTATTGCTTCGGACACCGCTGACGTTACGACTACCTCCTGGTTCCCGGGCGAGAGAGTTTGCATCCTGTGGCTTCAAAAATATCGCGAGATTAGAGGCAGAAGAACGTGATCGATTTGATGTAAGCTCTTCAGCCAGAGCTGAGTCAGGAGCTGGAGTGCATCCAAGGCTGCATCGAGTGTGAGAAAAAGACGCTGTATCAGACTGTGTGCCCAGGGACTGAATCAAGCTGTGATCCAAACTCACTTGATGCCTTGATCGTGCGTCTGCTTCCAGGAGTACAGTGTAGGCACACCTACGCCAAGCTGCTTCGCCCTGGAGGCCACAGTTCCTCCCTTCTCCTGTCCAAAAACACCAGAAAACCGCCAATCGCTTTCTACTGTCGGTATATATGACTCCATCTCGTCTCCTCTTGATACCTCGTCCACCCACTGCCGTTGATGGCGCTGAGATGAGACTGCCAAGCGGAGGAGACGCGACAACCGGGACAACCGGAGGCTGCGTATCCGCCGAGGGCGCGGTGGACGGTGCATCCACGTCCATCACGGCGGAGGGAGGGAGGGGAGCCGTCACTTGAATGAAGCAGACCAGTCGGGGAGTCGGGAACTTGGGTGTGTGTGTTGCAAGGAGAGAAGAGAAGAGATGGATGTACAGGAGGAAAGACGCGCTGGTTGGCAGGAAGGAAGACGCGCTCACGCGCTGCGCTCTACTAGCTCAAGGCTTTCGGCCGATACATGTACATCCTATAGGAGCCCCGCAGGATAACTGTCCTAGGTTCAAAGAAATCGGGTATTTCTAGCTGGTGACCGCTGTGTCCGGTAACGTGACCTCACTCTAATGTCCGTGACCATTCTCTGAAGAACGGATGGGGTTTATAGGGCCCAGGACGCCTTCCGGCCGTAAGGAAATTAACGTTTATTCATGCTCGTCTCTTATTGAGCTCGAAAACTGTCAGAACAGCATGGACTGAAATTTCTACCCAACCTGCCTTGAACGAATCAAGATCTTTCAGTCGCAGCGTCGAGGTCTGCGGGATCAGGGATGATGGACCTCTATATATAGCGAGTGCGCGATTCTTTACGGCCGGAGTCGTTCAAGCTTTGGTTACAGGTTTCGGACGACGCCGTGATTTCCGTCGCCATAATTTTGTGTGTCTGAGTTGGGATCCTACGTATCATACTTAGGATCCTAACAAAACATCACAGGATCCTACGCATCACAGTTCACAGGATCCTATGCATCACATAATTCTGGAACACATCTCTTGCAGGTCCGTCACACCCATCTCGCGTCCCTACATAAATGACTACTTTCTTTCTCAGCTTTCTTCTCCGCCCCAACCTTTTCAGCTTTTTTTCCGCTCGTCATCCATAAGTCCATAACTCACAGGAGGCAGCAGCGTAGCAGCGCGCGCCGATGTACTAACTGACTTATCCACCCATCCGGTATCCCTTCTTTGATGACTGACTTTCGAAGCTTCTCTCTTATACTGATTACTCCACAAACCTCTCTCATTTACAGCCTATGTCTCCTTCTCACTGACGTTCTCCTCCCCTTCTGGATTCTCGTCTCCCGCTCACTCGTCTCCGTTTTCCACCCCATACAGCCCGATTAAATGCGTCAAGGTGAGAATTGTTTGTCTGCTCCACTGACGTTCTCGTGCCCTTCTTCTTCCATGCTTGCATGCAGACAGTTAATCAACCTGCTCACAGTTCAAACCAAGGTGCGTTGGTAGCCAGACTATCTTTGGCGCATCTATTGAGCCATCAGCCATCTATCAACTGACCTATCGCCTCCATCTACACACTCTCTCACAGATTCCGAACCCCGGTCGCTAAGCAGAGCAGTCGAAACTCGAGAGTATACAAGCTGACAATCTCTATCACCCGCTCCCACCGCTGACCGACTTCCTCTCCGTCCGCAGTGTCTCATTATTGACCTCATTGCTTCTTTCTCTCTTTCGCCGTACAGTTTTCTGACCGCTCCCCGCCTTGCTGGTACCTGATGCTTACTGTTCTTCTAGCCTCGCTCCGTCTCAGCAGCCCCGCCTATCCGATTTCCATCTCTCTCTTCTGTTGTTATACTGATCACTCTGCTGATGCCTGGTTGACACATACTCTCGGTCTCACTCTCTCTCTCTCTCCTCTAGTGATGTTCTTTGTGCTTATGCAGGACACTTTCATCTTCCCCTTCCTTGACCTCTCCGCTCTCTTCCTCTCCTTTTTCCTTCTCCCGTAGCTCAGCACATTGCCTTTTGGGCTGCAGTCAGGTGTAGATCGATAGTGTCTGTGAGTCGCAAATTCCCCATCCCTTTGGCCAACCCCTTCCCGCCTCCTATTCCTTCAATCCCTCCTCGATTGCGCGCTTCCGTCCATCGGACTGCCTGTCTGATACTAATCTCTGCCTCACTGACTCACTCCGTCAGTAATCTACAGCCATGCAGGTGCTAAATTAACGACACTCACATTGTATTTGGAATGCTCTCCATTGAGGTCTGAGGAGAGTTCTGTGAGTTTCTGGCTGCTTCCGGTCTGCAACTCATTGCGAAGCGGACGAAGGGTAGCGGAGCTACCCTGAGCTTCCGCGTAGCGATGATCGGTCTCGAACCTTCCCATGTATCTTTCTGTGATAGCATTCATTTGTGAGAAATGCAATCTTCCTTACCTAGTAGACTCGGACAGGTCTGATCACTTCCTCTGCCCGACCACGACCATGATGTCCGATGACAGGGGGAGACTATGTCATTTTTTATTTACAATCAATGGAAATGATAGATACAGTCTTCCTGATCACGGGTGTGAAGGTTTGGGAGAGATTGAGGAAGAATTGAGCGAGATCGATAAGAGCAAACTCGGCGGCTCCTTAGTACCCCTGCGCGCGACGCACGTATTCAGTCAGAACTCGACAACGACGCTGTTTCCGAGCTTCAAACTGCACGCCCTAGTCTACCACACGCTCATCTATCTTTCTGTAATAGTATTCATTCCTGACCTGGGTGCATACCTTACCAGAGTGTTCCCCTAACTTTTTCGCCTTGTTGAATAACAGGTCGCTGGGGGCTGGGAGTGGGATTTAAATACAGACTTAGTCAACAAAGTTATGTAGCAGCAACTTACGCCTTGAAACCATAGTGACCTGGCTGTCGGCTGAAGCCCAGAGGCCAGGGTGTCCCTCAGACTCGATGTGAACCTCAGACCCTTATGACCTGGTAGAGATGTGCGAAGACGTGACTGGGGGCGTCCTCTCCCCCTCCCCTTTTCGCGAATCTTTTGTATCAGAAAGGTCACCAAATCTCAGCCCAGCACGGCTGCGACTTGCGATCGTAGCTACGAGCATCTGTATCATTGTCCATGTAACATTTTGAATGTTGATCAAACTTGCGTGAAAAAGGGATTGAGGAACTTCACACACGTAATCATCCCGCACGGCTGTATCTACCAAGGAAGCAGAAAGCAAAGAATGATATGTCATATGATGGCTTCGCGCAGAGAGAGACAATTGACAAACAAGACGGAGAATAGCTGCGAGCGCAATGAAGATAAGATTAAAAAGACTGAGGAGAAAAAAGCGTGAGGCTAATGCAGAAGGAGAGGTTAGGGGATAGGAAACATAAGCGGCCGGGGAAGCAGACGGAAGGGACGTAGAAGACGGGTGAAGGCTGAGACCGGAGACGAATGGGCAAAGGAATGCCAACAGAGCTTGATGCGAAGGTAAGGGAATATAGAAGAGGCAAGAGCACAGCAGAAAGAAAGTCAGATCAGGTCAGGTCAGGTCAGGTCAGGTCAGGTCCAGTGTTGAACATACTATTGGAGTATGGAACCCTGGGCGACTTGAGAGAGGAGAAGCACAATGGTGACGCCGAAGGTGGCCACCGACGACGGACACATTGACCTCGGCGGGCTTGACGTTGGCAATGTCGAAGTGGAAGGTGGAGGCGCGTGTGATGTCAAAGGTGGTGACCCGTGACACAGAACAGACTGTACGAAGATATGCAGTGATGAGCACCATTTTAACTCATGAAGCGTCAGAGCCGTTAGAAGAAGGAGAGGGGGGTCGGGGGGAAAACCCACCGCTTGGGGTCGTAAAGACTTGAAGACCTCGGCGACGATGGGCACGGTGGAGTTGACGGGGTTGGAGATGACGAGGTGGTGTGCTTTGGGAGCAACCTTGGCAGCGGCTTTGTCGAGGGAGAGAGCTGTCCGATGGGGCATGGTGAGTGAGGAAAGTCAGTCTACTCATCTTGACGACGTCGACCGGATTCATAAGAGCAGAGAGCTGAAAAACGAATGGGTGAGTAAGGACCTAACCCGGAGCACCTGATGCAGATGCGCGTATAAACACGAGGCTCACCTTGGATGACAATTCGGGAGTGCTGACTGCTGGGCCGGACTCAGAATGGGAACAAAGCAGAGACTGGTATGGGTAAGTGGTATCAGCCATCAGGTTAAGCAAGAAAAAGAGCAAAAACAGCGGTGAGCATCATTAACTTGAACCTTGGTGAGCAGAGAGCGGTTAAAAAGAAATCGAAGGGGATTGTTCAATTCGCATGATGCTTGTCGGGCTTCGATGGAAGCGTGAAGAAAGGCTGGCGGTGTTGGTTGTCGTCTGTCGAGTGTCGAAATGAACTGATTACGTATGCAAGATTTCTGCACTCTGTGCTTATGTAAGGAAAACCCAAACTTTGGCTCAAGGACAGATCAGTCAATTCTGATGCTACAACCACGAAACCTGTGCCAGAAGTTGCAGGACTAGATTTGGTCAAGGGTCTACTGATTCAGAATGGTGTGTTGTGTTGGTAGTTGCGAAGAAAAGTCCCAAACTACGAGCCTGAATGGCAAAAGGCTTACGGCCGTAAGGCGGGAGCCGCCCTATAACCCCTTAACTAAAGTTAGGGGAATTTGTGAGAAATGCAATCTACCTTACTTAGTGGACTCGGACAGCTCTGATCACTTCCTCTGCCCGACCACGACCATGATGTCCGATGACAGGGGGAGACTATGTCATTTTTTATTTACAATCAATGGAAATGATAGATACAGTCTTCCTTGTTGAAATCGTAGCTAGTTGCCGGTCCCACGTACCCCTGTGATGCTGCTGCTGCTGGTGCTGCTGATGAGTCCCACGGACGGACTTGGTGCAGCCAAGCACAAGGCACTGGCGCGCGCGCGAGGGCGATGCCGGACTACTCCTGCGGTAGTTGTTGGCGGTGATGTCGGAATGCCAGGCACAAGGCGCTGATATGTGCTGGTTCCGTAAAGCTGTCCCTGCGGACGAGCTTGTGTCGATGTCGATGGCGACGCGGTCGGTGGTGGTGAGCGCGATGGAAGAGACTGGGCACAAGGCGCCAATCGGTTCGGTGATGTGTGATGCGGTCTGCGGACGATGATGATGTGCCAGTGATGTGATGCTCAATTGCTTGTGCGTGCGGACGATGGTGGTAGAGAGCATACAGGATGGTGGTGGGAGGACAGGAGGGGAGCTGGCTATTTATAGGGGTGATGTGGAGAAGTGCACCCAATGGGTGAAGATTCTCTGCTCAGGGCAGTGATCATCGGACAGTGATGGTGAGAGTGTGGGAAACGAGAGCGAGAAGTGGAGCGGAGAGAATGGAGAAAGTATCGGCCGAGACAACGAATGAGTGTGAAGGTGGAGGTCACGTGACCCGCCATGTGTGTGCGGACAAAGGGAAAAACACAACATATGCTGGAGCACCATTGCTGGTCGCTCGCAGCTGGAGAAAATCAACATTCCTGGTCATGGATGTCAAGGTTTGGGAGAGATTGAGGAATAATTGAGCGAGATCGATAAGAGCAAACTCGGCGGCTCCTTAGTACCCCTGCGCGCGACGCACATATTCAGTCAGAACTCGACAACGACGCTGTTTCCGAGCTTCAAACTGCACGCCCTAGTCTACCACACGCTCATCTATCTTTCTGTAATAGTATTCATTTGTGAGTGTGGAAACTGATGGTGGTTCTCATTGACAGGAAGAGGTTTTACATGAAGGGAAAAAGGGACACGCAGCACCCACGGTAGTCCGGCCCGGACCTCCACTTCACATTCCCTCTCTGCGTAGTCTCCTGCCTCCCGTCTATTCCTGTCCTCCAATCCTTCACTCCCTGCGCAATTCCAATCCGATACGTTCCGCATGCTGGTAGTGCTTGACGGCGCCGAGTGACTTGGTGAAGGCATCGGCGGGGTTGAGGTCTGTCGGGATGTACTCGAAGGCAAACGCTCCCAGTTGCGTCTGGTCTCGAATCCAATGGTGAACGATATCGATATGCTTGCTGCGGTCGTGATGAGATCCAGGGTTCTTGACCAACTGGATCGCCGCCTGGTTGTCGCAATGCACCGTGATTGTCCCAATGAGCTGTCCGCATGCCGTCAACGCTCCCTTGAGCATGATTGCTTCCCGACCCGCAACGCCTGCTGCAATGTACTCAGCCTCTGCCGTAGACAGAGCCACAGCACCCTGCTTGCGCGAGCCCCAAGCCACCGCGCCACCTCCAACCGTAAATACGTAGCCTGACATCGACTTCCTGTCGTCCTTGTCCGCAGCCCAGTCTGCGTCAACGTATCCCCGCAACTTCAAATCCTCAGCGCCTCCGAACACGAGCCTTGCTCCAGACGTTCCACGCAGGTACCGCAGGCCGTGCTTCGCCGCAGTCCAATGTGCCTCCGACGGGTCTGCGCAGAACTTGCCGAGCACACTGACGAGGTATGCAAAGTCTGCTCGCGTTCCTTGTCCGAAGTACGCCATTGAGCCAACGAGAGCCTGGTACTGCGCCTTGTCTGCCCGCGGCTCGCCGTCGACCGCCTTCCGCAAAGTCTGCTTCGCCATCATTGGCGTCTTGGCGGGCTTGCAATCCGACATTCCGAATCGAGCGAGGACTTCTTCGGCGTACCTCTCTTGATCCAGCGAGATGGTCTTCTGCTCGCGGTTCCGCTCGATCCGGATGCCCAGGCAGTAGTGGGCGGGCCCGAGGTCTGTTCCCTTGAACAGCGACAGAAGCTCGGCCTTTGTAGCCTCGACACTACCTCCCTTCGGTGCCGCCACCAGGATGTCATCAACATACACAAGCAGCATCGCTGCGTTGTCCCCGTTCCGAACGTAGATGGTCGGGTCAAGCGCGCACTGCTCGAACCCGAACGTCTTCAAGGAGTCTCGGCAGAACGGCGTACCAGTCATGCGCCGACTGCTTCAGGCCGTACAGAGCTCGGCGGAGCTTAAGGACCTGGTGAGGCTCGAGCTCGACCCCGTCGGGGGGCAGCATGTAGATGTCGTGAGTTAGGTTGGCATTAAGGTAGGCCGTCTCGAAGTCGATCTGATGCAGATCCATGTCCAGCACGGCAACGAGTGCACAGAACAGGCGGAGGATCTGCAGGCGAGAAGTCGGAGCGAACGTCTCCTCGAAATCAACGCCTTGTACCTGAGTGAAACCCCGTGCGACCAGTCTTGACTTGTACTTCTGGATCGTGTTGTCACCGTTCCTCTTGACCCGGAAGACCCACTTCGCGCTGATCAGGTTGGCTCCGAGAGGCGCCGTGACGATCTCCCACGTCCCGCGCGCGTCGTGCGACCTGAGCTCCTTCTGCATGGACTCGAGCCAGAGCTTGCTGTCCGCTCGTCGCGTAGCCTCCGCGACCGACCAGGGATCGTCGTATGGGACCTCGCTTGGCTCCATGACGACGAAGCACGTACCAATCGCGTACGCGCCTTCGGGTTCCTTGCGCTTGCGACTGGCGGGCGGCAGAGACACCTCCAATGCCGGCTGCCCCGCAATCCTCGCACTCCTTCGTCCGACAGTCCCCTCTTGCACGGTCCCCTGACCACGCTCGCCGGCTCTGTCTGCTCCCTCTGTCGCGAGCTGGTGATGGAGATCGGCCAGCAGCCTTGCGATCCGGCCCATCTCGTCAAGGGCAACCGGTTCTCCGCGAGCTGCTCGCTCCATCGCCTCGCGAGCTCCCTCTGGCGCAGCGTCGTGGTCCAAGACAGCCTGCATCGCTGATCGGACGCCTTCTGCACCCTCCACCCGACCTCCCATCCGCACTGGCTCCCTGTCGACGCGCCCTGCTTGCTCGTCGTCGCCGGTGAGATTGAGGGCTCTGAGCAGCTCAACTTGCTGCTCGTGTTGGCGACCCTGCTCCTTCTCGAGCAGCGTGCCTGCCTTTCCTTCTTCGTCGAACACCACCGAGTGCTCGATCATCTCCTTCTTCGAGATGGGGTCCCACAGTCTGGACGCATTGGTGAAGGCCGGACCGAGGTAGATGCAGGGCATGGCCTTCGTGCTGAACTTGCCCGTCCTGTGTACCTCAGGAGTCTTGGCCCATGCAATGCATCCGAACATTCTGAGACGCTCCGGCTTGGGCGGACGTCCATGCAATGCCTCATAAGGCGTCTCCCCCTTCTTCAATCCTGTCGCCGGCACTCTGTTCTTCACGTATGCTGCTGTTCGTACGGCTGCGGGCCAAAATGATGCTGGTAGATTTGCTGCAATCAACATCGTTCTACACATCTCGGTGATTGTCCGCACTGCCCTCTCCGCCACCCCGTTGCTCTGCGGCGCATAGCGTGGCGATGGTTCCACCTTGACCCCGTGCCGAGCCCAATATTCCAACAGCTCTGCCGAGTTGAGCTCCGACGCGTTGTCCGTGCGGATCCGGCTGATGGGCTTCTCCGGGTAGCGAGTCAGCGCCTGGGCATGGAAAGCCTTGAGGATCCCTGCAGCCTCTGACTTGTACTGCATAGTTGAGACCCAGACGTGATGACTCGCCTCATCGGTGATGATGAGCCCGTACTTCGCGCCGCCCAGTGCCTGCCCATCCTTCAGATTCACAGGGCCAAAAGGGTCAACGTGGATCTTGCTAAGCGGACGGTGTTCACGCTCACCGATTGCTATGCGCGGGTGCTTGCTCCTTGCGATCTTGCCTTCGGCGCAGTCGGAGCAGAACCCGAGCGGACCGAGCGTCTTGGGCATGCCGGTGATGGTCCCTTTTGCTGCCAGGGCCTGCAAGGTAGATTCGCCAATGCGGCCAGCGCATCGGTGCCAATGCATAGTGTTCGGATCACCGCTCGTGTCCGACACCATCATCACCGAGTCTGTCGTAACTGGCTCCAGCGGAACGACCCAGTTCTGGCCGACGACTGATGCCTTCATGAGGACCTGGCCGGATGCGCTGATGGTCATGACCGCGGACGTGTTGTCGAACGCGATGGTGCAGCCGCTCTTGGTGAGGCGCTTACCGCCGATGAGGTTCCCGATGGCGGAGGGACAATGAGCGACGTCCTTCAGCTCGATCTTGAGGCCAGCCTGCGTCGTGACGAGGAGCTCCCCGTATCCTGCGACTGGCATAAGACCTCCGTTTGCGCACTCGATGCCCGCGTCCGGCTTGGCGGCCCGATAGTTGGTGAGGCCGGATGAGTTGGCGACGATGTGCCTGGAGCTGCCGGTGTCGAGGATGAAGTGGCCAGCCGTCGTGCTGGGGGCACCCACCACACACGCAAAGTCAACGTCGGCGGGGTTGTCCGTAGCCTTCGGCTTGGCTTCTCGTCCTTTTTTTAATTATTAATTAAAAAAGCAGTGCCATAGCCGCGGTGTCTTGGTGCTTCTTGGCGTCAACCTTCGTGCTGACTAACTCTTGCGCCGAGTTGATGTGAGGGCAGTCGGTGAACCGATGGCCCTTCTGCTTGCAGAGCCAGCATGCTCCGCCGAAAGGATCTCCATCCTTTGAAGCGCCTCCGTACCTGCTCGACGGAGTGCCTCCTTTGCCGCTGCTCTTTGCAGGGCTGGGCGCGTGGTAGACCGCGAAGGCAGCGTCCTGTCGGGTCTTGGCGTCCTTCTCATCCTCACGCTTGAGGGACCGTTCCGCCTCTAAGATCTTGGACCTGAGCTCCGTCCACGACGTCGTCGCGCTGGCGCTCCACTTGAAGCCTCGGTAGGCGGACGGAAGGCTCCAGAGCAGCTCGATGCATCGCTCCTCCTCGTCTACCGGCTTGCCGATCTGGAACAGCTGCTCGTAGAGACCAGCAAGCTGTCCAATGTGGTCGCGCATTGATTCCTTGGGGGCCGTCAGCGCGTCGAGGAGCTCGCTCTTGAGCTGGAGTCTTGCCTCCACCGAAGTGCTTCGATACTCGTCGCGGAGGTAGTCCCAAAGGACCTTCCCGTCCTCCGTGCCGAGTCGGGCCAGGTCCGTCTGGATCTCGTCGCTTGTCGTCAAGAAGATGCATCCGTATGCCTTCGCGTTGGCCGTCGTCCAATCCTTGAGCTCCTGCGCCGCTGCCCCCCCTCACCGGGTGGTGTCCCGGGCGCAACGGCGGACCAGTAGCCGTGGGATCGTAGGACCGTCTTGACGCGCTCCGCCCACAGTCGGTAGTTGGGACCGAGCAGGGGCGCGATGCCTTCACGCAACTTGTCCGAGGTACTTGTCATCTTGTGAGTAGCTAAGGGTTAAGCAGTGGACTCATAACCTGTGGAAACTGATGGTGGTTCTCATTGACAGGAAGAGGTTTTACATGAAGGGAAAAAGGGACACGCAGCACCCACGGTAGTCCGGCCCGGACCTCCACTTCACAGTGAGAAATGCAATCTACCTTACTTAGTACGATCGGACAGCTCTGATCACTTCCTCCGCCCGACCACGACCATGATGTCCGATCATAGGGGGAGACTATGTCATTTTTTATTTACAATCAATGGAAATGATAGCTACAATGTTCCTGGTCATGGATGTCAAGGTTTGAGAGAGATTGAGGGAGAATTGAGCGAGATTGATAAGAGCAAACTCGGCGCGTACTTAGTACCCCTGTGCGCGCGCCTCAAATCCGGCCATTTCTCGACAACGACGCTTCTCACGCATCTCAGGCTTCACGCACAGCTCAATAACACGTTCATGTATCGTTCTGTATTAGTAATCATGTATGAAAAATGCAATCTTCCTTACTTAGTAGCCTCGGACAGCTCCGATCACTGCATTATCTGGGGGGGGGGACCGGGGGGGGCGACCCCCCGGCAAGCGGCCACTGCTACTGTCTACTGCGTATCGTTTTGACCACAGACTGATTAAAGCCTGAATAATGACTTCCTCCAACGAGTGGTCACGGAAAAAACGGGCGGAAAATGGTGAAAATTCCGAAAAAAAAAATGATATGAAAATTGGCAGCGAGTTCGGGGAAAACTCTGGTTTCAAGGTCAGGTCACGTATCTGCTCAAAACCCGTGGCATATTCCCTTGTCTCGGCCGAGAGCCCCCCGTCGTGGCGGGGTCTCGTCTCAAATGTGGAGTCTGCAAGTGGGAACGACCGACGGCAACCTCGTTTTGCCCCCTCTTGGAGTCCAGATTGCTCTCTATCTCACTTAACAAGTTCCCCCATAATTTTGGACAGCTTCTCAATGTGTGTACATGTTCTTCCTGTTCAAGTTTGAGGTGCATTGATGGTCCTGGTGGCCTTCCACACAGCCCTGAACAAAGTGGAGACCGCAGCGCGCAGGCTGCAGAAATGAGGTTTGGCTATCCAGCTGCTCTTTCTGGATGTGGAGGGAGCGGAGCCGTGAAATCCGAGGTCTGAGGTCTGCCTGTCTGATATCGCAAGTTTGCGACGACACGCCATCTCATTAGCAGTCTCACGAGTCACGCGTCTCTTGAATCTTGATCTTGTCTTGCGTCTTGACCATCACTCGTACATTCAGCGTCCAGTATCTACCTTTACAGCTATCGCCTATCAGCCTTCATCTTCTATGGCTCTTAAATATACCACAAATCGAGTCTCTGATGACGAAGAAGGACCTGCGCGAAAGCGGCGGCGCAGTGAGCGGCTCAGTCAAGATGTGGATCGCGCTGGTGGTACGAAGCAGGCGACGGGCGCACCAACAAGCATGAACACAGTCTCTTCAGAGAGTGCTCCTCCAGCCCTTGACGCAGATGCGCCGTTTGCCGAGCAAGTCCAGGCCTTAATCGATCTCGTTCGCGTCTTCCGGGGCGATCCCAAATTCCAGCCTCGCGAGGAGCAGCTCGAAGCTGCATTGCGAACGTATCACGGCTGGGACGGCATCTATGGAGCCGCTACAGGATCTGGGAAATCCCTCATATAGGAGTTGCTGGCTCTTCTATATCCACAGCACACCATCATGGTTATCTGTCCTCTCATCGCACTAGAAGCCGACCAGGTGAGTAGTCCCTGGATGTTGCGTCGCGCTGTTCTATGTTACCTGCCAATTTGCCATGCTCGCGTTAACTCTCTCTGACCTTGCGTTCTTTTCCTTGCCTCATTGCTTGTTCTCATCTAGGTCGGCAAATACCGCTACACCAAGATTCGGGCCGTGTCTCTCAGTCAAGTTACCTCTGAGTCTCTCTACACGGTCAAAAAGTGAGTATCTGCCTGTCTCCTGAGTCTCAACTCTCAGACGTGTGGTTGTGGGTAGGGGCTCGGTGCGTCAGTGAGTGAGTGGGTGGACGAGCTCCGAGGTAAGGATGTCGACGGAGATCTCCGCGGAGATTTTCTCCGCCGTCACGTCTCCGCGGCGTCTCCGTGCCACTTTCCCGGAGCTCCGTCTCCTCTCCGTGTTTGCTGCGGAGATTGCACGGAGCTCCGGCCTATCTCCGCCATTTTTTTGGTGCTTCTGACGGCATCTCCGTCTCCGCGTTTGAAACTGTAGGGGCTGAGCGTCTCCCTCCGCGGCCGCCATAGACTGTCCTCCTCATACAGCATCTCCCTCCGCGATTTTTTTGGCGTCACCGGCGTAACTCCGCGTCTCCGCTACTAAGTGACTCGTCTCCGCGAATCAAAATCAGTCGAAAATCATTTGCATTTGGAATTTTAAACAGTCACAAACTCACAATTCTTTTCAACGCATCTACTGCTCGTGTTCCGAAAACCTCCTCATCGGAATTCCCACTCATTCATATTGCGGTCTCGTCAGCATCCGTCCGTATATGCTTTGAGGGTCCTATCCAAGGCTCGGCAACTATCTTCACTATATAACTATGATAACTATATAGTTATAACTAATAGTGATAACTTGACTATACTTTGGGCGGCGAAGCCGCCCAGAAAAAATAGTAGCTATAACTTTTTCAGATCGGCGCGGAGTAACTAATAGTTGAAATAGTTATGAAAAATCGCACTTGGCTGATATAGCCGCTAGATAGTCACTATGTGGTAGCTCCAGCTACTCCTAGTCACATATAGTCGCTATCTCTGTTACTCATAGCCACATATAGTGACTATTTCACCCAAATGTAACTTTTTGTGTTGGACAGGGGCTGGCTGAGACAGCTGCTGGATAGTTACTATATAGTAGTTCCAGTCACATATAGCCACATATAGTGACTATGTCGATCTCACTTCGTGCTGAACCAGTCACAGGTAGCTGCTGGAAGTAACTATAGTGGCTATTTCAGCGAAAAGCCAACCAAAATTTTGCATGGCTGAAATAGTAACTATTAGTTTTTATAGTAGCTATTTCTCACTTGCTTGCACTATTTCCCGCCGAGGTGACCACTCACTATAACTTGACTATACTATTTCGCAGAAAAGTGGTAACTCTAGTAGCTTGCCGAGCCTTGGAACCATCCGACTGAAATCATCATAGTAACATAGTATCTTTGTACAAACTTCTTACAGCACCTCCCTACTCGAAAGCGGACCGAGGCAAAGCAATCGAACTCCTCAAAGAGCAAATCCGGGACGGAGACCTTGAGTACTCATCAAGTCCTTATGTTTCATCGCACTTCTTCGTCAAAAAGAAGGATGGTTCGCTCCGGCTGATTATCGACATGAGGAGCGCCAACGCCTATACCATTCGAGAAGCAAACATCCCTCCTTACCTTCCGGACTACGTGGACGGATTCGTGGGTCGAGTCTGCTACGGACTCGGAGACTTGATGTCGTTCTTCGATCAGATCAAGCTATACCCAGACTCAAGACTCTTAATGGTAATCCGAACCCCCTTAGGTCTCCTACAGAAGACAGGGCTGCCACAAGGAGGCATCAACTCCCCAGCCGTTGCTCAACGAATCAGCGACCATATTGGTGAGGATGACATCTCTGAGAAGCAAGTTAGTGGATTTTCCTCATGACCTGTTCGCTCACTCGGGCAAATTTCCGTTGATCCTTTAAGCCAGACATCCGTTGATCCTGTGCGGCACCACTGTTCCTCCTCCAAAGACATCCGCTCCCCAGTTAAGAGGTCAAAGTTAAAGCTGAATTTTGGAAAGATTGCCGGAAATAATTACCAATTATTACTTCAGCACATCTGCGACGAAAAGGCCCCAGCACCATCAAAACATTTCCGTTCAGGCTCATCTTTTGGGAGCAGAAAGCACCAACAAAACGAATAAGAAGATGTGGAGACGTCCGGGTTTGGAGAGATACTTCCTGAAAAAAAAATACACGTCTGCAAGGAATTGTTGATGATGTGCTAGTGGAAATATGTTCTAAAACCCCAAGCTAAGAGTCTAGGAAACTTTCGGTTTGGGGTCTGTGTCGGGTAGAGAGTGTCCTTAAAGGAGGAACGGTGGATATACTAGAGCTTTTTCCAGGTTCACCGGATGACGGTTGCAGGGCAAGTGGATATTATTTACAGGCTTGTGGGACAAGGTAGTTATCGGGCAAAGGTCTGACAGCCGAGTGAGCGAAGATGTCTGGGGGACATTCGCCTATTTTGCCTCTGAGAACGTGGTGCCCTTCGTAGATGACTTCGGGGTGAAGGGGCTTCGATCGTACTACAACCACGAAACATTGCCTGGGACCAACATCCGACGATGGGTCTTTGAATACGCGACGACCCTGGAACGATTCCTGTATCGGATCGAGCACGCCAACCTCGCGGTTTCCGGGGCCAAGTTAATCGTCATCACGAACGAGCTGGAGATCACGGGCGTTCGAGTATCATTTCACGGGAAGCGAGCCAACCCGGCCAAAATCGAGAAGCTTCAACTGTGGGAGAACCCATGTCGCTCCCAGACATCGTTACGAGGATTCCTGGGCATCGCCAACTTCGTGAGATCATTCATCAAGAACTTCGCAGTGATCGATGAACCGCTTCGGAAACTCGTCGGCAAACGATGGAAGTGGACCACAGAAGCCAGCAAGCCATGGATGCACTCAAACTCGCAGCAAAGGGGGCCCCATACCTTTCGGTCATCGACTACACCTCCGATGCCGACATCATCCTCTCCGTCGACTCTTCCACGATCGCCGTCGGATACGTCCTCACACAAGAATTCCCTAAACCGACAGGAAGGAAGATCGTGCTGTACGACTCAATCGGAATGACGGACGTGGAGGAACGATACAGCCAGCCCAGTACGAAAACTGAGGTACCATTTACTCGGTTCCAGATTCGTGCTCGAGGTCGATGTGCTAAGCCTCAAATACATGATCAATAGCCCAGACATCGGTAACGCAGCGATGATTCGATGGATACCCTACCTCAAGACATTCGAATTCAGCATTCAACATATCGCTGACAAGCTACACGTGGTCCCGGACGGTCTGCTGCGAACCAACTTCAACAACGCCGAGGCCGCCGAGGACGACCCGGATGATCATCACATTAGGCCGACCGCAACGATCTCTTTCTCAACACACGAATTGGAACCTCATGAGAGCGAAGGAAGTTCAACCGAATCATTCAACGAGCAGGCTTACGAAGGAAATCTGCGACAGCTCGGCCTTTGGTTGGACACCGGAAGAACACACTCCGACCTCAAAACACTATCGAAGTCCGAACGGAAGTGGATCAAGACGAATGTACCAAAGTTCTTCGTTGAGCGAGGACGCCTGTTCCGAAGAAACATCGGCCATCTACCACTACTGGTCCTCGGAACGAAGAAGGACCGCCTCAAGGCATGCGTGGCGGTCCACGAGCAACAGAGACATCGGGGACGAGACGCTATGACGGCGTTGTTGCTCCAACGAGTCTGATGGGAAGGACTAAAGCGGGACTATGGGGAACACGTACGCAGTTGCTCCGTGTGCCAGCTACGGAGCAGGGACAAGGAGATGGAAGCCCAAAGGCATGCAACGATTTCAGGCGTCTTCGAAACATTCGCGCTCGATTTCGTCGACACCGGTGTCAACACGGGAGAGCGACGATACCTGGTCCTGGCCAGGTGTCTTCTCACGGGCTGGATTGAAGGACGGGACTTACCCAACAAACTTGCGAGCTCAGTGGCCAACTTCATTGAAGACGAGATCTTGACACGATGTGGACCAATCGTACGGCAGATCCTTACCGACAACGGGCCAGAAAACTCCGCGGAAACAATGGCACTCCTTCACAAGCTAGGGATACGACACGCAAAGGTTACGCCAAGCCATCCTCAAGGGAACGCGATCTTGGAACGGGGCCATGCACCAATCGTCGACGGTTTACTCAAAGCAGCGTATGATGACAGAGCGAGGACGTTCCTATACCTTCCCAGTATCCTGTGGGCCGACCGGATTACAACAAGACGAACAACCGGATTCTCACCCTTCGAGCTCGTCTACGGATACTCTCCGGTGCTGCCAATCGACCACGACTCTGTTACTTTGCAGTTTTTCGACTGGAGCCAAGTGAAAGATCGTTCTGACCTCCTGGCTAAGGTTGTCTCCGGAGTTGACGCGGAGCTGGGGTTTTGCGGACTCCGCACTCCTCCGACGGAGGGCTCCGCCGGAGGCGGAGCGCGGAGCTCACTTTTGTGGAATTTTCGATCTTAAAAAAGCACGGACTCTTCCTGGAGGACTTCGCCGGAATTTACGCGTTTTTGCTACTTCTACACCTCGCCGCATCAGCTGCTTCCTCTTCTCCTTTTCTCTCTCATCTTATTCGCAGCTGCGCGTTCTCAAGAGTCGTGGCTACTGCTGGCGCCAGTTAACATTGTGTTTTGTGAGTTGCAGTCATCGTCTCATGTCTGTCGCTATCTCTTCTTGCACTGAATGCTATGTCTCGACTCCCACAGTGCGCAAGTGTCAAGCACTTCCGTCCTGTGCCCCTCTGTTGCTTCCTCATCTCTGGATCCAGCTGGTGGAGGAGACGCTGCTCTGCTGGGTATTGTCTTCGACATCAGCAGTGAGTAAAGTATGCTTCCAATGATTCAGCCTCTTGTCTCGCTCCCAGCTTGCTCCCTCTCTCTGTCCCAGAACTTTACTGACGCCTTACACACTGTCCCTCTTCTCTCTTTCCATTTGCAGCTTGCAAGAGAGAGATCAACGCTTGCTGTCTGCGCCTTTCGGTCGCCCGGTCGCGTCTTTCGGTGGGTAGCAGTGTTTCGAAGTATACTTGAAGGACCAGAATTATTTTCAAAACATACTACAGTATACAGTATGTTTTTGGTCCGGAAGGTCTGAGTACTGCGACAGTATGGAAAAAGTAGTACTGTTTCCTTCAAGTATACTGGCGACATACTGGCAAATTTTCGTGTACTTACATTATACTGCAGTAGTACTGCAGTAGTACTTGTCAAAGAAAACATTATTCAAGTATACGAAGCGTAGTACTGCAGTATGTCCACATCATACTTTACAGGACGATGTGTCCGAAAAAATACTGCAGGACAGTTCCAGTATACTGCAGCACCGTTCTCGCAGTACTACTGCAGTATGTCCACATCACATTTTACAGGAAAAATATGTCACGAAAGATACTGCAGGATAGTTCCAGTATACTGCAGTAGCTCGAGCCAGTATCCTTCAAGTATGCTGCAGCATACAAAAAGGAGGTTTACGGCATCGCGCTCCTTTTACATACTGCAGTATACTGGAGGACCGCGCCGGAGGATCCAAACAGGATACATTACCTTTTTTGAAACCGCCCAGATTTTCCGACAGGATACAGTATGTTTTTGCAAAAAGTAGTACTGCAACAGTATACTGCGACAGGATACAGTATGTAGTATGTCGAAACACTGGTGGGTAGCACGAGGACTACCCCGAAGCTATGCCATTTTTTTTCTAACCATCGCTGACTCTCGAATTTCTCTGATCTTACTTCTGAATACAGCATATAACGCTTTCCACCTTCGGTCGGTCGCCCTGTCGCCCGGTTCCCGTCGTGTTGTCCGCTGTCTGGTGAGTAGCACCCGTCCCACTCTCATTTTTGTCTTCCTCTCTCTGTGACTCTGTCACCCATAAACTCTGACTCTCAATTCTCTTTCTTTGCGTTATTTCACAGACCACACAATACACATAAAGTAATCAAAATTCGCTCTCTCCGCTTCTTTTCTGGCGCGTTTCGCACATTGCCTTGGCCATTGTGAGCAGTGAGTAGGCCTGCATACTTCACGTCAGCGACGACCGACGTTATGTTGACCTCATCATACATTTCTTCAATCCAGATTTCCCTCTTTCTTCGTTTGTGTAGAATCAGCAGGCAGCAATACTGCCACTATCCAAGGCAGACACGGTCAGTGGTATCATGTCGTCGTGTTTCCCTCTCACATGCCTTGAGTCTCGCTTACAGTTGACACTTCTTACTTCTACCATTATTATGATTTCTTTTCATGCATACTCATACAGTCATACAGCTTCAATACCGTACCGTAGCGCGCCTTGGTTCGGGTCGACATCGGTGCGGTGAGCATGATTTGATCGTTTTTGGGCTCTACTGCTGATGATGATCGTTCACGCTGACTTTTCACTTATGTTACTACATTTAACAGATTTTTTGCTCCTCTCAGTTCTCTTCTCTGCGCTCTGCCGGGCTCGTTCCGCCGTTCCCGTCCCGTCGGTCCTGCTCGTCGCTTCTGTCTGTGGCCTGTGCTCGCTCCTGCTTCATCTCCCTCGTCGTGCCCAAAGATGCGGTCCTCTAATCAGCAAAAAAACTGCTCTTCCCGACACAAAGTCCTCGTCCTCGTCGGCCTGGCCGCGGCCTTATACGGTGCTCGCTTCATTGACAGGAAGCGTGGCCACGCCAGGCCAGGACGAGGGCTCACCAAAGTGCAGAGATGGTTGAGGCAAGAGGGAACGACAGGCAGAGACATTCTTGGAGTCTCTCCTGGAACGTTCAATGCTATCGAGCAAGCTCTTCGCGACGCACCCGGCCTGGCGGAGCTTAGTTGGCGTGATGATGCAATGTCCATTCGGGAACGCATCAGCATCTTCCTATACGTCTGCCGCTACTATGCCTCTTGCCGCCAGGCCGGGGACGTATTCGGGCGTAGCCCAGGTTCCATCAGCTCGTACGTCTATTGGTCTAATTTTCGTGTCTCTCTTTCACACCTCCCAGGCTGATACAATCTCTACAACTCCTGCAGTGCTTTCCGATCAATTGTCGCTGCTCTTGTTGAGCCCTCAATATACAATCAACACATCTCTTTGCCCACCGCTGTCACTCCTCTCCACTACACGAATTCGGAGAACCCACGCCTGTTCCCCTTCTTCAAAGCGGTCGTGGGCGCTATCGACGGCTCCCACGTCCGCGCTTATGCGCCCGCCGAGGAGCGTTACAGGTTCTGGAATCGCAAGGGCTGGACATCGTTCAACGTCCTCGCCGCTTGCGATTTCGACATGTGCTTTACATACTTGCTCAGCGGGTGGTAAGGCTGGCATGCGGAGTAACTCATTTTACACTTTTGCGGAGTACTCCGCAATTTTTTATGTTTTACTCCGCATTTTTACTCCGCACAGCACTCCGCAAAAAGTACGGAGTGACTGCGGAGGGGCCAAAAACTCCGCGGAGTACTCCGCATAACTTGGGGAATTTCACCAAAATCTGCGGAGTACTCCGCTTCAAATTCCCCCAAAATTGTGCGGAGGACGGAGGAAGCTCGCCGGAATGTTCCTCCACCAGTGCGGAGTAGGGAGTAAAGTTGTTCGGACCGCCAAAAATGCGGAGTACTCCGCTTACTCCGCACTTTTGGAATTTCATTTTTTCCCGTTTTGACTTTTGTGGCCTCCACAGCGCGCATCACTTTCTCACGGGCAAAGAAAAGTCTCACGTGATATGCCCCTTCTCTCGCGCTGGGCGCAACGTGACCTCCCTCAGGCACAGCATGAGGGCACGCAAACTCGTCAAGGTCGTTGCTGTTGGCCAATGGTTCCTAGACGACTGGGTTCCCACAACACTGCTGACGGACATTCTGGAGCGCGAGCAAGAGGTCAAGGAGGCGGCCAAGGTGAAAAAAAGAAGCGCAAGCGCAAGCTTGAAGCGGACCGGGCGCGCAAGAAGCGGAAGGTGACGCCACAGGAGGACGGGGAGCAGTGACTAGAGCTTCTTCTTCCATATGTTCATAGTTTCTGAATTCCACTCCGCAAAACTCCGCACTTGCGGAGTAAAAAAAATTCACTCCGCCAATGGATTCTTCGTTGCGGAGTACTCCGCAGCAAAATGAGACTTTTTTTGCGGAGTGCGGAGTAGGGAGGAACTTTCTGAAAATCTTCCTCCGCAGTGGCGGAGTAGGGAGTAACCGCGGAGGAGCCAGCAAAAATCTGCGGAGTGACGGAGTACTCCGCACTTTACCTCATTTCGCTGAAAGCAACTGCGGAGTACTCCGCACTTTGCCAAAAAGTTAGTTACTCCGCCAGTGCGGAGTAAAACTCCGTACATTTACTCCGCATGCCAGCCTTAGCGGGTGGGAAGGTAGCACTTCGGACAGCTTCCTTTGGGCCAGGGCTTTGGAGGGAGGCCTACATCTCGCGAAGGGAAAACAACTCCTTGGCGACGCCGGATTTGGATTCAGCGACAAACTACTGACTCCATACCGCGGCGTACGCTATCATTTGAGGAAGTATGCAACAGATACGCGGAGGTACGTAGCTCATCTCGATCATCGTGTCTCTCCAGTCTCCTGTTCTGCTGTTCACGCTGACAAGTGACATTCATCATCTTTCTTAGACCACGAAATGCAAAAGAAGTGTACAATCGAAGACATGCTGGTGCTCGCAGCGTGTTAGAACGGATCTTTGGCGTCGTACAAGCTAGGTTCAAGATACTCATTACTGGCTGCCACTTTGACCTTCAGACGCAGGCCGACGTGTTCCCCGCCCTCGCCGTCGTCCATAACATCATTCGACGTACAGACCCGCTCAACGACATCGACCCTCTCCCGGTTGTGGCGGGGGCCGATGCCGGCGATGAGAACGACGAGGGCGACGCAAGATCGGGACTGTCAAGGGCGGAGACCACGAAGGAAGGGAAGGCAGCTGCTGCCTACCGCGATCGCGTTGCGAAGAAGATGTGGAACTCTGCTAGCTTGTAGTCTTATAGAAATGCACACCCAAGCAGGCATTGATCTATTCATGATACAAGCGCTGAAAGAGGAGAATTGAGAGCATAGAATTTCATGTATGAAAAAGAACAGAGACCGAAACGATCAGGACTGCTCAAGTAGCTTGCGCAAGAAGCTACGGCGCAGCTCCTCGCGTGCAACGAAGGACCGGTAGACTGTGACGCGGCTGGGAACTTCCGACATTGCCATGCCTAATCGAGACAGCTCGTCGACATCGAACGCCTCACCGTCGCGCTCGAGAAGCTCGTCCAGCGCGGCGAGGAGGTTATCTTCGGCTGTCTTGCCAAACCCGTCAAGCGCAGCCGCGATCTTGTCCATCGCCCCGACGGCCGAAGCGCGTTTGCGCTTGCGAGAGGGTGTGATATGGGTCTGAGAATGTAAAAATAAGAATTCGAAAGATCAGAACAAGGCAAAGGTAAGGTTAGGCAAGAAGCATCAACGAACATCCGAGTCACTTTCACCGCTCTCAGTTCCGTCTTCATCATTCTCAACGCCGTTTTCATTTCCTTCCTTCGCACCTGAGGCCGCCTTGCGCTTGCCGTTGCCGTCTCGGGCGGGGCCACCCGTGGCCGTAGACTTCGCGCAAAGGACGTTCAGGCGCGAGTAGTGCTCGAGCGACCTGTCGCGTTCTCGGGTGAAATGGTACTTAAGGTCAAAGCTCTTGCTCTTCCCGAACGCAGCCGGATTGCTGGCAATCTTCTCGGCTGCCGTGTTGTCGCAGTAGAGCGGAGTAGGCTCCTTCTGTTCCATGCAAAGTTCTGAAAGGAAATTTCTGATCCAGAGCGCTTCTCTTGCAGTCTCGTACAACGTCATGTACTCCGACTCGGTCGTAGATCCCGCCACGGTCCGTTGTAGCTGTGACCGCCACGAAACGGGACAGCCGTGGACGAGGAACACGTAGCCGGTTGTGCTTCGCATGGTCGGCCCATCGCCACCATGATCGGCGTCCGAATAGCCCTCGAGGACGATATCTGAGCTAGGTGAGTAGCTCAGCCCCAGACCCGCCGTCTTGCTCAGATAACGAAGAGCCTTCTGCACATTTGCAGTGGATTCGGCATCCGGGTTCGCCATCTTGCGTGCGAGAACTCCCACGGGGTAGCTCATGTCCGGCCGCGTACATTGCGCCTCCCACATCAAGCTCCCAACCCGCGCTGCGTAATCTCCCATCTGTATGGGAGTGCCAGCCGCGACAGTACCCGGAGTGTTCATGGGTAAGTCGGATCCTTTGTCATCCTCCATTCCGTAGCGCTGGAGTGCTGCTTTGGCGTACGCGGTCTGATTCAGCCTCATGTCCCCAGTCTCCTTGTTGCGCTGAACT
Organism: Tilletia caries; assembly: GCA_032718865.1. Taxonomy (NCBI): domain Eukaryota; kingdom Fungi; phylum Basidiomycota; class Exobasidiomycetes; order Tilletiales; family Tilletiaceae; genus Tilletia; species Tilletia caries. The sequence continues at coordinate 106,172 of JALUTQ010000037.1, read as the reverse complement.
TGCACCCCTAGGAAATGATGAATGGGTCCATTGTCCGTGATCTCGAACTCCGCCCGCAGAAATGCTTTGACGCGATCGCATTCCTCTTGGCTCGGTGTGAAGATCAGGATGTCATCGACATACACCGCCAGTACCACGATCCGCTTCGGGTCGTTGGGATTGAGCACGAAGATGCAGGGTTCCGACTTGAGTTGTTCGAACCCAGCCTTCCGGAGAGCCGCCACTAACACTTCATTCCACTCTCTCCCACTCTGCTTCAACCCATACATCGACCGCAGCAACTGCACAGCATCGTCCGTCCCGTCTTCAAAGCCCGGAGGCTGCTGCATGAAGACCTCCTCCTTGAGGATGCCATTGAGGTAGGCAGTGACGACGTCGCATTGATGGACGACCCAGCCCAGCCGGACTGCCAAGACCAGGAGGATGCGGAGGCTTGCCATGCGAACGACAGGTGAGAACGTTTCCTTGTAATCGATACCTGCTCGTTGCGTATTGCCCATTGCCACCAACCTTGCCTTGTACCGCAGTGCCCGACCAAGCTCGTCCAACTTGAGCTTGAACACCCAGCGACATCGGATCAAGCGTCGTGCGAGCTTGCGCGGAATCTTCTTCCACGTCTCCTTGGACATAAGTGAGTCGTATTCCGACTGCATTGCCTTCCACCACTTCTCCCAGTCCGGCCGTGTCTTGGCCTCGCTGAGATTGTATGGTTCCAGCAGCACACCATCGGCGCTTGTCCGTTTCCCGACCAGCAGAGCACCCTGCGCAGCCATAGCAAAGGCACGCACGATCTTCGTGTAGCCCTTTGTCCGCTGTGCTCGCAACCTTTCGGAGCGCCGAGTCTGCGTCTCCAGGTCGGTCAACGTCTGGCGCTGATCCGGTGTGTTGATCCCCACTTGTCCCCGCTTGCAGCTCGCTCATCATCTCCTCTACTGCCTCTTCCGCAAATGCAGCATCAGGCAACCCGTCGATCTGTGCGCGAAGCAGCAGTTCTTCGAGCAGACTGGACTGCATTGCCTCCTCATCCCCATCATCAGCAACATCCTTCTTTTCTCCTCCATCCGGCGGACCACCAGCAGGCACCACCTGCTCGGCTCCACCACTATCCGGCGGACCACTGGCAGGCACCACAGCCACCTGCTCAGTACCACCGTCTCTTCCTCCATCAGCCACCTGCTCCGGTGAGGCCTCAGTGTTCCTGATTCCAGCTCCCACCGGTCCCGCAGTATCCGCTGATCCATTATTCTCTTCCACCAATGTCCACTCCTCATGCCAATCCAGGATGTCATCCAGCGTCGCAGTTTGCCTCGGCACCGGAACGTCCTGGTACCGGCGCTGCTCATCGAAGAGCACGTCGCGACTATACCCCCTCCGATGAGTGGACTTGGTGGGTATGTACACGAGCCAGCCCTTGACAGATTCGCCGTAGCCCAGGAAGATTGCTGGAACGCGCCGCTCACTCAGCTTCCCCTCCCTTTGACCAGATTGAACAAGCGGCCAGCACAGACAGCCGAACACTCGCAGGTTCGACAAGTCCACCGGCTGCCCCGTCCAGTCCCGCTGGGGAATGCGCCCTTGTTCCTTCAGGCGCGGAGTGCGGTTGAGTACGTACGCCGCAGCACGCATCGCGTGCGGCCAGAATTCGTTGCCTATGCCCGAGCTGACCAACATTGCTCGCATGCGATCTTGCAGTGTTCGATTCCAACGTTCCACCACACCATTCTGTTGGCTGGTGTAGGGCGTTGTCGTCTCCCACCAAACGCCGAGCTCCTTGGCCCACTGCTTGGACTGCCGGTTCACAAACTCCTTGCCGTTGTCGGAGCGGACGACGGTGAGGATCTCCCCGGTTTCGTTCTGCACCCGCTTCCCCCACTCGATGAACGCCGGCAAGGCGTTCGCCTTCGTGGCGACGGGTATGGCCCACACTTTTCTCGTCGCAGCGTCGACAATGGTGAGTGTGTACTTCTCCCCATTGTCCCCCGCGCCTTCCTCGAGCGGGCCGATCACATCCACACACACCAGCGCAAGACGCTTTTTGACTGTGCGCGTGGAGATAGGAAACGGCGCTCGAGTGCCCTTGGCCCGTTTGCACGAATCGCAGGCCGCGCTAGCCCACATGAGTGCGTTCTTGCTGACATTGATTCCCTTGCATGCCCCCAGGTCCCACATCACCCCGGCCGCCTTCTGCGCCGGATGCGCGAGACGCTCATGCATCAGCATAGCTCCCATCTCGCCCGCATCCGCCCGCGCGACCTGCGCCGTGGCCGCCCGGTGCTCACCGGTGGTGAGTACGCAGCCGCCGCGCTCCACCAGATGTGGTGCCCAAACTGACATGTCTCCTTCCCGTCCAACCCACATTCCTCCTGCCACCAGCTCCATCTTCACATCCCCCGCCATCGCCTGCATCACCGCCACCAGGTTGCTCGTGAGTCCAGGGACCCACAGCACCTCCCGCAGCCGCAACACCCTCTTCCTGTCGTTGCCGAGCACAGTGAGTGCAACCGAGCCGATGCCCTTGATGGGCAGTGTACTTCCATCGGCCAAGCTGACGTCGCCATGCTCCCCCTTTTCCAATTCGCCAAACAGCTCAGAACACCACGTCATGTGGTGCGATGCTCCAGTGTCCAGGATCCAGCTGTCCTTGTAGTGTGTGAGTTGCCCGGGCGGGAGGCCAGCTGCTAGGCATGCGAGGTTGAAAGAAACTGATGCTCGCATTCCATCTTTGACAGCTATGTTATCCGCCCCGATATCCTACTGGCTTTTGAAAGAGTCGCCGGAGGTGTTCTTGTTACCGCCGCCCTTGTTGTTGTGAGTCTTGTCGGGATCGACAGCCTTGTCGGGACTCGGGACACTGATGTTTGTAATGTCCCGTCTTTCCGCAATTCCAACAGCCCGGTCCGTTGTAGCGATGTTTACCACCATCACCACCACCTTTGCCACCACCACTGCCGCCGCCGCCACCACCCACACCTTTGTTGTTTCCGTGAGTGTCTTTGGTCGTCGCACGGGCTGTGGCGCTGACATCGGACTCGGTCCGACTGTTGAACAATTCCTCGTCCTCCTTCAACTTGTCCAGGGCAGCCTGAAAGGTGAGCGGCTCCCCTTTGTCAAGTGAGTCGAGCATGATCGATCGACGGGAGTGATAAGGCTCGATAATTGCCTTCAGGAGGTAGGGGACCTGACTGACTTCGTCGATTTCCCACCCAGCATTTTCGGCCTCCTCGAACAGAGCGCCGAGAGTGTCGCCAATTTTCTGAATTGACTCCTTGCTTTGGCGAACCTTGCTGAGTTTTTCTTCAACACGCAGGCGGGTGCTGGGGTTTGTGTTGCAGACTCGCCTCTTGAGGACTGCATGCATAGTAGTGAGTAAATCACCTCCCTGCTTGCGTGCCTCCCTCATTGCTGAAGTCTGGAGTTTTGGTCCAATTGTTAGGACCATCATTGTGCCGAGGGCATGATCGAGTTCCGGATCATAGCCACTCGAGGGCAAGAGTCAAGACCGACGGCATGGTCCACCCGGGAGCAATAAAGTCCCCCGGGTATTCCAGCCATGTGAGATGTTCGACGGCCTTCGGGATGAGGGCAAGGTGCGCTTTGAATCGGTAAAGCCAAGTTGAGTACGTTCCCTGCTCGAGCTTCGGGAGATTCGAAGCAGCACGATACGCCAGCTAATATGCCGACGTGTCGACGATACTCTTCTTCACAGGTGGGACTTGCACATACGGTGTTTCCCCGCGGAAGGGCTCGCGCCCTCCAGCGGACACCAGTGCCTCCTTCAGGGCGTCATCGAGCGGGGTACCCTCGCGAGTACGACGCTGAATCTGCTCCATCACCAAACGCACCATGTCCGGCACGGCACCAGCAGGTGCCGCACCCTCCATAGCCTCGTGAGCATCCGAGCTCATAACCTGTTGAATTGTTGACTAACTTGCCACGCTACCAAAGTCTTGATGCCGTGTGTGAGGCCACGAGTCTCGAGTTCGCACAGTCGCTCGTCGCCGAGTTGATACGACACAGAGAGGGTAACACGGTTAACTTCATTCATTCAGGGGGGGGGGGGGGGAAATAGTAAGGACAGTCGTTCTTGTACACAGTAGCCATCCATCGCAATGCACCCATTCGTCCCATGGCTCCCAATGCGGTCAACCCCTTGTGTTCTGAGTCTGAGACCTTGAGAGTCCGAAGCCATCGCGTGGACCTCTCCTCCAACCTCCACCTTCCCACAACAATATCTTATCTAATCTCTCTGCTTTCTCTCCTCCACTTTTTCTCACACTCACACTCGCACTCCCTCGCTTCTCCGCATAGCAGCATCCTGACCTCCACTTTCCCGCGACACACTTTACCCTCGAGCTCATCTGTGTCATAGTTCTTTTTTTCGTTACCCATTCACACATACTTCACTCTTCTTACTCTACTTGGCCAGTTTACAGCTTTCCTATTGGCCTTGCCAGTATAACAATTGGTCGCGGCCATAATTTTTTATTTATTTATTTTTTTAGAAAATTGCCTCGCAAATTGCTCCGGGGTAAAACGCACCTGGGGCAAAATTTCAGGATGCCATGTAAAGGTCATGCGGTAAAAGTCTTGGTCATGTTTAGGGAATCGATTCGGCCACAGCTAAAAAGTGATTCGGCCGACGGCCACAGCCATCTTAATTTCCCATGTTTAGTGTGAACTTACAGCACATTTGTGACTTTTATCGCCGCTGTAAAGGAGAAATTTCACAGATAGGGTTGAAACTTGAATCCAAGCGTACAGAATTTTACAGTTAGGATTTTACCGCGCGGCGATAAAAGCTGTGAGACTCCCTATTAAAGTCAGCCTTGTGAGCCGCCTGAATGGGCTCCCAAAGTCCTAAACTCTCAAGTCTCCCGGTCAATGCTCGTGCCATCCCCTTTCCAGACCATTCAGGCTTTTCCTTTCCTTTCTGATCGCCTTTTTCCCGCCTCTTTTTGAATTTCTAAACATGGACTGGCCTGCCTCTAATCGCTCGCAATCTATATTTCATAGACAAGTAGCAAAAAAAAAGTTTTACCGTTTACAGTGCTACCCTCGGTTTTGCAGCGCCAAACATCGAGTTTACAGCAAGTCCTGTACAGCCACTGTAAAAATGCTGTTCATTGCGGTAAAAGTGCGCTGTCCTTCGACACATTTAGCAATTTTACAGCCTGACTTCCCAGTTTTACCGCCTGTTCCATTCAACCGCCAGATGCAGGCGTAGCTGATGTTTAGTCTTCATGAAGGTGGTGTTGACCGCCAGGCACCGTCAAGCATTTCCAGTCGCCACGCCTTAGAGCTCCGCCGGCGCTCCGCCGGAGGTGTCATTTTTCAGAATGAGCATCGACCTCCGTCCGCCCCGACAATGGTCCTAACCGTGCGGACCATTTCACGACAGGCTGCGGATGGGGAGCGACCTGGGATACGGCTCGGCAGGGAAGAAGAGCCAAGCTGGGGCTCGCCTTGGGAGCCTCGGTAGACACGTGGATGGTGTGGCCGATGGGCTTGTCGGGCCCGCTAAAGTCGTGCACAAGGGCGACGGACGCCAGGAAGTGGTTCAACAATACTTTGGGCAGCACGTAGTGTGCGCCAAACAGACCGGCCTCGGCAAGACGGGAGTCTTCGGTTGACATGCCCGCGGTCTTGATTGACCCACCGCGCAAGACGTGGGAGAGCGCGGCCAGGTGCTGATTCTTGACGCGGAGCAGCCGGGTGAGTATGGCCGTCCATCCGCTGAGCATGAGAAATACAATGAAGATGGTACGCCCGAGCACGGCAGCCAGGCCGTTTATACGGGCGCCGATTGTGTTCAGCTGGCGAATATTGAGCGCTTCCGGCGACGCCGTGTCGCGGGTATCGCCCAGAATCGACAGGGTACCTCGGTGGAGCAATTGGAGGATGGTGGTGAGGGATTAAAGGGGGGGGGTTAAGGGCTCCTCAGTGTTCTGTCCGTAGCGCCAAACGAAGGACCCATGAACATTGCTGAATGCCGCCGTGTCGATCATCAGCTGTAGTGTTCGAGGTATCAACAGAAAGTGGGAGAGCTCTAAGTTGTGGAAGCGCTTGGCCCACTCCTGGACGATCGAGTCCGCATCTGAGACGGCCATGATGCTCCGCCTGGAAGACAAAGCGCTTCCCATGCGCCCGCCGGGTCAGATCGGGGTCCCGATCTCAACGTTTAACGAACTCGACAATCTCAAGCGCGCCCGCGACCGAACCTGCAAATTTTACGCGGATGCGCTCCAAGAGTCCATTGAAGAGATTTTCTAAGATCCGAATCGCTTCCAGAATTACAGCATCGGACTAGATACCACCTTCCACATCGACAGCGCGATCTCTCTCACGTCAGCAACTGTGGACCAGGATTCCGGTCGCCCTATGGACGGAGGCCGTCCTCCACTTTGGCCCTGTATATGAGACGCTTCCTCGGCGAGCCCGTCGGCGTGTTGGTGTTTTTGAATCGGTGCTCTTCGATTGCCTCGTCTTCTTCTCCGTCGACTTGCATTTCCTCGTTCTCCCCTTCCTCCTATCTCTTCGTTTTCGTCTCCATATTCGCCCCCGTTCTCGACCAGCCGGTCCACTGAGGACCCTTGCCCGAACTGGGAGCCGCCATACTCAATCCTCTGGTGAGGCCGAGTACTGTGAGCGCGCGTAATGCTGTGACCACCCTGGCTCTGTGCCGATGTCGTCCTCGTCTTCTTGTTCCGGGGATGCCTGCGTAGGCTCGAGTGTTGTTTGTCCTTCTTTGAAGTCGTGCCGAGCACTGCCTCTGTCCGCGTCCAAGTCGTTGCCGGCTCTTCTCCGTTCGCCACCCCGCCGTCAACCTTCGCGGTACGGATGATTCCTCCGGCGGAGAAAAATCGGCGGAGTTTTCGCGGTACGGAGGCGCGGAGCACGCGGAACTCCGCCGAGAGCGCGGAGATGACGTCTTTCCTTATTTGAAATTCAGTCATCTGTGAAGTGTGAGAGAAAGTAGTAGGCAGCTGGGTGATGTGTCTCAGTCTCTAGCATGTTTTCCAAAATGTTCTCCCGAGACCCGATTGTATATAGTATGTTTTTGCAAATAGTATATATGCTAAAGCATAAAGGAATACTCCATATTCCAATAGTATGTCCAACACTGTCAATAGGGGTGTTTAGCGACATGACGCCGGGCGTAATAAGACGCTAATCTGGACGCGGGGCTGGAGTTGGCTAGACAATGGTGAAGCATCATGCCGCCACGAAAGGCATGAGGAATTTATTTCGGCGGTTTAATCTAAGATGTCCATGTTTTCCAGCAGGGGAAGAGCAAGAATTGATCATTTCTCTTCTTGATGATCAGCATGATCGCATGATTTTCGTTGCGTGACCACTCATTTTACGTCAAGGTCTAGGATTTTGGGCCTTCTGGCGCTGCTAAAGGTGAAATGAGAGCGTCTTGGCTAAAATGAAGGACATCTAAATTATGCCTTTTCTGCTCGCAGGGCATATCCTTAATAGCATGCTATAGTAATATCGTTCTGCTTTCAAAAAAGGTCAATTTGAAAAGGCTGCCGCAGCATGCTATAGTGATACAACTGTGAAGTAAAGTAACTTACATGCAAAAGACCGTTGATTACCGTCTCGACGACGTTCCATACCAGAGTTGGTATGCCGTTTAGGTCCAGTGACGTAAGTCGGCTCCACTCCGTCATCGGATATTCTCTCTGAGCTCGGACACCTGGGCAGGTTGGATGCAAGGCCCAGGACCTCAGAACAGTCACTGATATCGAAGTTATATGATGCAAGGTTGCGGAAAAAAAGGAAAGAAGCTTTGCCGCGTCGCGAATCTTCATCGCAGCGCTTGGTATAAGACGAGTTGGAATCAGCACAGCGATTTTGACACCCTGTGGTAGATGCATGCCTGAAGACAGCAGATGAATGAGTTGAATCGGATTAACTTGGTGGAAGGTTGAAAGAGTCGAGAATGGAACTTTGCCACGGACTCGCCATCGTTCAAGATGAGTCTTTCTTGGCAGCTGAGGAATCACGCGAAGGGCAGAGGCAAGTGACAGGACTATGTATTGAGAGAAGCATTAGAAACGGCGTAACAACGGAGTCGTGAGCCACAAATCGAGCAGGAGGAAAGGAGAGAGCTGCGGTGGTTGGATTGTGTCGTTGGCGGGAGAGCGTTGGGCGGCGAAGAGGCGTTCAACGATGCTCTAGATGGCTCTAGTTGGGATATAGATCGCCGCGTACGTGATGGTACGGATGATTTACTCGTTCGAGTCCATTTCCGGGTGCTCGAGGTTGGTGGGGTCGAAGTCGGCAAACCTGGCCTCCGGAAATACAGAGACATGAGCGTATGCCAGCACGAGCAGGGTCGGATCCGTGCTGGGGCGAAAGTTTGTGTCTCCCAGAGCCTCCAGCAGGGGCTGCTTGAATTCGGGCGCGACCCGCCACGCCCAACACCGCTTGGTCTCACTAATGGAGACCCAGTCGCAGAACTGGGCGTGCTGATCGCTGTCGAGACAGCTGGGTCGCGTTTTGCCTAGAGAGACGGCCTCTAGCGAGTCGCGCGCGTGGATCTGGAGCAGATCGTTTGGGTAGACCATGACGTGGAAGCCCGTCACGGTGTCTTTGGTGACCGTCCTCTTTGGGTATGACATGTGTACTTGGAAGGGGTGATAGAAGGGAACGGCTGCGGGCACAACCCTTAATAGCTATGCGCACAACTAATAGCTATGCGCACAACCTTCTCACAGTCACTCACCCACTCATCTGGGCCGTAATACCGCATGCACTCATTGCTCAGTCTAAACATCTTTCATCACTGCATGCACCAAAATGAGGTTGTCAGAGAGAGAACGATTCATTTGTTATTTGTGAGAGACGGAAAGCCGAGGCCCGAGAGAGACTGAGAGAATGGGGAAAATGAGAATATGATGTTTACTAGAGGCATTGACCGACCGAATGAGCACCGCCGCAGCGTCCACAGGGTTGAGGGCATCGGTTGGAAGTATGACCCGGCTGATGGCAGTTGCGACATCGCCTGACTGATTGACGATGTGCGACATTAGCCGCCTCGTTGGCTGTGCGCAAACGACCCGTTGCCAACTGACCCGTTGATGGCTGGGTTTGATTGCGAGGCCTGAGAGGGTCGAGGACTCTGGGAGTTCGCTCTCCGGTCAATCCTGCTGCGGTTCGCCATTGAGGATGAACGCTTTCCAGCGGGATAGGCCTGCCTGCTGACCGAAATGAGGCGAGGTTGTGCATGCAGGGCAGGCCGAGCGTCGCCCGGATGACACAGTTGCATTCGAGCGCGGCGTTGGGTCTGCGGCTCATCTCGTCTTGTTTCTTTATGAGGTCCAAAGCATACCGCGACACATTCCGGACTAGCTGAATGAAAAAAAGGGATCACCCAGAATATTCAAGGCCACTTTGCTACGATCCGCCTGAAGGTCTGACTCGATTTGAATGTGCTGCGTCGTAAAGTGGTTTGCCATCGCCAGGGATACGGTCTGAAGATTGCCCTGCCTCGAGTGCAAGAACGCCTTCAGCGTCGCGTGACCGCCCTCCGCGCGAGAAGTGGTCCTGGTTCCCATATGCGGATGGCGGTCGATGTATGCATTGACCCACAAGTGTTCGTGGGTCAGCTTCCCATCCACATACGTGACCAAGTCTGGCTGATGCGACCACTGTTCCCCTTGCCTCCACCTTCACCCGGCCGTATATTCCCACGCCACCTCCGTCCTCCACATCCCGTTCGCTCGGTAGGATATAATACATATAAGGCGAGATCTTCCTCTACTGGATTTCTCATCTCGACCACCACCATCAAGATAACGTCTACGGTAAGTGCTCACTGCGTTTGGCGTGTCCCAAGAACCAGCGCGCCTTGGGTGTTTGGGATTTGATGAGGGAGGCCACGGAGGCCACGTAGCAAACAGCAGTGGCCCGAAAATCGCACTTTTGGGTCCTCCTCTTCGCTGCCATGTTGAGTTTCCTTCGATTCAGGGGTGTTTTTGCTTGCTTCCACTCTTCCGTGCATTTGGCATGCCCCATGGGTCACGCCCAATTCTCACCGCACCGAATTTGGGGGACTTCGGGCTACTCCTGACGCCTGATGAGTAGCATCCTGTCTACGCCTGGTGAGTAGCATCCTGTCTACGCCTGGTGAGCAGCATCCTGCCTTCCTGCTCCGCCCTCTTCCCCGCTTCTTGACTCTTCCTTCTTGAGTCCTGGACTCCCTTGCTTCATTGCTTGACTCCTTTGCTTGCTCCTTCTTGGAGCTTGCGCCAGCCATTGAGCTTTGCGCAGTTGCGCTACTTCCTCTCCTTCACACTCGTCTTCCTGTTGGTCTCTTTTGCTGCTGGTTCTAATCTGATCATTGTGGTTCTTTCATTGGTGCAGGGAGCGTGCCATTGAGACGGGCCAGGCTGCGGATGGAAGCAGCGTCGAAACCAACATTGCTGCACGTGCATTCGTCCGCCTTCTCATTCGCCTGCGTCCTGTGGTGCTGCAAGACGCTGTCGTACTCAAGGCGCAGTACCCTCACCTCTTTCTTTGGACGCACAGAATGTTCTTCTCCGACAAGTTTTGCCGATACGAGGCCGAGCTGCTCAGCACCCTCGACGCGCCGGAAACCTCTGGCGACGATCAGCTGCGCGCCGTTCTCCCTCTCCTCGGAGAACAGATACAGGCGCACTCGGCAGCAACGCAGAAGCACGTGGACGAGAGGTTGAAGGATCTGAGGGAGGACGTGAATCATGGGCTCGGTACAGTGGTGGAGATGGTGCGCGAGCTTCAGCTGCAGCACCAGAAGCAGATGAGCGAGATGCATGCGACCCTGCGTGGGCTACTTGGTTTCGTTATGGCCTCAAGTGGTCCTGCTCTCAATGAAGGTGATTCACGTGAGTCGGCCCGTCTTACATTGCTCCTATTGAGCCACAGCTGACAGTAATCTCAACCCCTTCCCCCCCTTCCGTCGCTCTCCATCCCTCCTCCTTCGTAGCTCTCTCTCTTTCGGCCCCCCCGCCCTTCTTCCTCTCCTTGGACCCTCCCCCTCGGCGGCAGCTACTTCCCTCCTCCGGCGTGGCGCTTCTCCCTTCCCCACTTCTTCCACAGCTCCACCGACCTCCGCTTCCGCCTCCCAGTCCGCTGCCGCCTCCCAGTCCCAGTCCACCCCTCCAGTGATGAGCCAGGACCGAGATCTGAGCTCCTGCGTAGAGCTCTGGCGGGAGTATAAGGATGGGTTGAGAGGCGGACCTTCGGTGGAGGCGATGGACGCGCAGTGGGGAGCGGCATGGAGAGCTGACGGCAAGGATCGGAAACACTATGAGCGCCGTATGCGCATTATCAACAAAGTCAAGCAGCTCGCGGTGGAGAAGAAGGTCGCGGAGCGGGTCGCCGTGGTGCTCCTTGAGCACGATCGGAATCAGCTGTCGAACAAGTCTCTCGCAAAACTATCAGAGCACATCAAAGACGGACGGCCGCTTGCTCACCCAGACCTGTCGTTGGGTGATCTGTAGCCTGTAGGTTCACATGTATTTCATTATTCTACTGTCTATCTATCCTCCAACTGTAAATCCTTTACTTCTCTCTTCCACTGAATGTATCTGATCACGCTTCACACTTGGTCGGTTTCCTTCAGGGTTGAAGTCACGCGGTTGAGGACTTGAGGTTGAAAGGCTGTGAATTGTGATTGCTGTGGGTGACGGACAAAGGGCGAGACGAGAGGCGGACAGACCAAATGCGTCATGGGACTCTGCAAAGCAAGGGGATGCTGCAGTCTGTATTGGTGTATAGAAAGGAAGAAGGGGAAAAAAAGAAGAGAAACGAGGTCAGAGAATGTCTGCGGCCTCACGCTCTGAAATAAGAACGAAAAGGCCGACTCACCGTATCTCAACAGCAGATGCAGCTGCTACAGCTTCGGCCTTCTGCTATGAGAGAGCGAGGGCCACGTTGGTGAGCGCCTGTAGCGTCTGAGATGGAAATGAAATGCGGAAGGACGAGAGAGCGAGATTCAGTAACGATCAACAGCAGAGTGTCAAGGAGTGGACGCTCACCGGTGGTCTGCCGTCTGGTCGACAGGGGAAGACAGGGACAGCAGAGACGCGCCAAGAGAGAGCGCAACGCGCGAGGACCAAGACCTGATCAGAACAGAGACAGCCTTGTTGGCCAATCCTCTTTGCCAATGAAATCCCCTTCGCCAATCTCATTTGGCCAATCCCCTTTGCCAATCCACTTCGCCAATCGCCTCTGGCCATCCTCTTTGCCAATCTCATTTGGCCAATCGATTTTACCAAATTTAATTGTGTAATATAAATTATCTTGGCCAATCTCCCTTGCCAATCCACTTCGCCAATCTCCCCCCTTACCATTCACACCCCACCCTAGTCCCCAATGTGCACCCTGGTCCCGATCGCTGCTGCGGTCCTTGCTGGAAGCGAACCTACGAGTTCTATATCTCCATCGAAAGAGCTCATTGAGATTTATCGAATGACGTACCAATCGACCGCGGTCAATATGTACGTACCAGAGTGTCTCTTACACGCCGTGTATCCGAAATTGAGTGTATCCTCTTTGAACACGCCGCACTCTCGTTCCTGCTGATTGAATCGAAAACTGGCTTCAGTATCATGATCAGAAGAAGCTCTTCCCTAGGGTGCACCATCAAGCACCTCGATTCGCCCCTTTCCGACCAAAAAAGTGTATCCCAAAGACCCAAAGTATCATCATCCTTTTTTTCAACCAGTCCTCCGCACTCTGGTACCATGGACCGCACTGACATTCTGAAGCGGTCCATATTGTTAAAATATGTTTATGGGATTTGGGGGCCCAACTATCCTATACATATTCACGTACAACTTTCATGGTCACTTAGTACCTTTCATGGTATGAGAATTTCTAGCGATGGGGAGCGACAGTTTTGATTGTAGCGATGCCGTCGTTAGGTCAGAATTTTCCTGTGGAGACTTCTGGCGCAATTTCAGGCGGGGGTATTGTGCTAGATGGAACCACGTGGTCTCTCCACGTGGTCATCTATCTTATCTTATCACTCTTTCTCCTTATTCTCCACTTTTTCCTTCACTTCCTCTCGGCCGATAGGCCTCTCTTCCGCTTCCTCATCACCTCGCATCGCACTGATCCACTGTACTTAGCATCGAGATCGAACGACTTACTCTTGCCTTTGCCTTGCTGGACAGCTTACAATAGCTTGTCCAGTACAGGTATTCAGTACGTTTTCCTGGAATACGGCCATTAGAAAACCCCGATTTCGCGTCCACCTCTGGACGTGCCTGGGCGTGGGTGGTGAACGTGCGCCGGAGAGGAAAGTAAGCATGGCGATTTGTTCACTAGAGACTTTTCTTTATTCCAATGCCATTTGTAGCCAGTTTTGCTTATTGCGTCCAAGCAGTTTGGCCGCTTGGTCTGCCGGACGGTCCCAATTTCGCATCTACCACTGGAGGTTCTTCTTTTTATTCCAGTACCATTTTTAGCCAAGATTATTTAGTAGCGTCCAGCTGTTTGGCCGCTTGCCTCAGCTGAGCGTCCAAGATTCCTCCCACCAACTGGATGCGCTTGGACGCGGGTGGTGTACCTGAACGAATAAGGGAAAGTAATTAGTAAGCATGCCATTCGATTCCCAAAAGAAACTTGAGCAAGAGTAAGCATTTCCTTTCCGACCGAAACTTGTCAGTTGATGATTGCCGCCGCTCGAACGGTTGTATCCCTGTGTCTCCCAGGCCTGACCGACTTCTCGCTGGCAAAACTAGGGACAGAAGTAAGCGGGCCATTCGATTCAGAAAATTAAGCTGAACAAGAGTAACCATTTGGTTCTGATGGTCAGACACGAGCTGCCAAGTTTTTCCGCTGCAAGGATATGTATCTCTGGCGTGTCACTGCTTTGAAGAGTGAGCCCTGTAGCCCTGTATCTCAAGGACCAGCACAATCGCGACGTTAGAAGGAGACGGACTCGAGTTGGGGTCAGTGTTAGTGTTAGTGTGGGCCTTGCGCCCACGTCAGAAAGAGGAAGAGTGTATCTTTTTGTATTTGCGATCACTTTGACTGCCATTGAGGCGCAAGCACGCTACTGCCTCTGCCCTAACCATATGTACAGACAACCCATTCAGTTGCGGCGGGGCTGGACACTGCTTCAGTGCCTCTGCGTAACCTTAGACGCGAATTCGCAACCTGGGAAAATCAAAGTTTGACTACAGTGAGTTCGAATGGCAACCAAAATTTTAGTGACGCAACTGCATATGCAACCATGTTTTGTAATAGGTTCATATTGTGGCTTGCCGCAACTGCATATTTAGGCCCTGCAACCGCGGGAAAACCTTGTCCAACCGTGGGTGCTACTACTCGCAACCGCGGGGCAGCCATACGCAACCGCGCAATGTACTGTGTTATGGTCAGTTCGTCCTTACCAGATGAGCCTTCTATATTAAAACGAGTGGCCCCTCATTCGTGAGCCACTTGGTCGAAGTCACCTACTATTGCCTTGAGGTCCCCCCCTCCCCCCCTTCTTAATTATTTCCGTCACAGCTTATCATACATTACCCTCTCCCCCCCCGCTCTTCCCCTTCTCCAGCCCACATTTCTCTCTTCAGGCCACCGATCTACAGTTGTATCCTTCAATTTTTTACACCCGATTTGTTCTTCTCCCAGATTTTCCACAGTATGCAGACCGTCCAACAAACATGTATCGTCCATTGCCATCCTATTTTCCGCTTTACGTAGAATGGCCGAAAGGCGGGCAAAGACAGCAATTCTAAATCCCGCCGATCAGGGAAAAAAATTAAACCTTGGCGATGAGAAAAAATTTAAACTCCGCCCTTCCCGGTTCTCTCACGCTTTTTGATACCGCTGAATTTATTCGCCCATGAATTACCGTACAAGTCTTTGAATCTTGCACATTCCGCAGCAATATTCTCTCGTCACCAGGCATAACATTACCCAGGCCTCTCAATAATTAACGATTTGGCCGAACTGTCATTAATTTAACGCCCAGGCCATCCAACAAAGATGAAAAAAAATCCCTTTTTCGATCGCACCCATGATATCACCGCTCCCCACCACTAACCCACTCCCACAGTCCCGCCCAAAAAATGCCAAAGACTCCAAAATCTGGACCGAGCCATTACTCACAATCACTACCGACGAGTTGTCTCTACGCGCGTGTTGATGGCGTTGCTGGGCCCGCCGATAGGAGGTGCGCAGGTGAAATATGTCGGCAGCGTGACGCTGCTCGTGGTCGTGGTCGTGGTCGTGGTCATGGATCTCGCACCGTCCGTTTCCAGGACTCAATGTGGTTCCCATGCCCGTCTACTTTACTAATCACCAGTAGGTGGCTTGCACGTCTCCTGTTCCCTGTTGCCATTTACTATTCGCGCCCCTGTTGCCATTTACTATTCAGTGTCACGCACTGCGTTCATGTCTTTTTCGTTTGTCTCTGGAAGGAAGCTACGTACAACGATAGCAGCAATCACATCGTCCTCCGCTCCCGCGCCAGGCCCGCGACTCTTTCCAACATCGTGATCATGTGTGCCTCGTCCAACGGCGGCGGCGATTCCTTGTTGGCGAGCTCGTCGATCTTGGCGGACATCTTCGCCAACTTGTTTTCCAGCGATCGCCCCCACTTTCTCAACTCATCATTGTCACTCGCCAACTTGTCCACCAGCATGTTGCGCATAAACTGATCACCTGTGCGTACTCCGGCGTCGAAATCATCCGCAATGACTGTGGCGGCACACGCCAACCAGGCCTGGTACACGACCGGGCGAATCATCGTCGCGTCCCGGCCGGACACCCACACCCCACCTGGCCCTGTAGCCGCCTTGCGCTCGCTCTGGGCCATCAGCATTTGCTCGACGCCGGTCGGGACCATGAGATCCTTGGCCACTTTGAAGCAGGGACGGACATTTCGCACCTGTTCCACAAAATGGGGTCCGTCCGTCAGCGCGTGAGACCCACTCGTTCATCAGATAACCTGGTGCGCGACCCCCGGCGGGATGACAACGGCCTCCTCCGCCCTTTGGTAGATCACATTCGTCCTGCATTCCTCCCCGCCCAGCACGGCCATCTTCTCAATCAGCTTGTCGGTTGCCGTGAGGTCTTGGCCGTACAAGGATCCTGAGGTGCGAATCCTCTCTGCTGCCAACTTGCGCCGCGCGCCGTCAAAGTGGTTGCGCGCCCTCGGTCGCCACCACATCCACTCGGCTCCGATGAGGCGCTTGTCCATCTCTTCCGGCGTGAGCTTTGCGGTCGTAGCTGCCTTCGTCGGCGCGGCATCCTCTTCCATTTCGTCCTCGTTCCTTCCCACTCACAGCAGAACGTTCACCGCTCCCGCCTCGTCGACGTGCAGGCTGGTTGTGACAGCTGGGGCAAGGGGCCAAAGATAGGGTCAGATCAGAGCCCACCATTACGTAGGATAGGAACCCACTCACCGTTTATCATATCATGGCAGGCAAAACTACCGTAGCATTTCTCCTCATACCATTCACACCCTACCCTAGTCCCCAATGTGCACCCTGGTCCCGATCGCTGCTGCGGTCCGCGCTGCCCGCTGGACGCGAAACCAAGAGTTCTATATCTTCACCGAAAGAGCTCATTGAGATCTATCGAATGACGTACCAATCGATCTCGGTCAGTATGTACAAACCAGAGTTTCTCTTATGCGACGTGTATCCGAAATTGAGTGTATCCTCTTTGGACACGTCGTACTCTGGATCCTGCTGAATGAATCGAAAACTGGCTTCAGTATCTTGATCAGAAGAAGCTTCCGCATCTGGTGCGCCAATAAGCACATCAGATCAACGCCTCTTGACCGAAAGCATGTATCCCAAAGCAAAATCATACTATTTCTCATCCAGCCCTCCGCACCCTGACACCGTGGCCCGCATTGAAATTCTGAAGCGTTTCATATGGTTAAAATATGTGAAAGAGCACACCTGCAAAATTTATAGTACCTTTCATGGTTTGGGGGTTTCTAGCGATGGGGAGCCGATATTTTGATGGTAACGATGACTTCACTAGATCAGAATTTATCCAGCAATACTCCTGGCGCAATTTCAGCCCGGATTGATTTTAGGGTTAGGCTATGCGGATGTTTAGATGTCAAGGATAAAATCCCTATGCCACAACCAGTTGCAAACACAAACAACTCCACCCTAGACATCCTGCAGGTATTGAGCCGTCCGAGAATCAGAGTCATATGAGGATCATCCACGTAGGTCACAATGCAATGGCAACTGCAGCCACCCAACAGTGACTCAAAAGCCCACATCAGGGGCTAGTCCAAGAGCGACACCACCGGCACCCCACCGATGCCAGGGCCGTTTACTTCTCGCAAAGATCCTCAAAGCACCCCCAAACAGAAGCCGCTGACACTCGACCTCATTCCCATAATGCCCATAATGCCCATCGTCCCAAAGCAAAAGCCCCACTCTCTGCTTTGGTGTAAATCGTCCAGACGGACCATACCCGCACCCCAGCTCCGAACTGGGATGCCACCGACAATGAAGCTAACTCCTCCAAACCCCCATTACAGGAAACCCGAAGAGCCGCTGTGCACACCAACGTGATGGGCGGGATCCGGAGGCAAGGGCCTCTAAAACCGGGTCGCTTCAGAAGGGTGAAGACGTCGGCAGCACGCAGCATACCATACGCCCACCACATCACCACGCACCAGCCGCCACAAGCCGATGAGGCCCATCTCCCATCCCCGACATCTTCATCATCGTTGGAGAACAACCCAGCCGAAGTCGATCAACTCAAGTTGATCAACGCGTTCATCAGTTTCCATCTTCCTCTTTTCCAAGCGTCCCACTGGAGCCGGGGTCATGGAACAGCGGAGCGCGGGTCCTCGTATCGGTACGCGACCGGGTTCAATCCCGACTTTTGCTGGCACCTCCCTCCCATCCCCCCTCACTTATAGCTATCCTGGCGTCCAGCGCCTGAAAATACGTCGGACATTTTCCCCGTTCTCACAACGTTCGATGTTGAATCTTCTTCTCGCTCCCTGTCATAATGAATGATTCCATATGCAGTTTCCACTTTCTGTTGACTGTGCCTGTGTGAATGGGTGCCTGAAAAAGTTCTACGAAGTTCCACAAGCAAGCTGTGTGTACTGTGTGGCGTGTGCATCTACGGTACGTCGTCGAAGCTGAAGGTCAAGCCTGCGGGGCAAGCTCTGAGTGGACCCTGTGCTTGGAATGTAGGAGGGATCTTCTTTGAAGCGCAACCACGCTCGAAGGGCAAGCAAGCTGTCGAGCTGGGCGCTCGAAGGGCAATCAATCAGGCAAAAGGTATATAAGGACACCGGATCTCAGTCTCTTCTCAGATTTCCCCTCTTCCCTTTGAGGAAGCCTGCCCTATGCCCGGGCTTAAATTGATCCTTATACCTCCCACTGGGGGTTGGTATCGGCCCATGGTACGGGTGGGGGTCTAGCCTCCTATGATCTCTCTCATGGGGCAGCCCAGGGTTACATGAGCCAACAGCTTCTTCCCTCATCGCTTTACGTTCCGCTAATCCGCTTTCCCCTCTGCGCTCTGCCCGACTCACCGTCTCATCATCTCACCCTCCTCCTCCTATCGTCATTTTGTCCCGTCCTGAAAGATTCTGAAATGCATCTCATCACATTGCGTGAATTCCTTCTCTCCGCAGACCGCACCATGCCACTCGCTCTCCACAGTACACCACTCAATAGTCAATACCCAGTACTCAGTACTCAGTGGTTAGAGAGTCCACCAATTAATAGGGAGTCCACCAATTAATAGGACGAGTCGGGGGCTAACATGAACATGAACGGCTTTCACACTTCCCCTTTCGAAGACGCCTCTTTTTCGCTTTGTACTCTAGCGCGCCCGTAGGGCCTCGCCGACTTGTCAAAGAGGTGAAACAGGGTCACCCGCCGACGATGTACGTTGGATGTGAGATCGTACCTGAGGAGGACAGCCTCGAATGGGAGTTGGAAGGAGGCATCCTCAAGGCTGCCGAGGTAGGATTAAGGAGACCATGGACGAATATGAGTCCCCTCCCCCGCTTCCCGACAAAGAACTTCGAGTCGATCATCACCCCTGCTCGGTCCCACCGGCGGACGATGGGAACAACGCTGTCGGGCGGATGTACCATCGAGTGATGATCCAAGAGCCTCACCTGTCGTCCTTCATGCTGGAAGGCCTTAACGTGCTCTCGTCCGAGATCCACCCATACATCAGTGACATCGCCGAAGTGGAGAAAAAGGTCGTCATGAGCATCGTGCCGCAGCTTCTCTTCACGCCTGGGAAAAGGCGGATGGCCTCTGGCCATATTGGGCGGAATCTACGTTCTTCCTGGGGTCGGGCACGAAGCCCTCAGCGCCAATAAAACCGTACGAGTTCGAAGAAGACAATAACAAGGCTGAGGAGGAAACGGAAATCTGCACGTCCTTGCGCAAGTTCATGTTCGATATTCCCGCTCGGGTCGCTGACATTACCCGGTTTTACAAGGACAAGATGATTCCGGGGGAGCGCGGTGTGCAGGCCTTGCAAATCACCGCCGTGCAAGACATTCAGAACATGACTTTGTTTACTGCCGACTTCAGCTGGCGAGAACGGTTGGCTCACGCTCGTGCCCACGGTACCCGGGGCACCTAACCAACACTGCCCCAGTGCACTCACCTCAAAATGTGGTGAAATGTCCATCCACGTGAAATTAAGGTTTTGTTACAACAGTTTGTAAGTCCATCCATTTCTTAGCGTGTCCATCCAAAAATTGCAATGCCCCGAAATTGTGGCTTGGTCCATCCACTGCCCCAGTTGTCCATCCACGATTTAAGGTTTTCCATCAAATAATTCCCGCCGTCCATCCATTACTCAAGGTTGTCCATCCACCCATTCTTGCCGTTCATCCATCATTTAATGTTGTCTATCTATCAAACCCTGCCGTCCATCCACTATTCTAGGCTGCCCATCCAAACAATCAAGTCGTCCATTCCGTATGCTAGGCCGTCCATCCAAACAATGAAATTGTCCATCCATGTGTTTATTTTCCCGCCCTTGCAATTAGGAGAACTTTCTGTATTTTTTCCAATCCTTGCAGCGCACCTTTCTCCTGTCCACGCGGTTAGTGCAGACTACAGGGAATTTCATCTCCTCCTCTTTCCTAAGCTGCCGACTCGCACATCACATTTTTCAGTTGTTCTTTTGTCATCCGCACGCAATACCCACAACACAGCCTTTTTTATCCCTGCATTGCCCCCCTTTCTCAGAAATAATTTTTTTCTCACCTTTCCTCAACCTTTTCCTTTTCTGTATTGCCCCCCTTCCCCCCCCCCCTCCTCCCATTTTTTCCCCCACCTTTCCTCTTATTTATCGTGCTCACCAACACTCTGTCCTGGGTCGCACCTCTCCATCTCCCCTTTGTTTTTATACCGTGACGCAAGGCGCCTGTCTCGCTTGGCCTCTCTCGTGTCAAGGAGGAAGGGAATTTTTTGACAAGAAAAAGGTGAAAAAATCAAACTTCGCTCCGGGAGAATAATTTTGAACTCAGCCCCCTCGAAATTCCCACACCTTTTCCATTCGTCAATGGGTCGTGTACCTCTTTGGGCAATTATACTCTCGTCTCTGCATCTTTGTTTCCACTCAGCCGTCCATCAAGGTCAAGTACTGACTACTGTTGTGTTCACGTGAAAGGAGCGGGTTTAAAACAAATCATCTACGTGTACAAAGGCGCCCAGCCAATCTGATTTGAAAGATGAAGTAAATTAAGTTGCTATATGGGCTGTTACAATCCTGTCCCTAGTGTTGTCTATTGCCATCCTCCGCGCAGTCACACCTCATACTCCATCATGTTGCCGTTGACGGAGATGTCATTCATCCGCTCCACAACGGCCCTCATTTTCCGGTTCGTTATGTGGTACCCGAGATACGCCCTCTCTTGCGCGCGGAAGCTCCGTGTTTGCTCAACATGAACGTGCAGCCCGTCCGGCGATAGGGAATACACCTCCCCCCCCCCCCTTTTTTTCTTTCTCCTGCTCCTTGTCGGCTTGTCCCCCATAGGTCCCAGCGATACCCGCAGAACCTTCTCATTCTCTGTCCGCAAGAATTGGTCGTCGCTTGCTGCCGCACGAAGGAGAAGATCGAGTAGCGCCCTGTTCGAGAAGAAGGATTGATGCAGGAGAGCCTCCCACGTCTTTAATCCGGAAAAATGTTGCTTTTGATGGAGGGTGGGCACGTAAGCTGCATGTTCTGCGAATTTCGGGATGCAGTAGAAGGTCTCGGATTCGTCGAGCGCGAACAAAGCCGGACCAGCCCGCGCCAGTATCGCCCTGACATCAGCAGCGAGCCTTCTGGCTTGATCCGTGTCAGGGAGCGGGGACAAGGATTGGGCATAGCGGAGAGCGCCATCTTTCTCTTCCTCGGTGTATGTTAACAAGACCAGAATTTTAGCAGACGTGCCAGTGAGTGTGAGCAGTAGAGCAAAGTTGAGTGGATTAATAAATAGAGAGAGAATAAGTACAAGGGGATGCGAGAGGAAAAGTTGTGATCAAGAGGAAAGCGGTTGAAAAGTGGAGGTGGATGTGGAGTGGTGTGAAAGGAAAAAGATGCGGAAAATCCAGCGCGTTGGAAAAGTGTTTGGACTACTAATGGCAATTTTTGAAGGCTGAAAGTCATTCAAGTAATTGGGTGGGAAATTTTGAGAAATGCTCATAATCGAAAAATTCGCATTTGGGAACCAAAGCGCGTCATCGACTCGTCGACACTCAACAGTCTCTACTTCTCTCTCTCTGCTATCTGTAGCACCCCCTCAGGCCACAAGTGCACAACACGCACACCATGGGCCGCCCGCGCATTTCTGCGAAACGCAAGACCCCTTTTGCCAGACTTCAGCGCCGTTCTGCGTGCTGGAGAGGGTGGTCGATCAACTCTGTACAATTCAGTAAAAAATATTTGGAAGCTCTCGGCCCCATCCCCCCCCCCCGCAACGCCAGCGCAACGAACAGCGGCGGGACCACTTCTCGATTCGAATGTCCCAAGACACCCCAGAACAGCTGGTGTTTGGGGGACGAGACACACTTCAACAATCGAAACGCGCTTCGGACGAGGGGATGAGCGGAGGAAACCTCAGACTTTGGACGAGGATGCCAGGATGGAGGTGGACCATTCTACCTGCTCTCGCGCATGACGCGCTGATGGCGCCGATGATCGTTTCAGGATCTGTCACGAAGGAGTGGTTCTTTTTCTGGCTCGAGTATCTTTTGCTGCCGAGCATGAGCCCGTTTCCCCGTCCCAAGTTTGTCCTGGTTATGAACCACGCCTTGATCAACGAGAGCTCCGAAGCTCGAGCGCTCATCGAAGACGCAGGTGAGCTTGCCGAGCTTTGAGGTTCGGGGGTGAGAAGCGTTGTAGACCACTCGATTTTTGACGACAACACCGTGCTCGTCGAGCTTCTGGACAAGGAGGACCGGGGAGGCGCGGACGTGTCCGATAACCGCCTTGACTTCTTCAGGGTCGAATGGACCAGCAATGAAAGTGGATCGACGAGCGTCTTCGATCCACTCGTCGATGATGCCTTGATGTTCTGGAGGGTACTGGTTGGGCCAAAAGTGGGAAGAGGAAGGGGCCTTGAGTGGCCCCATCGAGAAGCCGTGGCGGATTGAATCGGGAATGTGTGCGAACTGTGATCGAAGAGAAGGAGGAAGCGAGTCGACTGCGCGCTGGAAGGCCAAGGGGTCAAGGCCGCACCAGACGCCAGAGAAAGCTTGTTGAATGGAATCAGGCGGAGGTGGTCGCTGGGGCGGCATCACCGCCTGTTGTGCCGCTGGCGCTGGCGCTGGGGCCGCCGCCACCGGCGCTGGGACCGCTGGCTGCTTCGACAGCTGCCTCGGAGGCAATACCGTGCTCGATGGCACGGTGTCCGCGCTTGCCGCACTGCGAGCAGTAGTGTCCGTAGAGACAGATGGAGCCGAGCTCCTCTTGACCGGCGTTGAACTTGCCGCATATGCCGACTTTGGCGCCGGGCCAGATCCAACCGGCACCTTGGCGCTGGATGGTGTTGTTGGCAGGGCGCTTGCACCCTTGCCATCCGTGTTCTGCCGTAATGCAGCAGCAGATGATGCAGAAGAGCGGTCGGTTAAGACCGGGCAGCTCGTAGGGCACTGACGATCTCCCGTCGCCACCACGAGAGTCGCCCCCGCGAAAGGGCTCGCTGGGACCGGGGCGGTGATCGTCTTCCCGCTTGCGTTTGCCCTTGTCCTTGGACGTAGGCGCGACGGGAGGTGAGCGGATGGCGGAGATAGCGCGCGTGACGGAGTCGGCGAACTTCTTTCCGAGCTTGACGATGTCGGAGCCAGAGGCAGAGACGATAGCCCACCAGGCTGAGTCCTGGATGGTTGTGAAATCCGAGGCCGATCCCATCTTGCCGGTGATCGTGACCTCAGCGTCGGCGAGGATGGAGGAGTTGAGCTTGCTGAGGACGAAGTTGATGCTCTGCTCGGAAGCAGCGTCGGCCCAGATGATACGCCGTATGCGCTTGTCGTATTCTCGCCAGATTGGCCAGTTTTGAGAAGTTATGCGCGCCGCGACAATGAGAAAGTGCTCGACGAAGTGTTGGACCGGGTCCTCGTTGGGATCCTCGTCGGGGACAGGCGGCCGGAAGTGGCGCCACATCTGGACGAGCGAATGGAAAGCCTGCGACCATTCCGGAAACGGCAGGTAGTCGTCCCTGTTGTGCCACGACTGGAATTCGTCGAGAAGACGGCCGGACATCTTTGGCTGGAAGGAAGAACGTCGGACGTGAACGCGGAAGTCGTTGATAGCTGCGACGGCGAGCAAGGAGAGGGGGATGTTGTTGCCGGCGCGGAACAGTGTGACGATGTCGCCGGAGATGTTGGTAGGCGCACCGGTCCAAACCTTGATCAGCGGACTCTTGTCGGTGGCGCCGAAGCGGAAGCGACTGATGACTCAATCCTCGACGACGGGATCCTTCTCCTTGGCGCCTCCGACCTGGGCGAGAAGCAAGGCGAACTGCTCCGGAGAGAGGCCGGGCATGGGTGCTTGAGGACCGAGCCCGTAGAAACCGGGCGGACCAGGAGGAACACCACCACCACCACCGGGACCAGGGCCGCCGCTGGGACCAGCACCGCCGGAGCTTGAGGACCTGCAGGTGCGGACATGTTGAGAATCTTGACGAACGAGCCACTTCTTGACGCTCGATCGCAACTACGGCTGAGTCGAGATGTCGAGATGGTTGTCGAGAACAGACTCTCACCATCACGTCCAGGCTTCTCGGCCGAGAACTCATACAATGCGGTGCAAAAAAAAATGGATGACCAAAAAGTCTCCGACAAAAAAGATTCGAACACGCGACCTTTTGTCGACGCAATTTTAAGTCAACATAATTCCAACTAGATCATACAGTCTTGAGTTGGAACCAATAACCAGTTGGTCATTATAGACCAATAAGCTCAAACCCATTATTCACTAAGTGAAGGTGCAACAACAGTTCAGCATTGATGCCCACACTACTATGAACGTTGAGGGAGACTAATAGGAACTGACAGAAGTAGTAATTCTGGGATAGCTAGTAGAATATGAAAGAGTGGCTATGACTGATCAGCACACTCAGCCGTAATTCTTACAATGTAGCAGCCACCAATTACCAGAATTTGGAGCCAAAAAATGACCAAAGCATTCACCAACATTCTTGCATTCATTCACCATCATGGCATCCCCGTATGGACACTTATATCATACCAGCACAACACGAGCGATCACGTATTGTAAGCTGTAGTAGAAAGAATAGGTGGAGTGGTAAAAAAAACTAGGGTTTGGATTTTCAGCCTGTAGTGGTCACTTATTAGACCTAATAGCTATCCAAGGCTCGGAGAGTTATTAATTGTTGTAAATTGTCAGATGTCACTTTGTGACTTGCTACCTTCTGACACTGACGCCCTCCAGACTTTCTTTTCCTTGACATTCCATGACATCTCCATCTCTTTTCCAGAATCCAAGCCATCTCAGCTTACATGTAGCTTCTCTCATGTCGTACTGCGCTCATCGCTCGGGCTTGTTTCTCCGATCCGCAGAATTCCTATGAATACGAGTGCCCACCCGTCCCCGGGAAGGACCAAGGGCTCTGGCTGAAGCATTGAGGCATCGATTCAATCAAGAAGTGTCCGGGCTGTGCGAAGGTTGAAGCACCGTATTTTTTGGGACTATGTCGAGTCCGGGACGAAAGAACGACGATTTACTGACCCGACCACTGGAGCAGGACATTGTGACGCTTCGGCGAAATGAAACTATTATATAGACTTGGGGCCAGTCTTGCCCAGAGCTCGGCAAGTGAAGATAGGGAGCATTTTTTCGGACAAAGTATAGTGAAAGTGAAAGTGAAGGCCTCAGCCGGCGGACAAAGTATAGTTTAGTTATGAAAAATTTGAGATAGTGAGTTAGTGACTACTAGTTTGAGCGCTTTTTGCGACCGTTGCGGCCACATAGAAGACCGCGGTGGTCTCTGGTTTTGTCTCATCAGAGCTCTACCAAGTCACTAGGTAGTGAAGATAGTTGCAAGAGTTTTACAAAGTGATGTGAAATGAGGAGTGTCTAATAATATTATAAAGTGTTGATAGCAACTGGGTAGTAAACTATTAGTTACTTTCCTGACTGGATAGTTACTTACTAGCGACTACCTTAACTTGGCGGTTGGCCGCACTACTAGTGATAGCAAGTGACTTCAAGTTCAACATGAAGACGAACTCACTATCTCCATAACTTCTTCACTTTCCCGGCCCCGCCAAAGTGAAAGTTCACTATCATTTTTTCGACGGCTCGGAGGCCAAAGTATCGCGAAAGTTTCACTACTAGTTCTCACTTCCAAGTTACAAAATATACGAAGTGAAGGAAGTTGCCGAGGCCTGTCCCGACTTCAGCATGGACGTTTACGCCCGCCCGCCGACAAAGTATTGGGAGGTCGTCCAAGTCTACTCGGCCCGACTTGATCCCGTCACCGGCGCAACCCAACTCGGGGTCGTCTGGGCCAACAAGTTCGTCGACGTCTCCGAGTTCTGCAATCAAGACTGGGCTCAAGAACGATACCGACAACTCCTCATCGACGCCCGCGACGACCGGGCGTGTGCCCGCGATGCTCGGCAGGGCCGGGGTCCTCATGATGACGACCACGGCGACCCCTCCGTACCCAGTGGGCGGTCCCCCTGTCAACTCGCAAGACGCCCCGGCCACATCCCCTCCCACTTCCGTCACGACTCCCGACCTGCGCACCTCTCCCCCTCCGTCTATACGCACCGTCCCCGCCAGCGCCAGCGCCACGCACCAGCCCTCCGTCCCCGACGGCGCTACGCACCAGCCCTCCTCGCTGCCCGCTATGCCCCTGTCTTCCTGGTCGAAGGGTAAGCGGGGTAACGGGGCAGCGACGCCCACCGGCAATGCACGCGCGAGATCCTAGCCAGGGTGAGTCTTGCTTTCATCCCTTCTCCCCCCCTCTTGTCACGCGCTTGCGCGAATCACGTTGCCGAGGCCTGGGGGTGATAGTGCCTATGGAGAGGTGATTTTGAGTGAGAATCAAAGGTTCCGGTATTGGGGGGGGGGGGGGGGTTGCGGGCTTGCTTGTACAGAAGGTGTGCTTATGGAGGGGGGTGCTTATAGAGAGGTTTGACTGTAGTTGCTGTCGAGAGGAGGACCTGGAGGAAAGACCGTACAGAAAGAGCCTTTAGTGTCACTGCCTGACATATGTGGATCATGGCTCATGCACGGCCGATTCGAGAGTCAGGTCAGGGAAGAAGGGAAGGGGTGACAAACACCTCATAAGCTGGGAGACGACAATGGCGCGTGCCATGATGCCAGTAGATCAAGCCGGCGACGACCTGAGTCCCGAACAGGGCTCGGCACGACTGTGGGATTTTACGACTATTACGACTATTACGACTATAGCCTCATACGACTGTGAGCGACTATAGTCATCGCCGCTGATAGTCGCAGTTACGACTATGACTATGCTCCAGAAAATGTAAGACAACAGTCGCCCTAGTCGTTAAAAAACTTGTCTAAAATTGATCCTGCAACTATAGTCGGACAATAGCTGGACGTTAAGGCTATAGTCGCAGCAAACAATTCGGCTATAGTCCGACTATAGTATGTTATGGTCTGACTATAGCTTGGAGTTGCGACTATAGCCGCAGGCCCGACCGTCACCGCTATAGTCAGACCATGTCATCAATTGCCCATGAAATACTATAGCCAGTCATAGTGCGACTATTATCTCTGGATAGTCGAACCATAGCCTGACTATATCCAATTTTAGACAATTAAAAGCGACCAACACCATAATCATTTATAGTCTGAAACTTGGCGTGCAGCTATAGTGCGAGAATTATTGTCCCAAAGTCCGACTATAGTGGCGCACTGGCGTTCCAATTTTGGCTATAGTCACACTATAGTGCAAAATTTGGCTGCACAAAATCCTGCGACTATAGTCGACTATGGCACTATAGTCAGACTTGCGACTATGCTGATTTCGGATTTTTAAAAAAAAACGCCTACGACTAAGACTATGATTATGCCAGTTTTTGGTCGAAGGGGACGCAGGGCACCAGAGCAGTGTCTGAGGCAGAAACTTTTCTCCTTTCAAAATTTCACAAAGCTCTGAATTTGCGATCAACCTAAGATTTCCCAGGTTGGGCTCGACCCCATCCCCCATAACTCTGTCACCATTCAAGGATTTTATTCTCTCTCACCTGGAATGTACTCTGGCTGTGCTACGCTCTCACTTCTGTCGAGACTGTATGGGTCCTTTACGTTGTGGCGATCACTTGGTTGGTGTTTGAAACGTTTGTACATTTTTTTCAGTCGTGCGAAACCACGCTCTCACTACCTTTGCAGCACCCTAGCTCCTCACCAACACCTCCTTTCCACTTCAAACTTGGACAGTATGCTCACTGTGTGATAGGCTTCAAAACGCACATTTATACGGATTCGTAGCTTTGTTTTGTGGTGTGCTGTCGAGTATTTATCACTCACTGACCCATTCATCACTCACTGACCAGCGACTGTAGTCGGAGCCGAGCCCTGGTCCTGAATGTCAGTAGATTGAGAGGGTAGTAAAGAGAGGAGGAGCGAACACCGGGGAGGAAAAGGACAGAAACGGTTGGGAAAGGAGATCAAAACAGGAATGGGGTCACGGGGAGGAGAGCGAGAAGGAGTTTCGACTATCGCTTAGGACAGCCACAGGGCCCGCATCATTCCCCGCCACTTGCAGCTCGCGATCGGGGGCAACGAGGAGCTCAAGGCGCTGATCGGCAACGCCACGCTCTCCCAGGGTGACGTTTTGCCCTTCATCAAGCGCGAGCTTCTGCCGGCCCAGAGCGGCAAGAACAAGAAGAATCCCTCGAAGGAACTTTGATCGGGGCCGTCTCTTTTTCTTCTTCCTCTTCAACCTGTACCTCCGCGCAAACCATGTACCATCAGTAGTCCACAGCACAGCAACACACACCCTTTGTTCTCACTTTGTTCTTCCGTTGTTCTCCCTTTGTTCTCTAGAGGGAAAGAAGTGCACAGACCACTCTATGTACGCCGTTTCGGCGCGGAGACAGGCAACCACGGTCCGACAGGGATCCTTCCGATCGTTTTCTTCCGGCCTCCCCCTCCCGCCGACAGGCAAGGCAGTTTGAGCAGCTTCTTTAGACGTGTCGAGGCTGCGTACCAGCGCGCCAACGAGGCTCTGCTCCGTCTTCTGGTCCATGGCCAACACATCATCGAGCGACTGCGCTCTTTGAAGCACTGCTTCTTCCTCTCCCCATCCGACTACTTCGACTCCTTTCAGCTTCAGCGAATTGCGGAGACGAAGGGTGGGATCGACCACGTTGGTTAGCCCGCACTAGACAATTCCTCACCTTGCAATATGCCCGCAAGTCAGTAAATCGTCTGACCGTTTGTCGAGTCTGCTGGCAGTTGAATTGCGTTTTCGTATCGCAATGATGAATCTCCATGGTCTTTCAAAAGACCTTCGACACCTTCCAGATCCGACCTCAAAGCTTGCACTTTGATTCCTAGCTCGTGACGCTGGACATAATTCTGCCAGTCACCAGACCTCGAGCGCCTGGATCCAGTAACCCCAAGTAAGTTGACGCCCGCAAGAATCGTGCCCGTTCGCATTCAAAGCTGATTAATGGTCCTGTCGCAAACTGAATGGGAATGTCTAGGAAAGAAACGATCGCCGCACTACTACGGATCTTCCAGTTCGAACCCCAAATGGCCTTCAGGAAGTTACTGGCCGCCACGTTTACTGACTGATTGGTGTCAGGAATCGTGATAAAATGCTGATTACTCGTGGAGGTAGTGTGCTGACTCTTGGAAGCAGTCAGTGGCACATAGCCAAGTGGTTAATTGATATGCGGTTCGTTCACCATTGTTGTTTCGTTCCTAGTCAGCTTTTTAACCTACAGTCCTGCACGTTTCCTTTTTAATCGTCGCGCAACGGCGGCTGGATGCGCAATTAAACCCCTTCCCCCCCTAAGGTTCCCTTTTTAGAGCTAAAACTCAAACTTTACAGCTTGAGGGGATAGTAGGGAGGAGCAGGGCCTACATGATTCAATACGGCGTCCACGAAGCGCCATGGCATACCATTGGGAGTTCCGCTTTGTGAGTCCAAGTGAGAGTCAGGGGCTAGCTTTTGATATCCGGCCGTAATGCAGGAGTAATATGCTTCAGGGCTCGGGTGGTATGCGAGAAGACCTTCTTGGATTAATTTCCAACCGGAGCGGCAGCACGGGCCGTGTAGGAAAAGACGGAAAAATCGGCAGAGAGGGAGGAATAGATATGCGCGTCATGTTTCCAAGCCAGGGCAAGCTACTAGAGTTACCACTTTTCTGCGAAATAGTATAATCAAGTTATAGTGAGTGGTCACCTCGGCGGGAAATAGTGTAGTCAAGTGAGATCACTGCGCCGAGTCAGTGACCTTGGCCCAGCTCACCCAACTTTGATCTCCGAGCCCGGAACCCATCGTGCGGCCTCGGGGAATAGGGCGCCGAAGGTAGCAGAGATCAAGGAAAACGACATCAAAACGAAACAGACTCATACTGATGCCTGCGACTACGATTCCGCCGCAACAGGGAGCTCGTCCTGCGACAGTCAAGCGTCTCTTCCTGCCGTTGAAACCCCTCATCCGGGAACCAAACTCAACGATCCCACGATCCAAATCAGTCGTCCTCCGCCCGTCGCAGTCTGCGCCGTGAAGACGACCCCCGCTCGAAGTCGAAATCGCGGATGATCGACAGACACCCGTGCGGCCGTGCCCCGGAAATCCACTCCTTCCAACAAACGTTTCGGTTTCAACACCGACCTTGACGTCTCTCGCAAACGTTCAGTTCTTCTCAACCGTCAACCTGCTCAGCGCTCGAGACAATTCCGCCCCCTGTCGACTGCGTGTCGCCGGCCTGGCTGCTGGCCTTAACCTCGTCTACCGGAGACGCCCCTTCATCTCCGGTCAAAAACGATGTCGCGCCCCACCTACAGCGCAAGAAGGCAAAGGCTTCGCGGTGCAGACAGAAGGAGGGACGACGACGCGGGTAGTTGTTAGGATGCATCACAAACGGAGTGCCTTCCGCGCATTTACGCCAAATTCCTCGTCCGCATCTCCAGCGCCAGAAAGCGCCTCCGCAAGGGGAGCCCGAGCACATCAAGACCCTTGTTCAGCTGCTGAAGCATAAGGAGAAGAAAGGGCCGGCAGTCCTTCCCGCCCAGCTATATCGCATGCTGACCCGTAAGCCGAGGGACTTGGGCGACGAAGACGACGCATCGACCGCATCGAGCTCATTGTCCGCCTCGAGCACCGACCTACACGGCACATGGCGATCTGTGTTGAAGGAGGCAACGAGATATGTCCATCTCGGTTGCGAACATAAGGCAGTCAAGATCGGGCAGATCTGGCTTCCACGGCCAACGATCTTTCTCCAGGCGCGTACTGCTACTACAGTGAAAAAGTAGAGGGGATCGACTGGGATTCAGACGTAGAAGCATTTCTCTGAGAAGAGGATGAGGATGAGGACGCTCTTCTGGCTAGTAGCCCCTCGTCCCCTCCTGGTCCCTGGTCCCCTGGCTCTTCTACTTACATCTGACCTTTGCCTTCGTTCTATCACAACTCCTTTCATCAAGAACCTGTACAACATTTACTTTCCCACTACCTGAACGCCTGATCTGTCACACACTGTTGCAACGCTTCAGCTTGTCTTGAAATTTAAACGGAACGCAGTACACTGATGTATGTCATTATTCTGGTAGTCTTTGAGCATTGAGGAGTCTCATGCAGTGCTGGAACGAGGCCGAGGACGATGCAGCCTGCCTCCCCCCGAATCGATCTGTTTACGGGTGATGTATCAAACAGTCGAGATTCCTAGGAATCTTGTGGATTAGGAATTTGACCAGCGTCAGGAATCAGAATTCAGAATTCTATTTGCCTTAGGATCCTTGGTGAATCCTTCGCACGTTTGAACAGCAAAAAAAAGAGACCGATCTCGCACTGAGCTCCAACGAGATCTTTTCCTGTCAAAGCACGAAGGCAACGGAAATAGTCCCTCCAACATGACGCCCACATCCACCTCGCACCCGGAGACAAGCGTCAGCTGGCCAACTCATCTAGTCATCACGACAGATGCCTTGGTGACTGTCATCAACACCGCTCCGAACGATCACGACATTCTTGTGATCATGTTTGACCTCCACGACAGTCCTTTCCCTTCCAAGTGGAAAACCTCAGGCCTTTTTCCTCCTGGCAAAGGCACATTCATTCTGAACGCCGTTCCTGTCGTCAGTCACCCCATGCGACTTCCATATCCAGAACCTGACTCCATTCGCAAAATACCGGACGAATTCGACGGTGAGTTAGGATCCACGATCTATACGAGTCTCTCGGTCCGAACTCACACATCCTCCCTTTACAGGCAGTGATCCAGGAAAGGCAAGCTTGCCCGCGTGGCCGCTCATCCTCAGCGGGGTTGCGGTTGTGACTTCCGTCCAACGTGACAGGAAGTCCGGCGTACTTTCTGGGATGAGCTATTTGGGCAAGAAGAACGGATGGTGGCGGTTCGACATACAAGTCGCCTTCCACGAGGGCGTACGATTCTCTGCTTGGTCACTGCCCCCGCCTCGGACCCTCGTCACGTTCGATGCGGCCATCGATCACGTCACGGAAAACGACGACTATAGCTACTATAAAAACCAATAGTTAATACTTCAGCCATGCGAAATTTTCGTTGGCTTTTCGTTGAAAAAGCCACCATAGTCACTTCCAGTAGCTACCTTTGACTAGTTCAGCACAAAGTGAGATCGACATAGTCACTATGTGGCTATAAGTGACCGGAGTTACTACATAGTAATTACTAATTATCCTGTATCCAGCAGCTGTCTCAGCCAGCTCCTTCGCAACACAAACAATTACACTTGGGTGAAATAGTCACTATATGTGGCTATGATTGGCGGCAATCTTGTCCGGGACTCGGAGGACTCCAGAGGCTGACGAGCTGACTTTGCTTTTCTTCCACATGATGTCTGAGCGGCGCTTTTTCTTGTCGTTATCCGAGTGCGAGGACAAAATGTCCTCCGAGAAGGAGGGAGAAGAGGAGTCCGAGGACAAACCACTGCTGTCGAAGTCAGAGTCCAAATCTGAATCAGTGCTGGACGACTGTATTTTCTTCTTCGAGGCGCGCTTCTTGCTGCGCTTTGCCTTCTTCCTCTTGCGCTTGGCATTTTGACATCGTCCAGTCGGAGTCGATCTTCTTCGCTTTTCCCTTGTCATTGGGCTGCTCCGGGACTGGAGAAGGAGCGGTGTTGTTGCCCTCCAGGAGGGAGACGAGCTGTGGTGGGTGTGGCGCCCCAATCTGCGGGGGTTGTATGAGTTGTTGCGCTTCAGCTGGTTAAACCACCGGAGGGTCCACTGGTGGATCGGCTTCCGAAGAGAGGAATAAGTCCCTGCCGAGTTGATCTTGAAGTGCTTGGCGGACACTGATCTGCTCGACGGCCAACATCATCGCCTGCTTCGGCTCCTCTTCCCCCGAAAGCAGGATGCTGAAAAGCCAAGCCTCTGGTGCCGGCCTGGGTCTTCTTGTCGAAGTCGGGATCGAGTTCGATCATCGGTGCGCCAGTTTTTTGCGGCGAGCGGTGAATTTTTCGTATGTTTCGCGTTGCTCGGTTGTGAGGACGGCAGTTTCCGGCTGAGATGGATGAGCGGATCCTGCAGCCGCTGACATCTGACTGCAATTGTAAGGATTATATGGTCTTGGGATCAGTACGTTGTGGAACAGTGTGTACGGAGTGTTGTCACTTGTGGTGAACTAACCTGGTCTAAGGAGATGCGTGCACAACCTCTTGGACCTAGGCGGTGGGTGAGCTGTGCAGCTGAGCTGGAGCTTGTTGCCGCCTGATGAGGTGGACTGTGAAGTGATGTAAAGGTGTGGGGTTAGCAAGCGTGCGCTTGAGATGATTGAGCTAGCCGTGCGACGTAGCTGTCTGGTGTAGGTGACCGGTGATGTGTGGAAACCCACTGGGAGAGTGTGTGACGAAGCGCGTGTGCGCGACAGCAGGCCGTGCGGCGAGTGTCCGTATGTATAGCGCCGTGCGGCATGTGTGATGAGCCGTGCGGCTGGAGAGGGGAAAGCCGTGCGGCCGAAGGAAAGTAGAGGGTGTGTGTGTTAAGGAACTCGTCGCTGTGCGACGCAAGGAGGATGAGGAGAGAGGAGAATCTGATGCGTACGCAGAGCAGGTGTGAAAGAAAACTAGTGAGGTAAGAGGTTGAAGCGAAGAGAAGTGGAATGTGGGTGAGCGACTCTGTGTCGAGCCTGATGCGACGGAGAAGAGCTGTCGTGGTCAGGAACAAAGTCGCGCCAGTAAGGTGCGCGACGTGTGTGTGATACTCTTCTCAAGTCGGCTCGACAAAGGGTCCGGCTTGTTAGAGTCTGGCCGGGATCACTACGGGACCAAGCCGGTTTCCGACCCGGGCAACCAACACCTCCATATGCGACAACAAGCTTCGCTTTCCCACATCGATAGTCGATCACCTACATCTCCACGACCATATCGACCTTTTGACGACAAACTTCTCAACAATCCGATGACGCAAGGTTTGGTCCCGCCTCTCTCTTATCGCCCATACTGACGATGCCAACGCCCTTGTCGCCTTCAACCCCAATTCCACGTGGTATCGGTGATCAGAACTCAGTCAATCATTCAATTAATACCGACGCCCAACGCGCCTCGCTCGCAGGGTAGCTTCGCTACTCTTCGAGCTCTCCGCAATGATTTCCACACAACATAGATGATGAGCAGATAGAAACCTCCAAAGGTGTGATGTGACATGTGTATTGCGTACCTGATCAGTGACCCATAGGCCAAAGTCAAGAAGTAATTATAGACCCACGCCCACCGCGCCTCGCTCTCATAGACTCACTCCCACCGCGCCTCGCTCTCAGGGTTAGTTTAGCATTCAAGATCAAATAAACAGGGTGATGGACTCACTACGAGGAGCTTCGCTGTCGGTATCACGCTGAAATCGCTGTCGCTGTCGTGTGCAGCAGATGCAGGAGCCTTGGCCTTCTTCGCTGGACTTTGGAGCGATGCCGAGTCGTTTGCCTTTCGTTCGTTGTTGCTGGAACTAGAAGTCTCAGACTGTGGTTGGCGTG
This sequence comes from Tilletia caries, assembly GCA_032718865.1. NCBI lineage: Eukaryota > Fungi > Basidiomycota > Exobasidiomycetes > Tilletiales > Tilletiaceae > Tilletia > Tilletia caries. The sequence goes on along the minus strand of JALUTQ010000037.1, from coordinate 71,541 downwards.
TCGGAGCTGTTTCCGCTGTCTTGTGGGTCTTACTGCTGAAGGCCTGAGATGACGCCCGAAGAGAGTTGTTGCCGCCGTTGCTCTTGAGGCCAACTCTGTTCTCTGCTCTCGTCTTTGAAGACTTGACGTATTTCAAGTGCTTCTCGATCCACTTGAGAGTCTTGTAATGGTGCAGACCCCATACAAGCTCTGGAATCTGGATGGTCGAGTTCAATGGCGGTTGCAGCTTTGATGAGTGTCGAAATCAGATTTTGTCGCCACCACATGAAGTTCCGGAAGTCGTCACCCTTGAAATCTTCATCCTCTTCTGGGACTTGTAGCATCAGATTGCAGTGAAAGCGAACGCCTTTTTCGATCTCATGCATCGCCTCCTTCAAGAGGGGGTTTTCGTTCTCGTCTCTGGTGATGAAGTTCTTTCCGTATTGAGGACACTCCCTCTTGGCGTCCGAGTCGGTAAAGCACATCTTGCCCGGGTTGGGGAAGGTCGAAAAGTCTCGCGTCGCCATTTCCTTCTTCCATTGGCTGGATCCCGGCTTAGCTTGAGGAGTACAAGCTGTCGTTGAAGATGATTGCAGTGCATTTGCGCCTTGCTGCACATTCGCGTTCGGAACATGAGAGGTCGAGCTGAGTGGCGCTCACTGGCGCCTGCGCCGAGGCCGAAGCGGGAGAGGGAGCGGCAGAGTCTGAAGTTGCTCCAGGAGTAGCGTGGACGGCTGAAACGAGATAGGGATGGGCGGCGAGAAGGTTGTTGAGCATTTGAATGGGAGTCATGTCAGATGAACCCATTGGCAAGGTCGATGTCAAGCTGCTGCCGTTGCCGAGCGAGTCGAGTCGAGTCCGGGAAACGGCGAAGGGGGATGCATGCCTGCTTCTGTCTGGTTGGATTGTAGGCTGCTTGGCTGCATATTCTGGTTGGATTGTTGGAACTCGGGCCTGTCAGATCGGTCAGCTGTCAACGGAGAGGAAGAATCAAGAGTCACAGATGAAAAGCGATGGAATCAGGAAGAGTCTAGGGTTGAGAAAGCTTCTGGAGTCTACTTACGAGCAGGAAAGGTAGAAGAGCGGGTGTTTGGGCGATAATGGCTGGTGATGGTGGTGGATGGTGAGAAGGAGGAAAGGGAAGGTGCGAGTGCTTTAAACCCATGCTGAGTGCATACATCCAGCCTCAAGCAGGCACAGATACCATGATACTAACAGGCGTTTTGCGTTGCTATTCCCTTCAGGCGTGTTCAGAGAGCCATGATAGGTGTCGAAAGACATATATGTACCCGCCCAGTTCGAAAATCTCAATTGACTCGATGATGGAGCGGACGTGTAGAATGCTGCAATGCTCTTTCCATAGCCCTCTGAAGATTCCATCTGCTGCAACAACGTCCTCCAAGATCTGAAAGATCACAAACGCCCGTCCCGCTGCCACCTCTTCCTCTTCGTCTTCGTTCCCGTCCTCCTCATGGCGCGCATGGACTTCTCTAGGCTGCTCGTCGAAGCTGAGAAAGTGCAATGCCTGATCCCACCGGCCTGGATTTTGAGCCAGGACGTTCCCCAGACTTTTTGAGTCCATGATTTTATGAAATATGAACAGACAATAGGAAGCAGCAAGAAACATGCATGCCTTGATCTTGCTTAATCATTAATGCTCGGTCCGGATATCGTAAACTCGAATTCTCAAAAGGCAGGATTTCAAATGTGGTCTGTGGAAACTGGAATATGGATTGCATACCTAAACGATGGCCTACAGAACTCAGTCAATCATTCTGTGACATGAGTATTGCGTAACTGATCGGTGACCCACAGCCCAAAGTCGAGAAGTCATTATAGACTCACACCCTCCGCGCCTCGCTCTCAGGGTAGCTTCGCTACGCTTCGAGCTCTCCGGTAAGGATGAGCACGGAGTAAGCCCCGGAGCGGCTTTGCCGGAGGCCCGGAGCCAAGGCTCGGCCAGTTATTATAAGTTGTCCATTTCTGGTCCGCAGCTAAGTTCAGTTGCAGTTGGAACCCGGCGCCGGCGCCCGCAGTTTAGTTTAGTCACAGTATAGCCACTTATTATCATTACAGTTAACTTAATTTTGCGCCTGTCACTATACGTTACTTACAGTTATTTATAGTAACTTAATCGCGTCTCAGTCACCCAATTCACGCGGTACCTACCTCAAGATGTCTGGTACTATTCCAGTTTCCGCCTCCGAGCTCGCTCGTACATGTTTCCTCTCTTGACTACCTCCAAACACTCATGCTTTTTAGTTATTTCTAGTTACTTGTTACAGTTATTATTAGTTACTGTGGGCACAGTTGTTAATAGTTAATTGTTCCAGTTATTGTTAGTTAATGGATACAGTTATTAATAGTTGACTACTATGCTTGTGATTAGTTATTGTGCGCACTGTGAGTAACTGTAAGTAACTGTAAGTACCTATAAGTAGCTATAAGTTCGCACTGTAAGTAGCTGTGAGCAACTGTAAGTTGGGTCAAATCTTCGGCTTGCAAACGGCAACTTCTAGTGACTATAAGTTACCGTGTCCGGGCCCATACAGTTTAAGTTGACTTATTTTTCCGGAGGCTCCGCCGCCCGCAGTTTAGTCACAGTTTAACTAGATTAAGTTAACTTACCCGCAGTTGCAGTTAGGTAAGTTGGTAAGTTGCCGAGCCTTGCTCGGACCTCTGCTCCCAAAAAAAGACTTAGCGGAATTTGCCCATTCGTCTGTACACCACCAAGACCAACACTATCAGCACCAACATTGACGACGACGAACGTAACATCCACCACTCACCACTCACCACACTTGCAACGCAGCGTCGGACGGTATGAATGCTGCGCCGACTACTCTCGATCCCTCCGTGCTCACAGGGCTGATTCAGACGGTGCCATTGGTGGGGGACGGCGCCTTCCTCGGTGCTCTTGGCCATTGGTTCAACACTAACGAATGGAACTTCGTTCCCGAGCCAACTGCTACGCAAGTATGTTCTCGAGTCCTACATCCGGACGTCGCACAACTGGCACTGTCAGCGTACCGCGCTATGTGCAAAACCACCGATTCAGGCAAGCGCCCCCCTGGAAGTATCTTTTGGTGAGTGTGTGCCGTGACGCTGCGGCCTGTGGGTGTCGCTGACTTGCTTGCTCTCCTTCTCTTGTGAACCTTGCGTAGACCAGCTACATCCAACGTGGCCATCCTGATGCAGTCAAGGTTGTGATTGCGGCCTTCACCGCCTTCTTCGAATCGGCCGACCCGTCATCAGGTACTTTGAGGCCTTCCGCCTCCACCTCCGCATTCGAATTCGCCTCTTACATGCCCGCAACCTCTACCTCACCGATGAATCAGATCATGCCTGTATCCGCACCAAGCAACATTGGAGGCGCGGACCAGTCCGGTATTGCCGCTTTCGACTTCTCCAGTTTCATGGCTCCGTCAACATCCGGTTCGGCGTCGGTGTCGCTTTCTACAGATCAGCCTCCGCATACGTCTCCTCCTCCAAGCACGGCAAGCGAGACAAGATCCGTGCGAGCTGAGTCCGAGAAGACTCCCCTGACTCCTTCGTCACAGAACAGTCGAAAGGGCAGGGCACCCCCAAGGCAGCATCTGCAGCATCCAGAACCCAGTCCAAGCCAAGACCCCTCCAAACGGCACAATCGAGCACGCGGGGCTATTCAAAAGCGCCGTCTGGAGCCCAGTGCAAGCCAAGAATCCTCCAAGAAGAAAGGCAAGAGGGCTGACCCAGCCGCCGCCTCGGCCGCCGAATCTTCGTCATCCAATGAGGCCGCGACTTCAGTCGCCTTGAGGGGGGGCTACCACTTGAGGGGGGGGGGGGGGCGACGTTCGTTCGCGCTCGGCTGCCACCTCTTCGACCGGATCTGCCACCTCTTCGCCCGGATCGCCTCGTTCGCGCTCCGCGGCCACCTCTTCGGCTTCTTCAACCCTTGTCGTTGCACCCGCATCGGCCCACACCAGTGACGTCGCCGTGGTGACTCCAGCCACGGCGCTCGCCGCTATTAGTCGACCTGCTCGCAACTCTAACGCCGCAATGCGTGTGGCACGGCTATGCCCTGGCGTTACCTGGGCCTGGTTCGATGACACGATGGAGCTACCGACGGAGTCCCTCTTACCAGTGACGAGGCGAACGTCGAAGCAGAACGAAGCGCCGTGCCTCCTTCCTCTTCTAGTCCGGATGGTTCCAACGGCGGAAGCCACTCGCGCACGAAACGGCTATCCCATCTACGGGAGGCCTGGGGCTGTCAACAGTGTCCCAAGATCCGAAACGAACACGTCGGCCGGACCAGCAATCTCGCCAAGCACGTTCGTGTATCGCACGGCCTGAAATCCGACGCGACTGAGTAACTCTCTGCTTTGTTCTAGTACAGCCGTTGCCGAGATCTCAGTGCCCTGTATCGGATCTCGAATCGGAATGAATTGCCTGCTACTGCGGTCTTCTTTCTGTACTCCCCGTCATGACTGAGGACTTGGAGTCAGACCATGTATGGACGACGAGTTGAGTAAGAAACAAAAGAAAGGGAGGCTCGATAGCGTTGGAGACTGGAGAATATCGGGGGTCGTTAAGGTACATCCTTGGCGTAAGTGCGGTTACTGAAGGAAGCCTATCGATTACGATCTATCTCCACGGAGTCGACGGGCGAGGGCCAGGTCCTTGGGCTTGATGGTGACACGCTTGGCATGGATAGCAGCCAGATTGCTGGAAGAGAGCAGAGGGATAGTTAGTGACGAGCGTCGGAGAGAGAGAGGGGGGGAGGGTTCATTGTCACTCACACGTCCGACAAAACGGAGACGAGATAGGCCTTGGAAGTCTCTTGTAGCGCAGCGATCGCCCCGCTCTGGAAGCGCAAGTCCGTCTTGATGTCCTGGGAGATTTCGCGGACAAGACTGGAAGGGGAGCTTGCGAATGCACAGCTCGGTCGTCTTCTGGTATTTTCGAGGTGTGGATGAAGGAGAAAGGCGATGTGAGGGTAACGTGGGTCGAGCGATGCGAATTTGATGAAGGTGAGCATGATGAAGGGATTGAGGAAAGAGGCGGAGGTGGAGAAGTATAAGAGGGCAAGGGTGAGGGTGAGAGGGAAAGGGTGGTTGCTGGTGGGTTTTCTACCTGCGTCGGTCGCTCAGTAGAAAAGATCTACTCTCATCACCATGTACTGAATAGACCTGTCTGAAGAGGCTACCAGTAAGTGAAGTGCAAGTGACTATGCGAGTGAAGAGTGTGTAGAATGACGAGGAGAAAAGAACTAGGTACAAGGATGAGCTCGAGAATGGTAAGGATGAGGGCGAGAGAAAAGTGTGACGTGGGAAAAAGGAGGCCGGATGTTGCTATGCAGGAGTCATGAGAACAGGGAAGAGGGAAGATAAAGAGAGAGGAGATAAGATATGGATGCCATGTGGCAGAGCCACGTGGTCGTCCAGCACACGTATCAGCAGCCTCCAGACGAACAGCGCGTGGAGAATAAGTTACGGCAAAGTAGCTTGTGGATGTAGCGTTGGCAGTGACCTCTGCTCGCTCAGTATTGACGCAGATAAGTACAGATTTCAGTGAACTGATGACAATGGACATTCAACCGATTTTTAGGCCGCATCACCTCGCGTGATAGGGCAAGGCCGCAAGGGCTTCGACGCGCCCCACAGTGTGGATAAGCGGTGGTCCATGCACCTTCTGAATTTCCCAAGCACTTCCTGAATTCCCAACGTATATAACAGAGCCTCGATCTGACCAATCTCCCATCCCTCTTACAACCACCTCGACTTCCAGTCGCTCCCCTTTCCGCTTATTCACAGAGTCCAAGGCACAAGTGTATCGGTTGCGTGCCGATAAAGTAGTACTGAAGATGAGTAATTGCTAGAGTGATTTAGTACAAGGGAGAGCAGCGAGAGCGGAGAAGGTGATGACTGACGAGGAAGAAAGGGAAGTCTCTCGGCCGTGAGAAGGAGAAGTGATGAGAAAAGAGAGAAAGGAAGATAAGAGATAAGATATAAGAGGGGAGCACGTGGTCCAGCCACGTGGTACACCAGCACAACAAGCCTTGCCCAATTCCAGTTTCCCCACCCACCCATCCCTTCTGCCACACCAGCAACACCTTGAGCGCAACCTCAGCATTCCGAGCCTCCGATCCAGCGTCCCAGGCCCCATGACTCCGGCTTCAAAAGTCCCGTTCCAGTTTCCTCAAAAAAACACTCAGCCTCCAAGACTTCAGTGTTTTGCACCAGTTCCCTCTCCAAGCCTCCAGCGCCCCGTTTACCGTCCGCTTTCCCGCGCGCTTAAACAGCGACAGGTCGCACCAGGTTCCCCGTTCCGTCTCCATGACCCAAAGCAGCACCCCAAGATTCAAGTTTCAACACCCAACAATAACGATTCTCCCTTGTCTCTAGTTACTCGATCTCTGCCTAGCCTCGCAGAATCGGATCAGCTTTATGATAAACTGTCATCGTCGACGGCCGCGTTCATGACGTTCATCTTCTTATTGGCATACGAATTCGAACATCATGTACATTAAAGCCTCGTATACTGAGCTCGCGCTCGTCAGTCGTCAGTAGCGGGTGTGGCAGCCCGCCCACCCGATGCTGACGCGCGTCGGCCGGGCGGCGATGTCCGACCTCGGTGCATTCAGCAATGCACTCGAAGTCTGGCCCACACGTGTTCGAATTGAGTGAGTATTGAGCCTTCTTTCTATTCCCAATCCTGAGCCACTACAACGAAGGGGCACAGCGGCGAAGGCAGCAGCTTTCAGCGCGCCGATACGTTGCGATGCTGAGATCTGAGGAGCAGTCAGCACTTGCCTGCATGCTCTCAAAGTTTGTGACACAATTTTGACACCTTTGAGTTTTGACAGCTCTAGACCTCTAGTGCCTCGAGCGTGACCATTTTGACACACCAAAACCTGTTTATACATGATAACTTCCGCTACAAGTTTCCAAATCGAGTCAAAGAACATGCGCTGAAAAGGTATGAAGCAACTGCGTTGCATGAGCGGAATTTTTTGAAGCGTTGAGGTGTGAAAGGACTAAGGAGGCGTGGGAGTGGTGCAAAGGGGCGCGGTGGTAATTCTCGAGGTTGCACTATAAGAATTAGGTATACAGAGCTGGATTCTCCCCAGAACGGGAGAGAACGGGGACCAGACCAGAGAGTTCCGACGCCGTAAGGAGATTGTGAATTGTACTTAGAAGGGACTGAAGTACAGCGGAATGCGATGTGATAGACTGAGGACAGGTGAAGCTGAGAGAGAGGAAGAAAAGGTGCTCGACAGACTATATGAGACTACGGGCGAAGACCTCCACTATTGAGGGGGCCCGTGGTTTCCAACTTACAGAGTGGAAAGTCACTTGATAAAAAAAATAAAAAAATAAATAAAAAAATAAAAAAAGAAAAGAAAAGAAAAGAAAGAAAGAAAAAAAAAGAAAAGGAAAAAAAGAAAAAAGAAAAGAAAAGAAAAAAAAAGGTTTCGTAGCTTCACTTCTTCCTGGCTTTCCTGACTGGAGGTTAACCACAGGATGGTACACAAATTCTCGAAAAACCACAGGATGGTACGCTCACTATCTTACCATGGGAGGGTATGAGGACCTTGTATGGCCGACCTCATCTCATTAAGCACAGATCAAAGGTATTTCTGGGTCGAAAATTCCAATTTTTTGGCCCGCCTCAGACCGCCGAAGCTCTCGCGGCTCCTGAATAACTGACCTTAAAATCCAATGGTAGGCGTGTGAGGCTTAGGAGAGCAAAACAGGCCTTTCTGCGATGCGATCGGTTGCGATTAGAGGGTGCTGTATCCTGAGACTTTTCTTCCCAGAAAGCACTTTCAATCTTCTCCTCGAAATGAGGTCGGCGAATGGTATCTCCGTACCCTCCCATGGTAAGATAAAGGGGGTACCATCCTGTGGTTTTTCAAAAATCTCCGTACCATCCTGTGGTTAACCTCTTTCCTGACTGGTATCTCATCTCCTTTCCTCTCTCAACATCGACATCGACATCGACAGCTACAGCTACAGCGACAGACACGATGACATGGCGACGCGCTCCTGTCTTCGGCCCGCTCTCCGTACAGCTCGCTCTCTCCCCTTATCGAAAGGCGGCCCAGCACCATCACCAGTCAGCTTCACCGCAGCAACGGCAGTGACCAAGAAGCGCAGGACAACCGCCGCCAATCTTTCTCTGATTAGCAACAGCAGCTTGCACAGATGCGCGCCCGTCACAGAGACACCCGTGAGCTCCAGGAGTAGAGCCATCTCCTTCTTAGCTCAACCGCCGCCGTCGGGACCGGAAGACAGCTACCGAGCTCAGTATGCTCAACTGTTCCTCGATACCATGCTCGGATCCACAGCCGGAATCCGCAGTGGCAGTAGCGGCAGCACCAGGACGAAGATAGCACACCCGCTTGCACACGTTCAATCAGAAGCGGACGTTCTTGCCGTTTTCCACAGCATTAACGTTCAGCTGCAGTACCCACCTGAGACCCTCCCACCCCAGTCAGCATGGATCATCGCATTCCAGACCTTGCTCGAGGAAGACGATCCAACCAGGCACCATACCAGCACTCCCTCCACTCCCTTCATCGAGCTCATCCGGTCCGAGTTGGAGAGCAGCAAGCGCAAGGATTCATTCGAATATGACATCGGACGCATCTACGAAGCTCGTAGCCTCTACAACACCTACCTGCGCAGACTTGAGCTCGCCCGCTTCAACAACGTATCACTCGAGCCAGAGGAAGACGACCTCGGCCCCGCACTAGCCCTTCCGCTCCTTCGAGCCTATACCCACAGCTTCGTACCGGACATCCCCCGCGCATTTGGACTGTATGCGGACCTACTGGAGCGCGGCAGCTTCGCACACGGGCGAGCGAGGTCTGGGGCTGGTGGAGAGGTGTATGCGCTGCTCATCGGACTGTGCGTTCGGAATCATCTGTTCGCACGTGCTCTCAGGCTTGTCAGGGATATGACTCTCTTCGGCATCGATCAGCTCTTTCACAGTGGCTCCCTTGCCGCTCTCACGCTCGATCACGGACCGAACCCAACAGGAAGCGACATTCTCGCGAGGACGGCGGAGGAGGCGCCCTTGTTCCTTACGCGTCGCAATCGCGTCGATCTGCTTAACGTTCTCATGCGGTCAGCAACGTCCTACGCAGAGGCGTATGCCATCTATTGGCGCTTACGTCGGATGTGGGCGGGCGCACAGGCCGAAGCGCTCGCTCAGAGGCTTCGAGATCGGACAGGAGAGCAACGGGAGCGAGCTGGCAGTGGTGGAATCCTGTACTGGGCCCGCCGGATTGCTTCTCGCTCGGATCCGTACGAATACCTTGGCGACGGTGTCGACGAAGGCGGGGGTGTCGACTGTGGACGGGGAGCGCTGACGTATTGGTCTCTTCCTTACTCAGCAGGGGATGAAGAATCAGCGGCGGCAGCGGTAGCGGCACGAGAAAGCGTTCTTCTCACCGAAGACGAGCTCCTGGCTGAAGACGCTCACGCGTACAACTTCCAAAGCTCACGATTCAGTCTAGGCTCCATCCTCGGCCGCCTGCAGACACGGTCATCCAAAGAGGAAGCCATCCTCACCATTTACGCGTCGCAGGAGGAGCGCATGGCCAGGCTAAATGCGGCACCATTCCCGCTCAATGGGTGGAGACATATCTTGTCTACTTTTCCAAATTTACAGTGCGGTTGGGTCGAGGTGCGCCAGTCTGCATCGACGTCTTCGGCGATGGACACGAGGAGGACATTTGCCAATCGTGTACCTCGGCGTGTACGCGATAACGGCCCAGTGGGAAAGGTGGAACGGGTCTGGATTCCTGCTCCGCCTGAGCTTGTCATTTCCATCTTCTGGGACATGCTTCAATCCGGCGCATCGCCCCCTCCGCCAGTCTACACCAATCTCCTACACTACTACACGAAGCTCGTCAAATCGTCTCGGCAGAGCGTGTTCTCGGCCAGCAGCGACGCGTCACACGACACTCCCTCCGACGCGGAGCTTGCCTCCATTCAGGACCACCAACGCCGACTCATCGCGTCCGAAGCGATCACCTCCCTCCACAAGCTCATCCACCTCGACATTAACCTCGAACCGGACCTACCTTTGATCAACGCCCTCATGAACGCGTATGGCCATCTTGGCCAGATTCACGACGTCCTTCCGATCTGGCAGAGTCTGGTCAATCTTTCTGGTGGGGCGAAGGTCTCGCTTTCTTCTGCGGGCGCGGGTGGGGAGGGGCAGGGGAGGGTGGCGAATCGGATGGACGGGCAGAGCGTAGCGATTGTGTTGGATGCGTGTGGGTTCGCCGCTTCCCTCCCGCTCAGTCGGGCGCGGAGCGTGGTGAGCTGGGTTCGACATCGAGATCGGTTGGCGACGTCGTTCGCGGTCAAGAGCAGGTCCACCGCATCATCATCGTCGCCAGGTGTCGGAGGAAGCCGTCCGCGCCCGCCGGAGTTCCTGATGAGCAAAGGAGCATGGGACGCTTGGCTCGAATGCCTCTGTCGACGAGGTCACGTCCGCGAGGCCTTCGAAGTCTTCACGCAGGAGATGGTTCCCACGCTCGAAACTCAACGGCGCACCTTCCACCACGACAACCGCAGGGACCGGGATCAGGCTCGGCCGGATACGAAGACGCTGGGGACACTGTTGCGCTTTGCGGCACGGGAGAGGGACGAGATGGGCGTCCATAAGGGTCCTCCTGCAGACGCTCCCTCGCGTCGGGCTGATGAGCGGCGAGTCAGGCCTGAGGCCGGGGTCGGGGTTGGGATGGTCGGATCGACTTTCCTTCGCATGCCGCCGACCGAAGGCGACGACGCCCTCCATCCTCCTCCTGCGGCTTCTTCGATGCCGCCGCCACGACGACGGGACACGAGCGTCTGGGCCGAGCTCCGGACGTGGATTCAGCAGGAGATGCCCGAGCTTTGGGACTCAGTCAGGGACATCGGCACCGATACTATCATCAGACGGGGCGGCAGCACGCGGCTCGGGAAATAGACCAGCATGAGATGATGTCAAGATGTTGCTTTGATGAGGGTTGTGATTCTATGTACGATGGCTTTGTATGCAAGGTTGGCAAGAAATACAGGGGAGGATGGAAAGATTAAGGACGGATAGGAGGGAGACGAGAGAGATGCACCCGCCGTTGGAGGAGGGGGACGCGGTACGATTTTGACGAGCCATACGGAGCCGTTCATAGAGGGACCCTCGCTCGGGAATGGAATGGAATGGTGGGAATGGGAGAGATCAGATCTCGGTCGCCTCGAGCCACATCTGCCAAATGCGCCAAAGAGCATGGCCCGGATCAATCTCCTCCTCCTCAACCTGCCCGTCGCCCTCTCCTCCCGAGCCGCCCAGACCGAGACCCACGCCTGCCCCGGTACTGGCACCTACGCCTCCGAGAGCCCCATAGCCGATGTACGGATTGGTAAGGGCGGCCAGTGGCGAGATGGGCGGGTTCACGGGACAGACTCGATCGCGGAGCGCCTCCCATTCGAGCACCATCTGTCTCGGCACGACCTGGGTGCGCAGACGGTTCGGAGCGTCGATGTCGTCCAGTGTAGGTCTGCGTTGTTGTTGCTGCTGCTGCTGTTGTTGTTGTTGGAGAACGGGTGTATGCGCGTGGTTGTGGAAGGAGTGGCCGTGTGTGGAGGCCCGGGTTGAGGTTAGGGAGGAGAGGGAGGGCGCGCGGGCGGTGAGGCGGCGGGATTGATGATGATGATGTTGGTTTGTGTTGTTGTGATGGTGGGTGTGTAATGAGGGAGGGTCGTAGGAGAGTGCATTCAGGGCTGCGTCTGGGTCGACGGAGTCGCTCCCGCTCCCGCTCCCGCCCCCTTGTTGTTGGAGTACACCGCCATTGGTAGGCTCCTCATCCACACTCCCATCAAAGCGGCCCTGCCCATGATACTGACTGTGATTTCCGTGCCCGTGTCCGTTGCTGTGGCCATGGCTGTGCCCGCTGCTGACGCTCGGACTGGGCTGGTAGAGGAAGAGAGCGGGGGGTACGTCGTTGAAGCTGAGGGAACGCAGACTGGCCTCGAGTGCTTCGGCGCGTGCGATCGCTGAGGAATGCGACGAAGCAGAAGGATGGAGGTAGTCGTTGCTGTGGTTGTGATGATGATGGTATTGAGATGACGAAGACGCGTACGGGGGACGATCACTGTCGCTGTCGCCCTCATCGTCGTTGATCTCCTCGAAATAGTCATCATCGCCCTCTTCGGAATCGCTGAGATCACTTCCCGCGCCGGTATTGAAAAGCTGAGTCTCGCCATCGCTGCTGGAGTGGCCGCCTATGGAGGCGCGGGTGCTGATGCTGTCCCCATTCCGGGAGTGGTTGCGATGCTTGGGATGCTCTGCTGCGAAGGCGCCCCGTTTCCGGTGGGGAGATTGATTGCCGCCGTGATGTGCCCAATTGGTGGTCTTCGTATTTTTGGCCTTGACAGTAGGCAGAGGGACGGGGCAGAGGAAGGACTCGATGTCGGCGACGAGATCGGAGCCTGCGATGAAGGTCGCTTTGAGAGGCGGGCGAGTCTTGCGATTGTATGTGTTTGGATTGGAAAGGAGAAGGAGACGCCAGAGTAGTGCTGCCTCTCGTGGGGGATGGTAGCGATTTCCGACTCCTGCAGCAGAGGAGGAGAAGGTGGAGGTGGAGGAGAGGGCTGGGGTGGTCCAGATGAAGTGTCGCAGCTGGCGCATCTGTACGATGCTGGAGCACTCCTCCTGGGCCAGGGTGAGGTCGTAGAGCTGGAAGATCTCGGTCTTGTCGAGGATATCTGCGGTATATGCGCATACGAAGCTGTAGGGGTTGATGCCCCACACCTCGCGGGGAGCACATGCCTTGCCGTACGACTCTGCATGGTCGACGGAGATGAGTTTCCCGGAGAGGGCAAGGTTCTGGATGTTGCGGCAGGACCGAAGGATGTTGTGTGTGCGCCGAAGGACAAGAGACCACGCCGAGCGCTCGTGGTGGAGCTGTACGTCGTCGGGGGCGAGTGCTCGGAGGAGATCGGAGTGGAGGGAGCGTGGTCCGATCCAGAGAGCCTTTACGAGTTTGCGGAGGTGGGGCTGGTTGAGGAGGAGGGAGGAGAAGGAGTCGAGACTTGCGTAGGTGGAGAGGGTGACGCGGCGGTAGATGTGCGGCCAGAGATCTTGGGAGACGCGCTTGTTGAGGAGGAGGAAGGCGAGCGGGCGTGCGCTGTCGTCGGCTGCGCGTGCGGCGAACCCGAGGATCATCAGCAGGATCTCGTACGGCAGCTGGGGCACGAACACCGGGTCTCCTCCTCGTCCTCCGTCGCCTTCCGCAGCGACTACCGCCCCCTCCCTGGCCCTGGCCTTTCCCTTTCCCTTGCTCTTGGTGGTGGCCCTGTCCGGCGTTGCTGCCGCTGCTCTGCGTGCTAAGGACGCCATGTCGCGAGTGCTGAGCGTGGGAATGGGCGCCACCACAGAGCTCCGACACGCGCGCGCTTCCCGACACCGAGCTCGAACCTGCGTCTCCTGCTGTCGAAGTCGAGGTCGAGGTCGAGGTCGAGATGGTGGTCTTCCTCATCAGCTTCAGTTTGTGTATGGACAGAGGGTCTGTGGGGACTTGATTTCGCTTACGGCCGTACTTTCTCGCGACACCGTGCGGCGAATGCGGAAAGTGCCGGAATCTCACCCGACTCCTGCCGTTTGTTTACTCGCTCTCCAAACTTGCATCCAGGAATGCAGCACGACCTCGACAACGACAGCGACAGCGCGAGCCACAGCGACAGCGATGACGAGACCTTGCTCTTCCCAGTCTAGCATGATCATCTGCACAGAGGGGAAATTAGCTGAGACTCCATCCAACGGTGCTGACACTCGGCCCTGCTGACCTCTCCTTCTCACTGACCGGGTCTGCTCCCAGCTCCCCTTCCTCTGCTTTACAGAAATTGATACCAGCCCCCTCGCCAGCGCACAGCAACGGGATCGCTCCTCAGTGCGCGAAATATCATGCTGAAAGCAGCCGAGTCCACGTGTGCCGGCGATGAAGGTCACGACTCACGGATACCGAGCGAGGGGTTGCCAGACCTGGGTCATCGTCGACAACCATCTCAGGACTGTGCAGCAGCAGCACGGCAGACCCATTTGTGAGCGGTCCTGGACATTCCTCGTTTCTGCACAGCTTCTCGAATATCTGAGACAAAGCCACACTCTCATCTGCCGATCGCACATGATCTTCGCGCGTCTCCACGCAGATCAAACATTGCCCCCATCGCTCGGACGAAAGGTGGGCCCATCGCTGGCCCTTGGGGCTCTAGCCAAGACGGGCTGCTAGCGCTCTAGATCCAGTCTGACTTGGTCTGCCTCTCATCTCGTCCGACTCCCGAGGGCGATCCCGGCACCGGGCACACCCGCAGTATGGGGGCCCCAAAGCACAGGCCACATCGCCTGTTTTTTCCCCACTGAGTGTAAATCTCCAACTTCCACCTCGTCCCAATACGGTCAGCCCTTCAGAAACTGGTACGTGTTGCTTGCTAGGCGTCATAGGCAGCTCTTCGACTGAGCATTCAGGCTTAAAAGAAGGCCCCTCCCTTCGAAATCCGTCTTTCTCCCCCTCCTCCATCTCCTCCCAGATCTTCACAACTTCACACACCTACACCGTACCCCCATACATCCACCCCCATACTACCACATATACCACCACACACACCAACACACATACACACCTACAAACACACACCACACACGCACATACCCCGTCATACACACACATACATACATTCAAGCCCCGACGCTCCCGCCCAATTCTTTCCTCGTCCCTTCCAACATTATCATCATCCTCACTACAAATTCGTCATCATGTCCACCACATCCTCCTCGAGCCCCTCCCCCATTGCCAACAACCTCCTCGGCATGGCGCTCCACACCATGATCCAGCTCGCTCAAGGGAAGAGCCCCACCGAGGCAGTCGTTGACTGCGCCAATATCATCAAAGCAGCGCAGCAGAGTCCCCTTGACAATATCATCCCCAACATCGGCAACAGAGCCACAGCCAATAAGGTACAGCTCATCGCTGAGTCCGCCGGCGAGGCCAACATGGTCTTCTCCGAGATGGTGGCCGTCATGACGAAGGCGTCTCGATATTTCGACATCTTCTGCGCCAGGTACGCCGAAGCTACCAAGGAGCTCAAGGAGCTCGGCTACGTAACGGCTGGACTCCAGGTTTACGTAGAGTGAGTAACATACATCGTCGCTTTCATCTTTCACAGACACCCAGCTGACTGACATCGGTAACTCTCTTCCTGCGCTCTACAGGGTTGCAATCGTGGGGACCGTGGATGCCCGACCTGCGCGTCCTGCGACCGCACCGGCCACTGCTACGGCCATTGCTCCTGGTCCTACTTCGCTGCTTCCAGCAGTCGCGCCAGCTCTCGCTAGCAGCAGTGTCGTGGGTGTTCGCGTCCCGGTGACGAGTGGACTCGGCGGCGTTTCGGCATCGCTCCCACCTGCATCCGTCTCCGGTTCTGTTCCGTAAGTGTCTTCCTCCGCACTGGGCCAGGGTTCTTGATTTCTTACTGACGTGCTGTCTATCTTTTCTGACTGCTTCTGTTCAGGCTCGGTGATGTTTCCGGCATCGTGTCCACGGGTCTGCCCTCGATCAGCATCCCTGGCGGGTTGACCTCGTCGACTTCGAGTCTCCCCGGCCTCACCAACCTCTTCCCCACGGCGACGAACCCTGGTGCTACGACCGTTGCTCCGACAGTTGCCTTGCCGGCAACACGCCCTTCCGAGAGCGAGGTCGAAGTCGACAACGACAGGACACCTCGCGCAAGCACTCGCCCGGCTACTCCGATGGTCCGCCAACCACTGGCGCTCAAGCCAGTCGGTCATGCCGAAGACGTGTTCGGCCCTATCATCGGGCACATCAAGACGACTGTAACGTCGGCCACGACCGGGACCGGGGACAAAGACGACGATGACAGGACGCCTCGCGCCGCTGCTCGTCCTGCTACTTCGATCCTTCGGCGTCCACTGGCACCCAGGCCGGTCGGTCCCGTCGCAGAGTCCGTGTTCGGTCCTATCTTTGGACCCATCAAGACGGCTGTCACACCGGCCACCGATTCTTCCCAGACCACCATCGAAGTCGACGAGGAGAAGACACCTCGCGCCCCGACTCGCCCAGCTGCTCCCATCATCCGCCGACCACTGGCCCCCAAGGCAGTTGGTCCCGCTCAGGAGTCCGTGATCGGCCCCATCTTTGCGACCATCAAGATGAACCCACGCATCGAATCGGAGCGGCTCGACAAGCCTACGCCGACCAAACTCGTCGTGTACCAGGATTCTCCGGTCGAAAGACAGCCTCAGCCGACCGCGCCATTAAAACTCGCCGTATTCCAGGACTCCCCGGATGCAGGACAGTCTCGAGCAAGCAAGAGGGCTTCGATTGGGATATCCTCGATGAAGCGGCACATCCCATCGAACTGCGGCTCGCCACGGCAACCTCTCGCACTCCGCCATCGTCTCTGCTGAGATGAATCGGTACTCAGCTTCATCTTCTGGTCGGCTCCTTGATACCCTCGGCTCTCCCCGCCCCCGTCTCCAAGTACGGTGTACCCTATATCCTATTCTCCACACACAATCTGGCCTCACAGCCCACCTCGTCTCGTTCGCGTCAACCTCACTCTGTTCTCTAGTGCCCCCCTTGCTCGTCTCTGACCTCTGTATCTTCTCGACAAATCGAATCTGGTGTTTCCCGCTGTCCCACAAAATGGATGAACTCGGAAGTCGTACTGTATGTCTGTGTCTGAGAGATGTTCACTTGTAAAGTTTTGAGATTTCCAAGCGTCCACAGCGAATGGTTACAACAGACGCAAGGCTCGCAAACCTCCCCTTCCCAAGCTCGCACGACAAGCGGGAGACTCCTCGGAATGACCCGCGGTTGTTCCCTACTGCGTAACCGTTTCAAATGCGCGGCCGTCATGTCCGTCGCGATCGGCGAAGGTGATGATGTCGACGCAGCTCCCGAGGTCGAGCCCTGATTGACGATGCGCAGATCGGACACAGTGCGCGAATCCGCCTCACAGAATCCTCATCAATGTCGTCCAGCGTGGTGATCCGAGCCGGCTTGCCCTCCGCAGAGGGCAACCTCGTAGTCGATCCAACACCACTGGC
Source organism: Tilletia caries (assembly GCA_032718865.1). Classification (NCBI taxonomy): domain Eukaryota; kingdom Fungi; phylum Basidiomycota; class Exobasidiomycetes; order Tilletiales; family Tilletiaceae; genus Tilletia; species Tilletia caries. The sequence goes on along the minus strand of JALUTQ010000037.1, from coordinate 54,462 downwards.
CCGACGACCGCCGCCCGAGCTGGAATCCTGCAAGTTTGCACCTGGACCTCGACCTCTCTCCTGCCCCCCCCCCCCAGCCAGACCGTCCCATCACTTGTGGAAGAGCAAGAACGGATTCGAGGACGGGACCTCGCTCAGATCGCACGTCTCCACAATATCGTCCAAGATCCACATCGAATCGGCGTACGCACCTAATCGAAGTCGAAGGGCCACAGCGGAGGAGGAAGAGGATGGCCTGCGGCGGTAGGAGACGTAGAACCCGAAGGAGTGCCCGCCATAGTGGACGACGATGCTCTGGAGGCGGCAAAGGTACGCATCGCACAGTCGCACATTCCGATTCCTCGACGCCGAGAGCAGCCAGTCCGGTATAACGACGTCGAAGCCGCGAGCGACACGCAGAGATCCACAATCTGTTCGTCATTAATCTGCAGAAAGGAGATGTGACATAGGGCCGCTGGGGAGAGGGAAAGGGAGATAGTGTCAGAGAAGGGAAAAGAGGTCAGCGGTCAGCCCGCTGCTCGCAACTAGAACGCGTCAATGGGTTATGGGCGGATGGGAGAGGGACACTGATCAGGTGGCCTCAGGAAAGGATGAGGGCGAGTAGGTACCGCGACTGAACCGCGTCTACGGACGTGATTACATAAGCACATCGTTTTTAACGCAGAGCCAGCCAGCCAGAATCATGACTCCCTCGCTCACTCACACGACCATCAGCACCAACTCATCCTCGACATCGACATCGACGACCTCGCCCTCGCCCTCGCCCTCGCCCTCGCCCTCGCCCTCGAGCTCGACCTCTCTCCTCGCTCCCTCTCCCCCGTGTGCGCAATGTCGTATCCATTCCCTGCGCAGTGGGAGGCGAAACCCGACTCGCGCGTCTCTTCAAACCTGCCCCGCATGGACATCCCCTCCGACAAGACCGCGAAGATCCTCCCGACCAAGGATCAGAAGAACATACTCATCACAAGCGCTCTGCCGTACGTGAACAACCATCCTCATCTGGGCAACATCATCGGATCAACACTCTCCGCAGACGTGTACGCCCGCTACTCGCGCTCGCGCAACAGGAACACCCTCTACATCTGCGGCACAGACGAGTACGGCACGGCCACAGAGACAAAGGCACTCGAGGACGGCGTCACTCCACAGGAACTCTGCGACAAATACCATGCCCTCCATCGCAAGGCCTACACCTGGTTCGAAATCGGCTTCGACCACTTCGGCAGGACCACCACCCCGCAGCAGACCACCATCGCACAGGACATCTTCCTCAAGCTACACAACAACGGCTTCCTCGAGGAGAAGATGGTCACACAGCTCTACTGCGAATCAGACAAGCGCTACCTCGCAGACCGCTACGTAGAGGGCATCTGTCCCAAGTGCGGCTACGACGACGCCCGTGGGGATCAGTGCGACAAGTGCGGACAGCTTCTTGACGCCATCGACCTCATCAAGCCGCGCTGCAAGACCTGCTCCTCCACTCCCGTCTTGCGCGAGTCCAAACACATGTATATCCGCATCGACACCCTCCAGCCCACCACAGAGAAATGGGCACGCGCGACCATGGCCGAGGGGCACTGGTCCTCCAACGGCCGCCAGATCACAGAGAACTGGTTCAAGGAAGGTCTCAGGCCGTTCTCCCTCACCCGCGACCTTAAGTGGGGTGTCCCCGTGCCCCTCAAGGAGATGCAGGACAAGGTCCTCTACGTCTGGTTCGACGCCCCCATCGGGTATCCCTCCATCACCGCGACCTACACCGACCAGTGGGAGCAGTGGTGGAAGACTCCCGAGAACAACGTCAAGCTCTACCAGTTCATGGGCAAGGACAACGTCCGCTTCCACTCCGTCATCTTCCCTTCCTGTCTTCTCGGAACCAAGGAGCCCTGGACGATGCTCAACTCTATCAGCACTACCGAGTATCTCCAGTACGAGGGTGGGAAGTTCTCTAAGTCCCGCAATGTAGGTGTCTTCGGTGACAAGGCCGCCGAAGTCGGTGTCTCGCCCTCTGTCTGGAGGTACTACCTCCTCGCAAACCGGCCCGAGACCGCCGACAGCCAGTTCGCATGGCCCGACTTCGTCCAGCGGAACAACTCCGAGCTCGTTGCCAACTTGGGCAACTTTGTCAATCGCGTCCTGAGCTTTATGAAGAAGTACGATGCCATCGTTCCCGAGCTTCCCTCCGAGGACGCACACCCGCACGGCCTCACCCTCGAGACGGCGCTGGGCTCGGATCTGAGCGGTCCCTATGCCGGTTTCGTACGCGACGTCAACGCGTTACTTGCCCAATACGTCGAAGCGATGGACTCCGTCAAGCTGCGGACAGGTCTCCAGCTCACCATGGCCCTTTCCGCCCGAGGGAACCTCTTCCTCTCCGAACAGGGGCTCGACAACTCTCTCTACAACAACGAGCGGGCCAAGTGCGACATCACGCTCCTCCTGGCCATCAACCTCATCTACACCCTGTCCCCGCTCCTGCACCCCTTCATGCCGAGCGCGTCCAGTGGGATCTTGGACCAGCTGGATGCACCGCCCCGCGCGCTAGAGGAGGACCCGCGCTTTGGGATCTATCTGTTGCCCGGTCACAAGCTGGGCACACCTGCGCATCTCTTCAAGCGGATCGAGGAGAAGATGGTAGATGTCTGGCGGGCACAGTTCGGCGGGGCAGCAGCTGCTCCTAAACCTGCTTCGGATGCAGCAGGATCAGCATCAACAGCGCCATTGGGACCGGACGGCAAGCCGCTGAGCAAGAAACAACAGGAGAAACAGGCGAAGGCGGCGAAGAAGGCGGCTCAGGCTGCTGCTGCGGGCGCTGCGCTGAGTGAGGAGAAGAAGACGCCGGAGTACAAGGCGCTGGAGTCGCAGGTGAAGGAGCAGGGGGAAAAGGTCCGGGCGGCGAAGGCGGGGGAGGCTGGGGGCGATGTCGATGGGGCCCTGAAGGAGTTGTTGAGGTTAAAGTGAGTCTGACGTCTTCTGCTGCTGAAGGCCTTTCCTGTGCTTGAGACCTTTGGCTCAATGAGTCGTCCTTTTCTTTCCCACAGGACCGAGCTGAGCGATCTGGCGAAGCAGTTGGAGGGCACGAGTCTGAGTTCGTGACGTGTCGATTGTCCTTTGCCGTCCGTACTCAATCCTTTGCATTCGCGACCTCCGGGCGCGATGCTCGATCCCTTTCTTCAATCGCTGTCACGCCGACCATACTTGTTACCCCGGGCTACACCTCATATCCCTCTATTCTGTAAGCAAAAGATGGCGAAGGAGTATACATATGATCAAGGCCAAAATGGTATTGCTCAGAGTGTGACGGTCGAGAGGGACCTCCATTAAAGGAAAAAGCTGCGTCTGTTGACACCCATTCTTGACTGTTAGTGAAAGGAGGAAGACGTAACGCGTCAGCACTGGTAGAAGGGAGGCAAAAATGGCCAGAGAAAGAGAAACTGACCTTCCACTTGAACTCGACTTCGCCGCCGTCCTGTCCGTCGGCAGCGACAATCTTTGTCCTCTTCCGCTTCTTATCGGAGGCGGACGATGACGCTTGCGCGTCCTCCCCTTGTTCCGCGTCCGCGTCCGCGTCCTCCTGAGGATCGGGACCGTCCTCGCCGAGTCCCTGGGGCTCCGGCTCGTCCGGTTCCGCATTGACACCGTCAAATCGGACTTGTCCGTCCCACTCTCCCGCACCCTTGGGCAGGCCCGTCCTGAGCAGGCGGAGCTTGAGGGTAAAGCGGGGCCCGATCTCCTGTAGGGTGGCCTTATCCGCACTGGCGAACATATACCGATGTCGACGGAAGAAGATGAAGTCGCGCTGGTTGTGGGCGGTGACGACCTGTCTTCCGTCCAAGTCTGGGATCTGGGGGAAGAGGGATCGGAGGAGGGAACCAACCTGGTGTCCGAGGGCGGTGGAGAAGTTGTTCAGGATGAGTTCGGGGGTGTGGGGTGTGGAGCGTGCATGTCCGCCGATCTCGCTGCCGAGATTGATGGAGGTCAGACGGAAGAAGGCTGTCGGTCCATTGGGGAGCTGGACTACTGTTAGGTAAGCAGGGACGGCACCCTTCTGATTGACGTCCTGCCCAACAACAGCCAGGGCATCAAACCCCCTGTTGCGGGCCCAGCCGGCGATCTTGCCCAGCCCAGCGCCCTTGGCTTTGGCGCGCGGGCGGTACTCGGCGCCGGGGAAAATGGAGAGGAGCTCGTTTACGAAGGAGCGGGTTCGTTCGGAGGGGTGGGAGCGGGCGTTGAGGGAGGTTAGGTGTGGTGATAGGGAGGAGGAAGGGAGGGAGGTTGTGATTAGGATGGAGGGTGGGGCGTAGGGGTCGTCGCGTGGATCTCCTTCGTCGGCTGCTTCGTCGGCCTCGTCTTCTGGTTGCTCGTCATCGTCGTCGCCGTCGTCGTGTTCCCCTGAAGTCAAGGTGCTAGCAGCGGCGCGCTCGGCTGCGGCTGCGCTGCTCTCCTCCTGCCGATCCTCGTCGTCGTCATCCTCCCCGAGCTCGTCGTCATCCTCATCTCCTTCCTCGTCGTCGTCGTCGTCCACCTCATCTTCATCCTCGTCTTCAACCACACTCTTCCCCTTCCCTGTCCGTTTTACGTCCGCGTCCTTGGTCTTCTTCAATGCGGACTTGAGGACTGTGAGTTTGGGGAGGGGCGTGTTCTCGATGGTCCGAGTGACGCCCTTGGGCTCATCGCCGCGCTTCCTGCGGTCTGTGCGCGCCTTCTTGTTCGCCTTGTGCTGCTCGACAGCCTTGCGCTTCTGTCTCAGTGTCGACTTTCCCATTCTCGCTGCGTTCGTCTTGTGTCGTTGGGAAGCCGAGTGAGAAGTAAGCGGCCAGAATTCGAGGCGAGTGGGGAGCAAAAATTTCCTGTTGCCATGCGGCCGTCGCAGCTGAACCAAGGTCACTGGCGGCAGCACGTGATCGCAGCTTGCCGGGCGCGTCGCTGTGATGTCATGCTTACGTGTACGCGTTTGAGATTTTTGAGATCGGGCTTGACCTTCGAAATTCGAATAGGGGCTTGTTTTGATTCAGCTTGCCCTCGGCTGGCTGTGCTCGCCTTCGACCTGCTCTGCCTGCTCCCTCCTGTTTGCCTGTTTCGATCTCTGCCCTTTGCTCGCTGCTTTCTCTGCTCAGCGCTCAGTCGAGGTCAATCGCTTCTCCACTTCTTTTGGGCTGGTGGAACGGTGCGCAGGTTCCTCCAACGGTACGGTCCGAGCACCGCCGCTGCTTCTCTTGTGCGACTTCCAACTGACTTACTCGCTCGCTCTCCTTCGTCCAGATTTACGCCCAGCGGCTTCCCTATACTGCTCAGTGCTCAGGGTTCTGGACTCCGGGCGCTCGAAGCTAGACGCCCCGGACAGTCGCGCCCCTATCGCATCGATTCCGCCTACGCCCGCACCACTGCTCTTCTCACGCTCGGATTTGCCCTCTTACGACTTAAATAACGACCTTCTCACGGAACCACGACCTTGCAACAATCTCGGACACCTCTCACCCATCTCGATATTCAGGAACACCCACAGCCTTTCTTATTCTTCACAAAACAAATACGGTCTCTAAGGATCATCCATTATCACGCAGAACTAAACAGTGAGTTCGACTAAGTTTCTCCTCCTTTGGGGCACCGAAAGTAGCTGACATCTCTGTCCATCTCAGGACCCTGGCTTCTCCAAACATGTCGCTCAAAGCGCTTCCCGGCCAGGTGGACGGACCTCAGTCTACGGACCAGGTGCTGCCCTCCTGGCTCTCCTACTCCGCATACACCACCCTCACACAAACCTACACCAAAACCAGACAGACTGTCCTCTACGACCCCAGCGGCAGCCTCGGTCCCACTCTCAGCGCCACCGTCGAAGTTGGGGTCACCACCGACACTCTCTACGTCGCTCGGCCTTTGCCGCTGCTGTACACAGGTCCCACTCCGTACCCAGATCTGGGAACGCTCTACACCGTCTCACGATTCCGCGTCGGGTTTACCTCAGGAGCAGCGACGCCCACATCATCGGCAGGCAACAGCGCTTCGGGACCAGGTCAATCCTCGGGACTGGCGCCCTCATCTGCGGTTACTCCTGCGCCTGTCCCGTCCGGGTCATCCCCTCGCCCATCATCATCAACCAATTCCGTTCCCCAAACATCAGGCAACGGAGCAGGCTCGAATACCGGCTCCACACCTACGCAGAGCGACGGCGGAAGTGGAAGCTCGACTGTAGTAGCTCTCCCTCCGGGTGCGACTAGTAGTGCAGGAACGACTTTCATTCCCTCAGGAACCTCGGTCGTAGGTGGCACCACCTACCTCCCCGGCTCGACAGGAGGAACGAACCCAACCAGCATTGTCTCGGGGACGGCTGTCGGGCCTACCCAGGAAGCAAGTCCTACACTCGTCTCCGGAACTACGTTCTTCCCGGGCTCCACCAGCCTTGCTTCGGGCACAACCTTCCTCCCCGGCTCCACCTCCATCTACTCTGGAACCACGTTCGTCGGAGGAACTTCGACGATCCCTTCCTCCACAGACAACGTTCCCGGTGGCGGCACCCCACTCCAGCGCCAGAGTAGCGGTCTTACACCTGCTCAGCTCGCCGGTACGCTCGTCTCTTCCATCCTCGGCTTCCTCCTCCTTCTCGCCCTCCTACTCTGCTGTCTCCTAAAGAGGCAAAGAAGACGTCAGCGCCTCGAGCAGACTGGCTTCGGCTCTGAGAAGTATGGGGCTGGCATCAGCAATGACCCCGCAGAGATGGGCTATGGTGCAGCTGGGCCCAGAGGAACGGGGGAAAAATCCGCACTCCTAGGCTTAGGAGCTGCAGGTGCAGGTGCAGCGGCAGCGGCGACATCGAATCACCGTTCTCCCAGCTGGTCCAACTGGCTCACCTCTCGCGGGAACCGAATTCCTAGCGACTCCGCCGTCACGGGAGGCGCCTACACGGCCCTTCCGCTAGCAAACGTCGGCGCAGCAGGTGCAGGCAACCCACGGAACGGCCGTACCGGCAGCGGAGGCTCGACCCTCGGTGCAGGTCTGGCTGAGGCAAGTGCAGCTGCGGTTGCTGCCATGGCCACAGTCTCCAGTCGTCGACGCCGGCGGCGTGAGGAGCGCGAGCGCGCTGGTGCGGGTCCATGGGGCGGTTCGCAGGGTGGTGTCCATGAAGTCGAGTGGGAGGCCGATGGACTACACGACGATGGAGGCAGTGGCTTCTTCATCGTTGGCGGTCGCCAGGCTGCCGAACGCGCCGGGGGCGAGGGATACCACGATGACGGCGTAAACGACCAAATCACCGCCGATCCTTTCGCTGATTCACCCGACGAGACTCGCCATGCCGAGCATCGTGCGGAAGGTATCGCGGCTGCGGCTGGAGCGGCTGTGGTCGCCGCCGGTCGAGGTCGGAACATGTCGACCTACAGCAACGACCAAGGTCTGATGGTAAACGATCCTGCCCTCAACGCCCGGAAGACCAAGTACCACGACATGGCCAATCTCGGCCGGGACAGCGCCGGCGGGAGTGGATCTCGTTTCTTCGGAGCCATGACCGGCAACCGCTCGGCGTCCGGGACCGAGAGTGGCACGGGCTCGAACAGTAACAGCGGACCCAGTCAGCGGAATGCCAGCAGCAGTAGGCATGTGACGCCGGGAACGCAGCAGCCTTCGGCCCGATCAGTCTCGAACCTAACCCAACACACAGCCGCGCAGGATAACGAAGTCAGCACACACTCGGGTGCGGCTGGTGCGGGTGTCATCTATGGACTCGGTGCGGCGGCGGGTGCGGCTGCGCTCGGTCTGGCGCACGCTGCTCGCCGGATGACTTCAGGCGAACGACGGCTCAGTCGCAAGCCAGTACCGCAGTATGCGTCCAGCAGCCCGGGCACGGACTCCGAAGCCGAGGGCGGCCCGGCGTATATGGGCAAGCGGAAGGGTGCTTATGACCCGGTGGGTACGGTTCCAGTCGGCGAGGAGGATGAAGGGGAGGAGGATGACCAGCCTGGGCCGGGACAGGAGCGGCAGGGCCTGATGGGAGACTATGGAGCGGACCCGTATGATCGTGCGGGTCCGTATGGTCGTGCAAATCCTTCCCCACGCACGACGGGCAGTTACCGAGCTGGTAAGGGATGGCCGCAGGCTGCTCTTGTCGGTGCTGCGGCTGGTGCTGCGACTGGAGCGGGTGCGACTGCTGCTACCCGCCGTTCGCATCGCAGGGCAAACCGCGATGCGGAGGGACAGGGGAGTTCCGGGTCTGGGTCCGGTGATGGGACCGGTCCTTGGAGTTCAGGCAGCACGCACGAAGCCCCCAAGAGCTCGAATGGAGCCTTGTTATCCGGAAGCAGCGCTGGACATCGATCTGGATCCACCGACGACGTCACGGGCTGGGCTGCGGGCTTCACCAGTCTCCATCCGCCACCGCGGCCACCACGATCTAGGACCTCGACTTCGCGCAGTCTCAAAGATCCGTCCAGCTTGACGCTCGCGAGCAGCTCGCCACAGGATCGCGCTCGACTGCCCACCTTTCCGGAAGGCTTCGGAGAGGGTGATCTTCATGCTCGCACTGGTTCTTCAATGACTCAAGGGCCGCAAGCTGGTGTTCCATCGCAGGCCACCGACCTATTGCGTCCAGAGGCAGCGGCCTTGCCGACGGGGACGGCTGCTGGTCCTGGGACGGGCGGCGCCCTGGGACTGCTGGCTTCTCAGCATCGCACCAGTACGGCGAGCATGTGCGACTACCATTCGGAGGGCCACAGCCAGAGCATGCGTACACCCGACGAGTCTGAACTTCCGTCGCGACACAGCGACTTTTTGAGCAGGGGTACCCACCTGTTAGGACCTGGTGCTGCGGTCTCCTCCCGGTCTTCGGCGACGTCGAGCGGTGCAGGAGGCTCGTCCCAATATTCACTGCGGTAATGAAGGGAGTCACATCTTTGGGTGATCCCAACAAATACTACCATGCAATCTCTATATGGATGAGAATGGCAACCGTGAATTTTGCCTCCTAAGGTGTTTTGCCTCCTTGGGCTAAATGGAGGCAAAATCGACCGTCCACAAGGATGAAATCGAAATTTGCCTCCTCAGACCCATTTTTTGCCTCCCTAAACAGTTCAAATCGATGGGAATCGCCGATTTTGCCTCCTCGCTCCGGCGGCTTGCCTCCTCCGAGGCAAAAAGGCTCCGAAGAGGCAAAAATTCGCGATTACGAGAGAGAACTGCTGAAATTTGCCTCCTGTCCACGGCTATTTTGCCTCCTTCCTGACCAATCATCCTCTCCCTGTGTTGACAAGTGAAATTCGAGTAGGATTGACGAGCGAAAGAAGCATTAAGAGCTCGAGAAGGGGAAAAGATGAGGGCGAGAAGAAAGTGTCGTGGGAAAAGTGGAGGCAGAGCTGTTGCTATGCAGGGGCTCGAGCGGGCGATGAAAAAAGATAAAAAGAAGGAGATAAGATGATGACCACGTGGAATTTACCTGGTGTAATGAGCTTTATCTAGATCACGTGCAGTGAAAGTCTTGGAGGCAAATGTGAATGGAGGGAGGCAAATCAGGCCCTGGAAGGAGGCAAAATTGTAGGCCGTGGGTCTCTGAACTAGAATTTTGCCTCCTTTCGGAGCATTTGCCTCCGAGGCAAATAGCAGAAATGAGGCAAATTTCGGCGTTTGATGAGGGAAGCGGTAAATTTGCCTCCCCAAGAGGCAAATCTGGGACCTCCCGGGAGGCAAATTTGGTGCATATGAGCTTGGGCGACAATTTTGCCTCCAGGAGGCAAATGCTGGGAGGCAAAATTCACGGTTCTCGATGAGAATTGATATAAGCCCAGCTGTTTCCTTGAAGTGTGAGAACTTCTTGCTTTCAAAAGGCTTCTTCTTCGAAGTATTCATTATTCATTCTCAGTAGAAAACGAAATGGACGGAAAATGGATGTAAAGCTCAGAAATGAATGTGTGTGCAGTTTTGGCAATTTATTCTCCATTTCCCAGCTTTTGAAATCGAGCTTGACCCAATGGCTACATTCATTTTTCTGCGTCCACATCCATTTCCCAGCTGGCCCTCATACCCAGCTCGTTGGCGGCGAACAGCCTCCGCGCCCCCTCGACCGCCTCCGCGCCCCCTCGATCGCTCCTAGCATCTCGTGCACCGTGGTCCGTGGTTGCGCCACTGTCTCGCGTGTGTGAGAGGAACGTTATCATCGTCAGCATCGGTCTCTATGGTATGCGCCGAGATCAGATGCTTCGAGCCAGACTTACCTCCTCGCTCCCCCAGCAGCTGGTCTGTAAGTGTGGGTCGGCTCTGGAGCTGTGGGGTGGGGACATAGAACCCTTGGAAGATGTAAGAGTCAGTGCTTGGTCAGTACTTGGTGGTTAGTAGTCGGTGGTCAGTGTCCGTAGTCAGTGTCCATAGTCAGTAGTTAGTATAGTCAGTGTCCATAGTCAGTAGTTAGTATAGTCAGTGTCCATAGTCAGTAGTTAGTATGCCGTGGTTAGTAGTCAGTGGTCAGTGTCCGTAGTCAGTAGTTAGTATGCAGTGTCCGTATAATATGGAGGGCTGAACCTGATAAGAGAGTTAGCGTTGAGAAATGATGCCTTCAAAGTCGACAAAACGTCTGAACTAGTTTGTGGAGCCGAACTGCCGAACGTTGTTTAACGAGGAGACCGGCTGAGTTGCTGTGAGGGGTGAGGACGAGCAAGCTGAAGCGGGAGTAGCGATTGGGTGAAGAGGATAAAGGCATGCGTCTAGACGTTTGGGACCGGGGTTTGCGCTGGGGTTGGGCCGAGGGGTTAGACTTGTGGGTTGCCCTTACGTCGCTTTGATGCAGCGCTGGAGACCGCTGCCGTCGCCGTGCGGAGATCTTCTTGTCGGATCGGCTGAGATACGTGGCTTTTGACGAGCAGTTTGGTGATCGTCCTGGCGTGCTGTCTAGCGTGGGTCGTAACATTGCGTTCCTCCAAGAGGGCTATTGCCACGTTCTTGTCGATAGCCTGTGTGCATGAACCGAGAGTCAGAACTGGTGGACAGGAGCAGTGCGCATTGTCTGGGGAGTGGGGACGGGTAAATGGTTAACTCACCTCGACTTCCGACGTAGACAGAGAGGTGGTATTCTTCGTCGGTGCTTGAGACCCTGAGAGCGTGAACGCGGGCGTGGGGATCGAAGCTGCGTTGGGGGTTAGATTGGAGCGATCGGTGAGCGCGAGAGTGGACGTTGAGGCCATAGCGGTCGACGATGTCGACGGGGGTTGAGCAGACGTTGTCGTTTCGGGTGGAGGGTTTGGGTTCGTCGAAGGCGTCGACGGGGGTTGAGCAGACGTTGTCGTTTCGGGTGGAGGGTTAGGGCTCGAACCGAAGGCGTCGGCCACGGCCCGCGCCCTGATAGTAACCTTAGACGTGGAGGCCGAAGTCGGTGCTTTTGTCGGGCTGCTTGGGACCGTCTTTGGTGTCGTCCACGTGCTGCTGAGTCGAGACCGACCACCTGAAGGTGTGGAAGAGGACTCGGCTTCGTCGGCAACCCGGAAGTCGGTAACGCTGACTTGACCTATGGCACGTAAGGCTCGTCCTATCATTGCCCGAGCCTTCCAGACGTTGGCGCACATCGCCAGCTCGCACCACCGTTCCGACAGAGTTCGGCACACTTTGGACAGTTGTGGCGCGTATCTCGCCTTGTAGAAAGCCAGCATCCGATACTTCGTTGCCATCGGTTGGTCTGGTAGGCCGGCAAGTTGGAGGAGGATGAGTTCTTTGGCGTCGGTCCGCATCGACCTGTATACGTGGTCGGCTATGGGAGTGCCGTCCTCGGTGAAGATGCATTTTTGGAGTGGCAGGTTCAGCGTCTCCTGCACGTCGAACTTCTTCTGCGCAGTTGTCTCGTGCCACATAATTTGTAGTTTGAATTCATCCTGTGTGATTGTTCCGCGGTGTCAGCATTTCGGCGGCGGTCTCATAGGCGAAAGATAACAAACCAGCTCACCGAGAGGGGCACCCACTGCTGTTGCGACTTTGAGAAATAGTCTCCGTGTCCTGCTGTAAGGAGGGTTCTGTCGTCGTGGGCGGGTTTCAGCTCCGCCAACGCTTTGTTGGCGGCTGAGAGTTGCTGCTCGAGGTCGGCGATCTTCTCGTGCATCCGGTGTGCCTGTTCCGCGTTTGACGCGATCAGTTCCAGAAGTCGGATGGTGTATGGTTGCTGCTTCAGAATAGGTTCCGGGATCGATGCGATGGCGCTGTCTTGGTACGGATCCCACGAGCTGTTGAAGGCGTCGTTGTCCGCATGTTGCTGGGCGACGATGGAGGACGTGACAGAGCCTGTCCAGCCGTTGGAGCCCGTCGCTTGCCTTGACCGGTCTTGCGGCTGCCAATCCGAGTTGGCTGCCGTAGAGTTATCTCGAGCCCACTTCCAGGTCTGTCGTCCTCGTCGTCCCGGAAATTCGTCTCCGCCATGTTTGGTATTGGAGTGTCGATTGGCGGGCAGGAGCGGACTAGGCTGAGAGGTTGCGCAGGGAGGTGGTGCGGGTGCGCAGAGAGGTGGTGCGAGCGAAGAAGAGAAAACTCTGCGAAAGAAGGTTGCTTAAGTCAGTCGCATCACCTCGCGATGTCGCCCTGCCCGCCTCAACAACGACCGGACCATCAATACACTCTCGCCCGTCGTTGTCGCCTCCGTTTTCCCTCACAGCAGAGCAGCAACATGGACGAGAAAGTGTTCTACGAGATGATGAACAACTTCGACTTCACGGCGGCGCTGGAACCTACGGCGAGTCAGCAGGTGCTGGCAACCCTTAGCGGCGATGTGCGCGAGGCTCTCTCCGCCGCCTACCGTACTATCAAGACCGCCACTTCTGCCGGTCTGCGACCGGACTTTGCTGCTATCCAGGTATGTGTATGGCGCCGTTGCTCGCCTGTCCTGAGCGACGAACGGCTGACCAGAGCTCCTTTATCTGCAGCGGGATTACTTCCATCGCGCCCCGGCCGATATGCAGCGTGCTGTCATCGACGCTCTGCGACAGTACTTCGATTCAGCTACAATCGAGCTGTTCTTGGCCCCTCTTCCTGCGCCGGGAGCTGCTGGCGTTGCTGAGGGTGCTGTTGTTCCTGGCGCACCCGTGCTTCCGTCTACGATCTCAGCAGATAGGTTGCGCGGCTCACCACCCCCTGCCGTCTGCTCGCCGGTCACCGCCTCATCTTCCACGTCTCGAGACGATACGATCGCTCCACCGCCACAGCAGCCTGCTTCGCCATCAAGGTCTGGAACCGGATCTTACGATGGTTTGTCGAACGTTGCTCCGGGCTCGATCTTCCAATCACCGCCACCGCCGTCAGGGCCTTCAGGTCCGTTGGCTTCTCCTCCAGCAGAATCGGCATCATCAACAGCGTCGCCCTCGTCACCGTTGTCGTTGCGTGGCCGTGCCATGAGCAAGAGGGCCAGGGAGAACATGGCAGCGATCGCCGCGGGAGGTCACCCTCCGTGGGAATACGCGGGGGTTTTCCGCTGGTCTAAGGGTTCAACAACTGGCCCATCTCTTTCTTTACAGGAAATCGAGGCCGAAGAGACGCTCGCTGCAGTTCTGCCGGCCCATCACGATCGTGCGGCCCGGTTTCCCCTTCTCAGGGAGCGGTGGTGCTGCTCGGCGTGCGGAACGGTTCGCCATGAGAAAGTCGGCCGGACGGCAAACCTCGCCAAACACGGTCATCAAGATACATCTGCGCCCCCACCTTCTTAGGAGATACCGCAAGCCTGCGGCCCTCGCCTGCCTCGTGCGCATTCCGGCGATGTCGGCCGCAGTAGCGGATGGGTTATTCCCCCTGGCATCATCCCTCTATATTCTAAACTGAAGTCCTCGTGGGATGTTGTCTGAATCAATCATAAATGAACGTAACAATGAATGCCGGCTTCTCGGCGTAGACTTTCCGAGAGTGATGAGGTACGAGTCGAGAAGCAAGTCTGTCTATGATTCGAGGGAGGGAAGGGTCTGGTCGCTGCATCCTAGATACGTGGAGATGGGAAGCAGAGAGTTGGTCCGATCAGAGTATACGATGTTCGGATGCACTCTGGCTCGAGGGCACAAAAACTGAGAGGGGGAGGTTAAAAGGGTTCAGTTAAAAGACAAGGCTTCCAACAAGGGTTAACCGTGAGCTCAGAGCTGCCTCACGGGCCCTCACCTCTTCGTTTGCCGCTGCCATCTCTAATGATCCGTCTTGCTGCAAACGCTGAGCAGCATTCTTCCTGCACGGTGGATCTGGGGTTGAGTGCTGTCGTAGGTTCATTTTGCGTGCTCGATGATGGTTCGTCTATCCCTTCGAGGGCTGCCCGGGCTCGAATCCACCCCTTTGTGCTGAAGTCCGCTTTCTCGCGTTCCACCGCCAGCGCTGCCGTCAATCGCGTGTTGTCGCTCTGAGATTGGTGCAGTTGTTGCGACAGCTGAGTGATCTTGATCCCGTTCTGGTTAACGAGTGCGAGAAAGGGGCCCTTCCTGGCTTCCGGCGCAAACTTGTTGAGCACTGAGTGCACGTGATGACGACCGCGCGTGAACGGGTCAGCATGGTATTCACCCGACGATGTGTCCCGTGCGTATTCCCGCGCGTCCTCGTACGTGTCTTCCTCCGTTCCGTCCATCAGCCACGGCGGACTGCTGCGACCGTCCGGTGGTTCCGGTATGGTCGCTTCCATTATGGTGCCGTCTCGTCGCTCGACTGCCCCACCGTCCGACGCCCCTTCTCGGTCTCCTCCGCTGCTATCTAACGCCTCTTGTAGTCGTCCAACATCATCCCGCAATGTGTCCGCAAGCGCCCGCTCTTGGACGATGATTTGATTCAGTCTTCCGCATTCCGCGATAAGCCACTGCTTATCGGCGGCCAGGGCGTTCCTTGCCTCCACCAAGCCGACTCTTTCCTGCTCGAGCTCGGCGCGCTTGGTCGTCTCTTGGTTTTTTGCCTGCCGGAGGTGTTCCAGCTGTCTGTTGAGGTCGAAGGTTCTGGTGTTGGACACGGAGGGACGGAGGTGCGCCGGCGAAGTTGCAGTTGAATGGTTCCTGGTGATGGGGACGTCCTTGGTTAGGCTCCTGTTCGCTGGTCCTGCGTGTCCGTCTAGCGTTCTGTCCGGGTCCTGAGCGTCGGACATGCCGTCCGTTTCTTCTTCGCTCTGAGTCTCGGACTGTGTCTCCGGTACCATGAAGAGGAGATGTGGGCTAATCGTTCGCGTTGGGTTGGCGCGTTGGCAGGCAGACCGTTGCGGCTGCCTCGTGATCGGCGGGTGTGGACAGTGTGACAGAGACCCGAATGAGTTTTGAGCGATAGCGTGTTGCGGTGTTGCAGGTGGGCATGTTGCGTGAGGTGTACTTGGTGTGGGTGTGCTGGCGGCTGGCGCTTAGGTAACACTCGAATTGTGCTCGAATTGTGCATGTCACGTCGCGTCATCTCCGCCCCGTCCACCGCGCGTCCTCTCCTCATCGCTATCATCCTTTTTTGACCCACCCTGCTTCTCATCCATTTTCATACAGATGATCGTGCCACAGTTGCGTAAGGACGTCGTATGCCTCTGCTACGCCAGGTGCGCTCGACGATATGGTTCAGAAGGCTGCGTTGTTTCTGTTACGACGCGAAACCGGCATCGAGCGGCAGATGCTCATATCATCATGACCCGCGCTTTCGGCACTGCGCGAGAAGAAGAGGGGTTCGGTACGCATACAACCGCAATTGCCTGCCCCCTTTGGTTGCCGCTCCCTTCGCGTCCGCGAGACTCTCGTCAAGTCTCTCTGCCTCTGCGTCGAGCAGTGCAGCGGTTGCCGAGAGTCCAGCCGGCGATCCGCTCGCACTCCCAGCTACATCATCGGTCTCCGCCACATCATCGGTCTCTGGTTCTCCCATCCCAGTCGTTGGGTCCGGCGCCCGTTCTCAGAGCGTTGGTGAGTTGGATTTCTAAGCCTACGCGCTCAAATCTCGATACATGCACTTTTGATCTGAACTATTTCATCTGGTCCGAAGGCGTAGTTGGTGTAGACGACAGCGAGCTGGCTGCCGCAGCTGAATTTCCACATCCAGAACCTACGTTGGCTCCTGGAGGATGAGTCGCATCTAGGACTGTCCTCACCTCCCGCATTTCCCCTCCCGGACGATGATCCTCTTCTGGCCGACGAGGAAGCTTTGCTGCGCGCGGCCATCAGAAGCGATGTGACGTCCGCTGCGCTCGCTGCGACCTTGACTTCCGACCACGAATCGAACCAGGGTGCGGCGGATCTAGGGAGCGAATTGAGACGAGTGCTCTCCGCCGACCCTATGTATGCGCGTCTTCGGTTGGACGATTCGGCCTTGGAAACACTCGAACCTCCCGGCGACTTCCTCACTACCGTCAGCGAGGACGATAAAGTCACGTTGGATCATTATACAGCCTGGATGGACACGGGAGGCACAAATGCCGCATACGAACGACACGCGGATGTGTTGCGTGGGCAGGGTTTCAAGGTCCTAAACCTGTTCAAGGCTCGTCAAATGGTGAAGGAACACAGCCAAACCAACCCGGTAACCTACGATATGTGCCGCTCTTCGTGTGTGTCTTTCTCTGGACCCTATCGGGACCTCCGCGCTTGTCCCCTGTGTGATTTGGATCGGTACCGACTCGACGGCCGCACCTCCTTCAAGACATATCAGTACACTCCGGTTTTACCCCGACTTCAGGCCTATTACTCGGACTCTCATTGGGCTGAGCTGCTGCGATATCGACATCAGCGCGCTCAACAGGCCTGTCACGCGTTTCAAGACGGTCGACGTCCTGCCGATGTCTCCCATCTGTTTGCCGATCTTACGGACGGTTTTGCGAACAGCGAGAACGCCAGTACGTTTGCCGACCCTCGCGATTGTGTCGTTTACATCTCAACGGACGGGGCGCAGATCCTCGACAACCGCCGGCCATCCTCGGCGTGGATCGTCTTGCTTCAGCTCCTGAACCTTCCGCCTGCGTTTCGCTTCAAACCCGATCACCTACACGTCTCGATGCTCATCCCTGGTCCGAGCAATCCCGATAATCTCGAATCTTTCTTTTTGGCCCCTCTGCGCCGAACTTGCCATGCTGGGGGAGGAAGGAGCCCCGACTTGGGATGCGTTGACGTCCGAATGGTTCCAACTACGAGTCCACCTCGGTGGTGTCCTGGCCGACCAGCCAGCCTCAGCTAAGCTGAGCCGCCTCACCGGACATACAGGACTCTATGGTTGTCGCTGCTGCGAGATCCGCGGTGTGAAGCGGGGAGCTCGCGGTTGTCCCTACTTTCCTCTCTGCAAGTTGCTCTCGAGTTTGGACGGCAATCGAGAACGGCCGGTGTATGACCCCCAAGCCCTACCAACTAGAACAACGATCGGTTACGCGCATGCCATCGAGCGTTTAGGATTGGCCCCAGGTCCTCAACGTCTGGCCATACAAAGAGATACGGGGGTTGTCACCCTCCCACTCGTCGCCTTCTCCCGCCTCTTCAGCATGCCGGATTTTTTCCCCTCGATCCCTTTCATCTCTTCAACATGAACGTACCGTGTCTGATTTGGAAGACACTAAACATTCCACTGGCATCAGAATATGGCTGGAACGACACACAGAGGATCGACTTCGGCTAATTCATTGCCAGCAACAGTCGCAATTACCCGTCCCAGTTCTCTTCACGCGCCCCCCGCGACATTGCGAAGCACGGAAACTCTAACTATCGGATGGTCGAATGGGGAAGTGTTTCCCATCACTTTCTACCAGCCTACCTGCATTTCTTGGGAACCCCGACGGATTTTCGAACAATGCTGGACGATTTCCTTGTTGGCACCGATCTAGCCATGAGCAGAAATGGACTGGCCGTCGCTCAGGCTAGTAACGTTTGCCCCTTCTTCACCCTCCGACAGGGTTGTCCCCTTCTGAAACTGACGTATCGTGATGTTATGAGCTATGCCATTTCCAGGTCAATCGCGTACGAGTCTTAATGCTCTCGTTTGTCCAGGCTTGGGAGCGCTTGTACGCATCGTCAGACAAGGCAGTTGGCCGTGCTACGTGAGTGAAGCATGCTCTTTGTTCATTGCGTGCAGTTCCATGCGTTAGTTGAATGCGGTATACTACATCTTCTCCGACTTACTTCTTTCAGACTGTCAGTGCATCACTTACTACATGTCGCCGAGCAGATCCTGATGCTTGGTTCCATCCGAGGATCATCCCAGGCGACGTGCGAACGGCACATCGGTATCCGGAAGAAAGGCTTGTCAACATTTCGGTTCCCGTACGGAGCTATGGCTCATCGGTGTGTCCTCCGGACGCAGGTAACGCTGTCCCGTATCCGACTTGGCATGGACTTAGCCCAGCCTCCTCCGGATCCTCCGAAGCTAATGCTCTCTTTCAGAATCGGTCACCATCACCAGCGCGTAGGCGATTCACAGCGGGGTCGGCTCGACGAATTGCTGGCCGATGTCGCTCCAAGCAGGAGCAAAGTGGTCGCATACGGCGTCTTTTCGACGGAGCGCGGCGAACGGGTTCGCGGTCTCTGCTGCGAGCAGGATGATTCAAGGAGCTCTGCGGTCGTCAAGGTATGTGCTGCTGGAGTCTCTTACCATGTCGCGAATCGTCAGATGCATTCTGACGTCCTACATCTGCGTGACCTTGCAGTTTCAGGGTGCAGGTTCCGACAGACACGTGGGACGCATCAGTCAGTTCTTGGCAGTGTTCACAGAAGACGAGATGGAGGCCTACGCCTTCTTTGAACGGTTTGAGACGGAGGAAACGTCACGGTCGATGGACGTTGGGCGTTGGACCGGAGCGTGGGACCTGATTCGAGCCGACTGTATCCTCGAGGTCGTTGCCGCTCTACACATCGAGGAAGCCGTGTACATCTGCAGCCGCAGCTCGGTACAAGATCAGGGAGAACTGGGAGAAGAAGCAGATGACGATGATGTCGAATCTTGAAGGGCAATCTCCCTTAGAAGCACGTACCTCAGCTCCCACCTCATCCGCAGACCGCACTTGCACTTCTTCTCTTCTCTGTGGCAAATGGCAAACATCTTTCCCAATTTTGGAGTTTTTTCTGAGTAAAGCTACTGTCCGTACTGTCTGATTCCGACGACTGATGAAAGGAAAGAACAGGTACAGTGTTTAATTGCGGCTCTCGAAGACAACGGGAGATAGTTGGAACCCTGGGCAATAACATCAACAGGCTTTAAAGGCCAGACGGCAAAGGGCCCATTATTTTATCCACCCATGTCTTCATCTACACACACACCTTCCAGCAGCCAGGAATCGCCGGATCCCACACAGATCCTGGCGCGCATCCAGCTCCGTTACATCCCCGAACACAACGTTTTGATCTGCCTCGCATGCAAGTCCGCGATCCGAAACGACATCGCGCGGCATTGTGGACGATATCACCCGACCTTGCGTGAGTGACCCCCGAACCAACCTCCCCGTTCTCACAGCGCACTCCGTGCTAACCCTCATTCCTCTCACATAGCCACCGTCGACATCTCCACCGCGTCTGCCACTGCCGAACAGCTGGTCGTCATTGACCCCAAGGACTTGCCGCCCAAGCCGGCAATGTCCCCTGTGCTCAACTTTCTCGCGGACCCGAAGAGCGGATGGCTTTGCGACGTTTGTCACGACCTCCTGGGATCTCCCTTCGCCCGCAATAGGCACGGGTCAAACGCACATCCCGACACGCCGCCGACATTTGGCCACGGCCTGTGACGACCACCTTGCCGGCGACCGACGTCTTTAAGAGCTGGTCGCACGCCCTCATGACCGACGCCTGCATACCAGCGCCAATTTGCGATGGGTATATCTTGACCAAAGATACTGGTATCATATTCCGTGGGCCGCATTTATGTATTATTGCTTCTGGCCGTGAAGTCCACTGGGTCTACCTACGTTTGGCTTGGACACATGACGCGCATGTCTCTTCCTCCCTTTCTGCCGATTTTTTCGTCTTTTCCTACACGGCCCGTGCTGCCACTCCGGTTGGAACCCAATCCAAGAAGGTCTTCTCGCACACCACCCCGAGCCCTGAAGCATCTTACTCCTGTATTACGGCCGGATACTAAAAGCTAGCCCCTGACTCTCACCTGAACTCACAAAGCGGAACTCCCAATGGTATGCCATGACGATTCGTGGATGCCGTATTGAATCATGTAGGCCCTGCTCTTCCCTCCTAACCCCTCAAGCTGTAAAGTTTGGGTTTTAGCTCTAAAAAGGGAAGCTGACCGGGGGAGGGGGGGGAGATTAATTGTGCATCCAGCCGCCGTTGCGCGACGATTAAAGAGGAAACGTACAGGGCTCTAGGTAAGAAAGCTGACTAGGAACGGAACAAGAATAGTGGACGAACCTCATATCAATTGACCACTTGGCTAAGTGCTACTGACTGCTTCCAAGAATCAGCACACTACCTCTGCGAGTAGTCAGCCTTTTATCACGATTCCTGACACAAATCAGTCAGTAAACATGGCGGCCAGTAACTTCCTGAAGGCCATTTGGGGTTCGAACTGGAAGATCCGCAGTAGTGCGGCGATCGGTTCTTTCCTAGACATTCCCATTCAATTTGCGACAGGACCATTAATCAGCTTTGAACGCGGACGGGCACGATTCTTGCGGGCGTCGACTTCCTTGGGGTTCTCTGGATCCAGGCGCTCAAGGTCTGGTAACTGGCAGAAACATGCCCAGCGTCACGAGCTAGGAACCAAAGTGCAAGCTTTAAAGTCGGATCTGGAAGGTGCCGAAGGTCTTCTGAAAGACCATGGAGATTCATCATCGCGATTCGAAAACGCAATTCAACTGCCAGGAGACTCGACAAACGGTCAGATAATTTACTGACTTGCGGGCATATTGCAAGGTGAGGAAATGTCTAGTGCGGGCTAACCAACGTGGTCGATCCCACCCTTCGTCTCCGCAATCCGCTGAAGCTGAAAGGAGTTGAAGTAGTCGGATGGGGAGAGGAAGAAGTTGTGCTTCAAAGAGCGCAGTCGCTCGATGATGTGTTGGCCATGGACCAGAAAACGGAGCAGAGCCTCATTGGCGCGCTGGTACGCAGCCTCGACACACCTGAAGAAGCTGCTCAAACTGCCTTGCCTGTCGGCGGGAGGAGGAGGCCGGAAGAAAACGATCGGAAGGATCCCTGTCGGACCGTGGATGCCTGTCTCCGCGCCGAAACGGCGTACATAGAATGGTCTGTGCTCTGTGCACTTCTTTCCCTCTAGAGTCTAGAGAACAAAGGGAGAACAAAGGGTGTGTGTTGCTGTGCTGTGCTGTGCTGTGGACTACTGATGGTACACGATTTGCGTGGAGGTACAGGTTGAAGAGGAAGAAGAAAAAGAGACGGCCCCGATCAAAGTTCCTTCGAGGGATTCTTCTTGTTCTTGCCGCTCTGGGCCGGCAGAAGCTCGCGCTTGATGAAGGGCAAAACGTCACCCTGGGAGAGCGTGGCGTTGCCGATCAGCGCCTTGAGCTCCTCGTCGCCCCCGATCGCAAGCTGCAAGTGGCGGGGAATGATGCGGGCCCTGTGGTTGTCCTGGGCGATAGTCGAAACTCCTTCTCCCTCTCCTCCCCGTGACCCCATTCCTGTTTTGATCTCCTTTCTCAACCGTTTCTCTCCTTTTCCTCCCCGGTGTCCGGTCCTCCACTCTTTACTACCCTCTCAATCTACTGGTTTTCGGGACCAGGGCTCAGTTCCAACTATAGTCGCACGTTTTTTGGTGTAGTCATAGTCTTAGTCGTAGGCATTTTTTTTTTTTTTGAAAATCCGAAGTGGTCATAGTCGCAAGTCTGACTAAAGTGCAGTGGTGCAACATACTATCGATAGTATCCTACGATAGTATACTATATAGTATATACTATTTACGCAATATACTATAGTATACCGCGAATTGCCAGCATTTTTTCGATGGTCATACTATATACTATTTGGTTTTGGCGGCGGTAATATAGTATGACTATAGTATGTTTTGCCTCACTTGCGGAAAATCATACTAAAACTATCCTACTGTAGCATACAAGTGTACTATAGTACTCAAAAAATATACTGGATGTATCCTCTTTTGATACTATATTACACTTTCAGAGTAGTATGAAAATAGTATCTTAGAAACATCCACAATATGATGTATCTAGGATGATTGCAAAGAGCTTGTGTATACTAAAGATACTATTTGTGGGCTATAGTATACTTCTAGTGCATTGTATATGTCATAAAAACATACTAGCTCTATCCTATAATACAATTTTAGTGTAAGGAAAGGCGCGGAGGAACTCCGCGCCTCCGCCCGCCTACCTCCGCCAAAACTCCGCGCTCATTTTTGGGCGGATCATTCCGTCCGCCCAAGACAGTGGTGTCAGCAAGGCCGGTATCATTCCGTCCGCCGTAGCAGGGTGGTCCTCACCGAGGCCGCCTCCTCCGTCCGCGGTGGGTAGGCGGAGTTTTCCAAGGAGGGAACCTCCGTCCGCCTTCCTCCGGCGGAGTTCCGGCGGAGTTCCGCGCCTCCGCGATCCCAACTTGCTGACCCAAGTCTTGGTCTCAGACTTTGGAGTTACTTGCTTAACTCGGCGAAAAAAATCATTTGAAGAGGGGTCTCAAGTCTTGAGACGTCGGTGTGACTAGCGATCACGTGATATGAAACCCGAGACTCCGTCTTATGAGACCCCTTCAATAGGAGAGACCCTGTGTAACCCCTGGGTTTTCAGTCTCAGAGCGGAGTAAGCGCGGAGGCGCGGAGTTCCGCCGGAACTCCGCCGAAGTTGGGGCTGTCGACACCTCCGTCCGCGCTCAAGTCCGGGAACCTCAAACTCCTCCGCCATCCGTCCGCGTTCAAGTCGTTGGCGGTACTTCTCCGTCCGTCCCTCCGCTGTCAGCCTCCGCGGTACGGAGGACGTCCTCCGGCGGAAGAAAATCGGCGGAGTTTTGCGGTACGGAGGCGCGGAGGACGCGGAACTCCGCCGAGAGCGCGGAGGTGACGCCTTTCCTTATTTTAGTGTCATATTAAGGCATAATTCGGCCAGGAATTGTCATTGTATACTATAGTTTGAATATAGTAGACTTCAAGTGGCATACAATTTACGCCGCATACTATAGTATACTATCAGAAGATAGTATATACTTTTTGCATACTATGGATAGTATGTGGCTCAAATTCAAAAAAACATACTATATACTATAGTACATTCTGCTTCAAAAATGACATACTATAGTATAATATGCATCACTGCTAAAGTGCCATAATCCACTATAGTCGCAGGATTTTGCGCAGCCAAAAATTTGCACTATAGTGTGACTATAGCCAAAATTGTAACGCATGTGCGCCACTATAGTCGGACTTTGGGACAATAATTTTTGCACTATAGTTGCACATCAAATTTCGGACTATAGATAGCTATATTGTAGGTCGCCTTCCATTGTCTAACATTGGTCTAAAATTGGATATAGTCAGGCTATGGTTCGAGTGTTCGACTATCCAACAATAATAGTCGCACTATGACTGGCTATAGTGTTTCATGCGCAGTAGATGTCATAGTCTGGCTATAGTGGTGGCAGTCGGGCCTGCGGCTATAGTCGCAACTCCAAGCTGTGGTCAGACCATGACAAACTCTAGTCGGACTGTAGCCGAATTGTTTGCTGCGACTATAGCCTTGATGTCCAGCTACTGTCCGACTATAGTTGCAAAATCAATTTTAGACACGTTTTTTACCGACTATGGCGACTATTGTCTTACATTTTCTGGAGCAGAGGTCGGCATGGGTTAGGTATTGGGTATCTGGGGTCCCATACCCATACCCGAGGGTATACCCTTTTTCCCGACGAGACCCATACCCATACCCGAGGGTATACTCAAGGTATACCTGCTTATGTAATCAACCGATTTTTGGCCATTTTTAGATTGTATTTACCTACGTTTACCTGCGTTGAACCTGGGTATACCTAGGTATACCCATCTTGTCTGGCTTCTGACCTTTTTTGTACACATACCCAGATTGTACACTTGTACCTAGGTATACCGTATACCCTGCATTTCATAATTATACTCAAGTAATGCAAGTGTACCCAAGCAAGACTCTGTGTATACCTGGAATACCCTGTGCATACCCAGATTATACCTGCGTATACCCAGAATATACCTACGTGTACCCAAGATATACCTGCGTATACCCAAGTTATACCTGCGTATACCAGGGAGAACATTCAGATGGGTATAAGGTGGGTACAGGTCAGGTATGGTGGGTATACTCAAGTCATACCCACATACCCAACCTCTTGGGTATAGCGGACCCCATACTAAGGATGAGCACGGAGTAAGCCCCGGAGCGGCTTTGCCGGAGCGCCCCGGTTATCCGGGGCCGCACTCCGGGGGAGCCGGGAGTACGGAATGAGAATCGAGAGGTTACCTCACCGTTGCCGGAGTACGGAGCTGACGTTTAAGCAATGTAGGAAGTTCCCCGGAGTACGGAGCTGACCTCTGGGCGTTGCAGAAAATTCCCCGGAGTACGGAGTAAATACCTGTGATATGTGACGGAGTACGGAGGTACCCCCGGAGTCCGGTCCGGGGCCTCCACATTTTCTCATAAGGAAGGTATTTAACTATAAACATGGGTATTTTGGGGTTACTTTCCAAAATTTATGTTCACAAATCTCATCTCGCAGTCTAAATCTGACCAAAACAGCTCTTCAAGCGCTCTCAGACTGTTCTCTTAAGCACAGCTGCTACAAGCTCGATCACGAGCATACACATTTCTGAAATCGTACCATATTTTGGGATTTGTGAGATCGTCTCCCGGAGTACGGAGCTCCCCCGGATTATCCGGGCTCCGTAGCTACGGAGTACGGAGTAGACTTTCTGAACCACTTCATAATTTGACGGAGCACGGAGTAAGTTTCTCTGGTGCTCCTTATAGTGACGGAGTACGGAGTAAGATGCTAGTCTATCTCTGAAAAGAGACGGAGCACGGAGCACCACAAAAAGTCAGCGGAGCGCCCCGGAGTATGGGCCCGGGAGTACGGAGCACTCCGGGGCGCTCCGGGCTCATCCTTAGCGCATTGTGTACCCGTCAAATATGTGCTGGGGTTGGGTAGCGAGGCATGTACGGCCGATATCGGAGTACGATGAGAGCTGGAGCAGGTTTTTAATGGAGTACGGGGTGACGAGCTCCATGAACAGACGGAGTGCGGAGTTTCCTCAAAAATCCGGGGCGCTCCGGGGCCTTGTTTTTTTTTCCCCCAAATTATCGCGGCGTGGAGACAGTTGCAGGGATCCATCATCAGAACGCTTGGCTCGGAGGACGTGATGAAGGCGCTCCGACACGAGAAGATGACAGGTCAGGAAGAGGCGGTGGCAGCAGCCGCGGAGGAGGAGGATGATATTGGGAACGCGGTCGATCAGTCGATGCGGGGGCATGAGACTGAGCGCCACGGGAGTGGCCTTAGCGGAGCAAACGTCCCACACGGTATCCTCGGCTCTGCGGCTTTACGGATTCGGGCAGGACGACGCGCTCGACATCGGCAAGGATACCATGAGCAAAGCGGCCGACGCTTCCTTTGCCTGGAGTTGACTCATCGGCATGTCTGCCTCTGCTTCCGGCCGCGATGGCGATGGCGATAGCTGCCTCAGAGCTGCGACATCTTCTTGCAGTGCTGCCAACCAGGGCGGACAAGACCGACGTCTGGCTGGCTACACTGCTGGCGGAGGTATGGGAAGGCAGCACGCGGACCGTCGTGTACCTTAGCCCGAGCGTGTCCCTGGTCGACGACGTGGTCGAGCGCTTCAATGGACACGGGATCAAGGCGATGCGATCCTACGCCGCAACCCTCTCCAGCATTAGATCACAGTCATGGTTCTGCACCCAGCATGACCTCTCGCCCATCCGGAACTGCTGCGTCTTCCGCCGCCATTCTCTGCAACGCTGCTGCCACCGCCAATACCGGCCACACTGCTGCGCTCGCCAACCCGTCGCTGTTGTCCAACCTCGGAGGCCGGAGCTACGACTGGCAATGCGCCTATCACGTCCATCGCTCCCACCTTCTCTGCACGTACGGCCAATCCTGCGCCGATTCCCGGCAGTGCTCTCGCTCTCACCCCTTCCGGTAGCCAGAATGAGCACGGCAGAGGTCACCCCTCTGCCGGATGGCGAACATCGACTCGACCTTTTACAGGCGCGAACGCAGACGTCGCAGGCACGAGCCCGAGCGCGTTCGCAGCCGCCGTCTCCCGATTTTCCAACTTGGCGAGGCCGACGACGCTGGGCCGGCCGCCGAAAGACGCTGTCAGTGTCAAGATCAAGCGCAACACTGTCAGTACTTGCGAGCCAGAATCTCTCTGGTCTTCCTCACTCTGATCAATCTTCCTTTCCATCTGCAGATTAACCTGATTCCTGTTGCAGCCTGGAACCTTTCGATGAGCTCGAAAGGCAAGCCTGGATACTTTGACAATTTTTTGGACGACCAGCACTGTCAGATTAATGCAGCCGGAATTAAGAAGAACTTCACCGCAGCTGAGGTGATGAGCTTTATCATCACAACGTTTGCGCAGAAAGGCTCGGAAATGAAGGAGAAAGGTTTCCATTGAGTATGAATGTTCTAAATGATGACCAATCTTGACCAACAATCAATTTCCTTTTCCTTGCTCGTTCTTCAATCATATATGCACGCACGATTGGGATCCAGGATCAGCTCAAGCCAGCAGCGTTTAATCCGGCGGAAGTGGATGGTGCAAAGCTGAAGGAAGAGTATCTCAGCGAGCGATGCTTCATCGTGGTGGATAACGATGATTGGCCCACGGCTTTCCAAGCCTACTTTCAAGCCGCAGACCCCCCTCCTGTGAATGAACAGAAGCGAGACACTCTTGCTGAGTGCTTGTGGTGCCTGCTGGTGCTCCCTGAGTCCATAGGCGATGATCACACCTTGCTCTGCCCTCGGTTTGTGAGTTCAATGGTGTACTTCAACACGTGCATATCAGCATTTGTGTGTTTGCTGAATCGGTCCCTATACCCATCGTTTCTCTATGCTATAGCTCAAAAGTTTCGATACAGTCTCACGTAAACTGGGAGGACAGGGCACGCCCTGTGGAGGCACCCCGCTCGATCACGGGCATGCTTTCTTCAAAGGAGACTTGGCCGAACTTCATCGTCCCGAGCTTCACGATGACTCCTTGTGCGAAGACCACAAACGAAACCCGCAGAAAATTCCCGAGTGGAAGGATCCCGCTGCGTTCTAAGTGGGGCACATTTGTATTTCTGGAACACTCGACGATGAGTTTTGCCCGGGCAAAAATTAAATTACCTGCCCCTACATGGCTATATTGGACATGACAGTCACCAAGGCATCTGTCGTGATGACTAAATGAGTTGGCCAGCTGATGCTTGTCTCCGGGTGCGAGGTGGATGTGGGCGTCATGTCGCAGGGACTATTTCCGTTGCCTTCGTGCTTTGACAGGAAAAGATCTCGTTGGAGCTCAGTGCGAGATCGGTCTCTTTTGCTGTTCAAACGTGCGAAGGACTCACCAAGGATCCTAAGGCAAATAGAATTCTGAATTCTGATTACTGACGCTGGTCAAATTCCTAACCCACAAGATTTCTAGGATTTTCGACTGTTTGAATACATCACCCGTAAACAGATCGATTCGGGGGAGGCAGGCTGCATCGTCCTCAGCCTCGTTCCAGCATCGCATGAGACTCCCCAATGCTCAAAGACTACCAGAATGATGACGTCCAGCAGTGTACTGCGTTCCGTTTGAATTTCAAGACAAGCTGAAGCGTTGCAGCAGTGTGTGACAGATCAGGCGTTCAGGTAGTGGGAAAGGAAATGCTGTACAGGTTCTTGATGAAAGGAGTTGTGATCAGTGTTTCGACATACTACATACTGTATACTGTCGCAGTATACTGTTGCAGTACTACTTTTTGCAAAAACATACTGTATCCTGTCGGAAAAATTTGGGCGGTTTCAAAAAAAGGTAATGTATCCTGTTTGGATCCTCCGGCGCGGTCCTGCAATATACTGCAGTATGTAAAAAGGAGCGCGATGCCGTAAACCTCCTTTTTGTATGCTGCAGCATACTTGAAGGATACTGGCTTGAGCTACTGCAGTATACCTCGGTAATGATCGGCATCTGCCGACCTTTAGAGCTCAAAATCGTTCCCGAGGAATGGGAAGTCAGTCGAAGCGCGCTTCTTGAGTGATTAGAGCTTCATCGAGGAGCATATCTGCGAAAATCGTATGGCGGGTGTTCGTGGCACCTACGCAGCGCCGAAGGGAGATGGGCTCGCCTACGTAGATGACGGACTGCGGGGCAGCTTTTGGTCGGAACGCAAATTTGATCACCTCCTCGTCCGCATCCCAAAGTGGAGAGATCCACCCGTCCGCCTTATTCCCGTTCGGGAGGGACGATCGATTGTAATGTATCGTGGTAAACTCGCTTGCCGTCCTATAGTACTTGACAACTTCGGTTTCGAATCCCCCTTTCTTCTTCCCGACGGGTTTTTGGATTTATTCGATGCCACTGAAGCGCCTTGACGTAGTTCATTCCGAGAACTTCCGACCGGTTGAGTACTGTGTCCGTTCGCTGCCGCGAAGCAAGCAATATCCCAGCTTTGGCGAGGATAGATTTCATGCGCTCATCTTCCATTGCTGCAGCAGCGGTAGACGCGGCGGCCAAGCGCTGGGCGATGGCGAGCGCAATAACGCCTTCCGCATTGACTTGTTGCTCTCGGTCAACGCCAGGGGCGTAAACGGTCCTGCCGATGATCGGAATGGCGAAGTGCGTTGTACCCTGGTAATCAAACTGGAAGATAATCCAGGGCCGACGTTGCGAGTCATCAACATGGCGTCGACAAGCGTCTTCGTTGAAAGTTGGCCGTTTTCGTACATCCGAAAGCTGTCGGCATCCACCTCGTTGATCAGTGCCATCAAGGCCAAGATCGATACTCGAGTTGGAACGATGATGATGTGAGACCTGTTGAGCTGATTGATGAGGGTGCGTGCCTCTTCAGCTGCTTCATTCCACACCTGCCGATCCTCCTTGTCTTCCTGCCCACGGAGCACTCGTTCGGATACTGCCAGCAATCCTGCAATATGTTTAGGGACATATTTTTCTGTGAAATGTAATGTGTACATACTGCAGTAGTACTGCGACACACGGTGCTGCAGTATACTGGGACTATCCTGCAGTATGTTTTCGGACACATCGACCTGTAAAGTATGATGTGAACATACTGCAGTACTACACTGCGTATACTTGAATTATGATTTCTTTGACAAATACTACTGCAGTAGTACTGCAGTATAATGTAAGTACCCGAAAAATTTGCCAGTATGTCGCCAGTATACTTGAAGGAAACAGTACTACTTTTTCCATACTGTCGCAGTACTCAGACCTTCCGGACCAAAAACATACTGTATACTGTAGTATGTTTTGAAAAATTTCTGGTCCTTCAAGTATACTTCGAAACACTGGTTGTGATAGAACGAAGGCAAAAAGTCAGATATGAGTAGAAGAGCCAGGGGACCCGAGGGGCTACTAACCAGAGGAGCGTCCTCATCCTCATCTTCTTCCCAGAGAAATGCTTCTACGTCTGAATCCCAGTCGATCCCCTCTTCTTTTTCCACTGTAGTAGCAGTACGCGCCTGGAAGAAAGATCGTTGGCCGTGGAAGCCAGATCTGCCCGATCTTTGCTGCCTTATGTTCACAACCGAGATCGACATATCTCGTTGCCTCCTTCAACACAGATCGCCATGTGCCGTGTAGGTCGGTGCTCGAGGCGGATAATGAGATCGATGCGGTCGATGCGCCTTCTTCGTCGTCCATGTCCCTCGGCTTACGGGTCAGCATGCGATATATCTGGGCGAGAAGGACTGCCGTCCCTTTCTTCTCCTTGTCCTTCAGCAGCTGAACAATGGTCTTGATGTGCTCGGGCACCCCTTACGGAGGCGCTTCCTGGCGCTGGAGAAGCGGACTAGGAATCTGGCGTAAACGCGCGGAAGGCACTCCGTTTGTGATGCATCCTAACAACTGCCCGCGTTGTCGTCCCTTCTTCTGTCCGTACCACGAAGCCTTTGCCTTCTTGGGATGTGGGTGGGGCGCGACATCGTTTTTGACCGGAGATCAAGGGGCGTCTCCGGTAGACGAGGTCAAGGCCAGCCGCCAGGCCGGCGACACGCAGTCGACAGGGGGCGGAATTGTCTCGAGCGCTGAGCAGGTTGACGATTGAGAAGAACTGAACGTTTTCGAGAGACGTCAAGGTCGGTTTTGAAACCGAAAGGTTTGTTGAAGGGAGTGGATTTCCGGGGCACGGCCGCACGGGTATCTGTCGATCATCCGCGATTTCGACCTCGAGCGGGGGGTCGTCTTCACGGCGCAGACTGCGACGGGCGAAGGACGTCTGATTTGGGTCGTGGGATCATTGAGTTTGGTTGCCGGATGAGGGGTGTCAACGGCAGGAAGAGACGCTTGACTGTCGCAGGACGAGCTCCCTGTTGCGGTGGAATCGTTGTCGCAGGCATCGGTATGAGTCCGGTTCGTTTTGATGACGTTTTCCTTGATCTCGGCTACCTTCGCCGCCCTATCCCCCGAGGCCGCACGATGGGTTCCGAGCTCGGAGAGCAAAGTTAGGTGAGCCGGGCCAAGGTCACTGACTCGGCGCAGTGATCTCACTTGACTACACTATTTCCCGCCGAGGTGACCACTCACTATAACTTGACTATACTATTTCGCAGAAAAGTGGTAACTCTAGTAGCTTGCCGAGCCTTGGCATACATACAGCTTCGATTAGAGATGCAGCATGCATTTGGTGGAAAGATGGACGCATGCCTGATTTATTGTGGCTACGCCATAAACCTTGTAATGCGCCTTCCGGGATCAATATTCAAAGGAAAAACCGAATCAAGGGTTCCTGTCACATTCAAAAGGACTGCGCATCTTAACCGGAACATTTTGTGATGTCCGGTAACATTCTTTTTGTGATGCGAGCATTTTCGACGGTAAAATCTGCCTCAATACCAGCGCTCGGCTCCGTTATGAAGATGTTGGACGGTTTGATGTCGAAGTAAATGATTCCAGCCTGTAAAGAGTGATTTTGTTTAGTAACAGAAGCGGAGGAATTGCATAACATTCAAAGGATCACCTAGTGAATGGCCCTGAGGCCACGCAGTGCCTTTCACGCCCAAGTCTTGAGGACTTCCGCTGATAGGTCGCGCCGCGGGGTGGTACGGAAAAATTGCTCCAGATCCGGTTCGGATTACTCTACCACCATGTGCATCGCAGGTGCGCCGTCTTTGTGGCTCAGCACTGCGTCCCTGAGGCCTGAGCGCCACGACGCTGTCATCTCGAATCCGAGAGAGTGCGCCGATCTACCTGAGTTCCCAGTATCGGGATCGGCACACCAATGTTCAGCTGTGCGAGAAGGTCGAACAGGGGTTGGAGGGTGAGGTTATAGAGGAAGCAGGAGGCGGGATCTCCTTGTAAGACCCCGGAGAGAAGGGAGATGATCGGGCCTAACGTACCTAGGGCAGAGATGCGGGTGGACGGCGAAGAATAGATGGCCCGGAGCACGCCCAGGAGCAAAGGAGGGAAGCGTATTGCAGTAAGCACCGCAAAGAGCCAGTCGCGATGGACACGATCATAGGCCTTTTTCTGATCGATGGAGATAACGAACATGGGAGGGGGGTCAGCGGGTTTGGGGGAAGCTGTTGAAGATCGTGAATAGCGTGGAGCGTACCCGCGATGAGAGATGAGCGACGACCTGGGAGAAAGGCGGACTGTGTCCAGGGCAATAGCTTCTCCCCTAAGGAGAGGAACCGACCAGACAGAAGGCGAGAGATGACGCGCACATAGGCGTTGGTAATGGTGATCGGGCGGTAGTTCGAAATGTTGGCAGGGTCGCCAGATTTTGGGAGGAGGATGGTTCGAGCAGTAACAGGCCATTGTGGGCCGTCACCCAACGCGTTTGCGAGGGCCTGAAGTAGAGGGCCAGAGGATTCAAAGGTCGCCAGGTCCACCCGGTAGGGGATGCCGTCGGGGCCGGAAGAGGAGTGGCGATTTGCGGTGCGCAAGGCTCTATGCACTTCCTGGAGTGTGAATGGTGCATTGGCGGTCCGCGCGGCGGTGTAGATTAGTGGAGAGGGAGAGGCTGTGGAAACTGGGCGATCGGAGAAAAGATCAGCATAAAAAGAAGTGAGGGCCTGGAGCTTGTCAGCGGAAGAGACTGCCAGGCCGAGGTCGGTCGTGAGAGGAGGAATGGCCCGAGAGGCGGCCGATGCATAGGATGAAAAGAGCCAGGAACCTTCACGTAGAGCTGAGGCGGACGAGCTCCCACCCGGACGTAGGCTCGCAGAGGAGGCAGCAGCAGAGCAGGAGGACCGCCACTGCCGGAGCAAGGAGGGAAGTCGTGTAGCATCTGTAGGGTCACGAAGGTCGAGCCCATCGAGATCTCGTTTGGCGTGGTCCAAGTTCGAACGGGCACGTTGCTGAGTAGCGCTGACGGATCGAGCTAGGGGCTGAAGAAAGGTGAAGAGGGCCCCATGGTAGAGGGCCCAGTCGTCTATTCCTGAGGGTGTGGCGAGATGAGGGGGGTTATAGAAGGACGCGAAGGCAGATAGTTCGCGAGTGAAGATAGGGTCATTCCACAGCCCCGGGTGTAGTGACCACGGCCGGTGCGGTGGAAGGCGCCCGTCAGAAAAAGGTGCCGCAGGCGCGCCAGGGGAAGGAGCCTGGAGGAACGTGACGCGGACGGCGCGGTGGTCGGAGCGGCAGCTTGCCACGTCCGTGCTGGCGACGTGGGGGAGAAGTTCCGGAGACGCCCAGATGCTGTCAAGGCGACGCGCAGAGGTGGGGCTGGCGAACGTCCATGAGAAGCTGTCCGGGCGCAAGACCCGAAACACATCTACCGCGTATGTAGGGGCGATGGCAGCGGCAGGCGCGCGCCAGGGAATGCTCGTTGGGTCGCCGTTGAGCGAGTTGAGGTTGGGGTCCGGAACGGAGTTCCAGTCCGCGCCGATCAGGGTTGGAGTCTGCGGAGGGGGTAGATGACATCTGAAAGCTTCAGCAATAGTATCCCAGGCCTGAATCTGGAAGGGGCCGTGTATGGACCATACGCTTACAGAGTGAGCGGTACCACAGATGGGGTCGGGGGAAGAAAGGCGAACGTGAGTCCAGTGATCGCCGTGAGCGAAGGAGTCGATGCGGAGATTTGGGTCTCGCAGAAGGATGCCGGTATCGCGGCCAAGGATGGCGCGGAATGGTGGAGTGACGGAGACGCGAAGAGCGTCTTGGAGGGCCTTAGTATCATCCCAATCCACGGGGGCAGGGAGATGGCATTCTTGAAGGCAGACGATGGCCGCAGAAGCCAGAAAGCGGGACGACTCATGGCTCAGTTCGAACAGGCGTGCACGCAGTCCGCCGGCACCGCAGTTGAGAGAGATGATGGACAAGGATGAGACTGGATTTGAAACTAGGGAGGAAGGAGTACAGGGAGAAGAGCCCGCAGAGCGCGCTGCGCCAGGAGTACGAAAGGGCGTACGCACGGATTGGCCAGAAGGAGGTGAAGGAGATGGGGGAAGCGGCAGAGAAGGCCCTGGAGGCGGCGCGGGGAGACGGTTCGGGACGGTGAGGAAGAGAGAGGGGAGAGCTGACCGGGTCCTGTGGGGCAGAGGTAGCTGGTTCAAGATGGACGGTCGAAGTGAAGAAGGCGAGCTTGACCAGCAGCAGCACCGGAAGCGCGAGAAGGGCGAGGAGAAACGGGCGAGATCGAGAGGGGCGAGACTGAGGACCGGCGGGGTAAGGAGAAAGCTGAAGGTTGTGCGCAGGGCGTAGGAAGGCATGAGTGAAAAAGGGGAGGGGGAATCTGGTCAGGCAGGGAAACAGGATCCGGATGAAACCGGGCAAAGAGCAGCCCAAGATGGGACTCACATGGAGCGATGGTATCAGGTATGGGTGGCTTCATCGCGTGTGCGCTTGCGTGATGAAGAGCTTGGGGACGGCTGAGGGGCAGGTGGGCGAGCGATGCCACCAGTGGGAGTGATGATTGCTTGTTTGAACGCTGTGCGGGTGGGACCTTGGCCACGACCATGGCCACGGCCCCGGCCCCGGTCGCGAGGGCTACCGGTGGACCGGGACGGTCCGGCAATTGGGACAACATTGGCTGTGGCTGTGCGGCGAGGGGCTGGATAGGCAGAGGCAGGGGTTGGTCCTGAGGGGGGTGTATTCGGGGGCGTCCTGGGCTGTCCCCCGAGAGGAGGAGGAGATGATCGTGAAGTCTTCCTCTTCGTCAACCACCGACGAGAGAGGGTCTGCGGTCTTGTTGGAGCGAGAGGGGGTGGCAGAGGAAGCGGAGGTGCGATGGTTCTTTGGGCAAGTGGCACCGGTGTGGTCACGGTCGAAGCAGACGGCACACGGGATGGTGGTGTTAGTGCATTTTTCGGAGGGGTGGAAGTTGTCGTGAGCATCGTCCTTGCATCCCCTGCACGATCGGGGTTTGCCAGGAAAGTTGGCGCTATGGCCCAGGAGCCAACCCGGAACGCAACGGTTCTCTTCTTCCGTGCGAGGAGTTGAGTGGTTGCCGCCTTTGGGAGGAATGACGTAGAAGAGAGCGTACATGGTGTTAGTGGGGAGCCTTGGGGCGGGGGGGAGGACCCATGTGGTAATGCTGGGCCCAGACCTCGATGAGGCGCAAGTTGAGTTGGCGCTTAGTGGCGACCTGCAGAGCGCGCAAGGCTGCGTGAGGAGATGTCCCGGGGTGTCGGACCTGCCAAGCAACGTATCGGGTGCTGAGGGCCTCTCCAAAAAGCCAAGAGTCCAGAACAAAACCAACGTGGTCTTCGATCGCGCCTACGGGGATAATGAGATCACGCATTGCTGCCATTGCCTCGGGTTCGGCAAAGCTGATTTGGACGCACCGGCGGCGACCGCCCATGAGCTCGATGTGGAAAACTTGATTGCACGTAAGAGGCGCAAGTCGAGGAAGAATTGCATCGGAGATAGCGCCGTAGAGCTCGAAGGCGTGAATCGGAATAGCTGGCTGAACCCAGTCGGGGAGCACGCTGCGGATTGTGCAGTTGGGAGGGTGGATCTGGGAGACGGTGGTCCAGTCCGGGTCGGGATGGTTGCCTTTTTCCCATCGCCAGAGGGATTCTCCGTTGAAAAAGTGTCCGGGCCGAAGCGTCTGCTGGAAGGAGTGGGGGTTGCTACCTGACTTAAAGTCAAAGTCTAGACTTTTTTGTGACTTTGACTTTGTGACTTATAATGTGACTTAGACTTAGACTTTTTTTTGGTCGGCGCAGACTTAAAGTCCAAAAAGTCTACTAAGTCTCGACCGAAAATCACATTTAAAACCTGACCTACCACGGCCAAACATGAATCTGTCATCTGCAAATGGCCATCGATAACCATTTTCGACATCTACGAGCGATACGTGGTGTTTAAATTTCGCGTGAAAAATAAGTCGTCAATAAGTCGCTTAGTCCGACTAAAGTCAGACTGTAAGTCTTCAGAATGACTTAAGTCAGGACTTATGTCAGACTGTAAGTCTTCAGAATGACTTAAGTCAGGACTTATGTCAGACTTTATGTCACATTTAGTCCTTTATCAGACTTTAAGTCTGACAATAAGTCAGTAAGTCGCATTACAGATGTAAGAGTGGCAGTGCATTGAGGCTTCTCATCACTGTGATGCTCGGGAAACAAGGGTAGGGGGTCCGCATCTTTCCTGTCGAGGCCATAGAATCGATCATTCAAGACCTGATCCATAGTTGGTCGCCGATCCGGATCCAGAACCAGCACGAATCCCAGAAAGCGGATGAGTCTGTATGGAGATGCGATCCAGGAGATGCGATCCAAGGGGGTCAGAGAGACCGAAGCAATGCATGAAACGACAGCGGCAGATAGAGCGACTCACCGGTGCTCGTGTTGTGACGGATGCGGAGGTAGCCTGCAGCGACCGTGCCGTGGGACGCTTGGAAGGTCCGAGAGCGGCGGAAACATTCGTGGAAGTCGGAGCGGAGCTGCGAACGACAGCTTGGCCAGTGGATTGCTGAGATGCGTGCTTGCCTTCGACGAGCGCTTTCCACGTGTGGGCCGTCGGGTCGTTGATGAGCTCTTCCCAGCACAGACGCGTTGTCGGATCCTGGACTGTGGGCTGGATTACGTGTGACAAAGGAGTTAGAGGGACGTACTGCTGGGAGCGGAGGAGGGGAAGGGTGTGTCTGCTCACGAGTCGCTTGAGGATTTCGCCCGGGACCTGCGGGGATTCGGGGTCGTCCCGGTTCAGGGACTGCTGACATTCTTGTGAGAATTCCGACCATCGCTAGCTCTGGTTCGGAGGAAGGCCAAGCTCTTCTAACTGCAGCTGGAAGGGACCAACTCCAAGATCTCCAAAGGTGTGTTGTCCGAAGATGTCGAAAAATGACGGGGTGTGTTTCCCTGGGTCGGGCTGAGAGCCCGACATCGGTGGTCGTTGAGGGGTGGGTGGGGCTGTGGGAAGAAAGGGATAGTGGTGGAAGGGTGCACGGGAAGAGGGAAGTGACTGGTTGCTGGTGAGGAAGATGATGGGGCTGCCTATTCAGGAGCTGCTGGAACCGGCGTGAGAAGCAGACGTGTGAAAAAAACGACCTTGTGACTTACACTTTTTACCGTTGAAAGTCACATGATCGGAGACTTGGGGAACTTAAAGTCTGGAAAAAGTCAGGTGACCGTGGGACTTTGAGAAATGAGACTTTCAGTCGTGACTGTAAGTCTGACTTTTTTGACTTTAAGTCGGAACATTAGATCATCCGGGATATGTGACTTTTGCTACGACTTTAAGTCTGACTTTAAGTCTGACTTTAAGTCGGAAAGTCTCTGCTTCTCGCTCGAGAAAAAAAACGA
Organism: Tilletia caries; assembly: GCA_032718865.1. Taxonomy (NCBI): domain Eukaryota; kingdom Fungi; phylum Basidiomycota; class Exobasidiomycetes; order Tilletiales; family Tilletiaceae; genus Tilletia; species Tilletia caries. Next base: position 17,704 of record JALUTQ010000037.1, on the reverse strand, counting down.
TGTGACTTAAGTCAGACTTGGCAACTTAAGTCCGACTTAGACTTGACTTTCTGAAAATTTCTAAAATGTGACTTAGACTTAGACTTGACTTTTTTTTGAAAAAAATGGCGACTTAAAGTCAGTGCCGACCACTGCTTCCAGCTTCCCGCGCGGCAGCACCTTTGTGAAGATGTCCGCAAGGTTGTTGTCGGTATCCACCCGGCTGACTGTGAGTTGTCCGCGTCGCATTCGATCGCGTGTGAAATGATACTTGAGATCGAAGTGCTTGCTTTTCCCGAATGCCGCAGGCTTATTCGCGATTGTGGTTGCTGCTTCGTTGTCGCAGTAGAGTGGTGTCGCTGCCTTCTGCTGCATGCCGAGTTCGCCGAGGAAGTTGCGGATCCACAGTGCCTCGCGTGCGGCCTCGAACAGAGCCATGTACTCTGCCTCGGTCGTCGACCACGCTGGCGTCTTCTGCAACTGGGACTTCCAAGACACCGCGCATCCGTAGACGAGGAACACGGCGAACACCCATCCGGTGGTACTCTTCATGTCCACGCGATCTCCGCCATGGTCGGCATCGGCCGATCGGCGTAGCCTTCCAGCACGATGTCCGACGACGGCTTGTATGTGAGTTTGAGATCCGATGTCTTGCGCAAGTGCCGAAGCAACTGCTGAGCGTCCTGTGCTGCTTCCTCATCCGGATTCCGGTGATCCCATCTTCCTTGCCAGAACTCCCACCGGAAAGGTGAAGTCTGGTCGTGTGCATTGCCCCAACCACATCAAGCTCCCCACCCTTGCGGCTTAGTCGCCGGGCACACTCGGTGAGTCTGATGTGTCGCCCTTGCCGCGTTCGGGGAGAGGAAGGTTGCGTCCCTTGGCGTTGTCCATGCCGTAGCGCTGCAGAGTCGCGTTCGCGTATACTTGCTGACTGAGTGTGATTGTTCCCGCAGCTTCGTCTCGCAGGACCTGCACGCCAAGGAAGTGATGAACCGCGCCGTTCTCCTTGATCTCGAACTCGTCGCGTAAGTGTTTTTTTGACTTGCTCGCATTCTTCTCGGCTGGGGGTGAAGATGAGGATGTCATCGACGTATACCCCGAGGACAACGATGTGCTTCCAGTCTTTCGGGTTCCGGACAAAGATGCAGGGCTCAGAGTCAAGTTGGGCGAACCCAGCCTTGATCAGTGCAGCAACTAACACCTCGTTCCATTCCCTACCACTCTGCTTCAGCCCGTATAGAGCTCGCCGCAGCAGAAGCACGTCGCTTGTTTCGTCCTCGAAGCCGGGGGGCTGCTCCATGTACACGATGTCGTGCAGCACGCCGTTGAGGTAGGCAGTGACGACATCGGACTGTTCGACGATCCAGCCAAACTTGGCTGCAAGGACGAGCAAGATGCGCAGACTGGCCATGCGAGCCACCGGGGAGAACGTCTCTCCATAATCGATGCCGGCTCGTTGCGTGTTTCCCATGGCTACCAGTCTCGCCTTGTGCCGGAGCGCCCTTCCCATTGCGTCCAACTTCAACTTGTAGACCCACCGACTCCGAATTAGCCTCTTCGCCTGACGCCTCGAGACCTTCTCCCAAGTCTTCTTCTTCACTAGTGAGTCATACTCCTCCTGCATGGCGCTTCTCCACTTGTCCCACTCTGGGCGTGATCTTGCCTCGCTTAGAGTCTTGGGCTCAAGTGGTACACCATCGGCGCTGACCCTTCCTCCCACCAACAGCGCACCCCGGACCGCCATCGCGTACGCTCGCACCAGCTTGGCTTGGCCGTGTTGCTGTTGTAAGCGCGGTGATCGCCGCGTCGGTTCGCGGCTCTCCCGGATGCGCCTGATGTGCGCGCGCTCCGCCTCCGGGATTCGGTCGGGTGGTGCTGCTGTTGCCGTCGGTGCCGGTGGTGAGTCCTGAGGTTGCGTCTGTGGGTCGCTCGGTGCTTGCCGGTTTGGGTCGCTGATCGCTGGCGCCATCGCCTCTTCGACCTCCTCAGAACTGGGAAGGCCGTCGATTTGGGCGCGCAGCAGTAGCTGCTCGAGGTGAGCTGTCTCGTCGGGCTCTTCGTCCTCCTCCATCTCACCTCCATCTCCCACTCCTTCCGCATCCGCATCCAGCTCCGCCACATCTCCCGCATCCGTCTCCGCCGACTCCACCACCCTCCGGTCATCCACCTGCCGCTCCTCCTGAGCGCCGTCCTTGGTGAGTCCTCCCTCACCCTCTACTCCCACCGGTCCTGCCGCCTCTTCCGCTCCTGCTGCTCCAACTCCTTCTCCCGACCACTGATCTCCCCGCTCCTCATCCCTGTCCTCCACCAGACTCCACTCATCGTGCCACTCGAGCACGTCATCCAGGGAGCCCGTCTTCCGGGGGACCGGAAGGTCCTGGTACCGACGATCTTCGTCGAAGATGACGTCCCGGCTGGTGCCCATCCGGTGGGTGGACTTGCTCGGTATGTACACCTTCCATCCCTTTGTCGTCTCTCCGTAACCCAGGAACACAGCTGGGACTCTCCGCAACGCAAGCTTACCCTTTCTCTGCGCACTCTGCACCAGAGGCCAGCACAGGCAGCCGAACACGCGAAGGTTCGAGAGGTCTACCTTGCGCCCTGTCCATATCTCCTCGGGTATGCGCCCTCCGTCCTTCAGCCGTGGAGTACGGTTCAGAACGTAAGCAGCTGCTCGCATTGCGTGTGGCCAGTACGAGCTGTCCAGTCCTGACGTCAGGAGCATGGCTCTCATTCTGTCCTGCAGTGTCCGGTTCCATCTCTCGGCGACTCCGTTTTGCTGGCTGGTGTATGGGTTAGTATCTCCCACCAAACCTCGAGTTCCTTGGCCCAGTCTTGGGATTGTCGGTTGATGAACTCTCCCCCGTTGTCTGACCGAACCACCACCAGCTGCTCGCCCGTCTCCTTCTGTGCGCGGCGCACCCAATCGAGGAACACCGTCAGTGCGTTCCCCTTTGCCGCCATGGGATACGCCCACACCTCCCGGCTTGCGCTATCGACAATGGTGAGTGTGTATTTCTCCCCATCTCCACCGGTTCCCTCCTCCATAGGACCGATGACGTCCACATGGACCAGGCTCAGCCGACGATGCGAAACCGTCTCTGAGTGGGGGAACGGTGCGCGCACGCCTTTTCCTTGCTTGCAGTCGTCACAGTCGTGACTGGCCTTGATTAAGGCACTCTTGCTGACTGCTGTTCCCTTCGCGCAGCCCTTGTCCCACATTACGCTCGCGACCTTGGGAGAGGAGTGTCCCGTCCGTTGATGAAGCAGACGAGCTTCCAGGCTCGCGCCTCCCGTGCGCACGTGTTGCGCCGTCGCTTGCCGTTCCTTGATTTCCGTGGTGAGTATGCACCCACCCCGCTCCTTGACATGTGGGGCCAATACTGACATGTCTCCCTCACAACCCATCCGCATCCCTCCAGGTGCCAGCTCAAACCTGATGTCTCCCTCCACAGCCCGCATGACGGACAGCAGATTCGACGTGAGGTCGGGCACCCAGAGCACGTCGTGCAGTCGCAGCACGCGCTCCCCATCTTCCCCAGCTACCTTGAGAGTGAGTTTCCCCATTCCCTTGATAGCAAGCTCGCTATCGTCAGCTAGACTGACGCTTCCGAACTCTCCCTCGTCCAACTCATCGAACAGGGCTTTGCACCAAGTCATGTGGTGTGATGCAGCCGTGTCGAGTATCCATTGGTACCAAAGGTGAGCTCTCAGACCGGGCGGAACCTCCGCTGCTAAGCATGCACGAGAGAAAGAAGCTGACGCTCGTATATTGCTAGCAGTGAGAGGCACCGCCCCGAGTCCCTATTGGCGAGAAATGGAGTCTCGGCCCTTGTTGGCTCGGGCCTCGGTGTTGTGAGTGTTTGTGTTGTCGGTGCCGACAGCCGACTTGTCGAGCTTCGGGCAATTTCGCTTGATGTGCCCCTTTTCCTGGCACTCGTAGCAGATCGGGCCACCTTTGCCACGACGACCACCACCTCCGCCGCCAGAGTTTCCGTTCCCTTTCTTGTGAGTATTCGCTGCCTTTGCCGTCGCCGACACATCCGCCTTGGTGCGATCGTTGAACATCTGCTCTTCTTGCTTGAACTTCTCCAGAGCCGAGTGGAATGTAATAGGTTCGTGCCTGTCGAGTGCTTCCAGGATTGCCGACCGACGTGACGCGTAGCGCTCGGTGACAGCCCTCACCAGATAGACTACCTGCTGACGCTCTGACAACTCTATTCCCGCATTCTCTGCGCGCTCGAACAGCCCTAGCAGCTTGTCTCCGAGCTTCTGAATAGATTCGCTCTGTTGTCGAACACCAGTCAGCTCGTCCTGAATGCGTATCTGGGAGGCCGTGTCACTGGACGAAACATGTCCCTTGAGCGCCTGGTGAAGGTATGAGATACGACTTCCCCCTTTCCGAATCAGACGCATAGTGACATTGGTTAGCGTCGGACCCACAGTGTTGACAAACAGGGTACCGAGCGCAGCGTCGAGTTCGGGGTCGTAGCCGTCGGATTGCGTCGGTGCGGGGAAATCGTCGCCGTGTCGTTGGAAGCCCTTCGGATATTCATCGCCGTCGAAACGTGCCAAGGCACCGGGGATCGACTGAATGTGAGTGCGGAACCGATAGTGCCATGTGGCATAGGTGTCGTGATCAAGCTTGGGGACGAGGGTAACCGTTCTTGCTGCAGTGTGATACATCGATGTTTCGAGCGGCGAAACTTTCTTTTCAGGTGCACGAGGCGGGTCACTCAGGGCTCGCTCAACACGCTCACCCGTCGCAACCACCATCACCTCACGGAGGGCATCTTCCAGCGGCGTTCCCTCGCGGGTCTTCCGGGCAAGCTCCTCCAGCACCTGCTTCGTGCGGTCGTCGTGATCGTGCTCCATACTCTCGGATCGAGTAACTGAGCTCATAACCTGTTGGACTTTTGACTAAGGCAAGCCACGCGGTCCAATGTATTCGTATCGAGGCCTTGGTAATCTCGCGGAGAGATGCTGAGAAGGTAATACGAATGCCTGATGTTCTCTTTCGATTGAGCGGTGGTCTGGGTCTGCTAAGGGTCTCTTATATACTGTGTGTGCTAGTGGTCTGTGCGTCTTTCCAGAGGTTTCCACCGCCCACGCCGTGTGAGAGTCCGGCGCCATATGAGATTTCCATACCATTCGCCGATGGTCTCCAACACGGCTGAGAGGCGGCATGGGCGGTTCAGACGCGGCAGAGACGCTGCAGCTCAGGAACGAAGTTTTCTCTGAAAAGTCTGAAAACAGAGTCTCGGCTCAGACGCGGTTCAGACGCGGTTCCATCAGGTTGCCCAGCATGACGTTCGAAGAACGAGAACTTGGAGAAATTTGAGGATCTGCCCCGCTACCGGCTACACCCAGCGGCCCAGCACACTCATTCCTCCTCACTCGCCATGAAGCGCAGAGATCAGCGCGTCCTCTGCTGGTGTCACGGCCGCTGCGCAAGGCAGGGGGGACGAGTCCCGCACGATCACATCTCGTTCAAGAGACCGCCACATTGCGGCCGACAAGGACGAGGTCAGCCGCGCGGAGGCTCTCGGGTACCCGCCAGCAAGAGCGCTTCTTCTTGCTCTGCAGCGGAACGAGGGGCAGATTGCAGTGGAGACAGAAGCGGAGCAGGGGGCGGCGGAGGAGAAGGAGGAGCAGGAACAAGAGGAGGAGGAAGAGGACCAGGAGGAGCAGAAGGAGGAGGGGGAGGAGCAGCAGCAGCAGGAGGAGGAAGCTTATGGCGAAAACCCTCGGACCATCCTCAGATGACGGCTTCGACAACGGTTTTTCCCTTGCCGACGATGTGGACATGTCTGGGAGCGAGGACGAAGGACAAGGAGCTGAGCCCGTCGCCTCAGATTTGCTTCTTTTCCTTGGAGACAGTGCTCCGAGTGACGGCGACGATGACGAGGAGAACGACGGCAATTTGGAACGGTATCGGGATCACAGCAATTCTGATAGCGACGGAGAAGAAGAGGGACGCGCAAGACAGCCAGCGGCAGCAGCCGGAGGAGCGAGAGATCGATACACGCGCTCGACTCATGCGCAAGACCGCTTTAACGAGCTAGTAGACGATTACGATCCAGGTCCGATGCCCAGGCGACAGGGAAGAGGACTCCGATTCCAAGACCTTACCCCCAGCGAGCAGGAAACGGTTCGACACCTTCAAACTTGGGTCGAGGTGGACGGGACGGAGCGGGTCTACAGCGGCTTCGCAAAAACGCTACAACGATCGAAATCCGACTATCAATATCCTCAGCAAGAAGCGGGCTCTGACTTTGGTAAAGTCAGTGACGGGCATCGAGCAGAACGAGCACGATATGTGCGTCAACTCTTGCATTGCCTACGTCGGCCCGAACGCAGATTTGGATCATTGCCCACATGTGAGAGATGGAGAGGTTTGTGGCGAGCCTCGCTTTGATCGAACCGGAAAGCCGCGGCGCAGATACATCACTCTTCCTCTCCTTCCCAGAATTCTTCGCGCTCAGTTTCGATCTCAACAGACGAGCTCATACCTTTTCGACCGCGGTCTACAGTCGAAGAACACGTTTGGAACAGCAGGACACGTCTTCCAGGACTGGCCAGACGGCGAGATTCACCAACACTTGCTTGAAACAGGTCTCTTTGACGACCCACGATATGACCTGTTCATGCTGAGCACGGACGGCGCGCAGATGTTGAACAAAGCAGACTCGGACGGTTGGATAGTTCTTCTCATTCCACTCAACACCCCGCTCTCCTCACGCTTCAAAAGGTCCAGCACATTTGTCAGCACCATCATTTCCGGTCCGAAGTCTCCAGGAGACATCGAGTCGTTTCTGTGGCCGATCATGCAGGAACTGGCACGCGCAGCTTTGGGGTACTGGATCTGGGACGAGGCGAAACAGGAATGGTTCTTGTGGCGGGCTTGGTTGGTTGCTGGGCGTGCCGATCAGCCAGGATCGACGAAGATCAATGGCATGACAGGATATCAGGGCTAATCGGGCTGCAAGACCTGCCTGATGGTAGCAAACTATCCTGCGAGCAGGCAGGTGGTCGGGTACTTCCCACTGCGTACGGTGGGTAAGTATGCGGAGGCGAGCTGGGGAAGGACGAGGCGGCAGCGCAACATCGACCGACCGGAGCTCTACGACCCCTTCAACCTCACATTGCGCACCAACGAGTCGTTTGCCGAAGCCCTTCAAGAGCTCAGAGAGGCATTGACCGATGCAGAAAGCGCGGAAGTGCAGCGCAGGACTGGTATCGCACAATTGCCCTTGCTTGCCTTCTCTCCATGCTTCATTCACCCTTCTTTCTTCCCTCCCGACATCTTCCATCTTTTCGGATCCAACATCTCCTCCATCATCTGGACGACCCTCAACGAGAACTTACCCGGCGACCCTTTCTCGTTCACGGTCGAGCAGGAATCCTTGTTCGGTCAGCTGGTCGAAGATGCAGGGATTGACCTCCCCAGTTGCTTCGCTGCTTCCGCTCCCCGAAACCCCTTTGAGCATGCAGCCAACTACAAGTTTCACGAGTGGTCATCGATGACCTACTACTACCTCCTTCCTTTCTTGCTGTCCGTCGGAGCAACAATCGCGGTGGTAGAGATGATCGGCCATCTCGTCCAGGGCGTACGGCTGACGATGTCCAACAACGGGGTATCCACCCGACAGCTTGCCTTCATTCAAGAACACTTCTCAGGATTTGTCCATGCTTGGGAGCGGCTCTTCGTGAGCGATGATCTCTCCAGGATTCACCGGTCAAGGTATGTCTCCCTGCTCTCGCTCTGCTGCCATCGCATCTTCTTGGTTCTTGAATCAACAACTCATACAGCACACTTCCTTGCAGCATTTACGTCCATCAACTGCTGCACATTGCCACGTTCATCTATTGGCACGGAAGCTTGCGGACCTCTTCTCAAGCGCGATGCGAACGAGAGATTGGGCTTGCCAAACGCTCCGTGCGTTCCAAGAAAGCTCCGTTCCCTAACATTGCCAACAACATCGTTCAGCGCGAACACATGCGTGTCCTCAGCATCATGACCGAGAGCAACCTTGCTCCTCCTGGCGATGAAGAGCAGCGCCTGACTTTGTCCGTGCGGCCCAATGACAATCATCGACCCAGTGAGGAGGTTGACGATATCGTGATGCCGCTCCTTGAACGACTCGTCCGCGACCGTATCGTCACCGTCGAAAAACCCCTTTGCGCAACCGCGATGCAAGCTCACTCTTCCTTCCGGCCAGTCAATCAGGGGAACGCAGATGGACGAGAACGCCAAGCGAAGGTGCTCTCGCTTTGCTGCATCAGGCGGAGTGTATGCTGAAGCATACTGTTTTGTTGTGATCGGGAACAAAGAGGATGAACTGCCAACAAAGGTCATTTCACCCAATCAGGCCTATGCACTGGCTCGAGAAATTGGCAACATCGAGAGAACCGCTCTCTCCTCAACTGGACCATCACATCATCACTACTCATAAACATGCATCAGCAATCAGCGTAGCAGGAGTCCGTGAGTTGTACTGCTCTGCTCGTTGATCTCTGAAAGTCTGAAGCATGTACTGACATTCCCGTCTTCTCTTCTCATCACGAACCAGCCCGCACCTTCGCATCAGCAGCAGTGACCATCGTTATCGGTCAATGGTCATCCACATAACACATTGCACTCATGAGTCATGACTCAGGCTCGGACAACCATATCGACTCGCGACCCCCACGGCACCACGAGCTGTCCGCCATTCCCGACGCCATCGAAGTCCAGGATACCCTCGTCATTGCATTCCGTCATCATTTGCATCACCGCATACAGATCACTCCTTCCTGCGCTCGCTCCTTCCCTGTTCCGGGTCTCGACCCGCATACATGCACCTCTCTCTGGTCTCCCATCCCTGTAGCGTCCCCATTCCACCGCAGATCGTTCCTCATCGCTTCAGCGCGCTCCAGACTTCAAAACCACAATCCAGCCATCGCATCGTACTCTTGTCTTTCGTCTTACTAGCCTGAGGTAGTCTGGTCACTGGTGATTGAGTTGTCCGGGATGCGAGTATGTTTTGAAAGTCGATCACATTACCGCCCCTTCCCTCTCCTAACCATCATCACTACCACCACAGCTCCTTCCGAACACTCTCAACCTCACTCTCAACCTCACTCTCTCATCATGACAGGCTATCAATCGATTTATCAAGGCGACGGCTTCCTGCCGGAACGCAGCTCGTCTCGCAGCCCCTACATACCCTCAATTCAGCACAATGAGCATTTCGACCCTCATCGTCGCTCCCTTCCGACTCTGTTCTGGGGAGAGCACAACGTTGGCGACATCCCCCACCGCATCATCATCACTCATCCTCACATACAGTCGCTCATGGAACAGCTGAGTCGGACTTCGGAACGTGTCGCTACCTTGGAGGCCACGAATACAGACCTTGCCAGATCGAACTCTAGTCTCACTACTCTGCTTAACAAGCCTCAGAGCACGATCAGCACTTCCAACGCCGACAAAGACTCCGGCGGCAGTGCAGCTGTGCTACATGGCGTTGATATGGCGATGATCCCATCTATTCCATTGGAGGAATTCCTGAACGCCGAGCTGATGATGTGGACGCAAGCTGATGCCCAGAAGCTACACAAGAACCGCAAGTACGGCAAAGAGGAGATCACTCGCGATATGGACGGAAATCCGATCGACGAGGACATGATAGACGAGATTGAAACAGCTGTACAAATCGCCGCGGCCGCGTTGGACGACATTGAGCTCCCCGCGTGGCTAAGAAACAAGCCACGCAACTACGAGCTGTACCGGACCCACTACCTCCGAGATCTCATCGTCATCTGTCAAGGACTGGAAAAGCGGTCCCCCGTCCTCTCCTGGTGCACCCAGCACTACAAGGCGCTGTTCTGGATCCAGAAACATCTGAAGTCAAAGTGCGAGACGGTCTCGAGAGCCAAGCGGAATGCATTACCTGTCGAAGTTGCCAGCAAACAAACGAAACGAAGCCACAACAGAACCGGGCAACGCAATCGAATCTTCGGCACGACCGTCTCCAAGCAAGAAGCAGAACGCATCGGCTCGATCGTCAACTAATGCTGGGAAGGGAAAGCAAAAATGCGAGGGAGAAGGGTACAGAGAGCGACGATTCGATGACAAGCGACGAGGAGGAGAAGGACTCCATCACCTTCCGAACAAAGGCCAATGCTTTGTTCACCAACAGTAAGTAGTACGCTTCAGACGATACCAACATGCATATATGCGTACCAGCGTACTCAGTACTCACAACATTCTTCGCCCACAGGCTCTCGAACCACTGCTCCTGCTCTTACAGATTCCAGTGTCTCTAACTCGGCTCGGACCGCAGCTCCTGCTTCTAGCAGTGCCTCACGTCCCGTCGCTCGCTCTCTCAATGCTGCTGGTTCGAGTCGAACCACTCCACAGGCTTTTGCGTCTGGTACCGGTAACTTGAACCGTACGATCGCTCAAGGTCGGTATATCCTCAGGATTTGGCATACATTCAAGATCCCACATCGTCAATCTGACCCTTCTCTTCTCTTCTATACAGGATTGCCTGCATCTCCACGTCGTGGTCTTAACATACCCACACGAACGTCTGCCGCTTTGGACCTCCTTGTTGATGCCGCTTCGAACCGCCTAGTGGCTCCAACTAGTTTTGCCGACTCAAGACGCTCCGTGGACCCACCAGCCTCCCACACTCACTCCTCCCATGTGCGCCGGTCCTCGAGCGGGAGCATACCACCGCTGTCACTCTCCAAACGCTCCGCTGCCGACATTCGAGCCGGAGACAACGACCGCCTCACTGATCCAACAATATCCGCCCTTCTATCCGCCCTCAAGACAAAGTACTTCGGACTAGAAGAGCGCGTGAGCGTGCTCAGGGCTCTGCATGCGTTGGAAAAATGCTGAAGAATATGGCTTTGATCCCGAGCAAGACGGCAATACAGGGTTTTTGAAGTGGCTGGCTCGTTTGGAAGGAGCTGTTCCTGATGTCGAGGACCCAGCAAGAGTGGCATTTCGTTTGGCCACGACGAGATCGGCACATGGAGATACCACGATGCCCTCAAGAATCACATTACCTTTGAATCGGTTCGAAATGCCTGCCGTCTGTTGGCAGCACTACTACGGATTTGGGCGATTGCGAAGGAGGAAAGGGACAAGACGGGGATGGGACCGCAGCCTGTGATAAAGCTTCACATCCAGAGAATCAGCGAATACATCGAGGACGCCTTCAAGACCGATCTTTCCTCCTCTCAGGCCGTGCGTCAATCAACTCCCCTCGCTGTTGCCGGTCAAGGCCGCTCCGAGACTGTTGAGGATGGAAACACCGGTGATATCGCCCAGAACAGGGCTGCTCCACTCCCTTTGACCGACACCCAGCTCACCGACACTCAGCTCCCACAAAATGCAATCAACGCACCCTCGACCTCCAACACCCACGGTGATCCAGCTAGTCAGAAGATCATGCCGGCCGGATCTTCATCTCGGAGCAGAGGAGCGGTGGAGCTGAAGAACGGAATCGTAACGGAGGCAAGCTTGAAGGTGAGTCTGAATCTGATACACCTATGCTGAATGCACGAGCAAAGCTGCCTAAGGACGTGGACTGTTGATGACAATGTTTGCTAATCGATCACAGAGCCTCGGTAAAGCTTCCCTTGTGGAGATCCTCGGTCATGCCTCCAAGCCGTTTGAAAAGGGCGAGAAGAAAGAGGCCCTTCTGAACAAGCTCAAAGCCGGCATCGAGACGGAACCGTGGTCCTGACATCGACTCAGATTAAATGCGCGAAGGCCGGTCTGCCCATTCCCGATATCAAAGACATCAAAGGAACCAAGAAGAACAAGTCACAGTGAAGTAAGTTCCCAACTGGCATACATTCAATCATAATGCAACGCTGACATCAAGCATCGAATTTCCATCAACAGCAAGTTTTGTGAGCCATCTTCCTAGTCGTTTCTCTTCCGTGCTCGCGACCCTGCTTTTTCCGTCTTGATCTTCTCCTCTCCCCCCCTTCTTTTTTTCCCCTTCTCGTCTGCTTCCTTTTCCCTTCCTCTCCATTCTCACCTGCTTCCGTTTCTCCTCCTCGCACGCTCCTCTTTGACTTTACCATCTTCCCGCTCCTCTTCCCCCCCCCTTTTTCTTCCCCCCCTTCTCCTTATCGACACAGTTCCTTCCTAGCTTCCTGCTTCTCGTCGTTTCGTTCGCCTCCTCCGTTTGCTCGGCTCGTCTGGTCGTCCTCCCTTGGTTCTCTGCAGTCTGCACGCCTCCCTCTTGCCCATTTCTCCCTACCTTCTTATCGGTACCCGCCCCTCTCGCTATCCTGTCGCGCGCATTTCTCCTTCTCTTTCATCTGCTCCCTACTCCACTCCCCCAGATTCCCGCCTTGCTGCTTCCGTTCCCATTCCATCGTCTAGGTTCACTCGCTATGGTCTTCCCTTGCTGTCCTGACGTCTCGTCCGGTCGTTCTTCGCATCATCCCCCCCTGTTCTCCCACACCCACAACCACACCTCTCCTTCCTCCCCCCCCCACTTTTCTCTCTTTTTCTTCCAATCACCGCGCCTTGTTTTGATCCGCTCATCACTCTCTTCTTCCCGCCACTCTGTCTCGCCCTCCCGTCGATTCCTTTCAGCTTCGCTTTTTGCTGACCACCCTCCCAATTCCTTTTCTGCCTCCATGCCCTCAGTTCTCTTTATCTCCAGCTTCGACTCTTTTTACTCTCTGTGAGTTGCTTCTCTGACGATGTTGATTACGTGCATACGCGACTCTTATATTCTTCTATCTTGCTCTCCGCTCTCCTACCTTACAGCATTTCGTTGGCGCCAAGTGAGGCCTTGCTACAGTCTACACCTGCTCATGTTGCGTCGCGCCGACTCTGACATTCTTCCCCTCTGCTACAGATCCAGAATTACTTCAAAGCCTTCCCAAATCCCATGTGAGTAGAGACGTAGAGTGCATTTGTCTCGGATCCACCTTTTTGCACGGCCCTGACAAGTGGCAATGCCTTCTCTCTCCCGCCTCACGATTTCCGGATTCATGCATCAGATCACCACTCGTCAATCATGTGAGCAGTCTCGAATCTCAATGGTCCCGATGTCTAGATTTATTCCTTATGCACACTTTGCTGATCCTGCTCTGCTTGTTTTCACAGTGTCCCAGTCCGATATGCTCTCCTTTTTCCGGCGCGAACGCGAAACGAACTCGGCCCTCGAGCTCTTCCCTGACTTGCGCATCAGCGCGTCCAAGAGGGCGCCCAGATGGCCAAGGAGGACTACAGCGGTAAGTGAGTGCACCGGACTGCCAAGCGTGCTAGATGATCCGTTTCATAACTGACTGGTGCGTTGCTTCTGGCGCCCACAGCTACGAGTTCCATCTGCTCGTTACTTGGGAGAGCGGGATCCCCCCCTCTCGTGTGCTTTGACCTTCTGATTTAGGCGGACGCCTGACGTTGACTTACTTGTTGCTAACTGTTCTCTTCACGTTGATCTCTCCTTGCTGACTCTCTCCTTCATTGATTGCTGACGGTTTAACGCTACGTAAGCCCCTCCCAGCAGCAGCCCACCGACGAGCTCGCGTCTGGTGCGTCCTGTCTAACCTTCCTGTCAGTCCCTTGCGCATGCTCTCACTCTGCCCTTCGTTTGACGCGCTGCTGATCTTCCTATACATTCCGCACAGCGTTGTCTGGGGAGACAACAAGGGCGAATACCATCGTTAACCGCGGTTACCGCGTTCAGGTAGGTCATTAACCGCGTAGACGCGTGGCAAGAGGGACGCGCGACGCATATCACCCTCCGTGCTGACCATGATACTTCTTCATCATCGCTTCTAGTTCAACTCCTCTCTCAGTCCTTACAAGCGTGAGCTCCCAGTAGACACGAGACGCGTTCCATCGACCGCGAGCTGACCGTCTTTTCCTCCTAACTTCCGACGCTTCTAGGTAGTAGGTGGTCTCGGCTTCCATCCCACGGTGAGTCCATCCTCAAGTGAGCTGTCAACCTGAGCGCATCTTCTCTTCCTTCTGCCCTGATTGCATGGCTAACCGAGTTCGTTATTCCTTCTCAGGGTACGCGTCTATCTGACGAGCAATATCGGTCTTGTGGAAAGTACTGGCTTAGCTCACTGTGTTCATCTTCGTGTCATTTTTGAACAGTTCCTTGGCTTCGATCAAATCTTCAAGAACGCTCTCACTGGCCTGCCCATGGGCGGCGCTAAGGGTAAGTACGCGTGACGATATCTCTTCTCTGGCTCCTTGTTCCACGTCGCCCAGAAGCTCTTTCAATCACAGGTGGTGCCGACTTTGACCCCAAGGGAAAGACCGATGCCGAGCTCCGTCGCTTCACCAAGGTGAGTGTTCGGTCTATCCTTCTACGCGTTAACCCTCCTCCTAATGATGCGTTAAATCTCTCCAGGCCTTCGCCACCGAACTCCAACGTCACATCGGACCCAACACAGACGTTCCCGCTGGTGACATTGGTGAGCATTCAATCTTCATAGTGTCCAGCAACGCGTCTCATACTTATTCTCACGCGTTTCTTCCCTCTGCCCCTCTTTCTGATCAGGCTTCACCGGTCGTGAGGCTGGTGTCTTCCTCGGCACTGCCACGCTACGTGGCTGAGGGTAGCAAGTGAGTATAAGGTTGTCCCCGGAGTTGACGCGGAGCTGGGGTTTTGCGGACTCCGCACTCCTCCGACGGAGGGCTCCGCCGGAGGCGGAGCGCGGAGCTCACTTTTGAGAAATTTTTGATCTTAAACAAGCACGGAGTCCGCTTGGAGGACTCCGCCGGAATTTGTGCGGAGGCGGAGCCCAATCCTGGGCCCACTTGCCAAAAAGTGCGGAGCGCGGAGTCGTCAAAAATTGTGTGAAAAATTCCGGCGGAATTTCCGCGGAATTCCGACGGAGCTATGAGGTCACGTGATAGTTGAAAAATAAGGGTCACGTGACCTCATTTTGGGTGCGCTCCGCCGGAATTCCGCAAAAATTTCCGCGGAAAGTGCGGAATTTCGAGAAAAATAGGCATCCTCGAGACACCCGCAGGGGATAAAACAGGCACCATCATCCGTTGAGAGCTTCAAAAATAGCACTGGAGTCAATACCGCAACAATGTCGGATGGTGAATGTATAGCTCTGAGTGTATTAGAGTCATTCTGAGAGCAACTTATACCACCACTGCGCTCCGACGGAATTCCGCGGAATTCCGAGCTCCGCATACACGGAGCACGGAGGAGCATTACGAAAAACGCACAGAAAAACGCGGAGCGCGGAGCTGGGATTTCAACTTTTTGTATAATTCCGTCGGAACGCGGAGCTGGTTTTTTTCCGCTCTGTCTTAGTCTGCGGAGGCGGAGCTCGCCTCAGAAAGTCAAAATTCCGGCGGAATTTGGAAGTGCGGAGGCGGAGCCCTCCGCGTTACTCCGGGGACAACCTTAAGTGAGTATGGTACGCGATTCTATTAAGTTGACACCATTCAATCGAGGCTAAACAACTCTTCTTCACCTCATCGCAGCATTGGGTCTGGAGCAATCTGCCATTGACGTACTTGAGAAGACTCGTATGGCGAAGGGAAAGAACTACGGTCCCGGTAAGGCGGCGAACAGCGGCGGTGTTACCGTGTCTGGTCTGGAGATGGCTCAGAATAGGTGAGAGAAAGAGCCCCGCCCCGTGGCTTGCACCGCAACGCACGCGAACGCTTCTTCTTCTCTTCTTCTTTGCAGTACATCAACCACCTAAGTCCCAAGGTGAGTGAGTATGTTGCTACTCACCCCTCTTCCCACCTTCTTCCTCATGGCCTCGTTTTCTGTTACTCTCTTCTCCTTCTTCTTCTCCAGGCTCCAGCACGTCTTTCAATCATGGAACAGGTACGTATGTCATCACTCGTGACCAGATCGCGCGTCTGTAGTTCTGTGCTTCGTGCTGACCCCGTTCCTCGTCCTCCGCGAGCTCGGAACACTGTTCATCAGTCCGGCACCCTTATGAGGGCTCTTCCATCCTTTTCTCCTCCCTGACGGATGTTCCATCCCTGATATATGCGCTCCACCATTTTTCCGGCGGTTTCCGCAAGTCGCTGATGGCTAACCTTTCTTTCCTTTTTTGATTCTTCCCAGTTCCCATCACTGACCCTGGATCCTTGTCGACTAGCTTGACGATCTTTTGCTTTATACCGCTACTGCTCATCTACTGCTCACAATGCTGACAGCTCTTTCACCCTTGCCTTCCATACCCACTTCTTCTTTGTTGTGAAATGTGATTGCAGATGTGATTTACTGTTGCTTGTGCACACTGATATTCTCGCTCTCAAGCGTCTCCGAGGCGCCCATCAACACTCCAGGCTCGAGATGGACATGGTTTCGGCATGCATGTTCATTCGTGGGTGAGTCCGAGTGTGGATCTTGCCTTTCCCCCTTTGACACCACTTCCCTCGACTGACGATTCGCCTTTAACATATGGACTCATACTTTCCTGTCGCCCCTCAACTTGGATGAGTGTTAAAGCTCATGAATCATGGTACTACCCTTAACCACCTACTCATCGTGCCAGTCCTTTTTCTTTACAGTGCAGGCCCATACAGCATACATTGGTGGAGACAATCAGGGGAGCGTCACAGGTCACTGAACACGGAGTGCATGCTAACATTTCCTTTCCCGTTCGTCTCTGTCCCCGCTGGGCGCTGATCTCCATTGATACTTCATCTGCACTGTTACGATTGATGTTGGATGCTGACTGCTGACCCACTTAAGCGTCACCCTCTCATCAGCAGGTGAAGCTTGATTGACAGTGATGATTGATGCTCCTCTGTTCTCCAAGTTTGATCAACAACAGCGCTCACACACTTCCTCCCTTTGCTTTCTTATTTTGCCTTACTCCTCTCATACTTATTCTGAAGTCTGCAGCGTATAGGTCCTCCATCTCTCTGTCCGCTGCTGGCCTGTGCATCAAGTATCAACAATGAAGGCACAACGTGACGATACAAGGTCATTAATTCTGATCGTCGTCTTGCTGACGCTATTATGCTCCTCCCTCTTCTACTCGCAGTCTTCTCATTGTCATTCAGGTCACAGGTGACAGGTGTAGTACATATGCGCCATATCGCTGTCACTGACTCATCTTCGTTTGCATTACAGATATCTGATCAGTGGGAGGTTGGAGATGGAAGCTGGATTGATGGGAGAGGTGCGACTGTGCGAGGTTGGGACTTGGGAGTGGGGGGGATGAGGAGGTGGCAGGCAGAGCAGGGGGAGGTGGGAGAGGACTGCTGGAATACAAGACCGTGACCGAATCGTGAATGCAACGTGTCTGAGCCGCACCTGAAGGGAAACCTGAGGAGCAGCTGCGTAAGATAATCAGTCATCGCTCCTCAATCGCGTCTGAACCGTGACTGAGCCGAGCGCTGGACGCGGTTGAGCGTCGAATTCCTGACCACCGCGCCTGTACCGCGTCCAAAGCACGGCCGAGTCATGGCTGGGCGGCAACCGAGCGGCGTCTGGCCCTCTCGCGTCTGTACCGCGTCTCAGCCGCGGATCAGGGTTTACTGTGTGGCAGCTGGCAGCACTATGTACTATGGGACGCCGTTCGACTCACCTTTCGATTCTCTCTCCTTTTTCTTCTTTATCAGGAAATAGGGATCCGCACCGGTTCCGCACCTGTTCCGCACCTGGTGGTGCTGCCGTTCACTATGACGCCAGGTGCGTAACAGGTGCGTCTCAGGTGCGTCTGACACGCTGCTGGGAAGAATACAGCGTCTGACCCGCAC